>OY751096.1:6200500-7601000 GCA_963564075.1 Eupithecia subfuscata | reverse complement strand
GATAGCCGCCGAACTCTGAATCTCACGAGTCGATCCGTACCTTTTTATATGATTACTTGGGTATGAAACATGTTGCCGCTCGACTAGTGCCAAAGCTAGTCAACAACCTTCTAAGTGGCGCCTTCCAACTGAACCGAAACAGAAAAAAAGGAGAATTCGCGGCGAGAACTGAACTCGATTCCGGAAACAGCGTTTAAAAAATGTTTTGTTGATTGGATTATTCGTTGGCGTAATCCTTTCTGAAGGAGCATACTTTAAAATAAATTTGGATGAATAACAAACATTTCGTGTATTATTGGATCTTTTCCCGGTACTTTCTTGACAGAGTACCTAGTAGGTACCTAGGTAGAGTCCGCGCAAAACTTTTATGAGCTCTGTGGAGTTGGCTTCAACGGCTGCGCACCGAACAGGATGTCATTTTTGTTACCTTCTCAATGATGATGGTTATAAACGAATAGTATTTTTTTATGAGTATAATCAATTTATTTGTGAAAAGGTGCCTATTACAGGTTTGACAATTATGGAATTATCAAAACATAGATAATACAATTCTGTGGTGTTTGATATTTACATGATAAGTCCAAAAACCAGTTTTTACAGGCCGAGCATTTGAAGTTCAAAAAAATCATAACTGTAAAGGAAAAGACACTCGGTGTTATCTTTTTATTTTAATGATATTTATAATATGGTCAAGTTTTTATTACATATGGAAAATATATAAAAAATGGTCTAGTTTAGGAATTATTTGTACTTAACTTTGTACTAAACAAGACGATTTTTTTAAAATAAAATGTCGCACCTATCAACATTTGACCAAATGTCGCACCTATCAACATTTGACCAAATGACTGCCTTCATGCACTTCGATTTAGGCGTATTTAAATGTTTCATTAGGTAGGTAAGTACTTCTATTTATGAGTCACTTTAACTAAGCACAAATTATTATTACGGTTCCCAAAAAGTCGACATAACACGTTTAAAGCTTTCGGAACAAACATTGTTTGATATAATTATGATATGTAGGTACACTTATATGAAGTGGACCATGTTGCATAATAGGTACGTACCTATTTGTGTTGCAAAGGCATGACAAGTTTTTTTTATCATAAATAGATCATAATTTATATGACATCATTCATAGAGCAAACGATTGCGTATGCATTGGTAGACTTACCTTTTAGAGATCAAACGAAAGAGAAAAAAAACTGATTTCGGGTGATGAATAATCAGAAAATTACCAATTTCGGACTTATCATGTACCTATATACCAAACGCCACAGAATTTTACTGATGTGGGGAGGTAGGTGGGTAGGAATGATAAAGACAGGGAAAATAAAACAACATTAGTTTTTGTAAATTATGTCTCATCAGAAGACGAGCTCGAATCTCCAGTAAATCTGTCGTAGATTTCGTCGATGTATGCATCGTCATCGTCTTCGTAGTCATCAAACACGTATTTCTTCATCTTTTCCCAGTCGATCTTCTCCTCCACATCGAACAGGCTGAAATAGAAATTAAACTGGTAAGATAAATAAATAATAAATAAATAAATAATGCTGGACAATTCACACAGCATTATCTAGCCCCAAGCTAAGCAGAGCTGTTTTATGATAAGATAACTGGTAAGATAAGTAGGTATCTTTATCTACCTATATCTGGCATTGGAAAAATACCAGGTTTAGCTAGGTGCGTAGTTTACCCGCTCTTGTCGTCGTGGTGTGCGTTACCCCAGCAGGATTTTTTCTTCTAGAATGAAGTTTGTTTTACAAATAATTAGAGCGTTCTCCACTGTAAATGTGCGTCAGGTAAAAAAATTTGTGCGTGTCCCCGTTTCGGAATAAAACGCAAAATACGTTTCCTGCTGGGGTAACGTTCTTCCAGCAGGAAGATTCTAAACGAATGGAATATTCGCTATGCCATAATGTTTTGGGGCAATTCAACCGACGTTGACAAAGTTTTCAAGTATCAGAAGCGTTGTATACGAGCTATGTTTCGTCTTAAGGTAACAGATTCCTGTAAACCTTACTTTGCGCAACATAACATCCTAACTCTACCTTCACTGTATATTTACGAAACGGCTTTGTTTGTGAAAAATAACCCAGATTTATTCTATCAGCTATCCGATGCTATTCCTCGAAATCGACGAGATCAATATAAAGTCTGCATGCCAAACTCAAAGACTGCTTTGATGCGCAAGGGTGTTTTCTGCATGGCTCCTTCTATCTACAATAAACTGCCCAAATCACTTCGAGAACTACCAGTCACACTGTTTCGGAAAAAGTTAAAAACCACTCTGGAAGGTAAATGCTACTATACAATAAATGATTTTATGACGGACAAACATTTTTTAAATTTAAGTAAATGACAAATCTCTAGTTTTAATTTAACTATTCATTATTAAATCTATAAATAAATAAAAGTATAATAATTAAATAATATTGTATCCTGATTTTGCACGCCGCAACGGTAGAAATACATTGTGTCATATTTAAACATATACCACCTATGTACCTTATTTACATGTATTTGATGCAATAAATTTTACTTTACTTTACTTTACTTTATGGACCTAGACAAATTTAACTTATATGGGCAGCTTATATTTGTGCACTTCTTCATTGTGCACTTCACACAACACTTCACCAAACGTAAGGATATTATCACTCGACAAAAAAGAGCAAAATTTAATAATCTGTTATACAAGCCACAATGCCATAAGCGTATCTATGAGAAAAATGTATATAATATGTGCATCATTATCTTTAATAAGTTACCAGAATCTATTAAAGAACTCAATGGTAATTTATTTAAACAAAAATTAAATAAGTGGTTGCTTGACAAATGTTTCTATAATGTAAATGAATACATTAATTTTGAGTAGAATAATTTATTATGTTATGACTATGATTGTTAATTATTGTTTTTTAACTATTTATCTTCGATTTCATTGTTCTAGATTATTTTTAAAATTGATTATTTTAACGATTTGCATCATTGTGATTTAATATTTGCACACCTGCTTGCGGGTTGAATACATTTGACATCACTCTAGTCATAAGATCTGACACGTACCTGTAATAATGTATTCGGCAAATAAATGATTTTGATTTGATTTGCATAAATGTGCGACTAAAAATAAAATTTGTGCGTCTTAAGGTTTTTGAGATATTCGATTTCCTGCTGGGGTAAC
The DNA here is from genome assembly GCA_963564075.1 of Eupithecia subfuscata. NCBI lineage: Eukaryota > Metazoa > Arthropoda > Insecta > Lepidoptera > Geometridae > Eupithecia > Eupithecia subfuscata. The sequence goes on along the minus strand of OY751096.1, from coordinate 7,597,810 downwards.
GTTTTGCAAAATCTTATTTCTCGGAAACCATTGAATGTGCATCTACAAAATATACATACACTAGTAGCCCTTGATTAGTGCTTACATATAACATAGAAAAAATTACGTAAATACATACAGTTTTCATGTAATCAGGCTTCTTTTTATAACCTAAAAAAAATTCTAGCTCTTCAATGGATAGATATACAGGTTCATAATAAACGGTATTCGGTTTTTGTTGTCATTCTTCATATCCATAAAAAGTTTCAAGAAGCTTAGCTTACTTAGACGCGTTTTTGAATAATATCGATTAAGACACATCGGGTGATGTCATAATTTTGACGTCAAAATGCAAGAAACCTTTTCAACTCAAGATCGTCGGTATAAACTAAGTGTTTAATGATTATTATATCCTGAAAATTTCAGCTCTCTACGTCTCGTATTAAGCTAGTTATAAACGATTGACTGAATTAAGATAAGACCCACACTTCATAATCAGTCTTAGCCTACCTGGTAGTCGGACAAAATTCGAACGACCACTAAAAAGCGACTGTTTCATACATACTGATGACCATCTTAATTTGGCTAACGAGACGCATTGGGCCTGGGTACACTCGAGTACAAAAGTTATGGATTACTTTTGCCAACTATTTCAGGTTATTAAGAAATCAAGTCAGTTGGTATCCTACCTACCTATCTTTTTAAACGACTCCCTCGGAAGGTGGGTTATGTTTTTCGAGAATTGTATACCTACTTACCTTAATGATTTTTTACGTAGGTAGGTAGTTTGCTACACCTAGCTAGACAGATATTTTCTCGAGTAAGGCTAGTAAAATTTACCTACCAGTGACCCTGGTTCGAAAAAACCGTAGGTACCTAGTTAAATACCTAGTAATAATAATAGATGGCACAACTACGTTTGTTAATATTTTGTATTCGGGTACCTATTACTGTTTTTCAACATAAACTTATCTAGTTTCACTTAGTAAATAAGTAGGTAGTAGTCAGGTAGGACCTATGTCTAGTACTTACAACCTATGTAGTTTACTAGGGCAGATCTCACATCGGAATCAGACAACAAAAACAACACTGCACAGTACAGCCCAGCTTCGCACATTTCACTCTACCTACCTACTATTACACATAGGGTTGCCACCCGTACTATATAATATAGTATTGTACTATATTTCGGGCTAACATACTATATACTTTATGAGCACAATAAAGTACGCAAAAATACTATATTTGGCTTTGAACTTTTTGAACAAATCCAATTATCTTTTGATAAAATAACCGGGCTGACAATAAATAAATAATAAATAAATAAATAAAATTTTGGAATCAACCATTCTTTATTTACAAATACATATTAGATTTATGATCAAGGGAAATTGTCATGCTCATATTTCATATAGTGCATAACGAATAAATCATGAAACTAGGGTTTTTAAAATAAGCAGAACCGACGACCTAATGATTTGGCCATCGATCCTGCCTTAGCAATTATAAAAATCTACTCAGCCCATTCAAACCTACGAGCTCGCTTACTAATTTTAATGTTTTAAAAAGCAAGGGAAAATCTAGGCTGAAGCTATTAATTTAAACTAACCAAATGAAATAAAGATCGTTCACAAGGGTTACAAAATTATTTTTATTTGAAGTTTACAATGGCTTCAACTTACACGTGTTGTCTGCTTCACACCTCCAATCAGAATGTCGTTCCTTCAGTATTCTCCATGTTTCCCGCGCTATTTTCCTCCTCCACTCCAAGCAAACTTGTTACGAGCGTTCGAAAATGGCGGGAAACTCAAGAATACTTCAAGTTCACAATAATCACTTAAAATAACATTGATTTGGACACAAAAACTCTATCTAAATTAAATAATAATTATTTGACATTTTTGAAGGCGATTAAAACAAAATAAATTAAACTGCTTACAAATTCAGACATTCACGACTTGCTCTCAATGTTACGCAACAATGAGGGATGAATCTCTTAAGGACTTCTAAATTTATTAATAATTCCCTAAAGATTTAAGAATGCTATTTAAACTAGATAGCTTAACATTTACTTTTCAATTCTTTTAAACAAGGTTCTGACGTAATGACAGATGGTCACAAAACCTCTAATATTACAAAATCGTTCAGATTAAATCTTAGATCTATTTCTAAATCCATTACTTATTATTTTATTATTTTCAGGAAGAAATACCGCTAGCTAAACCTAGGTTTTAACAATTTCACCCGCGAACTCATTATTAATTTAAAATTGGAATCTCAATGCTTACATTCAATCTCAAGCCTATTTCTAAATTCCTTATTAATTATTTAAGGAATTTTAATAGCAGAGAAATCTAACCAAATTACCATTTTCAAAAATAAGTAGACTTGAGTACTTGGTATCAAAACATTATTGATTTATAGAAAAGCTAACTAATCATAAATTGATAACTTAACTCGTAGTTTCAATATTATTTTAAGATTTATGATGGCAATTTGCAGATATTACTAAGGTTATCATAAAAGCGTTTTGTTTTTAAATAAGGGTTCTTCAAACTGGTCGGCTGAAGGTTCGCTGCGGCGACACGGCCATTCTGAGATGCGTCGCGTGCTCAGCGTCGCTCCCAGGGGTTTGTTGCTGGAAAGAGATAACAAGTGTTGAGGCTAGGCACTTCCACAGTAACCTATTACCTATAGCTTCATGTTGACTGAAAGGCTAGATGCTTCCACAGCACATCTAATCTTTATAAATTGTAACACTCGACGATAGACAGAACACGGCACAATAACCCAAATTTTGTAATGACACAACTTGCGCCACTCAAGTTTTGTCTTATTAGGACAGATAATCCACATTTCTAGAAAAACATGACTCACTCCACGCAAGTTTGTTTTGATGGTAAAGTTTATCACAGTGTGATAGTGTTTGTGTGTAAAAAGAAAAAGGGAAGGATAGAGGTGAGTGAGAGGTCGATGCTGCTCAGAGCAGAGGCCCTAGGATGATGGTATAGGTTGATGCTATGCTCTAGGCGGTCTTGTACGCCGCGGTACATAGGGGACTAGGATAGGACAATTTTTGGCTTTGACGACCCCCGCGTGTCATCGCAGCATCTTTTGATAGTTGGCTTTGATGACACCCACGTGTCATCGCAGCAACTTTTGATAGGTGGCTTTGATGACCCCCATGAGTCATCGCAGCATTTTGTTTTATGATCTGATGATGATGATAATGATGATGATTTTGGGCTCTAGGTATCGTCCGATACCAAGATGCCTAGACACTCGAAGTGTCTTTGTTTTTGTGATCTGATGAAGATGATGATGATGATGATGATTTTGTGCTCTAGGTATCCTCTGATACCAAGATGCCTAGACACTTGACTCGGTGTCTCTGGTAAAACGAAGAAGTGGGTGTGTGTGAGAGTGCTTGCCTGTCGAGTTTGTATGTATGCATGTATGTATGCGGGTGCATTATGAAAGTTTCTCACCGGGATTGAAATGTGCTGGCTTATGTTTGGGCGACACGGCTGCCTGAACACAGATGTCTGGGCTTTGTCTACGCCGTAGCTGATTGTGCGCCATGTTGCAGGGTCATCCATTATGACCCTCTACCTTCTTCGTAGGTAGCAGTTGTACTTCAGGTTTCTGTAAATTTCATAGAGCAAAGAGTTTGAGATCAAGAATGGTTTCGTTTAGCCTTTGAAAATAAAAGAGGGGAAAGCAATACAAAAATTGCCCCAAACACCCCCCTCCAATTTTCTAAGGGGGAGGCAAGGTAAACAAACACTTATAGTACAGAGGCACGATTACGCTCACATAAAAATTGTGTTACTACAAGACTATACTAAAACAATGTAACTGATAGGAAGAGAGTTGGTATATCATTTCTTTCCCTTTATGTTCAATGGAATAAGCAGATAATTTTAAATTAGCTCAAGGTCTTCCACCTAAGATCTCACGCCCATCATCCACTATTATTTGTTGCGGTCCATACATGTAAATAAATAATAGGTAGTGCTGGACAATTCACACAGCATCACCTAGCCCCAAATTAAGCCATGCTTAGTGTAATGGGTACTAGGTAATGGCTATACCTAAATACATTACAAAGAAAACTTGTGTCGGACATCCTTCAGCCAGGTGGGATGATGACCTGTGAAAGACTGCCGGCAGATGCTGATGAAGACAGGGCGCTATGGTGCTCATTAGGCGAGGCCTATGTCCAACTGTGGGCTAATATAGGCTGATGATGACAACGATGTACCCATGTAATATATTCGGCAGGCGATTCATTTCATAAGAAGCGCATCAATGCTGGGTACCTATGTCGAGTTTCGGCTTAAAATGTAAGCATGCTGAATCCGCTCGCCCTTCCTGTCACTCATTGTCAATTTTGGATAAATACCCATCATCTGTGTATGCGAGGAAGTAGCAGAGATCCGGTAGGTGCGCGTGTGCGGTAGTGATACAACAGCAAGTGAGCTAACATTTCATTTGAAAGAAATTAATAGTAAAACCTGCGAATTACCTACCACGATCCATTCAGAGAGGAAGACCGTCTTCAAAGATCATTCGGAAAGTCTACAAATACATTGGAAAGTCCACATTCTAACGAAAGTCCACTTTACACCTTGAGAACTCGCTCACACGAGGACAATTTAAAGCTCCATGAACTATTTAGACTTCCAACGTTCGTTTCGTAAACAAACATTGTATTTTCTTTGACCAACTTCAACTTCTTTTATAATGGCGCCACCAAAACAAGCAATTGTAAGACCACTGACAAATTCCGTTTGTAAACTTTGAAACGTCAACTTCAGTTTGACAGAAAAGGGAGTACCGCAGATTCAATACCGGTAGATAGTGGGTAGATACATAAATACTCTAGATGTTTATGATTCTTTTGGCTAGAAGACAACAAGTTGAAGTTAGCCACTGGCAGAGTTGTGGCAGCCATAAAATAAGAAGTTGAATTGAACATTATCCGTTCTTCGGATGCTACTGGCGGCGGCGCGGCCGCCCGCGCCGCGCTGACTACGAAAACCCATGGATTTTCTTTTTTACGTGACGACAAAAGACTTGTCATTTCCCAAGAAGTTGAAATTAGATTGTAAGAGACAAAGTTTAATTGGAACGTCTTGAAATCGAGACACTAATGATGTTTACAGGAAAGTAGCGTACTTATGTGATGAAATAACATTTTTATATTTGAATTCTGGCGCACTCGTCAACGCGTTCGTCACGTCGAATGATTGATCGATTGCATCGATATTGATAGGTAGGTGCCTACCTACTGCACATAAAGCGCTGTCACAAGCGTATGAAAAATCGTGGCAGAGCATGGTTGTTGAGAAATAGTAAATATGCGTAATTGGAAACTGACATTGGCAGAATTGTGTCTAACCATAATGCAGAGCCAAGAAGAAAAAGAGAGAAAATCCGAGGATTCACTATAAAAATAATGGAGGTAGTTTCTTTCTTGGTTTTACTTTTTAGCTACGGTAGGTTAGTTAACCAACCAATTGTAAAAGTTACTGACTCATACTTTAGAACTCTTTGTTTCCAGAGGGACGCATTATGGTTTTGTTGAAAAATCCCCTCAGAGGCAGGAAATGTCTTACATGAACATAGTACCTACTTCGTGAATAGGAAGGAAGATTAACATCCACTTGAACCAAAACATCAAGTAGAAGTTCAATCTCATCCACGAAGGAATGGAATAATAAAACTAAATGATAAGACGAGACAAAAGTCCTATAAACATAACCACAACTTATGGAATGATGGTAAACATTTTGAAGAATAAAAACAAACTAGAACATCTACGTAAGCGAAGAATTTCCTCCACAAGTTTTAGGTAGTACCTAGGTACTTACATAAGTCCCTGCAAAGTCATCTGCCAAAATTAAAGCAAAATTTGCGGTCAGAAAAGCATACCTACACGGCTACGCTTATACAAGATTTTTCATACTAATGGGTCACTAACAAGACAAGACTTGAGCTCCAACTTCCAACTACAATAAATGTGAGCTGGAAATTATCCGTCCACACATAAATGCGACCTACACGCTGAGGGAACTGGAAGGTACCCACATATCAAGAACTCAAACGAACAATTTTTGCAAAAGGAATAAACAGAGTTGGATTTTTAGACTCAAAAGCAAAAGCTTTTCAATCTAGAGGAGGCACTTGCATTTAGTATTAGTAATAAAGAGTCAAATCTTAATTTTGAGTTAGTTTTGTGCAAGGCATGGTGTTTTATTGGACTGTGAAAATAATTCATAAATCTTTATTAATTATCGAGCTACCTCTAGATTTTTTTTTGCAACGGACTGCAGTTAAACCAACTGTTTCAAATCAAATACTAGTTCTACTTCATTTCCGTTCTTTTATTGTATTTTTCGTTACGTAGTAAATTATATTTCATAAATTATTATTATGCGTTTCTCATTTCCATGATCTCAGGCTAATAGTTACCCGGTCCTATGGAGTCATGCGTGGGACTAGTGCCAACAGTTCTTTGTGAGAGAATCGAAAAGCGAGGGCTACACAAAGCGAGTATCATCCTAGGGTGCACAATATCTAGTATTACTATTTTCTTTTGTAACCAGTGTCAAATGTGTGCCTAGGTTTTTGGTCCTACTGATACCATTGCACCACTTGCGGACTTCGAATCTACAGTCCGAGTCATGCATGGGTCCTAGGCGGTTATCTTATTTTTATCACCAGATGATTTTTGACGTCGAAAAACACACTTGCTATTATAGCGACCATAATGTTTATGCATTCATTACAAATCAGGAGGTAGGTACATACAATACCTATTTGGAGAGATACTACCGGGCTTGCATCAATATGCGTCGTTTGTCCTGCTGGACCCCGCGCCCACGTGGCGGGCATGTTCGCTGCAGTGGTTGCACCATCTTGTGTCCACGTGTTGGCGCCATAAGGTGTGCACGTGGTCGGTGGCTCTGGTACTGGTGGATCCTCTCCGGGCTCGCTCACGGTGCATCTTGTAGAATGCGACTGCTGCAGCCAGGACCTGAAACTGAGATAACGAGAGGGTAGTAACGGTAGCAGAGTCGAGGGATTGTGGACACAATCCCACTTCTGATAACGAATAAATCATGAAACTAGGGTTTTTAAAATAAGCAGAACCGACGACCTAATGATTTGGCCATCGATCCTGCCTTAGCAATTATAAAAATCTACTCAGCCCATTCAAACCTACGAGCTCGCTTACTAATTTTAATGTTTTAAAAAGCAAGGGAAAATCTAGGCTGAAGCTATTAATTTAAACTAACCAAATGAAATAAAGATCGTTCACAAGGGCTACAAAATTATTTTTATTTGAAGTTTACAATGGCTTCAACTTACACGTGTTGTCTGCTTCACACCTCCAATCAGAATGTCGTTCCTTCAGTATTCTCCATGTTTCCCGCGCTATTTTCCCCCTCCACTCCAAGCAAACTTGTTACGAGCGTTCGAAAATGGCGGGAAACTCAAGAATACTTCAAGTTCACAATAATCACTTAAAATAACATTGATTTGGACACAAAAACTCTATCTAAATTAAATAATAATTATTTGACATTTTTGAAGGCGATTAAAACAAAATAAATTAAACTGCTTACAAATTCAGACATTCACGACTTGCTCTCAATGTTACGCAACAATGAGGGATGAATCTCTTAAGGACTTCTAAATTTATTAATAATTCCCTAAAGATTTAAGAATGCTATTTAAACTAGATAGCTTAACATTTACTTTTCAATTCTTTTAAACAAGGTTCTGACGTAATGACAGATGGTCACAAAACCTCTAATATTACAAAATCGTTCAGATTAAATCTTAGATCTATTTCTAAATCCATTACTTATTATTTTATTATTTTCAGGAAGAAATACCGCTAGCTAAACCTAGGTTTTAACAATTTCACCCGCGAACTCATTATTAATTTAAAATTGGAATCTCAATGCTTACATTCAATCTCAAGCCTATTTCTAAATTCCTTATTAATTATTTAAGGAATTTTAATAGCAGAGAAATCTAACCAAATTACCATTTTCAAAAATAAGTAGACTTGAGTACAGGGCCGTCTTAAACTAGGCTGGGGCCCTTGGGCACACAAGAATTCGGGGCCCTTGGGCACACAAGAATTCGCGGCCCTTTTGGAAAGTAAAAAAGCGAATTATATAACATCTTTTACTAAGTACCTATGACCATTTATTATAGGTAATCAAAATATAGTATGATATAATGTCATTAACCTCTCAAGTGGCACGCCCCGCGCCCCGCTACCGCCGTTGTGTGGCAGGTACTTCCGCAAAAATCCGCGGAAAATCCGCGGAAATGCATCACAATGCATTATTTCGCTGATTTCTTGATTATTATCTACTAACACCTCGTAACATCTATATATATTTGGATTCTCCATAAAATTTCCTACAAAACAGCGTGGAAACATTCTGATGTTGTATAACGTAATTAATGAGGTTGATTAAAAATAAATTATAATTGCGGAAAAATGGTAAAATTTAAATATTAAAAAAAAAACATAAAAAAACTTTACCGTTTTTATGTCCAGTTTGAGTTTTATTTTAGAGATTTACCATCATATTATTACACTAAACACAAAAAAGAGCACATTTTCAAGCCATTTAATTTAAATAAATTTTAATTCAGAAAAAACGATAAAAAAATGTCGCGGGTGTCAGATTTCAATTTTAAATATACGATTTTTTTTAAATTTCTTCTATACTTGGTTAGTTTATGGTTTTAACGTCAGCTTGACACTGTCAGTCAACTTTTAAGACATTGACATGGCTGAAAAGTTGACTCTAAGTACATAAATTCGTCGACACAAAAAACAACAAAAAAAAAAATTGGTTGTCTGTAAAGTCGGTTTACTGACGATAGTTGAACGTGACAACGCAGACGCATCGCTCACTCAAGTAGGAGAGAGACGTATGTCGAGCGCTCTCGCTTGCACTTCAAGCCTTACATGGAACGCCTCAGAGCGAGGTAACGCCGCATGACGAGGTAACGCCGTATGACGAGGTAACGCCGCATGACGTCATGTTTTTTCGTGCGTGCAGCCGGCTCTATCGAATTATAAGACGTTGTCACGTCAAAAAATCGGAAAATCGGCCATAATATGGTCGCAGCTTGACTTTGGAATCTCGACTTCTCGAGTGATTGCGTGAGTGATCGCGAGATGGTGTACTTAGTAAATTAGGTAGGATGCGTTCGGAAATATTAATAATTAGTACAGTAGGAATAGGCGCAGTCATCGATATAATGGCGTAGTAGGTAAATACCTTCTGTTAAGATTACTGATCTGTGAAAAAAGTGTAATGTGCCCGACAAAAATGTTTTGAGAATAAATGTGTAAGAGAAATTGTCGATCCTTCGGGGCCCCCTGAGAATGGGGGCCCTGGGCACGGGCCCCGTGTGCCCTTATGGTAAAGACGGTATTGCTTGAGTACTTGGTATCAAAACATTATTGATTTATAGAAAAGCTAACTAATCATAAATTGATAACTTAACTCGTAGTTTCAATATTATTTTAAGATTTATGATGGCAATTTGCAGATATTACTAAGGTTATCATAAAAGCGTTTTGTTTTTAAATAAGGGTTCTTCAAACTGGTCGGCTGAAGGTTCGCTGCGGCGACATGCATAATTGTATGAAACATGATATTGAGAATGTTATTCTCAAAATTTACGCCCATTTTTCACATTCAGCTGTTCGGAGGGAAGAAATAAAAAAAATTATAGAATCATCTGATGGACATTTTCATGAACTCAAGCGCCATGTAGGAACTAGGTGGCTCTTTCTGTTGCCATGTGTTGATACAATACTGATTAATTGGAATCCCATAAAATGTTATTTTCTCAGCTTAGAAGCAGACTGCCCGATGGTTTTAAAGAAATTGGTTGTCTGTAAAGTCGGTTTACTGACGATAGTTGAACGTGACAACGTCTTAAGAAAATACTGATGGAATGGTAGCATTTGATACTCGATCAAAACATGTAAATGTACTATAGTATAGCAGCTGTCCACGCAGACGCATCGCTCACTCAAGTAGGAGAGAGACGGATGTCGAGCGCTCTCGCTTGCACTTCAAGCCTTACATGGAACGCCTCAGAGCGAGGTAACGCCGCATGACGTCATGCGAGGTAACGCCGCATGACGTCATGTTTTTTCGTGCGTGCAGCCGGCTCTATCGAATTATAAGACGTTGTCACGTCAAAAACCTGTTATTGCTGAACAATGGCGATATTAACTATGACTTAAATTAAATTTATTTACAATTTTGCAGCCACATTTTGACTGTCTTCAATAAAACGGTTAAATTATTAGAAGGGAATACAATAACAGTTTTGGATGTATACAGTGTTATGAATAACTTCAAAAACGATTTAACCAAACGAAAAGAAAATCTCTTCTTTGGATATGAAACAAGTAAAAAATTTTTAGAAATTGATCTTTCTGCACCGGAAGTAAGTAATAAAATTAATAGAAATTTCACATTATTTCTGGAAAAGGCCTTAGCATACTTGGATAAATGGTTTGATTACAGTGAGACCAATTGGCTCTATCCATTAAGTAATATAAATTTAAAAGACAGTGTTAAACATGATAATTTTGTTCATATAGTTGAAAATTTAAAACTGCAGAAACTAAATGTAAACATGAATAACCTATATGAAGAAATAAATTATGTAAATGAGATACACACATTTCAGAAACTAACGAATTTTCTATATTATCAACGTCACAGAAATGGCCAAAAATACTTAGTACTAATCGATGGTACTAATGAGTTTACCAATGTGTATAAAATTGTCTCATTTTTACTTTCCGTTCCTGCCACTTCAGCATTTACAGAGCGAGTATTTTCTCTGATGAATGCCGAACTTATGATATACCTTAATCTGGACATAGATTGCTCAGATGCTTTGAAAGTATTCAGCACTGATAAATATTTGCTAAATATTGCAAAATGCAATAAAAATATGTATTATATGACGGAGAAAAACCCTCCGTACGCTTTTTGAAGAGGGCGACGTCATCAGCGCTGACGTCACTGGCATCCTCGTCACGCCGGGATCCATTGGAAGGAAAACACGAAGTTGTTGTGGCAGTAGTTTTATTCCATAGCAGAGGTCCGTTCCGTCCGACGACTCGAGCAAGAGTGAATTCTAGCCCGGCCGACGGCCGTATTTATAGCAAAGCTTAGCCCCGCGTCGAACCATTACGAACGCGAGCGAAAATCGCCGTCGCGAAGCTAATACTTTGACTTTTTACAATGTTTTTAAAACCTAACTCAATTCTGTGATTAGATTTAGTTGTTTAACAATTAAATAACTCTCAAAACTAGATTTTCTTATTGAAATAACGTCTTCGCGCCGACACGGCCATTCTGACAGGCGGTGCGCGCTCTGCACCTGCCTGGTCAACGATTTTCAGTTTCTCGAAGGTTCTTGTGGATTCTCGTAGGTTTTCGTAGATTCTCGTAGATTTTCTGTAACAAGGAAAGTTCTCTTTTTGAGTTTGGCATCTGTTTACAACTCAATCGAGTTGCAACAAAGTTTTTGCAAAAATGGGTAAGGTCTCGGAGGGTATCATAGGTTCTCGGAGGGGAGGGTATAATAGGTTCTCGTGGATTCTCGGAGGTTCTCGTGGATTCTCGGAGGTTCTCGTGGATTCTCGGAGGTTCTCGTGGATTCTCGGAGGTTCTCGTGGATTCTCGGAGGTTCTCGTGGATTCTCGGAGGTTCTCGTGGATTCTCGAAGGTTCTCGTAGATAAGGAGGATAAGGATTACAGGAAGGATTGCATGTATGAAATGTCTCGGAGAAAAATGAAGTTTTGGTGTTTTATGTTAAGTAAGATGTTCAACTTATCTGTTTATCAGTCAGTGTGTAGCTCTGGCAGTCTAGCACGGATGGCATGGGCTCGCCTGCAGGCCGTTGTTTGAGGACCTGGTGGATCGTCTTCTTCCGCCGACACGGTTTGTTGATCGCCTGGTTGTGGGGCGCGACGTAGTTGAACATGGGCTAGCTTCCGCGGGCGTCCATCGTTCTCCAGGATTCTGAAAATCTAACAACGTTTATTAAATTTAAGATCTAAAGGGGTTTGATTTCAAGGTATGCTTTTATAGGCAGGCACGTAGTTTCCCCTGTGGAAGTGCTTGACATTTGCTTCACGTTGATGAAAGAGTCGTTAGTCGTCTGCGTTCAGGAGTCGAGGTAGCACGTATTGTTTTCGTTGTGTTATTAGCGTGAGAGATACACCTGTAACTCAACCGAGGGTCAAGAGAGAAGTGAACCCGCTGGCACAGCGCGTGAAAACTGCCCTTGACGACCATGCTGCCGAAGCAAGAAAGACACATCGACACCATTACCGACAACATTTCCTCAGTGCACTGGTTATGCCGTCAACTAGTTGGTGAGAAAAACCCCATCCAACCGGTAGTGGGTACCGACGGAAACCTGAAGCTCGAAACAGTCGACTGAGCTGAAATCCTGGCGACAAGCTGGAAAAGCAGTTCTCACCAAACCCAGCCACCAGCCACACACAGCTTGTTGAGAACTGCATCAGGGACTACCTGGCGTCAGAAGTACTCCCAGAGGAAGACGCTATTTTTGTTCAACCAGGGAAGGTAAAGAGGACGATACAGCGATACTTCTCGAAGGTATTCGAGAAGATCGTGCTCCAACGTCTGACGTCACACATTAAGCCAAGGGAGGAACAATTCGGGTTCCGAGCTGAACATTCCACCACCTTGCAGATCACCAGAATAGTGAACGAATTGGCCACCAGCCACAACAAGAAAGGTCACGCTGGATATGGAGAAAACGTTCGACAGGGTATGGCACGAGGGTCTGCTATATCCAGTCCGGCGCCCCAAAGAAGCTCATCCTCGTAAGCTTCCTACGGAAACAAAGCTTTATGCTTGCTGTCGAAAACTTGCTCTTGATAGAGAAGCCCATAAATGCTGGAGTTCCACAAGGAAGCTGCCTCTCACCTGTATGTTATGCCTGGTACACCGACGATATCCCTGTTGTCGGGCAGGCAAAGCTCGCTCTCTACGCAGACGACGCACGCAGCCTATTACACTACATTCTACCAAGCTGAATACGCCGTGAAACGACTGCAACCAACCTTCGACATCCTCCCAGAATGGCTGCTTAAGAGAAGGCTCTCCGTGAACGTGGCGAAGACCCAGGCTATCATCACGAGGCTGCCAACCCTTGAAATTGATGGACAAAAACATCCCGTGGCAACCAGATGTCAAATATCTGGGCGTCACCATCGACCGACTGATTAGCCAGGTCAGGGGAGCGCGAAGCAAGCTCCTATCGAACCTCCAATCACGCCTGCCCCTCCGGACAAGAATAATGATTTTCAAAACTTACTTCATATCACGGCTCACTTACGCAGCTCCAGCAAGGTACCCGTATCTGAGCGTAACAAACAGAAACCGACTCCAAGCGCAGGAAAACATCATACTACGAAGGATCGTAGGAGCACTCCGGTACGTTTGGAACGCAACCATCCTCGGGGATCTCAAGATAAATAGAACGAGAGACTATTATAAGCAGTCCGAACACCAACATGTTAGAGAGATCGCCCCGCAGCACGCCAGACCACCAGTACAACCAAGAAAAAGGAAGAATCCACTATCGCAAGCAAAGACGCCGCTTCACCAAATTTAGCACCACTAACGGTGCCTGCTGCCGTCGCTGATCGGTTTGCTGGGCTTTGCCTGAGCAACCAGGGATCCCACCCGGCAGGGCCAGATCGTGCCGAGGCTACAGGCGGCACCGGCGATGATAGCTAAACAAAACCGCAATAACCAAATAAGCCCGCCCATAGTAATGGGCGGAGAAAAGCAAGGGCCAGGGGGGACAGCCCCGATACCCTATTCCCGCCCCCCGACAAGGGATGAGATTAAAAAGACGAGGACCTGTAACTTTACGAGTAGTGCAGGTCATGGCTCGCTGAAGTTCTTCAAGAGTACAATGCCAAGACTCGCTCTACCTGTCAACCGCTCGGCGACTCCTGTTGCAATGATATGAACGTTCATGTCACATCGTTCACGACAGTTCTTGAACTCTCAGCCTTCTTCAAAGCTGCAGTCCGTTATAACTCCAAACTTCCGTTCATGTAAGCACTGCCGGAAATCTTTGTTAGCACGTACCACCGCCAAATCCGAGTGGTACAGCTGTGAGCGTCATCGGTAGCTTTTCTTTTTTGACGTGATAACGTCTTTAAAATCGTTTTAGTCGGGTGACATGTTCAGAAACTTGTGTCACACCAAAACCTCACGAGCGCGTGACGTCATGCAATAAGACGTTATCACGTAAACATCTCGATCGTAAACCTACTTTACAAACAACCAATTTTTTGAAGGCGACGACGCGTAGTCTACCATCTCGGGATGCAGTACCAAGTTTATCTTTAGCGATGCTTTTCCATCAAACCCCAGCGCGCGAAAGAAACTCGGCGATACCCTTAAGAGTTGTGACCCGATAAATAATAACCGAGCCGCACCTGCCCCGTATGAACGAAGAGAACCGTGACAACATTACGGTTCTACTCGGCAACTTTAACCATAAAGTAAAAATGAATTGTGGGTAGTTTGCAATTATCTCGTAAACGGTAGGAGATACGTCAAAAATAACCAAATTTTCATCCCCCTATGAAACCCCACTCACAAAATAACCTATTTTTCTGAACTACTTTGGATGACGTCATCACCACGTGTTTATTTTTTTGCTAGGAAATTTTTGATGCCTACTTTAGTATCTGACGGTAAACTACAGAAACGCATTATTTTCATGATAAAAATGTGGAGGTACACCGGCTATAGATAAGCTTGGTGTGTCTGTGGTTAATACACCCTGCCGTGGTGGTACACTGGCAGGGTAGTGGTGGTACGTGGGCACAAACGCATTTGCCACTGGTATTGGCAATGATTACTCCGCTGGACATTGCGTGGCTGCCCGAAGTACGTGGTCTGGATCAGGAGCGCAAGCTGGCAGGTCCCGATCCCACTTCTGATGACGGAGAAAAACCCTCCGTACGCTTTTTGAAGAGGGCGACGTCATCAGCGCTGACGTCACTGGCATCCTCGTCACGCCGGGATCCATTGGAAGGAAAACACGAAGTTGTTGTGGCAGTAGTTTTATTCCATAGCAGAGGTCCGTTCCGTCCGACGACTCGAGCAAGAGTGAATTCTACTACTACTCTGGTCTTCTCACGCGCCGGCGAAGCCGGCGTGGGGGAGGCAGTTTCAGGCTGACGCCTTTTACTGCGGATATCATCCGCCCTCGCCTACTGACGAGGGGTCATCGGGGTGGCCCTTTCTGGGCCTTCGGGTAGCCGTTCTCCTGTGGAGTCTGGCTGCCTACGGCTAGTTATCTGGGTGTTCTGTGCTTGCCTTCTTGGTTCGCTCCCGCTGTCCTCGTTAGCCGAGACTTGGCTGGTTGAGGTCTCTGGGCGGGCGGACTTGGCTTTTGCTACCTGAGCTGTGCTGGTTGTCGCCGGTTCATCGTCTTCACGGACTAGTTCTCTGGCGTATGCGTAGAAGCAATTTGCGAGTTCGTACTGGGGAGCCAGGTTCTGGAGCTGCGTGTGGTGGGAAGAGTCACTGCGAGAGAACATAGTCTTGGTGAGACGGCTGACGAACTCCTCCAGTGGTTCTACCTTCAGATCTCTTCTGACCGTGGTGTTACGGACGTATCTTGGAGCCCCTACGATGGTGCGGAGCGTCAGGTTTTCTTGGGATGCCAGTCTTTTCCTCTGGCGCTCCGAGGTGAGGGCGTACCACGCAGGGGCTGCGTAGGTCAGTCTTGGCCTTATGTAGATGAGGTATAAGGCGATCTTTGTCTTGAGCGGAAGGAGTGGAGCCGTCAGTGTTGGCTTCAACACAGCTCTTGCTGCTTTCGCGGCGTTGCAGGCGTTCTTGACTTGCTTGACCATCGTCAGGGATCGGTCCATGACCACCCCCAGGTATTTGGCAGAGACTGACCAAGTGATTTGCTGGTTTTGCAGCTCCAGTCGGGTGAGGTTCTGAGTACGTATGTGGGTGAAGGCTACCGCTTGAGTTTTACCGACGTTCACGGACAGCCTCCACTTGTGCAACCACTCTGGCAGGTCGTTCAGCACTCTCTGCATTTTCACCTGGGCGTGGGAGGGTGACATGGAGGTGGTGAGGTACGCCGCGTCGTCCGCGTACAGGGCCAGGAGTGCGCCTTCTTGGCATGGGATGTCGTCGGTGTACCACGAGTAGCATAGGGGTGATAGGCAGCTACCCTGTGGTACCCCCGCGAGTATCGGCCGCTCTGTAGAGAGGTGGTCATCTACTCTCGCTCGAATCTTCCGCCCCTGGAGGAAAGAGTCTAGCGTCCTTACTAGCCTTGTCGATGCTCCCGACTTTATAAGCTTGTAGATCAGCCCCGTGTGCCAGACCCGGTCGAAGGCCTTCTCCATATCTAGGAATACTGCGATGACGTGCTCTTTTTTGTTTCTCGCAGTTGTGATGTGGTGCAGTACCCTAGTAAGTTGGAGTGTGGTACTATGTTCTGACCGGAATCCAAATTGCTCAGGGCGGGGCGCGATGTGTGGAAGCAGGTGGGGGATCAGGAGTTTCTCTAGAAGTTTAGACGTGGCTGAGAGTAGGGTAATGGGACGGTAACTTTCGGGTCTAAGTATATTCTTCCCTTGTTTTGGAAGCATGATCACGTTCCCAGCTCTCCAGGTGGCTGGGAAGTGCATGGTCCTCAGGATCCCGTTGAAGGGGCGTGTCATGGCGGCAACTGTTTTGGGTGGAAGGTGGCGGAGCATGGCATTTGTGATGCGATCTGGTCCTGGGGCCTTCCTGGGTTTTGCACGTCGTATGGCCTTTTGCACCTGTCCTGGTGACCAGAAGACTGGCGTGTCCTCGTTTACTGGAGCTAGTTTTTCCCTGAAGTCCCTAACAACCGCCTCTACCATCTCGGTGTGTTCTCGGTTCACTGCAGGGTTTGGTTGGAACTGTCTTTCCAGGTGGTCGGCAAAGATCTCTGCACGGTCTTCAGTTCTGTACCTGAGTGTACCGTCGCTGTGGGTGAGAGGGTGGACTGGGGGTGGGGCGTTTCTCAGTTGCCGACAGATTTTGTGGAGGGACTGCCAGTCTTCGGAGGCTTCCAGGATTCTTTGTTCCCATCTCTGTGAGTTATCACTGCAGATCTCCGCCTTTACCTCCTCGCAGATTGCGTTCAGGCGGGTCTTTAGGGCTGGGTCTCTGGTGCGTTGCCATAGCTTCCTCAGGCGCCTTTTTTCGGATAGGAGTTTGGCTATGGCAGGGGGAGTTTGGCCGTACCGTCTGGTGGTTCCGCCGTCTTGCCGGGCCGATTCCATCGCCTTCTGCATGCTCTCCTGCAGTTCGAGGGTCAGGAGATCGACCTCTTCTGGGCTCGAGACCGGGCGGGTGGGTGTTTGGCTCTCCATGTACGCCGTGAAAGCAGCCCAGTTCGTTTTGGTGACTTTAGGGGCTGGAGGAAGTGGTGTTGGCCGGTTTTCTAAGACCAAGAGTATGGGTTGGTGGTCCGACTGTACCTCATCGGCTAGCACCTCTAAGTGGGGGGTGGAGATCAGTCCTGAGTGTACGGCCAGGTCGATGACGTCAGGCATCTGGTTTGGGTTCCCGGGGTAGTGGGTGGGGGAGTCTGGACCCGTGACATCAAGGCCGTTTGCTTCAGCGTGTCTGAGGAGAGTGGTGCCTGATCGGTTCGAGGCATTGGAGTTCCAGGCCGGATTCTTGCAGTTCCAGTCTCCTGCAGCTATGGTACTCCTGACTTCAAAGATCTTCTTGAGGTCACTGGTGTCAAGCTCCACCTGGGGAGGTTTATATACCGCGAACAGTCTGGTTGGGGTCGGGTATGTGCCTACCTCGATGCCTAGGGCCGACATGGACTGGAGCTGGATCTCCTGGAGTGGCTGGTGGATGAGGCGTCTCTTGACCAGTACCATGAGGCCTCGATACGCTCTCCCTGCGTCTGACCTCTCATCCCGACGGTAGGTGTGGTACCCGGGGAACTTTGGTTTGTCGGCAGGTCCTAGTATGGTCTCGTTAATAAGTGCCACTTGAATGTCCTGTTCTTGTAGCAGGGGTTTGAGGAGAGTGGCCTTCCTTCTGAGGCCGTTGGCGTTCCAGAACAGGACCCTTAGTGCAGCTGGAGCTGCACCAGCTCCCCTATCCCGTTGAGGATCAGCTGGATTGGGCTCGTCCCCGCTCGGAGCGCCATCAGGACATCGTACAGCAGCCGGAGGGCAAAGTCCAGGACCTGGTTGGAGGTCTGGTCCAGGTATTGGATTTGGGGAGGAGGGAGTGTGGGTAGGTGTGGGGGGTGGGGCAGGTGAGGTGGTTGGGTCGACAGTCGCGCCTCTGTTGGGTGAGGTAACTGAGGGCGGTTTTGAGAGGCTCGGGGGTTTACCCAAGTTGGTGCAGCGGGGGCCGGTTGGCTCGCTGCAGGCGGGCCCCTCCGGGGGACCTGGGTCTGTGGGGCGTCTGTCTCCGTGTCTGTGAGAAGGGTCGTCGTCATCCTCACCTTTTTCTTCTTCCTCTTCGGAAGGCGACTGGACCTTGGAGTCGGGGTATTTGCAGGGGCCATCAGGGTGGTGCCGTATTCCAGTTGGGCTGCTTGTGGTGGAGGTGGTGGGGCCGAGGGCTGTGTAGCTGCAGGTATGTTTGCAGATGGGTCCTTTAGTGGTGGTGGAGCTGCAGCTGGTGTGGTGGTCCTTCGTTGGTTGGGCTTCGAGTAGGCGGTTGAGCCTGCCTTTTTGTTTCGTGCCTCTTGTTTGAATACCTGGCAGCTAGTGCTGTTCGCGGTGTGGGGCCCCTTGCAGTTGGCGCAAGTTGGTGGGTCCTCCCGGCTCCTCGTGCACTCCCCTGCATGGTGAGATCCGCCACATCTTACGCAGGCCAGAGGGCGGTGGCAGTTATGGCTGGAGTGTCTGAAGCCCTGGCAGCGATGGCATTGAGCTGGACCTTTTTTACCTCTCCAGCTCTCGATGGTGACTCATGCATGTTAAGGACCTCGTCCACGTTGTAAAGGGCCGGCAGTAGGTCTGGGGAGGGTTTGAAGATTCCGAAGAATATACACCCAGGCCGGCCTTTGCTGGCCCTGATAGGTCGGATGAGCTCCGCTTCGAAGCCCTTTACGCGGAAGTCCTCGGTGATGTCGTCTGGGGAGGTGTCGGCAGGGATGCCCCTAATCGCCACTTTTATCTGTCGGTCTTCCGGGAGAGAATAGGAAAACCATACTAGCCCTTCCTGAATCGACAGGTAGTTCTGTACGGCTCTGTATTCATCTGCCGATTCAGGAGAGAAGCGGACCCCCTTCCCAAAGGGTCTTGCGTTTGGGGCGTGGCCTATGAGGTCCTTGATGGCACGGAAGTGTTTCGCCCAGTTCGGCATTACTTCTACCACCAGCGGTGGGTATCGGGACTTTCTTGTCTCGCTGGGGCGGGCGGGGTCCGCGCTTTGGGCGGGTTTCTCTGGGCGGGCAGATTGTGTTGGGCGGGCGGGTATTATGGGGCGGGGGTTACCTGGGCGGTCTGGCTCCCTTGGATGGCTCATCTCCGCTGGCGGGGGAGTCCCCGTAGGGCGGGCGGGTGCGGTTGGGCGGGCGGCTTGGGAGCTTCCTGCTTGTTGGGGCGGCGTTGCCGCCAGCGATGTGTACGTCGTTGATGTTGTGGACGCTGGTGAGGTTGTTGGTCTGTCTGGCTGGTTAGGCGGTACTCGCTGGGGGGGCGGCTGCCAGGTGTCCTCGGCCGCCCAGCGTTTTATCTCCTCGGTGGGGGGGGAGTTCTCCTCCCGTTTCTTTTTGGAGCCAGGGGCTCTTTGTGGCTGAGGGGGTTCGGGCGTGGGCATGTTTGTGGCCTGCTCTTTGAGGAACTTTTCCCTCTTTTGCAGGACCACTTTTATGCCCTGCATTACGTCGGCGGTTAGGAAGTCCTTGTCTTCTTTGAGGAAACCCGCTATTCTGATCAGGTCTCTGTCGTGGCCCTCCTGTATAGCGAGGACCTCACTTGGCGGCATAGCTGAGGCTTGTGCGGACTTAGCTGGGGCGGGGGGGGCGGGGGGCGGCATCTCTGCCTCCTTGAGTTTGTTGTCCGCTGAAGTGTTGTAACTTAAAGGGTTGTTTTGAAGGTAAATATAGGTAAATGACTTAGATTTATTTCTGACAAAATTTTATTCACTCTGTCCACATTTTTATCGCATTTGGAAAAATTACAAATATTGTAGTCACTCAAAGGTTGTATGCACGGCTCAAAAGACTTTAAGTGTACTACATTATTCGAGACATTTAATATTTTGACTGGTATTCTGTCGTTCTTCACCTTTGCTATCGTACTTGCTAAAAATACATCTTTCGCTAACTCTCTTCCACATACAATCATCTCATCTTTCATACAGGTATTATTAAAGTAAATATAATGTATAGATTCTGATCTTGCTGGAATCGTTAAGTTATTATTCATTATTTCATTACTTTCAATGAATTCTAGTTCATAGTCATATCCGTTGTTGTTTAATGTTAAGATATTCTTAGTTAAATTAATATTTGCACAGTATTTGTTCAGAAAATCTAAACCTAAAATACCGTCGGCTTTCATTGGTAAGGTATCAAAAACCACAAAGTTGTGTGTAAACGCTACTTCTTTTTTAAATTTTAGATTTAAATTAACAGAACCTAAGGAACGTTTCTGTCCTCCTATACCATTTATCATGGTGTTGTCTTGATATACTTGTACGTTATTTGGTAGTACTCCTCTTTTAACCACTGACAATGTAGCGCCCGTATCTATAAGCCAATAGTTTTTAATATTATTAACATAAAATACTATAAATTTTGCATTGCTGTTACATGATAGTATGAAATGTTTAAGATCGAAAAAACTCACTAGCAGAAGCTTCACCTTCAACCTTCTGTTTGTCACTGGGTCTACCGGCTTGTTCTTCCGCTACGTATACATTACGAATACCTCCGCGATTATTATTGTTTCCATAGCCAAATCTACCTCTTCCTCGCTGCATACCATTTCCATAATAATTTGATGATGGCCTACGATAATGGTTGCCTCTATAGTTGTTGTTTTGGCCAAAGCGAGTCCAACCTGATCCACGTGATGATGGACCACGATAATGGTTACTGCCGTACTGACCATACCTATTATTGGTGCTATTTTGACCATACCTATTGTTGTTACCCCTTTGGTATTGGTAACCACGTCCTTGTCTTTTATTAAAGAAACTTCGTCCTTGCCTTGATGCATACATGACATTATTACCTGGCGATGACTGTGCACCTGTCGATGACGCCGTCTCTTCGTCCTTGGCTGCCTGAATAGCATCCGCCAGACTGCTGTAGTTGCGGGCTGCTATGATCGTAGACAGCTTGGAATTGCGCAGACCGTCTGAAAAACGTTTTATTGCAGTTGTTTCATTAATCGGCTTCAGTACTGTGTACGCATTTAGGTCATTACCAGCCTGTGAAATAGTCATTTCGGTGAATAGCTTTTCTATCTCTGTCCCATAATCATCAATAGACATAGATCCTTGTTTGATGACCTGTAATTTTGTTTGTGCAGCCATAAAAGATTTTTTCGGCAAAAGGTTTGATTTTAAGTCCTTTATTAAAGTGTCAATAGACAAATAGCTGCCAGATAAGCGCAATTTTGCGTTATCACTGAGCCTACTTTTTGTAACAAATGTAATCAACAAAGTCTTACCTGGGTCATCAATCATGTTCGCGTACATCTCGATAGAATCTATCATTCGTTTGGTAGTCGACTCTGCGCCATCCATTACTGGAATCAAACTACATGCAATTTTTAAATCAAACTCCATTTTGTCCGATTTCTGCCTAACACACAAACTACAAATTTCCTCGTATGTCTGTTTGACTTTTCCAAAAGTTTCTGTCGCTGACGAAACTAACTCTTCATTCTTGCTCGTCTGTAAATTCAAAATTATTTCCTCACACTTATTAAAAATCGCGCTAGCTTCGGATAACTTTGTCGCAGTACTTTTACATGTATACCTACTCTGGCCTTTTTTTATCAAATATTTTCTTATACTTACTAAATCAAAACAAAATTCTATTAAATTTTCAATCATAACTTTTTCCAATAATCATTTTCTTCTATGTATGGCTGACTACGTGTATAGCCGCCTTTAGTAAAAGTACTTATCTAAAACGTTATACATACATATTTTCATAAACAAGACTTAGCTTAGATACATAACTAATATAAAATGTTCTAGCAAAAACTTTCAATAAATTTAACCATTTACGCCAATGTCCACGGAATGTGCTGCGCTAGCGATTTCGATCGCGCGGTATCAAGTTCACTGAGTCTTTTGCACCGTTTTACGTAAAGTTAATGTATTATAAAACTGTTCATCAGGTCAAGGTCGAACGCCATGTATATAAAAGTAAGGTCCAATTTTCAAAAAAAAAATGTTTCTTCCACTTTGTAGCAGATGATCTAGGTAGGTACCGGAAAAGTTTTCGGAAAATACACTCTTAGGTAGGTAGGTTAGGTAGGTAGGGTACGTACCATTTCAAACACAACACAACACTCACATACCTACTTTCACTTTTTTTTCTCTAATTGGTCTCCTCCGGGTTCCGCCTGCGGAATGAGGCTCGGAAGCGGTCCATTCTGCTCATAGCCATCTCCTGCTGCATCCACCGGCCATGACATTTTCTGTAGATCCGCACCGCGAAGTACAGGAACAGAATCACCACAATCGCCAACATGACGAACATCACAATGCTCATGCGGTCCATGTGCCCACCGATGCCTGCTAGAGTTGCTTGCATATTTCCTCCGGCGTTTTCGGATATGAACACTTCTTCTTTTCCAATCGTTGAACGGCACATTTTGATAATTTTTGGGGGTTACGTTTTCGGCAGGGTCGCCATGAAGTGTTGTAACTTAAAGGGTTGTTTTGAAGGGTGTGAAAGGAAAGAACCTTATTTGTTCATGGTTGTATATTGACTGAATAGAGTAAACTAAAAGTGCTATGCCTGCACAATGACATAGATTAGATAGAACTTACTTACTACTCGTAATGCTAACCTATGTTATAGTAGGTACCTATAGGATAGGTACTTCACCGCTACGGGACGGGTCTTCCTCATCTGCTTCTTCTTCTTGTCGAAGAAGTCGGCAGCGTGTCTCCGTGCGTGGTCTAGCCTTCTCGCATGGGAGGACGATCTCTCGCTATCGGTGCTGGCGGCGCGGCTTGATGCCGCTGAGGATTCCGTCGAGGTTTCTCTACAAGAAGTCCGTCCGTCACGGGCGGGCTTGCTTGTAGAGGTGCGTCCAGTCATTTGTTGACTGCGCTGAGGTTGGGCGGCGGGTTCTTGGGCGGTTTCCGGCGCGCGACCGATCGGGTTCGGGGCGGGATCCGGCGGGTCCCGCTTCCTTCCCCCGGCGCTATCACTTTCACTGGCACTCATCTCACCGCACGAAACACAAAACCTTCACACGCGTCGCGAGCGAAAGCGGGGGTTCCCGCGGAGGCCGAGCTCGGTCAACGTTTTCAATAAAACGCTGCCGAGATCGTACGAGGTAGGAGCGGTCCGTGCGCGCGAGTACTACAGCGGAACTCGTGGCCACTCCGAGTGAATTCTAGCCCGGCCGACGGCCGTATTTATAGCAAAGCTTAGCCCCGCGTCGAACCATTACGAACGCGAGCGAAAATCGCCGTCGCGAAGCTAATACTTTGACTTTTTACAATGTTTTTAAAACCTAACTCAATTCTGTGATTAGATTTAGTTGTTTAACAATTAAATAACTCTCAAAACTAGATTTTCTTATTGAAATAACGTCTTCGCGCCGACATATATAAAAAATAAAAATAAAAAAATTATGCTGGACAATTCACACAGCATTATCTAGCCCCAAGCTAAGTAGAGCTTGTGTTATGGGTACTAGATAACTGATATACATAATACAATAGACTACATAGATAGATACTTTTTATTATACATAGAAAAACATTCAGACCCCCTGAACAAATATCTGCAGATCGTACAAACATTTGTCCCGAGGCGGGAATCGAACCCGCAACCTCCTGCGTCGCAGGCGGACCTTCGCCCGCTGCGCCACAGAGGTCGTCGGTATATAAAAAAGTTAGTAAATAGTACTATATATTTACATGCTGTCCTTTTTTTTTAACCTCTTGCAAGGTAAATGTACTCTATTTGCTCAAAAAAAAGGTGGCAACCCTAATTACACACTAAAAAGTATTATAATTATAAATGAGAAATTTTAAATGGATGTTTGTTCCTTCTTCACGCCAAAAATAGATAGCTACCTATAGATATATCAATACTAATATAACTACGAACGGATGGTGCTGAAATTTTGCATAGATGTAGCAAAGCAAGGTACCTATAAGCCTGAAATCAAACAGGCCATAAGTATCTATAATATTTCATCTACGTTTGTTTTTCTACACCTAGGTACTCATTATTATGTAGCTACCTACTTAATAAATCAGTGAATTGCATGAGAGAGTTAGGTACAAATTACTACGAGTTAGGTACATAATGCACGCTTTTGCATGGTCAAACCTACCGTCAAGCCAAGGGCCACCGCCCCGCGCCGCGCCGCGCCGGCGAGAAAACTGCAGGGGTTGCTGGGCGCGAGTGCGCGTTGATCGAGCTGCCGTTTATTGGTGAGGTCGAGTAAGTAAGATGTTACAAGGAAACATTATTTCATCTGTGGTTACACTAAGTATTACATAGTTGTGTAGGAATCTATGTCGTCGCCTTTAGAGTTTACTAGGGCAGATCTCATACCTAAGAACTTAAACATTTAAATAACATAATTAAACCATAACCTACTTGTCTGATTATTCAGTTTTTTATAAATCGATAGTAATTAAAACAAAAACCTGCTTTAAAATATTCATTTACCTACTATTATATAGGTACTACGAGTACCTACACAATCCGTTGGTGGCGTAGACTTAGACCTGTGTATGTGATACGTAGTTAGGTATAAATTTATACCTATAGCCTAGCGTTTTACACACGTGGGCTACCACGTGTGTAAAACCCTAGGCTATAGGTTAGGGCTACGTGACCTTCACTTTTTATGAAAAAAAAATGCATTTCTTCGTAAGCACGAACCTACAAGTACCTAACCGAAGTATAAGATTCATGTTCGTAAGTAACAAACGTAGTTGTGCCATCTATTATTATTACTAGGTATTTAACTAGGTACCTACGGTTTTTTCGAACCAGGGTCACTGGTAGGTAAATTTTACTAGCCTTACTCGAGAAAATATCTGTCTAGCTAGGTGTAGCAAACTACCTACCTACCTACGTAAAAAATCATTAAGGTAAGTAGGTACACAATTCTCGAAAAACATAACCCACCTTCCGAGGGAGTCGTTTAAAAAGATAGGTAGGTAGGATACCAACTGACTTGATTTCTTAATAACCTGAAATAGTTGGCAAAAGTAATCCATAACTTTTGTACTCGAGTGTACCCAGGCCCAATGCGTCTCGTTAGCCAAATTAAGATGGTCATCAGTATGTATGAAACAGTCGCTTTTTAGTGGTCGTTCGAATTTTGTCGGACTATCAGGTAGGCTAAGACTGATTATGAAGTGTGGGTCTTAATTCAGTCAATCGTTTATAACTAGCTTAATACGAGACGTAGAGAGCTGAAATTTTCAGGATATAATAATCATTAAACACTCTAGTTTTTTAGTTTATAGCGACGATCTTGAGTTGAAAAGGTTTCTTACATTTTGGCGTCAAAATTATGACATCACCCGATGTGTCTTAATCGATATTATTCAAAAACGCGTCTAAGTAGCTTCTTGAAACTTTTTATGGATACGAAGAATGACAACAAAAACCGAATACCGTTTATTATGAACCTGTATATCTGTCCATTGAAGAGCTAGAATTTTTTTTAGGTTATAAAAAGAAGCCTGATTACATGAAAACTGTGTGTATTTACGTAATTTTTTCTATGTTATATGTAAGCACTAATCAAGGGCTACTAGTGTATGTATATTTTGTAGATGCACATTCAATGGTTTCCGAGAAATAAGATTTTGCAAAACGTTACCCCAGCAGGAAATCGAATATCTCAAAAACCTTAAGACGCACAAATTTTATTTTTAGTCGCACATTTATGCACAAATATAAGCTATCTGCCCATATAAGTTAAATTTGTCTAGGGCCATTCGTTTAGAATCTTCCTGCTGGAAGAACGTTACCCCAGCAGGAAACGTATTTTGCGTTTTATTCCGAAACGGGGACACGCACAAATTTTTTTTCTTGACGCACATTTACAGTGTACAACGCTCTAATTATTTGTAAAACAAACTTCATTCTAGAAGAAAAAATCCTGCTGGGGTAACGCACACTATTTCCTCTGGACATACTACAATACTGTAGGGACAACATTTCGATGACCAAGCGAGTGTACCTGCGAGTGGGTCTCACGCGCAGTGCGCGGCGATCGGCGATCTACTAACCACGCCCACTCCTCTGCAAACCATCATTGTAATCACTACCTACTGTTTAATATTCATCTCAGGGTGAAAATACGTTTGTTCATTTACCTCGCGCGCCTCGCTCACACTGGTTATAACCTGATTATAGGCAGGTCAATAAATTTCTATTAAGGCTACTAATATACCTACAAATACTTGAATTAGCAAGCTCAAGTGGCAGTGGGTCGGCCACGTGTGCCTGAGTGGAGACCGCGTCTCCGCAAACGTAGTGTAGGTGTAACGTGTGTCCGGCCGGGTGGGCTGACGATCTGCGAAAGACTGCAGGCAGATGCTGGATGCGGCAAGCTGAAGACAGGGCGCTATGGCGCTCATTAGGGGAGGCCTACCTACAAGGCCCGGTTGATGGTGATGTGATGAATATTTACAACTAGTTTTTACTGTTACAATTAGAACCTAATCTTATGCCTCATCTCGAATGTTCAATGAAAGATTGGTTTTAGATTTCAGCTTTATTCATAAAACAGTCCCGCCTTTATGGATAGGATGGATAACTAGTCTCGGGACCGGATTATATGCAACATAAAGAACCCGGAACATGCATGAAAACTAATGAAACGCGTCAAAATAAACAATATCAAATTATAAAAATAGTAGACTAATTAAAATCTTTATACAATTAGTAAGAATTCTACAGTAAAATATTTTAGTAAAATATGCACCCATGAAAATGGGCTAAATATGCAATGCGTCTGCATATTTAGCCCATTTTCACTACTTATACAATTATGCAATTGCATATAATTGCATATACAATTATGCAACTGCATTACTTTATTTCCGTGTCAGTGTTTAGTTTTATATTTTGACCTTTTCTAAGTGTACATTTATTGTATTTATGGAAATAAAGAGTTTTTGATTTTGATTTATAACAATCCTATTTTTGATTTATAACAATCCTCTAATGATAACCATTGAACAAACTTTTAAGGATCCACTTATCTAATTTTATAAGCAATAAATAGGTACAAAATAATTATTTACAAAGTACCTACTACAATAATGTAATAAAATATGATTCTTCTGGCCAATGTTAATTTAGTAATTATTATACTTCCTTATGACTGAGATGGGTGGGCCTAATTTGAGCCTTCCACTCTCGAGATGCTAGTACTCAGTCTCCCGAATTTTACTTACATCGGTCTATTAGATTGCCTAAAAATGAGTGTTGTCAATTTTCAAAAACAAGGTTAGGGCGCATACCAGACCCAGACCCAGCGCATACCAAATCAGCGCCACCACCTATTTTATCTTATTATTATGTTAAATGAAAGAGTTTTCAAAAATCGATTTTGTAGTTTGTGATCATAGAGTAAAAACTCGCTGCTGTCTCAGCAGAGGGATAGTGTCATTCAACAATTTGACAATTTGTGTAACCAAAAACCGATCCATGTGTGTTTTGACAGCTCGTAAATACAGTGCCCTCACTCACACATTCGTATGATTGAATGTTGCAAGTGAATAGCATTTTCCCTAAAAAATTGGGTAACTGAAGCAAAGTTCCCATTAAGAAAATACTTCATTGTTTTTATCACCTTCCTTTTTATTTTTGATATTACATTATTTCAATTTACTAAAGGTGTCAATAGTTTCTTGTCAAATAGAAAAAATCTAAAAAAAATCTATGAAAATCCATTTCCAACGTCTTGTTTCTTTTTTAATTTTACGAAATATCAGCCGGTACCTATGGTTACTATCATTCTGCCTAGGTCAAATGACAAAAAGGTTTTACTCCAAGTCTGCAAAATAAGATCGGCTACGATCATTTTCGGAACAATAATTTAAAATAGACGGTCAAGTGCGTGTTCGGCCACGTGCAGTTTAAGTAGTTGCACGGTTCATGGCCTATCTAAACCAACTTATTTACCTGTCTTAGACATACCTACCTGTACTTTGGTAGGTATGTGTAAGACAGGTAAATAAAGATTAGAAATAATTTTTTTAAGTTGATTAGGATGACTATTATGTACTCAACTAGTAAAGCATACTAAAGATGTGTAGTTTTCCTTTTAAAATCACTGGTTACGCTCGTTTATAAAATTAATGTAGAAAACGCTGTTTTTTGGTTGGTCTTTCACATAGCCAAGGATGCCTTACTGTATTGGCCTATTGAAATGACCAACGAGTCGAAGGTCGATCGCATCCCCACCCTTGGGATACAACAACGCGACGCCACCCTCCACCGCCACCGTCATTGAGTCTACGATGCACACATGTTAAAGACAGACGCGTGTCGCCTCCGCTAAAACCAAGTTTGGAATTTTCCAAAACCGCGTGCCGCGACCCCTTCGCTAGCACTTCCCCGCACTGTGATTAATTAAATTATCTGGACTGTGACGACTCGCCTGTGACGTCGCCCCGGTTCCCGTTGGCTCCAGGAGCCATACCGCATGGAACGACGACCGAGACGAATTGGGATTTCAGGTAGGTCCTTACTTTAAGACATTTTATACCTATGTGACTTGCCTTCCAGAAAACAGCGCAGAATTTTAGGTTCTATAGTGTATTCATCTTCGCCTTCCGCGGGATCTGAATCAGGCTTATAATCAGTACTTTCAATCTTAGATGTTACCAACTTTAATTGGCCTAAGCACACGCCTTGAATAGAGAACTAAACCTTCTTTATTCTCCAATCACTCCTCCTACTACTAGCATTTTTTTCACAAATAATAATACCCAACTTAGACAAATTACAGCATTCTAGTACTAATAATATCTGGACTAAGCTGCGGACGGATCGACGAACGTGGTGAACTATAAGGGTTCCTTGTTGACTACGGAACCCTAAAAAAGAACATGTGCACGTGCACAGTTATGGTGATGGGATGGATTGCAATTTTAAATTTGAGTTTATTGCATTTGCTCCCCTTGGAGCCGAGAGAGGTCTAGGTCCGTGCGGTATCGAGGTTTTCCGGAATTTTAAAAATATCTGAGCGTCTGGTCAAAGCGGCGGCGCGGGACCCGAGAGCTGGTGAGTATTTTGCGCGGCGCACCAGCATTGCCATACAGCGGGGCAATGCAACCAGCGTAACGGGGACGCGACGACTTGTATTGATATCGATAAGTTGAGCTGCCTCTAGATTGTTTGCTACAGGCTGCAGTTAGCTCAATTGTTTAAATTGTAAATACTAGTTCTAATTGTTTCAATTCATTGATTGTAATTTTCTTTGTTAAATAGTAATTTGAGTTTATCATCTTGAATCTACTCAGAATAT
Organism: Eupithecia subfuscata; assembly: GCA_963564075.1. Classification (NCBI taxonomy): domain Eukaryota; kingdom Metazoa; phylum Arthropoda; class Insecta; order Lepidoptera; family Geometridae; genus Eupithecia; species Eupithecia subfuscata. The sequence continues at coordinate 7,568,006 of OY751096.1, read as the reverse complement.
CGTCGAGTGACTGAAAATTCTAAAACTGTGATATTCCGCGTAGTTTGATTCCTAAGTCCTAACTTGAGGGAATTCCACCCTCTCCTCTACTATTTTTATATACCTAAGTACTAAGTAACAAAACCTGGGTATTTTTTTCCCAGTGCATAGCAACATTTTCACGAAAATGGTGGACGAAATCTTTAAATTTATTTATGAGTTTTGATGACTGTTTTAGGCAAAATTACAAACGGAATATTAGTACTCACCGGTGGAATGAGATATTTGCGGATAATTTTTCCGGTTACTGGTGTTTAAACATCCTTGCACCGCACAGCACATCATTTTTATATTTTTATGTGAGAGCTGCTTTGTCCGTCGCAATTTTTAAGACTTACCTCGTTTGTGTCAACTATCATTCTAAGTCTTCTTCTTCTAAGTTTGTGATACCTTTCTTCAGGAGCATATTTTTAATGCCTCTGTAAAAGTTCGGCCACGATGGTGAGCAAAAAGAGCAACTTCGCATCTCTGCCTACACTATTATTAATTCCTTCGTTTAACATCTTTAAATATAAAAAAGAAGAGAAAACTGGGTGACTCATCAACATCTCTGAAACTACAAGAGCTACGAAGCTGAAATTTTGCATGGAGGTTCCTTTCAGGGTGTAGGCGGACGAACGGATTTTTGGAAATTCATATTCTTAGGGGGTCAAAGGTCATTTTTATAATAACTTCAGAACCGTAACTGTTGGCCCTTCAAAATTTGTAGCGTAGAAAGATGACTTAAAATAAACAGACACGTTTGTCAGGGTTTTGTGAAATTCACACCCTAAAGGTCAATGGTGTGGAGTCAAAGTTAGGCCACTCACTGACATATCAAGAAATCTCAGGAACTAGAAGAGCTACGAAGCTGAAATTTTACACGGATTTTTGGAAATTCGTGTTTTAAGGGGGTCAAAGGTCATTTTTATAATAAGTTCAGAACCATAACTTTTAGCCTAATATAAATAGACACGTATTGCCTTATTCGCGTGGAGTTTAGTACTACTATTAAAGTCCACGCGAATGAAATCGCGGCGGGTCAGCTAGTAATCATATAAAATAGGTGGCTGCGCTGATTTGGGCCGCCTCGGGACAAATGTTTGTACGATCTGCAGACATTTGTCCAGGGCGTTCTGGATGTTTTCTATATGTATAATAAAAGATATCTATATCTATTTAGTGTATTGTATTAAGTATATCAGTTATCTAGTACCCATAACACAAGCTCTGCTTACCTTGGGGCTAGATAATGCTGTGTGAATTGTCCAGCATTATTATTATTATTATTTACAACGGGATATTTACTATTGAGTTTTGAGCGTTCCGATATTCTCCTTGTAAATGACTTTAGTGTTATTAACACTCCATTAAAACCACAATGGTTTTAAAAGTTTTTGAAGATTGTCTCTGTCAAGCTAATTCTGTAACTAAATGTACTTATCTCAATTACATTTTATAGTCACCTTTATCTCCTCAAAACATTAGTATAATGTCCTTCTAACCGAATTTCAACCACGGCGGCCAGTCTCATCGGAGACTAGCCAGATACGCAGGATATATTATTATAGTGAACAAGTGTGTGCGCAAACACAGGTGCACTATTTATTCCCTCACTATCATAATCCGATGGGACGACAGATCAACAAAACAAAACATTAGTACCTATGTACATACATAGTGAACGAAAAAATAATTCACCTAATTTCTTAACCGAAATTTTAACCTATCTGATAAATTGCGACTTACAATAAAAGAAATCACGTGTTTATTTGAGATCACAATTAAAACTTGAAATCAGACCTTATAAAGCATAAAACTACAAAAATATCACATTTAAAGCTTATAACTACAAAAATATCACATTCTCTTACCTACTACCTATAACAAGCAGCGATTACGATAAAACAAAATGATAACGTTAAAAGAACGACAAATAACAGATCAGTAAAATTCTACAAAACCTATTCTTTAGAAATGTAAACAAAAACAAAGTTAGCTACACCTTCATCTACGAGTAAAGACTACCCTATCCTACCAATATTGTGAGGTCATAAGTTTGTGAAATGTGATTTTGTTACCTAGGATCTCCAAAACTACTGAACAGATCAAGATGAAATTTGGCGTACGTTTAGAGCAAAGCCTAACTTAGATAATAGGCTACTTATTATACCGAAAATACGCGTGCGAAGCCGCGGGAAGAAGCTAGTACTATTATTAGGCGCCTAGTGATGCACAACCCAGCGTAACTAATTAAATTCTAAAAGCTACATGAATGCCATGCTTTCTTTCGTAACGTCTTATACGGTCAGTCAAAAAGTATCAGGAATGGATTTGTTTATGGTTCCAAATTCAAATTTTTTTTTTTTTTTGTCGTTCTTAGATTGGCACAACTGTTTTCCATTTTGGCGCGAAGTTTGAGTTGCATCTGTTATTTTATATTAAATACAGTGCTGTTTTTAGTTATATTATATGTAGTATTTATTGCGAGTTTCATAATGGACAAAAACATCGAACAAAGAGTTGGGAACCAATGGAATTTCGTGTTCGAGGTCACTGAAAATGTTACAGAAGGCTTGCGGTGAATCGACTTTACACACGTGCTAAAAACACGTGCTTATGAGTGGTACGTACAAAGCATTCAAAAGCGGTCGAGATGTGATGGAAGATTTACCTCGCTCTGGTAGACCATCAACGTCTGCAATTGAAGTTAACATCGCAAAAGTGAAGGAAAAAGTGACTGAAAATCTTCATTCAACTTTGAGAGAGATAGCCGCCGAACTTTCTGTATCTCAATAGTCTATCCGTACCTTTTTAAATAATCACTTGGGTATGAAACATGTTGCCGCTCGACTAGTTCCAAAAGACCTGAATTTTCTCCAAAAACTCAATCGCATGAGAGTCGCTGAGGACATGCTAGAACGAGTGAATTCCGACCCAACATTCATGAAACGCATTGTTACTGGTGACGAGACCTGGGTTTATGAGTTTGACATGCAAGCTAGTCAACAAGCTTCGGAGCGGCTCCCGTTTTCAATCGGTAGAAGACATACAGGAGAATTCGCGGCGAGAACTGAACTCAATTCCGGTTCGAAAAACTACATAAACGAGTTAGTGACTATTACATCACCATTTGGTTATCTGCGTCACCTGCTATGTCAATTTTATAGGTCAAAAATATCATGCCTGCAGCCGCTATAGAAATACTATATCACTGAAAAGTGATGTAAGTAGGTATCTGCGCCAAAACCTAGTTGGGTAAACGTTCTTTGGCAATTTATAGTAGGTACGAGTACCTACTGTTCACTAACACTAAATGGTTTTTGAGAAACGTTCTATGGGCTGCTATGAGATATCTGTTTGCTAGTTGGGTAGTTATACATCCAGCACCGCTACCGCACAGCACACAAGTAGGCATTCCAATATGGGCCTAAACTCGTCATCATTAGATACATCTCACAGAGACATAATGGCTTCCCGCAAGCTTGAAGCGCACTCGCTTCGCACTCGCCGGCCTCGGCCCGCGACCCGCCCGCGCCTGCTATCCCACGCCTTCGATATTAAATGCATCCTAATATTACGACCATTTTAATGCACTGTTGTGCATGTTTGTGCTGTGCGGCAGCGGTGCAGTCCAGATCTACGACCACCTTTAGTCAACTAGATAAAGATTCATTGAAAAGTACATGTTTTCCAGCTTAAGTAATATTTGACAAATATGATCCATATGGGCCGCGACTTACCTATACGTACGACAGATACTTAATATAATACTACACCCTATACACACTTCTAGAATGTTGTTTTTATGGAGGACGGAGAGTTGTGGCTGGCTCCGCCCTTGCGGCTAGCAGACATTCTCTGGGTCGAAAGGCAACTTTTCTCGCCCTTTTATTATTTTACTCTTTTACTTTCAACTTAATAAAGACATTATATTATAAAAATAAAGCGTCAAGTGCGAGTCAGGAGTCGCGGACCCAGGATTCCGTATACATAAAATACCTTGCTTCTTCCCAAATCTCATGACTCTAGGTCAACGGGAAGTACCCTATAGGTTTTGGTCCATTGCGAGCATTAAAATTAATTTGTCCTAGTGAATAAATTACAAATTTATGTTAAAATGTTGTATTGTATAAGTTAGGCTACGTTCTAAAGTGTATGCCAAATTTCATCTTGATCTGTTCAGTACTTAGGAGATCCTAGGTAACAAAAATTTTACATTTGAAAAATTTTCGCATTTTTAATATTAGTAGGAAAGTAGGATCCATGCATCGTCTTCTGTCTACGACTTCTACCCAGTCGGCCATTTTCTATTGAACCTTTGGCGCCTATACCTGAGCCAAATATCCCTAAAGCTCATGAACAACGCGCACGCGAAGGAGAATGTAAACGGCACTGCGGTATAGATAAAGGAACTCACTAACAACTTTAATGTAGATCGTGTTGGTGGTGCCCCGGGGGGTGGTGCAGGTGTAGCGGTCGCTGTGGCGCGCCGACATCTTGCTCAGCGTGAGGCGGAACAGCGACTCCTCTCCCTCTTCAACAGACCACGCTGGAAAATAAACATTCTTTTTATTTACTATAATAAGGCTTGGCCAAACCAACGCGTTCAATTCGCGTCCGCGGTGGAGTGCACGGTGGCGATACTGCGCGTGCAAAAGTTGTATACACCGTCGCGTTTGTTCTTGCGTTCACCAGGCTGGAGTCACGTCATTTCTTCCGTTTCCACCATACTTACAACTAAACAACAAAGTTCTTCTCAACAAATAAATAGCTGCGTGCAGCGTCCTAACGTAACAAGCCTGATCTGATCGCCACCGCCGCGTGCAGACGCTGCACCGGACGCCGCGACCAATCAGAGGACGCATCGATGTGAACACGTCGCTAAAATTTCACAACAACTGACCGCCACCGCGCACGCCACCGCGGACGCGAGCTGAATGCGTTGGTGTGGCCAAGCCTTTACTTGAATCTGCACGCAGTTTAACACGCGTTAAAAAAGTAGTCTTTATAATAATAAAAGGAGAATACCCCGGGATACCATCATCATCATCATCAACCTATACTAGCCCACTGCTGGACAAAGGCCTGCCCTAGTGAGCCGATACCATACATCAGTCCAATTTCATTAAGTTCCGTTCAGCCGCTTAAGAAGGCTACGAACCTCTCCCAAATCTCAGCGGCCGGCCCATGCCGATTTGTTGTTGTTTCATGTCGAATGAAATGGGGCGCGGTATGAGTGAGAAAGCGCGTCTAACCATCAAAAGCAAAGCTATGGCTGTGTGTGTAGGGAGTGAAGCGTGTGCGTGTGCTCGGTGTCGCCACAGATTAGAAACTAATTAGTACGTAGTCGGTCGATGCAATAATTTACAATAGGTAGGTAATACAGAATAGGTAAGTATGCCTGTAGGCCTAGCACGGGGATTGTTGTCTAGGGTAGAAAGAATCACACTTCACACTAATATTATAAATGCGAAAGTTTGGATGGATGTAAGTATAGATGGATGGATGTTTGTTACCTCTTCACGCCAAAACTACTACTGAACGGATCGGGCTGAAATTTTGCATACAGATAATTCTAGTACTAATACTTTTTATCCCATAAATCAGTTCCCGTGGGATAGAAATCACCTTTGAACGTTTCCATAGAAACAACGCGTGCGAAGCCGCGGGCAGAAGCTAGTAGACAATAATGACATCGCATCGTCATACATTGCGTAAATTATTGAAGTTGAAGGAATGAATTTCAAACAATTTACCTAGGTACGCATTCGATGACAAAGTGACATGTATACCTACCTACTGTGAAGTGACGTAAACTCTAATTCAGAAACTTAGATATTTTATGTAAACAATGGTGATACCATATCAAAAAAAATGTTTCGAAATAGAAGTTCATAGAAGATTACTCATTTTTTCTAAATAGGTATTATGGTAGGGTTTATTTTCTAATCCATATCCATAGAATGGAAAATAACAATGGTTTTGTGCTACATATTATATTTTATTTCATTTGTTTAACAATGTTATAAAATGATGAAGAAATATTAGTTGAAAATATTTTATGACACTGGTATTATCGGAGTAAAATGGGCGTAAATCACAGAAGTTCGAAACAATTTTTGCATTTTGACATTAGACTCCATTTTATTTCGTGTTGGCAGACGGCAAAGTGTAGCACAAGTAAACAACCAACAGAGAATAGCCGACGACGCCCGACCGACTACGTACGAGTACGACACGGCTCGTCGCATCGTCGTGTCGGCCATTCGGCGGCGTTCGCCCTAATTCGGAATTTCATCCCCCCTGCGTCTCATCGCCCCCCGCGTGTGAGCAAGCGGTTGCAGAAATTAGAAGGAATTTCACCATTTTTAATATTTTTTCGTACTTTCCGATTCATTTTGAATAAACGACTGATTTCAGAAATATTTTTGATTACTTCTAATGTTGAATATATTTAGGATGTTTGCAGCGCGACAGATTTTCGAATAAAGGTGTCTATCATGCATAAAAAATAGCTTGAAAATGCCTCGATTTGTTGCTCAAAATATGGCAAATTAGTTTCGGTCTCATTTAAAGATTATAATGTTTTTTGAAAAACTAAAACACTACAAACATAGCTATTTCTTATCCGGTTATGCATACAAAATTTCATTTAAGCCGGGCATGTAGTTTCCAAATTAATCGAAAAGTACGTTTGTATGGGGGCTAAGGTATCCGCACCGTTCTTACGGCAACAGAATAACTTTCGCTTTAATAATATTAGTATGTCTGTCTCTTTCTTTCTCACGCGGCTCAACGGTTCTTATGAAAGTTGCAAGAGAATAAATATACCATGGCATAGGCTACTTTCAATTCCGGAAAATTACGTGCGCGGTGGATCATCAGTTCCGCGTGACGTCACACCTTGCGACACTTTTTAGCACGGTGTGACGTCACTAGTCCCCACTCCCAAAGTTGTGGGCTTTATAATTTAACTTTTTGTTTGATCGACAAATCAAAAAATATGTTTCCACTTTAAGTAAATTTTTTTACGCAGGACTTTACCCTATTGCTGCCGGAGTAGCTCGATGCGCTGGTATCGGTTCGGGCGCGATTTGACAGACGTCACCGGGCGGTCGACTATGAACTGCCCGGGAGCAAAGGGATTGAGATCAGTGGGGTCAGAAGAGAGGGGAGAATTAGGACGGGAATCGAGGATTGCCTCTGTTTGTGTGAAGAGCGTCGCTAACTCTGCGAGCGTAAAGGGGGTATTGCTATATATGGCGTGAGCTCACATAACCAAGAGCTCGTTCGCACGAGCGTTTTTTTACCGTGGGTTCAAAATCCGCTCAAATAGAACAAATGTATTTCCAAGTAACTTTTCGTCAGGGTTTTTAAAACGCGACGTATTTTTATCGCGCAGTGCTCTATTTTCAACGCTGGGCGTTGGGCGGTGAAAGGAATAGACCATACGAATCGTCCCGTTGCTACTCACACGGGCGCAATAAAACGCCGGCGCAGCGTTCAGTGTGCCGCGTGCTCCCTAAGCGGTCGGACGAGTTGCTTGTGTTGCGTGCGTTCTCGGAACGTCACGTCGATACTTACGATGTCGTGGGTTGTAGATTCTAGAATGCTCATCATAGAAGTGGAGTCTAGTCTATTATTTGATGCAAAATCAATGCCCGAGTACTCACATAAAATTACGAAGAATGATGCCTGGATGGAAATAACCACAAATCTCTCAGACGACTGGGACTCACCAATGAACAAAAAAATTGGTCGATGTAAGTAAATGACGTAACGCTATTTATTTTAATCAAACAGATACTTTATATCAATCAATCAATCAATGTAGATAGGTATTTAATTATTATTTATCATTAGTCACAATTCTGTTTATTGATAACTTGGTATTGCCATGGAACGGAAGCTTGTGGCGATGTAAAATATTTAGCAAAATAATCACGTATTTCCTGACCCGTGTCGTTACTTCTTAGATTTGTCGGTCGTAGCCCTTGTATTGTACTGTCAAATACAATCCATCTATAGTTCTTACACAATTGTGTAGTAGGCACCATGCTTTAACTACAGATATCGTGCGACCGGGGCTGATCTATAGCTCGACGTGAAAATTCTCCACTTGTTTGAGAGAATACCGGAACTGCATTCAATCATTCTTCGTGCTCGTGTTAGTCGATAATTATAAACACGTTGTAGCGCAGTCAAGTTGCGGTTCGAATGTGCTCATAAAACATGTGTATCGAACCATAAAAAAAAACTTAAAGCTGTACAATATTCGACTGAGAATGCATAGAAATAAAATATTAAAACTAGCGTAACCGACTTAATCTACACCCCACCGACACCTACTTATTTTACAACTAGCTGCATTCTTACTACCCGTTGTCCTATTACCCGTTCTCCCGTAGGAATGAAGCATTTTCCCGCGGTAAAAAGTAGCCTATGTTCATCAGGAATAATGTGGGCTTCTAATGGAAAATAATTTTTCAAATCGATCCAGTAGTTTCGGAGCCTATTCAATACAAACAAACAAACAATCAAATCTTTCATCTTTATAATATTAGTATCGAAAACAAAATGCCGGTTTCGTTAATTTTTACCAGCGACATGTTCATAAAGTGTTTAATTTATGAATCAATAAAAAATAGGGATTGAGCGCTAGGGAACTAATTATATGAATTGTTCATTGATAATCGGAGACAGAATCGGAATAGAACTTTTTAGGATATTATTTGATATTTGATTTCTTAGAAATAACCCCGAGGGCTTACGCATGCGCACTTTATCAAAAACCTTAAATGACAATCAAATCGGTGTTATCTACTACTGAATGACACCCATCACACTTTACTTACTGCTGATTCAGTTCGTCATTCTGGTTTGTTACCTGCAAGCTTTGTTTCTGGGAACGATCCTTACCAAGGAAATAATCATTATGTAATTGGACATTTAGACATTAATTTTGTGACGTATACTTAATTCACCTGAGCTTCTTGAAGTGCATTAAATACACTTTTAGTTAACTTTAAACACCTGGGTGTATTAAAGTTTCTTTTAATAATCTTTATTCAGCACATTCACCCGGTTGGCACTTGGTTTGGTGGATGTGATGTGTTTGTATGGGATTTGAGAAGTCCCATGTATGCCTTTAAGCGTGTCAAGTCCGCAGGCATACAAGGGGCTGCGTGTCAAGTCCGCAGGCATACAAGGGGCTGCGTGTCAAGTCCGCAGGCAAACAAGGGGCTGCGTGTCAAGTCCGCAGGCATACAAGGGGCTGCGTGTCAAGTCCGCAGGCATACAAGGGGCTGCGTGTCAAGTCCGCAGGCATACAAGGGGCTGCCTGTCAAATCCTATACAAAAACGGAACGCCTCGATACTATCGAGCAACCAAACTCAGTGCTCTGTTTATTCAACCAATAGCGTTCAAACACGAATAATAAACATGTTATAAAGTCGTCGATGTTTTGAAAGAGGTTTTATTTTAGGCAACATCTGTAGGATTGAAACTCGTCTTGTCTAGCATTATTTAGTGCTAGTTTTTTGTTATAATTATAACTGAGAACAAATAACACAATAAAGTACTGTAACCGACTTCAAAAAGGAGGAGTTTCTCAATATTGATGATTCTTTTGCTTCTATACAGAATAATAAAAATAATAAATTTATTCAAAGAAACCCGTACCTACAGAGACAATACATAAGTGCAGTAACTGTATAAATACAGGGTTACTGGTGCAGTCGACCTAGATCCTCGAGGGGCGGTAGTTTCCATCATTACCGACTGAGTTGAGTATGCAACACCATACCCGAAAGTCAACCGTGTTCGAGATATTGAACTTCAACTTTTTTTTAAAAGTTGCCATTTTTTGTCTGCAATGCTACTTTTTTGTAATTTGTGCATCTAGTTCTTTGTACGAATTTTGTGTAGTAGATAAGATGCTTTATTATTTTTAACGCCAAAATTAAAAAAAAAATGACAAACTAGGATCAAATCGTATATGGGATAAGCGCCCTTTTAACTTCTCCCACTGGAGTTCTGGGATTCAATTTTTTCCGAGAAAAAAGTACAAGTAACGGAGGAACCTGACGTGGGCACTTCGAGAGTACTGGGCGCGTTTAGATTCTAGATTACACTAGATCAAATAAATATCTCAATGATTTGAACGATTCCTTCTGACAATCATTCTTGTAAATGATTTAGCAGCAAAGAAAGTTATTTTATAGGAGTATGTAAGCTGGTAAGATCGGCAGATTATGTTTTATAATTTTGTATAAAGTTTTTACATATTGAAAGTCTCTTTCTAATCCCCACCGTTTTCAGGATAATGTTTCAATATTTATTATTGGAATTGGACTTTTTGATCTTGATATATTTGTTGCATTTTCAGCCATTTTAAATATTTATTAGTATGTTTTGCAATCATTTTACTAAAATACCGAAAAGGTCGAGTCAGGTAAACTTATTGTAAATAAATTGTGCACTCTGACCGTTTACAATCCAGCAGTCACCAGTTCAAACCACAGCTGCCGCTGGGCAGGCTGAGGCAAGAGGCACAGCCCAGCACGGCGGAACAGCACGCGCCGCCAGCAACACCAGCTACGTCGAGCAAGACGGAGCCGAAGCGCGGCGAGTTGAGGATATCACCCTGGAATGGTCGGCAATAGCGTTCAAATAAATGCTATGAAGAGTGAACGAAATGGGTTTTGTCTTTGAATGTAGGAACCTAACCAACGAATGGGTTTCATTTTTAAAAACATTTATCTATACTAATATTATAAAGAGGAAAGATTTAGATTTTCATATTTTTGTATGTTTGTAATGAATATTGTCAAAAACTACAGGACCGATTTCAAAAATTTTTTCACTATTAGAATGCTACATTATCCCTGAGTAACATAGGATATATTTATTTGAAGAAAAATTTAGGGATCCCTACTAAAACTTCAATAATGTAACCACCCAAGGAGTAAAAAAATAAAATTTCAAAGTAAAAATTCCATAAAATGCCTTTCATCGCATGCGCTGCGGAAACTATTGATGACAGAAAAACAAAATGTTCTACAATATTAAAGAAAATATCTACAAAAAACTTTGCGATACCATTGTCTAGCTATTGTAGTTATGTCACTATAACAATTTTTTTACATTTCAAAAGTTGATAGAAATGCCGACCAAAATGAGACCATGTTATCCATACCTTAATAAAATAAATAAATAATGCTGGACAATTCACACAGCATTATCTAGCCCCAAGCTAAGCAGAGCTTGTGTTATGGGTACTAGTTATCTGATATACTTAATACAATACACTACATAGATAGATATTTTTTATTATACATAGAAAACATCCAGAACGCCCTGGACAAATGTCTGCAGATCGTACAAACATTTATCCCGAGGCGGGAATCGAACCCGCAACCTCCTGCGTCGCAGGCAGACCTTCGCCCGCTGCGCCACAGAGGTTATCTTAGTATTAATCCTTATCCAAATAAATCATTTTGTATTCAAGAGTGTTTCAATACCTGTAGATTACTTTTTGAATTATTCAAATCGGACATTCCATTCTAAAGATATTATTAATTTGAAAATATGTGCTGTATGTACCTAGCTGTAAGACCGATTGTCAATATATACGTGTGCTTGTGGGTACCTAACCTACCCCAGTAATAAACCAGCTACGGAGCTAAACCTTTGTTCCTTTACCACCGACATACCATAATGTCAATCTAAACAAAATATAATACTAAGGCGCTGGGTTCTCTGACCGCCCGCACTCCGCCGCACGCGCCGCTCGCCCGTCGCGTGTCCGCGGCCGTCAACGTACGAATACTAGGTTCGAAAACGCTCGGAGCTACCCAGCGCCTGGCTGATGTGGCCCCACGCAGCACGACGAAAAAAAAAACCTTCTTATGTAGTGCATAAAAAGATACATTTACACTACATTTATCCCAAAATGTTTAAAAATAAATGTTCACCCGTGCGAAGCCGGGCCGGGCCGCTAGTAAAATATAAAAACCTAAATTATAACACGGAAATTGCTATGGTGGCGATGCGCGATGTGTGAAGAACGCAATCAGGGTGCCAGTTGCCGACGACACGCGGCGGTGTCCCCTGCAGGCGGCCAGTGAACCGTCGGAACTTGACACCCCGCGGCCAAAACTCCTCACACAAGAAGACGAGAGGTTTTGAGTTGGAACTCTCACCGTAAATGAACTGAAGCTTGCATTATGGCGATAGTCCAGGTTCTCGACGCGCAACGAGAGACCGGTCGTCATCTTCAGGAAGTCCACAGAGTCTGTTTACAGCGTAGGGGACGCGTGAGATATGCGGCTGCGTAGTACGGACTTCCGCTGAAATCACAAGGGCCAGGAGCCAGCGCAGGCGCGGTGGTTCTCAGGGGTGCTTCTTTTTTCTCTTCCTTTTGGAGTGGGCAGGTCGCGGGGTCACGCGCACGTGGCGATTCAGGTCCATTTATCTTCGAAGTTGGATTTGCAGATCTGCATGGTGCTGACCTCGTCCTTGGAGACGATGCCGTTTTGTATAAATGGCAAGAGCTCGTTAGCGATGATCGGTTTCGCAGTGGTCGCGTTCGCGGTCAGCGGCGGCAGCGCGCGCGTGGCGCGTGTCGCGAGTGAAACGTTCGAGACGGTGCGCGGTGCAAGGGCGGGCCGCGGCCGCGTCCGAGCGCGCAGCGCGCCTGCCTGCCTACTATACAACGTTCGAGACGGTGCGCGGTGCAAGGGCGGGCCGCGGCCGCGTCCGAGCGCGCAGCGCGCCTGCCTGCCTACTATACAACGTTCGAGACGGTGCGCGGTGCAAGGGCGGGCCGCGGCCGCGTCCGAGCGCGCAGCGCGCCTGCCTGCCTACTATACAACGTTCGAGACGGTGCGCGGTGCAAGGGCGGGCCGCGGCCGCGTCCGAGCGCGCAGCGCGCCTGCCTGCCTACTATACAACGTTCGAGACGGTGCGCGGTGCAAGGGCGGGCCGCGGCCGCGTCCGAGCGCGCAGCGCGCCTGCCTGCCTACTATACAACGTTCGAGACGGTGCGCGGTGCAAGGGCGGGCCGCGGCCGCGTCCGAGCGCGCAGCGCGCCTGCCTGCCTACTATACAACGTTCGAGACGGTGCGCGGTGCAAGGGCGGGCCGCGGCCGCGTCCGAGCGCGCAGCGCGCCTGCCTGCCTACTATACAACGTTCGAGACGGTGCGCGGTGCAAGGGCGGGCCGCGGCCGCGTCCGAGCGCGCAGCGCGCCTGCCTGCCTACTATACAACGTTCGAGACGGTGCGCGGTGCAAGGGCGGGCCGCGGCCGCGTCCGAGCGCGCAGCGCGCCTGCCTGCCTACTATACAACGTTCGAGACGGTGCGCGGTGCAAGGGCGGGCCGCGGCCGCGTCCGAGCGCGCAGCGCGCCTGCCTGCCTACTATACAACGTTCGAGACGGTGCGCGGTGCAAGGGCGGGCCGCGGCCGCGTCCGAGCGCGCAGCGCGCCTGCCTGCCTACTATACAACGTTCGAGACGGTGCGCGGTGCAAGGGCGGGCCGCGGCCGCGTCCGAGCGCGCAGCGCGCCTGCCTGCCTACTATACAACGTTCGAGACGGTGCGCGGTGCAAGGGCGGGCCGCGGCCGCGTCCGAGCGCGCAGCGCGCCTGCCTGCCTACTATACAACGTTCGAGACGGTGCGCGGTGCAAGGGCGGGCCGCGGCCGCGTCCGAGCGCGCAGCGCGCCTGCCTGCCTACTATACAACGTTCGAGACGGTGCGCGGTGCAAGGGCGGGCCGCGGCCGCGTCCGAGCGCGCAGCGCGCCTGCCTGCCTACTATACAACGTTCGAGACGGTGCGCGGTGCAAGGGCGGGCCGCGGCCGCGTCCGAGCGCGCAGCGCGCCTGCCTGCCTACTATACAACGTTCGAGACGGTGCGCGGTGCAAGGGCGGGCCGCGGCCGCGTCCGAGCGCGCAGCGCGCCTGCCTGCCTACTATACAACGTTCGAGACGGTGCGCGGTGCAAGGGCGGGCCGCGGCCGCGTCCGAGCGCGCAGCGCGCCTGCCTGCCTACTATACAACGTTCGAGACGGTGCGCGGTGCAAGGGCGGGCCGCGGCCGCATAACATTTATTTATTTATTTAATTCGGATTGCCATCAGCTTATCTAATTACAATAGAAATGAAAATAGACACAGAAAGCTAATAATAGGCATTCACTAATAGAATTATAATAAACTACCTAAGTGTGATCACTAAAAATTTTTTCGTCGACAATTGCGTACTTAATGAAGCAATAAAATTATAACAAATAAAATTAAGAAAAAAGCAAATAATAAAAATTAAGTGTATAACTACATCATGTGCAAAAGAAGTCACGAGTCATGCATCGCCTTGCCCTGTGAATGCTGGTATTGAAAGGGTCAATGTTCAACATCTTGCTGAAATCATTGACAGTTCTACTAGCTCGCACTACAAATGAATTTTGTCTATAATTAGTTCCAACATGTTGGACATGTAGTAGGGGATTGTGTCTAAGCTGCTTACGCGGTACATTGAAGTCTAATTTGCCAAGAAGTTCTGGACAGTCAACATCATTGTTGATAATCTTAAGAATATAAAGATAATCAGCTATATTCCGCCTGTTTTTGAGTGGCAAGAAATGGAACCTCTTGCAGAGTTCATCATAGGTAAAAGATTTGTAAGGAATCTTTACTCTAAAACACAGGTATCTTAAGAACCGCCTTTGAATACTTTCAATACGATCTATGTACTTCTGGTAGCACGGGTTCCATATCTGAGACGCGTATTCTAGGTGACTCCTGACAAACGTGCAATATAGAAGTTTAAAAGTTTTGACGTTGGTAAAGCTCTTAGAGATTCGCATGACAAATCCCAGTGATCTCGAAGCCTTACTAATTATGTTGTCGATGTGAACGTCAAAGAGTAGTTTTGAGTCGTGGTAGACTCCAAGATCACGCATACCAGGAGCTTTGGTAAGTAGCTGCCCTGCCAGTTCATAGCGCGTTGGAATAGCCCGAGGCTTACGAGTAAAAGTAGTAGCAAAACATTTACTGGGATTTAGTTCAAGCTTATGCTTATATATTGTAAAACTTTCTGTAAATAAATATTTTTATTATTATTATTTTTTAATAATTATCATAAATCTATGTATAACATCACTATCGTGCGTGCTTTGGTATTAATACTGTGAATTTCTATATTCTTAAAAAATTCACTGATTTGAACCAAGCAGGGCGGCATCAGAGATGACGTAATTCTCAATCCCATTGCGTAAGTAGGCAGATAATATAATACGGAGTGCGAAGGCGCTGACCTGAGTGGTAGTGTCCGATGGCCTGCGTCCAGGTCCAGAGCGGGTCGCCCTGCAGGCGCGACGTGGCGCAGTCCACGCGCACGGTGCTGTCCGGGAAGACGAACAGCTCGCCGGAGGGCTCTACGGTCGCGGAGCCGCTCACCACGCTGTACCGGATCGAGGGGGGCGCGTCTCCTGGAATTGACCAAATCATTTTTTACACACAAGTCTTTACTTTTTGGGGGAGAAAGGTAGATGTTTTGGGTATCATTGAGTGCTTATATTGTGTAGTTTAGTTAACGTTTGACTAGAGGTCGCTACGACCAGGACTCTACTCTACTCCTGTGGCCCAGCGATCGAAGGTGGATCTTGTTCTCCGACACGAAACTACCCCAGGCAGATGCCTCGGTATATATGACTCGGTATCAGCACCGAGATCGGTGCTGATACCGAGTCATCACTACAATGTAGTGATGATAGGTTAGGTTAACGACGATCGCCTCGCAACGATGATACCGACGATCGCCTCGCGGTTTCACCCGCGTAGTTCCCGTTCCCGTGGGAATTCCGGAATAAAATATAGCCTATGTCACTCCCTGAAAAGTAAGCTTCCTAACAGTAAAATAATTTTTCAAATAGGTCCAGTAGTTTTGGAGCCTATTCGATACAAACAAACAATGAATTCTTTCCTCTTTATAATATTAGTATAGATTGCTGTGGTTTTTCCGTCAACGTCATAGCAAGTGTCCCTTCATTGTGCCATGTACTACTGTCAATGTGATACTCAATAGTGTCATCAACACCAGCAGCCTTGCTGATGCTGTCCGTATCTCCACTCACTTTTTACCGTTTTGTTTTTGTGCAAAACGGTAAGCAATATTATGTGTTTCGAAACGGACTGCATCTCATTATGTTTGAAGACCTGTTTGTTATCTGCTGCTGACAGACGGACGAACGCTATGTGAAAATAAAATGTGTGACATGTAACTACCTACCTACATATCCACACTAGGGCATGTAAAAACAGAGTTATTTTCAAAACCGGTGAAAATCGTTTTTTCGGTTATTTTCCTACAAGACGAAATAAAACAATAAAATTCGAATAAAAATGTAGTTATATTTAGCTTAGCACTAGGGGGTCCATTTTGAAACTTTGAAGTTTCGAAATTTCGAAGTTCATAGCCTTTTGGGCATTTTTCAAGTTCGAATTTGGTGACCAAAAATACCACCGGTCAGATATCTTGCCACTCGTCGCTGGCGGGCCTTTGTCACCGCTAACGTACTAGCTATTCTCGAACCGAATGGTTTGTTGCGGAAAGATGGTAAGAGGCCCGACGGTATGACACTAGTCCCATGGGAGTTGGGGAGGCCCATTGTGTGGGATGCTACATGCGTCGGCACACTTGCGCGTTCCCATCTTACGAGAATATCCCTGAGGGCAGGTGCGGCGGCAGATTTGCCTAAGGATTTCAAGAAGCGCAATATGCAGGTCTCGACAGAGCCTACACATTTGCTCCTCTTGCAGTAGAGACCATAGGTTCGTGGGGTACTGAGGCTATTCGGGTTTTTAAAAAAATTATGCAACTGGTATTGATATGGATCAGTTGAGCAGTGAGCTGCCTGTAGATTGTTTGCTACAGTCTGCAGTTACTCAGTTGTTTCGATTGTAAATAGTAGTTGTAATTTATTATTTGTGAATAAAGGCTCCTATTCAACGTTCTTATTCAAATACAAATCAAAAAATCAACAAATTGTTCTCTTACATAATTATAGCATAGACTTCTGTTAGAAACCAGTCATATCAAACTTTGTAAGTGGAATTTCCTACACAATTAAAACTTATGATGTTCATATTTACGTAGTGTTTAACTCTCTAAATAAAGATTAAAAACAACAAATAATATAAACAATAAGTAAAACTGAATAAAACGACAATTTATTCAAATTAATCTTTTCAAATTTCACTTACATGAATTACCTACAATAAAAATAGTTATTCCCTTTGTTGTTCATTTTTACCCAACCTAAATACATTTTGTCCCTTACCTACAAGTGTGGATATCTTTGTTCATAATGCAGCTTTCTTGCTAATGCTCCTTTATTTTAGTGGGAGTAACACTCCGCTCTTCTTCACAGTCACTGCGTATCTCCATACTCCATACCTCAAAAATATCCAAATAAACAACCAAAACAAAAGATGACTTGTGTAGAACGTACACAAGTCATACAAGGCAAGACGTTTCGTTTTACACATCACATTCACATAGGTCACACCTCTATGATCTTTGAAATGGACATTGGTTGGACAAATCTACGTATTTCCTATCAAAATTGTACAAATATGCAAAAATTCTCATTAAATTAAGCTGAGAATAAAGTTAATATACGTTCCGTTTCATACTAATGTACATTTTCGCGTCGCCACTCAACACGTCTAAAACACAAAGTGTCCAACGTAGCATTCATCTACGTCAGTATAGGAAATACGTACATTCTGAGACTGAAGTTCGTAGGTTTGCGGGAAAGGCTTAAAATACATAGATCTACGTAAAAAGACGAAGAGTTGGGAACGCTGATGGTGGCGGTAATGCAACGCTGCCATCGCTAGCTTGCTCTGCTAAAAAAAACAAGACCCGTCAAGTGCGAGTGTAACTCGCGCGCCGAGGGTTTCGAACGTTTGTGAACAAGTAGGTATGTACTAAAGGTACCGGTTAGAAACTCCGAAATTTAATAAAGACCTAAAACTAGTAGGTACCAACCTACATTGCAGATGGATCTCTCTGCATGCTTCGGTGATAGGGTGTAGCGGTAAATTTTACGACTTTTTTCGAAATGTTTCGAAAAGTATTAAGCCTACAGAAATTTCAAAAACTGTTTTAAAATGTACAAACTGATACCTTTCATATGATATACTTAGTGGGGTAGCCCCCCCTTCTGAAAATTATCCCCCCCCTTTATGTCAATTTTTCAGAAAGTGTTCGTTTTACAGACTTCTCTATATTTTTCCTGTAAAATATAGATTTATATCTACAAACGCTTGATACATTTTGAATGGATCACTCTGCAAACTTCGGAGATAGGGGGGGGAACGGGTAAAATTTCGACTTTTTTCAAAATATTTCAAAAAGTATGAAACCTACAAAAATTTTTAAAACGGTTTTAAAAAGTACAATCCGATACCTTTTATATGACACCCCACTTCGTAGATAGGGGGGGGGGGGGGTAAAATTTCGACTTTTTTCATAATATTTCAAAAAGTATGAAACTCACAGAAATTTTAAAAACTGTTTTGAAATGTACAAACCAATACCTTTCATATGATACGCCACTCAGTGGGGTAGCTCCCCTTTTTGAAAATTATCCCCCCTCTTTTTGACCATTTTTCAAAAAGGGTTCATTTTACAGACTTCTCTATATTTTTCCTGTAAAATATAGATCTGTATCTACAAACGCTTCATACATTTTGAACGGATCGCTCTGCAAACTTCGGAGATAGGAGGGGGGGAGCGGGTAAAATTTCGACTTTTTTCAAAATATTTCAAAAAGTATGAAACCTCCAGAAATTTCAAAAACTGTTTTGAAATGTACAAACTGATACCTTTCATATGATACCCCACTCAGTGGGGTAACCCACTTTTTGGAAAATTATTTCCCCTCTTTTTGACCATTTTTCAAAAAGGGTTCATTTTACAGACTTCTCTATATTTTTCCTGTAAAACATAGATTAATATCTACAAACGCTCCATACATTTTGAATGAATCGCTCTGCAAACTTCGGAGATAGGGGGGGGAATGGGTATTTTTTCGACTATTTTCAAAATATTTCAAAAAGTATGAAACCTACAGAAATTTCAAAAACTATTTTAAAATGTAAAAACTAATACCTTTCATTTGATACCCCACTTGACTCTGTAGGTCTTTTTTAAAATTTTTACATCTCAATTTGTATGGCAAATGTTCATTTTCATTTTTCATTTATTTTCATATTTTTTTCTTAAAATCTGTACAGGCGCACGAAATGCATTATTATTTTAATTTTCAAGTGGATAGCTGCTGTAGTTGCTGAGTTATTAAGGAGGGAAAAAAGGACAGACAAAGCGAGACCATAAGGGTTTCGAAACCGATCTTCGAAACCCTAAAAAGGTAAAATCAGACGGTTAACCGGTTAATCGATTAACCAGTTTACATGCTCTAGTACACTATATTATTAAAAAGAGGATAGATTTGTATTTTTGTACGAGTATGTATGTAACGGATAAACTCAAAACTACTGGACATAGGCTACATCACGTGCATTTGACCGTCTTAACATGTCCCTTCTCCTTGCCAAGTTGTCCTATTATGGTCTGAGTGAGAGGGCAGTTACATGGTTTGCAAGTTACCTGGTCACTCGCAATCCGTTAAGCTTGTAAACTTTGTGCTCTTGTGACTAACACACACACACTCTTGATTCTTGTAATAAAAATGTAACATACCAGATTCTGATGAAATGCAAATGATTTTCAGAATAATAAGGGGTCGATATAAAACTAACATTAGGTATAATAAAGTTGTTCACACCTGTAGAGAGAAATAACCTATGATTCTGGGAATGTGAAACTAGGTTCAATATGTGATGTTCGTTCCCTGTTGTCAACAGATCTTGGAAGAAAAATACAGCTTCATGTTTCAGATACTTCAAAAATATCGGAGATCACCATTGCAATGATCTTGGGCATATTCAATTTCAATCACAATGTAAGTAACTTTTGAACGACTCCAAGGTATTTTTATGTTTTGCACTCACTCCAAGAGTAGAGGTGGTCGTTTTTACTAACATCGTTGTTGACCAACGATGTCAGTGTACGTTGTTCCCATCAGGTGGCGAATAGGTGAACAACGGATGCCTGCGACAACGAGATGCCGAACCGAGTAATGCCGATCGCCACCGACAACAAACGAACGTCACACCGACATCGGAAGAGCGGGGAGGTTAGTGGCGCGGCATCGGATGGCGAACAACGATGTCAGCCGAGTAATGCCGATTGCCAAACCTAAGCAACGAACATCCATCCATACCTCACCGCCCGCATGCCTGCGTGTGTGTGAGCGAGAGGAGAGGATGCTAGAACATAGAACTGAACGTTTTATTATATCTAACTAGATATGGCATGAACCATGTACCAATGTTATTTATTATTTAAAAAAATACGATATATAATTTTTTTATCAAATGTCACGATATAATATAAGTATTATGATATTTTAGATTTACCCTACTACTAGGAACCAAGTAAGATATTGAATTATTTTTATTTGTTCAAATTCCGTAATCCGTAAACCTACCCGTCTAAAACGCTCATGTCACTTCCAGTAAGTTTCATATGCTCGTTATTCTTGTCGTTTGTTTGGATTTTTTCATTACGCAAATTACGATGATGTGCGCACCGCGGATTTTAAAAAGTCTTGTAAAAGTGTTTGTGTGAACCTAGGTACCTAATAATGTCGAGACGCGAAAAAACGGCCAATCCTAATACAAAAAAATATTCCCTCGAGTAGGCTAGGGACCTAATAGGTAGGTAGGTAGGTAGGTACCTACTAATTTAAGGGAGTAAATTTATTGGTATTTATTTTAAATATTTGATCAGCTGGAAAAGTCAGCTCAAAAACTACTTGAGCAGCATTTAAATTTTTGATCGGCTGTAAAATAAAAACCACCAGCAACACTTGGTCGGCAACTAAATTATTTTTGGTCAGAAAATAAATAGCTGTTTGATCGGCGAAATTAATGTTTTGATCAGCAAAATTAATTAAATGATCTGCAAGATTATACAATTATTTTTGATCAGCCAAAAAGTGATTTTTTGAGCAGCAAAATTAATGTTTTGGTCAGCCGAATAAGAAAATCGTTAAGCTGAAAAAAAATTAGGTATAAGCCATAGTCAATGGGTTTGCTTTTAGATGTATGGTCAACTAAAAATTTATTTTACTGCGATTTTATTGAAAAAGAGCATTAGTCGGTTAACACTTTCATGGCCCAAGACGCAGACGAGCCTCTCGACCCTCGTGTGGCGGCGGCGGTGGCGCGCCCCTGCGGGTCGCACCGCCGAGGCTAGGCAGTGGATGCGATACAATACACTAACACTTCCATGGCCCAAGACGCAGACGAGCCTCTCGACCCTCGTGTAGCGGCGGGCGGCGCGCCCCTGCGGGTCGCACCGCCGCCGAGGCTGGGCAGTGAATGCGATTCAATACAATGGCCCAAGACGCAGACGAGCCTCTCGACCCTCGTGTGGCGGCGGTGTGCCCCTGCGGGTCGCACCGCCGAGGCTGGACAGTGAATGCGATACAATACACTAACACTTCCATGGCCCAAGACGCAGACGAGCCTCTCGACCCTCGTGTGGCGGCGGCGCGTCCCTGCGGGTCGCACCGCCGAGGCTGGGCACTGAATGCGATACAATACATTAAGGCGGTACCCTACCTCGTTATTGTGTGAAGAGGATAGGCATAGGATTTCGCGTTCACAGGAGCGGGACAGAGCAAAATCAAAATCAAAATCAAAAATCAAAATCAAAAACTCTTTATTTCCATAAATACAATAAATGTACACTTAGAAAAGGTCAAAATAAAAAACTAAACACTGACACGGAAATAAAGTGATATTTTTTGATTTCTGTCGCTTCGGTATGTAGACTAAAGTAAAGAAGCGACGAAGAAACCTTTAGCCTGTTAGTTGTTATTTTTCGAGTTGGAGCAAAACCCGTCCCAAGCTTTTTTGTCCTCTAGATAATCTGATATTTTATAGTAAGCCTTTTTGCACAGCAAGGTTTTGACAATTTGTTTGAATTTATTTACTGATAATTTTTGCAACTCACTAGGAGTTTTGTTGTAGAAGCGTATACATTGCCCTTTAAAAGATACATTTATTTTGTGTAGCCTAGTTGTGGGCACAGCGAGTTTATGTTTATTTCGGGTATTAAAAATATGTTTATCGCTATTTTTAGGGAACCGATTTAAATTTTTATGAGTGTACAATAAGTTTTCATAGATATATTGACATGGTACTGTCATTATGTTTATTTCTTTGAATTTATCACGTAGAGATTCTCTAGGACCCATGTTATAGATAGCCCGAACAGCCCTCTTCTGCAGCACAAATACGGTGTTAATATCTGCAGCGTTCCCCCACAGCAGTATACCATAAGACATAATACTATGGAAGTAGCTGAAATAAACAAGTCTAGATGTATCCACGTCTGTAAGATGACGGATTTTTTTGACTGCATACGCTGCAGAACTGAGTCTCTTCGATAGCTTATCTATGTGTGGGCCCCATTGAAGTTTATTATCTAAGGTGATTCCTAAGAATACGGCACTTTCTACTATTTCTAAAGTTTCTCCTTTAACGTTTACATCAGCCTTCACTTGTTTAACATTAGGTAGAATAAATCTAATACATTTTGTTTTGGTTTCGTTTAGCAAAAGATTATTGACACTAAACCAATGAACTACTTTTGAGATTGCATTATTCACATCGTCGAAATTTGTGTTTTGTCGCATCATTTTAAAAATTAATGAAGTATCATCAGCAAACAATACAATCTCGTGATTATTCTTGACAAGATGAGGCAGGTCGTTAATATAAACTAAGAATAGGAAAGGACCCAGGATAGAACCCTGCGGTACACCCATTGTAACTACAGACCCCGAAGACCGTTTCCCATTAATGTCAACTCTTTGTATCCTATCACTCAAATAAGATGTAAGAAGATCCAAAGAGGTGTTTCTTATTCCATAGTGATGTAGTTTCCTGATTAATGTTTCATGGTGTACGCAATCGAACGCTTTTGACAAGTCGCAAAAAACGCCTAAAGCGTCTTGCGACTTCTCCCAAGCATCAAAAATATGCGATACTAACTCTACACCGGCATCAGTAGTTGACCTGCCCCGAGTAAACCCGAATTGCTTACCATGTAGCAGGTCAAAGCAAAGCGGCGTAAGCCCAAAAATTAAGTTTTTAGTAGTTATTTGCTCCCCACAAACATTAGAATAGTTAATTGAAAAAAAGGCAACATATAAAATGTTCTTTATACTTAGTTCAATTACTATGCTTAATCTCGAGATCGTATCATCTGTATTTATTGAGAAATTAGGGTTTTAGTAAAAAATTAGAGGTAACTTTGCGATTTTTTTCTATCGAGAAAATTTTATGGCATCGTGTTTTCGAAACATATGATCGATAGAATAAGTCCTGAACTTTACCATATATAAATTTCAAAGTTAAATATTCAGTAGTTTGGAAGATATGGAGGTCCGACGGAGTTGAAAATAAGCAATTTGAGGTACTATACCCCCTTAAATAAGGTGAGGTTTTGATAGTCGAGTCGTACAGAGGTGACAGAGGCACGTAGGAGGTAGGTAGGTAAGGTACTTACCTATTTCTACCTTACCTAGCATTGTTGTTTTTGTAAGAAGGTATAAAGGTGCTGAGGACCCTTGTTCGTTGTTGGTCATGTCTGTCCCGTATTTGTAACACCGGCACGACAGTGACATACAAACGCACGTAGGAGATAGGTAGGTAGGTACCTATCTTACCTCGCGTTGTTGTTAGCAATTGAAGGAACCCTTGATTGTTATTGGTCATGTATGTCCGTGTGTGACACCGGTAGTGGCATAGGTACGTACAAACGAACGTATATGATAGGTAATAGGTACCTATGTATCTTACCTTACCTACATACCTGCGTAGGCGCGTAGGTAATAGGCATGTAGGTAAGGTAAGGTAGTACCTTACCTTACCTACATAGGTACCTATTACCTACGCGCAAATCTATATAGGTAAATGAACTCTCAGAAGTACGCGCGTGGCTGCGCAGTGTTGGTAGGTACCTTATTTTAATGGGTCAAAGGGACGCGGAAGGGTGCGCAGGCGACGAGCACTCACACATACTTTCGTTTGCCGTGAGTTAGTGTGCGTGCTCGTCGCCGCGCAGTGGTGTGGTCGTTCCTTCCTACACGAAATATCTACATACCTAATGAACAACAAAGATGGAAAGACGTAGCTAGACCAAAGTGCGACCGAGACAAAAATATGCACGTGGAACACGAACGCCGGCGGCGGTGGCGCCCCGGTCTATCTATGAGTGAGGTGGATGGACCCAATTGGACCCAATCTCTTGAATTTTGCTTACACTTATATCTAGGCCCAATCTCTTGAATTTTACTTTCACTTACCTATGACTGTATCTCATGAACCGTACCTGCCTACAAAGTAGACAATAGCAATTTTCAGAGGATTTAACAGAGGATCCTTTGTGTTTCTTTGATCATCTATAGGTACTACCGAAAGTAGTGTTTGCAGCTAATGTGGGAGAAAAAGAGATACCTACTTAACACATTTTTCTCGGTAGCCTTGTTGTCACAGATTAGATTAGGTATACACTTTTTAGAATTACTTACCTGGACACGTTTTCGATTAGGTATAGGCCTTTAATTTTAACACAAAAGGATAGGACAGGACCTTTAATTTTGCACAAAAGTCAAATCAATTTGATTGCACAATAAATTAATATAGGTAATAACAATTAGATAGATTGATTACTATACTTTATTGCACCATCAGTACCTACATAAAACCATTTGGCAAGCAATAACACTATTTTTCACGACTCATTGGGTAGGTAGATAGTTTGCGGGTGTCGTCGGCATTTTGACTCACTCATTCAGACATTCTGGATTTCAGGGTACCTACCTACCTATTAGTACATTTGTTTTTCACAAAAGTTCGTACATATTTAATTAAGTAAGTAAATATATCAGTACTTACTTACTTAATTAAGTAAGTAGGTACTTATATCAGTTATCTAGCCGTACCGTACCTACCTACCTACCTATAATACAAGGTCTGCTCTGCTTTGCTTGGTGCTAGATAATGCTGTGTGAATTGTCCAGCATTAGGAAGGTACTTATAGGTAGATACCTACCTACCTGGGTAGGTAGGTTTTTATTTCTTTCCATTTCATTTCTATAACCAGTTTTTAACTAAAGTACCTACTCCCAAAGATTTAAATCGTTTAAGATACCTATGTCCTATTTATACCTAAGTACCATTTATCTAGCTATGTAGTGTATTGTATTAATACAATACACTACATACCTAGATAAATCGTACAAACATTTGTCTCTTGGCGGGAATCGAACCCACAACCTTCTCCTTCCTAACGATTCCGCGACGCCGCCGCGCCGGCCGGTGCGGCGCGGGGCGGGGCGGCGGTGCGGCGGCGGCCAGGGGACTGCAGAGGTAGCAGGGCGGTTTTGAGCGAGCCGCCTCTAGCAGCGAGCAGAGCCGTTAGGAACATTATCTATGACCTACGTATTTCAGACAGATATTTCCCAGTCAAAAATCCTAGAACCCGGCCGGGTACAGCGCCACCTCCCGGGTCAAGTTGTAAATCTAGACCATCCAGTGACCCACTCAAACACACCATTAAATTAAATGTCATCAAAATCGGTCCAGCCGTTGAGGAGGAGCTCAGAGACATACACATGTAGATAGATAGCTACAGAAGATTAATAATAATAAAGGTTGCATTAAGATTAGTAAACCAAAATTAATTTGACAGCTCGCCAAAACATTATAGGATTTGCTGATCTTTTTCATTCTTAAATTGCTGCAATATCATTTTAAAGGCATGCCAAAATTTCATTAAATCCGAATCACGATTTGCTGCTGCTTCACTAGTATATTGCTGCACAAATATTTAATTTACTGTGACATAAATTTTTAGGCTGCCCACTGTCACATTAGCTGCTGATCAATTCAGTCATTTTGGCCGACCACTAGCTGCGGCTCAAAATATTTTTTCTGCTTGCAAAATCAATTTTTCGGCTGGCCAAAACCTCTTTAATCTGCTGATCGTTTAAATGATACCCCTAATTTAATTGTTTGGTTTGGTTTTCATAGGTTTAATAGGTAGGTAGGTACCTACTAATTTAATTGTTTGGTTTGCTTTAGATAGGTTTAATAGGTCTAATAGGTAGGTAGGTAGGTACCTACTAATTTAATTGTTTGGTTTGCTTTAGATAGGTTTAATAGGTAGGTAGGTAGGTACCTACTAATTTAATTGTTTGGTTTGCTTTAGATAGGTTAAATAGGTCTAATAGGTAGGTAGGTAGGTACCTACTAATTTAATTGTTTGGTTTGCTTTAGATAGGTTTAATAGGTCTAATAGGTAGGTAGGTAGGTACGTACCTACTAATTTAGTTGTTTGGTTTGCTTTAGATAGGTTTAATAGGTCTAATAGGCAGTGTTGTGCTAGCAACCCGGCCGACATCGTTGGCGGCAACATCGACACCCGTGTCAGTGTTGTGTTAGCAACCCGGCCGACATCGTTGGCGGCAACATCGACACCCGTGTCAGTGTTGTGTTAGCAACCCGGCCGACATCGTTGGCGGCAACATCGACACCCGTGTCAGTGTTGTGTTAGCAACCTGGCCGACATCGTTGGCGGCAACATCGTTGTTCACAACGGATGCCATTCTGACAAAAACGATGCGCATCGTTGTGGAAATTCAACGACAACGCCCATCTCTATCCAAGAGTGTCAAATATACCTACCTACCTACATGTGACTTTATGTACAAGCTGTAATGTGAACGGTCAATTCGCAGAACCTATTTGACTTAATAGTTATAAGGTACCTACTGTTCTTCACCTAATGTCAACGAAACAAGAAAGCTAGTAATAATATACAGGGTTATTTGTAATTCGACGTATTCCCGTTAGGAGGTGAAAGGAAAGGGATAACTATTTGCAATAATATGAACCCCCATGAGCGTTATGCAAAAGTGAAACATTTTTGAGTTATCATGTTTTTAAGCTTTTTTCAAAATAAGTCAAAAATTCAACATCAAAAATGTATTTTTAAAAAAGTATCGATTTAAATCTCATTTTTTCTTCTGATTTATAAAAACGATTTAACACTGGTTATTTATCAATATTACACAACACATCAATATTACCAACCGAACCTTGGGTCTTATATTTTATGATTATTATTTTGTGTGAAGGTTTTAATCTTTTCGTGCACTTCCAGGTGCTACATAGGCTGCCGGTGTGCCGGGTGCTACATAGTTCATTTTGCAGGATTTTTTTGGGAGTAAATTTATTGGTATTTATTTTAAATATTTGATCAGCTGGAAAAGTCAGCTCAAAAACTACTTGAGCAGCATTTAAATTTTTGATCGGCTGTAAAATAAAAACCACCAGCAACACTTGGTCGGCAACTAAATTATTTTTGGTCAGAAAATAAATAGGTGTTTGATCGGCGAAATTAATGTTTTGATCAGCAGAATTAATTAAATGATCTGCAAGATTATACAATTATTTTTGATCAGCCAAAAAGTGATATTTTGAGCAGCAAAATTAATGTTTTGGTCAGCCGAATAAGAAAATCGTTAAGCTGAAAAAAAATTAGGTATAAGCCATAGTCAATGGGTTTGCTTTTAGATGTATGGTCAACTAAATATTTATATTACTGCGATTTTATTGAAAAAGAGCATTAGTCGGTTAACACTTTCATGGCCCAAGACGCAGACGAGCCTCTCGACCCTCGTGTGGCGGCGGCGCGCTTCTGCGGGTCGCACCGCCGAGGCTGGGCAGTGGATGCGATACAATACACTAACACTTCCATGGCCCAAGACGCAGACGAGCCTCTCGACCCTCGTGTGGCGGCGGCGCGCTTCTGCGGGTCGCACGCACCGCCGAGGCTGGGCAGTGGATGCGATACAATACACTAACACTTCCATGGCCCAAGACGCAGACGAGCCTCTCGACCCTCGTGTGGCGGCGGCGCGCTCCTGCGGGTCGCACCGCCGAGGCTGGGCAGTGGATGCGATACAATACACTAACACTTCCATGGCCCAAGACGCAGACGAGCCTCTCGACCCTCGTGTGGCGGCGGCGCGCTTCTGCGGGTCGCACCGCCGAGGCTGGGCAGTGGATGCGATACAATACACTAACACTTCCATGGCCCAAGACGCAGACGAGCCTCTCGACCCTCGTGTGGCGGCGGCGCGCTCCTGCGGGTCGCACCGCCGAGGCTGGGCAGTGGATGCGATACAATACACTAACACTTCCATGGCCCAAGACGCAGACGAGCCTCTCGACCCTCGTGTGGCGGCGGAGCGCCCCCGCGGGTCGCACCGCCGAGGCTGGGCACTGAATGCGATACAATACATTAAATAAGGTGAGGTTTTGATAGTCGAGTCGATACAGAGGTGACAGAGGCACGTAGGAGGTAGGTAGGTAAGGTACTTACCTATTTCATCCTTACCTAGCATTGTTCTTTTTGTAAGAAGGTATCAAGGTGCTGAGGACCCTTGTTCGTTGTTGGTCATGTCTGTCCCGTAGGTATTTGTAACACCGGCACGACAGTGACATACAAACGCACGTAGGAGATGATTACCTCGCGTTGTTGTTAGCAATTGAAGGAACCCGTGATTGTTATTGGTCATGTATGTCCGTGTGTGACACCGGTAGTGGCATAGGTACGTACAAACGAACGTATAAGATAGGTAATAGGTACCTATGTAGGTAAGGTAAGGTACTACCTTACCTTACCTACATACCTATTACCTACGCGCAAATCTATATAACGTCGTATCCTACGAATAAGGTTACAGTCGCCAATGTGACCTTTTATTTTTATTGTATTTTTGGAATCTCCATTATCATTTGCATCATACCAGTTCGAAAAAAGTAAATAAATAATGAATAAAAAAAAGTTATTAAGATTTAAAAATTTGGTTACAATTGCACTGATGCATTTAGCCCGACGAATAAGGTAACGAACAGCTTTGGTACTTTTTTTCATGTGCGAAATGCAACCGACATGGGCATTTCCCGGCGAATATGGTTACACACTCCACAATAACCGTGTACCACGGGCGAAAAGGCGCGCGGGCGCGGGTGACCGCTGTGTGTCGACTCCGAGCGAGCAGAAAACAGTGCAGTAGAGTATGAGGCGGGCACATAAATTAGTGATTGATTAGTGACTAATTGCAAAACAAAAAAAATATAAAAAATGTTTTATTGGTATAGTAGTTTTCGTCAACTAAGAAAAACTCCCCTAGGGTTTTTGAATGCTTGATTCAAATAAATAATTGAAACTTATACGTTATAATTCCTTTTATTTAACAAGGTATTTCAGCATAAACTTGAAACTGTTTATTATACAGGCTATCATCACAAATTATTAAGTCAATTGTTCCGTGATCATGGCGCATGAAACTGTGTCGAAATATTGGAAAATCATGGTAAATATCCCGTTTTAAATGACTTTAAGATAATTCAGTGCAGTTACTAATAGATTTAATGTTTTATTTGCCCTTAAACATTTGCATTACATTCGTTGCGTGCATTCTTGCGAATGAGAATGCGAGTATTAAATCTTGCGAATGTTCGCGAATGTGAGTATTCGTTACATCTCTCTTATGGATAAATGGGTATATTATAGGTATAATATAGGGTATAGGTATTACTATTAGATTATTGTCATAATATAGATTGATATTAGAGCCTCTGCTTAAAACTTGATTTTATTCAGTACTCTTTATTTTTGCAGCAATGAAGAAAACTATTTCTCTGACATGGGCTTCATACGGCCAGCTTCACAGGGGGAACTAATCTTGTAGCCTGTAGAACTTGTAAGAATCTATACAGGGCGACCCAAGGCCATGCCACGTGGAGGGCAAGTATCTTAAATTTTGTAGATAGAACATTTTACTGAAAAAAGACTTGATTTTGATTTTTAAAACAATTTAAACTACATTGAAAGACTTTTGAATAATCGCCTGTCTGAACCAGGAGTCGAACCCTCCAAATTGTAAAATATCCACCCGTAATTTTACGATACAGATCAAAAGGCTCAATCATAAGGATTATTTTTTTCCAAATAACATAGTACTTATCTTAAATAACAGGAAAACCATGAACTTTTACATACTAAATAAATACGTTTAAAGTTATATTATTTCATTGTATTTCCTAATCCCCCTACTTAAATCATGTAGAGAATATACCATTATGAAATAGACTGTAAAACACCAAAATATATGTTTTCTCTAATAATATAACGTGAGTAAACCCACAGCAGTAGGCTCAAGGCTCATTGACGAGTTCTCTCATCTGGATACGGTTGACTAAATTGAGAAGATTGATTAATAATAATATTATATGATAATGCTCGACAATCCACACAGCACCATTTAGGCCCAAGCTAAGCAGAGCTTGTGTTATGGGTACTAGATGACTGATATACTTAATACAATAAGATTACATACATCTATTTTTTTTATTATACCTACATAGAAAACAATCAGATCACCCTCCCCTGGACAAACATATTTTTATTTGATGATTGTAATTTAAATACTTACTTTATTTATTTTTAAGGAAGGCCTGCAGCTTATAATTTACATACATCTTTTATCTATTACATTTTTTTTATAACTCATTTCAATACAATTACGCCCAAGGCTTATCGAATGCTTGGATTTATTATGAGAATTGGTAGGGACTTTAATAGCCCTTAAACTCTCATCCTAGTATATAACAACTTCGTCAGGTCAATTCTTGAATATGGATCAACAGTCTGGAATCCAAAATTTAAAGTACATATTGAAATACAACGAAATCAAAACAAATTTTTAAAACAAAATTTATTCCGCTTTCCGACAGCTCCTACAGACTCTATAGTAGATCTAGACATTATTTTTTTATATAAATTACTGAA
Organism: Eupithecia subfuscata; assembly: GCA_963564075.1. Taxonomy (NCBI): domain Eukaryota; kingdom Metazoa; phylum Arthropoda; class Insecta; order Lepidoptera; family Geometridae; genus Eupithecia; species Eupithecia subfuscata. The sequence continues at coordinate 7,536,915 of OY751096.1, read as the reverse complement.
CAATAAAATTGACTCCGAGTTATTACTTGATAATATTTATTTGCATTTCCCACGGGCTTCATCTAGGAAAAAGAAAACTTTTTGGACTCCAACCTCAAGAACAAATTAAAGGCAGAACATGTTTCTGAATAGAGCTTGCAATAATTACAATAAAATCAACGAAATTGATATTTTCGACTCCACCGCCGCCGCCTCGTTGCGTAGAAGCATTGTAGGCATTGCTGCCGCCAAGTTAATAGCTTAGTTTAAATTATTTTATCTTGCCTTTAGTCTTTTCCTCTTGTTTGTTAGAAATAGTGTTCTATCTTTGTTAATATTAATACTTAATTTGTTAATATGGTTACTTATTTCAATTTATTATTGTGCACTTTCCTCTATATAAGCAAGTTAATTTTCACACGATATGTTTGTTTGTTAAGTCTGTTCACCAGTTTTTATGTGTAACTTTGTTTATAGTGGAGACTTTACTGGTTTAAGAAAATTCTTATTGTTTCTCGTTATATATCTATGTACTGCCTGTCTTCCAAAGAAATAAAAAGAAATACAAATACAAAATAGGTTAGAATAAACTAGCAGAAGAAATTCAATAAATAGCCTTCATGGCTAAATGACCGATTGGAAATAAATACTTTAAGCAGAGGCATATCAATCTATTATGACAATTATCTAATAGATAGACCCATTTATCCACACTAGATGTAACGAATACTCACATTCGCATTCGCAAGAATGCACGCGAATGTAATGCGAATGTTTAAGGAGAAATAAAACATTATATTTATTAGTCACTGCACTGAATTATTTGTAAGTCATTTACAACGGATTATTTAAAATGATTTGAGTTGATAGTTTTCCACTATTCCGACACAGTTTCATGCGCCATGATCACGGAACAATTACCTTAATAATTTTATATGACTTAAGTTTTAATAACCTGTTAAATAGTTTTAAAAGTTTTATGCTGAGTTACATTGTCTTATATGAAAGGAATTATAACGAATAAGTTTCAATTATTAATTTGAATCAAGCACTCAGAAACCCTTGGATGAGTTTTGCATAGTTTACGAAAACACTATTTTTCGTAGTATGTCAGCAATCCACCACTTTCATACGAACTAGGTTTTACTTTTAGCTTTAGAATGATTTTGAGCGATTAGTTGCATTTTAGCAGTAAAACTTTGACAAGTCAGAGGTAGTAGTTGTACCAACATTTGTCCCGAGACGGCAATTGAACCTGCAACCTCGTGCGTCGCAGGCGGACCTTCGCCCGCTGCGCCACTAAGGTCGTAGATTGGGTGCTGTACAAGTTAAATCCATCTAATATTTTCCAGGTAGTAAAGCGTCCTGTGCAGCATGCATGAGTAAACAGTTTCTGACGCTAATTAACAAGATACCAAATGAAATTCTTGAAGGAAAGTAAAATATTACCTTAGTATTCCTGTAATTGTCCCACAAATTTCATCGAATAAGCTTACAAAGGCGATTGTTACCATCTCAGTTGACGTCGTGAAGCGAAATCGTCGTGGAAAAAGGTCACAGAGGCGCTTAAAACAGCGTCGTTTTGAAACTTGCACACGGAACAAGGTGTTAAGCGACAAAAACTAGAGAAAACGGGTTTTTTTATTTATGAAAGCTACATGATTATTTAGCTAAAATCATGATAAAACGTTTTAGAAAAAAAAACTTACTTGTATAATGGAAACTTTTCGAAATAATAAGAAAAAACCGTCTCCTGTAAAGTTGGTGTTTTGCAACTGTAACCTTATTCGTAGGATACGACGATAAATGAACTCTCAGAAGTACGCGCGTGGCTGCGCAGTGTAGGTACCTTATTTTAATGGGTCAAAGGGACGCGGAAGGGTGCGCAGGCGACGAGCACTCACACATACTTTCGTTTGCCGTGAGTTAGTGTGAGTGCTCGTAGGGTGATGGAACCAGTAAATGACACTTTAAGGCATACGTGTCAATCGATTTCAAATAACTTTTTTTTAGAGAACGATATTAAATCAGGTTTTAGTTTAAACTGTAGGTGTTTTTATCGGGAAAGATGTGGCTGTAATAAGATTTTCAGAAAAGCTACATGATAGATATAATGAGGTCAAAACCAAAATAACTCAAAATCTCCAGTAATGAACACCGAAAATCCAGTAATGAACCCCCATTGAATGACACTACCCAATTATGAACATCCAGTATTTGACTCTTACCCGGTAAATAACACCTAGTAATTGACATGGTTTGTCAATTTATAAACCAAATATTAAGGTAGTAAAGGCTGTAGAAATAAATAAAAAACATGAAAAAAGTAAGACATTATATTAAATAAAAGCTATACTACTACTTGATCGAAGGTACGTCACACATTTTTGTGCAATCAAGTCTTTAATAAGCCGTTAAAAATTCAAAACAGTCAAAAACAACCTAATTATAAATCCAGTCTCAATCATCAGTAGGAAATATTTTCCTCCGCGTACAGCTTCCATTGCCCTCCCCATCTGCTCCGGCGTGTATACCTTTCTAAGAGCCATCTAGAACAAAATCAGTGAGAACCAGTTAATGACACTTTTGTTACCCAATGATCGACATGTTGTTCTTTACTGGTACTAATGTTTCAATCGGTGTATTTCAAATATATACTTAATTAGCAAAAAATTTAGAGCTAAGTTTGCTTAGCAACCAAAAAAATCGACAAAAGCGTAAGAATGAACAGCTGTCGATATTAGGAGTAAGTCACATTCTCAGTACCAGTAATGAACATCCGGTCTAAAATAAACAAAATAGTGTCCCGGTGCAAGACTCATTATAAAATTATATCTACATTCTTTTAACTTTACATAAAATCAAACCAAAATACAATAATATTTATATTGATGAAATTGTAAGCATAATTGTGTACTCACGTTCTTATCGATTTGATGAAGCAATTCGCATTTATTTTTGAGAACGGCCCGGCGACACGTTCACTCCTCCATGGTTTTTGTAACGAACTGTCAGATTGACGTGACGGATTAAAAAATGACAGCCGGAAGTGAGTTCTTTATGATTTAGTGTAGCCATGTGGTAAATTAAATTAACAAGGCTTATTCCAAACAAACAAAAAAAAAAGTGTCGATCACTGGCGCTTGTCGATTACTGGTTCCATCACCCTACTGCTCGTCGCCGCGCAGTGGTGTGGTCGTTCCTTCCTACACGAAATACCTACATACCTAATGAACAACAAAGATGGAAAGACGTAGCTAGACCAAAGTGCGACCGAGACAAAAAAACACGATCGCCGGCGGCGGTGGCGCCCCGGTCTATCTATGACTGAGGTGGATGGACCTAATTGGACCCAATCTCTTGAATTTTGCTTACACTTATATCTAGGCCCAATCTCTTGAATTTTACTTTCACTTACCTATGACTGTATCTCATGAACCGTACCTGCCTACAAAGTAGACAATAGCAATTTTCAGAGGATTTAACAGAGGATCCTTTGTGTTTCTTTGATTATCTATAGGTACTACCGAAAGTAGTGTTTGCAACTAACGTGGGAGAAAAAGAGATAAGTACCTACCTACTTACCACTTTTTGTCGGTAGCCTTGTTGTCACAGATTAGATTAGGTATACACTTTTTGGAATTACCTCGACACGTTTTCGACTAGGTATAGGCCTTTAATTTTAAATTTTAACACAAAAGGATAGGACAGGACCTTTAATTTTGCACAAAAGTCAATTCAATTTGATTGCACAATAAATTAATATAATAACAATTAGATAGATTGATTAGTATACTTACTTTATTGCACCATCAGTACCTAGGTACATAAAACCATTTGGCAAGCAATAACACTATTTTTCACGACTCATTGGGTAGTTAGGTAGTTTGCGGGTGTCGTCGGCATTTTGACTCACTCATTCAGACATTCTGGATTTCAGGGTACCTACCTACCTATTAGTACATTTGTTTTTCACAAAAGTTCGTACATATTTAATTAAGTAAGTAAGTATATCAGAACTTACTTACTTAATTAAGTAAGTAGGTACTTATATCAGTTATCTAGCCGTACCGTACCTACCTACCTACCTATAATACAAGCTCTGCTCTGCTTTGCTTGGTGCTAGATAATGCTGTGTGAATTGTCCAGCATTAGGAAGGTACTTATAGGTAGATACCTTTTTATTTCTTTCCATTTCATTTCTATAACCAGTTTTTAACGAGTTAAGTAAGTACCTACTCCCAAAGATTTAAATCGTTTAAGATACCTATGTCCTATTTATACCTAAGTATACCTAGATAAATCGTACAAACATTTTGTCTCTTGGCGGGAATCGAACCCACAACCTTCTCCTTCCTAACGATTCCGCGACGCCGCCGCGCCGGCCGGTGGGGCGCGGCGGGGCGGCGGTGCGGCGGCGGCCAGAGGACTGCAGAAGTAGCAGGGCGGTTTTGAGCGAGCCGCCTCTAGCAGCGAGCAGAGCCGTTAGGAACATTATCTATGACCTACGTATTTCAGACAGATATTTCCCAGTCAAAAATCCTAGAACCCGGCCGGGTACAGCGCCACCTCCCGGGTCAAGTCGTAAATCTAGACCATCCAGTGACCCACTCAAACACACCATGAAATTAAATGTCATCAAAATCGGTCCAGCCGTTGAGGAGGAGCTTAGAGACATACACACACATGTAGATAGATAGCTACAGAAGATTAATAATAATAAAGGTTGTATTAAGATTAGCAAACCAAAATTAATTTGACAGCTCGCCAAAACATTATAAAATCCGAACCAGGATTTGCTGATCTTTTTCTTTCTTAAATTGCTGCAATATCATTTTAAAGGCATGCCAAAATTTCATTAATTCCGAATCACGATTTGCTGCTGCTTCACTAGTATATTGCTGCACAAATATTCAATTTACTGTGACATAAATTTTTAGGCTGCCAACTGTCACATTAGCTGCTGATCAATTCAGTCATTTTGGCCGACCACTAGCTGCGGCTCAAAATATTTTTTCTGCTTGCAAAATCAATTTTTCGGCTGGCCAAAACCTCTTTAATCTGCTGATCGTTTAAATGATACCCGATTTTTTTTATATTTGTTGACAAGTGTAGTAGTACCTACATGTCAGAATGGAGGGACACGTGCTATGACGTTGACAGAAAAACCACAGCAATATTTTATATTTCATTTCGATGATCAATGTCCTCCCCTTTAGTGTATCCTACGCATAGAGCGCACTTTATGGATATAAGCGGACGACTTAAGTGGGCGCATTGCGCGCCATTTTATAAAAAAGATAGGCAAATGAGTTCGCGTTCGTAGTTTTTGCTTATGTACCAGAAAACTACACAACTTATGAAGAAACTGTATTAAGGAACCAAAGAATTAGTAATAACCTACGAATAAAAAAAAAATTGGTTCTATAGTCAGCAGGGTTCCTCAGATCTCGACCAAATTGCGTACAAAACAGTGCACTTTCATGATATTTTATCGTTTTTGTTCGCCATCGTGTTTTCCACATAAGGAAACGATGATTTATTTTGTATTTTAAGTGATTCTAGTTTTTTACCACGGGGCCGGGGGGATCCCGTGGTTACTGAGATCTAGGCCTAGCTTGAGAAGCAAACCCGCTGCGTACACCCCGCGAGTCTGACGCAGATTGCTGGGCTCTGTAGAGAGACGTTAATGCGTTAATGCGATCACTGAGTTGAGTATAGTATGATCAACAGAATGTTCATAATCCCAGTAAATGTCACAACACGGGATTGGTTGCTGCACACACGATGGATGACTTTCGGCCGAATGCAGCAACCAATCCTGTTCAAGTATTAGATATATGATATCAGCGCTGCAGCGGTGTGGCTATTGCAAGGACAACTTGGCTGTCACACTCGACCGACAGTGAAGCTTCCACTCTCACATCACACAGGTCACTGCGCTCGCAAGAGTCCTCAGACATGTGGGGTGTTGCACAGGAACGCCCGCGACTCCCGCCATGAGCACGTGATATGCCTGATCTTTGGCTCGCTCAGCCGCTGTAAGCTTGAAGCCAGCTCAGCCAGCAGACTCGAGAGACACGGCGCAGCTATGATCAGTTATCCCTAGCGTGCAAGGTCTTCCAAGGTAAAATAGACGACCCTTATGTGAGTGATGTGTTGTGTCGCTACTATGTACGTTCCTGATAACTACTGTCGGGGCCTGAAGAGCAGGTTCCTTGCCGCGCCGCCGTCCACGAGGGCGGCGACGTGCTGCGCATCACCCCTCCCGCGCATCCTCCCGCTCTCAACTCTCTCCTGAACGACAGCCCTGAAACTGACTTATTTGCGGATAGTCTAAGCGAGATTTTGTGGGTATGTTTGACGTTCTGTGAGCGTGATGTATGGGGGTGCAGATTTTACATTTTTCTATTTTTTTTTTAATTCATGGTGATTTGACCTTGTAATGTTTGACTGGCTTTGACCATTTAATTTTTATTTAGAAAGAAAGAAAGAAAGAAAATTTATTTATTAGTTCACTAGAAAGCTTGCAACTATTACAATACCTAAACTTACTTAAGAATATTACATTAACAATAATAAAAAATATAGTACCTAACAGTAGCAAGCAATGCAGCGAACCAAAAGGTCCTATCTCAGCATAATGTTGCTCCACAAGAAGTAGAGTAACGCTGGTTTTCTGACAGGACCTTTGGCTCGTGTCAACACGGGTGGCAGACCACAGACAAAAAATAACACAACACTACTAAATAAAAATAGGTACAAAAAAGTTACTTGTCTAACAATGTTATGAAGTGTATGAATTTATCGATTATGTATATGTACCTGATTCAATATCGTCTATTAGTATTATTCTGACATGCATTTTTTATTGACTTTCCTTTTCCTAAAGAAAATCTATAAAGTTCATATGTAGTAAGTATATATGATTGAAAATAATTTACTTTGTAATGTAGGTAGCTTTAAACAATGTAATTGGAATTGTCCGTATTATTTTAAGAAAAGCAGGCGTCGCAGGCTTGATTTGGTTGAAATACGACGAAAACGAAGATGATGAGTAATTTGATGCCGACCGGCGCGGCGGCGGCGGCGGCGGCGGCGGCGGCGGCGGCGGCGGCGGCGGCGGCGGCGGCGGCGGCGGCGGCGGCGGCGTGCGCGCATCGACGTGCGCCGCGATAACATAATACATATAGAGTTGTAATATAGTAATGACGACCGCCACATCACGGCGGGCGAAGGTCCACCTGCGACGCAGGAGGTTGCGGGTTCGATTCCCGCCTTCGGACAAATGTTTGTAGGTACGATCTGCAAATATTTGTGCCGGGTGTTCTGGGTATTTGCTATGTAAAATAAAAAATAACTATAGATGTAATGTATTGTATTATGTATATCAGTGATCCCCCCTAACACTTCAATATATAATCGGCTGCCTGACTGGATCCGAAATGCAGCTTCCATATCTATTTTTAAGACGAAATTAAGAAATTGGCTTATTGAATTGGTTCTATAAGACGAATTTTATAATTTGCCCTTATCATAGCGATAATATAATTTTTATATTTAATGTGATGACATGTAATAATCGTATTATGAATAAAGTCTGTATCTGTATCTGTAAGACAAGATCTGCTTCGCTTGGGGCTAGATGATGCTGAGTGAATTGTCTAGCATTATTTATTTGTCTAGATATAGGAGTGGAGGAGGAATATTTGAGATACAATCGAGATTCGTCATTACTAAGTTTTTGTTATCGCCGCTTATTAAAGCGGAGCCGAAGCTCGCGTACCTTACAACAATACCTATTCGACAGTTATCCGCGCGACGTTATCAGAGTCCACTTGAAATAGCGCACCGTTCCAATCCTCACTTGGGGCTCGAATAAAAATCGCTCACTAACCACTAGCGCGCTGTTTTCACACTTGAGGTTTTGAAGAGCGAGGTTCTGAGCACCATTCACTTGGCAGCTTCAAGATCAGCCGATTCATTTGGACTGACTTTCAGTTTGCTAACTCATTGAATCGTTCAACAATCGACCTAGGCATTGTACTGAATGGACCCGTTTTGTAAACAACCTAGCCGTTTTACAAACGGACAGAACGACCCTGGGACTTGCAAGTCTTTAACGCATTTTGGTGGTGACTGTACCTACTCACCGTTACATCTCCAGTACATACATCAAGACAGATTTCTGTTGCTCTCTTTTAGAGCTCATACACACGAGCGGCACGATGTCGACGGCAGATGCAACTTCAGCCGTCGACACCCGTCAACGGCAGCCGCCGACGCGTCGACGGCAGCCGTCGACCAATAGCGTCGCTTGCAGTTGTTTGTGTTTGTAGCGTGCCGCGTCCGCCATTTTGTCAGTGGACTGCACATAGTCCAGGAGTGCGCACGCGTCGCGGTTTTGTAAAATGAGCTCCAGTGAGAATATTGATGTGGAATTGCTGATTGTAGCAGTAAAGAAAAATGCTTGTATTTGGAATTATAAACTACAAGAGTACAGTAACAAAACAATTAAAAACAGAGCATGGGCGGCTGTGTGTGAAGATGTTGTGAGTGATTTCCAAAATAAATCCTTAATTGAAAAAAACGTCGACGGAGTAAAAGCAATAACAGTGTTTCTTCTTCGGAATTCATTTTGCAACTGGCTCCTGTACAAAGAGAGTCGACGATGGCTGCCGCAGAGCTTCGATGTTGACAAGTCAACGGCAGCCGTCGACGCGTCGGCGGCTGCCGTTGACGGGTGTCGACGGCTGAAGTTGCATCTGCCGTCGACATCGTGCCGCTCGTGTGTATGAGCTCTTACGTTAACAAATTTTTCAATAAAAGTAGCCATTATTTAAAACTAGCGACCCGCCCCGGCTTCGCACGGGTGCAATAAAATACTACTATTACTATTATTATACATATAAATATAAATCTTCCTCTTCAATCACTCTATCTATTAAAAAAAACCGCATCAAAATCCGTTGCGTAGTTTCAAAGATTTAAGCATATATAGGGACAGAGAAAGCGACTTTGTTTTATACTATGTAGTGATAAATCTTTTATTTATTCTTAAAATGGTTAAAAAATACATAAATTACGTAACTACTTCACTTGGTCCAAATAAAATTCAGTTTTGCTTTATTTATATGCTAAAAAATATTAGTGCTATTTTAAACTTAGGTATTCTTGCATTATTATTTTTTTAACGCATTCACTGCCAAGCTACACGGGGCTGGGAGAGATCTCCTGCGTCTTGGGCCATAAAAGTGTTAAAGTGCATAGCAGCTTTACCACAGAGCTCCAAGACGTACATCACGTACACGGCCGGCTCGTGGAGCAGAGGCGAGACAGTAAATGCGTTAAGGCGAATAGTAGGGTGGATAGTGGCGCCACTACATATTTAATTTTATAATTACGTTATACAAAGGAATTATCAAAAAATCGGACCGCGCGTAGACGATATCTATCATAAGCTTTTTTTAAATGTATCTTTAATAGTTTTGTACTGTATTATTTAGGCAGATACTTGTTTCAAGAGTTTAGTTCCTATTGGTGGCCACCAAGCTCTCCAAACAAGGTTTTTGATTGAATAACACAAAACAAAACTATTACAGATACATTTAAAAAAAGCTTATGATAGATATCGTCTACGCGCGGTCCGATTTCTTGATAATTCTTTTGTACAACGTAATTATAAAATTAAATATGTAGTGGCGCCACTATCCACCCTACTATTCGCCTTAAAGATAAGGTGATTCCAATTTATTATATCTAATCTAAGCAGCATAATAACTCGTAATTAACATCCATGGGTTGGGGATGAAGTATCAAGTGAAAAGCAAGCCACTGGCCTTGATAGTCTTGCAGCTGACCGCGCTGACCGGCCAGTAGAGCATGTCCTTGCAGCGGTCGCTCGTGGTGCAGGTCGCCACGGACTCGCACCACGCGCACTGGTAGTGCTTCGGCAGCCACTTGCACGGCTCGCACTCGTCCGCCAGAAACGCACAGTTGTACAGGAAAATCGGCACGAAGTTGGAGTAGCGCTCGACGCCGCCCCAAGAGATGCGCAAGTCGCCCGACACGTTGGCCAAGCTGACGTGGTACTGCTCTGGGTAGCAGAATATCAAGCCCTTCTTGAGCTTTCCTCTCAGAAGAGTGACACGCTTCCCGAACCTGATTTCGCACTGAACCTGCACGTTAGTAGGATCCAGCGAGTGGACCGGGACGGTGATGTGCTGCCGCTGGCCGGAGGCGAGCATCACGGGCCCGCCGGGGTGCGTGATGAAGGGACACACCTGGAGGCCGTTGTTGCGCTCCACCATGGCGCTCACGTAGGGGCAGTGCATGTCCGCGCGGTCCGTGCAGCCCGTCAGGTGGCACCACAGGCAAGGAAAGTTGCTGATACACTCCAAGCAAGTTCGGAACAAACGACAATATTCTCGCTTATCATGCATAGGATAGCTCTCCAGCGAGTGATTGTCGAACGACACCACCGCTTCCCCCTGGCGCGTTTCCTCTCCGCTGCTGCCTTTCTTTACTTGCCATGGATCCAAGTGAACTTTGACTGGATAAGACGTCGCTTGATACACGTACGGCAGTAACTCGGTCGATGCGGCGAGACTTTCGAATCCGAATAAAAGTAATACTAAAAAGTGTCGCATGGTCAAAGGTTTCTTCGCGAGTGGTTGGAGAAATGGTTGGCTTGATTGTATAAGAATAGTAATTGTCTCAGACTTACATGACCTAGCTGGTCGAAACACAATAGCTATCCAGGATAGAAAACATATGTCGCCTATTATGTAAACAAAGGTACCGTTCAATAGAGTTCATGACACAACACAACAACAAACAGTTTGTTGCTGTTGTGGCTAGTCTCGCAACTGCCATTTAGAGATGGGTTTATGCCGGCCATTTACTGGGCGTATTGAGTAAATGCCCAATATGTCTTTTTATGCCCGATAAATGCCCAATCACAGGGAAGATATTTTAATTGTGTTATGAAAAGTTATTGCACAATAATCCTTTTATAATTTACATAAAATGATTTTTTAGATAAACGTAGCTAATCAAAATGTATAGACTGAGGAAACGTAAGTAGGTCATACCTATTTCTTATAAGTACCTAGATAAAGTGAATGAAAGTGAGTTTTTAATACAAGAAATTGTTTTATTCTGGATCTTCAAATGATGACAAGTTTGTATCATCTAAATCAGAAGTTTTCTAACTCACTTTGTCTACCGCACTTTGAAAATCTATAGTTTCCAGCGCCCCCAATTTGTTTAGGGGTCCGTACCTCAAAAGGAAAAAAGAAACCCTTATAGGATTACTTTGTAGTCCGTCTGTCTGTCTGTCTGTCCGTCTGTCAACCCTCTTTTCTCAGGAAGGCGTGGAAGCATCGAGTTGAAATTAACGTCAAGTCCGTAACCTGTTGAAGCCGCGATTTAATAAAACTTCTAAGTCAACGCACTCAAAGGTTACAGCCGTTTATGTACGAATATTTTGAAATTTCCATGGGAATCACCTGCACACAAAACCTATAGGGTACTTCCCGTAGACCTAGAATTATGAAATTCGGCAAGAAGCAAGGCCTTATAGCACAAAAAAGAAAAAATATCCGCAAACAGTAAAATTGTAGTTTATTCACCAAAAAAAATACTTTTGATTCTCGCCATGGACCAAAACCTATATGGTACTTCCAGTTTACCTATAATCATTAATTTTGGTAAGAAGCGAGGTATTACAAATAACGAGAAAAATCTGAAATCGTAAATTTGTAGTTTATTAAATAAAAAAATAATATTTTTTGATTCTCTCCCTCGACCAAAATATACAGGGTACCTACTTCATGTTGACCTAGACTCATAATATTTGGCAAGAAACAAGGTCTTACAATTAAACGGAACCCTTAGTGCGCGAGTCCGACTCGCACTTGACGTTTTATTTTACTTTACCACATCTGAAAAACCACAATGACATTCATTACTGTACCTAATTTAATTATAGTGGGATGTTGAAAACATGCCATTTCTATTTTTAGTAAGCTGCGTTGCCAGTGTTGCCACATCTCAAACACCACGTTCACGCAAGTATGACGATGGGAATACAACCAAAAATCGTTAAACGATCGACCACAATGCAGGGTACAACTGCGGGATTGGCTTTTTTGCCAAAATTCTTGGTATTACAATAATAATATTTGAATTTGATTTTTATTTTCTCGTTCGTTGTCAGTTCTATAGGTTCTTTTTCCAGCTGGGATGATATTGTTGTGTTGACATTTTATAAAGTTCCAACACCCAGTCACAGACTGGGCAACTTTATATGTAATGTAATGATCCAACACCCAGTCTGTGACTGGGTGTTGGATCTTATTTCACATTATTCCTGATGAACAGAGGCTACTTTTTACCACGGGAAAATGCTTCATTCCTACGGGAAAACGGGTTATAGGACAACGGGTAGTAAGAATGCAGCTAGTCTAAAATAAGTCTGGTATTTCAAATTTCGAAATCTCCTGGCATTGTTCTATGAAATCACCGTGGAGGTTTTCCATATGTTGGCAAAGGCAAAAAAGTCGTCGTTGCAGGATAATGATAAATTGGGAAAATTGTGGAGCTCACGTCTGCCGATATTCTTCTTGTGTAAGAGCAGCTTGGCTACGAAAGCAGTAACGACATTTTTTGTTTTGATTAAGTTCAAGTGGTCACCTTGAAGTTGCAGATTTATATCATTAAACAATTTATACAGGTCTGCTAAGTAAGTAGCAATATCAACAATTGAATCTTGATAGCGAACGCACTTCTGTGAAACAGCAATCGGTTGAAATCTTCATCATTAGCAACACAAAGCTGATTAAATAATTGATCATTTATAGAGCCGTTTTGACACACCTGGCTGAGCATTGTGCTTCTTCTCCAGGTCTTGAAAATAGGCTACATTTTAGTCTTTCTTGTCTGGATGCTGAATGCATTTATTCAAATGATCATGAAGTCTCGAAGGCTTCATCGCTTTATTCGAAAATATTTTAAGACAAAGAAGGCACAAAGGCGTACCTAGATGGGTTTGTGGTATTTTCAATAAGTCCCTATTTAATATATTCCGCACTGTATTGCCGTCTTTTTTTTTTGCTTCCGACATGGTTTTGTTTTCACATAAACGTAAGTAAACTGTTGAGCTTATGTACTTGCTAAACGATTGCGCGCGAAATTAAAAAATAAAAATAAAAGAAATATTACGTGCGAATAGGATTGAAAGACAGCACGCACCGACAGGCACAAACCCGTTTATCTCATTCGACGCTCAATCGTACAGAGCAAGTAAGAACAAAGTATCGATGAACCAGCCGATTGATACAGCAGAAATAACAAACCAGCCATCACCACCTAAACCACTGCGACACCCTCTATTATTTCTAGGTAAACTCGATTTTGTCTTACGACCTGTTTATGCCATTTTTGCCCAGTTGGGTTTAAACCCTCGACCCATCTCTAGATGATTGTTCTGATTAGGTATCTGTTTTGGCGTGAGAATAACATGAGATATTCAACATTTCAAAGGGTCACTCCTTTTCACTTTGAATATCACTCGAGGTCAAACATCTGTACCTACAATAAACTAATATTTTACAGAAGGAAAATTTGTTGTGTTTGGATGTAAAAAGATGTAAAAGAGAATAAGAGTATATTATGCTTCTTATGTTAGATTCCAGTTCACGTACCGTTTCTGAGTAAAAATCTTTTTTAGGCTTTATCTTGATAAAAATGTAGTTCTCTATCATAAAAGCACGTGAGTGGTTTCAACGGTTCTGTACCAAAAGAGTGAAGCCGCGGGTAGATAGATGCTACTGATCTATAAAATCAATAACAAATAGGTAATTCAGAATTCATACCGATATTATTAATTGGAAAGTAGTTCTCTCCGTCTGTTACATTTTCACGTCAAACGGCGGAATGGATCTGAATGTAATTTGGCGGACAGGTTAATGGTATCCCGGGGACGGACATAGGATGCTTATAAAGCGCGTGCGAAGCCGCGGGCAGCAGCTAGTTTATCATTCATTTTTGTACGAGTACAGAAACAATCAGGCCACGACAACCTGCAGCATGGTGGCAGCCTATACTCTCACTAAACTAGTCATTGTCTATTTGAGATCCTTCCTTCGATAAACATTGCTTACAATAAAAGTTAGTTTTTGTTATATTTATTATTATTTGTGTCGTGGTTTGTTTACAAACATTCTACATAGAGTTTGGCTAATGATTCTACTAATATTATAAAGCCGAAAGTTTGTGAAATTTGAATTTTTGTTACCTAGGATCTCCAAAACTACTGAACAGATCAAGATGAAATTTTGCGTACGTTTAGAGCAAAGGCTAACTTAGATAATAGGCAGAAGCTAGTAGATCATAAATAATAGATCTACTTTTTCGAGCCGCTCGCGATCCGCCGACGACGTAGAATTTGTGTCACCCACGTGACCGTGATGTCTCGGAATGCCATACCAGGGCGAAGTATATTATTATACCATTACTCGTACAAAGACTCACCAGTGAAGTTGGTAATGAGCGTGGTCGGAACGCATTCGGGGAACTTCGGACTCCATTCGCCGTTCTCGCAGCGAAGAGCGCTGTCTCCCTTCAACTTGTACAGGCCGAAGTGCACGCATCGGGCGATGATCACCGAGCCGTGGGGAAAGGACGTCTCTTTCTGAAATATATTTAAATTTGTTGAAAAAAAATCTATATCAAATTGCCTGCCCCGATGCCGCTCCCCTAAAATCCTTTTTTTCCCAACGGCAATGGAACGGGCCTCTGTGTGAGTTGACACGGACTTGTTTGATTCCGGATCGTGCCCGCCCCCGCCTCCTGGCCGTTTCTAAATGGGAGTAGTATTATAATATCTGTGTGGGAGTCAACATTGGTGGCAAGTACTTCCTTCATATAACACTGGCACTTTATTGGATTCCGTAATACCAGTATGGTAGCATGTTTTCGGTTTGGTGCAAGGTGTTGCGCGTCTCATCAGTGCCAGTGCGGTATTGCTGTCAAACAGCTTGGTCATCACGAATTATCGTGTACTAGGGCCGCCGCCGGTCGGATATCTCGCCACGCCAGCCTTAACGCCATCATCCGGCGGGCCTCTGTCATCGCTAACGTACCAGCTATTCTCGAACCGAATGGTCTGTTGCGTGACGATGGTAAGAGGCCCGACGGTATGACACTAGTCCCATGGGAGTTGGGGAGGCCCATTGTGTGAGACGCTACATGCGTCGACACACTTACGCCTTCCCATCTTCCGGGTGCGGCGGCAGATTTGGCAGTCTCGACAGAGCATACACATTTGCTCCCATTGGAGTGGAGAACTTAGGTCCGTGGGGTGACAAGGCTCTTCAAGTTTTGTTAGCGGGTGATTATCTGGCGCTGCGCCTCAGCATTGCTATACAGCGGGACGATGCAGCCAGCGTAGCGGGGACGCGGCGACTAGTACGGACTGGTTATGGAGCAGTTGAGCTACTCGTAGATTGTTTGCAACCGTCTGCAGTTAGATCAATTGTAAATACTATAGTTCTCATTCTTTTGTTTCAGTTATAGTTCTCATTCTAGTTCTTTTTAAATAAACAGCTACTTTCAAATTTCACACTAATATTATAAGATTGAGCTGAAATGTTGCATAGGTGTGGCTCTAAACCTGGAATAAAACATTAATAATAATAATTCATTTATTTTCTAGCAACTTTGTATGCCATAAATCAGTTCCCATCACTGAAAAATATCTTGAGTTCTCATGGTACAGACATAAATATAACCTTTGAACGTTTCCAAGGAAACAAGGAAGTAGAAGTGTCGTGAGAACGCATAGACGAAGTAGTACCTAGTATTAGTATTGCAAGAACTTACAGAAATGGTAGAGTTTTTGAAGGATATCGCCAGCAAGGGGTAATCGTGCCGGTACAGGCACTCTCGCAACACCGGCTGGAACCTGCCATCTGGAATTTAAAATAAATCTTTATAATACCATGAATTTTTTTAGTGTAAGTTTATGTATACGTTTATTATGTATGTATATAGTTGGGTATTTTTTTAAGTTGTGCTTATTTTTAGGTATTTATAATATTGTCGATATTTATTTAAGATTGCATATAATTGGTAGGGGTGTACCAATGTGCCTTTCTTAAATTAACATAATTCTTTCCATACAATGGTTGCCTGGAAGAGATCGCTTCTAAGCGATAAGGCCGCCCATTGTACTTGTGTCTTATGTAATGTCTCTTGTATTGTATTTTTGTTGGTGTACAATAAAGTATTTTTGTATTGTATTGTATTGAGCGAATGGCTAGTTAATTGCGTGCACTATAATGTAAAATATTTTTTTGATGAATAGTTATATTATAGGTTATCGGTTTTAATTTTACCTTTTAAATATGCCTATGTATGTGGTAAGAAAAGTTAATAATTTTATTTGAACCTCTAGGTACAACATCCTAAATTGTAAAATTTTTGTTGTATACCTACGTCCGTAACGGATAAAATTGTTGAAACATTTATTTGATTTTAAAACCTTCATGTCACAATTTGACAATAAAATTATTCCATTCTATTCTCTTACATTGATCGCCTGGAAGAAATCGAATAGGTACCGACTGTTTTTTAAGGCTACGTAATAAAACATTATCTATCTAATACTGGATATTTTTACACAGCATTCATCTATCTCTATTCTAGACTCGGTTCTAGAATTCAAGACTTTATAGTCATAACATTTGGTTTATAATTTTCTTTGCAATTTGAACACCTCTCTCTGCCATTCCATTTGATGGAGGACCTTGGACTTGAAAAGGTAAACTTAAACCCCGATTCCTTCGCAAAGTTATTACATTATTACATTATTGCCTCGGGACAAATGTTTGTAAGATCTACAAATATTTGTTCCGGGTGTTCTGGTCGTTTCTATGTATACTAAAAAAATATCTATCTATGTAATGTATTATATTATGTATATCAGTCATCTAGTACCCATAACACAAGCTCTGCTTAGCTTGGGGCTAGATGATGTTGTGTGGATTGTCCAGCATTATTTATTTATTTATTTATTATCTGGGATCAAATGGTACATGATCAGCAGCCTTATTGTCTAACTTGAAGCCCATTACCAGTGAACTTCAAGACCATTCCCAGTTGTCAATCCAGTCAGAATGTTTTTGGTATTGTGTAAGGTATTCAACTGGTAATCGGTTTCGGAATGAATCATTCTTGTGAATCCAATTCCGCTAGTCTTCGTTCTTTGATACGTTCCGATTATGCAAGTGGAACAACTAGTAGTTCCACTGGTACTATTTGCGATTAAGTTTTTTTACTTGTTGGAAAAATAGTTATGTTGCAAAAACATAGCCTTTGCATGATTTTTGTCATTATTTGCAATTTAAACACGTATTTTGTCAGTTTGTTAAGTGGAGATAAATAAAAATATAAAAAACTTTATACCATTAAAGTAGTAACGAAACGCAAGTTTTGTTTTTGTTACTGTCAAACTCGCTCATGTCACTCACTGTTGGGGTTGTCAACACTTCGCGGTTTAATTTAAAGTTTGTATGGTTTGATTGCTTTGTGAAAACGACTGTTTTTTCGTGAAAAATGGTTAGTTCTTAAGTAAGTACATTAAACAAGTTTTTACCGATTTAATACGTTACGAAAGTTATCAAGTGTGTTGTTACACAGTTTACAGTGTAATAATATGATAATATGGCTATTTCAGAATGCCTGCAAGAAAAATTGTGTCCGACCGGCAGTTGCAGATGCTCGTGTCGTACATGGAGGAAAATAGGGGTTTCGCAGTGGGCCGCCTGGCTAATAACGGTCCACTGGCGAAGCAGCAAGCTGACCAAATGTGGGAGGAGTTGGCAGCTAATTTGAATGCTACCACTATTCATGTCACATCACATCAATGGCTAACCAATGAGTGTCCACTGCTGGACAGAGCCTCCACCAAGCTGTATTTTTATAAATTGTTACAGATAGGTACATCACATGCTGCAGATGTGCCTCAGTGGGCAATGCGAATTGAGGAGCGCCATCTAGCGAATGAGGAGAGGGTCTCGCGTTCATTAGAGGCGATAGCTGCCACCTTGGCAGAGATACAGCGCTCTGTATTGCGAATAGAGCAAAAACTTAAATAAAACAAATAAATATGAATTGCTTTTTAGTTTATTTAAGAGTGTAAATAAATTTATTTCTATAGACTTATAGCAATGACAAAGACATGTCAAATTTTATCTGCACAAAGCAACTCATTGAGACTTGTGCAGACGAAAATGTGCCACAAACTCCTTGTCGGGCAACATTAATGGCTTGCTGGCCTGCCGCAAGACTCTGCGATCTAATCGCAGATGCCTTTTCAGCCGCTCTTCTTCTGCAGCGGCCATCAAAATTCCTCGCGCCATAACGCCTGAAATCAATTAATTATGTGTAACAGAACTAGTGTAGGGTGTATAAGCTCTCAATGAACAGTCATGTAGACATGTTGTGCCTACTTCAGGTGAAACATCTTGTCTCTTTCCCAGTTGGGAAGAAGACATTTGATTGAGATAATGCTTTGTATTTTTCTTTGAACAAATGAATTTGAACTCAAGTATAATTATTACTTACTTCCGAGATTATTAATTACCAACTTCTTAGCTTCCGAACTTTGAAACACAATGTTTAAGGCAATTTTATAAATTGGAAGTACTTACTTAGATTTCACCAAAACTTTTTCCAACAAGACTCGAATGAGCTCCCTTCTTCATTTGACGTCTCAAATGGTCTTGAATTTGCTACTGAAATTCATTTTGGCGTTACGCAATTCCAAAATTAGCGGGAATACGAAGTTTCATTCATTCACTGGGCTTTAATTTCGCTGGTAATGGTGTTGCATGTGTCAGCTATTTACACAATACGAAAGTGACAGTCGAATTCCAGGCTAGGTTTCAAATGTCAAAAATGAAGTCGATTACGATTACCAGTTTACTTAGACAATAAGGCTGCAGTTTGTGGTTCGTACGAGTGAGTATATATAGTCAAATTACTATCTAACTACAACTAAGTAATTTGCATCTTTCCCAATATCTATTCCCAGCTTTGAAAATGGTAATTCTGGAATATGATGTGAGATTAGAGGCTCCTTTACATTATTATTTTGATAAGTCTGACAAATAAATCATTTTCTTACAAAATCTTCAATGTGGATAGGTATCCATCTTTGGCCATACAAGTTTCTGGCCATTTGTTTCATTTTTGTAATTCCAACATGACCTTCGTGTAGTTTTTTAATTATTGACAATATATAAAAAGAAACTATGAGCTTACTATTCATAAAAATAAAATTCTGACCAACAGTGATATTCTCTCTAAGCTTGAAATAATATTGAAATAAGGGGAGGAATGTTGGGTATGTAGGCGGGGCTGCTGATAAGGAGGGGGGTCCCTCCTTATCTTTGTGAATAAACCAGTGCTTAGTTAGCTAACCAGCAATCGTTTCACTTGTCTGTCCCTATACTTAAGAAATTTAAATAGCCAAAGTTGGTCTTTCCAGGTTCTAAATAAAATTATTATCACAGGCGGAAAATTATTATCAAGTAACATACATACAAAATAAAAAAAACATATAGACGAATTGAGAACCTCCTCCTTTTTTGAAGTCGGTTAAAAAAGCAAAAAACCAATATGCGCGGGACACCCTTGTACACCCCAAGTACTCGCGCCCGACATTGCGACTGTGGCGATAGCTAGGTACTCTTGTAAAGTTGACCAAGATCATAACTAAATGTCGCTAGTAATAGTGGACGAGCGCCAGATCGCGCTGACGAGAACGCACGCCCGTGAATAGCCTCCGACGAGTATCATTTGAAGAGGTTATGGAAAACGTCAGGCAGGCGTTGTTTCATTACTGTCATTTTTGAAAAAAGTTCCTTCCAAAACTATTAATAAATACAGTATGTATATGTATAATAACCATTGGATAGTATTGGTCAAAATACTTTATCAATGCCTAATTTGAGCAGAGATTATTCGAAAAGATTTCAAATGAACTAGACGCCAAGCGTGTGACTTTTAGTTATTTGTGTCATGGTCTGTTTACAAACACTCTACATCGAGTTTGGCTACTGTATCGACAGGTAATCAGATATTGATGATTATGACTAACTGTAAAACTATTGAAATATCTTCACTGAAAACCGTGTGGTCTTGAAGTAACAGACTAGGCGTTTGGTATTATAGTGCGTAAGCCCTCACCTCAACCTCAACAGCCTGTAATAGTTCACTACTGGACGCAGGCCTCCCCCTGATAGGCGCCTTATTGGCTTTTATCACATGGGAGGTAATGCTCATAATCCCCACGCTGGGCATGCTGGTGGGATCCCCAACCCGCATGCCCAGCATGGGGATTATTGCGATCCCGCAGTTCGGTGGTAGAATTGTTCTGTAGTGGGCGCTGCTGCCCGCCCCCAGTGGATATCCCTTAGTCGCCTGAGGAGAGTCGCCGAGAGAGGTGGTGCAAATTCTCACACTCAAGATAATATCTAAGATATCAAATAATATCCCAAAAAAATGGTATTCGACGTGCTTGGCGACCCGCATCCTTCCCTCAGTACGCGGTGGTAATACGCCAACCAACTACACTACGAGGTCGTTGGACGTTGGAGTCGAAAAGCTCTGGGACTTCCGGACTCTAGCGCCCCACCTCTAGTAGGTACCTCCACTGACGTGGGGAAACATTCAAGTTTACGCAATCCTGTTCAATTATTAAAGTTAAGTACATTTACTTCGTTATGACGAGAGGTTCCGCGTAGCTAAATTTTTGGGATATTATTTGATTTCTTAGAGTGTAGTGTAGCTATCCCTTACTTGGGGTGGTGGAACACAGGGGGCCGACCCAGTGGCCGTCTATGCACTTGATTTTACAGATCAGCCTCTCGTTCAGGGGACCTATGAGTCCTGGGAACTTCACCTGGAAAAGTAACGACAGCAAATTAAGTAAGATTAGGATTTCATAAAACAATATTTAATAACAATTCCTTGCAAAACCTTCTCTGATAAGATCCAAGTCTCCCGTAAAGTTACTCTCAGAGAGGCAACATCGCTGGCAAAACTCTCGTTCTCATCGGCGGGCGATCTCAGTGCCAAAGTCGAGTACAGTTGTGGTGTCCTGATGATGTCTCGTGGAGAGACGAAACTAGTTGACGACTTACTTTGATGGGGTTTTTCATTGTGTAGTTGGTGTGGTCTTTTCTTTTACAAATTAAGTTGTGTTCGTGCTTAAAGTTTGAGGGTAAGTTACTTGGCAATTTTATATTGCGTTAGTCTGTTTTTGACCTTCTCCGATTGCATGGCATGCCAATCTGTGGGAGGGCGGGCGCGGGGCGCGGGGCGGTGCACGCGAATTGCATTTTGTTGGATCATATCGTCGGCTTATTGCAAGAAGTCATTAGTCGCAAGAAGTCACTAACTGCGTTAGATATACCATTGAGTTCGTCTCGATGAGCTCTACATTTTGGTAAAACTCACAAATTTGTAGCTTTTCAAACTTTGAAGTTATGGCTTGGTTATAAAGTCAATAACTGCATTTTTGGTATATCTGGTTTCATAAAATTCATTAACTTACATTAATAAATTTTAACAAAAGAAAAAAAAACACAATTGCCATTCTTATTTTCATACGTAACTCATTTATGTGACTTAACAACATTTTGAAAGTGCTTTTACGTTCACAAACGTTTGAATAAGTTTCGCTTTAATTCATTATTTGCACCTTAGCCAGTTTTGTCGTATCGTATTTTTTGTAAAAAAAAATTACTAACGGTTTTAAATTACTTTTATCAAAACGAGTAACGTCTACACTGAGTTTTTTATTTTTTATAGAATTCATTTTTTACACTTAATTACTTTTTTCGAAACATAATTAATGGTAAAAGAATACTATTCGCATTAAGTACCAGGCCGGCGCTGCATATGTGAGTCGGGATCGGACTTAGCCTTTGTAGACCCACACTTTGGTCCTCAGAGGCAGGCGAGATCCCAGGACGGGTCGGAGAAAGGTCGGGCGACGCGCGTGTAAGATATTGTAATTTATTTAATAATTAACATATAATATAACAAGTATATATAGTGGTAAACAATAAGGTTTCAAAAGATATTCAAAACTAAAATGTAACAGGCCTGATTTCCTACTTGTTTTCCCCGCTAAAATTCAAATTCTAGGACAAATCAGTTTCATTTTATAATTAAACTATTTCATATTGCATTAGATTGAATATACTAGGTATCTTAAATGTTAATTTATATTTAAGAACATTTGTCATGGATATTATAGCATATTAGAAGATATTTCAATGTATTTAGTTGTGAAATGTTATAACAAACCATTTTTGCCGATGTTTGACGGAATGGCTCAAGGTATAACGACAGCCAACGGTTCGTTGAACTAAGGATATTTAAAAAAGATGGTGGGCTGGCTCTGACACTCATTGATGGCCCTGTAAGCTGAAAGCATCTCTCATTATGGTAAGATATTTTACATTGTAGAACCTTTTTCTAGATATTGTGCCCTAGTTTGTTTTAGCATTGAAATTATTGAAGGTCAAGATTAAATTATAAGGTTATCTATTCTTTTATAATGTTTCTATTCATATGATCTAATGCTTTTGTTTTAATAACGAACATTGTAAGTATAATACACTTAATATGTGATTGTTATAAATGTGCTGGTGGTTTCTTTTTCACTTCTTCCACTAGTGGACAAAAGATTGAAGTGAAGAGAATTTCAATAACACTTTATTTCTTATTTGATAGTAATTGATGAGTAGACTTGTCTGTGTGTTTATCTTGTGAGCCTAAAGGAATAAAGTTATTGACTTCTGACTTCTGATTTCATTATTTCCAATTCCTAAATTGTGAGGTTGCATTGTAAGGTAGGTATTCCATGATTCTATCGAAATAAGATAATTTTATAGGTAGGTAAAGGCCACGAATCTATCATCAGAAGTGGGATAGCCTGGAACTGTTTCAAAATTCTAATACATTCTTGTACAAGTTCCAGACTGGATCCCGCAGCAGACCTTCGAGTACGAAGGTCTGCTCAAGGCGATTTCTGACTGTGCGACGACTGACGCTGTGTCTTCCAATCTGCGACAAGATGGTGACGTGATGCTACCAATGTCCGATCCCACGACGACGGCGCTGCTATTTGGTGCGACCACATTGAGATTCTCATCAACGAAATTTGGACAAAGGAGCAGCGTGGCAGTAACAAAGTTTCCTAAGGGTTCGTAAACTTGGTACGACCACGTGGAATCCTAACGTTGGACGATACTAACGAAATTTCTTTATAGCAAAAAACTTTTATTGTATCCTTAAAAGAAACCTGTTCAATAAGTTGTTTTCATGTTCTATTTTCAAATTCATAAAAACCTACACAACACTAAAGAAATATGAAACAAAATTTGCCAGTTCTAGTAACGTTTGATCCATGTTTCTTGCTAACCAGCCTATTGTTCGGGAATTCGAGTTGTTGACGTTATTTCTAACTACCGGCAGTTAATAATTTTTGAAGCTTTTTTTACTTCTGTACGATTAGCCCAACCAAATGTTTAATACTTATTGTTATAAGTGTCTCTGTAAGTGAATTTACCTAATTCTTAAGAGAAATCTGCAGAAAACAGCTGCGAGTAAGCGAAAAAAAAACGCAGATTATTCCGTTGTAATATAAAGTACCTACCTAACTTTTTGCTAAAATTCAGTTTGTAGAAATACTAATAACCTGATTTATTTTTAAGTAGTTAGTGAACGTCACACGAACACACAATAGATTTGACCTCGCGTCGTAAATTTTTGTATGGGCTGATGTGAGCCAACATGTGCGTACCTATACACAAAATGGTTATTCAATGTGTTTACAAGGTAAATTATAGAAATAAATTGGAACTTGTATCTATTTACAATTAAAACAATTGAGCTAAGTGCACACTGTTGCAAACAATCTACAGGAATCTAAAGTAAAAGGCTTTTCACATGGTCACTAATATTAATATTTATGATTGGACGGTAATTAAAAGAACAAAAGAAGAAAAAAATTGTGCAAAGGAATTTAATTAAGTAAATTCAAATAAAATTGAATAAAATGATATAAAATTAAATGAAAGAAATTATGCGTATTTAATGAAATGAAATGAAATGAAATGAAATGAAATGAAATGAAATGAAATGAAATGAAATGAAATTAAATTAAATTAAATTAAATTAAAATAATGCACATACATTTCATTAGACTGGCCAAATCACACATCGTCTAGCCCCAAAGTAAGCAAAGCTTGTATGATTCACTTGATATTTCATTTATTTGCAGTGTATGGATAGATTGCATTGTTGTGCATAAATTTGATGTCATTGAGATCTTATTTACTTTTATGTATTATTGATCAATAATTCCAGAGCACCAAGCTACCAGTCTTAGATGGCTCGACTATTTTGATGATTTCTCAGGACAACGTCTGTTAGCTCCGCTATTTTGTGTTCTATAGTAATTTGTATTGATATATCGTAGTTACAGACTATATTTTTATTATAACAATAGCACACAAACTTCGGTATAGGAAACCCCATAAGGTACAAAGGTAAAACAAAAAACAGATAGACTTAACTAGAATTAAATAAAAATAATTAGTGCCAAAAATGTAAATAATTAACTAAAAGGTATGTCAAAGTATGCTGCTGTGTGAGGGCATTGTCAAACTATACTAAATAATAATGTACAAGATTACAAAATACAGAGAAAATAATAATGAAATAATGTCAGAATTAAAATAATTTAAATTCACATGCAAATAAAGCAGGTACATAGGCATTGTCAAATAAACTCAAACAAAAATAAAATAATGGAATAATTTTTAATTCTAAATCAATAAAAAATAAATGGTACATATATACACAATTTATTACTTCTAAGCACAATTAGACATATTATAGGGTTGGTTATAAAAGTGCTTTATAAAGCATTTAGAATAATTAAATGAATTGCTAATATATTTTGTACTATGCTCAATTATGGGGGCACTGTCAAAATAAACATATTTGCACAACATAAATATAATTTGAAGGCCAATGCAATAAATTAGTGAGCTATTTTAATTTGATCGAAACAGTTTTATTTTTGTGTAGTCAGCTTGGCCGAGCGATTTGTGTAAGGTTCAGTAGCCAATAAATACAACCATACGAAATAATTATCCAGGATTTACCCCACTCTGATTACTTTTTATATGGAAGTTGAGGCTAATAAACATACCTACTGGGTACTACTAGAATAAATGACGTACTTGGTGATACTCGCCTAGATCCACAGATAGATGCTCGATCTGTTACGGATGATGTACTTATATAGGTACCATTATCTTAGACTAAGTTATTAGTTTTAGTTAGTCTTAATTATTAAACATTTATGTGTCCTTAAGACAAAAAAGTTGGTTTTAAGTAGGTACCTATGTTGAAAGTGATAATAAGAATTGAGAATAAAAAGAAAATAAAACTCAGTAAATTTTAATAAAACGAAAACAAAAATACGAAATAAATTCCGCTGGCGATCGTTGACTTGGTCTATCGATCAGAGGAATACGAGGACAGAATTACTGGATTCGAAATAAAAATAGTTCCTCCCGCTAGTCGACCGTACACTTAGCGTATACTTTGGATATTGATAGCGGGTATAGCGAGTATGTGGCCGAGGTATACGGTAAGAGGAAAACATAAAATGCTTAATGAATTAGGTCCTTCCGCTGGCGGCCCACGGACTTGATGTATACTTTGGATATTAGCAGCGGGTATAGCGAGTATACATGTCGAGGTCCCTCGGTCAGAGGAAAACAGACTTGTGACTTCACTTTCTACGACTAACTTTTAATATAACTATACAGATATATTGATGCGTGTCCAGATGTTGGACTATAAAATAAATGAAAAATACTAATAAATAACTTTGAAAAATAAAATCAATGAAGGTACCTACATAATAATGTGCTTGATGGTTCTGTCACAGATTAGATAACGTGTTCTGTTTCCTTTAGATATAAGTAGTTTAATAAGAATTAAAATAAGAAACATTTACAAAATGTGTAGGTACTAACATAGTTGGTCTTGTGAACTACTTGTAAATTGTTCAACAGGTTGTCTTCTCATAAAATAATAGCATTATTATTAACATTCATCAATAAACTTGAAATTAGAAAATGTGTAATAAAACGTAAAAATTACATGCTTCGAGAACGAAGCATTTGTCAGAATGGCAGTGTAAGATATTGTAATTTATTTAATAATTAACATATAATATAACAAGTATATATAGTGGTAAACAATAAGGTTTCAAAAGATATTCAAAACTAAAATGTAACAGGCCTGATTTCCTACTTGTTTTCCCCGCTAAAATTCAAATTCTAGGACAAATCAGTTTCATTTTATAATTAAACTATTTCATATTGCATTAGATTGAATATACTAGGTATCTTAAATGTTAATTTATATTTAAGAACATTTGTCATGGATATTATAGCATATTAGAAGATATTTCAATGTATTTAGTTGTGAAATGTTATAACAAACCATTTTTGCCGATGTTTGACGGAATGGCTCAAGGTATAACGACAGCCAACGGTTCGTTGAACTAAGGATATTTAAAAAAGATGGTGGGCTGGCTCTGACACTCATTGATGGCCCTGTAAGCTGAAAGCATCTCTCATTATGGTAAGATATTTTACATTGTAGAACCTTTTTCTAGATATTGTGCCCTAGTTTGTTTTAGCATTGAAATTATTGAAGGTCAAGATTAAATTATAAGGTTATCTATTCTTTTATAATGTTTCTATTCATATGATCTAATGCTTTTGTTTTAATAACGAACATTGTAAGTATAATACACTTAATATGTGATTGTTATAAATGTGCTGGTGGTTTCTTTTTCACTTCTTCCACTAGTGGACAAAAGATTGAAGTGAAGAGAATTTCAATAACACTTTATTTCTTATTTGATAGTAATTGATGAGTAGACTTGTCTGTGTGTTTATCTTGTGAGCCTAAAGGAATAAAGTTATTGACTTCTGACTTCTGATTTCATTATTTCCAATTCCTAAATTGTGAGGTTGCATTGTAAGGTAGGTATTCCATGATTCTATCGAAATAAGATAATTTTATAGGTAGGTAAAGGCCACGAATCTATCACGCGCTTGTTGTAGTGCGCTGTCAACCTTCGGCTGCATCCGCAACGACCTGTCGATCCCGAAGCCGAGGTACCGGATGTGCGGGTTCCATGCCACGTTCTGGCCCCGAAGTGTCAGCTGCGGTGGGTGGCCGATGCGGCGGGAAACAAACAGCGCAGCCGTCTTTCCCACATTGACGGCCATGCGCCATTTGTCCAGCCAGGGCGGCAGGATGTTCAGCAGCCGCTGCATCCTGCGGGCTGCGATGGTGGGGCTGGTAGAAGACGCAAAGAAGGCGCTGTCGTCCGCGAACAGCGCTAGCGACACATCCCTCTCCTTGGGGCGTAGGTGGCCCTCCAGGGTGGGGATGTCGTCGGTATAGAACGCGTATAACGCTGGCGACAGGCTGCTACCCTACGGTACACCAGCAGAGATGGATCGAGTGGAGGATGTGGCACCTTCAACTGCGACGAAGAACCGCTGGTTGTCGAGGAAGGATGCCACAATCCTGATGAGAGCTGGTGGAGTTGGGGTTTGCAGGAGCTTGTACAAAACGCCGGGGTGCCCAATACGGTCGAAGGCCTTTTTTACGTCCAGAAATACCCGGACGGTGCAGCGCCTGGCGTTTTGCTTGACTGCAAGGTGGTGAAGCACCCTGGTGAGCTGCAGCGTGGTAGAGTGGCCACTCCTGTAGCCGAATTGCTTCGGGCGCGGCTCGATAGTTGGAGCCAGGCGCCCCAGGAGCAGGCGTTTCAGGAGCTTGCCCACTATTAGTAGTAGAGTAATGGGGCGGTAGTTGGCCGGGAGGCGGTGATCGTTGCCGGGCTTGGGTAGCACGATGACCCGTCCGGTCTTCCAGGATTCCGGGAAGTGGCCCGTCCGGAGGATCCCGTTGAAGAGCCGGGCGAGCGCGGTGACTCCACGGCGAGGCAACTGTTGGGGACTCCGTCATAGCCTGGCGCCTTCCGTCTGGGTAGACGGAGGACGGCCTTCCGCACCTCGGCAGGGGAGATGAAGTACTACCCGTCTAGGGGCGGTGTTGTGCCAGACAGGAAGTCCCTCACTGTGACCTCGACCTGGTGGTGGTGGTTTAGGGTTTCAAAGGTGGCGTCGGCTGCAACGGGGTGAGGCGAGAACTGTTCCGCGAGGTGCTCGGTCAGAATTTCGGCACGGTCGGCGGGAGCAAAGCGCCGGACCCCATCTTGGTCCAGCAGCGGGTAAGTTGTTGTCGGCTGCCGCGTGAGCGCCCTATTCATTGATTCTATGATTCGCCCTATTCGATGATTCAGTCCCAGGTCTCACGCTAAACCTGTACTGCGGCCGAGAGCTCGGCAGATATCGGGTTGAGTTGCGTCTTCAATGTATCAATGACCTTAGGCAAACACAGCTCCATATTTCAATGTGAATGCGCAGCTATAACCGAGGCAGCCACAGCTGTGCTAAGAAGGGATATAGATAACCAGTGCGTTTGTATCCTGACTGACAGTGCTGCTACACTCAGGGCCCTGGCAGGACACAGCTGCAACTCCAAGATCGTGTACGAATGCCACTTGGCACTTGAGAGGATTTCCTGCAGAAACAGGATAACCCTTCAATGGATTAAGGGGCATAGCGGATCACTTGGTAACGACGCCGCCGATGAGTTGGCACGGAAAGGTTCGGAGACACCGATAATAGGCCTACCTCCGCTCCTTCCGCTACCATTCTCCCAAATCCGAACATGGATAAGGCTGAAAACTAGAGAAAAACATAACGAACGATGGACGCACCTACTAGAGTGCCGCCAGGCAAGAGCAGCGCTACCAGCTGCATCACCAAGGCTAACTAAGCGCCTACTGAACCTGACCAGAATGGACCTACGCGTCCTACCTAGTGGGGACACTCACAGGATATGGCCCACTAAATAAACATCTCTTCACCATCGGAGCAACAGACAGCCCTCTCTGCAGGGGATGTCTTAGTGACGAATAATCAGCTGCCCACGTAGTCCTGGAATGCGAGGGAGTTACAGCGCAACGACACGAAATCCTCGACCACCCGAGGTCGCTCCGCGAAGCGTGTGAAGATCCCAGGAAGATTCTGCGCTTCTGGACGGAGTTAGGCTGGTTACACTAGCAAACAAAACACGCACAATGGACCAAACCGTGTCTAAGTGCGGAAAATAGAGTACACAATACAATACAATAGAGTCGCGTCTTCAGTCGCGGGCAGCGGGAGCGCGCCCACTCGCGCTGGAGTTCGCGTTTCCTCTCTATTACCCTCTTAATGTGTTGGGGGAGGTCTTTGCGCTGGCCTTGGCGCCTGGTGAAGGGTATGGAAGCGCCGCCTTAGCCTCGATTATGCGCGCCATCAGCGCTGAGGCCTCGGATTCCACTTCTGTAGGCGTCTGGAGAGGTCCGACGTCCACGGACTCGAGTGCCTTGGCGTACGCGTCCTCACGTCCTGGGGCCGGGTCCGCGGCCAGGTCGAGCGTTATGAGGAGGGTAGATAGGATAAGAAGGTTTTCAGGTAAAGCTCAAAGTCTGTTACTTAATATTTTCTAATCTAAATAATAGTTTACTTAATCGTTTCCAACCTATTTATGTGTTTATAACTCTTTGCTGGCTAGTAGAATTATTTTCTAAAAGCTTAGAACGTGTTTTTTACTGATTCATGTGCCATTATTACTAATTTTAGTTATTTTATTAAGTGTTTTCGACAAACAAGGTAATTTGTTTAGCTTTTAGTGATAAAATATGTTATTTTATGATTATTTTGTCTTTTAATACTCCAAAGAGGCCACTAATAACTTCGTTGCAGAAATACTTAACTCCAGTTTAGTCAAAACTTTTTATAGCAAGAAGTCATTATCTTTGCATTTTTAGCTTTTAAAAAAATTGCCGTGGTTGAATTTGTACTGATTTCAGTTAATTATAAAATAATTACATATCTCTATATATTGGCGTTTAAATTATATTGATAACTGTCGTAGTTTTGATGATATGGGCTCTTAAAGTTATAAAAACTTTAAACTGCTTTTGCCAAACTTTTGGATTTGTCGGTTAATGACTTCTTGCAATAAGCCGACGATATCAGAGGTTTTGCGCGGAATCGTTCCTTAATATTGTTTTATGATTAGGGATTGCAATCCGGATATCCGGATATCCGAATTATCCGGATATCCGCTAATTTTCATATCCGGATAATGGGAGCTCCTTTATCCGGATAATACGAATAATACGGATAGGTACCTACAGTTGATTTTTCTAATTCACGACACAACACTACACCGCATCCAGCATTTTAGAAATGTTTTATTTAATAAATATAAATAAATAAAATTCATTTATTTCAGACAACACAAAAAATCAATTTAGGTCCATATTATGTTAGTCACAAATTTTTCTTAATTCTATGTTAGTAGTAGTCATGAAAAATACAAGTTTAACCAAACACTGCAATCGCTTAAAGATGAAACTATTTCATCATGCATACAATAATTATGCATGAATGCATACAATACTTTGTGTTGTTAAAAATATACATGTACTAATTCGTGCGTGTTTCTGAATCTGGAAGCTATAAACAAGCAAGACCTACACTAGCGGTAGCGCGTAAACGCATCACTAGCGTTAGCACTGGTTGGTCAGTGATTCGACGACGACGCCGACACAGACCGATCTCCGCGCACGCAGCACAGCTACCCCACACACAATACTATAACATAACTGTATGTGTACATTCGTAAGTTTGATCTCGTGACTGTGTTGGTTGTTTGTTAAAATCATTTTAGAGTACCTATTAAAATAGGAAGTTGATTTACGTTCGTTCGTTGTTAAAAAATAAGTTCGATGGAAAGAAGTAAACTGTTTTTATTTTAATAGATATTTTAGTTTTTCAACCCATTTGATCGATATTCTTATTTTTAATTTTATTTATTTATTTAGGGGAAAACCAAAGGCTTAAAAATTAACAGAATTACAAATTAATAAGTACCATAAAGCTTATTGAAGGTTTTCATGGACAGTGGTGGATTATTACAATGAAAAATACTATGAACATGATGTGACTAGTCAACATGCATCATCTCTAAAAACATAGATTAGGATCTACATTACAAAAAATTTAGACTTCATATTTATCATCATCATTGGCACCAAAAAACTCTCCGCTGAGCCGCCGCCTGGCCGAGCTGACACTTGTGCAGAATAAATCCAGGTCAAATGGCTTACTCAATTTGTTAAAATTATTACTCGCTCGCCACAAGAAGGAGTTTTGTCGGTAGTTAGGGCCAGCATGGGGAACGTCAATTGGGGGGTTAAATCTGATAGGTTTGCAGGGAACGTTAAGCTTAATTTTTTGAAGCAAATTGGGACAGTTAATATTATTCGACGTGATTTTAAGTATAAAAGATAAGTCGGCGATCTCACGCCGCTTGGAAAGAGGGAGAATGTGAAATTGCTTACATAAATCGAGGTAATTGGCTGAACTGTATGGAATTCTTAAACGGAAACAAAAGTACTTCATAAACTTAATTTGAATGCGCTCGATTCTTTTATTATAAACATCATAACGAGGGTTCCAAATCTGTGATGCATATTCTAAGATGCTTCTAACAAACTTACAGTAAAGAATTTTAAATCTCTAGGTTGTTCAGATTCTATGCGAATTCTATTTTTATTTTATTAGAACTTTAATGTGACGTTTTTTGAATATAAATTAATAAATACTTATACTTTAAAAACCCATTTTCCTTGATTAAATTTAATTTTTATGTATATTTTTCAATTATCCGAATTATCCGAAATATCCGAATATCCGAATAGTAAGGCTCACTACTATCCGAATTATCCGGATACGAAAATTTAACGGATAATGCAACCCCTATTTATGATGCAATGGATCTCCGCAAAGTAATGCCTGAATCTATTATTTAGTTTTAGCAAATCAGGGGAAACCTATGCAAATTAAAATATATAAGTAATGTTATTCGTGTTTATTGATTGCACAACATGCATTACACACAACGATAACAATAAGCCTGTAGGCCTGCCACGGGGATTGTTGTCTAGGGTCGAATAGAGAAACATTGCGTGACATCGTCATCGAACGCGTGATATGTTTGAAACTCTCTTCAATAGTTTACGCAATGTATGACAGTGCGAAGTCATTCTTCTCTGTTCCACCCTAGACAACTATCCCCGTGCTAGGCCTAATGGTGTGTCCCACAGCTGGGCAACGCCTCCCCCGGCTGTGCGATTACGCAAAAATTACCCATCCTATATTGACATGCGATAGCCCTTTGAGTGGCCTCGAAAGCCATTTCAATGGCCTTTACCATACATTTGCATATTACCGAGGGTTTCCTCCCTCGGGGTCCGGAATCACCGCCTTTCGGCTCAGTGCCTACACCCATTGCGTTGCACCCGGTATGATTGGTTACTTTCAACTGAAAAACTGAGGCTTATTTAATCGTAATTTTTTTAAAATGTTAGTTCCCACAATACAGGTCCAGCCTATATGTGGGAATCGTTGTCACCCGAGTCCGAAAGTCCTCTCTATTTACTCAGTAATCATTGTAGTATGAGAAGATCCCAAGTGTTAATTTTAATTTTGTTGTTATGTAGCAATAAACATTTTTTTTTCAAACTCCATTTGCGTTCCTGAGAACGAACACTAATTGAATGTTTATCACATATGCACAGGGAATCCTAGTATACTATGATTCCCTGTGCGTACGTGATAAACAAATCTTAACCACCTTCGCTAATTATTTAGTGTTTGTTCTCAGGAACGCAAGTGTTCACAGTACTGGTACCTACTGAATCAAGTACAAAATTAAAGAAATTTTGATTTTTTTTCTGACTGTTGTACCATCGGAGTAAATCGGAGAAGTTCGAAACAATTTTTGAACGAATGCGTTTTCAAAGTTTGTACTTGTGTTTATTTTGAGTGATGATGACTGATGACTAGTGATGATGATGACCTACCTGTTATTTTTTTTGGGTACCGTACGTTAGGAAAAAAGGAACCCTTATAGGATCGCTTTGTTGTCCGTCTGTCAACCCCTTTCCTTAGGAACGCGTGGACGTATCGAGTTGAAATTAACGTCAAATTCTCAAGTTCGTAACCGTTTTGAAGCCACGATACAAATAAAACTTCTAAGTCAATGCACTAAAAAGTTACAGCCGTTTATGTCCGAATATTTTGGAACTTCCAAGGGAATCACATGCACACAAAACCTATAACCCAGGCCCCAGACCTAGAATCATGAAATTTGGTGAGCAGCGAGGTCTAGCAGAAGTATAGGGAAAAATACGAAAACCATTCATTTTGAATTTATAATATAAAATTTAATATTTAAAACCGTTTTGTAGCTTATTCACAAAAAAAAAATTTTTGATTCTCTCCATGTACCAAAACCTACAGGGTACAGGGTACGTCCCGTTGACCTAGAATCATGATAATTTGGCAAGACACAAGGTCTTACGGAACCCTTAGTGCGCGTGTCTGACTGCACTTGAAGTTTTATTTTTATTATTTTTATTACTTATTGAACTCCATCTTACTTTAACTTAAGAAAATAAGATGTACACTAGGTACCTTGTTGTTTTCAGTGTGCATCAGTTTATGTGAAGTTTTCATTCATAAATATCTAACTGCTGTTAGTTTATTGACATCGAAATTTGACTATTTTTATTTAATGTATTCTCTTTTTTAATGTCAATTTACCAGGTCACTTCGAAGTCCACAGCAGAATGCAACCAATCACGGATATTTGATTACTACACATGGGGTTAAAATATTAAACCAACAACCATAGGTCCATCAGATTAAGTCCAAACTATATCACATCTTTTCTAGTTTCTATGAATGTCAAATGCTCAGAGGAAAAGACAAATGGAGTAAAGTAACCACACAATGGGAGAGATAAGCATTCTGAAAATGCACGCCCTTTTATTATAAAAACTATCGCAGTTTCACGAATTCACTACGACGGGTGCAAGGAATGAAGTGTTGGTGTTCAACACAAATAAGGTTCGTAGTAACCCGCTTACGCCCGTAATGAATGCATGCCCCTCCACAAAACGTCATAGGTGTCTACACTCGGCGTGCATTTTTAGAATGGTTTATCTCTACCCAAGGGATGGAAAAGAAAGAGAGGCAGACCACAGAGAAGGTGGGATGACGACATTAGACAAGTCGCGGGAATTACATGGGGTAGAGTGGCCATAGAAAGGCTAGAATAGAGAAGATTGGAGGCCTTTGCCACCTGGCAAACGGACAAAAATGGATGAATGAATGATTGCGTGAAGAGGTAACAAACATCCATCCATCCATCCATGAGCTAAAAATCACCTTTAAATGTTTATAGAAACAACATGTGCGAAGCCGCGGGTATAAACTAGTTTAAAATAATAGTGTGACATACCTATTAGCAAAATTTTAAATACCTGCTCATTATCCGTGTTCGCATAAAATATCTAGTATTCTAGAACCAAGTGGTGGTGGCCACAGGTTAACTCAACTCACTTCAGATATTTGAGAGAAATCCGTTCTGAATCTTGAAACATCCAACTTGTCATCTGCACTTTTAACATCTGGCAATGTGCATTTGTATTCAACTGAAACAATTTAGGTATTATTTTAAAATCATAAGAGCTCTATCGACAGCTCAAGGCTATTACAGGTGTCCCATGGTCAAACTTTACTTAATGTAAGTTTGTTTATCCTTCAATTAATTAAACTTAGCCATGCTAACAAATACAACATCTAGTTCTACTTAATCTAGGGTTTACAGCTATTCCAGGGGTTCCCTGTTTGAACAACACCCTGTTATAAACAAATTGCTAAAGTCTGTCTGTTTAAGGCATGATGATTAAATTTTTTAAACTTCTTTAAAACATAGTTTGTAAATGAGTTTGCGAGTCTCTTTAATTCTTTCATAATGGAAAGCTACATTATTGGAGTGCTATGTTTCATCCAATCCAAGTACCGCGTGAGCAAAGCCCTGGCTCTTCAATCCTCGTCTTCTCGCAATCTATCATCATGCAAGGGACGACATTAATAATATTTATAACAGATCAACAAAATTCGAGGATTCATGGGTAGCTTACGTTCAGAATACCCAGGTGGTTCGAGTTGTCCTAAAATCAGTGGTATAAATAAGAATAGACTAGGAAACACTGCAAGGTGCATCTTGTTTCACTATTCAAAATACGCGGTGCTTCAGATAAGTACAGGGAAGAACTTGTGTTACAAAATAATCAAAGTATCCATGTTTTGTTTTCGGGTGAAAGTGTGAGGTGAGTGAAGTAAAAAATTATTACAACAAAACAATCTCAACTTCTTGGTAAATGGCGCTAGTCTCAGAAGAACGATCCTAGCGCTAGTCAACTTCAACTTCTTTCTTAATGGCGCCGCTTACTTGAGACTCTGCCAGTCTGAGTGTCAAATTTTTAAAAACGTGAAAACAGATCACGATTTTAAAAATTGTAAGTTTTAACCTGAACGTAACCTGACGTAAGTTACGTCACGTAACGTTGTAACGTAAACCTAACTGTGCAGAGTTTCATAAGAACGAGCCGAGTGATAGGCCCCAAAGTAGTAGTTTATCTCTTTCTAGCAGGATGTTCATACATCCGTACTTTTTTATAAATTCTAATGAAACGAAATCTGGCCGAGCACCTGGTGGAGCAATTCTCGTTTGACCCCGATGCAGCCGACGCCACCTTTGAAACCAGGTCGAGGAGACAGTGAGGGACTTCCTGTCTGGCCCAGCACCGCCCCTAGGCTTCGTCTCCCCTGACGAGGCGGAGGGCGCCAGGCTATGACGGAGTCCCCAACATGTCCTCTCTCTCTTATGGAGGCAGGAACTTCGTTCCATCCGGGTGTCCCTTGACATCTCTCAAGTTTTTTTTTTGATTTGATTTGATTTCGAGTACTCGCAATACGTACTTACGCATACCATTGTTTATGGAAACTAGAGCATAGTATTGAATCAGTTAAGATGTAAAAAACTAAGCGAGTCGGCGCGGCGTGGTCAGTAACTTTTTGGCAGGTTTTTTACGATTCTCAAGGTAAGCTTTGAATTTTGAATAAAATTTGATAGTGCTCTAGGTGGATAAAAGCATGGGCTCTTGTGTTGTGTTAATTTTTAATACAATACACAGCGTGGTTTCACAGTGATCAGTGTTTACTCACTGTCAGGCGCGGTCCCAGGGGGGGACAGCTGTAAACAGGAAAAAATACTCGTAATCAGGCTGTGGATTGCAATTTTTAAGTACCTAAACTAAGATTTTGGGGGGGTCACGACCCCCGTGACCCAGGACTAGTACTCAACTGAACTTGAATGCTCTAGCTCGTCTTTTATAGTCAGCTTGTATCAATCCAACCACCACAGTAAATAGCACAAAAATGTAACAAATAACCTGCGAGGTCACTTTATCAACCAGCGCAAAGAAATCGAAGTAGACAAACAACATTTTCATGCTTAGATCCCCTCGCCGATAACAGTTGTTCCTTCTGACTATAGTCCAGAGCTCGACCCCTTTAGGTCACTTTGACAATTTTAATGAAAAAATTCCAAAAAATGTAACAAAAACTAAAAATTGTCGCAGCTCGCCGGCAACTTAAACTTAAATCTTCGTTTGAGATACGTTTGCAAAATACTCCAAAAATTTGAAAAAATTGGTGAGTTTGCAACTGCAAAAAATCTAATGCTAAAAAACTCACACGCACAGCCATATTATCATAAAAAATTTCAAGGCTCGCTTCGCTCGCCGTTGATTCTATAGGTTGTTGCCCTCGTATTTTGTTAATATTCGACAAACGCATAAATTGTTCATGAAGGATATAAGCGAACTGCGAACCATATTTATGTTAGAAGAACATCAACGTTTCAACAAATTCATTACGTCTCTCGTTACCCTTAACGATAGTTTTCCCTTAACGTCAAACTACGATAGTTTTTATTATAAATTGTTTTTAGCTCATTATTTAGCTTCTTTATCTTGCTACGCATGCCTTACCAATTTCTAAAAAGGCTGCGGCTCATTCCATTTGCTGATATACATTTTCTAGTTCCAAAATTTTTCTGGGCTTGCTGTTATTTATTTCCTTATACTCTTCTGGACCAGTTTGTAACGAAATAGTTTGACCCGAAAAAGTAACAAAATTTCGGCGACTCGCTCCGCTCGCCGTGGCATCTTTTTGTATTCCTGATTATTTGAGTCTCGCTCGTTTCGCTCGTCCTATGTCTACCACCAGAAAGTCTTTAAAGCTTTCGGGGGTCGCTTGACTACCTATATTTTTTTTGTAATAGGTAGGTTCTCTCCTGCTTACTTTCCCCCAACCATCAGAAAAAATCCTTAAAGTTTCGAGCTTCGCTCTTGTTAGGAGTTAAGGGTCGGGGTGTTGTGTTTGCGGTCAATGTGCAAACACTGCAAAAGATGGTTACTTACGTAACCACAAAATTTCGCGGCTCGCTCCGCTCGCCGATAGTATTTTTACTGCTTCTGTGTTTGGTCCAGTGCTCGACACCCCTTTAACACCTTCACCGACGTAGACGTGCCTCTCGCTCACCGTGTCGGGATGGCGGCGCGCCCCTCCGGGTCACACTGCCAAGGCTGGAGGCAGTGGATACGTTAAGATGAGTTTGGCCACCACCGCGAAAAATTTACAAAAACCCAATTTTACGCATCTCGCTCTGCTCGTTTCGTGGTTTTCTGAAGGGGTCTGCGGACCCCCCCCCCCCCCCCCCAAAGGAATTCCTTTGGGGCATTGGCTACGACCCTGACCAAGTGTGACCCCCCCCCAAAGTCTGCACCTGCGACCGCACCTGCTCACTGTGCTACCTTACAATGAGGATCCGTAACGTTTTAAGTTGAGAATGCAGATTTATAGAGGTAAGAAATCGATAACACAGAGTGCAAACATTTTTGTTCTACGACTTATGACCAAATTCCTAGCGAAGTTCACTGAGTGACCGCCGCGGGTGAATGTGACGTCACTTGCACGGTTGCCGCCCGTTAACCGTAGGCAGATTTCAGCTTTTAGTGATTTACTCCGAAACTATAAGTTCAGGAAAAAAATTATAAAACCTATTAATAATAATCCTAATTATATACTCAGTTTTGAGACACCCATCAGCACCACCTCCTTTTGTTTTCGGAACTGTTCTTCACACCTTATAGTTATTAGTATAGTTATTTTCATCTGGGAATATCTCTGAAACCCGATGCTTTAGGACATTCGTGATAAAATTGGACATTTTTTATTTGTTCTATTGTCTTCTATCCAAACAATATCCAAATATATATTTTTAACTGAGCACGGCGATATTGAAAAAAAATTAGGTCTGATGTTAACGACAAAATCTTCCACGGCTCTTTTGACATGGACACTGGCAGAGTTGAGTCAACAGAGACATGAATTAAGAAGTTGAAGTTGAAACTCTAGATAGCTATTCTACCTACTGTTCTCTGTCTGTTGGTTAGCACAGAGTACTTTTTTATACCGTAAAGTTGGTTAGTTTGGTTCAGTTGGTTTGGTTCTTGGTTCTAGAGGTGTAAAAGTAACGAGAAAATGCGTACCCGTATGTATTCGTTACTTTATGTATTAGTACTCGTTACTATCGTATCGTTACTCGTTACTTCTGATACCTCATCATAACATGCTATGT
This sequence comes from Eupithecia subfuscata, assembly GCA_963564075.1. Classification (NCBI taxonomy): domain Eukaryota; kingdom Metazoa; phylum Arthropoda; class Insecta; order Lepidoptera; family Geometridae; genus Eupithecia; species Eupithecia subfuscata. The sequence goes on along the minus strand of OY751096.1, from coordinate 7,498,074 downwards.
TAGAGCATCGAATCGAGTCGTATTACGTACGCGTACAGGGCCACCATTCTCATGACGTCACAAGGGGCCATTCATTTATTACGTAAGACGATTTAGGGGGGAAGGGGGTCGACCATGTCTTATTTTTTCTTACAAGGGGGTGGGAGGGAGTCTCGATAGTTCTTACGTAAGATCACAAAAATGCGCACAATTAAAATTATTAATAGGTATACTTTGAAAAAGCGCGGGCAACCGCGCGAGTGCCGACGTTCGCTCGGATGCGTATAGGTCAATGATTTCCATTTCCATGGCAACGGGCCCGCGCCACTCGCACTAGTCGCACTGCGCCTCCCGGGAACTCCCCGCTTGTGGACTACTAGTCACTTGTTTGCGTAAACAACACTCATTACTGCTATTTAAAAATTATCAGTACTTTTGTAAGTACCTATATAGGTACCTACAAATAAAAATTTCTAAAAATTGTTAGGTACTTTGAAAATAAACATTAGAATAAACCAAACGTGTAGGTATTCATATTTTTCTTTGGATTCTTACTAATGTAATAAATACTAAACAGGGGGAGGGGGTCGGCCTATTTTTATTTTTTCTTATAATAGGGGGGGAGGGGTAAAATGAGCGAACATCGTCATCTATACTAATATTATAAAGAGGAAAGGTTTGATTTTTTGTTTGTTTGTTTGTTTGTATGAATTGAATAGGCTCCGAAACTACTGGACCGATTTGAAAAATTCTTTCACCGTTAGGAAGCTTACTTTTCAGGGAGTGACATAGGCTATATTTTATCCCGGAATTCCCACGGGAACGGGAACTACGCGGGTGAAACCGCGAGGCGATCGTCTAGTACGTAATAAATGAATGGCCCCCAGTGTGTTCTAAACACAAACGTCTATGCCCCATGTTTTTTTTTCGATTAAATCACATGATTCGTTCAATATCATACATCTGGTCTACTCGGAAAATTATTTTCTTCGATCAAACATCGTTCTTTGTAACGTACGTTTTTAAATTCACCGAATAAGCGCGCGCATGCGTAAAACATACGAACATTTCAATACACGCATCAACGGTACTTGCGCGAACTGAAACAGCGTAGGTACCCAAAGTACGAAAGATGCGAGTAACGAAATGTATTCGTGTGTAACGTTTCGTTACTCGGTACTCGATGGCGCACCCGTTACTCAGTACCGAATACATACGGTTTGCTACAGCTCTACTTGGTTCAGTTCAGTTGGTTTGGTTGGTTCATTGGTTGAGATGTTGTTGGTGCGTGCGTGAGTGATGTTGTGTTGTGGTTGTTTGTAATTTGTATCAATTTGTTTGTATTTTTATGAATGAGCGAGGCTCGTTTCTCAATCATATTTATCTCAAACAACACAAAACGTTAGGAACTCGCTGCGTGTGGTATTTGTGGAATCAAAGTTTTCTAAATAATGCTGTCTAACAAAAGACTGGTAGCGTCCTGCGCTATCACTCTGTGCTGTAACATAGCTTTACTAGCGGTGTTCGTGAAATATCAAACCGGTGAAAGGTGCTACGTTACTATCAGCGAACATCAGAAAGTATTTACTATTATACCCGACAACTTCCTTAGTATTGGCATAGATGCTTCCGAAATTGAAGAATACGACAAAATAGACTTTACGAACCCCAGGATGAGAGAGCTGGCGGCAGCATTGGCGCCGGCGCGGTTGCGCCTCGGCGGGACCATGTCGGAGCGACTCATATTCAGCAGGAACGATTCCGCCGTCTCCTGTGAAAATCCTTGCCCCAAAATTACACATTCTAGACAGTGCTCCTTCATCAAAAAGTTATGTAAACACAAAGTTTTACCGTTTTTCATTATGACTGGAAAGAAATGGAGCTCAATAAATGAATTCTGTAATGCCACCAACCTGAGATTACTGTTCACATTCAATGTATTACTCCGAGATGAAAATGGATGGAATGAGCATAATGCTAAAGAGCTCCTTGAGTACTCCAAACAGAAGAAGTTTGATGCAGACTGGCAGCTTGGTAACGAACCTAACTCATTTCACCATGTTTTTAATGAAACTATCACTCCTAAAATGCTAGCACATGATTTTGAGAAGCTGAGAAAACTTCTCAATCATTCAGATTTTAAGAAGTCATTACTTATTGGACCGGACACAACGCGCCCACAAGCCAGCCGGCCAGAGTGCCTCAGGTACATGGAAGAGTTCTTGGGTAATGCCTCCCACTTCATCAATGCCAGATCATGGCATCAGTACTATTTGAATGGCAGAACTGCCACTCTTGAAGACTTTTGGAACCCCAATACATTAGATTTATTGAAAGGACAGATTGATTCCATGAAAAACCACACTGCAAAATATAAAAGCATACCAATGTGGCTTACTGAAACAAGCAGTGCCTATGGTGGTGGGGCACCCGGGCTCCAACAGTTTTGCAGGAAGTCCTCTATGGCTTGACAAGCTCGGCCTAGCTTCAAAACATAATATTACAACTGTAGTGCGGCAAAGCTTCATCGGGAAATACTACAGTTTGATCAATTCAGATTTAGAACCATTACCAGATTGGTGGATAAGTGTTTTGTACAAAAAAGTGGTTGGAAACAAAGTGTTGAATGTGAAGTGTAAGTGCTCACGCTTCCAGAGAGTGTATGCTCATTGTGCAAATAAAATGTATACAAATGACACATCAGCTGTGACAATGTATGCTATAAACTTAGAGATGAAAAAGGTCCGTTTCCTACTGAATGGCACGGCTCTTCATGGGGAACATTTAATTATTGACGAGTTTATTATAAGTGCTCCTTCGAATAATAGGAAGTCAACAACTGTACTGCTTAATGGGTGGCCCCTTTACTATGAATCTCCATTACCCGAGTTACAACCTCGCTACTTAAGGTATGGCAATCACATCTCCATGCCCCCATATTCAATAGCGTTTTGGGTCATTAAGAACACTTCTATCAAAGTTTGCAAGTGAACTTGTTGAATACTTTATTTCACATTCCAGTGAGACTTAAACTAGTGGATTAAACATCTTAGGGTGGTTTTCATAAACTTTCCCAATGCATTTAGCCACAGGGCTAATCCTTTGAACAAAAATATATTGTGAAAGTGTGTAGGACTTCTATCTAACATAATCTTATTCATTCATTAATTCTTAAGTAATGTTTTATATTCGTTTTTTTATTCATAGTTTTACCTTAAGCATTATATATTTGTTCATGGAACATTTGCATTATTGCTTATGGTACTACTTAAGTCTTTCTTAGGTGGTTAAATCTTTAAGCATAATCTGTTTGTTTCTGAATTTACATAATACTCCGGTATTATGATATCAGATTTTCTGATTTGTGTCCCCGCAGTAGGTATTTGTATTTGTATACTAATATGACAGAAACAGTCCTATCTCAGTTGAGTTCATCTTTACAGATTTCAAACTATTTATACTCGAATTCTTAATGATTAACATATGGTATCTTAATATAAGTATTCCCTAAAGTATGGAGCTACACTTTCGTAGCAACTTTATATTTAACACATAAGAACCCGTTTCGGTTTCCGATATTTAAAATTCGTATTTCACAAAGTTTAGCTCCAAGCCTGTAAGCTTGAATTAATCAATACACCTAGATCCTTCAACAATGGTGTTGAAAGATCGATGTGTATGGTATGGATTGTGGACAGGGGTCCACTTTGCCTCCTGGACTCCTGGACTGTCATCATCCAAGTACCAAACATTGAATTTTGACTCGAAATGTTTAAATGGGATGTATCATGAGATAGAAAATGGCTATCTATACTACTATTTACTTGTATTTTCTATATATAGGTAATATAAATAGTTATTTTAATGTCACTGCCTGTTGAAGTTTAAAAGTTTATGTTATCTATTTTTTGGTCATGGAAAGATCATAAAATAGTTGTAGGTATTTTGAGATCACAGAATAGAGATGATTTCTAATCGTGTTTGAGATGCAGTAAAATACTTACGTCCACTGATCTTGCATTTATGTCAAGGCAGACTTTGTACTGTTTTAAGATATGATATGATAACACTGAAGGTCCTAATACATACTGTATGTATGCTATATCTGTTTTAATGTAAGAGCAAATTGTAAAAATCTCATTTAAATAAAACTATACTGGAAAAAATGAAGTTATTGTGTAATTCTAGTGAGGTTTGGAATTGAGCTTCAAATTCGAATTTCGAATTAAGTACATGTGTAATCACTATAAACTGATCTGCAAATATTTGATCGGGGTGTTCTGGGTATTTCTATGTTTATGTAATGTATCATACTAAGTGTATCAGACATCTAGTACCCATAACACAAACTCTGTTTACCTTGGGGATAGATGATGCTGTGTGGATTATCCAGCATTATTTATTTGTATAAATAAATAATGCTGGAAAATCCACACAGCAGTTGATGTTTGACCACCATCCACACTCGTAAGTTAAAATGTGGCTTAGATGGTGCACAATTCTCTGCTTCTCTTAGTGGCAAGTTCTAAGGAAAATGATCTTAATATAAATGAAAATGTTGTGCATAAATAATGATACGTTGTCATTGTTTATCTTGGAATTACTGGTTTTTGAGCTATAATTACTTTTTGTAATGTTTTTCCAGTTATTTTATCTGAGTAGTGAATAGATTTTGTTACATTATTGTAAGGTATATGATTACATACAGTATAGCTTCAACTTGATAAATCAAGAGCTTTTTTCAAATTTGAGTCTGTGATGCCTAATAAGTAATTAATATTTTCCACAACTCACACGAGTCACATGGCTCCATACATTATTTATGTGAATCTTAAAAAATCATTCACTCACTAAGATATTTGAACATTGTGATTATGTGGTGCCTTAATGTAAGACTGAAGTAAACCAACAATTATTATTATAGTTATTAATCTTTAAAAATGTCCAAGCTGCCCTTTTGCCAACAAGGGTACATGATTTACAAATAGACTAATCATTAAAATATTTATACCTACTTATGTACTCTTTTAATACATTATTAATTATCATTATCAAATATACATTATATTTACATTTAAAGTTAAAGCGGCTGATACTGTGCTATTATTCTACATTTTTATAATGTTTATTGTAGGTTGATTATTCTACATTTTTATAATGTTTAGTGGAGGTTGATAATTTTTGATTTATACACTTTTGTACTAGGTACCTACTTTTTCCCAAACTATTAATTATTGGTTAATGTTAAAGCAACCATTTAGTAGGTCCTGATCTTCATTTTATATGTAGGTACCTATTGTTGTTTTAAGGTTTCTCACATTACATGTATTTTATAATTGTGTTTAGTAAGTACCTATGTGAATCTAATGTTTGAGAATAGCTATTTTTAAAATGTGGCTTTTTAAGTACCTACAAAATGCTTAGGCCTTGTTTGTGTGTTATTTATAATATAAATACTAACAACTGTCTAGGTACCTAAGTTGTACTAAATGTTCCTATTTATCTACCGACAAAAAGTCACCCAACAATTAAGTTTTCATGTTAAAACAAGGTACCATCGAAATAAATAAATACACCTTGCTTTGATGAAAATTACTGCGTTTTATTTTCGACTGATTTAAGCATGGTATCTAATCTTCACACTATTACTTAAAAAGGCGAAAGTTTGAATTTATGTACTTGTCTGTTTGTTACTCCTGCACGCTCAAACGGCTGAATGGATTTCGATGATATTTAGTATCTCGATTCCTAGGACACTGGGATTAACGCAGGCTATTTTTGATCTCGGAAAAAGTGTATTGTTTCTGTGGGATAATGAAATAATACAAATAGGTTAGTGATATACTACTATCTAATAAAGTCTTATGGGTACATAGGTACCATGGGGCCAAAAGATTCGAGCGATTCCACCTGCTTGTGCCCGAACTAATCCTTGCGCAGCTACCTGCCGAGTACCTAGGCACCGATGCTTAAAGCCAAATATGCACTACCTACCTATTCATTGTCATAGTTGAAACCACAACATTCTATGGCGGGCCTGCTAACTCGACGGACCCCTTTCACCTTGTGCAAGAACTCGCTAAGCAAGTTTCCAATGTGCAAGTTTGTTCATAGTTCATTTATTGATAACTTTTTGATCGATTGGTTACAGGTCACACATACCTACCTATTTGGTATATGTATTAGGTATGTAAATAACTACATAGGTAATCTTACACTAAACAATTATCTACATGATCTAGGTAGGTACTAACACATAAATTACATCTTTAAATCATAAATTCATTGAAATAATATTATTATATCGATTAGCTTATCAGCAACTTCTTTAATTTTACCATAAAAGGTTGTAAACAGCCGACCCCATCGGGTGTTGCAGCTTGGACATCTTCGTGGAAGCCGTGACCCTCACTCAGCCGCGCCGCGCCGCCGCCGCCGCCGCCGACCCGCGCCGCCGCCGGTGCGGTGCCTCGTGTGTATCTATGACTGTCCCCGTAGGTACAGTACCTTTTTTTTTTTTTTTTTTTTTTATCTTGCGCGATTTCCCACCACTCATTTAGGAAGGCGTTAAGGTCGTCCCGCCAACGTTTTCGTGGCCGACCTCGACCTCGACTCGATGGCTTCCTTCCGGGACCCAGGGTGTAGTGATATGAGCCCACCTCTCGGGGTGCATTCGGCCAACGTGGCCCGCCCATTGCCATTTAGGTAAGTGTGGCGATCTTAACTCCCACGTCGGCAATACCAGTCAGGGAGCGTAGCGTCGTGTTCCTAACGCGATCGATTCGCCGGAGACCCAGGATGCTACGCTCCATTGCCCTCTGGCATATCTTGAGCCTGGACTTTTGAAGCTCAGTCAGCGACCATGTCTGTGCACCATAGGTTAGGATGGGCAGTATGCACATATCGATGAGTTTGCGCTTCAGTGTCAGAGGAAGGTTTCCCTTCATGTGCGCCTTCATGGACCAGTAGCTCTTCCAGGCGTTGTCGATCCTACGACCGATCTCTTTGTCCTGCCTGTTTTCGAAGCTAGCTAGCTGGCCCAGGTAAATGTACTCATCGACGTACTCTATAACCTGCCCATCTACGGCGACCCTACGTACAGTACCGTACAGTACCTACATTGCAAAAATGTTACGGACATACAGCGACATGCAGTTGGTTAGCTGTTTCGAAGAATTCAGAAGCTGCAACACAATTTTACCTAGAAGTACTGAAGCAGTTTCCAATGTATAAATAAATAATACTGTACAATCCACACAGCATCACCTAGCCCCAACCCACTCTTTCAGGCCGAAATTGATATCTTGGTGCATAAGGACCGCACCTATTATGAAAGCGTGCTCAATCGTGGTTGGGTTGGGTAGGTAACGCTTTTCTATGGCCTATACGTCGTCACCACGGTAATATTATCCTAATATTACCGTGACGTCACTCAAGCTTACGGCATACTGAACTACCTAGGTAAGACTTTTATAAATGGTCTAATCTCTAACCTTATTGGAACCCTTTCATAATGGATAAGTCTTAACTAGGTTAGGTAGGTACCTACCTAGACCTACGACCAGCCTATAATCTGGGAAGGTGGGCACCTAGGGTGGTGCAGTTCCAAAGACATCGATGCAGTAAGTAAAAGCAATTCATAGATTATAAATATTTAATGAACCACAATGGAATGAATTCAAACAGTTATTTGTCCTAAACCTTAGATAATAAATAATAAGGGATTTTGTAAAATAGGTAGGTACTAAAATTTTAATGGTAATGCAACTCAAGAATAATAAAAATCTGTAGATTATTAAAAAGAAATAAAAATAAATAATTATACACAAGTATTATGCCGACCTGTATAAAATTAATTTAAGTATAGCTTAAAAACAAACCGTGCCAACAAAATTATTAACTAAGTACAAAACGACTCAACAAATCAACTGACTCTTAAACTATCACTAGGTAGGTACTTAACAACAATACCGGTCATTGAGAGCATGAGAATATGTACGAGAATCATTTGAATATGTTTTACAAAGTCAATAGGGCTATATCACGAGAGTTCCACGACCTTTTGATTAAAAAAATACCTAGTTGCGGTACCTACAGATAGCCCGGTAGGATGGGCGCGGGCGCTGCGCGTGGCAGAAGGTAGGTACTTATAGATGAAGACTGCCATCTCTTGAGCAAGCTAAGAAGTATACCTATTCCGAAGGCCGTGGGAACGTCTCAATTACATACAAATGTTAGTTTACGAGAAAATTATATTGGCTTAGAGCTCGTCGTGCTTCGGCCCCGAGAACTCTTCGTGGCTGATGAAGCCGTTCTTGTCCTTATCCTCGTGCTGGAAGATCTCCTCGACCAGCTTGTCGTGCCCCTCCAGCATCTGCTTGATCTCGTCGCTGGGCTCGGCGCCGTCCGAAGGGACCATCTGCTTCTTCAGATACTCGCTGACCTGAAGCAAGGAGAATGTTTGATAAGGTTAAAATAAACTATCACCGTCTAAAATTCCTGAATGAATGTACCTACCTAGGTACCTACTTATAAATATATCTGCCCTGCAACCAGCAGTGCCCTAACATAACAACCTAAGTAGGTATACCTACCTATTATGAATATTTTGAAGAAATAGCCATGTAGGTGTAGGTAGGTAGACCGTAAAACAATTTAATTTGTCTTTAAGTCGTGGCGTGGCCATATCCTAGAATTGATCACTTCATCATGTAGGTAACCGACCATTTTCATGTACTTAATGGTTGTATCTCATGAAATGAAAAATACGCGCTGCCCACATCATGCATGATGTACCTAGTTTGGCCAGATCAATGATTAATCAGCGTTTGACAATATACCTATGTACCTACCTACAAAGCTAAACGCACGGCTACTTCATGATATTGTCAAACTTATGTGAGCATTATCATAAATAAATAAATATAGTTACTTACATTATACACCGTGGTTAGAGGCGCTGATATTGTTTTGTTTTGAGTGTTTTTGTGATGCATCAAGTCGGCGGACAGTAGGTACAATTATTCTGTTAAAAAAGCTAATAATAATGGGAACATTATTATTACATTACATTATTTTTAGTATAGTTTGACAATGCCCTTATACAGCAGCATACCTTGACATACCCTTGATTAATAAATTTTTTATTTATTTCATTTTTATTTAATTTTCAGTCATGTCTGTCTGTTTTTTCTTTTTTACCTTTGTACCTTATGGTGTTTCCTATAACGAAAAACCTATAGATGTAATTATTAATATAGAATGTAACGACATCAAGTGTAACACAAGTGTACCTACGATGGAATAAATAAATACAAAAATACAAAAAAAATACAGAACAAAACTACCTATGTACTTGACTTTTACGAAAGTCACTCAAAAAACGAGTAGGTAGAACGTAAAAGCCATGGAGTTTGGTTTGCAACGTAAGTATTTCAAAGGTTAATAGGTTTCAATCTCAAATACCTAGTCTTATTTAGTGTGATACCTATGCTATAAAATTAAAGCAATTTAAAATGTCTAATTTTTCTTTGATTAAGATTACCTACTCAGATTAATCTAATGCCAGTAATTTTTAAACGATTTTTAAGCGTATTTTTATTTTTAGGTTATACCTCTACAACAAGTAGGTACCTAAGTAGGTATATGAAAGTAGGAGGAGATTTTAATTTTAAAAAAGAAAGGGTTGAAGATCCGATCTATTCGTATACCTACTTAGTTCACACGGAAAAATATTATGAAATAGGTACCTACTACCTAACAGAAACCTACGGAACTGTTAAACACGGTGGCCGACTGAGAAACGATAGAAAACATTATACCTACCTAAATAAGTTGACAATCCAAAAAAATATAGTGAAACTTTTATGTATGTGAACTAATATCTCCCATTTTTGTGATAAAGTGATACTTACCTAAATGATTGTAACCTGTCACAATTTCTAAATATTTTTATTACTTAGATTTAGATTTGGTCAAAGTAAGTATTATATGTATTGTATTGTAAGTGTAAAGTATTTTATGTTGCCAGTTTACGACAATAAACTATTTTGTGAACTTACAAGAAATATACATAAGTAGGTACAGAGTTCCTTCGTTAGTTGATTTTTTTCATTAATGTTAAGGCCAAACGTTGATTGAAATATCATTAAACGTTGATGCTTAAACGATATACCTAATCAGTAATCAGTTTTAGCTTGCCATAGCATGACATACCTACAACCATTTCATGAAATGGTCGTTAGGTACATCATGAAGTGATCAGTGTAATGTCATGATCATTCTCAGATATGGCCACGACATAATATATAAAGAACAGGTCAAGCAGGACCTAACTGCCAAAAGTTATTATTATGTAAGTACCTAAGTATTTCACAAACATTTGTCATGGCGGCGGAAATCGAACCCTTTGCCTGATCTCATAATCTAGCCAGGTACCTGCATTTTCAGTAATATAAGATACTTGCTTCTACCCGCGGCTTCACACGCACTTTTGTCGAATAACAAATATCGGAAAGCCTACAGGACCTGAAAATGACCTTACAGGACTCTTGGATACAAAGTAGCCTAAGTATGTCATTTCCCGGAATACCGTCTAGGTACCTACTTCCTGCCAAATTTCATCAACCGTTTAGGCGTGTAAGCCAGAAATAAATAAATAAAATAAATAAAGGCCAGAAATATAAGAATTTAGTATAAGTAGGTACGCTTATGTTAGTAGGTATAGGTAGGTATAATATACATTCCAGATGCAGAAGTACATGCTAAATGTTGACACCTTCAACTTTCTCTATTAGAATAGGTGCCCAATAAGTAAGAGTCAGGGCAAGTGTCCCACTGATTGGGAGCCTCTGGCGTTTCGTAAAATAAAACCTTCATAGACCAGACCATCCATAATATCTTGACCAGAGCCAGAGGGGTGAATCCGGTCGACAATACCTAGTATCGAGATGTGGTCGTGACGTATCCTTGTCCTAGGGGATTTTGTAGAGCTGCAGCGCCTCTATCACGCGGACAGGGAACTAGCAAATCCTATACAAAAATGAGACGCCACGTCACGTGTCCTACTATCTATCGTCAACCGGACTCCGGGCCGGCTACAATTTAATTTGACCTGTGTAATGTATTTTTTATTCTATTTGTGTTATTCAATATCGTAACCTAACAGTTCAAATAATTTATTTTTTAATTTAAACGTGCTAGTAGTAGGTATACAGAGTGAAAAGGAATCGGTGTACCTATGATATCGAATAATAAAATAAAGTTACCATTATTAAAAGATGACAAACAAGCAAATTGAAAACATCATCATATTTTGAGAACTGGTGTCCGTGCATAACTATCTAGGGACCTCCTCTTTTTAAAGCTCGTTGATTAAACTCAAGTGCTTAATAATTTCTATTTCTTTGTTAATAAAGTAATTCGTTACACTCAGAAATGTAGGCATCAAACACCACCACCACCACCACCAGTAGAGCATGGCTCGTCATGCGCCCGCCACCCAGCCACCCAGCCAGCGCAGTGCTGCAGCGCTGCAGCGGAGCCTCACCTCTTCGCGGGACAGCGCCCGGTCGCCGTCCGAGTCCATCGCCTGGAACGCTAACTCGATACTCACTTCCTCGCGCGACAGCATCTTGTCCGCGTCGGCGTCGATTTCCTTGAACACGTTGGTGGTGGGTGGCGAGTCTCCGATGTTGATGAGCTCCACCTCGAAGTGGAGAGTCGCGTCCGGGGGGATCACGTTCCCGGCCCCGCGCTCGCCGTAGCCCAGAGATGAGGGGATGGTCAGCTTACGCTTCTCGCCTGGAACATTACATTATACATAATATAACATTAACTAAGTAGGTAGATAGGTACTCTATCTATACCACGAAATTAAAGTAAGATCTATACTAATATTATAAAGAGGAATGATTTGATTGTTTGTCTGTATTGAATAGGCTCCGAAACTACTGGACCGATTTGAAAAATTCTTTCACGGTTAGGTAGTTTACTTTTTAGGGAGTGACATAGGCTATATTTTATCCCGGAATTCCCACGGGAACGGGAACTACGCGGGTGAAACCGCGAGGCGATCGTCTAGTTATTTATACTTAGTAAGTCATGAATTGTGATACCTAGTAAGTTTCTACCATTTGTGCTAAGTAGTTTCAATTATTTTAGTTACTCGTAAAAACAAATACATCGTAACAACATAATGGCTGTCACGACTAGTCTCACTATATACGAACGTCAGATAGACTCGCCCCTCAGGGTATCAACTAAATGCTATTATGTAAAGCTGTACCTACCACAGCTTATTAAAATCGCCTTTTCTGTATATAGTTATAAACTTTAGTAAGCTTGTGCTTATGAACCGACGCGAACAAAACCAGGAGTTGAAGCTAACAGGAAATCCGGTTGCTTAGATCTGTGTTCCGGGCCCGTAGCCAAGTAGGTTTCATTACGGGATTCGGCAATGTTGCCATATTCGCAAAGTAGGTCGAACTGGCACAGATATTCTATTATCAGGAGCAGAACGCGTTATTATTTTTATGTGGGTAGGTACTAACCTAGATAATTAAGTTTGTTTCAAGGAATGCCTTGTGTGAAATAAAAATATTATGTTAAAAATTAAAGGTACCTACTTAATTGTTATGTTACTGTCATGTTGTCTCTATTGTAAAAAAATAATTTGTAATTTGTGCAGTGCACGATAGGATAGGACGCGGACGGAACTTACACACATTCAAGGTAGAAACTGCGTACTTTTAAGTACGCAGTAAAGTAAGTAAGTTGGAGTACGGGGTTCAAAATGACGTCATCTCTGCAGCCGTCCCGCTGAGCTGTGCGATTAGCGAAAACACATAAACCACCCTCCTATAATGACACTTGAAAGCCATTTGAATGACCTTCGCCATACAATCGCAAATTACGAAGGTCATTCAAATGGCTTTCAAATGTCAATAATGGATGTGTGAATTTTGCGTGGTCGCGCAGCAGATTGCACAGCAGATCGGGCTAGAACTGCGCAGGGGGGTTATTTTAATTCTCCATCACGAAATTGCGTGTTTTGTTTCAACCAATTGGTACTTGCACCGAATTAGAGTTTTAATTTGCACAAAAATGAAACGTCAAGTGCGAGTCGGGCTCGCGGTGGGCTCGCGCGCCGCGGTATCATTATAAGACCATGCTTTTTGCAAATTTTAGTTAAGTAATTTTTTCTAGGTCAACGTGAAGTAGGTACCTTACTACCCTATGGGTTTTGTTTTGTGTGCATGTGATTCCCTTGGAAATTTTAAAATAATCGGGCATTAGCGGCTGTAACTTTGATTGCACTGACTTAGAACTAGAAGTACATTTGATTTATATCACGGCTCCAAGAGCTCGATCCGATGGCTCCAGGCATTCCTGAGAAAAGAGGGTTGACAGACGGACAAGAAATTGATCCCGTATGGGTTACTTTTTTCTTTTGAAGGCGGAACCCTAAAAACGAAACCAAACAAACGATTGCGTAATTTGGAGAATTAAAAGAATTAAAAATAAGTGATCCCGGACATAATGACTTCATCTCAATCCAGTACAAGTCCGCTGCGCTGGCGCTGGTTATAGTACCTTACCTATTCATAGGCCGATCTATGGCTGTTGTCTGGTAGGGTAGGTAGTGAATGTACTCACCGACGCACATCTCGAGCAGACCCTGGTCCCACCCCTTGATGACTTGTCCGACGCCGATCTGGAAGGTGAAGGGCTGGTCGCGGTCGTAGCTGCAACAAACAGACAGAACGTCACACCTCCCTCATAACATAACAGGTACCTACAGCCTACAGCTACCTCACTCAATCATGTAGGTAGTTGTTCGTTAATAAATAATCAATGGTGGGTATCTCTTGTATACAGAATTTTACTTATATCAATGCTTGTATAGTGGCAATTTCTCTTGCCTTTGAATCAACGTTAAAAGATTAGGTTTAATCATTAATTAATTATTATTTTTCTTTTAATCTTTATTTCTTGTACTTACTTTTATTATAGGTAGGTAATTATGGAGTTTTAATATGACCAAGTGTTATATTTCTGTGAGCTTATAGTAAACTTGTTTAAGCCCGCAGCTTCGTATGCGTTGTTTCTATAAACGTTTAAAAGTGATTTATATCCCATGAAAACTGATTTATAGGATAAGAAGTATATTTGATTACAGGATTAGAATTACCTGTATGCAAAATTTGAGCTCGATCCGTTTAGTAGTTTTGGCGTGAAGAGGTAACAAACATCCATCCATCCATCTATACATCCATCCAAACTTTCGCATTTATAATATTATGTGTGATGTGATTAAGCAAATGACAATATTAAATGTTAAGAATGAGTTCATTATGATCAGCACAAACAATCGTAGGCATATGTATGTATATATATACATACCAATTTATAATGGCAGAAGCCTTTATGCACAAAGAAAATTATACTAGTATTTACAATTGAAACATTTGAGCTCACTGCAGACTGTTGCAAACAGTCTACAGGTAGCTCAACTGATCCATATCAATACCAGTCGGAAGCGTTATAGTTCGAATATTCTAATACTGAAATTGCAATATTCGAATATTCGATTCAAATCAATAACACCAATCTCAGAACTCCGATGTGCACAAAATGCCACTTATATTATATAAGTTCGCGAGATATATCCATTCAAGTTTACGTCGTTCGGGTTAACAAAATGACAAGGTATAGGGTTCCCTTCCCGACTGTGTTGCGATAGGGTTGCGGTAGGCATAGGTATGTAATTTTCTGTAGGGTACTGTACATAACATACAATTTATTTTTGGGTTTTGTGTATTTTATGTCTGTGTCTTTTAACTATGATTATTTTTATATCTGTAATTTTATTTTATTTCCAAATTGCTTTGATAAGCAAATTTGTATCTGTATAATCTGTATGTGTTAATTCTGTGTTCATATACCAGGAATTTTCTTTTTCTTTTTTTATTACTTACCTATGTAAATAATGTAACGCCTTAGCTGTAAGTTGCTGTAATGTTACGTATTACGATTATTTTAAATAAACTTAACTTATGTATCATGTTAATTTATTAATTAAATCAAAGATTTTTTTAAACTTTGATTTTAATGGGCTCCCAGCAGTTTGATTACCAAACGATTGTTATCAAATCAGTTCAAACATCAATCTCAAGCAATACATTACTTTAATGATAATCTGTTTATCGAAGAACATTGGCTTTTATCATAATTTTCCTGTGTTTTACAATATAAATTCTCTTTTCCTAGTTCCTGATAATCAATCCAAAAAATCCCCCCATCTGATCTATCCTCTTCAACTTCTTTTTCTTTTAGTCCCTGTCTCTATCATTGACAGTGACATTTCGGATCGTTTCACTTATTATTTGCAAGGAAATATTTGGTAGAGGTATTTAATGATGCTAATAGTCGGCTGTCCTGAGTACGGAATGTCCGCAGTCCGATCCGGAATGTACTCGGTACAATCCGGAATGCACTCAGTCCGATCCGGAATGTCCCCAGTCCGATCCGGCCATTAGATATTTATGTTGTATGTCCTCATACATGTTTTTTTTTTAAACCATTACACAATTTCTTCTTACTCTCGGGATAAAAAAAAAGAAATTGTAAGGTTAAAATATAACAAAAGTGGGTAATTATCTTGACGCAATGGCAATGGAGAGCTCAGCAGGCGATCAGAGACTTCAAAATGATAACAGCATCTGCGTGAAAGAGAACAAGAAAACGTTAGTAGAGTTGTAAAAACAATAATTATTTATAACATGTTATGAATAGTATACAGGTATAATAAATATGATGAAATAATTATTTAAAGTAGATATTATTATAACTTCAGATTATCTGAAGAATTCAAATTGTAAATTCTCATTATCTCATAATTGAGATGACAGAGTGATTAAATAGTAAAATTATAAACTGTAAATGTTACCACCATTTGAGTCCATTATTCTGTTTTGAGTCCTCGTAATCGGGCAAACTCACAAACAGTTATTTGAGTCCTCGTAATCGGGCAAACTCATTATTGTGTTTTGAGTCCTCGTAATCGGGCAAACTCACAAACAGATAATATATTTGAGTCCTCGTAATCGGGCAAACTCATTTATTGTGTTTTGAGTCCTCGTAATCGGGCAAACTCACAAACAGATAATATATTTGAGTCCTCGTAATCGGGCAAACTCATTATTTTGTTTTGAGTCCTCGTAATCGGGCAAACTCACAAACAGGTATTTGAGTCCTCGTAATCGGGCAAACTCATAATACTTGAATCTGTAAATATTAGAAAATATTATATAAAGACTCACATTTATTTATTTCAAGTAATTCAAGGGGTCTTAGATGCCGCTCCATTAACAATTATTTAATCGGTTCCCTTTCCCTCTGCAACAAATTGTGGGAATAGGATCTATCCATGCGTATACATAAGATATCAGTGTAGTACTTTACTCATTATTATTTTTAGTGCGGTAAAATGCGAAAAATGGATATAATATTGTGTTCATAACGATAATCACTTGTTAATTATTACAGTGTAAATGTGATATAATAGTGATTTACATATATTTATGAAAAGAAATAACATGAGCAGGTACTTTGTTTACCAATACTGTATACTCCAATATAATGAAATTTGATGTATATTAAGCTCACATAAGCAATTGTTATTGGAGCTAGTTCTTTACAGTATAATTATATTTTAATAGTGTATTTGGGATCAGCTATCATCATTTCGTTCGGTCATCGCTCATGCCCCAATGAAATATTATTATCATTTTAACTTTCACTTTTCAAGTTATAAATTATCCCCTTTTGTTACTGTTGTTTTTTTTTAACCTCGAAGTAGTCGGTACTCCATATCGATCGTTTGTTTTGAGTATTGCTGTGACTTTACAAGGTTCTTTGATACAGCTTCTTACTTTACCATCACAAGGACAGTGTTGTGATAAGAGATCTTATGAGGATCTTCAGTATTAAGATGTATGTAAGTATGTATTTATTTTATTATTTAATTCAGATTAATTTCTTTCGTTTGTATGACCGTCCTTCACTTATTGAATAAAATAATTGAAATTGTTATCTTCGTGCAAGATCCTTTTATTAAGAGTTTGGCTATAATTATTGCTGTGATATTTATTATTTCAAATCAACACGCATCAGCCAGACTGTGCAAGTTAGTGCTCGGGATCGGGTTCTATTAGTAGCAACCCCATGTATTTGATAACCATGTCGATAATGTAATGTAATTCGTTATATAAATAAGTACATATTTATTATATTTTTCATTTGTTACTACATTTCTAGTCGATTAGTAGATATTTCAACTAATAGCTATATGTGTAATAACTGTAATTTATTATGTTGGAGCATAGATAAGTTCGTCAACCAGTCGCTAATTAGGTAAACTTGGTACATAACACACTCAAATGCATTGTCTATTCTATGGTATGGTTCTAGTCTGACGGTCCGACCACTGAGCAAGAGACCGACAGACACCATTTTGATTTGTCGCTACCGATATTCTTATTGAAATCTTTGCTTTTATTTAAATCTAAAGTAATTAGGTAATGATATTGTTTTGTTATTGTTCTATGTAAATTATATTAAACCCTTTATGGGTGTTTTTGATGATGTACTGTTTTTTTTTTAATGTAGGCTATAATGATGATTTGCAACTCCCATTAAGAATGGTGTGGTGCTAATTTTTGTAATTTATCTCACGTTCTTGTTGTGACTTCGACGGCATCGTGAACATTTAATGCTTTCGGTTTTTGTGCTGCCGTGGGAGCTCACCATACTTTGAAGACAACAGGCGACGACAAAACTATTTGCAACTCGTGGCTATCGTGGAAACAATTCTTGTGTTTTATTAATGGTGCTAAAATGTTTAATAAAGCATCTAGCAACTAGCCTTGAGCAATGTGATAAACATTGTTTAATTTAAACCCAAACTTATAATGATTAAATAAGTAAATACTTAACATATTTTACGGCTTGCATAACTATTTTGGCGCAGTTCATATTTATGGAATAGGGAAATATGTGAAAACTTATTATGTAGTAAGACCAGAACCACATTTTTTAAAATAAATAAATGATTTAATATATTTAATTATTATGTAGTGATCTGCATGTTAGGTACTTCACATCGAATTTGTAAATACATTATTTTCAATTCACCTATATATTCTTTACTTTTTAGGTTTACTATTATTAAATTTTATTAATAGTAAAATTTTAATTGAATGTAAAATTTAAACGCCTAATGGTAGATCACAGTGTTCTTAAATTTATGAGTGAAAATCTCTGTGATACCTGTATATCACAGGTTTATAAACTTATAAAGACCTGGCAGTAATGCTTTCACGCGCGTTCCAGGCTTTGAGTAGCAAACTTCGTTACCCGCATGACTTCTTAAGAGCTGTCTCTTTTGGATCTGGACCCCCAGTACCTACTTGAATCCTTTCGCTGCTGCTGCACCCGCAGTGCACTATAAGGATAGTACTGCTCTTTTTCTTTTTACTGATAGCATCGGCTGCCTCAAAGATTGAAAGTACCACCATCTGGCCGCTGAGTTAGATCTTAACTACCTACTTTGATTGATGTAATCGATTCTCATAAGAAATGTGTCTTTATTTTTATGGAGCCGATCATAGTTTGGTTACCCCCGTGATTTATAATACCAAGTCACTAAAACCGGTAGGTACTCAAAACTTAGCCAATACTCAATAGAAAAACTTCATTCTTGTAGAATGGCAACCATCATCTAGCAATTATGTGGTAATCTCATTTCGTCAAAATCATATTGTTGATCTAAAAACATTGCATGCTGTTCAACTTTAACGATTCCAGATGATACAGTGATTTTCAGGCAGGTAATTAACTATCTATTATTAGGCATTTTTATTTATTTATGGACTGCATGAAACTACAGGAAGATATGGTTGTTTAGAGCAATAATTATGTTGTCGATCGTTTTGGTGCTTAAATTATTATTTGTATTATATTTATTAATTGAGCGACTAACCAATTACATTAGTTACTTGTATAAGACTAAAAGTTATATAAAGTATTAAAATTATTGTTACACGTTTAAATTAGTCAAATAAATTAACTGAATTATTAAGTGATAACATTTAATAAATAGATTACACAAGTCAAATTCAAAATTACTTAGTCGAACGAAGCACATAATTAGATAGGTATCAAATTCAAAATAATAAAAACTAGGTACATCCATTAATGTTCTTATTATTTCTTTTATTAGTAAAGTTTGTCTCATCGAGTCTAACTACCTAATTAAAACTTGGTTACAAAATAAAGTACTCTCGGTAAGGAACCTAGTCGTGATTATGGGCTCAAAAGGACTGTTCTTTGAACACAGAGCTGCCTTCATTAATAAACTAGGTATATAAAAGTCTTGGGTTTACCTATAGGGTAAGTCGTCCTTTTTCTAGTCCTTTTTTTCGTCTCTGTAGCTTGTGTATAAATTCTAAGCTAATAATAATGTAAAGAATATTTTAGAGTATTGCACCGTTGCTTGGACCCCTGCCTTTATAAAATACATACAATAACCTTGAACGAATTCAAAGCAAGTTAAGAGGGAGCAATGCGTGCCACTTTATGAAACGGCTAGGCATAGAATTCCGCATTTACGGGAGCGGGACGGAGCACACGTTTTTGGATTGTGTGAGCGCGAAAATCAGCTTATTTACACTAAAACTACATAACTTATGAACAGACTGGTTCAAAGAACCAAATAATTAGTAATATCCTACGAATCAAAACAAAAATGCAAGTTTCCTGAGATATCAACCAAACCATGTACGACGCAGTGTACCTACTTTCATTTCATATATATATATATATTTTAGCTATCTTTGTTTTTATCTTGTGAGTACTGAGATCTAGGCATAGTTCTAGTTAGGTTCGCCTCTTAACTGTAGATGCTAAATGGATTTTGATGACAATCAAGGTACGGAGGGTTGTAGGTAATATTTGTTTCAATCGCTGATAATGATAATGTTAGGTTAGGTACTCACTTAGACTTAGTTTTAATGTGATAATAATGTTTATCTATAATTTTATGCCAAATGTGTGGCAATACGCTGAAAATGATAAAACTAGACAAACCTTCGATGGTTGAAACTATTAAAGTGTCGTATAATAGAAATAAAATTTATAAATTTAAAGATAAACTTAAAGTCTTTGATTAATAATGAATGACACCAATACAATGAGCATGTGTTTACCGTGTCTAAACAACCCTCGAAGTCCGAGGAGTTATGGCAGACATGAAATGTCTTTGGTATATAATTGTATATACAGCTGTCAAGATTTATCATCCAAATTGCTGCCTGAATACACTGCAGACCAGGACTAGACATGCAGCAACAACTTTATGCCAGGTTAACAAAACTAAATATCCACATGGTGAATACTCACCTGACATTTGATTCGTAGAAGCTTTTGTAGAAGCTTTAACATTATATTAAATTATTATTTTTATTTTATAGATTATACTTTTATGAGTGATATTTTTAATTGTCAGATCAATTTCAATCAGATACGAGTAGCGCTTTATAAAGTATTTATCTTTTGAAGTCATTGTAATGAAAGTTTTTTTTTTTTTTTTTTATCATTTAAGTTATTAAGCAACTACCTATTATTAGTATTTTACAATTGACGAGAATTATGACAAATAGCGAATTGATTTAAATTAATATTTATTATTTTATTAAGCTACACCTACTTTACTTCTTTTAATTTTTATTTCTGACACTAGAATTAATTCCCTATGTCAGTGTGTTATTTTTATCTGTTATTTTTTTTTATATTTTATTTTTATTAATTCCCTATGTCAGTGTGTTATTTTTTTTTATTTTTTTTTGTCTATGTTTGATGTTCAAATTATAGATAGTAGTTATATAGTATTGTCCATGTAAATAAACAAAGTATGCGCCTTTAATGGGCAAATTACATAGCTTGATCATTATATTTACCATCTTTTAACGTGTAATTAAACATTAACATACTTTTAATTTAGGTAGGTACGTTACTTTTACTTACTACTAATTAATAATTTGTATATATAATTAATTTGTATATTATGCTGATAAAGTTTACTTATGGACTAAAAATGTAGATATTACATTTTAGTCCATCTAAATTTCGAACCGTAATGTGGTGTGAATTAGTAAGGGTAACTGGATGACCTAGGTACATTTGGCAGATCGTTTTTTTTATTATTATTATTATAATGTACATCCTTTTATTGGTTCTTAGTGATATATAGGCAAAAAATATATTTCTAAGAGCTGCGGTTTTTGTTCATGAATAAATAAATACCTCAATAAATAAATAAATCAAATAATGTACTATAATGTGTAATATGTACGTACAAATTCATTTTGTTTTTAACTATCAATAGTTTTAGTTACTCATTCAGCAAAATATCATCACTATTATGTTGAGGACCTTAGCAGAGAGAAATAAATGTATAATCTCTATCTCTTTTATTATCGCGATATGCGCTGTCCATCTCTGATCTTCCTTATTCTTTTGTCTTGCAATTCCGTCGGATTTCAAATATTATGCGGTGGACAATAGTGATTCAGCTGCAGTTTATTCTTTTTATTTTATTTTATATGCAGTGGTTCCGAAATTTCGTGATTAATGGGAGAGTGAACGAATGTTTATGAAACAATGAATTAAGCTGAACAGGTGGTTCTAGTTCACTCGTAGGATTTTTGTTTTTTGTTTGTCTGTTTGCTTGGTGTACGAGTAAGTATAAATAAAAACAATGGAAAGTATCCAAACACCAGTAATTTGTATAATATTATAATGGTGCATAATCTATACAGGAATATTTTTTTTTTATATAATTACTATCGTGTTTTATGTCTGAGTATTAAATGTGATCATGATTAGGAGTTACTTATTATACAGTTAAAATTTATGCGCACATTTAAGAAATTCAATTATTGATCATAAAGGGTTAATTAAATAATGTGCAGCATATACTTAAAGGATGAAAATGCTGTGCACAATCAGAGTTAATGTGGCTAATTGATGATATAAATATTCGTAATTTAGGGTTAATATAAATAATATGCACTAGTAGGGGTTAACATAATATTTTGATACTAAGTAGTTATTCTTAACCTTTTTTTTTATTTTATTTTTTTATAAATTTTGTTCAGCATAGAAGTGAGTGATATGATAACATAGATAATTTACGGAGGTTAAGGTTCCTACAATGGTTTTTTTTTTATTCTTGGTTAACCAAAAATCATAGTTAATGCTTTGGTAATGCTATGGATAGAGTTATCTGAGATAGTAGGTACATACATACCTCCATCACAATGCATGAGGCTATTAATTATAGACAGCTTTTTCATTATTATTAGCATAATAAACTCTCTTAAACATGTAAATTTAGTTTATTTAGGAAGGTAGTTGATTAAACAATATCCATAATGGATAGGTTTTAAGATTCATGATCTGTAAGATAACTGTAAAGTTGTTTTGTCGTTGACCGAGTTAAACCAAAGTTAGTTTTGAGTTGATACACTTGAACGGAAGAAGATTGCTTATCATATACATACTTATAATCATAACATACTATCATAAATTATAATAATTAAGGTTTTGTTTAAGATTAGTCTTTATACAGAATTTATTACTCGAGATGGCAATATTAGTGCTGATGTAGGTAATGGTGAATAATTTGAATATTTATTGAAGTCCATGTCATAGTGCTTGTTCAGTTTATTGTATGAGTGGATAACTGATCTTGAGATACTCAAAGTGGTAGACTAAATATATATATATATTTTTTTGTATTGATATGGATGTGTTGTCGGTGACTTTGGAAACTTTTACCATAACCAAAAAAAATTATCTTTTCAATACTATCTAATCTGATCAGTAGCATAGATATTAATGGGTATCCTGGTTATTGCTTTATAGAAAATAGTAAGCAAAGAACAGAATCAGTATGTCCTCAGTGAGCGAGCCACTTACTGACAAGTTTTGAAGTTGCTGGTATTATTAGATTCTTATTATTACTATAACATTTTCGTAATCCTGCACAGTATGTGATGAGTTTTGTGTTTAGGTACTCTGTAGATACGTAAGTTATTCTCTATGAAGAGATCAAGTAAGCACCGTGGTATGGATTCATTAGGTACCTTATTTATAGGTCCTCTGGCGTCTTGCTATCTCCAATCATGTTGGTAATAAAGGAGTAATAGCGTGACTGTTTACACAGAACACAAAACTACTTATGTAGGTATGTTACTCATCCAAACAAAAGGTAGGTATTTCAAAAGAATTGACAAGTTTCTCAACGCCGAATTTACTTGAGATACGAGCCATAGGGGTGTTTAACTTGGATTAGGTACCTCTAACCATGTCGTATACAATGAGTGCGGGATCATTCATTCATTATTCAACAGGTATCAAAGTAAAAACTCTACATACCAAAGATCCAGTGGGCGTTAGTTTTTCCTACTTCTGATTTGTTATCAAATCAGTTCAAACATCAATCTCAAGCAATACATTACTTTAATGATAATCTGTTTATCGAAGAACATTGGCTTTTATCATAATTTTCCTGTGTTTTACAATATAAATTCTCTTTTCCTAGTTCCTGATAATCAATCCAAAAAATCCCCCCATCTGATCTATCCTCTTCAACTTCTTTTTCTTTTAGTCCCTGTCTCTATCATTGACAGTGACATTTCGGATCGTTTCACTTATTATTTGCAAGGAAATATTTGGTAGAGGTATTTAATGATGCTAATACGATTGCATTACACTAAACATAACACACATAAACAAAATAAATTATAATAAGGTGAATTCATTTACATTGCGCGGGAGATTCAAATTCAATACGGTTTTTTGTAAACAGATTGCCTCGACAATGCTCGAATCTGAATGTTTAATTAGAGGGGAATGATCGCAGCGAGGCGAGGCGAGGCGAGGTAGCGGAGGTTAGTAAGAAAGGACCAGCTCACTCTAGAATATTGTTTCGGGATAGCTTAAGGAGCCGCCGACGACCAATCCATTTGACTTTCAATATCAGAGAGTAGGTAGGTACCTCTATTCATTTCTCAGGAACGGCCAAGAGAGACGATTTCAATACGGGCCTTATTTACACAAGAATCATTCATTACAGATACCCATGACACCCTTTCAATACAAAAAAGTAAAAAAATTAAAACTTTCAGTAAAAAAATTAAGCTTTTAGTACCTACTTATAAATTTGTGATGTCAAAATGAAGTAGGGAACCTTTTCAACATTGTCATGTGTCTATAGTCAAATGAAATTATCGGTTAGTTTATGCAGATTTCATACTTTTTGAAATATTTTGAAAAAATCTAAATATGACCGATCCATCTGAAATGTATTTTGCGTTTGTTGATATAGATCTATATTTTAAAGAAAAATGTAGAAGTTTGTAAGTGAAAAGGTTTGATAGGAAAAAAACAGTTAGTTAAAACGATAGTAGGTGAGGTACACAATTTGTTAATTGAATTTATATCATTATCTAGTCTCCATAACTTATGCAGAGCAGGTAACCTGATACTACAATACAAGACAAGAGACAAGCTCTGTTAGCTGGGTGGGGTTAGATGCAGAGCAGGTAACCTGATACTACAATACAAGACAAGAGACAAGCTCTGTTAGCTGGGTGGGGTTAGATGCAGAGCAGGTAACCTGATACTACAATACAAGACAAGAGACAAGCTCTGTTAGCTGGGTGGGGTTAGATGCAGAGCAGGTAACCTGATACTACAATACAAGACAAGAGACAAGCTCTGTTAGCTGGGTGGGGTTAGATGCAGAGCAGGTAACCTGATACTACAATACAAGACAAGAGACAAGCTCTGTTAGCTGGGGGGGGTTAGATGATGCTGTGACAATTGTCCAGCATATTTAACTATTTAATATTTTATTTTAATTGACTACAGATCAAATGCATCAGTTTGAATTGAAAGTATTTGAAGCTTTTAGTATTTTTATTAAACACTACTTCCAAATTTGAGCAGGCTTACACAACAAGTTGTAAGTTATCTGAGAGCAATTCACTGATGTGATAACTGTAGATATTAATCGCTCTAAAGCAGAAAGCAAAAGGCAAAAGAATTAGCCTTTGACTAACCGCCTCCTATCTACATACTCGTACCTACACCTTAGACACGAACCTGTCCTGATCTGTACAGCTACGTACAGATAATCATAATAAGTATTGTGTCATTTTAAAGGACGAGAAACTGATAACACCTAACAAACTTTAACTTAACATCCAGTTAACCATTTGCAGTTACGTCTTTTTCAATAAATATATTTCAATTAGTACCTACATTATTTAGCTAACGAGTAACGACTTACCCTTACCCCCGAATACGCATAAGCCAATCAGATTTGATTGAGCACGTCTGATGCGATTTTTAGTAGGTTTTCATCACGGAATTTCTATTCTGTGGTTTTCATAAAAATCTGTAGTATAAAAGTCGTGACCTACGACGCGACGTGCTTAAATTTCACAAATAAATCTGGATCGAGATGTACCAGCTCACGTGAAAACTGTTTAAACAAGCTTGTATATTCTCAACCTTTCTGTTGGAAATGGAGTATTTATTTGAAGCTACCTAACCCGGTACCTAAACCATGATATTGCGTGGTCGACTAGCCACGTATAGCTTGTCATTGTCAGACATGATATCCACTCGGAAATGGAACTGCCTCGCCGCCGCCGTGTGCCGCCGTCGACGCGGCGACGCGGCGGCGACGGGCCGTCAAGGCAATAACAAAAGAGGCGAGGCGACGGTGGCCGTGCGACGTGCTTTGCAATAGGAACAAAACAAAGATTGTCTCACAGCGCGGTGGTGTTGATTCGTTTCGAACTGACGGGCGACTCTTCATTATGGCGTTTATTAAGCCGACCCGACGCGACACCGGCGGCGGCGGCGGCGGCGGGCGCGTCGACACCGACATCAGTGGACGCATAATTCTATGAAATTGTAAGTACTGCACGCTCAGTGGCCCGACCCGCCGTCACCGACATCTAGGAGTCGGCGCCGGCGAGACGTCGCGTCGCGTCGGTGGTAGCCCGATTCGAAGTAGATCACAGATTACAGAAATAGGTAGGTATGTGTTGTGTAGTGCGAGCATTGGCGTGATCAGTGACCACTTTTAAAGCCGTCGTGTCGGTCGGAGCTGTCGGTGTCGCGCAAATGAACAAACATTGTTCATTTGCCGGTGCAGACCCGACGTCTGTCGGTGGTGTCGGGTCGGCCGATGAGGAATGCCCGATGTGTGTGCGACTACGTACAATCCCAACTAACATTTAGGTGATAAGAATATGCGTTAAATAAGCTACATATGAGAAAATTTAAAACCTATGGTTCTATGAAAGGGCTAGCAATTTGCGATATATGGCGTTATAACTGTCTTATAATTCTGATTTGGGCCCACGATTTTATAGCTATAAGTGATTTAATCGTTGTAAAGAAGTGATAAATGACTGGTAATAAAGAGTTACAATATTGCTATTGAAGTAATGTTTACCACTTTATGTGTATTATAAGCCATACACAGGTTACATCTGCAACTTAAAGTAATAAATTAGTAATAATATCCACTTTAATAACTTTTTTAGCAACAGATGAGTGCTCCCACAATACTATTTATACCTTGAAGATATATTGCAAGTATTAATTAGTAATAAACATCGCCCAAACTCTGATTATTTCATTTTTTTTCGTACTTTGCGTTTATCATAGACCGTCAAAAGCCTTAAAATATTAAGCAGTGCGCCTATTCATATCTGACAGTGAAGTTTGAAAGTGAAAAGGTAAGTCAATTACATTTTAGGATAACGGTGTTATAAATTATAAATTCTCGTTGCGGTGGTAAGTTTACTGTGATAATATATACTAGTTTTCATCTCAATTTTGAAGCGCCTCTTAAATAAACTACATCTGATATTATTAAGTAATATGAATTACTGCCACGGCTATTTTTTTGATTCAGTTGTGGTTGTAAATATCAATTCTTGATACGTTTATGTGTACTTTAATTACAAATAGTCAATAATGTAAATAATAAGTTGTTAAATAATGTTTAGAACTATTAATATATTTTCAAAATTTTATAGGTTATGTTTATGTAATGGCATTAAATTTTGAATCACCTAAAGTGCCCAATAACTCTGTTATTCGTAACGTAGTGTTAAAAAAACGAGAGCTAGCTCTTCTATGCTACTTGCAGTAGTACAATGTGGTAGTAAAAGTATCAAGATAACAAATTTATAAGTTCAGGTTGCTAAGGTCTTATCTGGGAACTCTAACCCGAATATCTTTAGGGTTCTGTTGTTGTTCGCGTAAAACCATTATGTGAGTCCATCCATATTACGTGCGGCTGAACGATTTCACAAGCAGTAGAAGCCTCAGTGGTCGCCAGCACTACAAGTGGTTCTAAATACCTACGTTAATCTTATGTGTTTCCACCTTCTTATTATATATTTTTTATTTCAGTAACTTTTCCCAAGACTTGCCGATACGAGTATCAAACTGCCTACCTTCTCGTATTGGACAACGCACTCAGTTTCAACACGTTACTCGCGGCGCCCCCCGCACCCCTCCGTCGTCTATGCGTTTGCTCGCATTGAAAATTATCTATAAATATTTTCTAATTATTTTATTTCAATAAAGCTAATACCAAAAGATGATTCGAATAAAACGATTTTTTTAAGGAAGTGAGTTTTATTTTCACACTTTATGTATAAGAGAAAAAAAGAACATAAATCCGTTATAACTAATACAAACTAATTTGCATTTTACATCTTTGGGATGTAAGATTATATCTTTCGCCGATATAACACTAGTTTCACTAGCTTTATAAATATTCAAAAATGACGACCTGATTGGCCTGTCAAATACGATGTCAGATCTGGTCTGTCAGATACGTTGTCAGAACTACTGAGAGGAAACAAAAAATTATATTCGCCGTCGTTGACATCAGTTATTTGTTGTACGGAACCCCTTTGTAAGTTTGTTGCATGCGCTTGACCGCTACTGATTTCACTGCTATGTTCGCAATTATTAATTATATCGGAACTAGTACCCGGAAACACGTTATTATATGATATTTCTTTACGAGACTCTGTTTCTCCACTAAAAGTATGTAATCCGTCTCCTGTCACTGTGTCATTACATTTTGTCTTCAATTAATGAAGGCTCGTCACAGTTTTGCGATAATCTAATTATATGCCTGTATTCTCTTAAAGCTTTTCTTTTGACTCCGCCCGTTCTTTTCTTAACTTTCCATGGTTGCATGGTTGAAACAATTTTTTTTCCTAATAAGCCCGTTGCACAGCGTAAACAAAAGACTTAAATTTAATTTTTGAGGTTTCATTATATTAAGACATATTTAAGTGTTTTACATTCTATTACTCAACTTAAAGTGATAATTTAAGAGTTATGTAATCTGCACATATCCTTTGCCGCTGTACACAAATATTCCTAAAAACTTCTGTATCACCTAGGGTTAGCCGGGTAATCCTGTTATATAACCTGCAATGATTTAAAGGTGGTTCCTGATGCTTGCAGCGCCTAGCTCTATAAGACTTATAGTTAACACTTCTAAGACTCTAATAGCTTTCCTGTTAGCTCTCAGGGCTCCATTAAACTCGTTAGGCATTGCAAGGTATATAACTAACTCTATTTAAGAACTTCAGCCGTTTGTAAGTCTTAGCAGACTTCCTATAATTGCTTTTAGTGTTTTACGTTTCCTAAAGATTTAAGAGTTAGTTATACAATAGTTTTGACTAACTCCAAGCTAGCTCCTAATGTTATATATTTTTTCTTTATTTCTATTATGCCTCTTGAAACTTTAATTATTTATTTTCAACGCCGCAGTAGAGTCTAAAGCTATTGTCGGAACTCTTATATGTCGTTTATAATACTGTCAGTGCCAAAAAAAGGTGCCCCTTAGCGCCAAAATGTTTGTTGGGAATACATCGCTGTGGCAGGCAGTGCAGTGTAGGTCGCTATTTCCCTGCTGCCCATCAGATAGGACAGGCTATTATAAAGCTTTTGTTCCTCGCCGCTATGGGCGATTAAAGTTTATTACAACGCTTGCGAACAATGGGCATCACAGCAAATCAAATTGAGCCGCTAGTGTTGCGGAGCCCCGGTGCAAGCATGCTACACGCCACCAAAACTGATTGCCCACTGCATCAACTTGGAATCCTATTCTAACTCGATGGCCCACTCTTATGAAGCTACTCGGATCTAGAATTCTATTTTTTGTAAGCTACTGACTTATAAAACCAACAATAAGTACCTAAGTAGGTACCTATCATGTTGACAAATATTTAACGACACTTGCATCATTGGAGCTAACAACAATTTTTAGCTTCGAAAATGTTCAGTTTTTGTAATTGATGTTTTCTATTATTGTAATTTTCTTTGTTAGGTAAGTACTACGAGTAATAAAGAATCATTGCATTCTCTCGTCGATTTTTCATTATTGGCACCTTTTTCGAAGTAAGAAATGAAAATAATTTGATTTGTATACAGGGTGGAATTTTGTAATGCCACCTGGAGGGAAAGTACTCTTAATACTGTAGATAGAAAATTATACTAAAAGGAAACATTCCTTTAATTTTGAAAAGAAAGAAAACTGCATTCAAAGATTTTCGAAAATTCGCTTGCCACACCCGGGAATCGAACCGACTGAAATCTGTAAAAATTACACCCTGTACTTTTATGGCATAGATCGTTAGGGTCAATAATAAGGATGAATTCTCTCTAACAAACTTAATAAATTAAATGAAAGGAAAACCATGAAATCCTAAATTATAAATTGAATGGGTCAAGTTAAGCACTTTAACTTAAAGATCCATCTGTTTACTTGTGTCAGTAATTAATAATAATCATTGACGTCATTTATCCATTAAAATGACGAATTGATATTTAGATAAGACGATTGAAATTTGTACGTGTTTGTACCTAATGCAGACTCTTTTATCTTAAAATACTGGATCTCTTAAGAAATGAGTTAAATGGTTTCCCCGAGGCGGAGCGAAACCAAATAATTCTTCAGCAAGATGGTGCTCCAGCCCATACCTGGATTGGTACCAACGGCACAATCAGATGGCCTGCGAGATCACCAGATATCACCCCTTTAGATTTTTTTTTGTGGGGATATGTAAAAAATCTAATTTAGATGAAATCTTATGTGAATGTAAACTAGTTGAGAGTTGAAGTTCAGAATACGATTTATAATATTCACCACAACACGATATTAAATGTTACTAGAAATGAATACATAAGAAGAATAAATTTGTGTATCCAAGAAAATGGAGCCCATTTTGAGCAACTAATTAGTAGTTAGTTGACTTTTATTGTAAACTAGACGATCGCCTCGCGGTTTCACCCGCGTAGTTCCCGTTCCCGTGGGAATTCCGGGATAAAATATAGCCTATGTCACTCCCTGAAAAGTAAGCTTCCTAACGGTGAAAGAATTTTTCAAATCGGTCCAGTAGTTTCGGAGCCTATTCAATTCATACAAACAAACAAACAAAAAATCAAACCTTTCCTCTTTATAATATTAGTATAGATAATTAAAATAATTTAAGATTTCATGGTTTTCCTTTCATTTAATTTATTAAGTTTGTTAGAGAGATTTCATCCTTATAATTGACCCGACCGATCTATGCAATAAAAATACAGGGTGTAATTTTTACAGATTTTAGTTGGTTCGATTCCCGGGTGTGGCAAGCGAATTTTCGAAAATCTTTGAATGCAGTTTTCTTTCTTTTCAAAATTAAAGGAATGTTTCCTTTTAGTATAATTTTCTATCTACAGTATTAAGAGTACTTTCCCTCCAGGTGGCATTACAAAATTCCACCCTGTATATACAAATACTTTAATTGTTAAAAAATTATTATTGTACGTCCGAAACGGATAAAATTGTTGAAATATTTATTCGATTTTAAGACCTTGATCAATTTGATCATAGAGTAAAAACTCGCTACCTTGATGTAATACAATTTCACAATAAAATTATTATATTATATTCTATTCGTTGCGCGTCATGAACTCATGACTGGGCGGCTATTCCCTATGACCAATGCAAGCGTGTTACACACCTACGACACGACAACGGCGTGGAATCGGACAAAACCGTATTCCGCATGCCATAGCAGTCATTCCATAACACGGCACGGCACGATTTGAACTGTCAACTAAACGAGCTCGTTCATAGCGTGTTAAGGCACAGATTAGCGTGTTCCTGCAATAGTTAGTAAGGCTCGTTTCGTCGTTCGTCTTTGGAGGTTATACTAAAATAATAACAAACATTATGTAAATAAAATCATTTCTTTTATAGGAACCCGTAAGTTACCTATAAATAAATTAAAATATCTACTACGGTTACGGTTCCCGCTCTAGATGTGACAATTATATTACCCGTACCTTGAAAGATTGTGTTTTACAAATAGAATTCCTACAATAAGCAGTGGAAGTCTTCCGGAAGATAATTATACAATACATCAGACCACTGCTCGAATATGGATTCCAAGCTGCCAAGTGCCCCTACTTTCATAAAGACATAAACCTGCTTGAAAGTGTTCAGAGAAAGGCTACCAAGATCCCATGGTCTTTACGACGGAAATCCTATGAAGATAGGTTACGCGCACTACGCCTCACTACTCTAGAAGAACGACGTCTTCGAGGTGACCTCATTTAAACCTACAAGATACTCACCAATACAACCTGCCATCCCTACAAGACATCTACATAAAGAAAGAAGGACGTTCAACCCGTGGACACCACCTTAGATTGGCCCGTGACTCTACTCAAGCCCTTGCAGCGCACCATTTTATAAGCAATAGAGTGGTTCACAACAAACAAACACCTTCAAGAATAAACTTGACAACTGGTTACCAGACGACAAAAACAAACTAAAAAAAGTGACGCAATGACTTATTCAACACTGTGTGTTAAAGACACATCAGCCACAGGCTGCTCGTCTTTAATAAATAAATAAATAATTACATGGTGTTTTTATAGGCGTGAAAAACGTTAGGGAAGGGTAATCATTCAATAATTCATCACAATAGACTCGCATAATGAGGCATTGATTGTTTATTATATTGCATATTAGTGTAGTAGGCTTCTGGAGTATGATCAGCTGCGTGGAGCACAGGCGACATAAGCCATGGTTTTTGGGGATAGCCAGAGTCCCCTAGTAGCCACTCAATTTTTCCACTTCTGTGTAATTTTTAATCGCTGTCGCATATCTGAAACAAGGCAGAAATATTTTTTATTATTTAAATAGGTAGGTACCATCTTCCTCCCTTGGAGGATTTTGCAGACATCATTATTGGTGAAATGCAACTATGCACTGATATGTGTTGGTCTTCTCACAATGTAAAAATAAAATCATGTTATTTTCGTTCATTTCATGTGTTATTTTAGCTTTTCATGTAACCTCAACTTTATAGTTTTGCGCTACCACTTTGTAAGACCATCGTGTTACGGTAGCGCAAAAAGGTGTGCGACTTTTGTAGTGCCGTTGCATAACATTTTGTGTTACTATTGTGTCATTCTGGACTTTATCCACACAATGTTGAAACAAATCAATTTTTTACAAGTTTGCAATGCCCTTGTGGAGATTTCAAACAAAATTTAATAAATATAATGTATACATACCCTTTGTTTGATTACATTCCTCTCTTGTTTTGTGGTAGGAAATTTCACATAGCTTGGAAGCAGTTCATTGAGGGCATGAACAACTTCCTCTACACAGCGACTTACAGACGGCTGGCTGAGGGGCTCTAACCAGTCCTGCCCCACTGGCTTTTGATAGCTACCGGTGGCCAGGAAATTGAGTGTTGTATCTAAAAAAATAAAAGTAATTCTTTGTAATAAAAAGTAGGGTTAGAATAAAGGTAGTATTACAGTGTAGGTAGGTAAGTACAGCCACCTCCCCGAACAGCCTATAAGGAACTTTAACAACAGTCCATAGCTGGACGCAGGCCTCCCCATGATAAGCACCTTATTGGTTTTTATCTCATGTACCTAAGTACCAGTACCTATTACTAATTTTAATGATGCACTTACTTTGATTTCTGGTGTTATACTTGTGCTCCTTTGAGGAGTCACTCCATCTCTGCTTTTAAGGATCCCACATAGAAAAGAATACAGTTCTTTGCTAACCCTTTAGCACCGCACAAACAATTTAGGGTCCATTGAAAGAGGGTCCGCAGAACCCCTGGGTAACCTCCTGTTTATAGTCGTACTTTGCTGGTGCCAGCGTCTTACGCGTCGTCTCCTTAGAATAATATCCTTATATAATTGAATGAGTCAGTCAGTCAGTGGTAATCTAGCTTTATTTATTAGAATAATTGGTAGATTTTTAGGTTATGTTGTTCAAAACAAACAATCAATGAAAACTACTAATTCGTTCCGAAACTAGTAATGAGTGACTTGAATGTTTATACAAATCATTATTTTTGGGCTCTAAATTTTCAAATCACATTATAGTAGTGTAAGCTCAACAATTTAATGGTTGAGCAAGCTTATAATTCAAAATATTTATTATTGGAAACAAAAAATAATTTTTAATAAAACCGTAAAATTTCCGAATAGACCGGATGTAAGATTTTGAACGAAGCGTGTGAAATAATCGTAAAACAAAACACGGGGCATAGACAACCAGTCTTGTGGCATGCAGAATACCATTTTTCGATTCCACACATAGGCTCGTTTGAAACGCGTTTGTGTTTAGAACGCGTTGTGACGTCACACGTTTTGGGCATGTTATCTCTTGGGTCATAGGGAATCGGGCCCCAGGTCATCGGCTCAGCCCACCTTGTGGGGGCTCGCAACGTGCGCCGGTTAAAACAGCAAAATAAAAAGGTCGTAGTCTTTAAAATAACAAAACATAATATACAAAGTTATCAGTATAATTTTGTAGGTCGTATCAAGAACGGTGAAGTATATTACTTACCTATCCTATCTATACCCATACCATAGCGTCATACCCGTTACGAGAAAGTTATCTACCAAATACCTACTAGCTACATGGCTGGCTATATACGAGTATACCTAAGTTTCGAATTTCGATTCGTACGTAGTACAATAGAAAAACTAGTTTCATTTCTCTATGGTAGGTAGTAATAATGAATGTGAAATGAAGGAACACTTTTTACTGTTCACAATAGATAGATAGAAAATACTTTATTGCACACTTAAAACAAAGAAACAATTTAAAATGAAATAGTTATAATCTAAGTGACAATTGGCGGTCTTATCGCTCAAGAGCGATCTCTGCCTAGTATGGATAGGATCGTCGGAAATGTACATGGGGTAAGATCTGTGTGCATCTGTTATGCTCTAAGAGGTACTAAGTACTAAAAAAAAAAAAAAATTTCTGTAGTACCATCACTACTTAAAAATAATCAGGTACTTACACAAAAATAAATAATAACATACCTACCTACTTCAATAAAATTATAAAAATACATACATGTATACCTACACCTATTCCTATAAATTTATAAATACACAATGGCACAGAGCAAAATTATACTCTTAAATGAATATACAATGTAGTAAGTCCTGTTCGTCTTCCGGCCATAAGTCCAACAGTACCTACTTAACTTAAAGATACCGTAAGTTTATTTAAAAAAAAACCCTAACTTAGGACCTATGTACTTACAAACATTAGGTATTCTTACGCTATTCAGAAACTGCACGGAATTAAGTTACAGCTACGAATATAGATCCACTGGACTGGCTGGACACATAAACAACCAAAACAACTAAGGCCATTCAAATTCTAACTAAAATACCGATCCACGCAAAATCAATATCCCAAAGGCAGCCCCGTTCAACCCTCCACCCTGCTCGACCGTTATAAAGGTTAAAGTCCACATGTGCGGGTCGAATTACTCTGACCTTTCTCCCCCCCTTTCTAGCGCCCCCCACGAGGGGATTAGGTTAGGGGACTTAGGGGGAGATCCAATTTGCGCGAGGGATATTTTAAGCTGGGGTTTCGTACGATCGATATGTTGGGTGGGAGGGGAATACGTACCTTACCTTCAGTAGAAATTTATGGTATTTTTGGATCATTATTTTGATAGATACGAAACAATATTTTTACAAAGTACTTATGTTATTTAAGTTACCTATAAACACTTCGTAAAAAGTGGTGCCGAGAGAATAATTCGTAATAGCGCCTATCATCAACACAACAAAAATTATTAACTTTTGAGTCCTTCAAGTCAAAGTCAAAAACTCTTTATCACCGGAAATACAGACCTAGTTGATAACTAGACTTGGAAAAAGTCATAACCTGCGGAGTTTGCAAAAATTACGATTACTGTATGTTCTTACAACACCGCTCAAACTTGCTCGTTAACCGCAGTGAAGGTGTTATGTTGTTCTCTGGAGTTTATTGCTAACCCAGTGAGATCCTTTAGGCGTCTTGTGACTTACGAAATGATAGAGGGTCCTAGACAAAGCAAATAAAATAATAAATGGCAACTATATTTGTCTAAGAGGAAAAAGTGAAGTCAGTCATTATGATCAAGATAGTCTGCATGCAAAGCGAAAGTCCGTAATTTTTGCGTGCTTTGCATATCATGTCATTGCCATAACACATTTTAACACACAATAACACATTTTGAGAAATTTCCGACATAATTTTAGCCATGACATGTTAATATTGGACCATAGTCAAAAATCCTTAGAATAAAATTATTCGGGAAGTAAACCAAACAATAGTTCAAAAAAGCATTGGTTTTAAAATATTATAGCGACTATTTGATAAGTTTTTCATTCCATACCATTATTGGTACAAGGCATTATTGGAGTTATTTACAAAGAGTTGTCTTACCTTGCCCACACTCGGAGCACGGCCTGCCTTCGCTCTTGTAGTGCGTGTTCATATGTAGCTTGAGATGGTCCCTCCGTTTGAACGTCTTTGGACAGAGGGTGCAAGCAAACGGACGGGGTTCTTCCACGGCCGGCTCTATGTATAGTGGGTCTGGCATTTCGCAGATGGCCATTTCCTGTGGGCGTGTTTGTAAATTTAGTATTTGCCTTTTAAAAGTTATAGGTTTTTTTATGCATACATGCATAAACCTACTATTGTAAACGTATGCATGCGTGCATAAACCTACTATTGTAAACGTATGCATACGTGCTTAAACCTACTATTGTTAACGGAAGCATATGTGCATAAACCTACTATTGTTAACGTATGCATATGTGCTTAAACTTCTATTGTTAACGTATGCATATGTGCTTAAACCTACTTTTGTTAACGCATGCAATTAAGAATTAAAACAAATGACTTGTTTCGTAGCTTTGCTCCACATTCTTATACGAAACACGTAAGTGCCTGCCTAAAGAATTCAACAAATTAAAACAAAGTTAAAAACTTTAGCCGTCAAAATAATTAACTAAAGGAAACCATACTGAAAATGCCACGATCAATAGCACGTTTCAGCTGTACGTTGATTGTTAGGTAATGTAAGTGAACAACGCCATTAAAGTTAGATTCGCTAGAACTTGCGTAATTTTTAATTTCTATAATTTTTTTTTGCCATACATCATGGCAATGCAGCCAGCGTCTTGGGGACGCTTCCGACTGGTATTGATATGGATCAATTGAGCTAGCTGTAGACTGTTTGCAACAGTCTGCAGTTAGCTTAATTGTTTCAATTGTTTTTATTTTATTTTTATTTTTATTTTAATTTATTTGGGAAACATACAGTTATTATATACTAAAAAAATATATACTTAACTAACACTTAAACCAGCAAAGTTTCCACCATTAAATACAGACAGTTCAGAGATCAATGTGCAACTAAAGGAAATAAAAAAAAGCTATCTCAAATATAAGAAGAAGAACTAATCTAAGTAACATAAAAGGGCAAGAAAAATTAAAATTACTTATGAACATAACAATAAAGGACAAAACAAATACACAGTAACTTCAACGGTTGGCAAGGCTTGACATAACATCTTTACGGAATTTAAACAATGAAGTATTGAAAATATCAATGTCACAAAAGGTGTCATTGAATTGATGACAGGCTCTTGAGAGGAACATATTTTTTCTATAATTTGTTTTAGACGTGGACGTCCAAAACGTTTTCTTTTTACGAGAAGATATGCGAGGACAATGGAAAAATATATTTTGGAGCAAGAAAGGGGACTCAATGTTGTTGGACAATATTTTAAACAATAAGATTTGATCTCTTACGCTACGACGGTCCTCAAGACTTAAAATGCTGTCGATAGAGTAAGAAGGAAAGCGATACCTACAGTGCTTTAAAAATTTATTTTGTATCCATTCAATATCATCAATATGAACTTTATATTGAGGGTTCCAAACAGAGGATGCATATTCAAGCACGGACCTGACAAAGCTGTTGTACAAAAGAAGCAAGGTACTTTGGTGTTCGAACACTCTACCAACTCTCAAAATAAATCCTAACATCCGATAGGCTCTAGATGTGATACTCTCAAAGTGAGCATTAAACGTGAGTTTACTATCTAAGTAAACTCCTAGGTCTCTAATAACCGAAACCCTAGAAATATCGATATCATTAAATTTATAATCAAAAATAATAGGTGTAGGTTTACGACAAAAAGAGATAACGTGACATTTTTTAGTATTGAGAAATAAAGAATTATTGACACAGTAGTCAAAAAGCCTAGACAGATCACTTTGTAACAAAAGGCAATCAGACATAGATGATATTTTCATGAATATTTTCGTATCGTCTGCATAGATCAGACATTTAGAGTGAATAAAGTTCTTAAAAACATCATTAATAAAGATCAAAAATAATAAAGGCCCCAGGTGGGAACCTTGCGGTACTCCAGATGAAATGGGCACAAACGAAGAACAATAACCCTTTATTGTGACTGCTTGACTTCGAAATCGAAGATATGATTCTAGCCACCTCAAAAGATCTCCGTGAATCCCATTCTCCGACAGCTTTTTAATCAGGAGTGAGTGAGAAATTTTATCAAAGGCTTTGGAGTAGTCTGTATAGATTACGTCCATCTGGAAGCCTTGGTCCATGGAATCCGAGACCAGGTGAGTAAACTCACATAGGTTGGTTTCGGTAGAGCGTCTACTCATGAACCCATGCTGCTCACTGATGATAAGGGGTCTAATAACAGGAAACAAGGTATCGTAAACGATCTTTTCAAACATTTTAGCTAGCGTACACAACTTAGAGATAGGCCTGTAATTGAGAACATCATGTTTGTTTCCAGACTTATGAACAGGTATCACAAAAGACTGCTTCCATAACTTGGGTAAGCAACCAGAGCGAAGAGACAGTTGAAACAACAAGAAAATTGGATAGCACAGAGACTCGTGACACTGTTTTAAAAACGAGGGAGGTATCCCATCCGGTCCTGATCCTTTGTTGATATCAAGAGTTTTCAGATATTTGATTACAATCGGAACAGAGATCTCCACTTTGTCTAAAGTAGTGACAATATTATGGTTATAATTAGAATCATCAGTAGCCAAGTTGTCTGGAGGTTCAAAAACCGAATGGAAATAAGAGTTAAACATTTCAGCAATGACAGTACCATTAGAACTGTTCTCATTATTATATGTCATAGTATCAGGTAAGTCATTAGAGTTTTTCTTCGATTTAACAAAAGACCAAAAATGTTTACAATTAGATTTTATTTTTTGTTCCGATTTTTTTATAAAAAAAGAATAACAATGGGCTTCAACTGCCTTTTGTCGTTCTCTTAATTTTTTAAACGAGTCATAATCACTTGGGTTTTTATAAATTTTCCATTTAGTATGATACTTTAATTTTTCTCTAACAATTTTTATAAGAGGTTTAGTATACCAGATGGGATATCTATTATTCGATTTAAATACTTTTTTAGGAACAAACTTGTGAATGATGCTATTAACTATAGCATAAAAAGAATCGGAAGCGACCTCTATGTCATCAACATTCAAACGGGTAGACCAATCTACCTCGCTGATAGATCTGTTAATAGCTTCATAATCAGCAGCGTGAAAGAGTAAAACCGTTCGTGAAGCCGGGCGAATTATGTTATATTTAAGTTCCAGCAGAGTAACCTCTAGCGCTGGGTGATGACAATTTTCTGGCACTAAAGGAGAGAGGCATCTAATTATATTACAAGAACAATTACCAATAATGAGATCAAGTAACCTACAATTTTGATTCAACACAGAGTTAAATTGCTGAAAGTCGGTGAAAGCAATTCAGGAACTTATCGAGTTCTAGAGATAAATGGCTAATATGTGAGTTTACAAGCTTAGGAAAATTATCATCTGTAAAACTCCATTGTCCATCACTTATATTAAAGTCACCAGTTATCATAACAAAGTCATCAGGGTGGTCAACGGTTTTCTGAGAAACAAATTCCAAAAAATATTTTATAGAATCTCGATGTAAGTGACCGTGAGGAATATAACAACAAAAAACTCTTAACTTTATAGTACAATTAATATCGATAACTACCTCTAAAGCCTCCGCGTACGAGTTATTAAATGGAATGCAAGAAAAAGAGGAAACAGATAATTCGCGACGCACCGCTACGAGTACACCACCACCCATCTTGTCACCACGAGACTTGTAATCACGATCACATCGATAAACACTAAAGCGACTGTCAATACACTCGGAACTGAAAATTCCCTCCACTAGCCACGACTCGCTCAAACAAATAATATCAAAATCAGATTTTAATAAATTACTAAAAAGTGTGTTTGTTTTGGTGCGTAGGCCTTGCACATTTTGATAATAAATACATAACTTATCTAAAGAATACATTGTAAAAACGAATTTAGCACTGATTTTATAATACTCTTAGAAAATATAGTTCCAAAATGACGCCGATGTGTTATGACCTTATTTGTAGGCCTTAGTTGAGTAAGGTTATTATAAGTTTGGATGTAATGTGTCATGTAAGCATTGCCAAATACAAAAAATAAAAATAAATCAGAATTCAAAATAAAGAACAGCATCAAAGCCAAATAATAATACGATATAAGAATAATAATACGTGTAAATACTAGTATAATTTTTTTTGTGAATAAAGGCTATTGTCACTAAAAACAAACATTTGTCCCAAGGCGAGAATCGAACCAGCAACAATTCAACTTGACTAAATAGTAATTGTATATAGTACTTGTGACAATTTATATACCGCATTCTGACAAGTATGATGACTACTTCTACGCAAAATGTGTGCGTCGACTTTTATTTGAAATGTTCTGAGGAAAATAAAAGTGTAAACTTGAGTGTATACATTTATGAGCAGCTGACTGTACCTACAGTTAAGTTACTTTATCCTTTATCGTGTATAAGGGCGCTATGGCGCTCATTAGGGGAGGCCTATGTCCAGCAGTGGACTAATATAGGCTGATGATGATGATGATGGTGATGTGTATAATGGACGTTGCGGACGTCACGCTAATATTATAAATGCGAAAGTTTGGATGCTTGTTACCTCTTCAAGCAGTACTGAACGGATCGGACAAAAATTTTACATAGAGCACAGATATACTATACTACATAGTTAGAGGTAGTTCTAGGTCTGGATTAAAACATAAGCTACTATTTATCCCGAAAGAAAGAAAGAAAGCGTGCGAAGCCGCGGGCAGAAACTATTTTACAATAAACTTAAATTTCACTACACGATCGGAACGCATTAACTATTCTTCGCAGTCGTGTATGCGAGTAAACCTTGCGAGTCGTCGGAAAAATCAAATTAAATAGGTAGTTAAACTCCATACAGCATATATGTACATACAGGGTGGATTGTTTTGACGGGGCAGTAGGACAGGTAAGTACCTTAACGCATTCATTGCCCAGCCACCGCCTGACGGGTGCTAGATATGACCATGTGCGTCGTGGGCAATGAAAGTGTTAAACGGTGTATTTACAGGAAAATGGATTTAGAAGACTTCCATATTTTTGACGTGACAACGTCTTATAATTCGATAGAGCCGGCTGCACGCACGAAAAAACATGACGTCATGCGGCGTTACCTCGTCATGCGGCGTTACCTCGCTCCGAGGCGTTCCATGTAAGGCTTGAAGTGCAAGCGAGAGCGCTCGACATCCGTCTCTCTCCTACTTGAGTGAGCGATGCGTCTGCGTTGTCACGTTCAACTATCGTCAGTAAACCGACTTTACAGACAACCAATTTTTTTAGAGAAACTTTCTTCCCCATTTTCAGATTAAAAAAAATACAGTTATCAAGATAATTGGCATTTCACACAAAACTATTTTTTGATACTAATCGATGCTGTTTCTTATACTGAACAAAAACTTCTATCAGACCAACTGAGATTAGAGTACTAAAAAAGTCAGAAATCGCAAAAAAACTGCCCCTTGCTGCTTCGTCGCAAAGCCCACCCCTGTATACTGGTCCATTACAGGCTGGCCTCCCCCTGATAAGCGCCTTATTGGCTTTTATCATATGAGGGGTAGTGCAAATAATCCCTACGCTGGGCATGCGGGTTGGAAATCCCAGTTAGGAGATAAAATCGTTCTGCGGGAGGCGCTGTAGCCAGCTTACAACACCCGCGGGAAGATTTGGGGTGGTGCACATTGCAAGCCGTACTACACAGCCGCGGACGAGAGATAATAATAATTCATTTATTTAAGGCACAGACAGCTTAGACATACATAAAAGGATAAGAGTAGGTAGGTTATTTATAAATATATGTACTTATTAGTTTATGCCCACGGCTTCGCACGCGTTGTTTCTATGGAAACGTATAAGGTGATTCCTATCTCATGGGAACTGATTTATGGGATAAAAGGTAGCCTATGTTTGATTCCAGGATTAAAATTATCAGTATGCAATATTTCAGTCCGATCCGTTCGCTAGTTTTAGCGTGAAGAGGTAACAAACATCCATCCATCCAAACTTTCGCATTTATAATATTAGTGTGACTAGTTTCTGCCCGCGGCTTCGAATGTGTATTTTCGGAATAATAAGTAGCCTATTATCTAAGTTAAGCTATGTTCTTCTACATGAACGCCATTTTCATCTCGCAGATCTGGGCGCGTACTCTAAAACGAAATCGAAGTTTTGATTCGTTTTCGTGGTACCCAATCTTATACAAGCGACATAAGAGTTGGTTTTCCACATCAACGAAAAATGGGCATTTCAAATACGGGCTTTAACAGTTTACACCACTTCATTATCTGTCAGAACTTACCTCAGGCGAGCTATGGTTCAGGTATTCCTCGTCTATCACCTCGGACTTGAGCGTCAGTAGGTCCTTGTCTCCCAGGATCTGCATGCCTTGCTCCATGAGGATCTTGCCGTGTGTTTGGAGGTGCTTCTGGAGGTGGTCTTTTCTGTAGAATGCTGCAAGAGGAACTGTTTTTAGAAGATTCCTTCAATTCTTCTCGCCATTTATCGTCATCTTTTTATCAGTAAAAAGTAAAAAGAAAATGCCCTTTTCATCCCCCCATCTCGGAAACAGTATTTTTGCTCTTCGATATCTGAGTGCAAAAGCCGTTTTCATCCGCTAGAGGATAAAGCAAAATTGAATTTAGAACATCGTGTGCACTACGTTTGAGATTCAAAACCTATTTACTTCAACCTCCATGGTGCCGAATTTATCAGACAACCTTTTTTAATTTGTTAAAAACTCAGACTCCGAACCTTCTTGGTGTACATCTTATTTAATTTGCTTTGCGCGCGCCATTTTCTTTTTTTTGCATTTAGTCGCTTCCTCGCTGGTGGGATGAAAAGTTACGTGTTGCACTCAAGTGCAAAGATTTTTTACCTCGTGCTCTTTTGATTCCCTCGATAACGCTAAGGATTCTAATTTTTTAATCACTTGCTACGATCTTGGTTCAATTTTAGAATCCTTCGCTTGCTCGGTCATCAAAATTGAGCACGCGGTTAATAAGCAACTTTGCACTCTTGTATAACAAATAACTATTTCTTTTATACAGGTTTCGACTTCGGAATGCGAGATTTTGTTTTCGCGTCAGACTATTGTTACTTTTATCATCGATGTAAGTAAAATTCGGGATTGGGTAACTAGCTTCTCGAAAGTAAGACGCTCAAATAGGTTTTATTAGGTCCACCCACTTCAGTCGCGCAAGGAGGGTTAAGTTTTCTTCTTTGTTATTGTTGTAACAAATAAATGTCTTTCTTTTATCTCATAAGAGTTTTGATTTAGAACTGCGAGTTGTTGTTTTCGTTTGATTATTGTTACTTTTACGCGGAAGCCTTGAAGGGGTCAGCCTATCAAGTACTAGCCTCAGAAACTCAGCTTAAAGTTTGGTAATAGTGGTTATTTACACTCCGGAACCGTGGTCCCACTGCGATGTCCCACTGGTGGGACAAAACTTTTTCGTGGTCCCACCAAACACACACTTGACCGTTCAACATATGGCTCTGGGTGCAATTATACACACCCTTTCAGTCACAGAGTCGCCACGAACCAAGCGGGGGTGGGAGGATGTAGACGGTCAAGTGTGTGTTTGGTGGGACCACGAAAAAGTTTTGTCCCACCAGTGGGACATCGCAGTGGGACCACGGTTCCGTCACTGTTATTTAGACTAAAATCACACGGCAAACGCACGATCAACAGGGTTTTAAGATTTTGGCCCTAACGAGTAGATATTCACATAATTTGAAGACAAAATATAGTTATTTTCATCTGTGAATATCTCAGGAACCTGACGCTTTAGCCTTTATGACATCACATCACACTAATATAATAAATGCGAAAGTTTGGATGTATAGATGGATGGATGTTTGTTACCTCTTCACGCCAAAACGACTTATTTATTTATTTATTTAACACACAAAACACATTACAATGCCAGCTAAAATTAACGTAAGTACAAAAAAATAGTTTTAAGCTACATTGTAGCGTAAAAATATGTGTGTACAGCTAAGTATAATTAATATTATTATTCGTACTAAATGAACTTACAAGAAACAGGAAAATCTAGTTAGTAAAAGACACTGGTGAGAAAATTTAATTTAAACAGCACAACTAATTCCACAGCCAGGCAACATCTACCTAGTGCACATGCACAGAGTTGAAGCAAAGTACGCGTGTACGCACACTGCCTAGCTATAAGACCTGGCAGTACCCTATTTCATTCCATCTCCAGGTTGAGTGCTCCAGCATGGAGGACCAGCGTTATGAGGACTACTGAACGGATCGGGCTGAAATTTTGCATACAGGTAAGTCTAACCCTGGAATCAAACATACCTAGAACTTTTTATCCCATAAATCAGTTCCCATGGGATAGAAATAACCTCAAAACGTTTCCATAGAAACAACGCGTGCGAAGCCGCGGGCAGATGCCAGTTATTTTATAATTAAGTCATTTTTTATTTGTTTTAGTGTCCTCCATCCAAATATATTATAACTTCTATTGTACGCGGCGATTTTGACTAAAAAATACAAATGTTAGTCCCCCTCCATACACAAACCTTCAAACCCCATCAAACCCCTCAGATGAC
This sequence comes from Eupithecia subfuscata, assembly GCA_963564075.1. Classification (NCBI taxonomy): domain Eukaryota; kingdom Metazoa; phylum Arthropoda; class Insecta; order Lepidoptera; family Geometridae; genus Eupithecia; species Eupithecia subfuscata. The sequence continues at coordinate 7,453,525 of OY751096.1, read as the reverse complement.
CACGTGTTGCGAGTACTCGTAAGTCTGGTATAAAAGTACGTGAAATCGCGATGAAAGCGCGCGCTCAACTGAACAGGACACGGACGTTACATTGTTATTTTACATTGATTTTTTTTTTCTGAGCGCTGCGTTGATTCACTGCCCAGCTTCGGCCACTAGGCGCTCCAGATAGACATGTGCAGATGTGACAATTATGTTACCCGTACCTTGAAAGATTGTGTTTTACAAATAGAATTCCTACAATAAGCAGTGGAAGTCTTCCGGAAGATATACAATACATCAGACCACTGCTCGAATATGGATTCCAAGCTGCCAAGCGGTGCCCCTACTTTCATAAAGACATAAACCTGCTTGAAAGTGTTCAGAGAAAGGCTACCAAGATCCCATGGTCTTTACGACGGAAATCCTATGAAGATAGGTTACGCGCACTACGCCTCACTACTCTAGAAGAACGACGTCTTCGAGGTGACCTCATTGAAACCTACAAGATACTCACCAATACAACCTGCCATCCCTACAAGACATCTACATAAAGAAAGAAGGACGTTCAACCCGTGGACACCACCTTAGATTGGCCCGTGACTCTACTCAAGCCCTTGCAGCGCACCATTTTATAAGCAATAGAGTGGTTCACAACAAACAAACACCTTCAAGAATAAACTTGACAACTGGTTACCAGACGACAAAAACAAACTAAAACAAGTGACGCAATGACTTATTCAACACTGTGTGTTAAAGACACATCAGCCACAGGCTGCTCGTCTTTAATAAATAAATAAATAATTACATGGTGTTTTTATAGGCGTGAAAAACGTTAGGGAAGGGTAATCATTCAATAATTCATCACAATAGACTCGCATAATGAGGCATTGATTGTTTATTATATTAGTGTAGTACATATTAGTGTAGTAGGCTTCTGGAGTATGATCAGCTGCGTGGAGCACAGGCGACATAAGCCATGGTTTTTGGGGATAGCCAGAGTCCCCTAGTAGCCACTCAATTTTTCCACTTCTGTGTAATTTTTAATCGCTGTCGCATATCTGAAACAAGGCAGAAATATTTTTTATTATTTAAATAGGTAGGTACCATCTTCCTCCCTTGGAGGATTTTGCAGACATCATTATTGGTGAAATGCAACTATGCACTGATATGTGTTGGTCTTCTCACAATGTAAAAATAAAATCATGTTATTTTCGTTCATTTCATGTGTTATTTTAGCTTTTCATGTAACCTCAACTTTATAGTTTTGCGCTACCACTTTGTAACACCATCGTGTTACGGTAGCGCAAAAAGGTGTGCGACTTTTGTAGTGCCGTTGCATAACATTTTGTGTTACTATTGTGTCAAAATTCTGGACTTTATCCACACAATGTTGAAACAAATCAATTTTTTACAAGTTTGCAATGCCCTTGTGGAGATTTCAAACAAAATTTAATAAATATAATGTATACATACCCTTTGTTTGATTACATTCCTCTCTTGTTTTGTGGTAGGAAATTTCACATAGCTTGGAAGCAGTTCATTGAGGGCATGAACAACTTCCTCTACACAGCGACTTACAGACGGCTAGCTGAGGGGCTCTAACCAGTCCTGCCCCACTGGCTTTTGATAGCTACCGGTGGCCAGGAAATTGAGTGTTGTATCTAAAAAAATAAAAGTAATTCTTTGTATTAAAAAGTAGGGTTAGAATAAAGGTAGTATTACAGTGTAGGTAGGTAAGTACAGCCACCTCCCCGAACAGCCTATAAGGAACTTTAACAACAGTCCATAGCTGGACGCAGGCCTCCCCGTGATAAGCACCTTATTGGTTTTTATCTCATGTACCTAAGTACCAGTACCTATTACTAATTTTAATGATGCACTTACTTTGATTTCTGGTGTTATACTTGTGCACCTTTGAGGAGTCACTCCATCTCTGCTTTTAAGGATCCCACATAGAAAAGAATACAGTTCTTTGCTAACCCTTTAGCACCGCACAAACAATTTAGGGTCCATTGAAAGAGGGTCCGCAGAACCCCTGGGTAACCTCCTGTTTATAGTCGTACTTTGCTGGTGCCAGCGTCTTACGCGTCGTCTCCTTAGAATAATATCCTTATATAATAGAATGAGTCAGTCAGTCAGTGGTAATCTAGCTTTATTTATTAGAATAATTGGTAGATTTTTAGGTTATGTTGTTCAAAACAAACAATCAATGAAAACTACTTATTCGTTCCGAAACTAGTAATGAGTGACTTGAATGTTTATACAAATCATTATTTTTGGGCTCTAAATTTTCAAATCACATTATAGTAGTGTAAGCTCAACAATTTAATGGTTGAGCAAGCTTATAATTCAAAATATTTATTATTGGAAACAAAAAATAATTGTTAATAAAACCGTAAAATTTCCGAATAGACCGGATGTAAGATTTTGAACGAAGCGTGTGAAATAATCGTAAAACAAAACACGGGGCATAGACAACCAGTCTTGTGGCATGCAGAATACCATTTTTCGATTCCACACATAGGCTCGTTTGAAACGCGTTTGTGTTTAGAACGCGTTGTGACGTCACACGTTTTGGGCATGTTATCTCTTGGGTCATAGGGAATCGGGCCCCTGATCGATCGTGATGATGACTTGCAATTGCAAACATGCCTTGTGGAAGGGCATGGAAGTTTTTGGTTTTGTTTTTAGTGTTATGGCAACCCTGTCGTCTTCTCTTGTTGTGTATCAAAGTTTTACAAAAATAAAAAATAGCTAACTGCAGACGGTTGCAAACAATCTAGAGGTTGCTCAACTGATCCATATCAATTCCAATCGGCTGTATTGCTGTATGGCTTGCTGATGCACAGACACTCACCAGCTCGCGGGTCGCGCACGCGACGTCGCTTCGACCAGAGGATCAAAATCAAAATCAAAAACTCTTTATTTCCATAAATACAATAAATGTACACTTAGAAAAGGTCAAAATATAAAAGTAAACACTGACACGGAAATAAAGTGATATTATTGATTGATGATTTCTGTCGCTTCGTTATGTAGACTACGACGCTTTGACAAATTTAGCCAACATTACGAAAGTCCTTCTCTATCATCATCTGTGTGTTGAACTCCATCTGAAGTTGCTACATCAACCAGCACCCAGCCCAGCAGGAAAAGACGAAATATACAAATTAGTGCAAGTTTCCCTATTCATCGCACAACTAAATAAATTATTCTGCAGGTGGAATGCTGAGCTGAAAAGTGCTGTAATTTCATAGACCGCCCGTTTGTATGGCACTCAAATAGATATTCGAAGCTCGGAAGTATTACTATTACATACTGGGGGCCTACTCGGAAATAAAAAATCTTAGTTTCTAATTCGTTATCAAGCAAAACCTACCCTTATGTCACCTACGTAAGATAGCGTTTGCACCAAATTAGATCAAAAATTTCGATTTTCAATTTTACGAGTAGGCTCCCGTGTTCTTAGATACTAAAATCGAACTTTCTGGTTCGTTTTCGTGTAAACGCTATCTTATGCATGAGAACATAAGAGTTGATTTTGCACGTCGTCGACGAAAACGATTTTCCTTTGAAGGAAAATCGAAGTTTCGTTTCCTCCCTGGCTTATGCTCTCATCACCTGGCCCCAAAGGAAGATAAGCTACAATTCACTCAAAATCATTCGAACACTAAAGCCGGTTCGTAAGAAACTATGGGATCGCTGTCAAGTTATGATATGAATAGTAGATTGTTAGCCTAGGGTTGAAAATAACCCATTCCTGAGGTAGTTAGACTTTAGTCTGAGTAGGAATTGATTCTTTTACCCGTGGCAAACACTACTTTTCATTTAGAATATGAGGAAAATAAAAGATTTTCTATGACACAATTTGCTTCGTCTGTAATGGAATCTGGTGTCAATAGTTCGCTTGAACTCATTTTTAATATTAAATTAAAATCTTAGCACAAAAGTCCGTCACAGATACATACTTTAACAGATTTTAGTATCCCGCCAATTTGTGTTGACTTATTAAATTTTAAATATGGAACTCGCCGCTCGCCGCGTAATTGTCGCGGCTCTCGCGGTTTTTTCCGCTCAAAGAAGTTTGCGCTAAATTCACACACACTGGCTGTTTAGAAAGTCATGACCAGTGGCGGATTTGCAGTCTTGGCCGCCGTAAGCCTCTAAGTTTTGCCGCCCCGTAAATTAACGGAAAAAACCGGCAAAGTGCGTGATGGGCTACGCACAAAAGTTTTTTTTAAATCCAAAGTGGAACTCTCTGTTTTAAGTTTTCACTTTTCAACACTTTATTTACCAAGATCTCACGTAAATATTATTTTTATTTGTAAGGGCCAACATGCCAGATGTAATAAAAAAAATTGTAAGCCATATTTCGTACAAATAAAGTTACAGCACTTATTACCTTATTAGTTATTATATTAGTTCAAATTTCTTATTATATTTTTTTGTAACACAAAAAATCCATTTTAGGCCTGCCGCCCCCGATAATCTGCCGCCCTAGGCTACAGCCTACTCAGCCTGCTGGTAAATCCACCACTGGTCATGACATTTTTTAAATTAGTTTTTTTTTACATATAACTATTCACAGCTGAGTGCTGACAGCAGTTCTATTTTTAAAGTTCATTCCGGCCCTAGGAATGAATTTGTATAAGTTTCTCCCTCCCCATGAAAGGAAAGCAGCATTTCCCGCCCAATAATCAGATCAAAACAACACTACTTTCCGAGTATAAGAAATGAAAAAGTAGTTCTTCTACTATTATTATTATTATTGAGAAGAACGCACCTGGTGCGGCAGGGGTGCTTCATGCCGCTAAATGTATGGAAGGAAACGAAAAATTTAATCGTTTTTGTAAACTTCATAAGCAAAACTACAGCAAAGAATCTGCCATACCATCGGCCGAGAGTTCTCCAAAACGTGAATTCACATGTAAATTGATAAACGCTAAAGTTAAATACTGTTGAAATTCTTGCGCGGCATAATTGTTTCCCTTCAAGCCTTCGACGTCGGTGCGCCCTGCATCACAGTGCCAGTGCCACAGCAGACAGTCAATTACCTACCTGCACTCAATTATCTACCTACCCACACCAAAAATTATGAAGAGGTAAAAGTTTGTTGCACGACTGTCGACTGCACAACAATAGGAGTGCAGTGTTTGCATTGCAGGTGTCATCTATGTGAGTTTCTGTATTCCACGATTAATTACCTACTTATAAATAAATGTTTGAACAGTTATGGATGTATGCTACATCGTCCCAAAGGACAAAACCTAGCTAATGTTTGACAAAATATTGATGGCGGCAGTATGGCTCCATCTAGGTATACGTAATAATAATTTACAAATATAAAGTACTTAAATTCTTTATTCACAAAAAAAATTACAATCAAATAATAGAAATAAATTATAACTAGGTGTGGGATTCAGTCACTCCTATAGGGAGGGAACTGGGAATGTTTTAATGGATCGCACTCGAGCGAGAGCACCGCACGCGCACACCGCCGCGTGCGGACTGCCGCGACGTGAGGGTACCTCGGGCGTAATCCCTTTAAGGGGGTACCCTACCTCGTTATTGTGTGAAAAGGATAGGCATAGGATTTCGCGTTCACAGGAGCGGGACAGAGCAAAGCGGCGTAAGCCCAAAAATCAAGTTTTTAGTAGTTATTTGCTCCCCACAAACATTAGAATAGTTAATTGAAAAAAAGGCAACATATAAAATGTTCTTTATACTTAGCTCAATTACTATGCTTAATCTCAAGATCGTATCATCTGTATTTATTGAGAAATTAGGGTTTTAGTAAAAAATTAGAGGTCTTTGTGATTTTTTTCTATCGAGAAAATTTTATGGAATCGTGTTTTCGAAACATATGATCGATAGAATAAGTCCTGAACTTTACCATATATAAATTTCAAAGTTAAATATTCAGTAGTTTGGAAGATATGGAGGTCCGACGGAGTTGAAAATAAGCAATTTGAGGGTAGGTACCCCCTTAATGTTACACTGTATCTCACATCTCTTCCTTTTACAAAATTGAATGAAAACTTAAACGATTCACCCGAAGTAAATAGTTTTACAATAATTGTAAGTAAGTAGGATATAAAGTTACATAAGTGTGAATACTTACTAGACGTAATTCGTCTCTATTAGTTGCAATTTTATTGAAATACATATGTTATATATTTCAATAAATATAATGTAGTATATATATGTTACTTAAACAGTAGGCTATAAGTTCCAAACCAAATCGAATTGCTACAAAATAAAATAGACTGGCTAAAGTGGCTAGCTATAATCTCATAGATTATCACAAAATCAATCTAACCGGTCATACATAATTTAGTCAAATTAATCTTATATTAAGCTAATACCATCTCTTCTTCTGCTTTTCATTCTTGTTACTTTCATAATCATTTAGGAATTCAATTACATTCAACTATCATGGAATGTTTCGCCATATCTCGCGAAATCGTGTTCTTGAGTGGAGATCACGACTCGGCAAACGTAGTGTAGGACGCCTTCCGGCTAGGTGGGACGACGACCTGCGAAAAACTGCAGGCAGATGCTGGATGCGGCAAGCTGAAGCTCTATGGCGCTCATTAGGGGAGGCCTATGTCCAGCAGTGGACTTACATAGGCTGATGATGATGATGATTTTGGAATGTACCTTTTACCGTTTAACGTTTTACCGATATTCCGACTTTAGTTTCTCTAATCATGGTATAAACCTTCTCTTCGACCCTTAATTCAGGTTCTTTTGCTTTTCTTTTTTATGTTCATGTATTTTCCTTTTTCTTTCCTAGGTATTCATAACACAGTCTCTATCCACGACCTTATTCTTCTGTTTTTTGTTTTAGCAACTGCCTGTATCTTTAACCTAAATGGTTTGTTGAAGAGTAGTTTGCCTGGAGAATTTGTTAATTTGCTATTTTAGATATTTAAATATTCTAGTAGGTAGCTTTTAGTTTTTCCAGTCAGTTTTCTTGGTTCTGACGTTCTACTTTTCCGTTCTGCTGTGCCTAATGCAGATTAGACAAAATTATTTTAACCGATCCGTCCGATGCAAATTATCTTCCATTATGAGCGTGGTGTTGGTAGGAATTCCCAGTCTTGAAAGTATTTTCTTTAATTCTGCGGTTAAGTTTGCTTAAATGTTCATTTCATGATTTTATTTAATAAAATCTACTATATTAACTAACAACTAGGAACCAACAGAGAGCCACCAACAGGGTTACTTGGTAGTGTATAGGTAGACCAAGAAAATGCATCGCAATATACACCCAAATTGTAATGAAAATATGGACCTTTTTACTAAGCTAGATGGACCCGATATTCCTCATCAATTTTGGGCCACTAAACTTGAAAGCCATACAAGAGTCCCTAGTCAAGATTTCATGCCGACCAAATTTGGGATGGCCTTCGTGAGCAGCTCATAAAATTCTGTGTCGTAATTTTACAGGAATATTACCACGATTTTGGAGTTCTTGCTCAAACAATTTATAGTGAAAACAATCATTTTGAAACGATTCCTTTAAAACAATTATTATTTACTTGATCTTCATTAGTTTAGAGTTACCGTGACTGGTCGAGGATATTTTAAGTAATATATGATTTGCGTCACAGCCATCTTCAGTTTCCACTTTCACACAGTTCAGATAGATGACCGGCCTAATATTTTGTACTCGGCACGGTACCAACTTAAATCGGTTTATAACCTTGGAGCCAACTACTCACCGGTCAATTTACTGGGGCTTTTGATCGTGGGCCCAATATTATGACTTAAGGTATTTTAAGGTTTATATGAATTTTAAGGTTTGTGGTCCGCGATTTTTTCGAACTCTTACGCCGCAAGGGTAGGTGCATCCTAACATAATTCAATTTTACCAATAAAATTACTATCGGACGATCTGTCTACTTGCACTAGTAGTATAGTATTTTAATATCTGTACACTAGGTAAACCAAAAATAACAAGGCTTGAATCAGCCATTGTTTTATAGCCCGGATCGTTATGGCCCAGGGCCTTGATGTTGGGCGGCCAGTTGATGTTTTTTAGCTTTAACACTTTGACTGCCACCGACCCACGCAGACTGCTACACTCTGCCCCAGTAACTCGAATCAGCGTGCGAATTGTCTACTTTTCTGTTAGATTTGGTCAAAGTTGATAGATTTGGGGCTCAATTGCCAATATTAGTCGGTAGTTCTAAGAAACTCTGAACTTTATCTACAGTTCTAGGAACGACTTAATTCCATCAATAATTTTGATGATGGGCTAAACGCCATTGTTGACTGATCATGTCCAAGAAATTGGACCTGTTTAGCGTGAAAAAAACATTTATTATCTTTAAGAATAACAGAAGAACGTCATTATCTTCTAAAACTTGGACTTGATACCTGTTTAAGCTGTGCGCGCTGTTTTTCGTCATTTTCCCAGAAATAACTAAAAATTTACAACACCCTTACATGGTGAGAACATCTTCTCCTTGGAATATTTAGAGGCACCGGTAACACAGTTATTTCAAGACATTCAAAGCCAGTCATGTTTTTACCAATTATTTATGCACATTATACCTAATCATTAATTTTTTAGGTACTTACCTAATTTCGTAAGTATACCATATCCAACAAAATTGAATATGGCCGTTTGCCATTCTGATCCAATTTGAACACGTACGTCAAATAAACACACTATCAAGAACTTTTGAATAAACTTCCCGAATCTGAGCATTTTAGAGACCCTCGATCAATCTCAGTTTACTTCGGCACAGCGTCATCGTCTAGAATAGTCTAGATGGAAAATAAATAAACCACCAAAGTTTTAGGTTTTTCTACTGAATTTTCAGTGCTAACATTTGAAATGGAATAAGTACCTACTTACTATAATTATATTTTCACCCTTTGATAGGTATTAAAATTCGAATTAGGTTTTTAAGTTTAAGTTTTGGTTTATTACAGTTTTCGATTGATATGAAACCAAAGTATATTTCTTAGATAATAATCTAGTAGACATGTCTATGGAAATGTCCCCGGTAGCCACATCAATTTCCAACATTCTATCTAAAGCGGGGCAAGCTTTGGATTAGAATCAGACTTACGATTTTTGCTACCACATTTATTGCAATCAACTATTGCAATTAAATCAGTTTGATTTCTTCTTTTTGACCTCAATTTCACTTTTTCACTTGGGTTGCAGCCCATTGATTTGCCTTTGAAAAAGGTACTTAAGTAATTTTTCCGACAACTTCAAGCGCGTTCGCTTAAATCTTCCGTTAAAATTTTGTCTAGGTCAACATTGTCAACCATACAGAATTTCTGTAAGATAGTTTTGTCGACGTACATTTTCGATTATTTGGTCTATTTGGTTCTCATTCTCATTTGAAAAGTTGCATTTGCTACTTTGATGCCGCAGTCTAAATACATTTTTTTTATCGATCTTGTTTCATGAGCTTAACGCAACTGGCCAGCCTCGGGGCGGTGCAATGCAACCCGCAGGCCGCGCCGCCGCCTGGAGGACCACTACGCGTTACTTTCCACGAAAAATATTCTCCGTTTATTAGTAGCTTGGTACTGAGGCTCAAAGTGAACCCGGAATATTGCAATTATATCTGTAGCCCACTTCAGTGTTCAAAATCAAAAACTCTTTATTTCCATAAATACAATAAATGTACACTTAGAAAAGGTCAAAATATAAAACTAAACACTGACACGGAAATGTTGTAAGGTAGCTCGTTGTTTTATATATACATTTTACACTTTTGTTGTCGCCGCCTCCACCTTTTTCCGGAATCCACAGTTGGAAAGTAACAACGTAATTATTTAAATAGTGTATCATATTATTAGTGATTGTATTAATTAAATAGGATAGTATTTATTGTAACAAAATTATATTTATTAGTAATTTATTAGATTGAATATATTTAAATAGTATTCATTACGCTTCCGGTTGAAATGAGTCTTTCAAATGATCGTTCGTACGACCTTGTCTGTCATTGGTAGAATTTATGCTGCCACGCTATTGGTCGAGCTCGTGTCTATACGAGATCGGCTGTTTTTCATGACAACCAATGGCGAGGCAGGCCTCTGACGTAAGCAAGGGACAGTGAAAGGCTCAGTTTGACTCACTTTACTTTCGAACGCAGAATAGTTAACAAGTAATTTAAATTGAGGTCAGCTGCTGACTGTAAAAAGGATTTTTAAAAGAGAATTATTGTAAAGTATTTAACGTATCATAAATTAGTAATATTTAATATAAACCTATCATAAATGTTGTAAATAATTGATATAACTGTTTCATTAAAATTGAAATACCTATTCTTGTGTTTCTTATACTAATCCTTTCGTGTAATTCTGTTAAAAGCTTACATCAGAAGTGGGATAACAACGCTCACAAAAATGCCACGCAGCCGAAAACGACAAAAAGGGAACAAGTCGAGAAGGAGGAATAAGTCTACAAGTTCTTCGAGTTCCAGTTCTTCGTCGAGTTCATCCAGTAGTACTGGTAATGACAGGCGTCGCAGGAAATTGAGACGCACCAGGCGTGCGTCTCCCACAGTAAGCCAAAATGTTATTTTATCATCGGTGATACCAGAGTTCGACCCATTAGTGGACAATATTACCATGTGGTTAAATGTAGTCGAAGCCAATGCTCGCGCTTTCGGTTGGTCTGATCGTGTCTTACAATATCAAGCCTTGCAAAAATTACGTAACACCGCGAAAACCTGGTATGATTCATTGCAAAAAAATAAGACACGATGGACCACCTGGAATTGGGAAGACTGGCGAAATACACTATTAGATACATTTAGAACAAAACGTAACATGTTTAGTTTGTTAAAAGATTTGATTCAAACGAAACCTTCAGATGGCCAATCGTTATACGAGTTTTATTTTCAACAAAAGGGGAAAATAGATAAACTTAGGTTAGATTTTTCGGAACAAGATATTATTTCCGTAATTGTCGGGTCGATTGGTGACAAAAATATAAGTACAGCGGCAGATGCCGGTAATTTTAGGTATTGCGATGAGCTAGCTTCATTTTTACATGGAAAGATTCACTGTGAGCCTGAACAAAGACTTACACAAAAGCAGAATTCTCAACATAATAGAAATTCTGCCCGCTCTTCATTCGGTCACAATGATAGGAAGCCTGAATGTTCGAATTCAAATGCAGTTGGATCGAGCAGTTCTCAGCCAGTTAGTGCGAATATAACTTGTTTTCGCTGTGGGGAAGCTGGTCATAAAAAGACTACTTGTACTCAAAAAGATAATGTAAAATGTAACCTGTGTAGTAGGTACGGCCATCTGGAGCTTGCGTGTAGATCAAAATCTAAACCTAAATTGGAAAAGGTAGAAAAGGATACAGAGGTTAAGTTTATTGCCGAACCTAACCCTAAAAATAAGTTTTTCAAAGATGTCGAATTAAATAGTTGTAAACGACAGGCTTTCATTGATATGGGTAGCAGCTGTTCACTGATAACGCCGGCATTAGCACACGAGTTAAAACTGATTCCCTTTGAGCTAGAAGCGCCAGTTGTGTTAACAGGTTTTAAAATTGATTCTTGTTCACAAGTTTTTCAGGGCGTTAAAGTAAACCTTAGGGTAGATACAGCGGAACTTGGTGTAACAATGTACATTTGTGATGAACTAGCGGGTTGTCCTATTCTGGTAGGTAGGAATTTCACTGAAGATGAGAGAATAATGTATACTCGAGTAGGTAACAGCCTTCAATTTTGCTCGTTAAATAATGAACAAGTAGCATTAATAGAATCATTTATGTTTAATACTGATTCTATGAGTCACATTTCGTTACTGAACAACATATTCTCCAATTACCCACGCGTTGTATCCAAAGATTTAGAAACACTTGGCCAAACCAGTTGCGTTCAATTGGATATCGAGCTGACTACCAATAAACCTATTTGTTATAGACCTTATCGTATGTCAGAGTCTGAAAAGGTTGCCACGCGTAAAATAATTGATGATCTCTTAAAAAACGATATCATAAGAGAGAGCAGCTCTCCATATGCTAGCCCTATTCTATTAGTTGACAAGGCATCGGGTGAGAAGCGTATGTGCGTTGACTATAGGTCTCTTAATAAGGTCACAATAAAAGAAAAATATCCTATGCCTATTGTAGAAGATCTAATTGATAAATTAAGGGGTTGTAAATATTATACTTCATTGGACCTAAAAAGCGGGTACTATCAAATCGGTATTAATGAAAATTCAATTGCCAAGACAGCATTCATCACCCCTGAAGGTCATTATGAGTTTAAAAGAATGCCGTTTGGTTTGTGTAATGGACCAGCCGTATTTCAGAGGTTGATGAATACTGTATTGGGAAGGCTTCGTTTCGGAAAAGTAATTTGTTACATGGATGATCTATTAATAGCTACAAATACATTAGACGAAAACGTACAACAGCTAAATGAAGTTTTACAAGTTTTGGAGCAAAATGGCTTGACAATAAATTTAGATAAATGTCATTTCTTTCAAAACTCGGTTAGTTTTTTAGGTTATGATATATCGGAAGAGGGTATTCGTCCAGGGAAAAAGAAGTTAAAAGCAGTTGCTGATTATCCTGAACCTAAAAATATTCATCAGGTTAGACAATTTTTAGGTCTTATTAATTATTTTAGGAAGTTTATAAAAAATTGCGCGCTCATGGCTAAACCATTGACAGAATTACTAAAGAAAGAGGTGACATGGGTATGGGGGACAGAACAGGTTTTAGCCGTTAATAAACTTAAACAAGAATTACTTAACAATGCTGTTTTAACAATATTTGATCCTAAATTACCTATAAATTTGTACACTGATGCTAGCCGTGATGGAATAGGGTGCATCCTTACTCAAATAACGGACAGAGGAGAAAAACCAATTCACTTCTATAGTCGGCAAACTTCTAATGAGGAAAAACGTTACCATTCTTTTGAATTAGAGTTTCTAGCAATTGTAGTAGGTTTGCAAAAATTCAGACACTATTTGCTAGGATCAACTTTTAAAATATATACAGATTGTAATGCTGTTAGATATACATTAAATAAACAGGAAATTAACTCAAGGGTAGGCAGATGGGTTTTATTAACGCAAGAATTTACATTTGATACAATACATAAACCAGGAACACAGATGCAACATGTTGACGCGCTCAGTCGAAATCCAGTAGTTGAAGTAGCGGCTCCCCCATCCAATGAAAGCGTGTTGGCTATTACAGAAGGTGATTGGTTATTGTCTGTACAATTACAAGACACAAATATTTGTGAAATCAAAAGTATATTAGAATCAGGTCAGGCCGAGCTTAATCGAAAAATATTTAATGATTATGAATTACTAGGTAATAAGGTTTACCGCCGCACTGAATATGGAAGGCGGTGGGTAGTTCCTAAGAAATGTATCTGGCAAATTATAAGAGCTAATCATGATGACCTAGGCCATTTTGCGGTGGACAAATCGATCGAGAGAATCAAGTCTTTGTATTGGTTTCCAAAAATGAAGAAAATTGTTTCGAAATATATTAAAAATTGTTTAAATTGTATCTACTCTAAGAATGTCCACGGCAAAAAGGAAGGTAAATTGTTTTCTATACCAAAATATGCCAAACCTTTTCATACTTTGCATATTGACCATCTGGGACCCTTTGTCATGACAACGCAAAAGAATACTTACCTTCTTGTTACCGTCGATTCTTTTACAAAATTTGTATTTATTTCTCCTGTGCGCAGTACAAAGACCCAAATGGTGATTAATGAGCTAGATAAGATATTTAAGGTGTTCGGTAATCCTAGACGCATTATTTGTGACGCAGGAAGCTCTTTTACGTCTAAGCTATTTATAAAATATTGTCAAGGCAAAAACATTCGCCAACATGTAATAGCAACAGCCATGCCACGCTCTAATGGACAAGTAGAGCGCTACAATCGGACAATACTTGATGCTTTACGGAGTATGGGAGCTGGAACGGACAACAACAAATGGGACACACACATTACTAGTATCCAGCATGGTATTAACAGTACTATTAACAAAACCACATCGGCAATTCCCAGTGAAGTTTTTTTTGGATATCGACTACAAACAGATTCGGACAGTTTGATGGAGAACAATGAAAGCACACCCGTTGATGTTACCTCTTTAAGGAAAACAGTGAGCAATCGCATTCAGTCAAATGCAGACAAACAAAAAGAACAATTCGACTCTAAACGTAAGGCGGCTAGAATTTATGAAGTCGGTGATTTGGTCGTCATAAAAATTCCCAGCCAATCTAATGATGGGCAAAGCACCAAATTACTACCAGTTTTTAAAGGACCTTTCCTGGTTTCGGAAGTTTTGGGTCATGACCGCTATAAAGTAAAAGATATGCGAGGTGCTGAAAGGTCTAGTAAGCGCTACGAAGGAACAACGTGTGCGGAAAATATGAAACCTTGGATCAAATTGTCCGATCTAGATTCTGTGGAGTGATGGACTGGGATGTTGTCAGGTATCATTGCATTACTTACATAATATTTATCTATCATAAAATATTTTATCCTGTAATTCTTGCAATTACTGTTTGCTTTCTTTGTCTATAACTACGGTGTCTAAAGCATTTGCTTCGAACGCAGTATTGGTATTCAGAAGGATAGTCTAGTAACAGTATTTATCCGTGTAAAATAAATCTGTTGCGACTAAAATTAAGATTTGTGATGATATGCAACTAGGGTTGGCCAAAGGCATCGCCTAGGGAAAATTATAAATCTTGATTTTATTTACTCACTGACCGCTGATGGAACAGAGACTTTCTGATTACCAATAATGCGGTTCACATAACTTTATTATTCTTAGTCTGCTAAAAATTTTGATGAAAAAGCAGATTGGGAGACACTTCTTAAGCGAAAAGCCTTCACATAAATATATAATTTTTTAAATTTGTTCTCAGCAATCGCATCAGACTACAACGCTATCCAGGGACGGATGCGTAAGCAGGACGGCCGGATGTTGTCGCCGCCTCCACCTTTTTCCGGAATCCACAGTTGGAAAGTAACAACGTAATTATTTAAATAGTGTATCATATTATTAGTGATTGTATTAATTAAATAGGATAGTATTTATTGTAACAAAATTATATTTATTAGTAATTTATTAGATTGAATATATTTAAATAGTATTCATTACGCTTCCGGTTGAAATGAGTCTTTCAAATGATCGTTCGTACGACCTTGTCTGTCATTGGTAGAATTTATGCTGCCACGCTATTGGTCGAGCTCGTGTCTATACGAGATCGGCTGTTTTTCATGACAACCAATGGCGAGGCAGGCCTCTGACGTAAGCAAGGGACAGTGAAAGGCTCAGTTTGACTCACTTTACTTTCGAACGCAGAATAGTTAACAAGTAATTTAAATTGAGGTCAGCTGCTGACTGTAAAAAGGATTTTTAAAAGAGAATTATTGTAAAGTATTTAACGTATCATAAATTAGTAATATTTAATATAAACCTATCATAAATGTTGTAAATAATTGATATAACTGTTTCATTAAAATTGAAATACCTATTCTTGTGTTTCTTATACTAATCCTTTCGTGTAATTCTGTTAAAAGCTTACACTTTAAACCAACAAAAATCTCTATAGCCCTTTTTATTCTTGTCCCGACCCGATGTCTCTAATGAACAGAGATCGGCTTTGAGACGGGACTTCGGTGGTGGAGTACTCACTCACCTATAGCGCCTACTTACCACCAAGTTAGGTATGTAGGTGCAATCAGCACCCAAATATTTTATAGGTCTTATTAGCTTTATAACATCGGAATACGGCAAAGTAGAGAGTCTTTATTTGATTAAATACCTGGCAAAATTTAAATGAGAAGAAACCAATAGATTAGATACTTACGTACCTTGGTAATGTAGATTATTTTCCCAATGAATCTTTGGAATATGGCAAAGTAACGTATAGTAATACGTGGCACAGTTACAATGAGTAGGAACCGACAGACTTCATAAGTAGGTAGGTACTTAGATACTTAACATACATTGAATGTGTATCTAAATAATTTACCCGACTTTGTTTTTGACTCATTGTGGAATATAATTATCAAGGCGTGTAAAAACTTGTGTCCATTCCCTGGAGTTGGTCCATAGCAATGATACAGTTTATACTTATTCCGTCATAAGTATACAGCTACCAGAAATATTTTTACAGTTTGTAAATTATTGCTATGGACAGGTACATTATGCCTTTTATCTTCAATATATCGTTTTCGTTACCCCTCGAGCTCGATTGTAATAACCACCACGAGAAAATGCTAAGGTTGCGGTAGACACGTAATCGTAGGCAATTAGTGAAAGAGTATTCAATTTCTTAAAAGTGTAGGATAAGGTATGGAGATAGTTTATCTTTCTACCCTAGCACTAAACAAAATCAATTGTACTTGAACTAAAACAATACCTAAATATCATCGTTAGCGAAATCCTAACGCAAGGTAGGAGTGAGCGTTGAATCAACGAACTGTTATAAAAAACAGCTTTTCTACATTTAACGAATCAACCGTTTTCTCTTTTCCGCGAAACAGGTTGATTCAATCAACTTATTATTTCATTCAACGAACGACATACTATGACGTTGACACATTCTCGTTCGTTGACGGACAAAACGAATCAACCGTCTTCTCGCGCTCGAGCGAGCGAGACACCGCAGTAGTCGACAGCTTAAGATTGTTGGAGAGTGAAAGAGATGAATGTATGTTTGTTCATTCCGGGGGCTAAGCGCTCCGTGCGCCGCGCGCCGGCCTTCTGACTGACCAAGAAAAACAGGGAAATTATTTTCATTCGTTTAATTAGTTTGTTTATGTGACACGTTGAGGTCAACGCTTTTTTTGTGCGCAAGTTTAACAATTATTTTATTATGTATAGGTAGTGAAAGTTAGTGATAATTTAGGATATTTATGGCAAATAAGGACAGTGTTTTATTGTAAATAAATAATACTAAGTAGTTCAAATGTAAAAAAAGTAAAAAACAATTTGCAAAATGCCGGAATGACAAGGCACTACAGTTTACGTTTCGACAAACCAGTTAAAAAAAAAATTGGTTGCCTGTAAAGTCGGTATACGGGCGAAAGTTTTACGTGACAACGACTTTGAGTTCCTTTCACTTTTTATGTCTGCATAACGTGAGCGGAGCGTAACGCGTAACGCAGTTTCTTGAAGTGTCACCCGGCAAACCAATTTATAAGACGTTGTCACGTCAAAACGTCAACAGGTTTTGCCACAAGTTGACCGTTTTAGACGTTAACGCGTCAACACTACTCGTGCAATACAGTTAACGTTTCGACAAACCTGTTAAAAACGTCAACCGGTTTTTTAACCGGTTGACCGTTTATAGAAAACGGTTTCGTTTCGTTAACGCAAAAACAGTCAACGACCCACAACTAACGCAAGGAGTACTTTTTCCAGCAACCTTACCTCAATCACGCGTCTACCCTTCCCCTTTTACGAAAATAAGTTGGTGGGAGAACTTCGATTTGGTAACTACTCAGTACATACTGTTTTTGTCCTCGTCGCCAATGTGGGATTCAGTCACTCCTATAGGGAGGGAACTGGGAACAGAAACACGCGAATATGTTTTAATGGATCGCACTCGAGCGAGAGCACCGCACGCGCACACCGCTGCGTGCGGACCGCGCGACGTGAGGGTACCTCGGGCGTAATCCCTTTAATGTTACACTGTATCTCACACTAGGTACTGTTTTTCCAAATGAAAAAAATTTATATTTACAATATTATAATTTCGGTATTAAATTAAGGAGTGATGTGTTAATTCCAAAATTATTCATTTATTGGCTTCAAAGACGTATACTATGTAGTTAGTTCGAGAGTAGTGGGGAAGGGAATTATGGTCTCTACAAAGAATGGTCCGATTTTGAAAATTATTTTACTACTGCCTGTCTGAACGTCTTGTTGATAAAAGTAGGAGTTGCGTCACTGTGAGCATAGCTGTGATTGTGCAACCTAAGGATATGCAAACTGTGAATCCACAAGTGTAAGTAAGTATACACTTGGGTAGAGAAAGCGCGCGCGCGCACGCTTCACGTCTAGTCTAGTCTATGTAGGTACTCTGACCGATGCGCGATGCGCGATGATGGCGTCGTCCATCCGGGGTCATGGCTTGTACCTGAAGTGAACTTGTATAGAAATGCGCAAGTTTGTGACAGCGAGAACATGTTTGTTACCATAATCTCTTTATCTACTGAACCAGTAGTTATTTATGGACCATGTACATTTGTTACCATGGCAAAGTTAGGCGTACTGTACCTCGGTTTCGGTTTAAAGAAGTTTATTCTCATAAAAACAAAAATGTTCACTTATAATGAGATACAAGTTCTTAAAAATTATGTTTAAACTAATATTAGTACGCTTTAATACCTTATGTATAAGTTAGGCTATAGATGTATTTTTTTAATTTTGTTTTAAACATGCCTATGCTAGCACATTCCTTGAGCTCGTTAGGCAAGCTATTAAATAATTGCACTCCCTCGTATACAATTGTTTTCCTGCCGTAATCAGTACGTGTTTTAGCTAATTCTAGTTTATGTTTGTTTCTAAATGTGTATTGATTATTCTTTTTGCGTAGTTGTAGGTTTGATTTTATTGAGTTAGAATTAATGTTTCTTATCAAGATGCAAGTTGAGTACGTATACATTTGTTTAAGGTTTAATATTTTAGTTTTATTATATATTTCTTTGGTTGGTGTTAGGTATTTATAATGATACAGTGTTTTTATAATTTTGTTTTGTGTCCTTTGGAGAGGATTTAAATATGTAATAGCGGCCGACCCCCAAATTTCGATAAGATAATTTAAGTGCGATTTAACTAAGGAATTATAAATGATTGAGCGTGCTTTGGTTGGAATACAGTGTGCTATTTGGCGTAATGATATTAATAAAGCCGTTAACTTTGACTTGACGTGATTGATGTGAGATTTCCACGTCAGTTTGTCATCCAACCATAAGCCGAGGTATTTTTCTTTATCACTCCGTTTAATGATATCATTGTCTAAGATAAGAGGGGAAAAATTGGGGATAGCTTTATTTATTGCAGCAAATATCATGTAGGATGTTTTTTTTGTATTGATTGTCAAGAGATTAAATTTTAACCATTCGTTTAGTATGTTGAGGTCCCTCTGAGCGTGAGTCATTATGTTTTCAATCGATTTATCAAAATAAAATAGACAGGTATCGTCGGCATAGAGAGTTAAGTGTCCAGATAGACCTATTTTATTGATATTATTTAAGTAAACTAAAAAAATTAATGGCCCGACAATTGTGCCTTGGGGAATCCCGTAGGTCACATTTTGTGACCTACTTTCGAAGTTATTGATCTTAACAACTTGCCGCCTATTTTCCAGGTATGATTCAAACATTTTGAACGCAATTCCTGTAACTCCTATGTTATTTAATTTCAGTAACAGCTTTTTGTGACAGACTGTGTCAAATGCTTTTTTTAAGTCAATAAATATACCTACTGCAATATTCTTTTGATCTATGTTAGTTTTAATAATAATAATAATACATTTATTTCAGACAACATTAGAACAAGTACAGATCTTATTAACTTATTCTACGGTCCATATGAATATATACCTTAAATCTAACATACATAAAAATATAAAAACTTATTTTAAATAAAATTGCACACGTTCTAAATTTGCGGCGTCGACGTTTTTATTTTAGTGACTAAGTCTACTGTGGCGGATAAGGTATTTGACTTTGGACGGAAACCATATTGTTCACTGATAAAGAAGTTTTTTTCAACAAGGTAGTCATTTAAGCGATTATAGAGAATGCGTTCAAAGATTTTCGACATTACCGGCAAAACTGAGACTGGCCTATAATTTCCAGGGTCAGTCTTTATCCCTGATTTGTAGATTGGGCTGACCTTGGCAATCTTAAGCGAGTCGGGGAAAGTACCTTCCGTTAGGCATTTGTTTATACAGTTTGCTAAGTGAGGTGCGATTATATTTTTAATGCATTTAACTGCCTTCGTACTTAATCCGTCTAGCCCGGTACTGGTGTTAGAATCGAGTTTATCGATAATTTTATAATTTCATCCGTGGTACATAATCTGAAATCACTTAGTTCTGAGTCGTGTTGGTAGTTTTCCTCGTACATTAGGATATTACCAGTCTTTTCGTGATATAATTTAGGGATTTTATTAGCCAATTCGCTACCTATTGAGGCAAAATAAGTATTAAATAAGTTACAAACTGAGTTACCCTCCGTAACTGGAATTGAATTCAATATGAGTTTTGGTGGTTCGTTATTATCTTTTATTTTATTTTGTGCTAATTCATTCATGATTTCCCACATTCTTTTAGGATTATCATAACTTTCGTGAAACATTTTAAAATAATATTGTTTTTTCTGTTCTTTTATCATAGACCTGGTCTTTCTTTGCGCATCGTCAAATTGTTTTAATAAAGTTTTATCATTTGTGTTAATTTTAGTTTGATTATAAATATAATTTCGTAAGTTTATTGAATTGGTTATATTTTTATTTATCCAATCACTTTGCGGGCTATTTAAATATTTTGTTTTACTTATTCTACTTTTATTAACGAGGTCTAAAATAAATGTTTCTAAATAATTATAATCATTTTCGCTATTATGGTATTCTGAGTTTATTGTATTTAAAGTCAGGCTTTGATAATCAACTGCTTTATAGTGTACTTTTTTGTTAATTTTTGGACTTAGACTACCTATTTCTAGAAAAATATTTTTGTGATCAGATAAAGAGGACTCAATGATTGAAATACTAAAAGAGTGATTATTTAGGTTTGTACATACATGATCTAGTAGCGTATTAGTAGTTTTAGTTTGGCGCGTGCTGTACTCTCCGTCTATCTTATTAACAATCTCATAACCAGCTTCTTGCAATTCCTGTAGGTATCGTGTGACGTCAGTCGTTTTGCTCAGTAAATCAACGTTAAAGTCGCCGAAGACAATAGATCTTTTTCGTTGCTCCAATTGCGGTGAATATATGTCTAAAAATCTTCCTAGATTTGATTCTCCTGGCCTGTAAATTGCTCCAATGTTCAAAGAGAGTTTATCTATAGAGATCTCTAAGTAGTGATTTCCATTTTCGCATAATTCTTCGGTCACTTCGTGTTTCATACAATTGTGAATAAATATAGACACACCTCCACCTCTGCAATTTTCCCTGTAGTTGTAAACATGCGTGTAGTTAGGTAATTGGTACGATTTGGCATCGCTTTCCGAGGTAAGCCATGTTTCCGTAAATATGATTATATGTGTAGTTTTAGGTATCGATTTTATTATGCATTTTATCTCATCGAACTTTCCAGTTGTACGGATACTTCTCATATTAGCATAGAAAAATCTTAGGCTTGATGAATGTAGTGGTATATCTTCATATTTTTCTCTTATGTAGTGTTGGTATTTATCAGTGAATTTTTTATTTTGTATCGGTTTGTTTATACGTTTTTTTGGTCAGTATTAATAATTATTCTTGGCACGCCACGTAGAAATCGTATAATGAGATCCTTCTCGCCAGTTTCTAGGCGGCGTTTTAACTCCTCTTTCAGTGATTTTAGGTACTGTTGCTGTGTCGGAGTCTGATCACCGTAAATCTGAATATTTTCGGGCAGCTTTGCCTTATTGCGTAATAACAGCTTAGGCGTATCATTGCTGATAAATGTAACTTTTATAGGTCGATTTTTTCCCGGCATATATTTGCCTAGTCGAAGCGTTTTAATAGGCTTTGGGCATTTTTCGTTCAATAGTACGAGCATGTTTGTGATCTGTTCGTTATCATGGTTTTGTCTCTCTCGAAAGCTCTTATCATTTTTTTCGATGATACCCGCAACTATGACGTTTTTTTCGCGGTACCTGACTGTAGAACCTCTACCTCTTCACAAACACGACACGTATACTTCTGCTAAACAAGCTTCCCCTTTTTCTATACATTGAAAAAGTCAGAAAAAAAAGAGTTTCTTTTCTTTGATACATATGTACTTGATTTTCTTTGCATTTGATTTTTACTAGGTACTAATATTTACAATTCGTCCGACGTTTGACGGTTTTATACGGTAGGTATTTCCTATTCTATATCATTCCCCCTCTAAAACGCCTATTTCATTCACTGAAAATAGTGATTAGAAAGCACTTTTAATCACTTTTTTGGTGTTTGATTTGAATTCAGAACACATAAATATAAATTATTCGACCACCATCTAAATGTTATTCAGCCTCCTTGCGTAAAAAACTCGATACAAACTACTTGTGTAAGCTATACTCGACACACAAACTTATTCTGCAAATAACTCCTCCTAGCGAGAACGTTATGTTACTGGAAAAGCTTAGGCTTTATCCTGATGAAGGTACTGGTACTGGGAAATTACGATTTTCCCAAGCCCATTGAATGCGCCTTCTCGTGAATGCGACTTCTGCATTAGGCACCTACGTCCTGCTACGGGCTGGATTCAGATGAATCGAAATCCAATTAAATGCCGGAACTCTACCTCAAGTTAGGTAGGTACCTATTTGGTATTAGCCATAGAAATCTAAATAGTGCCTTGTTATTTGGATTTCTGTGGTATTAGCACATACCTACTTTGGTAGCAAGGGAGCAGGCTTAGCCTGTGTCGTTGGCGTAATATAGTATTTTTTTAACCCTATACTCGGAGACTCTAGAGACTAAGGTATTTTTGTGTCCTTGTGATATGTAAACTTAACAAAATCTGATAAGCAAGGTAACAATTTTACTATAAACCAGAACTTCAATCGTACGCGCGCAAAAAGGTGCACAGGAATTCGAAAACAGACGACGAGAGGCGAATGAAAACTGTCAAAACTAAAAATTGTTTAAATTTCTGTGATTTGCTCATTTTGCTCTTATGACACCAGACCAGAGTGTTGTTTTGTAACTGGCGCCCCGCGCCCCGCGCCCGGGCGATCGAAATAGAAGTGCGCGTGTGTGTAGTGTACCGGTGTACGGAACCAGATGGTTTTAAAAACGCGTGTTACCAAAGCGAGCGCTCCAAAATGCAAAATGTGTAAATAGACATGTGCATGTGTAGTGTACTGTACGTACATACAGACTACAGATTCGATATGTTCTAGCTTGCCAAATATCCGCTGCCCGGCAAATAACCCTTATAGTCCGGGAGCCGACTGCAAAAAACCCTACCTGATAAAAAAATAGAAAATACCTACTCTGTAGGGGTAGCTGACTTTTAGTAACTGCAACTGCTCTTGGTCGGCCGCGGCTTAACTTGGCAACTTAACTTTATTACTGGTATGAATTTACAAGATAGTTATTTATAGTTTTAAACGCCCGACCCCAAAAAGTTGGGTGTTATGAGTTCGATGTTTACAGAACATCAGTGTGCCACACGGAGCAGCAGATTTGAATATTGTTTTTGTTTGGTTGAACTTTAAATCTTTTTGTTAATTTATCTTTTCTTAACACTGAGGGTCAGGGCCGTCTTAAACTAGGCTGGGGCCCTTGGGCACACAAGAATTCGCGGCCCTTTTGGAAAGTAAAAAAGCGAATTATATACTTAACATCTTTTACTAAGTACCTATGACCATTTATTATAGGTAATCAAAATATAGTATGATATAATGTCATTAACCTCTCAAGTGGCACGCCCCGCGCCCCGCTACCGCCGTTGTGTGGCAGGTACTTCCGCAAAAATCCGCGGAAATGCATTATTTCGCTGATTTCTTGATTATTATCTACTAACACCTCGTAACATCTATATATTTGAATTCTCCATAAAATTTCCTACAAAACAGCGTGGAAACATTCTGATGTTGTATAACGTAATTAATGAGGTTGATTAAAATTAAATTATAATTGCGGAAAAATGTAAAATTTTAATATTAAAAAAAAATCTTAAAAAAAAACTTTACCGTTTTTATGTCCAGTTTGAGTTTTATTTTAGAGATTTACCATCATATTATTACACTAAACACAAAAAAGAACACATTTCCAAGCCATTTAATTTAAATTAATTTTAATTCAGAAAAAACGATTAAAAAATGGCGCGGGTGTCAGATTTCAATTTTAAATTTACGATTTTTTTCTAAAATTTCTTCTAAACTTGGTTAGTTTATGGTTTTAACGTCAGCTTGACACTGTCAGTCAACTTTTAAGACATTGACATGGCTGAAAAGTTGACTGTAAGTACATAAATTCGACGAAGCAAAAAACAACAAAAAAAATCGGAAAATCGGCCATAATATGGTCGCAGCTTGACTTTGGAATCCCGAGTGATTGCGTTAGTGATCGCTAGATGGTGTACTTAGTAAATTAGGTAGGATGCGTTCGGAAATATTATTAATTAGTACAGTAGGAATAGGCGCAGTCATCGATATAATGGCGTAGTAGGTTTGACACCTTCTGTTAAGATTACTGATCTGTGAAAAAAGTGTAATGCGCCCGACAAAAATGTTTTGAGAATAAATGTGTAAGAGAAATTGTCGATCCTTCGGGGCCCCCTGAGATTGGGGGCCCTGGGCACGGGCCCCGTGTGCCCTTATGGTAAAGACGGTATTGCTGAGGGTACCCGCAACGTACTTACATGCCGTTCTGCTGCATCGCGTATGTGCGGCACCGGCACGGCGGCGGGCGGCGGCGCGGCGGGGCGCCCCTGCGAGTCGCACGCACCGCACCGCAGAGCTTGGGCAGTGACTGCCTTATGGTTTTGTAGTGTATAAAAACCTAACTAGCATTGCCTATGGCTTAATTTCTTTAAATCTCATACCATACTCAACTGCAGTTATTTTGGTTATAACAGACTAGTGACTGCCCGCGGCCCCGGGCGTGTTGTTTCTATGGTTACGATTTAAGGTTATTTATATCCAATGGGAACTAAGTAATGGAATACAAAGCAGCCTATGTTTTATTTCATTCCTAGAACTACTCGTACTACACAGTAAATTTCAGCTCGATCCAGTCAGTATTTTTCGCGTGAAGAGGTAACAAACATACATCTAACTAAACTAAACCTCCAAACTTTCGCATTTATAAATATTAGTGCGTTAATAATCCATAATACATAGGTACATTGTGCAATGGTGCATACGTTTTGGAGAGGCCCTTTGAGGTGCAGTTACCATGGACAGTGGACACTGGACAGGCGTGCATCGGACCTACATGGATAACTGCTCCATTATATAGGGTTATTGGTAATTAGACCGGATCCTTTTAGGGGGTGATGGGGGAGGCCATTTGCAACTATTTTGACCCTATATCGTATTATGCAATAGTTAACCATTTTTGAGATATTCGCAAATTCTTAATTTTTTGGGAAAACCCTGATTTACGTCTTCAAAATTAAATTAAAAAAAAAGTGATCATCCAATTCAAATTTTAGTGACTGATTTAGATAGCCTGAAGTCTAATTATTAATAACCACTAACACAATCGTATGAATCTGTACCCATATGGAAGCTAAAGGACATGTTTATAAAAACAAAGTTTATTTTTTTTGTAAAGTCCTTACAAAAACCCCATTAAAAAAAAATACTCCAGTGAATTTGGTCGGCATGTTATTTAAAAAACATCTACACATCTTTAGCTATCCAAAGAGGTATAAATCAATGCACTTTGTAACACAATTGCAGAAAAATACGGGTAAATGTAATGACTTAGCTGGTGAATAAGTTTGGATACATTGCTTTACCAACATCTTGGACTTGGGCTTTGCTTGCGCGATTTTCACTTAGTTCTTTTTTTGAATTATTGTTCCGAAAACAGAATAGGCTGATATCATGGCGGAGTAAAAACTTTTTGTTGTTTGACCTGCAATGAAAATAACCGCCGAAATCTCCCGCTAAACGCATGACAAATGAAATTCTAATAGTTTTTCTTCTCGCATTTTTCGAACCGGTGAAGTAATAAAAGATTTAATTTATCAACAATTATGCCACGCATCCTACCACCTCCTCGAGACTTTTCAAACGAAGAATATGCGGATATACTGTTTTGTTATGGTTATGCAAACGGTGTCTCTACACGTGCACGGGCAGAGTATCAGTCTCGGTTTCCTCAGCGCCGGGTACCTCATGAAAGTGTATTTGATAATACATATCGGCGACTTCGAGAGACTGGCAGTGTTCAGAGACGACAAAGTGACGCCGGCCGACCGCATGTTCATCGAACGGAGGACGAAGAAGAAATCATTCGTCATTTTGAAGAGGATCCTACCATTTCAACTAACATGGTTGCTCAAAGACTCGGTGTAACCCAATGGAAAGTTTGGCATACGGTCCATGGAGCAGGTCTCTATCCGTACCATTTAACCCCTGTACAAGTATTAGAAGACGGAGATCCCGCTAACAGGATAACATTTTGCAGATTTATGCTAAATGCTGACATAGAGAACCCTAATTTTTTCAGAAAAATATTATGGACGGATGAATCAAAGTTTGATCAAGATGGAATCACAAATTACCATAATATTCATTTTTGGTCTAGAAAAGCTGATCTTAATCCCAATAAAAAGAAAGAGCAAGGGTCGCAAAGACAATTCTCACTTAATGTATGGATGGGAATAATTGATGATAATTTAATTGGTCCCTATTTCTTGCCTAATTATTTAAATGGTGACACATACGAAGAGTTTTTAAGAAACGAAGTTTTTGGCCTTCTTAGTGAGGTACCATTAGCAACACGCCAAGGTATGATTTACCAACATGATGGCTGCCCCGCTCACTACAGGACTAGTGTGCGTCAATGGTTCAATCAGCATTTTCCGAACCGATGGATTGGTAGAGGAGGTAGTATTCCATGGCCAGCAAGGAGTCCCGACCTTACCCCATGTGATTATTATGTTTGGGGTCATATGAAGAGCCTAGTCTATGACGATTTGACGTCACCTATCTCATCAGTGGATGAATTAAGACGCCGAATAATAAGAGCTGCCGAAAAAATGAAAATAAATTTGACAACAAGGGTTGTTAAAACTGAGTTACGCCATCGTATGCGGCTTTGCATACGGAATAGAGGTGGACATTTTGAAAACGAATTGTAAATTGTAAATTAAAATTTGTAAATTGTAAATTAATAATGTAAATTGTAAATTAAATAGTAAATTGTTTTGATAGTAATAAATTTTTTGTTTGTTTTACAAAATTCATAGTTTGATTTATTGGAAGTTACTACCTGCTTATGGTTTATCCTTTTTTCTGCAATTATGTTACAAAGTGCATTGATTTATACCTCTTTGGATAGCTAAAGATGTGTAGATGTTTTTTAAATAACATGCCGATCAAATTCACTGGAGTATTTTTTTGTTAAATGGGGTTTTTGTAAGGACTTTACAAAAAAAATAAACTTTGTTTTTATAAACATGTCCTTTAGCTTCCATATGGGTACAGATTCATACGATTGTGTTAGTGGTTATTAATAATTAGACTTCAGGCTATCTAAATCAGTCACTAAAATTTGAATTGGATGATCACTTTTTTTTTAATTTAATTTTGAAGACGTAAATCAGGGTTTTCCCAAAAAATTAAGAATTTGCGAATATCTCAAAAATGGTTAACTTTTGCATAATACGATATAGGGTCAAAATAGTTGCAAATGGCCTCCCCCATCACCCCCTAAAAGGATCCGGTCTAATTACCAATAACCCTGTATATTATTTTACGAGCGATGCGCTGAGCTTTTGAGCCGACACGGTTCCATCCAGTACCAGCATGCGAGGCGAGGCGGGCGGGGTAATGTAATGTAATGTAATGAATGAGCGACCGGATCACCGGAGCGATGGGCACGGCCGCGGCCGCATCAGAGCTAACCCGGCATAGCCTAGGTACCTACTCAACTCATCCATTTGTCTAAGCACCATTTAGCAGCAAGTTAAGTTGATTAGGCTAGTAACGCTAAAAAAACGTTTTTCTAGGTTCTACAAGTAATTTAAATAGTTACCTAGTTATGAAGTGTTGCGCACACGGCAAGCACTTTGATAAGAACCCGCGCCGCGCTACAACAGTCTAACATTCAGTTTATTCTATTGACATTTAAGGATATATTTTTTACTAAAATCAAGATTATGTTGATAGACTCCAAGACTACCTACAATTGATTCAAAGTATCTTTTAGCAAATGGCGTACCTACCTACAAATGGCGTACCTACCTACAAATGGCGTACCTACCTACAAATGGCGTACCTACCTACAAATGGCGTACCTACCTACAAATGGCGTACCTACCTACAAATGGCGTACCTACCTACAAATGGCGTACCTACCTACAAATGGCGTACCTACCTACAAATGGCGTACCTACCTACAAATGGCGTACCTACCTACAAATGGCGTACCTACCTACAAATGGCGTACCTACCTACAAATGGCGTACCTACCTAGAATGCGCACATGACTTCTTATCTGCTATCTAAATTAAGTAGGTACTTGTAGAACCTAGGAAATAGTGAAATCGCGATGTTTTTATCGAGTGTCTCTAACAGTGTTGCCAGATCGAATTTGACAAAATCAGTAGAAAGTCACGTAAAAAATCAGTAGCTTGAAGAAAAAATCAGTAGATTTTGAAAAAATTACAAATTTCTAGCTTTTGACACGAAAAATGCGTGGTAGGTATCTGTAAGTTTTTTTGTAAAATCGGTTCATCCGCTAGGGATCTATAAATAGTAGGTCATCATTAGTTCCCTATCGGATGAACCGATTTTGATTCAGTTTTTTTATGTTTATCCAGTGTGTGTGTTTCACTTTTCAATGATGGCATTCATCAAAGCCATAAATATTTTACTTTGTAACTTAGGTAGGCAAAATAAAATATTCATGGCTTTCGAATATCAAAAAATGATGTGTTCATTTCTAAGGGCACTGATCAGGTTTTTTGGGGTGGGTAACTAGGTAGTGTACAATGGTGTCCCGTTGTTCCTTTCAAGAAAAACAAAATATTTTTTTTTCTTTCATCACAGAAAGAGGGATGTCTATTTTTTAAAATTTTATTTAAAAAAAATTAGACACCAAGCTGACTCGAGAATCGTATGAACACCAAGTGAAATCGAATTTTTAATTTCTTTTGTTGTTACAAGGCCTTATGCCTAGGCCTTGAGTCTCTCTCAGGAAAAGCTGGTTGATTACTCGAATTTTACAAAATAAATCAGTGGCTGTTCAAAAATCAAGCAGATCTACTCGTAGGAAGTGTAATAATCCATCTACAAGAACTACTGCTAAATCAGTAGATCTGGCAACACTGGAAATGTTTATCGAACGAACGAACGGACCGACCAATCAATTCGAAAAAGATAGGAACACAAATGGTAAAATATTACATGTATTATTATACCACAAATTATATTATGGGAACACAGATGTTTACAGGAAGTGGAAGAAACGAACGAACAAAACAAACTCTTCAATTTCATTAATATTTTGTCAGTATTGTGACGAACCGGATTGGTGAAAATTTCATTGGCTTGTGACACTGACAAGTGACAGCTTACATAATAGACACGGAACCATTGGCGCTCGGGAAAAATCAGGTAGATTTCACGAAATCTTAGAAATATAATAATAATAATAAATAAATAATGCTGGACAATTCACACAGCATTATCTAGCCCCATGGTAAGCAGAGCTTGTGTTATGGGTACTAGATAACTGATATAAGTACATAATAATATACGAGTACATAGATAGATATTTTTTATTATACATATAAAACGACCAGAACACCCTGAACAAATATCTGCAGATCGTACAAATATTTGTCCCATTTGTTTGTTGTGTGAAATAAATCAGTAGATCAGTAGACGGTTCAAAAAGCAGGTAGATCTACTGCTAAATCAGTAGATCTGGCAACGCTGGTCTCTAACCAACTTAATAAAGTAATCCGTTTTGAAAGTACTGGATTCTTAAAAGAACCTACCTTTAGCTACTGGATCCACGATATAATTCGGCAAGAACAGTCGACTACAGTTGCCAGTTTTCAAAAACATATTAGTAAGTACCGTCTGCATCTAAAATAGCATCATCGACCTATGTGAGTCCACTGCTGGACATAGGCCTCCCGTAATGAGCGCCATAGCGCCCTTTCTTCAGCCTGCCGCATCCAGCATCTGCCTGCAGTCGTGCGCAGGTACTAATCCCACCTGGGTGGATGGCGTCCTACACTACGTTTACCGAGTCACGCTCTCCGCTCAGGAGCACTTTTACCCTAGCATAACGTACCCGCCCTCACGGACGTCCTCGTGAGATGGAAAGGCGCAAGTCTGTCGACGTGTGTAGCGTCCCACATAATGGGCCACCCAACTCCCATGGGATTAGTGCCATACCGTCTTGCGATGGGCCTCTTACCATCGTCATGCAACAGAGTTATCGGTTCGAGAGTAGCTAGTATGTTAGCGGTGACAAAGGCCCGCCACGCGCCGGCCGGAGGCTGGCATGGCGAGACAACCATGCAATGTCCTGACTCCCATTTAGAAACGGCCAGAACGCGGGCACGATCCGCAGAACTCGAGCACGTTTGTATCAAACAATTCAATAAACTATTTCAGCCTTTGAGTCTGCAGGTGAAATAGTCAACAAAGAGAAAATATGGGCTTTATTTTCTAAAGATAGCTTTGAGCGTCTTTCAACATTTGTGACCAACTAAAGATATCGTATTTGTAAGTAGGTGTATAAAAACTTTAAACGGTAAAATAATATTTTAAACAAAAACTAAAAGCACTGTTAAATAGAGAGACATACATAACAGCTCTCAGCTGCTCGTCTAGAAATCAATAATAATAATAATAATAAAAACTGACTTCTAGCTCCTGATTATTTAGGTAGAAATTCTGTTTAGAAATAGAAATCCGAACCTCGGCTCGTTTTGTTTTGAGGCAGATCGATTGATTTGACGTCCTCCTAGCCGAATTTTAGCTTCGGTTCGGCGCGGCGTCCAGTTTAGCCATGTGAACAGGACATAGGTATTATGGCGCACAAGTGTCTGCGCAAACACAGATGACTAATATAGGATGATACAAACACCCAGACTCTCTCGTTAGTATAGCGGTAGCGAGTTCAAGCGCATACGTAATACTTACCTAATGAGTTACCGGGTTCAGATCCCGGTCGAGCTTTCAAAACAATGTAACTGGGATTTTTCGATATAAATAAAAAATAAAATCACAGAAACCGCCCGGAGTTAGAAAGTTGGCGATGTTACTCTTCCGTGTCTCGGAAAGCTGCTGGTCCTACGCCTGACCTCTCCCGGTTATTACTTTCCTTCCTCGGCTCAGTTGTCACATCGGATTATGAGATCGAGGGAGTTCACTACATCCAGTACCTAACTCAATCTCTCTTACCACGGAAAAACGCGTTTAATGCCACGGACAGATCCAAAAAGCAAATAAAACAGCAGAGATGATACTATTTAATTTAATATTCTTTTTCCAAAAATAAAGTCATTTAGACGCCTGAGTAAAGTCTGTGAAGTGATCCATAATTATTTTATCTTTCAAAGAGGTTTTGTAGGTGCTTATAGTATACTCTGATTTACTATATATAATTATTGGTTTATCAAGGTGATTTAAATCTACTAAATAGTGTACTTATTGCACCCGGAAATGACCAGGGTGAATCAAGTCTACAAAAAGTGTACTAGTGCACCCGGGTGAATTACCCCAGGTGAGTTAAGTATACCGCCCCGATACAAAATGTTGAGCATCAATAACAAAATCGATTAAGTACGACTTCTTCATAAGCAAAATCGATTGTCTTAAAAAATCGAATCGGTAAAGCATTAGGACTAGGTAGGACATGACTATTTGATCGTCAGTCGAACTGCCAGTCTGCCACACATAAGATAACTGGAAACTGGATAAAGTGGAATAGTGGATGGATGGATATAGTGGACTAACTGGAACTAATTAAATTGCCACCGAGTAGCGTCTGCAAACTAAAGTGTCGGTAAATTTTGATCGTCCGTCGCTTTAACTAAGAAGAAAGACGAACGAGACCGCTTCAATATTTCATCAAACGATTAAATTTACGGAAGACAATTATCGGAGAAGCTGTTGGAACTGCATCGTTTTAAATTTCCGGGAATTTCCTGAAAGTTTTCGCTTCGGGGAGAAACTGTAAATATTGTCAATTCAAAGTAGGTACCTAGCTAGTGTAGTTTAACTACCTAGCATAATCTAGTAGTTTCCGCCCGCGGTTTTGCACGCCTTCTTTCGTGATATACTTAGGTACTGAAGCCTGTCCTTTCGATCTCCTTGCCAATATCATAATTCTAATTCTCTAAGAGAAAAGGCAACAGTCAGATTTACATTAGCATTTATAATGTTACCTTGTAGGTCTGTAAGGTGTGGATGATGGATGTTACCTGGTGATTGCCCTGTTCCGTAAATCATCACCAAGCCTATCCCCATTCCCCAAGCTAAGCAGAGCTTGTTTAATGGGTAGGTACCTATTAGACGACTGATACATATAGGGAGGTACATAATACAAAAAATTACAATACAATACTAGTACATGCACGATCCCTGTGGATCTCCAGTTTCGTTCGTAAGAGACAACTAGAAGGCACATCAGTCATTCTTAAATATTCTAAAACTCCGACACCCGAATAGATATAGGTAGTCACTTTCAACCGACTTCGAAAAAAGGAGAAGGTTATATGTTCGGCTGTATGTATGTTTTTATGTGTTCGTTGATTTCTTAGTCAATTATGGATCGATTCTTAAAATGATTTCGCCTTTGTACAGACTTTAAAGAATGATCCCGAGATAGTCCCACAAGAAACTGCACCTGTTCCCCAGGGCTTCGGATAGTCCCACAAGAAACTGCACCTGTTCCCCAGGGCTTCGGATAGTCCCACAAGAAACTGCACCTGTTCCCCAGGGCTTCGGATAGTCCCACAAGAAACTGCACCTGTTCCCCAGGGCTTCGGATAGTCCCACAAGAAACTGCACCTGTTCCCCAGGGCTTCGGATAGTCCCACAAGAAACTGCACCTGTTCCCCAGGGCTTCGGATAGTCCCACAAGAAACTGCACCTGTTCCCCAGGGCTTCGGATAGTCCCACAAGAAACTGCACCTGTTCCCCAGGGCTTCGGATAGTCCCACAAGAAACTGCACCTGTTCCCCAGGGCTTCGGATAGTCCCACAAGAAACTGCACCTGTTCCCCAGGGCTTCGGATAGTCCCACAAGAAACTGCACCTGTTCCCCAGGGCTTCGGATAGTCCCACAAGAAACTGCACCTGTTCCCCAGGGCTTCGGACTTGTCCCACAAGAAACTGCACCTGTTCCCCAGGGCTTCGGACTTGTCCCACAAGAAACTGCACCTGTTCCCCAGGGCTTCGGACTTGTCCCGCTAAACCTAAGAACAGTCTAAAATGAAGGGAGACCTACGATAGGGTTCTTAGTTTTTTTAACAAAATTATTAAACACAAAAATCACAATTGGCCTAGAAAATTACGAGTGAGATACGCAATTAAATACCTACTAGAAACCACGTTACTAAAACGCGTTATAAAAATAAATAATCGTCATGTTTCAGCTCGTTTTGCTATTAAACCTACCTCTTGAAGCTTTCTGGGTAATAGAGCTTGAACGAAACAAAGTCATAGTACCTACCTACCTACAGTAGATAGACTAGGTACGTCGTCGTCGGCCCGCGCCCGCATCGCCGCCGCGCCGCGCGCCGCCTCGGCTAACAAAGCCTCTTGACTCGACTCAACTTGACCTACATAAATAGTTTCTGTTTTGCTTCAAATTTAATGCTACTTATTATTATAAGCTCTAACGAGCAAAACAGTAAGCATAGAAAATCTTATATTTTTAAAACTCAAATTATCCTACTATCTTTCCTTTAATAAATCTAATTATCCTACTAATAATAAGAAAGTTTGTTGACCTGGTATCTCCGTAAGTAACTACCGTGCCTAACAGCTATAATTTCTGGTGTGGTCAGTGTCTGCAGCCGGCCGGCGGTGCACGCCTTAGCTCTTTGATGGTGGTCAACGGCGAGTATAGTGGTGCCGCCGCCGCGCCGCCGCCGCGCCGCCGCCGCGCCGCCGCCGCGCCGCCCGCCGCCGTTGCGGCTCGTAGGCAACGCGATCACCCTTTCTATATCGGACCGGCAACCCTGGCGTATAGTATACCTAGTGCTATTATAATACACCCCCCTGCCTGGTTGGACTCCGTGGTGGGTGGGGCTCGGAAAGATGAACAAAAACCTAAACAGAACCATGACACGGTAATATTATCCTATAAATATTACCGTGACCATGAACACCAACCAAAAAATTGACGACTTTGCGTCCTCAGTCAAAACTCGGTATACTTATATAAATTTCAAATAAATAATGAATCACATATTTTTTACAGCTAGTTAGGTACTAATAAATAATGCTGGCTGGCCAATACAACCCAGCATCATCTAGCCCAAAGCTAAGCAGAGTTTTAGTGTTATGGGTAGGCACCATTATTATAACTGAGCGAGTAAGGTTAAGTCGCCTAAGATCGGATGTGACATAAGATCGGATGCATGGAATAACTCGCAAACTAGGCAATATTTTCCACTGCTGGTGACACTACTAGATCTGCCATTTTATTCTGCCCTTCTCCTCACAATGCGGCCGGCCAGCGACCAGACGGGACGTGCACACAGGTGATTCGGCAGAAAAGGTGTATTTTGTGGGAAAAATCGTTGATCCGATCTTACCTACAAAACTTTGATGGCTCATTGTGGTGAATACTTTCATTGAATTAATGTAATTAATTATTTTGGGGCAGAATTAGCGAATAATCTTTCGATCTGTATACTTTGATTACGCCTAGGACGTTTACAACCCAAGATCCGGTCTTCCCTCCCAATGCCAAAGATCGGATATAGCGGTGTCCGTTCATGGATGTCAAAAAATGATCAGTGGTTTTCAAGTGTTCATGCCCACTAACGACGCTATGATGGCGCTTAGGCGACGCTATGACTATCAGATCTTAGGTACCTTTTCATTATTAAGTCCTAGGACACGAAGGATAAAAGTTTGTGAAACTTATTTAGGATGAGGAGGGAAGACCGGACTATGAAAACGCAAAAATAAAGAAAAATCGTATCTGTCAAATCTTTTGAGGAATTTCCTGACGGGATCATTGACATTTAATAAATGGACGAATTCCGGATGTTTTCCTAATGTGTACTTTATCATTAAACGAATAGAAGTGAAGATACTACATAGTCCGATCTTCGGTCAAAATGATATTTTCTACTATGATAAGTTGAAAAAAGTCTGTTATTTAAGCTCTTAATTTGCTTAGATAGATAGCTTAGAAGCAAACCAAAAAATTAGGGGTTAACCAATATTTCATTGTCTTCAATTTACAGTAGACCGCAACCGAAAAACGACATTGAATCATGAGAAAAAAATTAAAAATGCAGTACGTCCACAATTTTCGGCAAATGCGTCCGATCTTAGGCGACCTAACCTTATATTTGATTTTCTGTTCAAATTATTTTGTAATCGCAGGGTCCTGTGATTGTTCTAGTTTTGGTCTGGGCAGAATACCAGCGCCCTCTGTTCACAACAGTTGGCATTATGCTGAGCCTAGGCCCATTTGCTACTGCAGCACACATTGATTAATTTTATTGTTAACATCGTTTGTTAAATGTACCTACTGTATGTGTTCTTATTAGTTTAATTAATTTAAGACTACATATTTTATTTTGAATGTGTTATGTAAATGTGTGTGTGGTGGCAAATAAATGGTATGTCTATGTCTATGTCTATGTCTACTAGATAAGTTAACTAATATAGGTAGGTACTTCTGGAAAAAACCTACTTCCTTCGTAATTGTGCCTACCTACATACCTACAATTCCGCAGAAAGTAGGTTTTTTCCAGATTATAAGCTCAAACTGGTACCGCTGTTCATCATAATCATAAATCATAAATTCATAATCATAACTGTAGGCGAACCAAAATACCAATTTTAGCAGACAATAAAATTATATTTAGTTACTGACTGTACCTTACCTCTACTCTAAGGCTGGGTTTAACGTGATCTACTTCTCTAAACTAACTAAAGGTTATTGACAGACGGAGCGAAGTCCTCGAGTGAGTTATCTAATACGACAAGGTGCTAATGTGTACCTTGCAATTGCAACTCGTCTTAGTAAATGGATTGCGGTGAAACAGTGCCATTCTGCCGGGGGGGCAGGCAATTGTCTGTTCAAAATTTGAACTTCAAATGATTGTACGTAGGTAGGTACCTACCTTACGGATTATACCTGCCTCACGGACACGCTGTTAGGGCACATCAGGGCATCAGGGTGCGAGTCCTACAGCGGGTAGGTACTGGTCCGCCACTGAAGACTGCTTGTAAAGTTGATATTGAGAAGTCGTATAAATAAAGCTTGGGATTGAAATTTATCTTGCCTTGCTGTCCCGCTTATATCACATTTGACATGATCAGAGCATGATTTTCAATCCAAATCGTTATCTACCCGACTTATACTAGAGAACTAAAAAATTGGCACGCTTTTTATATTATCTGTTTTCGGTAGCGCAGAGTTGTTATTGAATTACGTACATAATAGAATTAGATAATATCGTCCCAACGGCAATGGGACGGGCCTCTGTGTGAGTTGACACGGAACTGTTTGTTACAAACGTGCTCCAGCTCTGCAGATCGTGCCCGCCTCCTGGCCGTTTCTAAATGGGAGTCAGGACATTGGTTGCAAGCATTTCCTTCATATAACACTGGTACTTTATTGGATCCTATAACTTTCCGTATCGCAACATGTCTCCGGTTGGGTGCAAGGTGTAAGAGGCCCGACGGTATGACACTAGTCCCATGGGAGTTGGGGAGGCCCATTGTGTGGGACGCTACATGCGTCGACACACTTGCGCCTTCCCATCTTCCGAGGACATCCGTGAGGGCGGGTGCGGCGGCAGATTTGGCCGAAGATCTCAAGAGGCGCAAATATGCAGGTCTCGACAGAGCCTACACATTTGCTCCCCTTGGAGTCGAGACCCTAGGTCCGTGGGGTACCGAGGCTCTTCGGGTTTTCAAAAAACTATCTGAGCGTCTGGTCGAAGCGACGCGTGACCCGAGAGCTGGTGAATATCTGGCACAGCGTATCAGCATTGCCATACAGCGTGGCAATGCAGCCAGCGTCTTGGGGACGCTTCCGACTGGTGTTGATATGGATCAGTTGAGCTATCTGTAGACTGTTTGCAACAGTCGGCAGTTAGCTCAATTGTTTCAATTGTAAATACTAGTATAATTTTCTTTGTGAATAAATGTATATACATATAATATATATTAATATAATATATCTTTAAAAAAAAGATAATATCAAGACTAGAGAATTGCGAAAAAAAGTAATAAGAGCTTTATTTAATTTTTATCTGCTAGGTAAACGATACAGGATTGTCCTAGGGGGACATTGTTGCAACTTGTTGTTTTAGCATGTAAGTAAAAGAAATACATTTGTATAATTTGCATAGCAGCTATGCAAATACAAATGTATTTATTAAATCCGCCCCGCTTCCACTGTTGCCCACCGGAAACGCACCCTTACAGTTGCTACAGTATGAGTGACTGTCATGCCTAGACAAACTGAGGACGACGAGCGAGGCCCATCTGTGAGGTAAAGGCAGGGGCATAGTGATTGCCCTCCTTCGCTTATTGTACCTAATTGTTCTTAATATCGGCTATTGTAAGTAGATATACAAAACAGGGCCCAACAGATAGTTGTTGATGTTTAGATATTTGGAGTTTGTTTCCTCTTCACGCCGCGCGCCGACACGACACTACATAACGGATCGGACTGAATTTGAAAATACCCCGAATACCTGCATTATATCTGCAGATCGTACAAATATTTGCCCCGAGATGGACATCGAAACTTCTAGCTGGATAAGGTTACCAAAACACAGGTATTTTGTTCAAATCAATGAAATCACAACAACAGTCAACATCTCCTGGTCAGCAGCACGTTGTTTGAGCTTCCTAGATAACCCCTTGCTTGGGTCTTCTAATAGACATAAGCGGTACTTACTAATTTTAATTTCTGGATCTTTTCGGAATTTATTTCTTTAATTTACCAAAAGATGTGAAACTTTCGGCCTAGATGATAGTTTCACATCTTTTGGAGGTTTCATCCTCTTCCATTGTCACTGTTGTCATGAATGTACCTTCATCTAAGTACATATTAGTTACGTAGGTTAGGTACACCCGTATTAAGTACATATTATGTACCTTATATATAAAAAAGATCGCTTCAATCCCGACCCTGTCTCTCCTATTTATAAACGTTACTATACGATCGCCTCGCGGTTTCGCCCGCGTAGTTCCCGTTCCCGTGGGAATTCCGGGATAAAATCGTCGGCTTATTGCAAGAAGTCATTAGTCGCAAGAAGTCACTAACTGCGTTAGATATACCATTGAGTTCGTCTCGATGAGCTCTACATTTTGGTAAAACTCACAAATTTGTAGCTCTTCAAACTTAGAAGTTATGGCTTGGTTATAAAGTCAATAACTGCATTTTTGGTATATCTGGTTTCATAAAATTCATTAAATTACATTAATAAATTTTAACAAAAGAAAAAAAACACAATTGCCATTTTTATTTTCATACGTAACTAATTTATGTCACTTAACAACATTTTGAAAGTGCTTTTACGTTCATAAACGTTTGAATAAGTTTTGCTTTAATTCATTATTTGCACCTTAACCAGTTTTGTCGTATCGTATTTTTTGGAAAAAAAATACTAACGGTTTTAAATGACTTCTATCAAAACGAGTAACATCTACACTGAGTTTTTTATTTTTTATAGAATTCATTTTTTACACTTAATTACTTTTTTCGAAACATAATTAATGTAAAAATAACAGGTAAATGTAAGGTAATGACTTTTGCACACATACATTTACGTGTTGCTATGCTACCTATGAGACCGCGTGCCGTGTGACCGGAGTCGCGGAAGCGGGGCAGAGGCGTATTTTGTTCGGGGCCGCTCGCGCCTCTGCCGCGCCGCGTAGTAGTTCGTTCTTTCCGGCCCTTGTGGGGGCACAGAGCGGGGCATCGAGGCTTGGCCTCTTTACCCCGGCATCAACTCGAGGGGTGACGACTCCTCGGTCCTTGGGTCTCGCTAAAAAATGCTTTTATTTAGCTTGTTCATCATTTTATTTTTTTATTAACAATTATTTGCATGTTTTTTCTTATTTAATAAAAAAGTAATTTTTTTTTTAAATTAACCCACGGTCTATCCGGGGGGTTCCGCGGGGGTGAGGTCCCAGGGAAGGGGCCTCCACGGGCGGTCATCATCTGGGGGCCGGGGTTGGTAAGGCGCTATTTGGTGAAGGTGGGCTTGGTGGCCGTTATCGGCGCGGTCGTACATTCGACGACTGTACTGTACGACAAACTCGTCTATGGATTGGATCTGTGGGTCGCGGGCGATGACATCGTTCCTGACGTCTTGGCTCGCGCCAGTGCAGATCGTCAGAGCCACGTTTTGCAGCCCCTGGAGCCGGTCCCTATTCGTCTGGGAGACTAGTGAGTACCAGGCCGGCGCTGCATATGTGAGTCGGGATCGGACTTAGCCTTTGTAGACCCACACTTTGGTCCTCAGAGGCAGGCGAGATCCCAGGACGGGTCGGAGAACGGTCGGGCGACGCGCGCTTGTTGTAGTGCGCTGTCAACCTTCGGCTGCATCCTCAACGACCTGTCGATCCCGAAGCCGAGGTACCGGATGTGCGGGCTCCATGCCACGTTCTGGCCCCAAAGTGTCAGCTGCGGTGGGTGGCCGATGCGGCGGGAAACAAACAGCGCAGCAGTCTTTCACACATTGACGGCCATGCGCCATTTGTCCAGCCAGGGCGGCAGGATGTTCAGCAGCCGCTGCATCCTGCGAGCTGCGATGGTGGGGCTGGTGGAAGACGCAAAAAAGGCGCTGTCGTCCGCGAACAGCGCTAGCGACACATCCCTCTCCCCGGGGCGTAGGTGGCCCTCCAGGGTGGGGATGTCGTCGGTATAGAACGCGTATAGCGCTGGCGACAGGCTGCTACCCTGCGGTACACCAGCAGAGATGGATCGAGTGGAGGATGTGGCACCTTCAACTGCGACGAAGAACCGCCGGTTGTCGAGGAAGGATGCCACAATCCTGATGAGAGCTGGTGGAGTTGGGGTTTGCAGGAGCTTGTACAAAACGCCGGGGTACCCAATACGGTCGAAGGCCTTTTTTACGTCCAGAAAGACCCGGACGGTGCAGCGCCTGGCGTTGTGCTCGACTGCAAGGTGGTGTAGCACCCTGGTGAGCTGCAGCGTAGTAGAGTGGTCACTCCTGAAGCCGAATTGCTTCGGGCGCGGCTCGATAGTTGGAGCTAGGCGCCCCAGGAGCAGGCGTTTCAGGAGCTTGCCCACTATTAGTAGTAGAGTAATGGGGCGGTAGTTGGCCGGGAGGCGGTGATCCTTGCCGGGCTTGGGTAGCACGGTTATTGACCTGTTCGGAGGCCCGGTCGATGATTCGGTCCCAGATCTCACGCCAAACCTGTACTGCGGCCGAGAGCTCGGAAGATATCGGGTTGAGTCGCGTCTTCAGTCGCGGGCAGCGGGAGCGCGCCCACTCGCGCTGGAGTTCGCGTTTCCTCTCTATTACCCTCTTAAGGTGTTGGGGGAGGTCGTTGCGATGGCCTTGGCGCCTGGTGATGGGTATGGAAGCGGCCGCCTTAGCCTCGATGATGCGCGCCATCAGCGCTGAGGCCTCGGATTCCACTTCTGCTGGTGTCTGGAGAGGTCCGACGTCCACGGACTCGAGTGCCTTGGCGTACGCGTCCTCACACACACTTCCCAGGCTGTCAGATAACAGACGCCTGCACGTGGGAGGAAACATCAGAGCAGACGCCGACCGACCTAGACTGGAAAACAGCCCAAAACATGATAAACCACGAAAAGGTTATCTGGGCAATTAACAGCTTCCTTCCCTTCAAATCGCCAGGACTGGATGGGGTATTTCCAGGCATGCTTAGGTGGTGCAGTGGCATACTAGTCAACCATCTAGTCAAGATATTTAGAGCGTGCATCGCAAACAAATATATACCGCATAAATGGAGGGAAGTGAAGGTAGTATTTATACCAAAACCAGGAAGAAGTGATTATACCCAACCAAAATCTTTCAGGCCTATAAGCCTGACATCATTTCTTCTAAAAACACTAGAAAGGCTCTGTGACAGAGAAATAAGAGACAACATACTCTCTCACAACCCACTTCACCCACAACAACATGCCTATAGTAAGGGCAAATCAACAGAATCCGCCCTACATAGCGTGGTCTCACGAATTGGAGGCGGACTAACGTCGAAACAGCCAACGCTGGCGGCCTTCATAGATATAGAAGGAGCTTTTGACAAGACCAGATTCACCAGCATATACAGAGCATTGACTAGATATGGTGTCACGCCGACGATAGCTGAGTGGATAAACAACATGCTCAAGAACAGAGCAATACAAGTCACCATCAATAACACCACAAGAGGTATAGTTGCCAGGGGCTGCCCCCAAGGCGGCGTCCTGTCGCCCCTACTATGGAACATAGTTGTAGACGAACTAATCCGCAAGCTGAACGGCCGCGGACTTGTCACAATAGGATATGCGGATGACCTCGCGATCCTGGCGACAGGGTGCTTCGAGAACACACTATGTGACCAGATTAAACTCGCCTTCAAAATCATCGAAGCATGGTGTAACGATCATGAACTTTCAGTGAACCCCACAAAAACGGAACTAATAATGTTCACAAACAAGCGACATCTAGGGAACCTGAAACTCCCAAAACTGTTTAACACAGAGATAAAGCTAAAAACAGAAGTCAAGTATCTAGGGGTCATACTAGACAGCAAACTGCTGTGGAACAAACACCTTGACTACAAACTACAGCGAGCCACCGCCACCTTCTACCAATGCAGCAGAATGCTAGGGAAAACATGGGGACTTTCACCAAAAATAACCATGTGGCTCTACACTGCAATCATAAGACCAACGCTATCATACGGAGCTATAGTCTGGTGGACCAGAACGGAGCTAAACACCGTGATAGCCAAACTACAGCGCTTTCAAAGAATGGCATGCTCAGCGATAACAGGCTGCATGAGAACTACACCCGGTGCTGCCCTAGACATAATTCTAGATCTACCCCCATTAGACCTGT
The DNA here is from genome assembly GCA_963564075.1 of Eupithecia subfuscata. Lineage (NCBI taxonomy): Eukaryota > Metazoa > Arthropoda > Insecta > Lepidoptera > Geometridae > Eupithecia > Eupithecia subfuscata. The sequence continues at coordinate 7,411,390 of OY751096.1, read as the reverse complement.
ACATACAACAAGAGGCGATGATGGCGGCGCTAAGACTGTACAACATGGGGCTATGGGGAGTCACAGGCAGCCCACACGCTCAGATCATGGACAGGGCCATTTTATATGAACCTCTAATAGCCGCCCCCTGCGACAAAATGCCCAGTAAACCAATACTAGACAAACACTACCTGATACAACTATACGAGGACCAGAAAGATGAATCAGGCACCCACGAAGTCAGAATCTACACAGATGGCTCCAAAACAAACACCGGAACGGGTGCTGGGGTTCACTCAATGGACCTCAACATTAGCATATCAAAAACACTAGGTAAACACAGCTCCATATTCCAATGTGAATGCGTAGCAATAACCGAGGCAGCCACAGCCGTGCAGAAGAGAGAAATAAGCGACCAATGCGTGCGTATTCTCTCCGACAGTGCTGCCATACTCATGGCTCTGGAAGGAAACAGCTGTAACTCCAAGCTCGTATACGAATGTCACCTGGCATTAGAGAGGATATCCACCAAGAACAGGATCATCCTTCAATGGATCAAGGGACATAGCGGATCTCTAGGTAACGACGCCGCCGATGAATTGGCACGAAGGGGATCGGATACTACAACAGAAGGTCCAACACCTTTCCTACCGTTACCATTCTCACTACTCCAGACATGGATAAGGCTCAGAACTAGAGAGATGCATAACGAACGATGGACACGCCTTCTAGAATGCAGACAAGCCAGAGCGGCGCTTCCATCAACATCAGCGAGGCTGACAAAACGCCTGCTAAACCTAAACAGAATGGACCTGCGTATCCTGGTGGGAACACTAACAGGACACTGCCCACTAAACAAACACCTATTTACCATCGGAACGACGGATAGCCCTCTTTGCAGAGGATGCCTCAGCGACGACGAATCAGCTGCCCATGTAGTCCTGGAATGCGAAGGGGTAACAACACAACGAACAGAAATCCTCAACTTGCCGAGGTCACTCCGCGAAGCCTGTGAAGATCCCAGGAAGATTCTGCGCTTCTGGACGGAGTTAGGCTGGCTATGCTAGCAAATGAGACGCATAATGGACCAAACACGAGTCTAAATGCGGAAACAAGAGTACTTCCACCTAAGACCTAAGACCTAAGACGCGTCCTCACGCCCTGGGACCGGGTCCGCGGCCAGGTCGAGCGTTATGAGGAGGGTAGATAGGATAAGAAGGTTTTCAGGTAAAGCTCAAAGTCTGTTACTAAATATTTTCTAATCGAAATAATAGTTTACTTAGTCGTTTCCAACCTATTTATGTGTTTATAACTCTTTGCTGGCTAGCAGAATTATTTTCTAAAAGCTTAGAACGTGTTTTTGGCTGATTCATGTGCCATTATTACTAATTTTAGTTATTTTGTTAAGTGTTTTCTACAAACAAGTTAATTTGTTTAGCTTTTAGTGATAAAATATGTTATTTTATGATTATTTTGTCTTTTAATACTCGAAAGAGGCCACTAATAACATCGTTGCAGAAATACTTAACTCCAGTTTAGTCAAAACTTTTTATCGCAAGAAGTCATTATCTTTGCATTTTTAGCTTTTAAAAAAAATGCAGTGGTTGAATTTGCACTGATTTCAGTTAATTATAAAATAATTACATATCTCTATATATTGGCGTTTAAATTATATTGATAACTGTCGTAGTTTTGATGATATGGGCTCTTAAAGTTATAAAAACTTTAAACTGCATTTGCCAAACTTTTGGATTTGTCGGTTAATGACTTCTTGCAATAAGCCGACGAAATATAGCATTATGTCACTCCCTGAAAAGTAAGCTTCCTAACGGTGAAATAATTTTTCAAATCGGTCCAGTAGTTTCGGAGCCTATTCAATACAAACAAACAATGAAATCTTTCCTCTTTTTATATTAGTATAGATTAAAATGTTTTCATCCTATGACAATATTATGGTTACAATTTACAATAAACCTTTAATGAATAATTATTATTGTCTATTGTTTAGCTTTGTAAAGTGTGACGTCACGTCAGAAACAGACAGTGCGGTTGGCCCTCCTTTCTACACTGCCCTGTAACTAAGTACTTATCACACTTTTAAAATATCATTTTTTTTAACTATAAAAGTTAGAGATTTAAAAGATAAAACAATAAAATAGCCAATTTTAGCTTAGTGTGTCCAAAAACTCAATTAACATATGTAGGTATGTCTTACATGTTATTTAACTTTAAATAACTGGTATTGCCTCCTCGGGCTCTGATTACAGCTTATTAAGTTATTAGGTACTGAATACGAGGTTTCGGAGCCGATCCGATTTTGGGGAATATTCTCCCATTCTTCTATCAAGGCCTGTTTTAGAGCCCTGAGGGTGGTCTGCAGCTTCCGACTAGCCTTCCTAGCTCATCCCAGGCGTGCCCAATACTTAAAAAGTTGTGTGTACCTAAAAATGTATTGCAATTTTAAAAGGGTGATACTCTGTTTTGCAGGCCAGTGTATTAGGAACTCTACATACATGCAACCGTACGCACTATTATATTATTATAACGCTTATTCGTACACACCGTAAGTGACGGCTAGCCGTCCGGTTCGGCCGCGAGTGCGTACGGGCGCCGAGGCTGCTCCCCCTCACCTAGGCTAGGACTCCTCACCGATGAGACAGGTCTAACTAAGTAGACCCTGATCGTCCGCGGCAGGTAGCTAATCAATACGCCGAATGGCCTAGATTCCCCGATAGCAACCAACCACCGTATTAAACGGGTCGGGACATAAAAATACATATTAAAACAAGCCAGCTTCTTACTAGAACCGAAGCGGCGGTGATGCTGAATTTTTCACACCCTTTACCCCAACCTCCCCCTGTTAATAAAATATCAGGCCAGACTTCGTCACATTTCAAAAATATAAACTCGTTGTTTTTTCCGTGACAGTTTGCGCTCTGCGGTTTCAAATATGATTTTAAAAATACGTTGCTTAAATATTGTGATACGCTTCCTGGCAGACGGTCTTGTCTGTTAAACTCAATTAGGTCGTTGGAAATATCCGATGGGAAAAGGACATTTTAACTTGGTGAATCGGCTTGATAATATTTGGTTTTGACACAAAAATATGAACGTGGATTAAGCTACAAACTAGCATTCAAGAAAACATTTAGGCGGTTAACGATACCTTAATAACAGCAAGAACTTATGTTTAGGCAGATTTCAATAACATAATATTTAAAACCAGTTTCATTACTAAACAGGTTCGTATTCAAACCGAAACAAATACTTATAAAAGACTTACATTTGCTATAATATTATCAAGTTTTTGTTCTTTTGTGTTCTCGTATTTTGTATATCTATGTCTGTGACGTCATTTTCAGTTTAATTAATTAAGTATAGAAAACTGATTTCAAATATGTTTTATTTGGAAATAGGTTCTCAAACTGCAATAAGTATTTGGTAAATTGGATTAATTATATTGGCTTCTGCGGAACCCCGCTAATCTCTTCACCGAAGTTTGGTTCTGTCAAGAATTAGACCAACCTGGACCTAACACTTTCAATGGAACCTAGAAATTAGCCATTAGAGCTTACTTTTTGGACTTATGCCAGTATAAACATAAACCGACAAGGTGCGAGTAAGTACGACGCGCGTACCGATAGCAAACCCTGCAACTGCAAGATAAAAATTGCAAAAAATGGGTTTTGTGATAGGTACAGTCAGCTGCACAGACATGTATACACTTCCAAGGCTTAACTTTTATTTTACTCGGAACTTTTCAAATAAAAGGACATCCATATAATTAAGAAACCCCAGATGAGCGAAACCGCGGGGAGAAGCGGGTATCAGATTTTATTAAATTGTTAAATCTAGGTAGTGCTAGGTACTTGTAGGTACGTACCAAAAGTGTGAACCGTTAAAAACAATAAATATGTTATACTCGTAGTAACTCGACCATTACACGAAGGACTACTGACTACTGACTACTGATCTACACTGGACAGAATGTGGACAGACGAAAATGGCGTCTTATGTTATCGCAGGCCAACACACTCCAGCTCGCTGAGCCATGAGAGTTAAAATAATAAATAAAAGGACGTGTATTATTGCTAGCGGATTTGTTCTTGAGGCAGTGCGAAATATTTTTAGGACAGTTTTCGAAGTAGCCGGTGGGTCTTAGGCGCCCTCTCCCACTGCAAACATTATTGTATGTATTAAGGTTATTTATTAGACCACAGAAATCTTAATAACAAGGCACTAGAAATGCTGAGTACCATCCGATCTATCGGGAATGCGTGTCGCCGGCTCGCCCCCTCTACTACCTTACCACTACATACACAGACAATAACTACGGAATTACGGCTACACCCATCCAAAAATGCAGTGCAAACCAAATTAAGCCTTATGCGTAGTTGCATACGTTCGCTTACTCACACATTAGTGACAAGTTTGCATTTGTTGTCGTTATGACGTCATTTTAATGTAATCTACCCTAGTGCTGGGCACGAAATATCAGGTCACGTACCTATCGTACTGTTATTCTATGACTAGGGCATTGTACTAATAAAATAAAAATATAGTTTGTACTTCAATATTCATTTATTATTAACTAGCGACCCGCCCCGGCTTCGCACGGGTGCAATGCTTATACTAAATATACCTACTGCAGAATTGGTACTCCGGCCGATACCGCAATCGCTATGTCCCTGTCATTTTAAATCTGTAATATCTTCGAAAATATTCATTCAAATTACATGCTGTAAAGGGCAATATTAATCTATATTAAATGCACAATGTATCTAAGTTACTTAATTGGATAAGGATTAATGCTGTACTGCTTAAAATCGCCTCGTAAATAAGCCATTATTTCTCGTAAAAAGTAAAGGATAAAAAATGGTTATTGTGGGTTATCCCTAAGAGATAGACATATACTATCGTAGACTTTTTTGTAGACCTTTTTAAGTTGTAAAATACTGTAGTACATTATTCTGATCTATCTCGTAGGGTTCAGCCAGCGTTTGCAATGTAAGGCATCCGGTAGCACTCTCAAAAAGGGGGGTCTTGGGAGGAACGGGGGGGTAAAATTTTTTTTGGAATCGAAATCATATGACCCCCTTATACAACCCCCTAAAATTTTTTCATCAGTGTGACTCTGCTTGGCGCCCCCCTGGGGGGCGGTGGTTCCGGGGGGCAAATCTCAAAAAGTCGGAATTTTTCCTAGGTCCCCCGGACACCCCCTACATGATTCTGCAAAAAAAACATACCTCCTCCTCCACCATCAAGGAGAACAATTATGTCAGTCAGTCAGTCAGTGGTAATCGAGCTTTATAGATAGTTAGTTATTATGATAATAAATCATAAATAAACAATTTTAATATAACATCGTATTCCTAAAATACTATGTTAAATTATGCAAAGTTGTTTTACAAATCACAACCAAGGTAATATTAAGGATAATATTACCGTGTCACAACACTAGCTCGCGACCGAGTTCTGCGGCCGTACCACGATAGGAAATCGAGCGCGCAACGTTATCGTTCACTGTGCAGTACATTGCTTTTTGTAATGAGGTACCTGCCCGATGTTGACAAAAATAAGAGGCAATGTATAGTTAAACGTGATAATAAGAACGGTCGACTGTGACGTTCGTATTACTTTTAAAGATTCTATAATTTTAAGGAAAAACGGCATTATTTAGAAAAAACAATACTTACCGATGAAAAGTTATTCCTTTATTAATATAATTACAACTTGTGGAAGAATTTCCGCAATGGGAAATGCTGCAACACACCATTTTTACACACGCACGTTTCGAGAGCAACTGAACAGCAACGAACGCACTGGTGGCGTGAGAGTCACCTGAGCGGCGACAAGGTCACGCGCGCTTACGATTTCTAGTGCCTTGTTATTCAGATTTCTGTGTATTAGACAGTAATGTGATAATGTCACACTCAGATTGGAGCCTGCCACGACAGCCGCGTCCTCTGACATGGATGTGGATCGACAAGGCTACGGTGCACGGTGGGAGCGATTTTCCGGAATAAAAATAGCCTAATTCCTTCCTTTCATACCTAGGTTCCAACCAAACTATCTCCTTGCATATTTAATTAGGATCTGGTCACAAGACACACAAAAGACATAATATTCGTATGGAATAGAATTATACGTATTGCAACCGACATTTCCAATGTAGGTACCTACCTAATATAGATCTAAGTAAAATCTGGATCTATAAATGAACGAAAATCACTTTTTTACTTAGATCGATGATACGATACGAGTAGTATTTCGTTCTGCGGTTTCGTGTTCTTTCGGAATACCGTTCCGGATACTGGTATTTAGAATTCCGGTATTCCGTAGTACAGTCAGTACACTTGGCACTTGAGAGGATTTCCTGCAGAAACAGGATAACCCTTCAATGGATCAAGGGGCATAGTGGATCATTGGGAAATGACGCTGCAGACGAGTTGGCACGGAAAGGCTCGGAGACGCTGATGATAGGCCCACTTCCGCTCCTTCCCCTACCATTCTCCCAATTCCGTACATGGATAAGGCTGCAAACCAGAGTAACGCACACTGAACGATGGACACACCTACAAGAATGCCGCCAAGCAAAAGAAGCGCTCCCGGCTGCATTACCAAGGTTAACCAAGCGCCTACTGAACCTGGACAGAAAGGACCTACGCGTCCTAGTGGGGACACTCACAGGACACTGCCCACTGAATAAACATCTCTTCACCATCGGAGCAACGGACAGCCCACTCTGCAGAGGGTGTCTCAGTAACGAAGAATCAGCTGCCCACGTAGTCCTGGAATGCGAGGGAGTAACAGCGCAACGACACGAAATCCTCGACCACCCGAGGTCACTCCGCGAAGCCTGTGAAGATCCCAGGAAGATTCTGCGCTTCTGGACGGAGTTAGGCTGGTTATACTAGCTAAACAATACACGCACAAGGGACCAATCCGAGTCTAAGTGCGGATACAAGAGTACACACACAACAACAACAACAACAACAGTACAGTCAGTACAGACAAGTATACATATAAACTGATTGCAAGCTTTATCTTATAAGTGTAAGTTTTAAGTTTACATAAGCAAGCATAAGCTCTCGCTTAGGATTATGTAAACTTAAGGAGACAGTTACGTGAAAGCTTGCGCGTAGGTACGAGTGCGTTGAGTAGTGCTTGATTGACCACAGTGGCTAGGATGAGTTTGCACACTTTGCACAGTGACAAACATTTTTATTTTTATGTACCTACTTGAAACGGACTTCGATGTCAGCTTGCAGAAGGGGCAAAAATAATTACATGATAAAAATGTTTTGAGACATGACTTGCACATTTATTATTATTATTACATCTTACAATTCTCTTGGAAGTCCCTGCTCAAATCCATTCTTAACCGACTTTGAAAAAGGAGGATGTTCTTAATTCGTCTCTGTTTTATGTTTAAACACAGACGAATTAAAATTTGCAATTCGATTACGAATGTGGACTCGAATTAATCTCGTCATTATTAAAGTGCAATATTTTTGAGGAGTGCGTTCTAGTAGACGAGTAGTCTGGCTTTATGTATGACTTGTCGCATTCCATAGCTTTGTTATTGAGGACGTTTGCGGGCGATTGCTTGATTTGATAGCTTGTTTTTGTGTCCAATTAAAATTTTCATATCGACTATGGAGTTAGGATGGGAACTAGGATAGGCTGCAAGAAGTCACTTTGTTATGAAAGTAATTACATCACATAATTATTTATGATGACACAGAACTTATAATAATACTAATCTAACAAAATCTAGTAGAAACTTAAATAACTAAAACACAACGATGGCACAATCAATAAAAAGACGGATTTATATGAATAGTGACTTCAAAATAACTGTGTGTACAGTAAATTAAATAACTTAAACATAAATTAAAGCGAACTTTTACAACTTCGTTACCTGCCAAATACCTAATTATTTATGGGTCATCACATCACATCACATCACATCACATCGACCTACTTCGTTACTCATAAATCTAAAATTAGGTAGATGATAATGATAACATTGATAACCATTCTTGTGTGAAATGTAGCAAAATCCTATATTTTAACCATAATCGAATGTTCATCATAATTATTCTGACACAACAATATCCCAGTTTCACAGAGTTGATAGCAAAAGGCTTCAAATTCAGGGTGTTCATTGTTATCCCGAGCTAGCCGCGTCGCCGCGTCGCCGCCGCGTCGTCGGTGTTTAAATATGGGTGCTAGCGGGCGGGGCGGCGGCGGCGGCGGCGGCGGCGGCGGCGGCGGCGGCGAGCATTTCGTATTTATACAATATTATCTTTTCCTCATGCACAACAAACACGTGTTTTAGTATTCTGATCGTATTGTTTATTTCTGCATAGGTACTTGGTTTTGCAAAACCTTGTGCAGGCAGGGTGTTTATTCTACCGCTAAGAAGTTGTTAAAATTGATTCACAAAGAAAATTATACTAGTAAATGCAGACTGTTGCAAACAGTCTACAGGTAGCTCAACTGATCCATATCAATACCAGTCGTCGCGTCCCCGCTACGCTGGCTGCATTGCCACGCTGTATGGCATGCTGATGCTGAGCTCTCGGGTCACGCGTCGCTTCGACCAGACGACGCTCAGATAAGTTTTTAAAAACCCGAAGAGCCTCGGTACCTCACGGACCAAGAAGTTATTTGTTTTTATTAAGTCATTATTACTGGACTAGTTAGATTGAGTGACTACGCTGCGCTGCTGGCTGACCTAGACCAGATATACTATAGGTACGTAGACCTCAAGCAATCTTCAGCGAGTTACAAATAATGCTCTCTTTAGTATGAAACAGTTCATTATATCAGTGTTTTTTCTTTTCGTAACTTTAATTAGGTCACACGTCAGCAACGTTAGAAGAAGAGTTTCCAGATTTATTTCGATCATCATAAAATCAAAATTACATTTAAAAAGCATCCTTAAATACCTACGCATACTGGATAAATTCATCAATCGAGAATTAAATCCAGATTTTTTTCTGTAAAAAGTTTGAAAATAATTCATGATCATTCTCAAAAATCGTTCCTACCTTTTTGGAAGTCCAAACACGCCTGGCCAGGACTCAAACCCACGTCTTATAAGAAAAGGATTTTCTTGTTTCAAAGGAGATTACTATTTTCGAATGCTCTAGGACAAAAGCTGCCATAACGCCTCGTTGAATGTTTAATGCCTCGGTAGTCGCCAGATGTGGCCAAAGCCGCGATATAGACGTTATTTAATATTTATAGTCCAGTCAATGAGTGCTCAAAAGAAAGGGGGGGAGGGGGGGATGGAAAGGTCGATTGCTGAAAATTTGCCTTCGGAACTCTGTTTAGACTCGTTAGGAGACTTAACCCTCACTCCTGTGAGGTGCCGCAGGAGGGGCACGAAGAAGGTCACAGCCCATGTCCCAGCCAAGCCTGGACCTGGTGGTAAAGTGTGCTCTATCGCTGCTCCCTCGGTTGGTAGAAGGGGGGGGGGAAATGTCTGGTTTGACTTGATTGATACCCATTGAAACAAACGCTGGTAACAAATAGTTAATATCACATTTTTTAAAATCAATCGCTTTTCGGAGCTCATATCTAGTCAATGATTGAGAATAGGTACAAAGTGTATAGAACTAAAAATGTAGAAAATGTTATCAATTTTCACTATGTAGCAAACTAAAATTTCCTATGACGCATCTTTTTCCAGATATAGGGCCAAAACTAAAGAAAGGGAACGGACTTTACGGAGATACGAACTTTCGCATTTATGATAATATTAGGATAGGACATATTTTATGTACATGAGTAGTGCCATACGGCAATGCAGCCAGCGTCTTGGGGACGCTTCCGACTGGTATTGATATGGATCAGTTGCGCTACCTGTAGACTGTTTGCAACAGTCTGCAGGTAGCTCAATTGTTTCAATTGTAAATACTAGTATAATTATCTGTGCGACTAAAGGCTCAGATAAATAAATATATGTAAGTAGTGTAGTACTACAATAAATAGTAATCTTTAAGTGGATCGAGTGATTTCTATCTGCAAGTCTCCTTTTTTAAAAGTCACTCTTTAATCCACTACCGACTGAGACCTAGTCCCGTCCTAGGTCTAGACACCAATAATACGAGTAGATAATCTATTACGACGCCGCAAATAAAGCATGAAATGAACACTTTATTAAATTGAATTGTTTTGTATCAATCGAGAGAGCGGCGAGGATTTTTCAACCTGGTGGTCAGCAGAGCTGGCAAATTGGCATTTCCACTGGTTTCCAATTATCCTGTCAAGTGAATTTTTAGGGTTCTATACGCCTACGAAACTTACGCGCAAAAAGTGAACGAACACTACGTAGAAAATCCTTCGTGGATGTAAAGACCTTCGACTGCTAACGGCCATAGCTGATAGCTGATGATGAGCTATTCAGTGGATAAAGCCATTATGCATATACAAATATCCAGGGTTGAAAGTGGTTAGAATGCGCTTATCTGAGAAAGAGATCGATCGATGGGGTCCGTGCGTGCGCTAGGCCGCGCGTCGTTCAGTCGCGGCGTCAGAATCCACACCTTCAACTTAGACTGTGGATAAAAGGCGACTAGGAGTGGGCGTCTACCAGAGGAAGGGCAGCAGCCTTGCTCCGTGTATTATTCAACACCTCTCACCTCTAACACCTCTTAGCAATTCGCCTGCGAAGCCGGCCGCGGTGATGATGGCTAAACTCGAGAGACGACAGGTTCAGCACTCAGCAGTGAAAGGATGTGTGATGTAATGAGGGGCTTTTGGAGAATACTTTGTCCAATAAATGTATCTATGAGTGGCTAGGTCGGCTCAGACGATATTCAACCGTAACTGCATCACAGCTCCGCGCATCACAGAGGCCGGTCGACGGGAACTGAAGTTATTTAGCAGTCGACGGCCGATGAGCTTGCACACAATTTTAATTAAATTTTTTGCACTTTGGTTTGGAGTAGAGGTTGCAAATCATCGTGTTTATACGGAACCCTATAAACACAATGATTTGCAACCTGTACTCTTAAAAGTATAAGTAATAAGAACCGGAACCCTTATAGAATCACTCGTGTCTCTGTCTGTCTGTCACGGCCGACTTTCTCCGAATCTTTTGGATATTTCTGCGAGAATTGGCCTAATTCTCTAGATATGTGTACCTATTTAAGAAGTACCATCGATTTTTAATAAATCCCATAATCGAATCTCTGTTCTGAAACTAATGGGATAATGTTTTTTATACTGTAAAACTCTTGTGTGAGAATTGTTGTGTTTCAGTTTTAGTCAGAATGTACAAGATACTGCGCATTCCATAATAATAAGTTCCAGCTAGGACGGAGCACAGTAGAAATGTCGGACACAATGATGGTTGCACGGGGTTTAGCCGCTATAATAAGTTCCAGCTAGGACGGAGCACAGTAGAAATGTCGGACACAATGATGGTTGCACGGGGTTTAGCCGCTATAATAAGTTCCAGCTAGGATGGAGCACAGTAGAAATGTCGGACACAATGATGGTTGCACGGGGTTTAGCCGCTATAATAAGTTCCAGCTAGGATGGAGCACAGTAGAAATGTCGGACACAATGATGGTTGCACGGGGTTTAGCCGCTATAATAAGTTCCAGCTAGGATGGAGCACAGTAGAAATGTCGGACACAATGATGGTTGCACGGGGTTTAGCCGCTATAATAAGTTCCAGCTAGGACGGAGCACAGTAGAAATGTCGGACACAATGATGGTTGCACGGGGTTTAGCCGCTATAATTATTAATCCGCCAAAATGTTGTGAAAACACGTTTTTTATTAATATAATACTCTACTAGCAACCCGGCCGGCATATTTCTGCATCAATAAATTGATTTCATGAGTTCTCATTCTAACTCCACGATTAAACCACGATTTATCAGACTTCTTCAACAATCATCGACATTTAATGAATTACTCCGTCTATTGGTGAAAATCTTAAGACAATCTGCTCAGAAGATGGTTTTTAAATGTATCGCGTTCAGACAGACAGACGCGGCGAGGGAGTTTGTTTATGAGTGATGTAGGTGCTGGCTGGAGGAGTTTCACTCTGACATTCGCTAAAATGGACCCGGATGTGTAATCGAGTGCAGTTTTCTATCAAAAAACAAGTAGATTCTCAAATTCGGCTGTATGATATTTTAAATCTTCTGCCATTAGATGATTTTTTCGTTTTTGTATTAATATAAATGGAATGATCCCGATGAGGGAAGATCCGGGATTACTATTTGTCTCGTAAAAATTAGAAAGAAGACCTTGCTAATATTCAGAAAATGGAAGCCGGTTTTAGTTTTTTGTGAACACTCCACACTGTCACAATAGATAAATATATTTAATAACACAAGCTTTGCTTACCTTGGGGCTAGATAATGCTGTGTGAATTGTACATTATTTATTATTATTATTATTATTTATCTACTGTGACACTGTTGTCTATTCTAGCTCTAGCGTAGACAAAAGCTCTGCAAGATTGTCCTAGCCGGCACCGATGCGCGATGTGCCATAGGTACTACAGACAGGCTATAGCTACGGTCGCAGTATATTGAATTTACCTTTGAGGGGACAAGAGAGTTTATTTTCATTTTGTCGTTGAATTGTTGAAGGAAGTCTGACATTAGTTTATTTGAAATCTTTTATTTTAAACTAGCTGCGCCTAATTTATGTGTTCAAATTTCTTAATTTTTTCTTTCATGTAAAGTAAACCTTTTCCTGACAATAACAAACATTAAAAAACAAAATTATTAAAATTGGTCCAGCCGTTCACGCGTGGTGCTGTGAATGAGGGCAATAAGGATTCATTTTTAAAAAATATACTAGTTTATGTCTGCGGCTTCGCACGCCTTGTTTCTATGGAAACGTTTACAGTTTATTTATATCATATAGAAACCGATTTATGGGATAAAAGTCACCTATGTTTTATTCGGGGCCTAGAACTAGTATTAGTAGTAGTAAGCGTAGTGTAGCGGTGGCGGTAGCCACTCTCGTAATGTTGACTCAAAATATAACTAGATGTCGCTAGTAAAAGTGGACGAGCGCTAGATCGCGCTGACGCATGACGAGAACGCGCGCTAGATCGCGCTGACGCATGACGAGAACGCGCGCTAGATCGCGCTGACGCATGACGAGAACGCGCGCTAGATCGCGCTGACGCATGACGAGAACGCGCGCTAGATCGCGCTGACGCATGACGAGAACGCGCGCTAGATCGCGCTGACGCATGACGAGAACGCGCGCTAGATCGCGCTGACGCATGACGAGAACGCGCGCTAGATCGCGCTGACGCATGACGAGAACGCGCGGCTTTTATAGTTATAGTTACTCTGTTGAATTTATTTTTGACTTTGCTTGAATACACAAGCGCATCTATAGACATTTTTGTAAAACAGTTCCTTTCAGAACTGTTTGTTAAACATAAATGGATTATTTAAAACCATTGGTTGGATGGTTTGGCCAAAATAGTTCTCAATGCCTAGTTTATGCAGAGATTTTAAAATGTCTTTTTTACTTTTATCGTGTGACTAATTGTACCCGCGACTTTGTTCTCGATTGCCATACCCGACGACTAATTAGGTTGACATATAACCACTGTTTCTCTCATATTATGAAAGGCCGAGAAAACTTCGATGCGCAGAATTGGACCTGTTGCACTTTTAATTTAAGTAGGTATCTATATTTAGGTACCTAGTTAAATTTCAATCCCATTCTTTATCTACACGACTTATAGCTACGACTCGGCCAGCGTCAGTGATAAAAAGTGTAGGTGTATAGGTACTCGTTTCCCTTCTTACTCATGGTTCCGTTCAGCTGGGGCCCTATTCTGCTAAACTAATCGCTTCATCATGACAGTCGTATCGTTACGAAATGACATGTTTTGGTATTCTACCTTAGATGAAAAAAATTATGATCAATGCAGATTGAGAGACGCGCGTCAAACTGTCAAGTTTATAATTTATCTCCACCATACCGCACTGATTGAAAACGAAAGTTTTCAATCAGTGCGTCCTACCCCTCATGACCTACGCAGCTGAGACGTGGACACTCACGGTAGGGCTGGTCCACCAGTTCAATTCAAAGTCGCTCAGCGAGCTATGGAAAGAGCTATGCTCGGAGTCTATCTGCGGGATATATCCATAATAGATTCGTAACGAAAACATCCGACAGAGAACCAAAGTTATCGACAGAGCTCTGCTAAGGCATTTAATTTAATTTGTTGAATAAAAAAAAAAAAAAAAATTTTTGCAACCTGAATTGTCAGTGGGCCGGCCATATCTCGCGAAGAACCGAAAACCGTTGGGTTAAACGTGTTCTTGAGAGGAGACCACGACTCGGCAAACGTAGTGTAGGACGCCTTCCGACAAGGTGGGATGTCGACCTGCGAAAGACTGCAGGCAGATACTGGATGCGGCAAGTTGAAGTCAAGGCGCTATGTTTTTCTCAGAAACATACACACAAACTGAAAAGAAACTCTCGTAGATTTTTTTTAATTTATGATTTCTCAGATGACGATGTGTTGAATTGAATCGGAAACTGTAAAACAAAAGTTTCCGAATACAACACATTTTTTTCTAGTTTTTCGAGCGGTTTGTTTGCTAACTTTTTATACCAAGAGTTATTTTGAAGGCGCGAGCTGTATGAGATATGTCCCGTTAAATATTTACCGGTTTCGTCCCATCCTGCCTGACATCTCAGTATGACTTTTCCTCGTACCTAAATAACGATAAAAACCTCATACTTTTTATGCACTGATTAGAAAATAATTATGTTGTCTAGGGTAGAGTCTCTGAGTACTGAATACAAAGTACTCAGAGGGTAGAGTCGACAAAATGACATTAAATAATTATGTTGTCTAGGGTAGAGTCTCTGAGTACTGAATACAAAGTACTCAGAGGGTAGAGTCGACAAAATGACATTAAATAATTATGTTGTCTAGGGTAGAGTCTCTGAGTACTGAATACAAAGTACTCAGAGGGTAGAGTCGACAAAATGACATTAAATCGTCATCGAATCGGTAAAATTGTTGTAAGTAAATTAAATCCTTCAAAAATTTTTCGAATCGGTAAAATACTTTCCCTCGGGAAATGTTTAACGATGGATAACTACAGTTTCCTGGCACTAAACAAACTTTATATTTATAATCCGAGTCTGTGTTCCCCAGTCTGGATTTAATTAGCAATACAATCTCTCTCTGAAATGCAGCTGCAGGTAGTTTAGCAATAAGTATTTCTAACTCACTAGTTCGGATCCTTCGATATTTCGCGGTTTATTAGACACTAGCTTCTGCCCGCGGCTTCACTCACGGGATACTTTGTTTAAATTAAACATCGCGTTAAGCCCTCGGGGCAAATAGAGCTATGGTTTTTCGCAATCTGATCATAAGTCCTGGAGATAACACACTAAACAAACTTTCAAGCATAATCAGAAGGAAAAAGCGGGTAGGCGTTTTGGCCAATCGGATCAGCTGATCAATATTTACGGTGATTAAAAATAGTTATCGGGCGTTAAATAGCAAAATTAACTTTGAACATTGCTCTTGGGGCTGTTTTATAACTGTGAAAGTGTTATCAGTGCTTCAGACTTTCAAAAACCACGTAATTCAAGTGATAAACAAGACACGACAAAATTCACTTCAGTTTCATACAGTAAAGCAGAACTAAGGAGCTTGGAACATTTGGAACAATCCAAGTAAGGAGTGCTTCGCTTTTTTTCTGTCCCTGATAGGCATGGAAGATTTCACGCATCACTGGTTATATCACTAGTGACAACATAAATCACGTGCCACACCAGTTACATGCATCGAAACCGTGAGTTACTTATAACGCGAGCGTGATTTTTCACGCGGGCTAAGCTACATTACAATTCGCAGAATTCTATCGTGCGAGAGAAACAAAGCTACAGCATGCGACTGTAGCGACACCGTGCCACTAGCGAGAAGAGAGAATTCGTTTAAGTGAAATTGCATCTTATTCTCAACACCATTAGGCTTTAATTTATCTGGAGTATTTTTAAAACTTACTTACTGCTTAGATAAATAACGCTCCGTTACAAAAACTTCATATGAAAATGAGTCTTATTTTAAAGACGTTAAGGGGCTCATTTAATTTAGGTACTTGAAATTTATAATACCAGTGATATCACGTTGTGAGAGTTTCACTTCATTTCACTCACTTGTAATCTTTACTTGTTGCTGCTGCACGTGCATGCCGCGTTTTGAGTCGCGTGTTATTTTAAACTAAGCTCACCTGAGATTGTCTGTTAATACAGAAATAAAGTTGTCGTCCTAGTGTTTTGTAATTAAGTACTTAAACATTGACAGTCCCAAGCCTGTCGAAGTATGAGGGAAAGTTCATTGAAGAAAACACGTTTTATTGTCAAAAAAAAAACATCGCCGATTAGCTAAGCGATAAGTTCTAAATCATATCACTATCACTGCAACATGTAACAGGCGGAAAAAATGCACCCACTGTGATAATAATCATCACTAATGAAATATAACGACCGTGATTTATCACCCGTGATATAACCGTGACAGAAAAAAATAACTTCGCGACGTGATAGTGAAATAAAAGTAGCTATAACTTCCATGCCTAGTCCCTGATAACTTATAATTAAAAATAAAACTAGTTACTTTTTTTGTGTGCGATAGCAGAGACATTTTTGTGACTTTTTAATTGGAACTGAGTGGCGCCATCTCTGTTCGATCTCCCGAACTAAGACTGCAAGCAGTTGACTAATTGTTTTAGCCTACCGATAATCGACCGGTGGCTCTTGGTGGTCAGTAGCGATGAATAAATGCGGCGGTTGCGGCAAATTTCTAACGGGTGGCGCTACTTGTACGAAATGCAAGATTATCTATCATAAGCAGTGCGTCAACCTGTCTTCGAATGCCGTACCCAAGAACTGGGTTTGCCCAGCTTGTGTGGCGCAGGCCCCACGCAGAGATAATACAAATACCCCGGTTAAACCAGCAGGAGAAGAAAGCCCTGAAAAGTCTCCTCAGATCGTTGAAGACTGCGGCAGCGAGCAAGCTTCGTCTCCCCTACTTGAGGAAATAAGAGCGCTCAGAAACGATATGAGCTTTTTCCGCAAAGATTTTATAAGCTTTAAAAGCGATGTCCGCGCGGAACTAAAGGAGTTGAAGAGCACATTCCAAAGTAGCTTGAGTGAAATGAGTGCCCTATCAGAGCGTCTTGATACTCAAGAGGCCAGACTGCGCGCGTTAGAAGCTTCCGCCAAGAACGCGGAAGATCTCGAGCAGCAGATATGTGATCTTAAACGAGAGATCAACAACAGAGAGCAACTTAGTCTACAGAACGACATCGAGATAAGTGGCGTCACGGAACACAAAGGCGAGAACATCATGCACGTCACTGGGCTGATCTTGAATAAGATTGGTTTGTCAGTAGATGAACGAGATATTGTAGAGTCACGACGAGTAGGCCCGGTGCACCTGGATCACGAAGGCAAGCAGCGGCCGCGCCCGATCGTGCTGCGTGTGACTCGGCGCGCGGTGCACGAGCAAGTGATCCGCGGCGCGCGCGCTCGCCGCAACATATCGACGGGTGACATCGCATTGGCTGGAACGCCGAGGCCTATTTACATCAATGAGAGGCTCACTAAAGACACCAGACTTCTCTTCGGCCGGACCCGCGCACTGTGTAAACAACACAAATGGAAATATGCCTGGACGAGAGAAGGCAAAATTCTTGTCAGAGAAGAAAAGAAGCCAGCATTTCGTGTTCGAAACGAAGCCGACCTCGACCGAATTTTTAAATCGCATTCAACTCATAGCTCGAACAGTTAATCTCGAAAAAGATATTAAACCATCATTTCGTATTTTAATTATTTACATGAAAGTTACAAGAATGTTTGTTACCAAAAAACTATTATTTTCAAATTTTCCTGCATGCATTGTGCTTAAAATATTATTAAGTTTCCGTTTGATTGTAATCTTTGATAACTTTATTTTTACTTTTGCTCAGCCTTATTTTTTGCATAGACATGTAATTTTGTATGAATTGTGTCTAACTAGGGCAGGACCTAACTATATTTTTTTATATAAAGCCAAGTTTTTTTCCTACTGCTTAATTAAGTTACATACTGACAAATTATATACATTTACACACACGGATTCATCTATCACAGTACGAACACTACACACACTCACAATCACTCACTTATACACCTTTTTAGAACACTGCAGACAAAATCGTATCACTGTAAATACTAACATAATTAAGTATGGATAACGCAACTACAAGAAAACGTTTAGTACTGGGTCTTCTGAATGTACAATCTCTAAACACAGGTAGAGACGAGCTAGAGGCAAGCGTGCTAACACACAAGCCCGACATCCTGGCTTTAAATGAAACCTGGGTCAAAGACGAAAAAATAGCTCCATCTTTACCTGATTACACACTTAAACTTAGGTCTCGGAAGAAAACGGGTGGAGGCGTTGGCTTTTATGTGAGAAAGGGGGTACGTGCTAGAGTTCGTGCACACCCTTCATCGGAGCTAGAACAACTCTGGCTTGAAGTTACATTACCGGGCACTCGAATGGCTATAGGCACCGCCTACAGGCCAGAAAAGGTCAGAGTTACCCCGGCTCTTAGCTCGCTTACTGAGTCATTATCTACCTTTTTAAATTGCGATTACATTTGTGTTCTGACAGATTTTAATGTAGATGTGTCACAGCCTAACACGGCGAGCGCTCGCGAGCTAACAATGTTTTGTAAACAGCATAATTTTGTTCAGCTAGTTACAGAGCCTACTAGAGTTACAAATACCTCGGCAACTATTATAGATTTAGTTATGACAAATATTCCCGATAGATGCAAGAAAGTAACTGTGCTACCCAACAAGAATCTTAGTGACCACGCTATGGTCTTAACATCTTTCAACATTAAAAAAGACAAACCTAAACCTCGTTACATTGAATCTCGAACATTGAATAGTATCAACGCAACGCAATTCGAATACGATTTAAAATCCATAAACTGGCAGGAACTTAATGAAAAGGATGTCCACTCTATAGTAAGCGGATTCAATGAAAAAATTATTTATTTATTTGACTCACATGCACCTCTGAAACGTAAGAAAGTGGTAGACTCTCCAAAACCGTGGCTCACAGACACCGTTCGTCTCATGATGTGTTTACGGGATAGAGCTCTGGTTAAAGCGAACTCTAAGAAAACGGAATCGTCTAAAAACTACTATAAAAGTCTAAAAAATTTAGTAACGGGAGCCTTAGAAAGAGAAAAAGCGGCATTCTTCGCGCACTATATAAATAAAAATTTAAGCTACCCTAAAAAGCTATGGAACTACTTTAAAAAAATTAAAACATTTAACGAAACTACTCCACCGATCCCTAACCACTTGATGAATCCAAACATAATAAATAATCATTTCCTTAACGTACCAGGCTCTGGGAAAATAGACAATGAGGTCTATCTATTTTTTAAATCAAACGTTAAATCAAATAATATTTTCCATTTACAAACGGTATCAGAAGAAGCTGTTGGTAAGATAATTTTAAATATCGATACCAATGCATCTGGTTACGATAGTCTGACCGCAGAAATGATTAAACTGACCTTACCAGAGACCTTAAAAATAATAACTAACATTGTAAATTCATCTATCTTGTCAAATGAGTTTCCAAGTGACTGGAAGCGCGCCCTGGTTAGACCAATACCTAAATCCAGCTCAGTTGAAGAGGTAAAAGACTTACGACCAGTCAGCATTCTCCCGGTCTTGTCTAAAGTTTTAGAGAGAATAGTGCTCTACCAAATAGAAAACCACCTTGCACACGAGAATATAATTCCTAAATATCAGTCAGGTTTTCGGAAAAGTCACGGCACGGAAACCGCACTCTTACGGGTCACGGATGATTTAATTACCGCGTCGGATGCTGGGCTCTGCTCTGTACTTGTCCTCCTAGATTTTTCACGTGCTTTTGACTGCATAAACCATGACCTACTTGTCGCTAAACTGGCATATTATGGCTTTTCTGAAGATACCTGCAAATGGATTAAATCTTTTTTGTCAAGTAGAGAACAATATGTAGAGTTACAAAGTCAATGCGGAGAGAAGCTATTTTCTGACATGACAGAGGTCCCGACAGGAACACCACAGGGGTCAATATTGAGTCCAATTCTGTTCTCAATTTTCACTGCAGACATGCCTGAGCACATAGAAACCTGCAAATATCACCTTTACGCAGACGATACACAAGTGTACTACAGCTTTAAACCGGAGAATATAAAAGTAGCGATGGCTCTTGTAAATGCAGACCTTGAAAGGATATTCTCATGGGCCACCAAAAACTCACTTATTCTGAATCCCGCTAAGTCTAAAATGATGTTTCTGGGTACAAAGACGCAAATCCAGAAAGCGCTTCATGGTAACCCTGAATTGATAATAGACAATACGGTTGTTCCCATAGAACAGGACGCTAGGAATTTAGGCCTTGTGATAGATGGTGAAATGAGGTTTGTCAAACATATTAACGAGAAAATAAGGAACGCTTTTTACAAACTTAAAGTCCTCTACAATATCAGGAAATATTTATCAGAAGAGGCTAGACTGCTACTGTGCGACCTTCTTGTTCTTTCTCCATTTAATTACTGCAATGCTGCTTATGGTCCTAGGCTATGGGTAAAGACGGAAGGCGCCATCCAGCGTGTGCAGAATGCATGTATGAGGTTCTGCTTTTGTATTCCTAGAAGAGCACACATTAGTCCATATCTAGCAAAAAAAGGTATTTTAAACATGAAGGACAGACGAGAACTTCATATAGCATGCACTATTCAGAAAATTCTCTGGAACAAGAAACCCGAATATCTTTTTGATAAGTTTACTTGGTCCAAGGATTCACATGATCGCAACACTCGCTCCAAACATACTAACCTTCTTGCCATCCCAAATCACAAGACCAATGGTTTTAAGGGTTGTTTCAAATACAGGGCTTCAAAGATTTGGAATAATCTACCACCTCCATTAAGAATTATAATTGGCCTTGTAACATTTAAAAGAAAGGTAAAAATATTCCTACTTTCACGACAGAAGCATATGATAGAAACAACCTTTAAACTTTCAAATCGCTCTCTCAATCACCTATAATATTACAGTACACGCGCATCTAAAGAAACACTTAGGCACACACACACACACACACACCCTCACACACCATCAAACACACACACACACACGCTCATAAGGTCTCCGGTTGCCCAGACTCTCATGAGACTGGTGCCTCAGGAGAACTAGCACACAGACACATTCATACTACACACTCATAAACCCAGATATGTATATAATTAATTAGTATGTTAAAGTGTGAAAACACCCACGTTAAGCCCGCTATCCCTTAACCCCTCGGTGACCACCTACCGAGGGGAGTAGATTTAAAATCAGCGCTGCATGTTTCTGACATTCAGCACAAAGCTGAATCTACTCCCTTTGCCTATGATTAGTTTTTTAATTTTTGTGTTAATTCTAGTTTAGGTTAAGTAATTTATAGGCAATAAATGATTTATTATTATTATTATTATTAAATTAAACAAAAAAAATACTTGGATTTAAAGAAATAGTCAGTCCTTTATTTCCTTTAGGCATATCAGGACTCTTGGATACCTACGCCAGAGATTTCAAATTACATAGGTACATGAGTAAAACTAGGAAATAGCATACTTTGACATAGCATAGCCTTGATTTTTAGGGTTCCGTACCTCAAAAGGAAAAAAGGAACCCTTATAGGATCACTTTGTTGCCCGTCTGTCTGTCTGTCTGTCTGTCCGTCTGTCTGTCAACCCTCTTTTCTCAGGAACGCTTGGACGTATCGAGTTGAAATTGACATCAAATACCCAAGTCTGTAACCTCTCGTTTTTTTTTTTCCACAAATGTTTAGTTTATGTACTGTGTCGTGTCAAATAAACTATTTCATTTCATTTCATTTCATTTCTCTTGAAGCCGGGATATAAATAACACTTTTAAGGCAACGCACTCAAAAGTTACAGCCGTTTAAGTCCGAATATTTTGAAATTTCCAAGGGAATCACATGCACACAAAACCTATAGGGTACTTCCCGTAGACCTAGAATCTTGAAATTTGGTGAGCAGCAAGGTCTTATAGCACAAGTAAAGGGAAAAATCCTAAAACCGTAAATTTGTAATTTATTAAAAAAATACTTACTTTTGATTCTTGCTATGGACCAAAACCTTTAGAATACTTCCCATTTACCTAGAATCATAAAATTTGGTAAAAAGCAAGGTCAATAGCACAAATAACGATAAAAATATGAAAACCGTAAATTCAGAGTTCATTAACGCCGCCGCCTCCGTGGTGATCTAATAGAAACATTCAAAATTCTATCCCACACCTACAACCTGCCCGACATACACAAAATATATACCCCCAAGGTGCCATTCAAAACAGCTAGAGGCCATAGTCTCAGAGTAACCCGCTCACCATCAAACTCTAACATTGCTCATCACTTCCTGAGTAACCGAGTGGTGCACAATTGGAACCGGCTTCCTGAAGAAGTTGTAACAGCCCCCTCTGTGAACAGCTTCAAAAACAGACTCGACCACTGGTTACGAACGCACAATCTGACCACAACAAGAGACAAACTAGTGTAGTGACAACTTTAAAAGCACTGTGATATAGACATATCAGCTCTTAGCTGCTCGTCTATAATCCAATAATAATAATTAACAAAAAATAATATGTTTTGATTCTCTTTCTCTACCAAAATATTATATACAGGGTACCTACTTCATGTTGACCTAGAATCATAATATTTGGCAAGAAACAAGGTCTTAGGCTGAGCGCAGACTTGAGTCACGACAGTTTTAAGACAGACTTTCCTCACATAGAAAGTCTGCCTTAAAACGGAAACAAAACTGTTTTGTCTCGCATCTTCATACATTTTGTAAAGCAATAGTCTGTCTTTAGTCTGTCTTAAAACTGTCGTGACTCAAGTCTGCGCTCAGCCTTACAATTAAATGGAACCCTTAGTGCGCGAGTCCGACTCGCACTTGACGTTTTATTGTTCATAATGATGGTTGTCAAGATTCTTGAGGAATAGCCATAAATAACAAGGAACATGACATAACTACTGCTGAAATAATGAGAACTGTATATATTAAGCGTAGGTACCTAATATATCATATTAAATTTTTTATTTATATAACCTACATGAGCACACCGATCCCTAGTACTATCCAATGATCCTATCCATCCCCTGTTTAAGATAAGGTGTGCAATAAAGAGTTTTCCATCTATCTACAGAAATGTGTAGAACACCTACGAGAGGTCACGCCGCGCGCCGGCACAAAGCCCGCAAATCCACTCCACCTCCCTGTCATTACAAGGACAAAATGTTTCCTTATGGCCATATTTTTATTTCCCCCAAAAAAGAGGTTTTCCTCCAAAAAATAAACATAAACAGTGCAAAATAACCGTTCATCTGAAACATTTGTCAAGCGGGGCTTATGTTAACTTAGTAGGGAATGCGTGAAGGAAAAATGTACCTGTAGGTACCTCAGGCACGGTGAGGTATCGCTCGCTTAGAAATAATGCTTAGGCGGTGGCGGCGTTCTTTGCGATTCTATAGACAAAGTGATATTGTTTACTTTACTTAATGATGCATCGAGCTTAAGTGCCGGACTCCACCAAAAAAGCGCAGACGAGACGAGCGTAGTTAACTCGGCTGTAACTCCGAGTGCACCTAGTCGCCGCGCCGCGTGGCCACGACCGCTGCAGCTGTGGCGCGGTACAAACGTACGGGAAATAATAACAAAAGGTACGCGATAAACACCCGGTAAAATCATTAAGTACATAAGTACTCGTAACTGATACACGCAATCCAAATACTTTATCCGTATCTACTATACTATTATGAAAGCGAAATTAATTCGGTCTGTCTGTTACCTTATCACACCTACACGGCTGGACGGACCTTAGTTTATTTTGCGGGAGGCAGGCGGAATACCCTTATTATCATGGAAAAGGGTGTGCGAAGCCGCGGGCAGAGGCTAGTAATTTTTGAGTTTTAGTAGTTGAAGGAACCGCAAAAGTAGAAACTGAGCGGCCTCGCCGCCGCGCCCCGCCCGGCGCCCGCGCCCGTCTCCTTAGTCGTGCAAGTCGAGAGAGT
This sequence comes from Eupithecia subfuscata, assembly GCA_963564075.1. NCBI lineage: Eukaryota > Metazoa > Arthropoda > Insecta > Lepidoptera > Geometridae > Eupithecia > Eupithecia subfuscata. Next base: position 7,387,237 of record OY751096.1, on the reverse strand, counting down.
ACATATATACCTACCTATTTAAATTATAGAAACGGTATTTGACGGTAACAGAATGTCGTGGCTGTTGTGAATGAAAGGCAGGTTGACCAAAGACTGATTTTTATTGTCTACCCACAACCTATTTATAAAAATGTAACAAACCAAGTAACTACCTACAAATATACGACATCTTCCCTATAAAAAAACCAAAAAAAATAAAAAAAAAGTATACAATAAGTACTTTTTTTTAAATTTTTTTTCCATTTCATTATCTTAACTTATTATAACATAACTAAGACTAATAATAATAACTAAGACTACACACTTTGTTTAATTGCTAAGTGTATCAAAGGAGCGTACAATTCAAAATAAACAGGTGCAATGCATTCAACATAAGAGTAAGAGTAAGGTATTAACTTGTTGAAGTATTAAAGGTAAACAAAAATCATTAAAAGTAGACCGCTGGGCAATGCACATACATATTTAATTAAAGCTACCTATTATATACCTACATAAGTTCAGAGAAGTAAGCATTATTTATTACTAAGACAGATAGATAAAAACATGATAAAGTTGTAATTTAACTAGGTAGGTAGGTACCTATTTAAAATTACAAAGCTTTGCGAATTTTATCTGATGCAAGAAGAGCCGCCTGTCTTCTCGGGCGTTGTTTAGTGTTTAAATTTTGTGATGAACTCTGACTGTCATCAGACTCGGAGTCGAGTTCTTCGTCCGGAGTATATTCACTGACGACGGTCGTTGGACTAGCCCATGTTTCATCATCCATCACTCATTGGCGCACGAGCAGAACTAGGAGATGGGGCTGGTTGGGCAACTTGGGCCTCGGCAGGCAACTTAACCAGATGCCGCCTATTCCGTCGGTATTTTTGACCAGATTCGTCGGTAACAAAGTACGATCGTGGTTGCGCAGCGCGCCCTATAACTCGTCCTTGTTTACGCTGACCTTTGTCCATGATAAGAACTGGCTGACCTGACGGAACCTCAGGTAGTGGTTTAGCTCGCCTATCATAATATGCCTTATCGGTCTGTTGTTTACGTAACATTTCTTTATAATCTTTTTCGTTATTACGACCGGGTTTTAATTTAATTTCATGAGATGGTAATCTCGTATTTAGACGGCGTCCAAACAAAAGTTCGGATGGAGAGCTGATGCCATTACGAGGCGTAGCCCTGTAATTCAATAAACCCAAGTAAAAGTCTGTCCCCGATCTTAGAGATTTGATTAAAATATTTTTGATTATTTGCACACTTCGTTCGCTTTGCCCATTTGATTGAGCGTAGTTTGGCGAACTAGTGATGTGCTTGATACCCCACAATTTACAAAAGTCGCTAAATTCCCTCGAAGCGTAGGCGGGTCCATTATCAGTTATCCTGCGGAATTCCATGCCGTGCGAATTGGTCGCGCATAGCGGTTAGTACCGCCTTTGTGCCTATACTGGATAGCGGATTCACTTCTATATAGTTAGAAAAGTAATCCACCAGCAACATAAAATATTTGCCGGCATATTGAAATATGTCGGAGCCTACCTTAGCCCACGGTAATGACGGTATCTGAAGTGGTATGAGAGGTTCGCGCGCGGGACGATGCGCGCGCTCGGCGCAGGCGCGACACCTGCGCACTAGTTCCTCCACGTCGCGCGACATGCCGGGCCAGAACATCACCTCCCTAGCATGACGCTTGCACCTATCTATGCCCATGTGGCCGTCATGAACACGGCTAAGCATTTCCGGTCGTACGCTTTTTGGAATGTATACAAGATTATCTTTGAAAATTAAGCCATTAATGTATGCAAAGCTTTCCCTATACCTACGACCATTGACTCCTAATACGATTGTCTACCTCATATTTGTTAACCACCCCTTTTGAATATATTGTTTAAGAAGTTGACATTCAACATCAGCAAACAAGACCTTATTAAGAATGTCATAAGGGGTTATGGCATTCTTAATAAGGTCTTGTTTGCTATCACTGAACCGAACGTTTTCTATCAAAAAACAAGATTGTTCGTTTATTTCTTCCGATACTTTATTCGAGGTCGGCTCCGGTAAGGCTGCCCGCGATAGCGCATCAGCTACATACATGTATTTACCTGGTTTGTATACTACGGTGAATTGATAACCTTGCACCCGCAGCATCATTCTTTGAAGCCTAGCGGGAACCGAATCGAGCGGTTTCTTAAATAACGCTTCCAACGGCTTATGATCGGATTCTACGGTTACGTCACTGCGCCCATACACGTATTGGTGAAATCGTTCTAGGGCATAAACAATGGCAAGGAGTTCCTTCTCTATCTGGGCATACCTAGACTGCGTGTCGGTGAGCGTGGCGGAGGCGAACTCGACGGGCCGCCCGCCCTGCAGCAGCACGGCGCCCAGCGCGCTCGCGCTCGCGTCCACCGACAGCAGCACGGGCTCGCGCGTCGAGTACAGCGCGAGTACCGGCGGCGCCGCGCACACTGCGCTCTTCAGCTGTCGAGCTGCCGACTCCTGCGAACTATCCCAGATCCACTCCGAATCTTTTTTTAATAGGTTACGAAGAGGAAGAGCCGTCTCCGAATAGTTGGGAATAAATTTTGACAAATAATTGATCATGCCCAAAAACCGCTCCAGTGCTGGCCTATTTTCGGGAACGGGCATATCTTCTATTGCTTTGACTTTATTTTTATCTATGGCCATGCCTTTTCCGCTAAAAACGTGTCCCAGATAAGTCACCTGACTGACTTGAAATTCACACTTTTCATTGTTAAATTTCATACCTACTTCTCGCGCCCTATTCAATAATTTCTTTAAGCGTTCGTCATGCTGCGCTTTCGTAGATCCCCAGCAAATAACATCATCCACGAATGAATCTACCCCCTCTAAATCCTCCAGAATTTGACGAATTTTAGAATGAAATACTTCAGTCAGACCATCGATGTAAAAGGGAAGATGAGTTACGTTCTCCCAGCGCTTACTCAACAACTGGCCTGTGTTACCACTACACGCAAACACATACGCTCACAGTTACATTTCCAGTCCTGTGCAATATAAAGAACAACAAAGATGGCAAGATGTACCTAAGACCGAAGTGAGACAGAGACAACTATATTAATCTCTGGTACGACCCCACTAGGTATAATAAAACAAATTCGGGATTTCCCCGAGTTACGGTAGGTACAATAGTAGAGTCGTTCCTTTAACTCACACCATCAATCTTGTCCCAACTGGTATGAGCGGACGAATCGTAAAAATGTTATACGCTTCTTTAGTAATTTGAATTTTAGTACAGTCGACCAAAAAAAGTTAGTAAAATAATAGGCAAGAGGTATATTTATTTTGTGTTTTGTACATAAAATAATGTGAAATGAATACAAACGATAGAGGTTCCACAGAGTTTGTGATTGTACTCGACGTATAAATTCAATAGAAACAAAGAGTGATGCGAGTTGCAGATTGAAAATAATACCTATCATTTTTACGATTTGTCAACTTACACCAGTTGGGACAAAATTGATGGTACGAGTTGAAGAACGACTCGACTCGCAATAAGGCTATTGCTATCTCTGTTTACACACTAATGTTTCGTATATTTCTATCCCTCTCTGCAAATGGCGAAAAAAGGCAGTAAATTAATCAAAAAAATAAATTCTTTGGTGTACTTACGAGTGAAAAGTGATGCCTTGGGCTTTGTTTTTTGTTTTAGAGCTATTTGTACACCTTGTGAACGAACACGAAGGCATTGCTGTAGTCTTTTAATCACAAAAGTACGTCGTAGCAAGCACGCGAATCACGTCCGCCCGCGCCGCCGGTCCTACTATGACTGCGGTGGGAGCACACAATTGGAAGCCATTTGAGCCTGCCGGTTTCGAGAAGCTAGTGCCTCATCTTCCCTTTTACATCGATGCTTCAGACGCACAGTTTATTCCGTACGGTAAACGTAAAAATTGGTACCTACCGAATGGCGTCCCGAAGGTACATAGGTCCGCACTGGCGTCGTCGAGCTGAACCATCCAGAAACCTGAGCGAGCGTCCAGCTTGCTAAACACCTGTGCTCCTTCCAGCTTGGTAGCGATCTCCGTGAGCGTCGGCAGCGGGTAGTGCGCGCGCTGCACTACGCGGTTCAACGGCCTCGGATCGAGACACACTCGAATGGAGCCGTCCTTTTTAGCGGCCACTACAATGCTGTTTACCCACGGAGTTGGATGAGATACCTTCCGAATCACTCCCATTTTCTCCATCCGCCCCAGCTCCTGTGATAATTTCTCTCGAACCCCAATGGGGATTTTTCTGACCGGGCAGACTGACGGCTGAGCGCACTGATCCACAATAATTTTGTATTTACCGGGTAATTTACCCAAACCTTGAAATAGGTCCGCGTACTCATTTACATTCAAAGATAAGATTCGCTTTACCATTCCTAACTCTTCACAGGCATATTTGCCTAACACACTCTGACAATTAAAATCAGCAACAATAAATCTTATTATGTAAGCAGTATTTTTGTACAAACAATTAAGGTTGCAATGCCCAGTTATCGGAATAAAATTACCACAAAAGGACTGGGCCTTTGTATTATCTGAACTCAAAATATTGTTCTTAAAACCAAGCTTTTTGAAAGTATTCAATGATATGACATTTAAATCTGATCCTGAATCTAGCTTGAATGTTTCTTTTTCGCCTGTGCAAGTAAAAATCAAAGTTTCATACCATTTAGAGTCCTTACGTTCCATGGGCCCCGAGAGGGCAGACACATAGTACAGTCCTTCGTCACCGCAATCCTCATCGTCGTCGTCGACCACGGAATCGATATCAGCATCGATTTGCCACACGCGCTTACGTAACTTCGGACACATATTTTTAAAATGGCCTTTTTCACTACACCAAAAACATATGGCATTTTTAGCCGCACACCTAAAACCATCACAATTACCGAAACCACACGCTGTACACAATATCTTCGCGGCACTCCCAGCGGGGGGCCGGCGCGGCGGCGCTCCTCGCTGCTGCTGGCGGTGCCCCGCGGCACCGCGGCCTCGGCTCGCTGTGCGGCCTCGCGCTCCGCCCCAGCCCGCGGCGCCGCCTGAGCCCACGCGTGGGGTTCCTCGCGCGCTCATCACGTCCACTGCTACAACCTGAGTCTTGGTCCCGTCTATCTGCTTCTGTTCCTCCGTAGACATTTCGTTGGCCTGGCATATTTTCATGGCTTTACTTAGGGTGAGGTCATCGGCTCTAAGTAAGCGATCGCGTATTTTACCGTCTTGACTTGAACACCACACACGATTCGGTCGCGAATCAAACCTTCTTCGAGTAACTCAAACTCGCATCGCTGAGAAAGTATTTTGAGAGCCGTAACGTACTCGTCTATTGATTCGCCTTCTTCTTGACATCTTGAGAAAAACTTGAATCGCGCCATTGTTGTGTTCTGTTTAGCTCCAAAATGTTCGTTGAACTTCTTTACAAGCGTAGCAATACATTCCTTGTTTTCTTCTTTATCGAATTTGAAGGTGGTGTACACGTCATATCCTTCTGATCCTCTAAGATTTACCATCAAACTCGACTTTACGGATTCGGATTCCTTCTCAACACCAGATGCTTTTAGAAACACAGTAAACTGTCGCAGCCATTTTTCCCATGCCTCGGCCCGACAGGCCGGTCCGCCTTCCAAGCATAATTCGGCTGGAGGCCGTGCGTGTTCCATTGTTTATGGACTTTGTGTAAACAATTTCACTAATAATCACTTTTTCAACGCGATTTGTTTTTACTCCTATAATTAATTTATTTTTATCACCGCTGTCACCATGTTGTGAATGAAAGGCAGGTTGACCAAAGACTGATTTTTATTGTCTACCCACAACCTATTTATAAAAATGTAACAAACCAAGTAACTACCTACAAATATACGACAGTGGCTTTGCTATTAAATATTTCCACTGAAGGTACTATCCAATCCATTGTCTGAGGAGGCCCGCACAGTTTACAACCTTGTTATAAATCGTTTCTGTGGAGATTAGCTTTAAGCTTTATTTGTTAAATATTGTAAATTTATGTTTAAATTAGGCGATGTGGTCGCTCAGCGACAAAGCCTTTTGTGTTGTGTGAAATAAAAAAAAAAACCGGCTTCATAAAATTAAGAAGTCCCTTCACTATTCGGCTGTGTGATTTTTTTGTAGTCATTATGTTACTTATTTTATGACTTAAGTATGTAGGTACGAGTATGCCTTGTTTTAACTGATTTCAATAATTATGTAGGTACGAGTATGCCTTGTTTTAACTGATTTCAATAATTATGTAGGTACGAGTATGCCTTGTTTTAACTGATTTCAATAATTATGTAGGTACGAGTATGCCTTGTTTTAACTGATTTCAATAATTATGTAGGTACGAGTATGCCTTGTTTTAACTGATTTCAATAATTATGTAGGTACGAGTATGCCTTGTTATAACTGATTTTAATAATTATGTAGGTACGAGTATGCCTTGTTTTAACTGATTTCAATAATTATTTCGCTTTTCTATAGAGAATGATCCCGAGGTGGTGCCATGCAAGTTAATTCCCGAGCGATTACTATTTCTCCCGTAAAACTTAAAATAAAACAGTGTTTTTATTCAGGAACGCATTTATATTCAGGAACTTAGGTCAGTTTCTAGTTTTTTGTAAAAAAAATCATCAAATTATTGGATTCGTTGTCGCTGACCGCGCTGTCGAACCATATTGCGTCATAGATCTTACAAAGAATCATGCTTTTAAGATACCTAGCCTAGAAATAATCCCAGTAAGGTCTCAAAGTGTAGAGTCATTCATTACAGGCTGGCTCGACCTGGCGAACGGCTAAAACTCCCTTCAATTTGACAAAGCTATTTTCAAAGGTATATTTTCTAGTGGTTTAACAGACTCTTGCACCTTTCTACATACTCGTACATAGCATCCTTGCCTTGCTACATACAATAACTTGACTTTGCCATTTCACGAGGGTGTGAGGAGCAAAAACGTTTTACAAGATTACGCGCGTGTTATATTCTTAGTTCCATCACAAATGTGCACAGTTACTCACATTTGGTTGTGGTTAATTTTCCTTTGAAAGTGCACTCGGGAGTACAGTAACTGTACAGTACAGTACACTTTGGGAGTACAGTAAAAATGAGTTTATTTTGTAATAGGTATGTAAGTTCTATCTGCAAACTAGGTATTCCTACGGCACTGAAATTGGTTACCTAGCTATAAAAAAACTTCTAACGGGATACTTATTTACAAGGATTTGTGGTGCTGTACATCAAAAGGAAAAAAGGAACCCTGATAGGATCACTTTGTTGTCCGTCCGTCCGTCTGTCAACCCTCTTTTCTCTGGAACGCGAGGAGGTATCGGATTAAATTTAACATCAAATACTCAAGTCTGTAACCTCTTGAAGACGTGATATAAATAAAACTTTTAAGTCATCGCAATCAAAAGTTACAGCCGTTTATGTCTGAATATTTTGATATTTCCAGGGGAATGACACACACACACAAAACCTATTGGGTACTTCCCGTTGACCTAGAACCATAAAGTTTGGCAAGAAACAAGGTTTTATATAATAATACGGAACCCTCGGTTCGCGATTCCCACTCGCACTTGACGTTTTATTTTTTGTTAGACACCGTTGCTGCGCCATTATCTATAACTTAACAAAGACAAAACATTCGTTAGCAATTTCTTACCTACTTTATAAAGTAGGTAAAGTGAAATGCAATTTTAGTTTTATTGATAACTTGTCTAAGTTTTCTTTGCTAACGGAACGGGGAAGCTTTTCCGTTTATGAGAGCAACTGGAGTCTATTTTGAAAGCATCTTTACACAGACGTCTTTTTTCAAGTGTGCTTATAAAATGGCGGCTCCATGCCACGGAATAAGTCAAACATAACTATGTAGTATGTTTCCACTGCGAAAGTAATTATATTATACTAGTCATTTAAAACGGGATATTTACCATAATTTGAGTTTTGAGTGGTCTTCAGTGTTAGTTACCTTGATAGTTTTAAAAGTTTTAATTTTATGATAATATAATGCTAACTTTATATAGGTAAACTAAAAACAATTCTTTTCGCTTCAAATCCCTGAGACAAATAGTAATTATTCGGAAATAAATCTTTTATGGGAGCATCTCGCGATCATTTGCACATAGGGGAGATTAGTACAAAACCGGGTATCGGGGTAAAACAAGGACCCGTCCGCATTCATAAACCACTATTTCATGTTACACGAGCTTTTGTTTGGTGATGTTGGCTAACCTGATCAGCTTGTCAACAAAAGTTTGAAGCGGCCACTGCATTCTGTGAGCAATAAATAGGATTTATTGTTTTCTGGATGTTTTGATCTAATATTTGACGATTTTCAGTGTTAATTGTTTTTGTTGGCGTTGCAAGGTTAGTAAATTACATTATATTTGTTCGATTACATGGATATTTAGGCCGACATTAAGATAGAAACAAGTTGTGTATCTGGTAATATTCGATTTTTTTCGCATGATTGTCTACGGCAAATATCCTCGGGGCAAAACCGTACGGGGTAATTTCGGGTAGTACCCGGTTTTGGACATAACGGTATTTTACTGAATTTTTGTTTTATATTTATAGTGTTTCACACACAGAAATGGCGCATAATTATAAAAAGAAGACTGGCCGTCAATCATGGGATGAAAACCATATGAAATTGGCCATTATGGATGTTGTTGATGGGAAAATTGGATACAAACTGGCTTCTTGTCATCATGAATACAACAATTTACCCTTGTAATCGTGTTAAAAAGTAAAATTGACATTGTAACATCGTCGCCGTATAAAGAAGAAGGTTGCACGGGATGGGAGAGAGACGAACTTGGTGAATTTCGTTGCTATCGTTTTTGAGGGTAAAATCAAGTACAGTACCCGATTATGTACCACCCATGGAGCAAAACCGTAAAAATTAAACTTTTTTCTAATTGGTTCCTAGATATTCATATTTAGTAATTAGACTATAAAACTGTTTCAATTATGTGACCGATAAACCTAAGTTCTTATTACTAAATAAAGCTGATTCGTGTATCTTAAGACTTCTTTTTTATGTTTGATTTTCCTTAGGGTCCCGGTCTTGCCCCACTTTCCCCTACCTAAGTGAAGGTGAAACAATCATCGATATCGATTAACAAAAAAGCATACTGATGAAATGAGAACCTCCTTTTTAAAGTCGGATGAAAATGCTACGGCTATGTTTGGGATATTTCAATCACAAAAACTACAGAACTGAACGAGCTGATATTTTGTGTTAGTATAGTTTAATGTAAACCTAGCAGGTAACAGACACCGAGTCACCTCGGGACCATTCGCTATACAAAAGCGAAATCATTTTCAATAACGGTATATAATTGACGGAGAAATCGACGAACATAGGTACATAAAAACATATATACAGCCGCACATTGAACCTCCTTTTCTCGAAGTCGGTTAAAAACAAGTGTGTGCGCTGCGGCGGCGCGGCGGCGCGGCGGCATACACCGCGGCCGCGAGACGCGCTTTGCGGAAGGCTGAGTGGACTCAAATATTAAAGATCCCGTAAACGCGTCACAAATCTAACCTACCTACGAGAGTTACGAGCGGCACAAGCACAGTCTGCGTTTACGCGGTAAGCAGGCAAGATTGACGTCGTTCGATTCCCGCTTACAACACAAAACAAACTTTACAAGACAAATTAATCATCATCATCAGCCTATGTCTTCCACTGCTGGACATGGGCCTCCCCTAATGAGCGCCATAGCGCCCTGTCTCCAGCTTGCCGCATCCAGCATCTGCCTGCAGTCTTTCGCAGGTCGTCAGACAAATTAATAAATAATAATAATATTAAAAACTGTATTTAATAGGGGTAATGTGAACAAATCTGACTTGATTAGGTATTTGGACAAACTGTGCACATTAAATGTAAAAGAAATTGTGATGTTCACATTCCCCTACAGCGACAGCTTGCCACAATCAGAGAATAACCTTAGATATAAGCTTAATATGACGTTGCACACTATTTCATGCAACAACAATGTACATGTGATTGATACTAACAGTATTGTTGGTAAAAAATACTATTTGACTCGAGGTAATTACTACCTATCCAATTTTTATAAAAGACAGATAGCAATTTCGCTATCCTATTATTTTAAAACAACAGCCAAAAACTTGGCTAGAAGAAATGCTTCTTTTGAGCATTGCAATCATTTAAAAAACAATACCTTGGAAGTTATTCCAAGTCATTTAAATTAGAAATAACGACAATAGAGGAAGTCTCTAGCCCTAAACAGTCAAATATTATTAATCACAAGAAAAAACAAAGAAAGCAAGATTGTAAAATCAAGGCAAAGTATACTAACCTGGTACACCAAAATATTCAAGGATTGAGAAATAAATTATTAGAATTAGAATTGTACATGAACTCATTTGATATTGACATCATCTGCTTAACAGAACACTGGCTGAAAAGCTATGAGCTCATGTTTAACTTCAGTAACCACCAGGTTGGTAGTTCTTTTTGCAGATCACATGCTATTCGTGGAGGCTCTTTAATATTACTAAATAAACTCATAAAGTTCAAAGAACGCAAGGACATAATATGCTTATCCGTTGAAAGCCACATCGAAGTAGCATGTGTAGAGCTGGAGCAAAGTATTGTAGTAAGCGTATACAGCCCACCATCAGCCTCCTTTGAAATATTTGAAAAAATTATGGATGATAATGATATCTTATTTAAAATATCAAAATCTAATAAAAATCTCTTGATATGTGGAGACTTTAATATTGATCTTTTAGAAGTTTACTCCCTCAGTAGTAGACTAACTAATTTATTTAACTCTTATAATCTAAGGCCATTATTTATGGAACCTACTAGAATTACTGAAACTTCAGCAAAATGTATAGATAATATATTTGTTTGCCAAAATGATAAATTAATTAGTAAAAAAATAATAAGCAATTTAAAATCAGACCACTTAGGTCAACTAATTCAATTAGACAAACAAGTGAAAAATAATAATTGTAAAAAGAAAATAAAATACATGCCTGTGACCACAAGTCGATTTGAACGGTTGAAATTGGATTGGGATTCTAAGCCATCACCTAATTACTCACATAACAACCCAAATGAGTCGTATTGTAGTTTTTTTTATAAATTCACCAATGCGTTCAATTCAATATTCACATCCAAATCGATTATGGTCTCAGAAAAACTTAGCTTTAGTGAGTGGGCAACAGTAGGTATACATAAGAGTAGACAAACTTTGTATGAACTATATAGTGAAAAACAATACAATTTTAGCCAGGAGTTCAAAGAAAAAGTAAAAAATTACTCAAAAACAAAAGTTTGTCAAATAGCAAAATCAAATTATATAAGCTCCAAAATTAGAAATAGTGAAAATGTCATAAAATCAACGTGGAAAATAATAAATAGTGAGACTGGAAAGGTCAGTACCTACGTTAATGATTACAATTTAAAGATAAATGATTGCACAATCAAAAATGACATTGAAGTAGCCCAAGCTTTTGAAAACTTTTTTACTGACATTCCAATCTCTACTACGAAGTGTCTAAACTCTTCTCAATTAATCGCTGAGTCATTACTCATAGAAAATGTACCTATATGCGAAAATAAATTTAATTTCAACTATGTCGATGAAAAAGATATTAAAAAAGCCTTCAAACTTTTAAATATAAAGAAAACTGCAGATCTCTGGGGCATTTCCGTTAAAATTATTAAACCTTTAATTGATACGATTGCACCAGATCTAGCTTTTATATTCAATCAATCTATTGATTGTGGCGTATTTCCTGATCTAATGAAATGTAGTAAAGTAATCCCACTATTTAAATCGGGTAGTAGGTCTGACCCCACTAACTTTAGACCAATATCAGTACTGCCAACTTTCAGCAAAGTTTTTGAAAAACTTATTTTACATCAATTGCTTAGGCATTTTAATGGCAATGACCTGCTACATGGTAAGCAATTCGGATTTACTCGCGGCAGGTCAACTACTGATGCCGGTATAGAGTTAGTATCGCATATTTTTGATGCTTGGGAGAAGTCGCAAGATGCTTTAGGTGTTTTTTGCGACTTGTCAAAAGCATTCGATTGCGTACACCATGAAACATTAATCAGGAAACTACATCACTATGGAATAAGAGACACCTCTTTGGATCTTCTTACATCTTACTTGAGTGATAGGATACAAAGAGTTGACATTAATGGGAAACGGTCTTCGGGGTCTGTAGTTACAATGGGTGTACCGCAGGGCTCTATCCTCGGTCCTTTCCTATTTTTAGTTTATATTAACGACCTACCACATCTTGTTAAGAATAATCACGAGATTGTGTTGTTTGCTGATGATACTTCATTAATTTTTAAAATGAAACGACAAAACATAAATTTCGACGATGTGAATAATGCAATCTCAAAAGTAGTACATTGGTTTAGTGTCAATAATCTTTTGCTTAACGAAACCAAAACGAAATGTATAAAATTTACTCTACCTAATGTAAAACAAGTTAAGACTGATGTAAACGTAAAAGGAGAAACATTAGAAATTGTAAACAGTACAGTGTTCTTAGGAATAACCTTAGATAGTAAACTTCAATGGGGCCCACACATAGATAAGCTAGCAAAGAGACTTAGCTCTGCAGCGTATGCAGTCAAAAAAATCCGTCATCTTACAGACGTTGATACTTCTAGACTAGTCTATTTCAGCTACTTCCATAGTGTTATGTCTTATGGCATTCTGCTGTGGGGGAACGCTGCAGATATTAACACCGTATTTGTGCTGCAGAAGAGAGCTGTTCGTGCAATCTATAATATGGGTCCCAGAGAATCCCTGCGTGATAAATTCAAAGAAACAAACATAATGACAGTACCATGTCAATACATTTATGAAAACTTGTTGTACACTCATAGAAATATCAATCAATTCCCTAAAAATAGCGACATACATAATATAAATACTAGAAATAAGAATAAACTCGCTGTGCCCACAACTAGGCTACACAAGATAAATGCATCTTTTAAAGGGCAATGTATACGCTTCTACAACAAAACTCCAAGTGAGTTGCAAAGAATATCAATAAATAAATTCAAACAAATTGTCAAAACCTTGCTGTGCAAAAAGGCTTACTATAAAATATCAGATTATCTAGAGGATAAAAAAGCTTGGGACGGGTTTTGCTCCAACTCGAAAATTAACAAATAACAGGCTAAAGGTTTCTTCGTCGCTTCTTTACTTTAGTCTACATATCGAAGCGACAGAAATCAAAAATATCACTTTATTTCCGTGTCAGTGTTTACTTTTATATTTTGACCTTTTCTAAGTGTACATTTATTGTATTTATGGAAATAAAGAGTTTTTGATTTTGATTTTTTGATTTTGATTTAAATTTCAGTTGGTTTTAACAATGTAGGGGTAGGACCTATCTTATCTTAATTATTGATTTATTATCCTCGGTCCTTTATCATTTTTTTCTGCTGTACATAATATAGGTATATTGTGATTTGTAGGCAGAGCGATAAATTTGGTAAGAATGAGTAGGTAAATTCATTTAGAGCGATAGTACCAAAACGAATCTTTAGAGAGTGGGGCAAGTTTCGTAAAGGTTTATTTGATTATTTGGCTTATTTAAACCACGAAGGTTCAAACTTCAAAGATCATACAAGTACTTACAAGACCTTTTAAATATTGACTCCCTTCTAGACACCCAATAAAAAGAAGTGGGTGGCACAAAGAGGCGATAGGTACCCTAAATGTTGTCTTTTTCATAATTTAAAGGTACAAAAATAACATGCAGGTTCTGTAGGTACCTACTCGTAGCTGGCAGAATTATTCAAATAAGTACATAATGTATTTTGAGGTCGGTATGTAGTAGGTACCTAGTTTCTGTGGAAATTAAGCGACGTTATTTATACTCGTAGAGGCGCACATTAAGTAACTACGGTGGAAAATAAAAAAAAACGATGAAAAAACAAATTACAATTTTTGTTTAGAGTTAAAAATTAGTCACAGAGATAATTGTATAATTTGATCCTTTTTGCGAATATATTTCTATTTTGTAATTTGCACAAAGTTAAATTATAGAATTGCTACTACGAGTATACTATAGGTTGAATATGTCATCATTTGCGAATGTGCTAGAATAACAATAACACCTACCGGCTCCTTCATTCACGAACAAGCACCCACCATGATGAAACTAACGAAGCATCATACATAAAATATACCGTAAGAGAAATTACCATAAACTAGTTACAAACTCGGAAAAACCTAAAAGGTACCCATCGTGTAGAAAACACACGGCCCACGGTTTACGAGACGTTAATAATGCAGGGCGCATTACAAAATGCAACGTTTGAAAATGCGGGTAGTTGGAGAATTGTCCGTGGACACATGTTACCCGTGAATAATACAGGCGGGCGTGAGTTCACTTCTTTTACTGCCACCCGGACCCGGGCTGGCCGGTGGCGAGGCCCTTGATTTCCTAAATAAACTTGAGAACATGGCGGAAGGGACCCATTGAAGGGACCCAACACAATCCTGTGTCGAGATTTCATTGCTAGCAAAAAAACAAAGTTCCATTATTCGGCGGCCTCCCTGGCGCTCTGGGGCGAAGGTGGGCGACGAAAGAGGGTTCTATTCCTGCCGAGGGACCAGTTGTATGATGAAGAATTTTGTACAGTATATCAGTCATCTGATCCGCTACCTACCTTATTTATAATATAACACAAGCTTTGCTTAGCTGAGTGCCACATGATGCTGATTGAAAATGACCTGTATTGGTGATGTCGACCCGACGATATCATTTGCGAGAATCCATCCATTTGTCGCAAATGGATTGCGAAATAGCTGAGTTTGAATTTCAAAAACATATCTCCTAAACCCGTGCTAAAAACTGTGCAAAACATTGGCCTACAACAACGTTGTGCACTGTAGAACGGCGCGCCGCCGCCGCCGCCGCCGCCGCCGCCGCCGTCTTATTGTCTATGTTAGTGTAGGTAGTTAGGCGTTTGACTATTTGGATGAGACGGAGCTGATCTGATGATGGACCGGTAGGGAGGTGTGTATCGTGCGTTCTTTTTGAAATACTGTCTTCTAGGGGATCTTTTCTAACTATCAGGTGCTCTCAGACTGCTTAACTACGACGAACTAAGTTAATTTTTTGATATTATTATGTAAAAAAATATAATTTACAGTAGGTAACAGTTTCTACAGAACAAGATTATTTATTTAGGACGTCACTGATGAGCGGTTGCACAGAATGATTTTTAGGGATCCGTACCCGAAGGCTCAAAACGGAACCCTATCGCTAAGCATCCGTCTGTAAGCGGGCTGTATCTCATGAACCGTAAAAGGTAGTTGAAATTTTTAAAGAGTGTATCTTTTACCGTGTGTTTGTTTTACGTGAGAGTATGTCTTTTACCGCTATAACAACAAATAATAAAAATAGGTTCCCATGAAAAAACCCTTTTTTGGCATTTTTTGTTCTATGTTTGTCAAGGCAATTTGTATCTTGAACCGTAATAGGTAGACATATATTGTCGCAAAGTGTGCGTACTGCCACTATAACAACAATTTATAAAAATAAAATAAATTAGATGATTAAGGGGGGCAAAGTCCATAACAATGTTGAACATCGATCGGCGAAGTCAAGCAACGTCGGGGGCGCTCCGAACTTGGATGATGACGACCGCGTCATGTTGCTTTTTTGCTTTTTTATCGGTCCAACAGAATCTGTTTATAAGGGTTCCTCTTGATTTTTTTCCGAATCTATAATAAATAAAGTATCTACATTATGTTAGTTTTGATTGGAACCCAACGGAACTCTTCATGTGCGATTCGACTCGCACTTGGCCGGTTAATTTTTAACTAATGAAGATCCACCATTTCATCTATTATATAGGTAAGTGTGGATTTATAAATCATAATATTTGGTAAGGGACGCACCGAGTCTCGAAAAATAAAAAGTTGGCTCGTAGAGAAGATGTTTTATACCTACAGCGAATCTTAAACTCTGAATAACGTGCATTAATTTTAAACTCTGAATAACGTGTATTAATTTTAAACTCTGAATAACGTGCATTAATTTATATAGTGAAGATTTGGCCGAAGATCGCAAGAGGAACAAATATGCAGGTCTCGACAGAGCCTACACATTTGCTCCCCTTGGAGTCGAGACCCTAGGTCCGTGGGGTACCGAGGCTCTTCGGGTTTTTAAAAAATTACCTGTGCGTCGGTCGTCTGGTCGAAGCGACGCGTGACCCGAGAGCTGGTGAGTATCTGGCGCAGCGCATCAGCATTGCCATACAGCGTGGCAATGCAGCCAGCGTAGCGGGGACGCGACGACTGGTATTGATATGGATCAGTTGAGCTACCTGTAGACTGCTTGCAAAAGTCTGCAGTTAGCTCTATTGTTTTAATTGTAATTACTAGTATAATTTTCTTTGTGAATAAAGGCTATTTAGTATGAAAAAAATATGTGACATATAATTAGACAAATTATAAATAAAATATTTATCTGAGTTTGAACCTATTCCGTACGAAAGGCAAATGACTTTCCAACTTTCTATAAAGAAGAAACATGTGAATGTAAAATATTCGTCTCCATAACGTATGAACTGAGCTACCTTGTGGTGGTAGTGCAATATTTCGGAAAGTTTTAAGTGTTTTGTACCGCGCTAGACTAAGTTACGTGTAGGTACCTAATACAGTTCTTAGAGTGTGACTTGAATCTTAAATAAAGAGCTTCAAATTCACTCGTAAGAGAGCGTCGAAGACCAATATAGTCCAAATATGGCTGCGGAAAATGGTTAGCAAAGACCCGAAGCCAAGGTCGTGGCTGCTAGTATAGATAATAATATACTTAAGACAAACTGAAGACTGGTGTTGATATGGATCAGTTGAGCTATCTGTAGACTGTTTGCAACAGTCGGCAGTTAGCTCAATTGTTTCAATTGTAAATACTAGTATAATTTTCTTTGTGAATAAATGTCTAGTTCTTAAGACAAACTAACAAAAGTGTGAGTTTGACTCGCGCGCCGAGGGTTTCGAACTTTCGTCGCTTTCTAATGAATATTCAAAGTAGTAGGTACATTTCAGATTGATCTCTGATCTGTCGCAAACTACGGAGATTACCCCTAAATAGGTCAATTTTTCGACTTTTTATTTCAAAAAGTATGAAACCTAGAACATTTTCAATAGCTGTTTTGAAATGAACAATTCAATACCATTGGTTTCATTATTACTTTTAGCTTCTGGTGACAATGTAATAATGTCCGGGGGCTATTACCTGCCTTTTGAACATTAGTTTTTTGACCATTTTTCAAAGTGTTCTACTTAAAAGATCACAAGAACAATTTTGCGACTTTTTTCAAAATATTTGAAACAGTTTTTTAAGTACCATTTATTTGATAGCCCGATTGATCTCTTATAAAATTTCGGCATCACAATTTGTGCAAACATAAGTCACTAGATTTTTTTTCTTTTTTTTTCTTTACCTAATCTGTACAGCCGCAAGATATTTATCGTAATTTAAAATTTCGGTGGTTACTGAGATATTCAAGAGGGACGGACAGAGCGAGTCAATAAATATGGGTCTTGTCAGCGATCGACGACGGATTTAGTTAAGTTTGGTAGGTATTTTTTTGTTTTGACTCAAAGAACTGAAAATCACTGGATCACGGTGTGATCACGGTCTAGCGGTATTTCGGCTGCCGCAGCCGCCCGTGGCCGAAATTCAGACATGAGCATCAGCTCGCTTACCACAGTTACCACTGCAGCTAAAACAGATATTGAAGTGTGAAATATTACATCCACGCTTGCGGCCTGTGGCTACATGTTAATGTATTATTTACAACTCCTTCGGGGGCCGTATCAAGTAATGCAAAAACTTTAGCTACCACGGATAACTTAATACTATAGCCTGCCATTAACTTAACATAAAATGAGAGTTATTGAGATCTGGCTCACATACATACTTAGAAACATTGATTCAAACTGTGTCTTAGTACGGTGAGCTTTGAAGCAAGCCAAGAGAGAGATTCGTTTCTTTTTCTTTAGCTTCTAAAATATTATTGTTTATGCTATTGCATGAAAATAAATATCTAGTATAAGGAAATAGAAGAATAAAATATGTAGATATAGTTTAATAAAAGTAAAAGGAAAACCCCTCTTGAAATCCCGTTTAAGTTAACATTTAGATTGACATTTGTGTAGATGGAAATATTATTCCGCCCATGTAACTCGTCCCTGCGGAAAATTTCTTCCTCCTGTTGTCAAGTTTGGTTGTCTGGGCGGAACAAACCGAAATAAATGCCTGCAAGTGACTGTCTGAAGAACATTTATAAAGAGAAAATCAATTTCTTATTTGATAAAAGCATTCATAGTATTAAATTTGAGCTTATTTTGTAAGCCCAAATAAATAAAAGTGATCGATTTCTGATAGATAGATAGATAAAGCCCAAACTAACTTTTTGCCCAGAATAATTATAATAAGATGATAGATAGTGAGTATTAGCCACGTACCTAACTAAATGTCGTATGTTTCAAACACTTTTCTATATGATCCACTAAAAAACATGTTTCCAATAAAAACATTGAGTATTGAGTGAGATACTCGTAATGTCAGCGTTTGATTATCTTATATAGCTGCGAGTACTCAGTTGTCATAAGCAAATATTGAATGTCTTCCTCGGGCATCAACGGACGACGGGTGCGACGCAACGACTTTCATTTCCACATACGACGCCATGCGAGGTGCCTTCAATTACAACATTTATATAATACTTGAGTTTGCGACTCGATTTATCGAAGCGAAAGCCACTTGCACTCTGCCCCAAGAAACAATTACGTAAATGTAATTTTTATTTGAAGCATAGTGAAGCACCTTCTCCCAGGTCAGGGCCGTCTTAAACTAGGCTGGGGCCCTTGGGCACACAAGAATTCGCGGCCCTTTTGGAAAGTAAAAAAGCGAATTATATACTTAACATCTTTTACTAAGTACCTATGACCATTTATTATAGGTAATCAAAATATAGTATGATATAATGTCATTAACCTCTCAAGTGGCACGCCCCGCGCCCCGCTACCGCCGTTGTGTGGCAGGTACTTCCGCAAAAATCCGCGGAAATGCATTATTTCGCTGATTTCTTGATTATTATCTACTAACACCTCGTAACATCTATATATTTGAATTCTCCATAAAATTTCCTACAAAACAGCGTGGAAACATTCTGATGTTGTATAACGTAATTAATGAGGTTGATTAAAATTAAATTATAATTGCGGAAAAATGTAAAATTTTAATATTAAAAAAAAATCTTAAAAAAAAACTTTACCGTTTTTATGTCCAGTTTGAGTTTTATTTTAGAGATTTACCATCATATTATTACACTAAACACAAAAAAGAACACATTTCCAAGCCATTTAATTTAAATTAATTTTAATTCAGAAAAAACGATTAAAAAATGGCGCGGGTGTCAGATTTCAATTTTAAATTTACGATTTTTTTCTAAAATTTCTTCTAAACTTGGTTAGTTTATGGTTTTAACGTCAGCTTGACACTGTCAGTCAACTTTTAAGACATTGACATGGCTGAAAAGTTGACTGTAAGTACATAAATTCGACGAAGCAAAAAACAACAAAAAAAATCGGAAAATCGGCCATAATATGGTCGCAGCTTGACTTTGGAATCCCGAGTGATTGCGTTAGTGATCGCTAGATGGTGTACTTAGTAAATTAGGTAGGATGCGTTCGGAAATATTATTAATTAGTACAGTAGGAATAGGCGCAGTCATCGATATAATGGCGTAGTAGGTTTGACACCTTCTGTTAAGATTACTGATCTGTGAAAAAAGTGTAATGCGCCCGACAAAAATGTTTTGAGAATAAATGTGTAAGAGAAATTGTCGATCCTTCGGGGCCCCCTGAGATTGGGGGCCCTGGGCACGGGCCCCGTGTGCCCTTATGGTAAAGACGGTATTGTCCCAGGTTGGTTCTATTTTTGCCAGAACTGATACAATTCGATGGTGAGGAATCACCAATTTAGTTTTTTATGATCATTCAAAACCCGATCATAATCTTCAAGCGGCCGACTTGGAAAAGGTGCAGTATGAAAAAAGATCGCAAGTTTTAATTCTGTTCATTGAAGTTGGATGGCGCTAGTAAATAATTAATCGGCGGAGAGCAAGAAGCATAACGTTTGCGACGGCGGAGCCGCTAGCCGTGGCAAACGGCCTCCTAGGAATAAACGCAGGGGGTTGGAACTTCGGCTCTTAAAAATATATCTTTACCGCGATCGGGAGCTTCTGGTGAGGCCTTCTTACGTAGAAGGATTTTTTACAGTTAACTAGTAATAATAAACGAATAATTTTGTGTTTCATTTTTTCAGATCAGTTGTCTTTTTAACCCCAGACGCAAAACGAGGGGTGTTATCAGTTTGACGTGTCTGTCTGTGTATCTGTCTGTGTATCTGTCCGTGTATATGTCTTTGGTATCGTAGCTCCCAAACGGATAAACTGTTTTCGTTTGGTATTTTTTTGTGTCATAGATAATTTTATCCCGAGTGTTCTTAGCCATGTTTCATGGAAATCTGTTCAGCCAAAAAACGTCGCCGGGTTTTTAAAATTTTTCATTTTGTCTTTTTAGAAAGGAAGTCGTACGTAACAGAAAGTGAGGTTGCCAAAATAAGAGATAGCATGGATTGCCGTCCGGTGCCGGGTTCGGATGGAATCAGAATAAGAGATTTAGAAGTCAAAATTAAAATCTAATCACCAATAATTGCACTCTTAAGAAATATGAGTATCAGATAATGTAAGTATATATCGTAATGAACTAAAAGTAGATATTATTAGACCAATTTACAAACAAGGCTCTCATACTAACTTCACCGACAACAACCAACCAATAGCAATGTCTAAATATAACTAGTAGTTCTACGAACAGTAGACGTCGCGAACACTAACTTTTTTCAACAACTAATTTATTTATTAATGCACTAAAGTAATTTAAAACGGGATATTTTGGTAGGTAGGTTCGGTAGGTATATTTTGAAAATAGTCGAAATGGTTACCCTTTCAACCATGTTTTTCGGCGGTGACTCCTTGCAAATCGCCATGCCAGTATGAAAGCCTATGTATCATGGAGCAAAAAGTGCTTACTTATCAGAATAAGCTCCAGCATAGGTAGGCACCAGCCTTCCTATAATGGTCCTAATCTTGTCATAAGTATTATAGGTAAGTACCTAATTTCTATGTAATTATCGGTGCCTCCTACTTTTTGACGCGTTGTAAGAAAAATCCTATGGGTAGGTTAGGTAGGTAGTGTATCTACACTTTACCTACCTAAGTAGATACCCAGGTAGGTATATCCAAAAATCAGAAAAACCCTTATAAGTAGGTAGGTACCTAAATATTGGTTTACGCTAGTGTGGTGTGCATTGAATTTTTGAACGAAATGTTGCACAAACACATCAACCATTATACCAATTGTCCATACAAAGTACCTAAGTTACGTTCCTCAGCAAAGCTCGAAATTCTGTACCTAGGTATCAATAGATGGCGTTGATCCATCAGCGCAAAGTTGTTGTTATTATTTAACCGACGACGACGGTGTATGCGGCCGCGCTATTTCATATAACTCTCGAAGTGTTACAAAGATGTTCTAATAGGTGGCGCTGTACTGTAAATGCTCTCTTGCATATTACTGCATTTTGCGGAGCTATTCTGCTGGTCATGCCGAAAATCCTCATCCGATCTTTACCAAATTTTTATAAGAACAGTTTAAAGTTATTGCCTTTCAATTAAAAATACAATCATCAAAATCAGATCTCTTATAGCGGAGATATTACAAATCCGCCTTTTTGCCTTCTTGTACGCCTTTAATCAAAAAATCCCGACGACAATAAAATTCTATAAAATCATAGAATCTGTACACAAAGTTTCGTACCGATCGGTTATAAAATACGACCTGTAGAGGAGTAGGTACGGACATACTGACAAAAACGCTATTTTGGCCAGACACGAAGACTTTCGTTCAATTCTTTCACGACGTCAATGAATAAAATCCTAGAAAAAATAATAGTAGGCCATAATAACAACATATTTTATGGAAAACAATAAGATTATTAACGAATCCCAGCATGGTTTCCGTACTAAAAGTAGCACCGCCACGGCTCTATCCCAATTGTAGACAGCGTTAAAAATTCACTGAATAATAAAAAAACAGATTTTAAAAAGGCAATTGATACTCTGGAGCACGGTGGCTTGGCTTACTGCAATCCATGGATGAGTGTGGCCCATGAATCTATGCTTTTGAGAACACTTAACAAACAGACAACTAAAGTGTCATTCCAACCGGCTCAGTATATGACCCGGTCGGATATGCAATGCATGTAAATAGTATACCGAACGTTATCAAACAATGTGAAACTTATATGTACGCTGATGTGATGTGATGATACATGTCATGTATTAGACAGGGTTATTGGTCATTCACTGACTGACTGAATTCGGGATCTTTCTCTGTACAGTAGTGAAAGTATCTGTAAAACCTGTTAACCACAGGCGGAGATATCAAGTAACATACATACATTAAAATAACATTTAGACAAATTTAGAACCTCCTTTTTAGGGTTTCGAAGATCGGTTTCGAAACCCTTATGGTCTCGCTTTGTCTGTCCTTTTTTCCCTCCTTAATAACTCAGCAACTACAGCAGCTATCAATTTGAAATTTAAAATAATAATACATTTCGTGCGCCTGTACAGATTTTAAGAAAAAAAAAAATTAAAATAAATGAAAAATGAAAATGAACATTATCCATACAAATTGAAATGTCAAAATTTTAAAAGAGACCTACAGAGTCAAGTGGGGTATCAAATGAAAGGTATTAGTTTGTACAATTCAAAATAGTTTTTGAAATTTCAGTAGGTTTCATACTTTTTGAAATATTTTGAAAATAGTCGAAAAAATACCCATTCCCCCCCCCCTATCTCCGAAGTTTGCAGAGCGATCCATTCAAAATGTATTGAGCGTTTGTAGATATAGATCTATATTTTACAGGAAAAATATAGAGAAGTCTGTAAAATGAACCCTCTTTGAAAAATGGTCAAAAAGAGGGGGGATAATTTTCAAAAAGGGGGGTTACCCCACTGAATGGGGTATCATATGAAAGGTATCGGTTTGTACATTTCAAAACAGTATTTGAAATTTCTGTAGGTTTCATACTTTCTGAAATATTTTGAAAAAAGTCGAAATTTTACCCGCTCCCCCCCCTCTATCTCCGAAGTTTGCAAAGCGATCCGTTCAAAATGTATGAATCGTTTGTAGATATAGATCTATATTTTACAGGAAAAATATAGAGAAGTCTGTAAAATGAACAGTTTTTGAAAAATGGTCAAAAAGAGGGGGGATAATTTTAAAAAGGGGGGGGGGGGGTACCCCACTAAGTGGGATATCATATGAAAGGTATTGGTTTGTACATTTCGAAGTTTGCAGAGCGATCCATTCAAAATGTGTGAAGCGTTTGTAGATATAGATCTATATTTTACAGGAAAAATATAGAGAAGTCTGTAAAATGAACAGTTTTTGAAAAATGGTCAAAAAGAGGGGGGATAATTTTAAAAAGGGGGGGGGGCTACCCCACTAAGTGGGATATCATATGAAAGGTATTGGTTTGTACATTTCGAAGTTTGCAGAGCGATCCATTCAAAATGTGTGAAGCGTTTGTAGATATAGATCTATATTTTACAGGAAAAATATAGAGAAGTCTGTAAAATGAACACTTTTTGAAAAATGGTCAAAAAGAGGGGGGATAATTTTCAAAAGGGAGTGCTACCCCACTAAATGGGGTATCATATGAAAGGTATCAGTTTGTACATTTCAAAACAGTATTTGAAATTTCTGTAGGTTTAATACTTTTCGAAATATTTTGAAAAACGTCGAAAAAATTACCGCTACACCCTATCACCGAAGCATGCAGAGAGATCCATCTGAAATGTAGGTTGGTACCTACTAGTTTTAGGTCTTCATTAAATTTCGGAGTTTCTAACCGGTACCTTTAGTACATACCTACTTATTCACAAACGTTCGAAACCCTCGGCGCGCGAGTTACACTCGCACTTGACGGGTCTTGTTTAAACTAGGCTTAAAAAGCGAAAAGCCAATAATTACGCGGACACCCTTCGCGACATTGCTACTTGGCGATAGCTTACTCTTGTAAAGTTGACCAACAGTGATCGGCTGCCCTTGGAGTGTGAGAGTCGTGTGCAGCTAATTACTTTCTTATCTCTCGAGGTGTTGTTGTAGTGGTGTGCGGGTCCGTTTACACGGACCGGCCTAGTGCTTGATCATGACTCAACCGACTATTGTGAACAATTTAGTTCAGTTAGGATTACCTGAGCAAGAAAAAATTATTGCGTTGAACCAACCGATTCCGACGGGAGACTGGGACATCCAAGATGAAAATACCGAGATGAACGCGAATGATGCCGTGAGAAAGAGAACTTTAGAACATACTGGAAATACCTCAGATGGACTTCAATCTGAGGACAGTTGGAACGTAGTTTCACGAGGAAGAAAGGCCAGAAAAGATGAGGAAGATATTTTAGTACAAAGG
This sequence comes from Eupithecia subfuscata, assembly GCA_963564075.1. Classification (NCBI taxonomy): domain Eukaryota; kingdom Metazoa; phylum Arthropoda; class Insecta; order Lepidoptera; family Geometridae; genus Eupithecia; species Eupithecia subfuscata. The sequence goes on along the minus strand of OY751096.1, from coordinate 7,362,625 downwards.
GCATTGGGTAAAAGTGGCGTTGTTTTTGATGGTCCGCGGCCAGTTAAAAAACTATTGCCATTAATTAGTACTCTCAAAAATGAGCAACTTTCATTACTACAGCCACTATCTAAAATATATCGGAAGCGAGATATCGAATGGCAAAAAATCATAAAATGATCGTTTAAATAAACAAATAACAAGACTTCCCTACAGTTTTTAGTAACCATTGCATTTCATAGAAGTAGTAGAATGAAATTAAACATAACGAGCTCGATTGTAAACCGGCCCGGAGCTCGGTTCAGTTATGCTAACCAATCACAGCGCTCTATTCGTTTACCTGCGTGACGCTATCGCTCAACTCGACAACCGACCCTTTCTTTACTCACCATCTGACTTTCGTGTTGTTTGCGTGCGTAAATAAATAATAAATATAATAAATAATAATAAATAGTATTGGAAATAAAATATTATTGATGGGATACATGTTTTTTATTCATAACTTACTCGTTCCATACGTAAAATAATAGTATTTTTGAAATTAAAGTGCATTTTATCACTAACTTAGATGATATTGTTCTCAACTTCAAAGTCGAATATTTCGGCTCCGATATAGGTTACGGCGTATTTTGTTTTTTATAATGAATATACAGGTGTAGTACTTAAATTCAAGACAAATTCCATCAGTGGCCGCATAAAAAAAAAACAACGCCACGACTCCATACAAACTTACCCAATGCCCTTTGCGTAACGAGTCAAAAAGACCTACCTAAACAATTTGCACTAGCTAAGCTATTTCAACAACATAAAATAGATAATATTACAAAAGTCAAGTACGTTAGTAGTACCAAGATGATACTTACCTTCAAAAAAGAGACAAGTGCAGACCATTTTACGCAATGCATAGCCCTTGTCGAACGAGAATGGAAATGTCAAAAAACCTCCGAAGTCGGTGTTTCTTATGGAGTAATCAAGAATATGGACCTGGATCTGACTGAAGAAGCAGCATTAGAGGTTCTCTCTTCGCCTATCGAAATCATATCAGCAAAACGACTTAATAGACGTAACTCTGAGGAAAATGGTGCTGCATGGATAACAAGCGAATCTATCCGCTTGGGATTTAAGGGTGATACGATACCGACTCATATATCAATATATGACATGAGAATCAAAGTTGACACATTTGTTTTTCCAGTAACTCAATGCGGCAGGTGCTGGAAGTTTGGCCACACATCCAAGTTTTGTCCAAGCAAAAAAATTGTCTGCCCCAAATGTACAAAAAAGCACGAGAACTGTGAAAACACCACTTTCGTGTGTGTAAACTGTCGAGGCCCGCATATGGCCATGCAAAAATCATGCCCGGTTTTTAAAAAAGAGAGACGTATACGTGAGCTCATGTCGGAATCAAACGTAACATACAGAAAGGCACAATCCATGTACGTTCCACCCACACTTATAGCAGAACGTCTGACGCGGCCTCCTGGCCAGAGTGAAGATACTGATCAAGAACCAATTGAGACTGAATACGAACAAGGACCAATGATGGTCGACGAACCGACGGCGTCGGCCACTCATTCACAGCTTCTTCCAGCTACAGGAGTAACATTTGCCGATAAGGTAAAAAGTCGTGGAAAACAACACAAACAGGTTCAAGAAGAACGCATCGAAAAAGATACCGAGTCTGAAGAAGAAAGTGAACACGACTATATACAAAAACAACAGACGAAAGGACAAAATCAAGATATAGGTCTAGGGATAGGAAAAGGACGAAAAAAGACTAGGAAGCGCAGACCTGCCCAGACACAGGCCAGCACGAGTAGGATTGATTGGAGCATGGAACAGTCTGATAACTCAGAAAAACACCAGGAGAACCTACCTATACGCGAAGAACGAAAATCTAAGAGGTCAGAAAAACACGATACAGACTCATTTTCACGATTATTATTAAAGCTTAAAGATATCATTTTTGGGAACTATTCATTAGGTAAGAAGTTGGAACTAGCAGGTAAAATTTGTATTGAGTGGCTAATATCCAAAGTAATGAGCTGTATGTCGGCCGGAACTTTCTTTTGTCCGGATCTTAATTATGGTTAGTCCACCTAAGAAATTCACTGTTAACCTGATACAATGGAATAGTCAAAGTTTACAACCTAAATCTGTGTCCTTAGAAGCATACCTGAATCGGGAAAAAATCCATATAGCTGTAGTAAGCGAAACCTGGTTAGAGCCTGAGAGCAGCTTTAAAATAACAGACTATAACTGTTATCGCTTGGATAGGTATGACTCATACGGGGGCGTGGCTATTATTACACACAAATCCGTAAAATCGTTAATTGGTACTAAGCAAAGTTTGAATTCTGGAATCGAATTAATACATGTTAAGATACTAAATTGTCAGCATATTGAGAACATAATTTCCGTTTATTGTCCGTCAACTATTCGTACCACTCAATCAGATTGGGATCATATTTTTTCCACTTTTACCAGTAAAACTTTGATTTTAGGTGATTTTAACGGTCATCACACCAACTGGTCATATAAAACCGATGTGAGAGGTAATCAAATTGTAGATGCAATGTTGGAATCAAATTTCAGTTATCTAAATGATGGAAGTCACACAAGAATAAGATTAGTAAATGGTACCTTACAACAATCATCGCCAGACATTTCGTTTATCTCGTCGGATTTGGCCCTTATGTTTACGTGGTTAGTAACTAATGAGTCGCTTGGCAGCGACCACCTTATTATTAAAATTTCATGCAATCAAGAATTTAATCACACATTTTATAAAAAACGGAATTTTAAAAAGAGTAACTGGACTGATTATACCTCAGATGTAGAAAAGTCCTTATCAAGTTTTAGTCCTCCTGATGACCTTCAATCTTTTTATGACAATTTTATTAACATTATCCAAAATTCCGCTAATATCCATATACCCAGTTTTAAAGTTTATAATAACATGCACAGTAAGTTTGTGCCTAAACCCTATTGGAACCCGGAACTGTCCAAAGTAGTTGCAGAACGTAGGCTCGCATTAGCAAATTTTAGACGTTGCCCAAGCTCAGAAAATTTAGACACTCTTCATCTTAAAATAGCAAACGCACAAAAACTGATTCGAGCGGCCAAGTGTAAAGCTTGGCAAGAATTTTGTTCGTCTGTAGATGAGACTTCCTCTGTATCCGAAATGTGGCGCAAGATGAGGTGGGCTAAGGGCCGCTATAAACCTAGACATACCATAAGTACTGAGAGTGCAAAACAACTGCTTAATGAATTGACACCTGACTTTGTAACTCCGCCCACCCCGGTATATTGTTCTAATACATCTACTTTAGACTGTGACATAACAATACAAGAATTACATAATTCACTAAAAAAGACGGATACAGCTCCGGGATGTGACGACATATCCTTTTCGATGATTAATCACCTTCCATCAATAGGTAAGTCATACCTTTTAGAATTTTACAATCGTTGTTATTCAGCTGGCTTTGTCCCTTCGCAGTGGCGACAGATAAGAATTGTACCTATCCCTAAACATAGTTCTCCAACGGCGTTGCGGCCTATATCACTTATTTCATGTGTATGTAAGATTCTACACTCGATACTAAATAAGAGGCTTGAATGGTTTTTCGAGAAACAAAAGTTATTTCCTGATGTTATGGTCGGGTTCCGTAAGTCACGGTCTTGTCTAGATAATCTCACCTGCTTAACCTCACACATACAATTAGGTTTTTCTAAAAAACTAGTGACAGTAGGATGTTTCATTGATATTAAAAATGCATACAATAATGTTGACGTGAATAGTCTGGTGAGCGTTCTTGAACAATTTCAAGTTGGAGTTAAAATATCTCGATACCTATGGTCATATTTAAGTTTGAGACAGTTAAATATTACTCTCGATGACTTTAAAATGTCGCGATGGACTTCCCGAGGCTTAGCCCAAGGGGACCCGCTTTCACCCCTACTTTTTAATATTGCAACAATAAATATATGTAGTAGTTTAAGTAGCGTAGAAGTATCTCAATATGCTGACGATTTTGTCATCTTTTGTTCTAAAAAACATGCGTCTGACGCGATTTTAGAGTTGCAGACTGCTTATTGCACAATAAGTGATCTGTTGGATAAGATCGGATTAGAAATATCGCCTTCCAAAAGTAAGGTAACCGTTTTCAGAAGAGGAAGAAGCATGGACAATACTCAATTCATGATTAACAACCAACCCTTGCAAATGTGTTCTACAGTTAAATATTTAGGTATGTGGCTCGACAGCGCATTAAGATGGGGCAAACACATCAATGAGACTGTTTGCAAAACGCAAAAATATATTAATGTTTTAAAGATTTTATCTGGTTCAAGTTGGGGGGTTCATCAAAAACATCTTCGGCGATTGTTTATATCTATAATCCGTAGTAGAATAGACTATGGTAGTTTTTTGTGTGACACAAGTTGCCAGACTAATTTAATTAAATTAGATAGGATTCAAAATCAAGCTATGCGCGTGATTGGAGGTTTTATACGTTCTACACCCATACACGTAATGGAGAGCGACCTATGCCTGTCTCCTCTTTTCATTCGAAGAAGATATTTAGCTGGGAAATTCTGGTTGAAGTCTAAATCATTCAATAATAGTAAAGCCATTCAGTACATTGAAGATTTCGCACAACAAGGTAATTCTGTTTATTGGTCTCAAGCACGACGAAAAGTACCTATTCTTGTTAATGTTCATTCATGTTTAAGTTCGTTCCCTATTCATAGCAGCGACCAGCTCGGAATGTTTTCATTGGCAACTTGGGTAAGTAATATTAATCTAGCTGACGTTGTAATAGATAAAATTCCTGAAGTTGAACGGCCTAAGCGCACGTATCGGTCTAATGTTTTAAAAAATATGTGTTCTGTTTACATTGAGGATAAATACTTAAACTTTTATAAAATCTATACAGACGGTTCTAAAGTAGGTGCCGAAGGTGGTGCCGCTTTTTTTGACGCGGTTTTGGACTGTCATATAAAATTTAAAATCACTGTTAATATTTCAATAATGCACCTCGAATTGATCGCCTTATCGGAAGCACTTTCTTATATAGATTCAATTGAATGTGACAAATTTGTTATCCTTAGTGATGCAAAGAGCGCGTTACAGCATTTGGCTCGGTGTACCTCGTCTCTGCGAGGTTACCCGATAGCCTATACCATTTTAGAATCTATTTCAAAATTAAAGTCTAAAAATAAAACAATTGTCCTACAATGGATACCGTCACATATCCAATTAGACGAAAACGATTGGGTTGATTATCTCGCCAAACAAGCCATAGTCGACGGGGTACCTTACTTCGTGAATCCGTTACATACTGACTACGTTAGCTTTTTTAAAATGAACTGCAAAGACCAATGGCAGGAGTATTTTGACAAAAGATCGGTCGAGAAAGGTATTTGGTTTCGCACTATACAACCTCAAATTTCGACTTTTCCTTGGATTGATGACGCAGACCTTAATCGAAAGGAAGTAGTTACTGCTCTCAGGCTGCGCTCCGGACACATTCCATCCAACAAATTTGGATTTTTAATGAAAAAAGTATCATCACCAAATTGTGACATCTGTGGTACTATTGATGATGTTCACCATATTATAATGGAATGTGTACGAGGCGCATACGAGCGACTTCGTATTTTTGGAGTGGCTGAGTTGTATGATGTTGGCAGGTGTAACACTGTACTATCCAATCCATTGTCTAAGGAGGCCCGCACAGTTTATAACCTTGTTATAAATCGTTTCTGTGTAGATTAGCTTTAAGATTTATTTGTTAAATATTGTAAATCTATGTTTAAATTAGGCGATGTGGTCGCTCAGCGACAAAGCCTTTTGTGTTGTGCGAAAAAAAAAAAAAAAAAAAAAAAAAAAGTTGACCAAGATCATAACTATTATATAATAGATGTCGCTAGTAAAAGTGGACGAGCGCCAGATCGCGCTGACGAGAACGCACGCCCGTGAATAGCCTCCGACGAGTATCATTTGAAGAGGTTATGGAAAACGTCAAGCAGGCGTTGTTTCATTACTGTCATTTTTGAAAACAGTTCCTTTTAGAACAGTTTAATAAAGTACCATTGGATGGTATTGGCCAAAATACCTTATCAATGCCTAATTTGAGCAGAGATTATTCAAAAGATTTCAAACTAGCTCGACGCCAAGCGAGTGACTTTTAGTTATTTGTGTCGTGGTTTGTTTACAAACATTCTACATCGAGTTTGGCTAGGCTAGTGTATAGCTATACTCAAGCTATTCTCAAAAAATAATATTATGGATACTTACAGGTCTTTTGGGACCGATTCGGGATTCCATTCTCTTTATAACAGCACATATATTATAATACTATACTATAACAGTGAAAGAAACAGTAAAATCGATCAACCACAGGCGGAAATAAAGTAAATAAAGTAGTACATAATAAAAGATACAGACAAATTGAGAACCTCCTCCTTTTTTAAAGTCGATTAACAAACAAAGGGTGGCGCAATGACGTCTAGGAATATATAATTCAGATGCAATTGATATCGATGAAACGTTTAAAAAAGCCGATGACACACGCGGTGCCCTCCCCAGACCCCTCCAGGTTAGACATGGGTAATCTTGATTCAGTTGTCACGGGTTCCTACTCCGCCGGGCTAGCCTAAATTTGAGCGGACCGTGATAAGTTTTACTCCTACCTACCTAACCAGGGAACTACCTTTATGGAAGAAAACAAGCATAAATATGGATACCTTATATTAAGCAAATAACACAATTTACATGCAATTTATCAGTCTTATTCTATTAGTGAAGATCTTACGTTTAGCTCTATACAAGGCCAAGATTTACCTCATGGATTCACAACTTATGGCTAACTTGAAACTCACAACGAGCCTCTGATGTTGTCTTTCAGAAAAAAAATGGGTACAAAATTTATAAACAAAAGTTACACATTGGTTTCTTTCTAATATTATCTGGAAAATGGTTACAAAACTTATGAACAAATGTTCCAAGAAAAAAAAAGGATACAAAATTCTATTAACAAGTTCAAAATTGATTCTATAATGCCGTGACCACCTATTCACAGTTCTTACGGTCAACTCCACCTAACCTTATGCTAGGCCAAAGGTGTCCACGGATAAAGCCGAAGATCTGCTCAACAAAACAGGCAGGTAATGGTTGCGAGAAGCGCCTCCACCCGCTCCTGTTGCCTACTTCGGTGCGGCCAGCACTAACAGGTCCGACTCGTAAAGTATTTAACCTTTGGAAGCGAAGCTTCCAGGGGCAAAATGATGTGGACTAGCAACGGTTGCCGATACAGTCTACCTAACAGAGGATTCTGCGATTCGAGCGTTTCACTAATTCTATCCAAAGAAAGTAATCCTAACAACAAAATTTTACCTAAACCGAAATATAACCAATACAAACACACACTAGGATTCTGGAAGAGACAGGGGCACCGATCCCCAAATGACTGGAAAGAACACACCTTGGTTTCCGACGTGCGCACTGGCTGGGGTTCCCGCGATCGTCGCCACGTCGACGCTCAGGATACGGGACTCTGCTCCCGTCGCCTTTCGCCTTCGCGGCCTTTCCGCTGAACGCCTCGGCCTCGCCGTTGCTGGATCGCCTGCCCGTCGGAGCTGTAGTTCAGCTCAACCTGGGCAATTCGTCTCCCGTTTTCTCCTCTCCTCTCGGGGCCTGCTCCCGGCTAAAAAAATGTCCTGGGGACTCCGACGCTCGCCTAGCCTTCCTCGGGGTTTGTTACAGTCCTCTGCGCCGACTCCTGGATGAAACCTCCTCTTGGGTTGCGGCGGGAAATTCTCGGACGTGTCGAGAAGCAGGAATTATCGGCGTGGGCGGCGCGGATCGTTCCACCAAATCCAACTTGAAAATCCTCCGAGTCCAGTCTCACCCCCGTCTTTATCACTCCCAGAATGTCACTCCGCCTGTGAGCGGTCCGATATATAACCTTCGTCTTCGAACTTTCTAGACGGTCTTGCTTCGAGCTGCGATCACTTCTTTCCTTCCGGCAAACAAGATCGAATGTTCTAGCATGAGGGCCACCGCCCACCTGTCCCTCGCGCGCGGCGTTTTTCGTCGTGCGATCATTTTTTCTCTGGCGAGGTAGTCCTGTTTGGAAATTATTGGGTTTCTTCCTCGCGAATTGGGACTGCCCACGAAGCCTGTGAACTTTTCCATAACATGATTCCGAGAACAACACATATTTCACTATTTTGGTCCAGAGATGAATTAATTTATTTCGTACGATCGAACGTTTCCGAAGCCGACGAATAATTGACTCGTTGTGCGTCACTCTTTATCGAGCTCCCAGTGTGAGCTTTCGCTACTCCTCGCAAGATGTCACCGCAAGCATATTTTTCCCGACGCTGTGCTGTGAAAACCTGACTGCCTCATTGTTTCTCCTTTTCACGTTGAGTTTCCATCGAATTCCGGCATCCCTTCATTCTTTTAACTGACCAAACTAGGTAGCGCTTTTAGAATATCTAGGCCTCATCCGTGATCTCGTTCAATCCCTCGATAATAGATGTCGCTCTCGGTGAGGGAAACAATGGCTGAAATATCTGTCTGCGCTAAGGATGCGTACCAATCTAATGACTTCGCTCAGAGCTAGGTGGCGCTGTGAGTCTCGTAATTGAAATAATTCGTGACAATACCCTCCCCGCTGACCAAAGTTTCAGCTCCTGGCTGAAACTACGCTGCCCTCAGCGGTCCTTGGCTAGTATTTTGGACTCCTGTAACAAAATCTGCTCAGCGCCACCACTCCAATTCGTCAAACGCCGCTGAAATAATTCAATCTTACACTCCGAGGATCCTCCAATGTAACCAAGGTACGAAAGGCTTCCTAAATCTTCAGGTCCTTGATATGCCAAGAACCCAGTAACTTCCCTTGCATGTTCTCCAGCTCTACTACCAAGGGTGATAGGATCTCCTTTACCCTACATTTTTCGTATTTGGGACATAATTTTGCTGCCCTAAACTTAGCCGCGTCGCTCAGCGGGTACGTCTTCTTCCAGACTATGTCCCCTACTCTTACACTCGCATCCCTTCTCCTTAGGTTGTAAAACTTTGCGTTTGTCTCGTGTGCCTTTAACATGTGATGACGAACCTGGTCAAATATGGTGCGCAAGAAACTTAACTCGCCCGCGTAATCTTCTCTTGGCATTCCTGCCTCGTAGTCGCCCTCATCTGCTTTGTAGAGCGAGCCATCTACTACCGGTTCCCTGCCGTGAACTAGAAAGAAAGGCGAGAACTGTGTGGACTCATTTACGGCGCTGTTGATTGCAAATTGAATTTTCGGCAGGTTGATGTCCCATGATCTGTGATCCTCCTTTACGTAGGCTGATACCGCTGTCATCACCGTCTTATTGTACCTTTCCACCAAATTTACCTGCGGAGCGTACCGTGGGGTGTAGTGTGTCTTCGGGACCTTATAGTTCTCCAGCAACCTGCGGAACTCCGATCCTGTGAATTGCACTCCGTTGTCTGCAATTACAGTTTCTGGGACCCCGTGTGTCAGAAATACGCCTCTTTCCAAAGCTCCTGCGACCAGTGCACTAGTTGCCCGCCTTAGTGGGAACAGAATCGTATACTTTGAAAAACAACACGTAACTACCAAGAGAAAAGTATAACCTGCCCTGGACCTTGGTAGAGGACCTACCAAATCTACAGAAAGTACCTGAAATGGACGATGACAGACCTTTGGCTTTCCCATTAAACCTGGGATTGTGCGATTGCTCGATTTGTATGCCGCACAAACATCGCACTTTTCCACGAATTCCTTTATGTCCTTAAACATCTTCGGCCAATAGTAAAACAAGCTAATCCTTCTGTGAGTTTTGAAGGTACCTAGATGTGCGGCTGTTGGGTCTCCGTGGTTTGCCATCATTACAGCCTCCTTCCGGTCACATCTGACGACCTCTTTCCACTCGAACTCCTTGTTGAGTGTGTATTTCGCCTTTGAAAATCTCATCAGTTTGTTGTTCTCTATTCTGAAATTCGGGTAGTTATTTGGGTGTGTCTTTAGACCCTCCATGATGTCGTCGAACCACGGGTCTGGTACCTGGGTATCCGTTACGTCTCCTAAAACCTCTACCTTGAGCAACCTCGAGAGAGCGTCTGGTACTACATTCTCCGACCCTTTCCTATGTTCTATGTGAAAATCAAACTGGGACAATCTACACCCCCACCTCACCAGTCTACCTGTGGGATTTTCCAACTTCATGAACCATTTCAGTGAAGCGTGGTCAGTTACGACTGTGAAGTGCCTTGATCCCAAATAAGCCTGAAATTTCTCAATTGCGAAGATTACCGCTAATGCTTCACGTTCGGTAGCGCTGTAGTTGCGTTCGGCCTTTGATAATGATCTGCTCGCGTAGGCTATAGGGTGTTCCGCATCGTCGAACTTCTGGGTCAGCATCCCGCCTAAACCGAAAGCAGATGCATCACAATGGACGATAAAGGGCCTGTCGAAATCTGGGCAGGCCAACACGGGGGCTGAGACCAAACTCTCCTTTAACTTTGTGAATGCCTTATCAGCCTCTTCGGTCCATTTAAATTTCGGTGCCTTTTTTGCTGTGGATGTCAGAGCATTCAAAGGTGCTGCTATCGATGCGAAATCTCGAATAAAACGCCTGTACCACGAAGCCGTCCCTAGAAACATTTTTACTTGCTTGGCTGACTCCGGAACAGGAAAATCTAGGATTGCCCTGACCTTGTCTGGGTCCGTTCTCAGACCTAGCTCGTCAACTACAAAACCTAAGTACTTTAAAGAACTCCTGAAAAATTTACATTTCTTGAAATTTACTGTGAGGTTGGCATACTTGAGTCGATCTAATACCCTATTCAACAGGGTTAGATGGGATTCTAAGCTCGAGCTAACCACCACGATGTCATCAACATAAACGTACACCATCCCGTCTACGATGTCTTCTGCAAAACCTGTATTGAACAATAGATCCATCAACCTCTGTTGTCTGGCAGAAGCCCCACAAAGCCCGAATGGCATAACCTCAAAGCGGAATAGTCCTCGCCCTGGCACTGAAAAGCTCGTCTTCTCCTTGGAGGCCTCGTCCAATGGTATCTGCCAGAACGATGAAGCTAGATCTATGGATGACAAAAATCTGGCTTCCTTCAGGCTATCTAGGATCTGAGGAATGTATGGAACTGCATATGCGTCCCCCTTCGATACTGCATTTAGCTTCCTAGAGTCTAAACAGAACCGCCATTCCCCCTCTGCCTTCGGGACTAGTAGGACCGGGTTATTCCATGGGCTCTCGCTGGGCGCGACCACCCCTAGTTCCAACATCTTGTCCAGTTCCTTCTGTAGTGCCTCCCTCTTCTCGGGTGAGAGTTGGTATTGCTTTGTTCTAACGGGGGCCGCCTCCCCAGTGTCTATGGTGTGTTTTATTAGAGTGGTCCTACCTAGCCCTACTACCTCCGACGAAATCTGTTCGAATTTACTTATGACTGTGTCTGCCAAAACCTTTTGCGACGCAGATAGTGTTTGATAAGGCAAAATTGTATGAACAGGGCTATCCGACAAACTATTTATAAATGAGCTCGGCTTTCCTGCCGAGGTCACGCTCCAGTCGAAGATCTCTGGTGCAATATCGAAACTTCTCCAAAAATCTATACCAAAAATTACATCGTTTGTTGCTCCCGGTACCACGTACAAAGACAACACCCTCGTCTTCCCCTGAAATGTGATCGGCAAGTTCATGACCCCTGTCACCTTCATGTTGCCCCCGTTCGCCGCTTCGATGATTTTCTCGAGTGGCTGTAAAGAGTACCCTAGATTCATCAGTCTCCTATGCGAATTGTTCCCTAATAGTGATACCGAAGCTCCTGAATCCAATAACCCACAAAACTCCAGATCCAACAACTTTACTTTTAAAAATGGGCGAGATTCACCAGTCCCTGGTGAAAATAGGACCGACGCTGAACCTTTTTGGTTCTTACAAGAATTCCAAAAATTCTTGATAGATTCCAACCAGGCTGCCCATTCCGTTTCCGATGTAAAACCAGCTCGGTCCCTCACGCGTTTTTTTGCTGCGCCTTCTGTGTCTCTTGGTCTGGCGGGGATGTTTCCGACGGCTTGTGGTCCTTTGGGCACGACCTAGAAGTGTAGCCTATCTCCCCACACGTAAAGCACTCCACTCGTTTACTGTTACGGCGGCCCCTACAGTCTCTAGAAAAATGACCCTCCTTGCCGCAACTGAAACAGCGAAAAGACCTCAGCTGGGCCGGAGATTGTGTTTGGGTGGGAACCTGCGCCTTGCAATCCCTCACGAAGTGCCCTTCGTTCCCGCATCTGTAGCATTTTGGTGTTGGGGTCGATGGAGAGGAAGCCGCTACCGCCTGTACCTGCGCTGTTGCTTGTGCTGTGGCCTGAGGAGGAGGTGGATTTGACACCGCCGCTGCCTGGTTCTTTGACTTCGTAGACTTATATGCCAAATTTGGATGAAGTGTGCTTTGATTGTTTTTCGTTGGCTCTTCGAAAAGCTGCGACCTTTGACGCGCCGCCTCCAGTTTCCTACAATAATCTTTCAAAGTTGCTATGGAATTGACCTCAACCAACGCTAATTGTTCTGCAAAAGCCGGACGAATAATTGACTCGTTGTGCGTCACTCTTTATCGAGCTCCCAGTGTGAGCTTTCGCTACTCCTCGCAAGATGTCACCGCAAGCATATTTTTCCCGACGCTGTGCTGTGAAAACCTGACTGCCTCATTGTTTCTCCTTTTCACGTTGAGTTTCCAAAATCTCCAAAATCAAAATCAAAATCTGCTCAGCCCCACGTTGGGCGCCATTGTCACGGGTTCCTACTCCGCCGGGCTAGCCTAAATTTGAGCGGACCGTGATAAGTTTTACTCCTACCTACCTAACCAGGGAACTACCTTTATGGAAGAAAACAAGCATAAATATGGATACCTTATATTAAGCAAATAACACAATTTACATGCAATTTATCAGTCTTATTCTATTAGTGAAGATCTTACGTTTAGCTCTATACAAGGCCAAGATTTACCTCATGGATTCACAACTTATGGCTAACTTGAAACTCACAACGAGCCTCTGATGTTGTCTTTCAGAAAAAAAATGGGTACAAAATTTATAAACAAAAGTTACACATTGGTTTCTTTCTAATATTATCTGGAAAATGGTTACAAAACTTATGAACAAATGTTCCAAGAAAAAAAAAGGATACAAAATTCTATTAACAAGTTCAAAATTGATTCTATAATGCCGTGACCACCTATTCACAGTTCTTACGGTCAACTCCACCTAACCTTATGCTAGGCCAAAGGTGTCCACGGATAAAGCCGAAGATCTGCTCAACAAAACAGGCAGGTAATGGTTGCGAGAAGCGCCTCCACCCGCTCCTGTTGCCTACTTCGGTGCGGCCAGCACTAACAGGTCCGACTCGTAAAGTATTTAACCTTTGGAAGCGAAGCTTCCAGGGGCAAAATGATGTGGACTAGCAACGGTTGCCGATACAGTCTACCTAACAGAGGATTCTGCGATTCGAGCGTTTCACTAATTCTATCCAAAGAAAGTAATCCTAACAACAAAATTTTACCTAAACCGAAATATAACCAATACAAACACACACTAGGATTCTGGAAGAGACAGGGGCACCGATCCCCAAATGACTGGAAAGAACACACCTTGGTTTCCGACGTGCGCACTGGCTGGGGTTCCCGCGATCGTCGCCACGTCGACGCTCAGGATACGGGACTCTGCTCCCGTCGCCTTTCGCCTTCGCGGCCTTTCCGCTGAACGCCTCGGCCTCGCCGTTGCTGGATCGCCTGCCCGTCGGAGCTGTAGTTCAGCTCAACCTGGGCAATTCGTCTCCCGTTTTCTCCTCTCCTCTCGGGGCCTGCTCCCGGCTAAAAAAATGTCCTGGGGACTCCGACGCTCGCCTAGCCTTCCTCGGGGTTTGTTACAGTCCTCTGCGCCGACTCCTGGATGAAACCTCCTCTTGGGTTGCGGCGGGAAATTCTCGGACGTGTCGAGAAGCAGGAATTATCGGCGTGGGCGGCGCGGATCGTTCCACCAAATCCAACTTGAAAATCCTCCGAGTCCAGTCTCACCCCCGTCTTTATCACTCCCAGAATGTCACTCCGCCTGTGAGCGGTCCGATATATAACCTTCGTCTTCGAACTTTCTAGACGGTCTTGCTTCGAGCTGCGATCACTTCTTTCCTTCCGGCAAACAAGATCGAATGTTCTAGCATGAGGGCCACCGCCCACCTGTCCCTCGCGCGCGGCGTTTTTCGTCGTGCGATCATTTTTTCTCTGGCGAGGTAGTCCTGTTTGGAAATTATTGGGTTTCTTCCTCGCGAATTGGGACTGCCCACGAAGCCTGTGAACTTTTCCATAACATGATTCCGAGAACAACACATATTTCACTATTTTGGTCCAGAGATGAATTAATTTATTTCGTACGATCGAACGTTTCCGAAGCCGACGAATAATTGACTCGTTGTGCGTCACTCTTTATCGAGCTCCCAGTGTGAGCTTTCGCTACTCCTCGCAAGATGTCACCGCAAGCATATTTTTCCCGACGCTGTGCTGTGAAAACCTGACTGCCTCATTGTTTCTCCTTTTCACGTTGAGTTTCCATCGAATTCCGGCATCCCTTCATTCTTTTAACTGACCAAACTAGGTAGCGCTTTTAGAATATCTAGGCCTCATCCGTGATCTCGTTCAATCCCTCGATAATAGATGTCGCTCTCGGTGAGGGAAACAATGGCTGAAATATCTGTCTGCGCTAAGGATGCGTACCAATCTAATGACTTCGCTCAGAGCTAGGTGGCGCTGTGAGTCTCGTAATTGAAATAATTCGTGACACAGTTGTCCGAAACGATTCACTGAGTCTGATTCAGTTGACTGAATCAATTCACCTTAAGTATTCTTTATTCACCTTAATGATTCACTAATCGCTTGTGTTATAATAATTCAGAATTAAAGTATTTAGTCGCTGCGCTGACTGACTCGCTGAATGAGATTTAATAATACTCCTTAGCGATTCTGAAATATGGTCTGATTTAGGGATTCCTTTGTATCAGAGATGAGACGTACTTGCGAAATCGAGTACCAGGGCTTCCAAGTACGCATGAGAATAATGTTCGTAATTGAGTTTCAGAAAGAAATACTTGCAAGAACGACGCAAATACTTTCATAGAAAATTGATCCGCGCCTCGTTTATTATAAAGAACAAAATAGTGTGAACGAAAAAATAGTTGTAGGTACTAAATTACCTTTTGAATAGATATTTTAATTTATCAGCACGATTGACCTATTCAGTCAGACCTACAGGTTTCGATTTCGAGCCTAGAATTTTATCGATTAGATGAGATAATCTTTTATTTTAATTATGAATTTACTTACATAGATAGGTAGGTATACATTTACCAGTACCTAGTACCTACCTACCTTATCAAATTCTAATCCTAACGCCTACTTAAAATTAAGAGCAGACGTCCCACTGTTATTCTGTCTAATGGTTACTTAGAAATTTTAATAAAATAGATTTAATATGAGAAAGTACCTACTATCTTAATTTAATTATGAATTTACTTACTTAAATAGGTAGGTATACCTACAACTATATTAATTACTTAATAAAATAGATTTAATATGAACGAATAGAAAGTACCTACTTTCTCATATTAAATCTATTTTATTAAAATTTCTAAGTAACCAGTTACCTGTCACTGGCACGCCCGCCCCCACTGCGTTCATGTGTCATAGAGAAGCTTCCAATAAAATAATGGTCTCCGAATAAAGTCTTTATTCGTGACGCGTTAGCTTAACTATTCCCTCTAAACCTTAACGATTCACTGATTCACCGATTCATCGAACGAGTGTCCGCGAAGTGCCGACGCGAGAGTTCGGAATCGCCCGACATCACCCGAAGGATTCCGAACTCTCGCGTCGGCACTTCGCGGACTGAATCGGTGAATCAAATGAATCAATGAATCGTTAAGGTTTAGAGGGAATAGTTAAGCTAACGCGTCACCGTAGTGAAACGATTCTTTTTAATGCTTCTGATTCAGTTTACCCATGCCTACTCCAGGTCGCAACTCGCAAGGCTGAGTGGCTGAAGCATGCCGGTTGTTATTCGATATTTGAATAGTAGTTTGTTTTTTAAATAATGCCGAGCGGCGAGCACACCACGCAGTCTTTAGCCTCACGAAGCAAAGAGTTTTGTAAGGACACGGACACCGGATGCCGGATGCCGGATGCCCGAGTCTGGTGTACGAATGTTTAGATAATATAAGCACAGATATTATAATACTATACTAGTAATATAAGTATGCTACGAGTATGTACATTCTGATTTTATTTATTGTTTCCAGCTAGTAAATTACAATAATGAATCATTCTGACCCCAAAGTACGAGACTGTTATGGGTACTAGATGACTGATTTATAGGGTTACTAGCTGCGCCCCGCGGCTTCGCCCCCGTGGAAATTTATGTTTCCAACTTTCTTAATTTTTTCTTTCATAAGAACCTTCTCCTGACAATAACAAACACATAATATTATGATTACACAGCGATGTTACATCCTCTAGATTTAAGTAATACCACGTAGTACGTTTTCCATCGTAATACATCGTCACACTGTTTAAAGCACTATTTTTTTTTAGGCTTAATAAGAAGATCTGAAAAAATATTATTCAAAAACTCACGTCATTACCCCGTCTCACCGTTCCGGCTTACCGCCGCCGAGGGGCGCTGGCGTCATTCGTTTTTCGTGTGACGCATCGTCAACATCGAGTGAACGAGTTTTACATCGAAAATCGGTAATTTCTTCCGCAATATCGAAGTGATTTATAGTTATGGGCAAAAGTAAGCATAAGAATAACAGTGATAATGATATTCGTCGAAACATTCGACAAAATGAAAGGAAATTGGACCGAGATAAAGGTAAGATATGCATAACTACCCTCACATCGTATATCGACAAAGTTCAATGTTTTCTTATCAATAATCTTATGACAATCACCCATTACCTACGTGCTACGTACCATCTCAATGTGGTAATACGTGATATTATCCAGATGGTTACACAAACTATATCCCTTAACGTGGTGATACGAGATGTTACTACAATATTCAATGTTTTCATATCAATAATCTTATAACAATTACCCATTACCTACGTACCGTCTCAATGTGGTAATACGTGATATTATCCAGATGGTTACACAAACTATATTCCTTAACGTGGTGATACGAGATGTTACCCAGGAATCATATCGTGGTTCTTTCTTAACGTGATGGTACGTGATGCCATCCAGAAAGTAACCGTCATCGATCAGATATTCGATCGCTGAGCCCGGCCTACGTCCAACACGTACCTAAGTGACTAGGTACATTCTCCCGACATACCCTCGCCCGAAAGGTATACGACTTTCTGGAAGTACACTACCAAGAACCAAGCATGGAATCCATTGTGAGTGTGACTCCGTTTGCTTAAGTCTCCAGGAGCGCTTCAGCTCCCAATGCCGATCTCAGACCCCCATATAATACCAGGTATAATATAAATCTACATCATCGACGTCGGTCGAGGCATTAGCCCCTACGCATTCACTGCCCAGCCTCGGCAGTGCGACCCGCAGGGCCGCGCGGCGCGACCCTGGCCCCGTGTAGCGGCACGCGGCGGCACGGCGGCGGCGCGGCCCGCGCCCTCTACATAATCATAATCAGTAATCACGTACATTTCTAGGATTTGAAAAATAAATGCATGCATTATGCCATTGCAATCAATCTATCTAATCAAATTATGTAATTACCTCAAGAGAAAGCCAATGAAATGTTGAATTGGTAACAAGTACCTAACAAGTAAATAATGCACAATTAGTAGATTCTATTGCACCTTGCGATTTTGCTTAATTCATTGGTAGACCAACTGCAGCAGTAGCATTATGGTTCGATTTACACTTAACGTTTTGAACGCAAAAAGAAGGTTGGTACCTACTACCTATCGCTTCACAATCAAACGAGGACCATCACTACCGAAGGCATCTTTAATTTTAACTGGTGGCCAACTATTGCTGTTATAGACCAAATAAATTACAAAAACAATCATCATCACATCATCATCATCATCATCAGCCTATATTAGTCCACGGCTGAACATAGGCCTCCCCTAATGAGTGACATAGCAACAAAACAATAATATGTTTGAAATTTTTACTGATTCGTTAATGACTGGTTGGAGGACTGTAGTAGTATAATATCTGTAGAAGTAAATCGCTGTACCGATCTATAAATGAAATGACTCGCACATTGATTACTCTGCGCTTCTAGCTGCTTTTTTAGCGCAGCGTAACTAAAATTAACTAACACCACTGCAATCTCATACATAAATACCTACACACCACACCGCAATGAAAATTGCAGACAAATATGGTAGTGGTGTGAAGTTAGGAATATTTTTATTTTAGTTTTTTTTTCAAGATCGTGATAATATTGATATTGATACAGCCCAGGCTTCTAGGAATTCCAACATCGATACGGTATGGAGCCTACGTCAGACTTCATCAGAGTAGTTATGGGAACATTGTTCGTGAGTTTGGTTAACCAAATATCAATTTATTTGCATCTGTGCTTAACTTTTCATGTAACCAATTGTTTCTTCGAAAAATGATCGCGGGGCATATGATATCGTAGATGTGTTAGGTACTTACCATGACTTGCGATAAGTTTTATTTGTACACATTCTCTCCCTGCCAATCGGTATTAAAATTTCATAAAGAATTAACAAATAATAATAAAGCTAGTGGTGTAATCATTGTTCTTTACTGGATTAGTCAACCGTGGTACCTCCTATTTATGATGTTCATCATCATCATCAATGGCATTTACGTTCACTAAGGTTTATGTTGTACGGGTTCGTTTTGAAATTAGTCATCAGCTCACAAGTCATTTATTTTAACTCGCATAAAAATCTTCACATGTTAATTTCCAGGGAACCTCCCCAACTATGGTGCAGTATTGCCTTGGCAATGTTATTTCATTACCTTAAATCACAATTAATCAGTAAAATGTAGGTAGCATTAAAATAGTGGGATATTTTTGTCAACTGAATAATTTAAATTGTTATATTGCAATACAGAAATAAGATTATTATTGATATCGGTCAGCGATTATCGTTGATCATTGGTAAGATAGACTTGTAACAGTTATCCTAGTAAGTAGTATATTTATAAAGGAGTTTTTCAAATATAACCTTTTCGTTCTCGTTGATCATTGGTAAAGTGCACGTGTAACAATGATTCTATGTAGATACGTTGTCGAAAATATTGTTAACTCCTATTTGTACAAGACATTGAACTCAATCGTATCGTTATTTATACAACATACATCACATATTATACTACTAACCACCGATAATATTATTAAAACATCTACTGACCTTATCTTTCACTTAATTATTTCCAATTTTTTTGACAATTGCAATCAATTTCCTCAGTCAAACTTTCATACATTTAAAGAAATAGGTACTTAGTCATTTTCGTAATAATAACGTTATTTAGTAAATAAAACCGACAAATAAAATTGGTCATCTGGAGTAAACGTGTCCGTGTTCTGATGCAGTATTATAAAGTTATTAGTAAAGTTTACTATAAAACTACTAAAAGCTTCAGGTTATTGTATTATTTTTTCATTTGAATTAACTATGTAATGCTACCTCGTTACAATATGATGTTAGGAATAAATATATTGATTTATTTTCATTCTGCAACAGACTCTTAACATCTACGTGGTATTACTTAAATCTAGAGGATTTAACATCGCTGTGTAATTTATGATTAAAATAACTTACCTAAGTGTATTTCTACCAAAATTACACGAGATGTTACATCCGAATAGATTTAACTCCCGCCCGCCCTAGGACACAACAACAATCCTGCGTGCGTTGTGCCAGACCCACCAGTTGCAGAATGCTGCTCTTGCTGAATGTGCTCTGAAAAGAATGACGCCAGCGCCCCTCGGCGGCGGTAAGCCGGAACGGTGAGACGGGGTAATGACGTGAGTTTTTGAATAATATTTTTTCAGATCTTCTTATTAAGCCTAAAAAAAATAGTGCTTTAAACAGTGTGACGATGTATTACGATGGAAAACGTACTACGTGGTATTACTTAAATCTATTCGGATGTAACATCTCGTGTAATTTTGGTAGAAATAAACTTAGGTAAGTTATTTTAACCATAAATAAAACAATATTTAGTAACAATTCCGCGCAAAACCTTATCTGATAAGATCCTACAAAATGTAATCCGTGTGTACCGCCCGCCCTCCCACAAATTGATCCTACTTAAAATTAGAGAAGGTAATCAATAGACTTATGTAATATAAAATAACCTAATTAAATTACCTACCTACCTCCTTAAATTGATCCTACTTAGAATTTAGAGAATGTTAACAACAGACTTATGTAATATAAAATAACCTAATTAAATTACCTACCTACCTCCTTAAATTCATCCTACTTAAAATTTAGAGAAAGTAAACAATAGACTTATGTAATATAAAATTGCCTAAGTAAATTACCTTCCTACCTTCTTAAATTGATCCTACTTAAAATTTAGAGAAAGTAAACAACAGCTTATGTAATAAATAATTACCTAAGTAAATTACCTTCCTACCTCCTTAAATAGATCCTACTTACATTTAGAGAAGTTAAACAACAGACTTATGTTGGTAATATAAAATTGCCTAAGTAAATTACCTTCCTACCTCATGAAATTGAACCTACTTATAATGACGACCTCTGTGGCGCGGTGGGCGAAGGTCCGCCTGCGACGCAGGAGGTTGCGGGTTCGATTCCCGCCTCGGGACAAATATTTGTACGATCTGCAGATATTTGTTCAGGGTGCTCTGGTCGTTTTCTATGTATAATAAAAAATATCTATCTATGTACTCGTATACTATTATGTATATCAGTTATCTAGTACCCATAACACAAGCTCTGCTTACCTTGGGGCTAGATAATGCTGTGTGAATTGTCCAGCATTATTTATTATTATTATTATTATTATAATTAGAGAAAGTAAACAACAGACTTATGTAATATAAAATTGCCTAAGTAAATTACCTTCCCAACCTTTAAGCACGAATATAACTTAATTTGTGAAAGAAAAGACCACACTAATTACAAAATGAAAAAACTCATCAAAAATAAGTCGACTAGTTTCGTCTCTCCACGAGACATCATCAGGACGCTATAACAATACTCGACTTTGGCACTGAGACCGTCAAGCAACAACGACAGAGTCCTGCCAGTGATGTTGCCTCTCTGAGCTCCCTGCGTAAAGTGAAGCCTTGTTCGAGTTGTTCGCAACACCCCCACTTATATCGTCGCCGTAGAGCGAAAAGTCACTAAGTAGGTCATTTGGTGTTTTGAGTTATGAAGGTTTAAAGTTTTGAAAAACAAAATAAAATCATAACTTTTTTTCGGTATGGGATATTTCTAATTTTATGGTCTCATATGTTAGGAAATATAAAAGCTCTTAAGGTCAATTCACTACAGTCAATGAATGACTGATATTTTCAGGGAAAATGAAAAAAAACTGACTTAGTTACTTTTCGCCCTCAAATCTTGTACTAACTTTGTGAGACAATGATTTGTTAAAAGTCACCAACTGACTTTTCACCCGTGTTTGGATAAGTTTATTTAGTGTTTATGTAATTTTTCTAACGCTTTTATCTGCTTAATTTTATATAATTTCTATTTCTCGAATCAGGTAATCAATAAGAAAATGATAAATAATCAAATGCAGTTGTCATACTTCCTTGAAAAATACAAAAAAAAAACGCATTCACAACAAGTTATAAGTAAATTAATGTTTTCGACGTATTGTTAAGATTTTAAATATTGAAATCCTATTAAAATGATTAATGATAGCATTCTGGTCCAGTGAGTCTTAACATTGTGAATGTCGGAATTCTTGATCATGATTATCGCTTTTCCATGGCATAATCGCTTCTCAAACATAGACCGATGACTAAGCTTTCACAATACGGCCTTATAGTGGCATCGGGCACCAGCAGCTTTTCTGCAACATCTTTGTGTGTAGCTGTAAAGTAGAGAGTACTCGTACAATGAATGAAGATAACGGGGAATGGTCCAGTTCAGACGACGAACGCATATCAACGGGTTTTTTTTTTCTTGGCCTCTGAAATACATTTCAGTGTGGTACAAACGAACATTACCTGGACGGAGGGCAGTTACCCGAAATATTCAAGTTTTACTGAAAGGAAACATTCCTTTATATTATTTAAACTGCTGGACTACTTGAGAAGGCAACAACAGCCTGTAGTGGTCCACTACTGGACGCAGGCCTCCCCCTGATAAGCGCCTTATTGGTTTTTATCACATGGAGGGTTATGTCCATAATCCCCATTCTGGGCATGCGGGTTGGGGATTGCAGTTCGGTGGTAGAATTGTTCTGCAGGGGCGCTGCTGCCCGCCCCCGGTGGATATCCCTTAGTCGCCTCTTACGACACCCGCGGGAAGAGTTGGGGTGGTGCAAATTCTAAGCCGGCACCACACAGCGAACTACGCTGAGTCCTCGCCGAGTCATCCATTCTTTACGGGAGTGACATGGTCATGTTAACAAAATTCCTTTAAAATAAATAAAGAAAAAAAGATTCATCCATACTGCAATGCTTGAAAACGAATGTTTTCAATCAGTGCGTCTTACCCGTCATGACCTACGGAGCTGAGACGTGGACACTCACCTTAGGGCTGATCCACCAGTTCAAAGTCGCTCAACGAGCTATGAAAAGAGTAATGCTCGGAGCTGTTCTAAGGGATAGGACTCGTAACGAATACATCCGACAGAGAATCAAAGTTATCGACATAGCTCTTAGAATAAGCATGCTAAAGTGGTAGCGTGCCGGCCATGTCTCGCAAAAACCAACAACCGTGTTCTTGAGAGGAGACCGGGACTCGGCAAACATAGTGTAGGATGCCCTACACCCAGGTGGAGACGGCCTGCCAAAGACTGCAGTCAGATGTCGGACGCGGCAAACTGAAGACACGGTGCTATGGCGCTCATTAAGGGAAGGCCTATGTCCAGCAGTAGACTAACGATGTTGATGAACCAGCGAAGTCGTTTTGGACAGGTGGCTAGGGCCTTATATAAGTCACTATCCACCGAGTAAGCAAAATCAAGAGCGTAAAAGTAACTAAATTGCACGTTTAATTGTCTATCCTAACACAGACGTACGAAAGTTTGGCTTTAATAAATCAACAAAACACTTTAGCTATCATTCAAAACCAAACTTTGTAGTCAAAATTTTGGGGCGAAAACTAACTTAACATGTTAAATGATTTCTTGCTTTAAAATTATGAAGTACAATTATCGCAAATAGCGATCTAGAAGACACTAAGTCGACTTGGTTAGTTTTCGCTTTCAAGTTGTGTATCAAACCTGCTACCACATAACTAATCAAGTATATTTAGTTATTTCTCGACTAGACTGGGTCCTAGCAACAAGTTATTATTTTAGAAAAGAAAGTAACCAACCCGACTTAGGTTTATATTTTGCAATTCTTTCAAGTAGGAAAAAAGTATCTAAGCCTACTTAGTTGGTTTTCGACTAAAATGCTGTAAGCCAAATGTAGAGTTAGTGAATTTTTTGCACAACCTAAAATGAAAACCGTGATAGCTAGGGATACGGTTGTCAGACTGAAAAATGCAGAAAAAATCGGGGATTTTGATGGCACATCTAACTCGATTTGGGCCAAATAGCGAGTTAGTGACTTTTCGCTCTACGGCGACGATATAGTCACGAATGGCGTGACACAGCACGTGTTCAGTGTTGCCACCCTTGTCTGTGTTGCCACTACCGCTGCTCGTATTACCCAATCAACAATGTATTTTTTATTATTATGAATATGAAAATGAATGTAGTTACTGCTGGCGCAGCACGTGCGCAGTACCACTACCATCACCTGTGCTGTCGCTACCGCCAGTGTTGTCATTTGAGAAGATTCGCAATAATGGTGACCTAGGTAAACCTATACTAAGTTCATTTAACAATGTGTTATCACTACACTTTGCAATTTCTAAATTTTCCAAGACTGACAACCTAAACCCTTTATCACAAGTATGTAAAATAGAAAAACAATGGTTATCATTTAACGAATGACCCGATTCTAATAAATGTTTTGCAAAGTTTGACTTTTCTGGATAATTGTTTCTATAAGCGGCTAAATGTTCTTTATACCTAACCTGAAAACTGCGACCTGTTTGACCTACATAAATACCATTACATTCGTCACAAACCAGCTTGTAAACGCCTGATTTTTTATTTTTATCTAATTTATCTTTACCGTTACAAACTTGTTTTAATAAATTGTTTGTTTTGAAGGCTACACGTACTTTATTTTTATACAAAACCCTTGAAACTCTCTCACTTAATGGACCTAAATAAGTTAAACTACCCACGTATTTATCTATCCTTTCTGGAGCTACGGGATATAATAAGGATCGGACAATATTACGTTGTTTACTTCTAATTAAACCATCAACCATCTTTGTACTATATCCATTACTTTCAGCCGTGTGGTAAATAATAGATAACTCCCTATTAAAGTTCTCCTGAGAAAGGGGAACTGACATCATTCTGTGGATAAAACTGCGGTAAGCTGCTAGCTTATGTTGTAATGGATGGCAAGATGAATTTGGGATTGTAATGTCTGTATAAGTTGGTTTTCTGTAAATTTGGAAATCATGTCTATTGTTTAACCTAGTTATTGTCAAATCTAAAAAGTTCAACGAACCATCATTTTCTAATTCAAGTTTGAACTTAATTTTCGGATGAATTGTATTAAGTTTGTTAACGAACAGTTCTATTTGACGTAAACTTCCCTTCCAGCATAATTCGCTCATTGAATGCAAAACAGCCACAAACCAGAAACCTCATTTTTTACAGGAGAGCCGAAACAAAATTTAAAAAATTTTGTTTCGGATTTTTTTTTTAAAATAATGTTTTTATTTTCAAATGTTATGATGTTAATATATCATTGTTTTCCTTATTTTTTTCTCTATCTTTTTAAATAATGACCACTGTGATAGCACTCATCCAACCTGATAAAAACAACAAAAGCCCTTTTTGCATTCAAAATTTGAACCAATGTTAGGGTAATTATCTCAAAAAATTAAACAAATATTAAAATGAAACATGCTTTATTCAATGTCTTACAAAGGAAATAACTATAAAAAACAAATAACTCGCAGTAAATCTAAATAGATACAAACTATTCAAGCGAGCATCACAAAACTAGACATTGTTTTATAGTTTTAGGTTAAAACCCGAGATCAATTTTACGTAATCTAAAATTATCTCTAAATAAAATTCTCAAAATATTCATAGGAACAACATTATACTTTAAAAACGATAAACAAAAATAAAAAATTAAATTGCTGAAAGTTTAACATTAAAGGATATGAAATTAGGCTTAAATTGGTACAACTATAATACCTTTTACTATTTATTATTAAATCACAGACTGAATAGCTAAAATCACAAAGGTAGTCTTTAAATCACAGCCTGTATGGCTAAAATCACAAAAATAATATCTAGGAAAGTCTTTAAATCACAAAAATACCTGGTTAATATCTAACACAGTCTTATTTTAAGGCACATTTATAAATTTCGGTAAAAACTTTCGTAATATTTTGGTATAATATTTTTCTCAATAAGTTTGAGTATACCTTGTTTCTTTGTTTCAGAGATTGTAAGTTTATGATTATACAACTTTTTTGGCACTATGTTGTAATTAGTGGAGGATTTAGACATCTTTTTTGTCAGCGTGGAGACTGAGATGAATGCTTCGCTTTCGTATGAAGTTTTATATAAAAACTGGTGTTTATGTTCCCGGTGGACTTTCAATATTTTTATGTCGGACCATTTTACTTTTTGCCCATCTTCGGATGTGACGAAATTTCCAACACCCAAGCATTTTAAATCTAAAAAACTTTCATGCGCAAGTTCGTGAACTACGAAAGGTGTGCCTTTTTTCTTTGCTGTCTTAATAAGAGTAATATACTGGTCCGGCACATAAATGGGAGACGATTTTAAAGCCATTGAAATATTTCGTTGAATTAATGAGTGGGCGGCATCCCCCTCATTTTGGGTATGTCCTTTTATTAAAAACTTATGAGTCAACTTCTCAATTTCGGATATATTTTCACAGCATATTGGTATGTTGCTAGCATGTATTTGTTTTTTTGTTGGCCGCAACAATTATCACTATAAAAAACTACGTCGAAATCACCCGCAGCTTCATCGTTCAAACGTTTCAAATACATGATCACGCATGATCCAATTTCATTCACACCCCGACCTCCTTCCCCCTCGTGCCATACAAAACAATCCGAACTATTCTTTCCTAATTTAGTGATTGTCAAATTCAGTAAATTCAATTTGGATATGTAATAAAAGCTAGAGACTTCACCTTGCGGACAAGGCATAACTGCTTGTAGATCATAGACACACACTACAAAATCATCATTAATATTTTGTTTATCCCTCTCCTTTTCAGATCTAGCGAGACATTTTTCTTTTAAATGAAGGTCATACTTTTCTTGCAAAAGCGATTTATCATCTGCATTTAGGTAAGCTGTACAGTCTTCACACTGGTCCTTTTTAGGTTGCCAAAAGGAGATGTTAAAGTCCTCCATGAATATATTATAATATATTTTATATGAAACATGTGGCTTATTTTCTTCTTTGCACTTGTCAACGTAAAGGCGATGCAAAGCAGCTATTGTCATGTTTCCTTCAATATATTCACGTTTTGTGTGAGCACGGCAATAATGGCTTTCAATCCTAGGGATTGAATTGATATGTGCTTTGACACCATCTTTTAAAGCGGCCTCTAACTGGAACTGGTTTTCGTGTTTTCCTCGATTTTCTTGCATTAATCCAACTCGTTCAGAATTCTTCTTGACAACGGTTCTTATAGTTTTATCAGAAATAGCAAGTGTATTCATAAAATATACTTTGCATACTCGAATTCGTCTATCGTTTTTAGGAAAATAATATGCGTGATTAAAGTTCTGACGAGTGCTGCCAACACGGACATAGCGATACTTAGGTTCAATTTTTGTCATGTTGTCGCTAATGAAATGCCTCTGAGCTGTCAAGTCACCCATCTTCCAATAGTTCTCAAACAAAGCCAACCTTTCTTCTGATGAAAATTGGTTGGAACATTTTAATTTGCATTTATCGGAACATTCAGGTCCAATTTTCTTGGCTTCTATTTGTTTGTTTGATTTGGACATGGTTTCATATGCCTTTCCGCTATTTTTAAGAGCCTTGGATTTATTTCTCTTCCAAGATGCAGGGTTACATTTTCTTTTTCGGGATAGCGGCTGAGGTTCCACGCTGGGTGGTTGACAATCAATACTAGGGGGCTGGGTGTCAATGCTAGGGGGCTGAATGTCAATGCTAGGAGGCTGGGTGTCAATGCTAGGAGGCTGGATGTCAATGCTAGGAGGTTGGCTGTCAATACTAGGGGGCTGGATGTTAATACTGGGTGATTGTGGTTGTTCAGTCTCTAAGATAGGTGACTCAGTGTCAGAAGGCTGCATTCCCATATTGTTGGGTTCATCATCTGCCCCGGAAAGTCCCGGTTGGAGTGAGAAAAATTGGTACTTAATCCGTTTTGTCTTCATGTGTTTCTCAGGTAAAAAATCAGGATCCTTTCCACTATCGTCTGAGGAAAAATCGGTTAAACTAGATGACGTAGAACAGTTCGTGTCACTGTCGTCAGAGTCGCTGTCAGATGAGTCGCTGTCTGATGACTCTGATGAGTCACTAGGTGGAACCATTTTAATAGGTTTTTTCCAAGTTCTTAGGCTCTCTTCATCATCACTTAACAACGATATATCGTAATCAGGCTGGCTGTCAGGGTAGGAGTCCGTATCATAACTATAATTTGCCGTTTCTCTTTGCTGTCCAACCTGTGCCGCTATTTGATTTTCCTGAGTGTTGTCGAGGAACAAGGTTTGTTTCTCTTCAGTTCCAGATGGTAGTATGTCCTCAGTTTCAACATTAATTAAGGTCAAATCGATAGGGTTAGGTTGACTGATTGGATGGCACTCCGCATCAAAATAAACCTTACCCGTTCTAATGTCTTGATGAACTCTTGCTGGAATATCACATTCTTGAATTTGTTCAGAGTTGATAACGGGCCGGTTTTGTATGCTTTCTGATTCTTCATTAGAATGGCCAACTGCCATGCTCAAAATTATTTTTGCTCTGCTATTCATTCTGAAAATAATTATATAGACTATTATTACTCGCGAAACAATGCGTATCATAAATTGTCACTTTGGGTGAAAAATTAAGGTGGTGGTGTGCGAAGTTTTCGTCGAAACTAGCAATTTCTTTATCCGTGATGAATATAAATTACTTTGGAAATATAAAAGCTATGAACCATTTTGAAGTGGTAAACGGTAACCGATAACTGTATGAATATGAACGTAAACCCTAACAAGTAAATGTTATTTTAAAGTAAATAAACATTTTATGATACCTCAATTATTTCTCTAAAATTGACAAATTTTGAAAACATGCAGTTTAGCTGTACATAAATTATTATTACCTCTGTAATAGTTCAATACAAAAAGTACACATTTGTAAATATGGCATCGCTTTATTTCATTTTGGAATGCAAAATGTACAGATTTCGAAATATGGCATTGCTTTATTTCATATTGGAATGCAAAATGTACGTTTTCCAAAATATGGCATAGTTGCATTAAAAAATCTGAATGTACTTACTTGAAATTGGAATGCAAAACGGACGCATTTCAAAAAGTGGCTCCTTTGCACAGAACACTGAACTAAATACTGGGTGTGTAAGTCACTGTCACAGCAAGAGCGCAACTACAGCGCTACGGAACGTGAAGCACTAGCCGTCCTTTCCGCTATTGAGCATTGGCGATGCTATCTCGAAAACGGCCTAACATTTACTGTATTCACAGACCATTCTTCTTTGAAGTGGTTTCTCAATCTAAATAACCCGACTGGAAGATTAGCCAGATGGGGTGTACGCCTATCAGTCTATAACTTTGACATCAAACATAGAAAAGGTTCCGAAAATGTCGTTCCAGATAGTCTGTCTCGCGCTGTTCCTGTTACGGCCATTGATTCCCCTACACCTACTTCCATAACAACCAACGATCCTTGATTTTTAAATATACTCGATGGTTGTCGAAAATCTCCCACTTCGTTTTTGAACTATCGTGTAGAAAACGGTACTTTATTTAGGTACATGAAGTCCTTGAATCCTTTAACTAGGGAATTTGAATGGAAAGAGGTAATCCCAATGGAACAACGTCAGGATGTCATTTCTAAAAATCATTCAGAACCAATATCAGGCCATTTTGGTATCTTCAAAACTCATAAACGTCTTAGTCTAAACTACTTTTGGCCAAATATGCACAAAGATGTCGTAAATTTTGTATCTAATTGCGATAGTTGCCTGTCTCATAAACACTCAACACAGCCCACGCTTGGTACAATGGGTCGGCCTAAAGAATGTAGTCGTCCATTCCAGATGTTGCGTATGGACTTGGTAGGGCCCTTGCCTGTCTCTAGAAAGCAAAATACGTTCTTGTTCGTTGTTACTTGTTGTTTCTCTAAATACTGTATGCTTTTCCCTATACGACGAGCAACCGCGGAGATCATTGCTCGAATTCTTGAAAAACAAATATTCTTGGTGCACGGTATTCCAAGCACACTACTGATGGACAATGGTAGGCAATTTACTAGCAATATTATGCGGAATTTACTAGCCAACTACAAAATACCTAACGTTTACTTTACACCACTATACACCCCTCAAGTGAACACTGTCGAACGTTACAACAAAACTGTTATGACCTCTATCTCCACTTTCATTGAGAACGATCATCGATCGTGGGATATTAACGTTCCGAAAATTCGAATACGAAGTCACAGGTTTTACTCCTGCTTTTCTTGTTTTCGGGCGTGAATTGGTCAGTTGTGGATCTCACTACCTTGATTCTGACTTAGGTAGCGATATAGTATTTTCACCTCGCGACTCTTATGCGGAAAACTTGGGGACTCTCCAGAAAATATTTGATAAAGTACAACTATCCCTGATTAAGTCTCACTCCCGAAACAGTACTCAGTATAACCTTCGGCGTAAGAATGTGGAATTTGAGGTAGGTGACGTAGTATGGAAGCATTTTCTATCTCAGCGACAAGGATGAAAGGTTCTCAAAGAAATTGGCCCCTAAATTCATTAAGTGTCGTATTAAAGCTAAGAAGTCCAAACTGGTGTATGAGCTTGTGGACATGTCTGGACGCAATTTAGGGTCATGGCATGTCAAGGACTTTAAACTAAACTAGTGGTTTTAGCTCTGGATTTTACCCAGGTAAAATCCTAACCTAAAAAGGGGGGTATGTAACGATTCCGTTCGCGCTTCACAAATTTAAACTTTCGCGCTGCGCGCCGCGTCCAACTTCAGAGCGCGTCGCATTATGTTGGCAACAGTGTGCCTACGCGCTGTGGACTTGTCTTTGGCCGGGCGAGAGGTGACCTTCACTTACTCGCGGACTACGAAGTAACTAGAACTGCTTCCACTTACAGTTTTATTCTGTTATTTTCTTTTAAATAAATCTAAACTGAGTGAACCCCCGTATCGGGTGAGTGTTGCATTATTGCTCATAGTGTGTATTTAGTGCTATAAGTTGTGTGCTGGGTAAGTCGAGGTAACGGTCAATGACCTTTCTAACCGTTATCGTACCACGAATGCTATTAGGTACTTAATTTCTCTCTTTCTTCATTGTAAATTATGTCATACAAATCAATTCCGCACATCATCTATCAATCTAATCATCATCTAGCCTTTATTGATTTGTACCCCACGTAATTTATTCCTTGAC
Organism: Eupithecia subfuscata; assembly: GCA_963564075.1. Taxonomy (NCBI): domain Eukaryota; kingdom Metazoa; phylum Arthropoda; class Insecta; order Lepidoptera; family Geometridae; genus Eupithecia; species Eupithecia subfuscata. The sequence continues at coordinate 7,331,673 of OY751096.1, read as the reverse complement.
TCGGATACCTATCTCACAATCGAACCGATTTAGTGAGGTAGGTAAGCCGTAATTTCATTTCCATTGTTTTAACTTTATCGTTTCATTTGTATGACTGCCTCATCATCGATCACTGCAAATGCTTGTTGCCATTGCGCTTACGCTTTGAGTTGAGGATGCTGCAGTCACACTACAAAACCGGGCATACTCTAAAGTGTCCGGACGTGGATTCCAGGGTTCCATCCTACTGGGACTGAAGCGGCAACAGCAACCTTAAACGCTGCACTAACCTGCCGGCTACGTGACAAAACGGCTGCGCTGACCCGTCCGTCCCCATCGACCGTACTGCCGGTACCCCAAAGGATCGGCCATACCGATACCGTCCGTCCCCGTCGACCGTACTGCCGGTACCTACCCGGAAGGATTCTCCGTGTCACCACTGCACTACTCTTGCCGCCAGCCCACGTACCTGGACCCATTAGTCGCCTACCGCGTCGGACCTCTCTCCAGCTAAGGCCAGTGGCAGTAAATTCGTAGTAACGTACATTCGGAGACAACGAACCATTCCCTACTGTAATTTTAATAAATTTGTAAGCATTCTCTCTGTCTTTTTATCGGCCTAGCCACTCTCTATCTTAGGCAGGTCGCAAGAGAAATACTAGTGTTTCAGGCTAGGAACTCCTCGTAGCTGTAAAAGCTGTTGTCAGTGAGCCAATGCTTTAGCTTGCCTTTAAATGATGTCAGGCTTGTTGCGTTAGTTACAGTTTTTGGAAGACTGTTGTAGACTGTCGGTCCCATTATGCGCGTTAACTTTCCCGACTTCGCGAGAGTACGAGGCAGGGTGGTGAGCTTGTCCGCTCGCCGAGTATTATACTTGTGTCTGTCGCTATTTTTATTGAAAATTTTTAAGTTACATCTCACATATACCGCTACCTGGAGGATTACAATACACGGAAGGGTGAGTATTTCGAGCTCTTTAAAGTATGGTTTTGCGGATACGTCCTGCGAAATCTTCACTATTGCACGTATGGCGCGCTTCTGCATGCGAAAGGCGCGCTGCCAGTCGGCAGCGCGCCCCCAAAGTTCGGCGCCGTACTGCAATAGTGAGTGGACAGTCGCAAAGTAACAGGAGCGTACCACGTGCCTTGGCAGGAATCTCGCTAAGCGGCTTAGCGCGTAGCACGTACCACCAAGCTTGCCGCACACTTTATCTATGCGAGACTCCCACGTGAGGCTCCTATCAAGCTCAAAACCCAAGAAAGAGGTCATAACTACCTGTTCGATAGGCGTCCCACCGGCTACGACTGATAGGTCACGAGGAGGACGTCCGGACAGGCAGACGTGCATGAAGTGCGTCTTCAATGTGTTTAAGACAAGCCCATTTGCTTCGAACCACTCGGCAAGCCTGGACGCGGTAAGGTTCAGTTTAAGCTCTAGAGCGTCTGTTGTTACACCAGAGACGACAGCAACCACATCGTCCGCATACATGAATACCTCCGCAGTGCTCACGGCCTCTGGAAGATCATTAAGCAGCATTGAAAACAAGATATTACTGACTGCAGATCCCTGAGCTACCCCCATTGTCGTGGTGAGAGGACAGGATCTGATGTTCCCATTTTCTCCCACTACTACCTGCGATCTCGATCTCAGCATGCTGGATAGTAGTGTGAGCGCAGTACCTCGCACTCCGTAGTGTTCCAGCTTGGCCTCGAGCACCGCGTGATCGGCTACGTCAAACGCTTTCGAGAGGTCGCAGCAGAGTAGAGCTACTTGCTGTTTCGTCTCCCTAGCCTCCAGGACGCTTTGTATTACCCCTCGAGCCAACGAAGTAGTCGATCGTCCTTCACGGTACGCGTACTGCCTGTCCGACAGTGCATCAGTTTCAACTATGTATGTTGTTAGCCGCGAGCTTATACCGTTCTCCATGACTTTTGCAATTGCAGGTATAATGGACACCGGTCTATATGAGTCCATGCTGGTCCTACTACCCTTTCCCTTGTAAATCGGTGTAATCTTGCTTAACTTAAGGCACGTTGGGAAAGTCCCAGCGCGCAGGCACTCGTTGAAGAGGCTAGCCAAGATCGGTGCCAGCGGAACGGCCGCCATTGCCATTAGTTTCATTGAGATGCCATACGCGTCTTTAGAGGGCTTCGGAGGTATCCGTTTCATAATGATATGATGTACTTCACCTGCAGTAAACGGCACAAAACGTAGCGAGCGGTCGGCTGGCGGGCGCGCCGAGTGTAAGGCAGCCTGCACGCTAGGCATGTCAGCCGCGGGTGCTCCGCACGCCGAGGCTGCGCCTATATACCTTGCATTCATCTCATCCACAGCCTGTTGCTTCGACTGAAAGATTATGCCATCGGAATTAGAACATAACAACATAAGCTAGCAGCTTACCGCAGTTTTATCCACAGAATGATGTCAGTTCCCCTTTCTCAGGAGAACTTTAATAGGGAGTTATCTATTATTTACCACACGGCTGAAAGTAATGGATATAGTACAAAGATGGTTGATGGTTTAATTAGAAGTAAACAACGTAATATTGTCCGATCCTTATTATATCCCGTAGCTCCAGAAAGGATAGATAAATACGTGGGTAGTTTAACTTATTTAGGTCCATTAAGTGAGAGAGTTTCAAGGGTTTTGTATAAAAATAAAGTACGTGTAGCCTTCAAAACAAACAATTTATTAAAACAAGTTTGTAACGGTAAAGATAAATTAGATAAAAATAAAAAATCAGGCGTTTACAAGCTGGTTTGTGACGAATGTAATGGTATTTATGTAGGTCAAACAGGTCGCAGTTTTCAGGTTAGGTATAAAGAACATTTAGCCGCTTATAGAAACAATTATCCAGAAAAGTCAAACTTTGCAAAACATTTATTAGAATCGGGTCATTCGTTAAATGATAACCATTGTTTTTCTATTTTACATACTTGTGATAAAGGGTTTAGGTTGTCAGTCTTGGAAAATTTAGAAATTGCAAAGTGTAGTGATAACACATTGTTAAATGAACTTAGTATAGGTTTACCTAGGTCACCATTATTGCGAATCTTCTCAAATGACAACACTGGCGGTAGCGACAGCACAGGTGATGGTAGTGGTACTGCGCACGTGCTGCGCCAGCAGTAACTACATTCATTTTCATATTCATAATAATAAAAAATACATTGTTGATTGGGTAATACGAGCAGCGGTAGTGGCAACACAGACAAGGGTGGCAACACTGAACACGTGCTGTGTCACGCCATTCGTGACTATATAAGTGGGGGTGTTGCGAACAAGGCTTCACTTTACGCTAGAGATGAGACGTACTTGCAAAATCGAGTACCAGGGCTTCCAAGTACTTCCTAGTTTAAAAACCAGCGCCAAAAACCAGGGTTCAAATACTTTCAAGTATTTCGATACCTTGTAGTATTACGTACGGGTATCGCTGGCGGGCGGGCGCGGCTCGTGACGGGTCTCGCACCTTGAAAGTGAAATACTTGCATAGGAAGTTGATCCGAGCTCGCATGAGAATAATGTTCATAATTGAGTTTCAGAAAGAAATACTTGCAAGAACGACGAAAATACTTTCATAGAAAATTGATCCGCGCCTCGTTTATTATAAAGAACAAAATAGTGTGAACGAAGAAATACTTGTACCAAATTACCATTTGAATATTTACTAGTAATTTCGGACCGGTCTACGGTAGACTCGAACGAAATGCACATCAAATTGAAGAGCGTAAAAAATTAGTCGATCCGAGTCGACAACTTATAGGCGGAAAATTCAGATTATCGAGTAGTTTCATTATGAAAATGAATAAATTGCTAAAATTGTAACGGCGTTGCAAAGTAAACATGTCTTCTTCTTTTATTTTTGGCTCTGCGTCATAGTTTCACACAATTCTGCCAATGTCAGTTTTAGAACAAATCTATGTGGTGTTGGTGTCACACGTCAATCACGTATCACAGGTGTCGCAGGTTCGGTCTTGGTACCGTGGACGGAAGACATCGCTCCCCAGGGTATATAAATACTCTTTGATCGTAGCTTCGGTCTAATTTCTTTTGTTTAAAAAAATCAAAGTCTTTTAAACCAAAGTCGTCGAAGTCGCGAATGAAATCGCGAGCACCCGCTCGCGATCGTGCTGATAAATTAAATATCTACTAGCTGGGGTCAGCTAGTAGATATAAAATTCTAGGCTCGAAATCGAAACCTGTAGGTCTGACTGAATAGTGCTCGCGATCGTGCTGATAAATTAAATATCTACTAGCTGGGGTCAGCTAGTAGATATTTAATTTATCAGCACGATTGACCTATTCAGTCAGACCTACAGGTTTCGATTTCGAGCCTAGAATTTTATCGATTAGATGAGATAATCTTTTATTTTAATTATGAATTTACTTACTTAAATAGGTAGGTATACCTACAACTAACAAAATAACACTATCTAGGTACCTTCTCATATTAAATCTTTTTTATTAAAGTTTCTAAGTAACCATTAGACAGAATAACAGTGGGACGTCTGCTCTTAATTTTAAGTAGGCGTTAGGATTAGAATTTGATAAGGTAGGTAGGTACTAGGTACTGGTAAATGTCCTATGTTTTACCTAGAAGTTGGCAGTGCGAGCAAGCGCGCGCGATATGTTACCGCCACTCGAACACCTCTTTTTGCCTCACGGCGCCAGCCCGGCGAGACCACTTGATAAACTTATCATAAAATCTTAAGTACTGAACCGATTTGTATTCTGTAAATGTAGTTCTGATGAGAAATATATTACCTATCCGATAGGTGACAAATATACACTTTTTTATGAGTTATAAATATCGATTTTCAAACACTAAGTCAAAAATAGACGAGTTTTTTGTCAAGGTAATTTTGTCTTATTCTCGGCTCGATTTTGAGGCTAGAACTCGATTTTGAGGCTATAATATCTACCCCGGCACTAAGAAAGAACCATATTTTCCACCAAAACCTCCTTTTCATGCTAATTCAAATAAAAATCAACCAAAAAGTCTAAATGAAATCGACTATTTTTCGACTACGCGCGACAAGGTCAACTTCAAATCTGTTTTGTCACAGATAAATAGCACTTGACCTAATGAATGGCGGGTTTATTTTACAGTTCTTTCTCTAACGGACCGATAGATATAAAATTCCCATGCTATAATCGACTCTATACCCTTGTGAAAAGGTTTTAAATGACCTGTAGTACGATGGTTCAAATCCGGACCATTAGCCGTAGACGGATGCAAACATTCTAGTATTTTTGTTGGTTCGGATTGAAATCAATAGCCGTCCAGTTCTAGTATTTTTGTTGGTTCGGATTGAAATCAATAGCCGTCAAGGGGTTAAGTAAGACGAATCCTAGCGCCTACATAAAATTAATAGCCAGGGACGGGCCGTATTTTAGTTTTTAATAGTACGGGCGGAGACTCACTTTTCACTCTAGGTAGGTATGACGTACATATTTATAAAATTATAAAATGGAATCTGTGCCCACTTATCTAATTTCAGGTTGATGTACATAATGTACCTACCTATACCTTAGAGGTGCCTATACCTACCTGTCCCTCTGTAAATATCCGTAGGTACCTATCTGTTTGATAAGTATGAAATTATGAATGTCAATTACTATTGAACTTTGTGTCACTGTCACTGTCAGAAGTCAGTCATAGTCAGCCGATTTGCGTCACGCACCTTGAAAGTAAAATACTTGAATAGGAAATTGATCCGAATGTGCATAAGAATAAGATTCGTAATTGAGTGTTCAGAACAAATACTTCTAGCACAGGTATCGGCGAAAAATACTTTCATAGAAAATTGATCTGCGTTCTCTTTGTTATAAGGAACAAAATAGTGTCAACGAAAATTTACTCGAATACTTTCAAGTATGTACTTATATCGCGCGGTGCGTCAATACTTGCAAGACCTTCAAAGTATTTCGACTCATACCTGGTTTCCGTACTTGCAAGCAAATACCAGGTATAGAAACCTGGTCGCGTAAATACGTCTCATCCCTACTTTACGCAGGGAGCTCAGAGAGGCAACATCACTGGCAGGACTCTGTCGTTGTTGCTTGACGGTCTCAGTGCCAAAGTCGAGTATTGTTATAGCGTCCTGATGATGTCTCGTGGAGAGACGAAACTAGTCGACTTATTTTTGATGAGTTTTTTCATTTTGTAATTAGTGTGGTCTTTTCTTTCACAAATTAAGTTATATTCGTGCTTAAAGGTTGGGAAGGTAATTTACTTAGGCAATTTTATATTACATAAGTCTGTTGTTTACTTTCTATAATTATAAGTAGGTTCAATTTAATGAGGTAGGAAGGTAATTTACTTAGGCAATTTTATATTACCAACATAAGTCTGTTGTTTAACTTCTCTAAATGTAAGTAGGATCTATTTAAGGAGGTAGGAAGGTAATTTACTTAGGTAATTATTTATTACATAAGCTGTTGTTTACTTTCTCTAAATTTTAAGTAGGATCAATTTAAGAAGGTAGGAAGGTAATTTACTTAGGCAATTTTATATTACATAAGTCTATTGTTTACTTTCTCTAAATTTTAAGTAGGATGAATTTAAGGAGGTAGGTAGGTAATTTAATGGGAGTAAATTTATTGGTATTTATTTTAAATATTTGATCAGCTGGAAAATTCAGCTTAAAAACTACTTGAGCGGCATTTTAAGTTTTGATCGGCTGTAAAATAAAAACCACCAGCAACACTTGGTCGGCCACTAAATTATTTTTGGTCAGAAAATAAATAGCTGTTTGATCGGCAAAATTAATGTTTTGATCAGCAGAATTAATTATATGATCTGCAGGATTATACAATTATTTTTGATCAGCCAAAAATTGATTTTTTGAGCAGCAAAATTAATGTTTTGGTCAGCCGAATAAGAAAATCGTCGAGCTGAAAAAAAAAGGTATAAGCCATAATCAATGGGTTTTCTTTTAAATGTATGGTCAACTAAAACTTTATATTACTGCGATTTTATGGAAAAAGAGCATTTTAACACTTTCATGGCCCAAGACGCAGACGAGACTCGACCCTCGTGTGGGGGCTGGGCAGTGAATGCGATGCAATACACTAACACTTTCATGGCCCAAGACGCAGACGAGCCTCTCGACCCTAGTGTGGCGGCGGCGGCGCACCCCTGCAAGTCGCACCGCTGAGGCTGGGCAGTGAATGCGTTAAAGAAGGTGGGGTTTTCATAGTCGAGTTGATACAGAGGCACGTAGGAGGTAGGTAGGTAAGGTACCTATTTCTACCTTACCTATTTTTTTTGTAAAATGGTATCAATGTGCTGAGGACCCTTGTTCGTTGTTGGTCATGTCTGTCCTGTGTTTGTGACACCGGCACGGCAGTGACAAACAAACGTACGTAGGAGATAGGTAGGTAGGTACCTACCTTACCTCGCGTTGTTGTTAGCAACTGAAGGAACCCTTGATTGTTATTGGTCATGTCTGCCCGTGTGTGGTGGCATAGGTAGTGGCATAGGTATGTACAAACGAACGTATAAGATAGGTAAGGTACCTTACCTACATACCTATTACCTACGCGCAAAGGTTGCGCAGTGTAGGTACCACCTACCTTATTTTAATGGGTCAAAGGGACGCGGAAGGGTGCGCAGACGACGAGCACTCACACTTACTTTCGTTTGCCGTAAGTTAGTGTGAGTGCTCGCTCGCCGCCGCAGTAGTGTAGTCGTTCCTTCCTACACGAAATACCTACCTACCTAATGAACAACAAAGATGGAAAGACGTAGCTAGACCGAAGTGCGACCGAGACAATAATATAAGATAAATTTTATTGGTTCACAAGAAGATACACACATCGATAAATAAGAATTACAAAGAGAAAAATAAAAACAACGTGAGACCAAAAGGTTGCCACTCAGCGTGTGCTGCAGGAGATCGGGGAGCAGCTGCAGCGCTGGTCTTCCGTGGCACCATAGCGTAGAGCGCGTCACTGGCTATGGACACACTCTATGCACGTGTCACAATACGTCACGTCACAATATGCACGTGAAACACGAATGCCGGCGGCGATGGCGCCCCGGTCTATCTATGACTGAGGTGGATGGACCTAATTGGACCAAATCTCTTGAATTTTACTTACACTTACATCTAGGTGTGACTGTATCTCATGAACCGTACCTTTACCAGAGGGAGGATCCTTTGTGTTTCTTTGATTATCTATAGTACTACCGAAAGTAGTTTTTGCAACTAATGTGGCAGAAAAAGAGATACTTAACACTTTTTTCTCGGTAGCCTTGTCACAGATAATGGTATACACTTTTTACAAATACCTAGACACATTTTCGATTACAGGACCTTCAATTTTTCACAAAAGTCAATTCAATTTGATTGCACAATAAATGAAAATAATAACAATTAGATAGATTGATTACGACTTTAATGCACCATCAGTACCTACATAAAACATTAGGCAAGCAATAACACTATTTTTCACGACTCATTGGGTAGGTAGGTAGTTTGCGGGTGTCGTCGGCATTTTGACTCACTCATTCAGACATTTTGGATTTCAGGGTACCTATTAGTACATTTAATTTTGTTTTTCACAAAAGTTCGTACATATTTACTTAGGTAAGTAAGTATATCAGTACTTACTTACTTAAGTAAATAAGTACTTATATCAGTTATCTAGCCGTACCTACCTACCTATAATACAAGCTCTGCTTTGCTTGGTGCTAGATAATGCTTTGTGAATTGTTCAGCATTAGGATGGTACTTATAGGTAGATACCTACCTAGGTAGGTAGGTTTTTATTTCTTTCCATTTCATTTCTACCAGTTTTTAACGAGTTAAGTACCTACTCCCAAAGATTTATATCGTTAAAGATACCTATGTCCTATTTATACCTAAGTACGATTTATCTAGATAAATCGTACAAACATTTGTCTCATGGCGGGAATCGAAGCCACAACCTCCTCCTTCCTACCGACTCCGCGACGCTGCCACGCCGGCCGGCGCGGCGGCGCGACGGCGGCGGCGCGGCGGCGTCGGCCAGATGACTGCACAGGTAGCAGGGCATGCATGGGTGGTTTTGAGCGAGCCGCCTCTCTCAGCGAGCAGAGCCGTTAGGAACATTATCTATGACCTACGTATTTCCGAAAGATATTTCCCAGTCAAAAATCCTAGAACCCGGCCGGGTACAGCGCCACCTCCCGGGTCAAGTTATAAATCTAGACCATCCAGTGACCCACTCTAACACACACACTAACACACCATTAAATAAAATGTCATCGAAATCGGTCCAGCCGTTGAGGAGGAGCTCAGAGACAACATGTAGATAGATAGCTACAGAAGATTATTAATAATGAAGGGTGTATTAAGATTAGCAAACCAAAATTAATTTGACAGCTCGCCAAAACATTATAAAATCTGAACCAGGATTTGCTGATCTTTTTCATTCATTTAATGCTGCAATATCATTTTAAAGGCATGCCAAAATTTCATTAAATACGAATCACGATTTGCTGCTGCTTCACTAGTATATTGCTGCACAAATATTTAATTTACTGTGACATAAATTTTTAGGCTGCCCACTGGCACATTAGTTGCTGATCAATTCAGTCATTTTTGCCGACCACTAGCTGCGGCTCAAAATATTTTTCTGCTTGCAAAATTAATTTTTCGGCTGCCCAAATTCTCTTTAATCTGCTGATCGTTTAAATGATACCCTAATTTAATTAGGTTATTTTATATTACATAAGTCTGTTGTTAACATTCTCTAAATTCTAAGTAGGATCAATTTAAGGAGGTAGGTAGGTAATTTAATTAGGTTATTTTATATTACATAAGTCTATTGATTACCTTCTCTAATTTTAAGTAGGATCAATTTGTGGGAGGGCGGGCGGTACACACGGATTACATTTTGTAGGATCTTGTCGCCAAATACCTCAATTATTAGATGGATTATGACGAATATTTAATATACGTAGGTATGTATGTGATAAACATTAAAAAAAGTACCTAATTAAAGGAGTGCTGAAATAAGGTCATGCAACAACGAGGTGGTTGTTCTACCACCAGTTCGAAGGCATAATTCTTCTGACATGATACGTAGCTGTTCCACCTGGATGTGATGACTAATTAATCTGGCTTTGATGGTTATTCCATCGGACCGTGCTATGATGGCTGTTCCACCTGTGCTCCGGTGCATCGAGCTATGATGGCTATTCCACCTGTGCTCTCGTTCATGGAGCTATGATGGCTATTCCACCTGTGCTCTCGTTCATGGAGCTATGATGGCTATTCCACCTGTGCTCTGGTGCCTCGAGCTATGATGGCTAATCCACCTGTGCTCTCGTTCATGGAGCTATGATGGCTATTCCACCTGTGCTCTAGTGCCTCGAGCTATGATGGCTAATCCACCTGTGCTCTCGTTCATGGAGCTATGATGGCTATTCCACCTGTGCTCTGGTGCCTCGAGCTATGATGGCTAATCCACCTGTGCTCTCGTTCATGGAGCTATGATGGCTATTCCACCTGTGCTCTGGTTACTGATTCTTACTATTACGGGGACGCATCCCCTTATGGCCTCCAACCTCCCCTATAGCCATCCCGAGCCTCGCACTTTATCTCTGATCTCCCTGTCCGCAGACAGACCAACGCATTGGTATACACACAATAATAATAATCTGAAACTGGTTATAATATCGGTGGCAAATGATCTCAATTGCATGCACTGTAACTCAAACTGACTCACCGATGTATCTCGCTCGTTGTCTCGTCACAGAATGAATACTCAGCCGTCCGTCGGCAAAGGAGAGCGCTGCGCGCGCGCCCGCCTCCATGCCTCAACCGGTCTTGTAGCCAGTCAGCTAAAATCTTTATCAACCTACCTACTACCTAGGTAGGTACTGAGAATATTTCTTCGCCTTCGCGACATTCCCCCCCTTCAAGGAAGAATGAGAAAGAAAGATATTCAATATCATCACTATTTATTGAGTAATCATTATATCTTTATCACTTAATCTGACTCTGAACATTAACTGAATTTACTGGGGATACAGTCTTATTAATAAATGCGTGGTCCACTCTTTAACCTTTTCTTTGGCTTTAACTGCCGAAGCCCTGGTTGGCCTCTTACCGATCTCTACTGTAGCAGCTTCTGATTCTGGTTGCGCCGCAGCTTGATGTTCAATTTGATGTTCCTCGGAACCTTGAGCTCTGATCGTGGGAATTTGGTCAACATTCGGAACTGCTTTGCTCTTCGAGTTCGAGTGGGAATAAGTGTCCTATTGAGAGAGTGAACGTGTCTCCTTTCAATGTCTTGACTCTTGTCTGCCCGTCTGATCCTTTAGCTAATTCTGCTATTTTTCCAACCTTCCAGTGCGCCTTATTTCCTTCTGGTTTTATATGTATAAACTCTTATTTTATCGGTTGTTTAACATCTATCGATTCTGCAAAATCATCAAGACGCAGAAAATCTTGACGAGTAAACCCGTACTCTAACTCAGCAGTTACCGTCTTTGACGGTCTTGTATTTACAATAGCTTCAACCTCTTTCAGTTTCGTGCAGTACTGATTGTGATTTACTTCCAATGTCCTCTTCTTACTATATTTCACAATTTTAGTCAACACCTCCATACCATAGAGCAAAATCAAAAATCAAAATCAAAAACTCTTTATTTCCATAAATACAATAAATGTACACTTAGAAAAGGTCAAAATATAAAACTAAACACTGACACGGAAATAAAGTGATATTTTTTGATTTCTGTCGCTTCGGTATGTAGACTAAAGTAAAGAAGCGACGAAGAAACCTTTAGCCTGTTAGTTGTTATTTTTCGAGTTGGAGCAAAACCCGTCCCAAGCTTTTTTATCCTCTAGATAATCTGATATTTTATAGTAAGCCTTTTTGCACAGCAAGGTTTTGACAATTTGTTTGAATTTATTTATTGATATTTTTTGCAACTCACTTGGAGTTTTGTTGTAGAAGCGTATACATTGCCCTTTAAAAGATGCATTTATCTTGTGTAGCCTAGTTGTGGGCACAGCGAGTTTATTCTTATTTCTAGTATTTATATTATGTATGTCGCTATTTTTAGGGAATTGATTGATATTTCTATGAGTGTACAACAAGTTTTCATAAATGTATTGACATGGTACTGTCATTATGTTTATTTCTTTGAATTTATCACGCAGGGATTCTCTGGGACCCATATTATAGATTGCACGAACAGCTCTCTTCTGCAGCACAAATACGGTGTTAATATCTGCAGCGTTCCCCCACAGCAGAATGCCATAAGACATAACACTATGGAAGTAGCTGAAATAGACTAGTCTAGAAGTATCAACGTCTGTAAGATGACGGATTTTTTTGACTGCATACGCTGCAGAGCTAAGTCTCTTTGCTAGCTTATCTATGTGTGGGCCCCATTGAAGTTTACTATCTAAGGTTATTCCTAAGAATACTGTACTGTTTACAATTTCTAATGTTTCTCCTTTTACGTTTACATCAGCCTTAACTTGTTTTACATTAGGTAGAGTAAATTTTATACATTTTGTTTTGGTTTCGTTAAGCAAAAGATTATTGACACTAAACTAGCAAATTCTGGTATAAACTTCCATCGTTAATTGTTCTCTGTTATATATATCGACTGTAAGTTTGAATTATTTGATGTTATCCGATACAATCAACTATGGCCATTTCTTACTGTTACATAGTTCTTATGGCAAAAAACATTCTCCAGCAGATAGTTATTTTACTACCTCTCTCTATGTGGCTCTTATAGTAAGGCACGTACGTGATTAGGCAAACCCAGGTGTTTATCTTGAGAAGTTAGCGTAGCACATTTGATTCTAATCGGTTTTATTCTTCAACAATATCTTGTATTCGCCAGACCCTCCTCAACCAGGAATTCGTCTGATTTTCATTATGTTTGGCAACCATTGGCCACTGTCAAGACTTTTATCAGAAATTCGACCTGAATTTTGACTTTAATACTTTGACTGCCCTCGGCGCACACGGTACACTTGCTGCATAGCAAGGCGCCGTCCGGCGCCCCCCTCCGCGTCGCATACCTTACCAATCTACATATTTATCTGCCCTGGTATTTGCACCAAACGGATACAGTTTTGTTGGTATAGGTAGGTATAGGTACGTATCTGATTTTTAGTAGCTTGAATCTGCTTTATTTTATAATTTATTTGTCTGATTTGCACAACCACAAAACTCTTTTGATATTAGTTCTTTCGATTTTATTTTACCGGTACGGGCGTTGAGTCACGAATGGGCCGATCGGCCACGTGTCATACATTTGTCTACACAAAAATAATAGTTATTCTGCGGGTTAAGGTTCAAAAACTGTGTGACGTGATTTATCAATCTACACCACATTAGAACTACCAGAAACTCTCGTCTCAGAACTAGTAGGTACGTTATTTGGTCCTTTAGAGGCACTAATCTAGACTTGCTAATAACAAAATTAACAATATTATTAGCGTGTAAAGAACCAAGCTAATAATACCTACGACTACGGCGTACGCTTCCATTCAAGAGTCTTTACAGCAACTTAAACTATGTACTCCTTAGAATTATCGCTGTTTAAGTTTTGTGGATGATAGCGATCAATATTTAACAACTTTAGTTATTTAATTTTACATCTTTACTACGAACGCAATGTTGGGGTAGGTAATTAATGGACCATGTGTGCGTGTGGGATATTCGCTTTTAAGATCCCGTTCCGTTGAATGTAATGTACTACCTCATCTAAAAGGTATTCCGTGAGATTAAAAATACGCCAGTGTATGTAGTAAACTAATTACGACTGTCTATAATTTCACTGATTTTGCCCGACCAAATACAAAGTAAAAATACTCAGTAAAAGAAACCTTTTCCTTCGATATGAAAAAGAAATAATAGTCATTCATTCATTACAATCTTATCACCGCCTGATTCATAATTTATTTATTTATTTATATGACAATCTACTCGGAAAATTCCCATTTATTTTATGTGGTGATTTCGCACCTAAAAGTGAATACTGATAGGTTAATTTGATCAGTAACGAACACGCAACTTTAGACTATAGTTGATTCGGCAATGTTCGAGCGCTAACAGCCACAATTGAGAAAAACTGTTAGTAGCGTTATTCTTTCTCAGTTCTATCTACAATGATTGAGCAAGTTTCTAACGGCGACGTGTCTACTGCCATATTCATAATTATTATGCTAACTATCTGTTTCAGTTGACTTCACTCACAGCTGGCTGTGCAAACTTTTTAGGACAAATGGCCCGGTTAGGCGCACCATATTCCTTGCAAAAATAACATTTGCGATTAAATCTACAGTTGCTTGCCCTATGACCTTCTTGAAAGCAATTAAAGCAACGGTTCCTAGTCGAGCTTTCCTATCCTGAATATTTTTGTATTTTGAACATTCGTCATTATAATGATCTTGACTACAAAATATGCATTTTCTCGCAAATTTCTTTTCCGGTGGTTCCTCTGAACTTTCAGAGTCATCGTTTTGTCTTTTCTTTGATTGTATTTTACTAAATTGTCTGTTATCATTTTTGTGTTTGTCTTTTCTGTAATTGTTATTTCTACGTTGCCTATTATCTGTCTTTTCTTCTGATCTTATGTGTAATGCTCCTGCTGTAATGTTTTCCGTCATGTCTTTCCCTTCAATATTTGCCGGTTCTGTAATCTTTACACCTATCGTGTCTTTCTTTAGTCTATTTGAGGTCTCTTTAGCAGATATTATGTATTCTAGATATTTTCTGATACCGTCTATTTTTTCTTCTTCATCTGTCATCTTCATTCTTACTTCATAAATTAGATTTTCAGGGAATTTCTCCATTATCATCACTCGGAGATGATTGTGATTCACGTCTTCGCCAAGGGAGCTCAATACGCGTAGGTGTCTCTCTATTTCATTGAGTACATGCCTGCAGTCTTTTACTTGATTTGAAGCAACTGGTTTTATCCTGTATAATGCCACATAATGCGCGTCAATAATCGCCGCAGGTTTACCGAACCTTTCCTTGGGAGTTTGGACAGCTATGCAATAATTTGTGTTAGTTGTGTCTAATCCTTCAATGGCTTGTTTTGCGTCGCCTTCAAGAACAGATTGGAGGTACAGCAGCTTATCTACTTCATTGATATTTCTACCGTCAACATTTGATGAGAATTGGTCCCAAAACTGGTACCATTTGAGAATGTCACCATCAAATTTTCTCAATTCCATTCTCGGCAATTTACTAGAAATATTTAGGTTTTTGCCATTTATTGTAGCTGCACTACATTTTCGGTCATTGCGTTTGATACAAATATCTATTTCTGATACCAAATCTTCGGCCTGAATTTGTATAGACGTGTACTCGGTGATCTTATCATGGTCGGGTTCTGTAATTAGTTTGCAGTAGATGTGGATTTCTGCTACAAACCTCTGAGTAGCACTCCTAAGTTTAGCTCCCGTCAACTCTAAATCTCTATAGTTAGCTTCACCATCAGACATTTGTTTGAGGGCACACTGGGCGGAATTTATGCATGATTGGACTGATTCGTACAACAACTTCAAGCGAGCCTGGAGGACCTCCATTTTGTTTAATTCAAGCGCAGTTCCCACTCGAAAGTGACCATAAGAGCAAGATCTTGTTTATGTCCAAAATCTATGAAAATATTGATTAATTTAGCAACGTACTTGTAGGTTTTGTTAAGTATCTGCCTACCTACCTACTTTTTCTTAGGTAGGTAGCACTTTGAGCTATTCCCATCATCTCACGCGTAGGTTTCCCAACGTCTCATGTGAGACGCCACCTATTCCCAACGTCTCACCGACTTTATTTTAAGTGTAAACTATATTTGTAATTCAAAGTCGTAAAATTTTAATCGTGCCTACGTACCAAGGTACCTAAAGCCCCACAACATTAGGTTGATTTAGAAGGGAATAGGTAATTATTATTGACCAACTAACCGACAGCAACCTAATTCAGATCTATGTCCAGCAGTGGGTAAGGCCCCTTTCATTCTGCAGGTAGGCGCTTAATGCAAATTACTTTCACGATCAATAAATAAAATCTGAATTCACAAAAAAAATTACGTAACTTTGTCTTGTGCAAATATGTACCTATGGACTTGCTTACGTATTACAAATTATATTTGTAACATGTTAGGTATGTACTAGGCTTAAAAAAAAAACTAAAGTGTCAAAATGTAAGAAAGAACACCCTACTGTGGGTCTAGATAGTGGATAAGTAAATTATTTATTTTGCTCAAAGGTTGCCTGGAACAAATAAGGCCGCCTATTGCGCCAAATCTTTGTCTATTTTTATTTTTTAAACTAGCATAGGTTGCTTCTGTTGGTTTTGTATTGTTCTATGAACAGGTAATCTAAATAACCCTCCTTCTTGCGCAGTCGGGTGAATAGCAGTCGGGTGAATAGCATTCAACTTTTACGCGTAGGTAAAGTGTAAAATCTACACAATTCCTTTAGTGCAAAAAAACAACAGTCATATAGAATAATGGCCTACTACCAAAGTACCTACCACACACTGGTGTAATGGTTTAAAATTTTGTCTACTTCACAAATTTGCATAACACAGTCGTAAAATATTTAACGATCTAATTACGGCCTGACGGAGTAACTTAGTAGAAATTCTATCTACTAAGTTACTCCGTCAGGCCGGGCGAGCAGAGCACCATTAGTAAAACTACCCACATGACATTTTATAAAATAATGTACGGATTCTATTTTTAGACTGTAAGGTTCGATTCGAATAATTGTTCGAAAGATCCCTGCATCTCCACCATGTCGCCAAATACCTCAATTATTAGATGGATTATGACGAATATTTAATATACGTAGGTATGTATGTGATAAACATTAAAAAAAGTACCTAATTAAAGGAGTGCTGAAATAAGGTCATGCAACAACGAGGTGGTTGTTCTACCACCAGTTCGAAGGCATAATTCTTCTGACATGATACGTAGCTGTTCCACCTGGATGTGATGACTAATTAATCTGGCTTTGATGGTTATTCCATCGGACCGTGCTATGATGGCTGTTCCACCTGTGCTCCGGTGCATCGAGCTATGATGGCTATTCCACCTGTGCTCTCGTTCATGGAGCTATGATGGCTATTCCACCTGTGCTCTCGTTCATGGAGCTATGATGGCTATTCCACCTGTGCTCTGGTGCCTCGAGCTATGATGGCTATTCCACCTGTGCTCTCGTTCATGGAGCTATGATGGCTATTCCACCTGTGCTCTCGTTCATGGAGCTATGATGGCTATTCCACCTGTGCTCTAGTGCCTCGAGCTATGATGGCTAATCCACCTGTGCTCTCGTTCATGGAGCTATGATGGCTATTCCACCTGTGCTCTGGTGCCTCGAGCTATGATGGCTAATCCACCTGTGCTCTCGTTCATGGAGCTATGATGGCTATTCCACCTGTGCTCTAGTGCCTCGAGCTATGATGGCTAATCCACCTGTGCTCTCGTTCATGGAGCTATGATGGCTATTCCACCTGTGCTCTGGTGCCTCGAGCTATGATGGCTAATCCACCTGTGCTCTCGTTCATGGAGCTATGATGGCTATTCCACCTGTGCTCTGGTTACTGATTCTTACTATTACGGGGACGCATCCCCTTATGGCCTCCAACCTCCCCTATAGCCATCCCGAGCCTCGCACTTTATCTCTGATCTCCCTGTCCGCAGACAGACCAACGCATTGGTATACACACAATAATAATAATCTGAAACTGGTTATAATATCGGTGGCAAATGATCTCAATTGCATGCACCGTAACTCAAACTGACTCACCGATGTATCTCGCTCGTTGTCTCGTCACAGAATGAATACTCAGCCGTCCGTCGGCAAAGGAGAGCGCTGCGCGCGCGCCCGCCTCCATGCCTCAACCGGTCTTGTAGCCAGTCAGCTAAAATCTTTATCAACCTACCTACTACCTAGGTAGGTACTGAGAATATTTCTTCGCCTTCGCGACAGATCTTATCAGATAAGGTTTTGCGCGGAATTGTTACTAAATATTGTTTTATCATAATATTATACAATGGATTTCCGCAAAGTAACGCCTGAATCTATTATTTAATAACAAACACAACAAAGAAAGAATTAGCGAAATCGGTCCAGCCGTTCACGCCTGATGCCGTGACCAAGGAAAACGGGTTTCATTTTTATATATATACTAGTTGACCTGGCGAACTTCGTACCGCTCTCGCCTTTTAAACCTTAATATTTTTATATTGTGAAAAAAAAAAATTGTGAATCTAAACCATTCCCAGATCCCCTTGAACACACACAAAAAATTTCATCAAAATCGGTCCAGTCGTTTGAGAGAAGTTCAGTGACATACACACTCACAGGAGAATTATATATATAAAGATATAGATTATTTTATACAGTGAACTTCAGTTTCTGCCCATCATCACGAACACGTTTGCGAAGACGCCAGGTCGTAATTCTTAAAATTTAATGTAAATCACAATGTGATACAAAATAGTGCCCGAAACCCAATTAATAACTAGAGACCGATCTTATTTTACATTTACGCAAGATGATATATGTGGCATTAGCCTGGCTGGGAGTCAGCCGAGGAGACTGGTAGGACCCGCACTGATAATTCAGGGCAGAGCCGTTTCTATGTAGAGTTTAGAAAACCCCTGCAATGAACGATTTTTGAATGGAGGCGGTACGTGTACTAACATCATTCAGTTTCCACCAATTTAAGGAATTAAGACCTGGCATCTTCACGGATACGTCCGTGATAATGGGCAGATTTTTTTTTCAGTTTTAGTTTAATGAGGAGCTTCTGTTATTTCCAGTAATTGCTGAGTTTGTTTCATATACTTACATACAGTAATTGATCGTTTTGTTTTAAGGTTACCCGGTTACACCGTTTTGTTTAGATGGGGGTCGTTGTAAGCGAAAAAAAAGTTTAAAAACGCTTTGTAAATGTAATAAAATAGATTATTTTAACACATTTTCCGTCGATAATAAACGGGCGTAGTTTCCCTCATCTTAGTTTATGCACGGCCTGCAGTGCAGACTCACACTGTATAGTGATATAGCCCAGGTACAATCGCGAGAGGTTTTCAAGATCTTGGTTCGTTGTAGGTAGAATGTACCGCGAAGGTTCTAAAACGTTCGAAGCTACTCGCCGGCGGCGGCGGCGGCGGCGGCGGCGGCGGCGGCGGCGGCGGCGGCGGCGGCGGCGGCGGCGGCGGCGGTTCGAAGCTCCAGCAATCACATTAGGTAGGTACCAAGTACCGAGGCTATTCGGATGCCGAGCAGCCGTCAGCAATACATCTCCGGAGGCTGCACTAATAAACAAACGTTCGCGATCTATGGGCTGTGTTACTTTTTTCCAATATTAAATATTAAAGGGCGGGAAACCTCGCCCGGGCTATAAAGTTTGGCTTACATGCATCACCTGGGTCTCGCAGACACCGACAATCTCGTTTTATTGACTAGTGCTGGGCAGATTCCACGCAATACGGTTGTGCGTATTAAACAATACTATTTTGGCTCTCGGCTTTCCCTCTCGCGGTACCAAATTGCCTATGATGTCACTTAACCATTATAAGTTACTTAATTATAATAAAAAAATACATTAAAGAAACACATCTACCTTAATAATAATAGGGATAATGTAGCTTTCTATTAGGAATTGAAACAATTTAGAGAAATGTGTGTGTGTTTTAATTTTATTTTTAATTATGAAATTAATTAATATATTTGACGTGATTAGAATCGTTCCCATATCTCTCCAGTAAGGACAGTGTCGAGTGGGTCAACTGGAAATGGTGGGTCTTTTTGGTACTCTACTACTTCCTACCTTTATAAAATGGTTCTGTTCGATCATGCTTTGTTCTTGCTGAAGCAAGCTGTATCGGTCGTTTGTAATGTGTCTGTGAAAAAACACAAATAGAAGAGAATGGCAGAGGCGGAGCACCGCATTAGACGTGAGACAAGGTCCAGAAGCACCCAATCAAACACTAGAACAATAGGTGCCTCTCTGGAAGGGAGACAACCTCAAGAACAGTCACATCTGACGGTAAGCGCTAATTTTCAATGATATAAGAGTAGGTCCCTAAAAACTGTGTATCAGTGATTTGATTACAAACTGTAATCCAGACGAGTGAACCCGCGGGTACAGTACTAGAGTAAAGTTCCATTTCGACCATTCCACCCTGGCAGTGGCACATACATCCCTAGATCTTTCCGTTCACAGCCATTCCCAAGAATATCGAGTACGTTATCCCAAAGAGTGGCGAGGCGATGCTCGCTCCGTACACACGCACATAAATAGCGCCCAATCTCGCCTCTCGGGCACTCGCGAGCGGTCCACACATACAATGACCCGTTAGAGTCTTGTCTCGCGTCGCCTTGCTCCTTCGTGTTTACAGCCTCGGTCTACGTTCTTTACGCTCGTTCGGCACTTTTAGGGGCACGTGGATGGCCGAATGAGAACATTGAATACATTGTGTGTAGTATAGTACTCGGGGGGTCGCAAGTCGATGCGAAGTCTCTAAACATTAGGACGGAAACATTCCCGTGACTGATAAGATTTAGTAGGTAAATAGGTAGTTTTGTATTTTAATATCTGTCAAATTTCAGACGGTAAAATCCTCAGAACTGAGAACTAGGCACCTATACATAATATCAAAAAATAAAGAAATCAACTGGTAGGTATCCAGGTCTTTGCTGTAGATGTAGGTAATGCCAAATGCCACGATATCATAATTTAAAATCTGGACAAAGCAAAAATATAAAAGCACAGAAACGTAATTTCCGCTCTGAAATGTGATGCTGGATCTCTTTTACACGAACTTCGAAAGGGCTGGCATGCCGTTGGTGAAGCCATCCTAGCTCTACACGGTGTGGCCAGACCCGAGTATGAGGCACCCGAGTGATTGGGTGACGGACCGAAACCTAAGTCAACTTAGTTTATGTGAAAACTGCTAACTAGCTATGGGGTATAAAAGACGCGTCAGCTGAGCAATGCTAACACAAAGCTAGCTTGGCTATCGCTCTGCATCAGCAAGCCGCATTAATGTTAGACCGGTGACTCCGTCTCACAGATTACTAAGACTTGTCTCGCCTAAAGGTGTAATTGATTTGTTATCTGTTTAGAAGGGACACTCACTCATTGTCCTTTGACATCCATGGAGGATGTTATAAGTGGTGTTCGTTTGTCGGCACAGTGCTCTACGATTTTTCCGGGGGGTTGAAACTTGAAATGGCTCCCTCTCTCACCCGCAAATAGTCTCTATTATGTGCAGTTCATTCTGCTGCTCCAAATTTTGACACTTTTGGGAAAAAATTAGCAGGGAAAGATTTCGTTACCGATTAGACCGAATACCCAAATATTTATATTTCGGGAATTTTCTCAAAAAATAATAACAGGCTTATCTTACGCCTTTTACCCAAATGTGCCTAACATGTCTCAATAAATACAACTTTGATAAAAAAACAATTGTGCGGCTTAAGAAACATCGGCGAGCGATGCGAGCCGCAATAAACACGTTTATCCTTCAGGTGGCACCTAAAGAGTCACATTTGCATGTTATGTATAATTATAGTGAGATAATGAACCAAGAGATATAGGAGCGTCTGAAGGCGCTTCTCATCTCTTGTTCAGTGAGACAAGCAGATGCGGCCGAAGTATTAAGACAGTATACGATACGCAGTATTAAGCCGCAGCATAGAAATCTAAATAACAAGGTTATTTAGATTTCTATGAGCCGCAGAAACGAATTTGACAGCAATTAAAAATTTTGTTTGTTATTTCACCATCTGGAGTAATTTATTACTCTGAATAGTTCCAAAAGAATAATTTTGGAATAAACTGACATTGTCATCATAATGATCATCACAATTCCGATTGGGACTCTACCACAGAAATCTGAATAACAAGGCACTAGAAATCGTAAGCGCGCGTGACCTTGTCGCCGCTCAGGTGACTCTCACGCCACCAGTGCGTTCGTTGCTGTTCAGTTGCTCTCGAAACGTGCGTGTGTAAAAATGGTGTGTTGCAGCATTTCCCATTGCGGAAATTCTTCCACAAGTTGTAATTATATTAATAAAGGAATAACTTTTCATCGGTAAGTATTGTTTTTTCTAAATAATGCCGTTTTTCCTTAAAATTATAGAATCTTTAAAAGTAATACGAACGTCACAGTCGACCGTTCTTATTATCACGTTTAACTATACATTGCCTCTTATTTTTGTCAACATCGGGCAGGTACCTCATTACAAAAAGCAATGTACTGCACAGTGAACGATAACGTTGCGCGCTCGATTTCCTATCGTGGTACGGCCGCAGCACTCGGTCGCGAGCTAGTGTTGTGACACGGTAATATTATCCTTAATATTACCTTGGTTGTGATTTGTAAAACAACTTTGCATAATTTAACATAGTATTTTAGGAATACGATGTTATATTAAAATTGTTTATTTATGATTTATTATCATAATAACTAACTATCTATAAAGCTCGATTACCACTGACTGACTGACTGACATAATTGTTCTCCTTGATGGTGGAGGGGGAGGTATGTTATTTTTGCAGAATCATGTACGGGGTGTCCGGGGAACCTAGGAAAAATTCCGACTTTTTGAGATTTGCCCCCCGGAACCACCGCCCCCCAGGGGGGCGCCAAGCAGAGTCACACTGATGAAAAATTTTTAGGGGGTTGTATAGAGGGGGTCATATGATTTCGATTCCAAAAAAAATTTTACCCCCCCGTTCCTCCCAAGACCCCCCTTTTTGATTTCCCTATGTATGCTTAAATCTCTAAAACTACGCAACGGATTTCGATGCGGTTTTTTTCATAGATTTTTCATAGAGTGATTCAAGGTTTATATGTATAACTAGCTGCGCCCCGCGGCTTCGCCCCCGTGGAAATTTATGTTTCCAACTTTCTTATTTTTTTCTTTCAAAAGAACCTTCTCCTGACAATAACAAACACAACAAAGAAAGAATTAGCGAAATCGGTCCAGCCGTTCACGCGTGATGCCGTGACCAAGGAAAACTGGTTTCATTTTTATATATATAGATACATGCATAATATAGGAGAGAAGCACTGATCGTTTTAGAGGTTTCTAATGTGATGTCTTAAATAAACACATTTTTTTGCGCTTACATTGCAAACGCTGGCTGAACCCTACGAGATAGATCAGAATAATGTACTACAGTATTTTACAACTTAAAAAGGTCTACAAAAAAAGTCTATGATAGTATATGTCTATCTCTTAGGGATAACCCACAATAACCATTTTTTATCCCTTACTTTTTACGAGAAATAATGGCTTATTTACGAGGCGATTTTAAGCAGTACAGCATTAATCCTTATCCAATTAAGTAACTTAGATACATTGTGCATTTAATATAGATTAATATTGCCCTTTACAGCATGTAAGTAATTTGAATGAATATTTTCGAAGATATTACAGATTTAAAATGACAGGGACATAGCGATTGCGGTATCGGCCGGAGTACCAATTCTGCAGTAGGTATATTTAGTATAAGCATTGCACCCGTGCGAAGCCGGGGCGGGTCGCTAGTTAATAATAAATGAATATTGAAGTACAAACTATATTTCTATTTTATTAGTACAATGCCCTAGTCATAGAATAACAGTACGATAGGTACGTGACCTGATATTTCGTGCCCAGCACTAGTGTAGATTACATTAAAATGACGTCATAACGACAACAAATGCAAACTTGTCACTAATGTGTGAGTAAGCGAACGTATGCAACTACGCATAAGGCTTAATTTGGTTTGCACTGCATTTTTGGATGGGCGTAGCCGTAATTCCGTAGTTATTGTCTGTGTATGTAGTGGTAAGGTAGTAGAGGGGGCGAGCCGGCGACACGCATTCCCGATAGATCGGATGGTACTCAGCATTTCTAGTGCCTTGTTATTAAGATTTCTGTGGACTCTACCAACAACAAAGATCGATTGATCTTCAGGGAGTGCTAGGGGAAGGGGGTATGAGATAGCAGCATGACAGCCGTCTGGGAAGGAATGCGCTGCCGTGTAGTCCCATGAACGGAACACCTGAGAGTGCAGATACGCACAGCTATTCAGTTCGCTTTGCAATATTCGCACGGAGTTACAATCCCTTGAAGCACGGAATTAAAGAGATTGCACGCTCGAAGACGTACGAGTATGCTTCACTATCCGAGCGTATTTTTTTCACGCTCGGGAGAGGAGACCATCTTTGGCCCTAGGGCTACCTTACCTACTATAGGTACTAGTAGGTAGGTTGGTCAGCAGTAGGTAGCGGTAACTTAATATAAAACTGAACAGTGATTACAAAAACCGTCAAGAGCGTGTTGAGAACCGGCACGGCGCGGGGCGGCTGGGCGGCTGCGGAAGCTCTGCTCCGCTACCGCCCTGGCGCGCCCGGCTTATAAAATGGAATATTTCTCAGACCGCTATAATTATCTTTACAGTATAAGAGGTTTGAAATTTAAAATAACCTCCATTGGCAGTTATTATGGGGAGAGGGTGGTCCAAAACCGAATTGGACAGCACATTACCTTGTGACTGGGAACATCGACAGTGACCAGAGTAGGTACTTTATCTACTTATCTAAAATCGAAAAATCGTCCTAATATCCATTTATTTTTGTGGGATTAATAACAATCGCTAAGCCAAAGCTGCTTCGTTGATTTTAATGCAAAGCCTTTAATGCATCGAAACTTCTGAAGTTCGATCGTATTCCGCAACACAAACGAAATCTGCTGAAAGTATTTATAAGTGAATTAAACTAGCAGTGGTTACAGGATACACCTGGACGGGGCTCGAACCCGCGACCTACCATTCATGCAATCATTATAATTGCTCATGAACAATTTTCTATGATTCTATTATTATTTAATTGTATGAATATAATTCGCGTGTGGCCCAAATGGGATCCTACTTATTAGAGCGAAAGTTTGTTAATAATAATCTGAAAATTTGCATAGTTGAAGACCAGGAATAACCATGTATCTCGAGAAAAGGCGGGCGAAGCCGCGAGCAGAAGCTAGTAGTAAATATGATAAATAGATATATTAAACATTTTCTTATCAATAATCATCTTTTGAGCGTGTACTATGTTAATGCACTGATCTTTCTTATCTGTATTTTTTTTTATGATGTGCACCAAAATATGATAGGTCACCTCGCGTCTCAATGACAATAGTTTATCGATTGTTTGAACCTCTGCCGATAAAACCGCGATTAGTTACCATGTAGTGATAAGTTTTATCTCCCTCTGTTTGTTAACATTGTTGCAAGAAAGTAGAGGTAGTCCAAATTTTGCTTTTATTGACGTACGAGGGCAGTTTGATAAGTCAGACTTTTGTCATTATTATTATTTATTTTGTATTTAGAATAAGAAGAGCTACCGCAGATTACGTTGAAAAATAAAATAATTGTATTAAAAAAATATTTTTTAATTGCTAAGTCACTGACTAATGAAACTGCTCTAGTATACCTATCGTTGCCGTGAGGGGGAATGTTTTGTTGTCAGTAATACTTGTAAAATACTTTTAAATAGAGTCGGGTTTTCGTTTTTGAGTAGGTAATAATTTTCAACCGACTTGAAAATAGGAATAGGTTCTTAATTCGGCTGTAATTTTTTATAAATGAACACTTTAATGTACTAGAAATTAACTTAAATAAAAAATAAACATAGTACAAAAGCCTTATCACTGAGAACGATATCTCCCAGGCAACCTGAGGATGGAGAAAAATATATAAGAAAAAGAGAAGAAATGTTGAAGGTGTGTTTCTTTGGCTTTTGTTTACAGAATGGACAAGCATTCGTTTACAGTTATTCCTATCACAGTTTTATTTCTATTGGAGTAATTTTTTTTCGGATAAACTAAAAAAAAGAGTTGCGTGATCAAGTGATCTGATCATACATAAAAAAACATATACCTACGCGTCGAGCTGAGAACCCCCTCCGTTTGTCGTCGGTTGAGAAACAGTGAGTATCCAGGAATTTACAAGTCAATTATACATTTTAAGATCTACCAAAAACCTTGACAACTATGTCGGTAAATGAATCACCTTGATAAAGTATTTTATCTACAAAAAACATGAGTGATGATAATATGTACCTAACCAATTATTTAATTGTAAAAACATATTTATTTAGTAGATAAGTAACAAATTAGAACTAGTATTTACAATTGAAACAATAGAACTAACTGCAGACTGTTGTAAACAATCTACAGGTAGCTCAACTGATCCATAACAATACCAGTCGTCGCGTCCCCGCTACGCTGGCTGCATTGCCCCGCTGTATGGCAATGCTGATGCGCTGTGCCGCAAAGATGAAATGCTGATGCAGCAAAGACATTATTATAATAATATCTTTGTGATGCAGTACCTATCAATTTTTTTTATTATATTACCTATACGACGTGTTATGATTTGTGCGCACAGTGATACAGCGTGAACCTATAATTAAAATTCAAATGTGCCAATAACGCCTACATTATGTTAATGAATTTAATCCTTCAGAGAGTTTCATTCCAGCAAACCTATTAACGTTTTCTGAAATCTATAACGGTTGCTTGCAATGATGTCAGATTCCACGAAAACGTAACTTGTTTTCGTTGAATGTTGCAATATTTCATGTAAGTATCCCATTCCATCCTGCTTATATTTTAGTTGCAAAAGTTTGTGACCTTAGGTTATTTTACATGGTTCAAGACAACGCCGTAAGGTACTACCGACTGAACGAATCAAGCTGAAATTTTGCATGAGTATAGTTTTAATTTTGGGATACTTTCATAGGCAACTACAACTTACACCTAAACCTAATAATACAAATTCTGCTTAGCTTGGGGCTAGATGAGGCTGTGTGGATTGTCCAGCATTATTCATTTATTAACTTCTATGCTGGTTACCTGCGCGCCTGCGAGTCAATTAAACCACTGGCAGAAGCTTATGGTAAAATAGTCTAAAACCAGCCCAAGAGATATCAACAGAAGCACAGCTTACGATGACCAGCTTTTTTGTTGATGATGGTCCAGCGTTTGGCCACCAACTTACTTAAAGTAAGTGAAGATGTCGCCTAAGATAGACCACGCTTTCCCAGAAGGAACTTATTTACCCTGGACTTGAGGGCTCCAAGATTGTACTCTAACGGTAAAACAGACGCAGGAAGCTCATTCCACTCTTTGGCCGTGCTTATTAAAAAAGTAGAGAAGAATTTTTTGGTCCGACACTGTGTTATGTCGACTTACTGGTATTTTTCTGTGCGTCTGCTGGTTCTATGGTGGAAGGGAGAAGATGGGATAAGGTCGTGCAATGCCTGCGCACAATCAAGTGGTAGGTACTTGTAGAACACTGACAGTCTGGCGACGCGCCGTCTGTGATCGAGGCTTTGTAGGTTAGCCTCTGCAAGCTTATGAGACAAGAACTTCCATAAGACGTCTCTCAACGAACCTGTCATTCCAATCGCTCTAAAACTTAACCTCGTTACTACTTAATCAACATTTAGGGACTCTACAATTGGCAAAAACAAGAATTGAACGTCTTTTAGACGCATATTCTCTTCTCTTGTCAAATACTTACTTTCAGACGCATATTCTCTTCTCTTGTCAAATACTTACTTTCAGACGCATATTCTCTTCTCTTGTCAAATACTTACTTGCCGAATGAACGCTAAGAGATTTGGACATTGACACGATACCTTAAGATCAGCGTATGAGCCCGCTGTTATGCAATAATTATTATAAAGGATCATCGTCTGGACAATCAGGGCCCACCAGACATCAAATAAATAAATAAATAATGCTGGACAATCCACACAGCATCATGTAGCCCCAAGCTAAGCAGAGCTTGTGTTATGGGTAGGTCCTAGATATCTGATATACGTTCAAAAATATATATTTATTCACTAATAGAAAACAGACAACAGACAACATATTCACATTACTATATCTGTCTATTCTGCAGGGCTATTCAGACTCTTCGCTACCGAGACATCGACACGGAATCTGACACATATTATTCGCGCGAAATTTGAATAAGTACTTATTTTAGCGCTTTTAAATATTTTCTGCGTTCTGCAAGGAATTAAACTACCAGAAAAATTAACCACTAATTGAAGACCATTTTCCATGAACCTATGTTACAATAAATTATGATATAATGTAGTTTTTGGTAATTATGTTTATTTTCAGTAATAAAAGCTCTTATTTTAT
Source organism: Eupithecia subfuscata (assembly GCA_963564075.1). NCBI lineage: Eukaryota > Metazoa > Arthropoda > Insecta > Lepidoptera > Geometridae > Eupithecia > Eupithecia subfuscata. The sequence goes on along the minus strand of OY751096.1, from coordinate 7,303,498 downwards.
TAATAACACCAAAAGTTGCACTAAATTGAAATTGGTTAAAACATGAGTTCATAGGAAATGTTTTATTATTTATGGAAAACTACTTGTCTGGCAGTTCAAGTCCTCGTAAAACGCAGAAATATTAAAAACCACTAAAATATTTGAATGTCGCGCGAATCTGTGTCAGATTCCGAGTCGATGTCTCGGTAGCGGAGAGTGAAGAGAATAGCCCTGCTGGGGTCTGAACAATGCAGAGGTAGATCCATTTTCAGCCATTTCACATTGTATGGTGGTGGTGCACCCGCACAAGTTGGGCCCGCGCGTCTCGACGCGCGGTGTTGCCAGTGCTAGATGTGGACCCCGGCCGCGCCGTGCGCCACCCCTCAGGAAACAATTTTAATATGAATGCGAGTGAATGCCGTGCCGCATGCCGCATGCCGCGTGCCGCGACACAAGCCTTGCAATTGCGAACTTGGTCTGTGTTGCGGACGGAGTTGGAAATTCAGTCGCTCAGCGTTTTGACCAATCTCACAATCATGAGGCTAGTCTAGCTAGTCTATCTATCCCGCGCTGTTCTCCAAGCTTTGTGCTGAATATTGATTTAAATTCTGATGGTACCTATACACTTACTATTATTATTGGCTGCCAGAAATCAGAAATCAATAAGTACATTTTCGGATTCGCTAACAACTTTAGTTAGATCTCTAGCTACCTTTTAGACACCCTTTCACATAGGTATACCAGATATCCGGTGTCCTGTTATTAGAAAAATGATTTTTATGAGTCTGTCCGTCGATACCATAAAAAATTATTCCTCACCTACCAGCAACAAAATAATTGATCGTTGTCCAATTCTAACCACGGTTGTCTGGTAGAGATCGCTCTTGAGCGATAAGACCGCCACTTGTCACTTAGTTTTAGGCTGTTTTGCTGTATTGTTTCTATCTATAAGTGTGCAATAAAGAATTTTCTATCTATCTATCTATCTAACCGTTATTAGTAAATTTGCGGAGAAACACAACAACGTCCGTCGTCCATCTCTTCAATAAACTTATTAAGAAACAAAAAATAAAAAGAAATGAATAAAAAAGACATCAAACATTCAATAATAGACTGGATAGGTATATGATCTTAACTATGATGAAATGGAACTGACGTTAAAGTACCACATACATGACATACATCATACTTATACCTACTCGTACACGTTAAAATAACATAATTATGAAATCCTTTCTTTTTCCTCCTTTTTAGTTCCCTAAAGTAATTCATTTCATTTGCCCATTGGCACAACTGAGTGTTTTTGTTTAGCAAACAATGCAACAGAAAACAAACTACAAGAATCAATCAATAAGCGATTGTCTAGCGGTTTATTATTTTGTGACATGAGATCATTATATAAATATTTTGTCTTCATTCTGTTTTTGGTGCACTGAACTTGTGGGACAAAACATCTCACTAGTTCTGGGTACAGAACTACAGCACAGAAGTAGTGCTAGTCCGTATGATGAAATGTCTGAAAAATTGGACTGCTAGGCATACCCAGAAAAACCGCGGTGTTTTTATGATTTATCAGTAACGTATGCATGCAAACTTTATCAACGTTCCCATGGTCTGGTGTGGTCGAAATTTGAAGAAACACTGGCAGAGCCTGTGTTGCCAGTTCTGTTCTGAGTGGGGCTCTGTGTTGCTACTTCAATGTTTGAGATTTATCTTCGTCTTTGGCAATTCTTTGTCAATTCGGCTTCACCGATAAATGAGCTGAGATCATCCTAATTTGCACTGTACGAACGGATATAAGTAAAATTAACCAATCCCGGTGCTGTATCTGGGAAGTTTTCCCATCATCTTGAATGACGTTTACTTCCGTGCTTGAGAATATCTTACGTGTTGTTTAGGTATCCAATCCTTTCCACAACCTCAAACCATCCCGTTTCATTTTATTCTATTATTTTAAAGTTTTTCCACGATAAAAGTGCATCTATAAAAATAGCCTTATCCAAATAAGTACAGCTTTAAACCACCTAGCCTTTTATTAGTAAAATATTATGATAAAAATTATTTAGAAATAATTCCGCGTAAAACCTTTCAACAAAATGCAAATCACGTGTGTTTGGTGTGCAATAAAGAGTACTTGTATTGTATTGTGCAAACATTTATATAATACATAATACCTACATATAGTGTATTACTCAAATTGGATTTGCGTTCTAAAAGTCAATTCGCTAGCAGTTCTCCGTATGAGCTGAAACCACGTCAGTTTTCCATAATTATAATAATAATAATAATAATAATAAAATCGTTTATTATGGAACAAAAACAATGGTTACATGGTTACAAAATGAAAAACGATGTCATCTGCAGTAGTTTAAAAACTGTGTCGCAGATGACAACGCCCTCCTCCGAAATTAATATGGATAGAGTTCCAAAAAAATTACTTAAATAAAGCTACTTATTTATCTACAGTTAAGTATGATTACAATTTAGATGATATAAAAAACAAAAAAGAAATGAACAACCAAATAATTACAAACAAATTAAATATTACAGTTAAGATTCATAAACAGCCAGCCTCTGTTGGGGAAAGTGTGTTTGTTTGTGTGTGAGTGAGTGTGTGTGTGAGGGGTGTTTGTGTGTGTGTGTGAGTGAGTGAGAGGGTGAGTGTGCGTGTGTGTGATACTCCTGAGGACACCGATCTCTTGAGAGTTCGGGCAACAGGAGCTACCAGGCAGGGCGTTTTTAAGTATCGGCATGTGTTCGTGAGCGTGAAAGTGGGTGTGTCAGTGCTCCTGAGGACACCGGTCTCTTAAGAGTCCGGGCAACAGGAGCAACTAAGGTGTGTATGTGAATTGTCTGACTAGTCATTTGGCAAATTCCAGCAGTTCCTCTGTAACATCGTATGACAATGACCGAAGATATTCGGTACATTTCATTTTACATTTGTGTTGAGTAAGGGGGTATATGCTTAATTCCTTATTTAGACGATTATAAAGAGTGGAGCTTATGTTATAAAAATGGCGTTGCGCACATTTTGTGCGACAACGTTCAGTTTTACAGACTTTGTCATTTCTACGTTTATTATTAATAATATGAGGATGAAAGGGTAATTGTGAATGCTTACGAAGAATTGTCTGTAGTATAAAAAGTTGGCGGACTGTTGGAACTTGGCATATTGAATAGAGTTCAGCCGTGGGAAATAAAATAGGTTTTCTTATCATTACCTTAAGAACTGCTCTCTGCGCTCTTTCAATCTTAAGCATATGGGTTCTTGCAGCTGAACCCCAGGAAGTGATGCAATAGGACAGAACGGATTGAGCCAAAGACATATAGACAACCTTCAGAGTAGAATGGTCCAGACTTGATCTTAAATTTCTAAAAACATAGAGAAGTTTTCTTATACGGGAGGTTATATATTCAATATGAGGTTTCCAGGCAAGAGATTTGTCAATGATTACTCCTAAATACTTTGCGCATGACGTGCACACTACTTGCGCACAGCAGCAGGTTGTAGCATCATCGTGATTACAGGAATGAGCACGGACTAGAAAGGAAGTACGACGGACTAGAATTATCAGTAGTAATTGGTTCGGCACGGATGTCGACTTGCGTGACGAGACTTTACCTTCTGGTGGTAATCATCTGTACCTACTGTGGCGAATCAATGCAGCGTTTACGTTATTTAATAAATCAATGTTCAATTTCTTTTGTTTCCGATAACGAGGAGCCGAGGAGCTCGAGGACTTGTTTGCCACCGAACATCTTACACGGTCTAAAAATTTCAATGCTTTATTTCCTTGAGACCTTATGTACAAGACGCTTCGGACTCGAGAGAAGTCAAGAGCTCTGTACCTACCCTTCATCCGAGTTTATAAAAAAATCATTCGATAAAAGTAATCGAGAACCATTGATGTCTAACACAAACAAGATCCGTCAAGTGCGAGTGTAACTTGCGCGCCGAGGGTTTCGAACGTTTGTCAACAAGTATGTATGTACTAAAGGTACCGGTTAGAGACTTGGAAATTTTAGGAATACCTAAAACTAGTAGGTATCAACCTACATTTCATTCCTGTAAAATATATGTAGATCTATATCTACAAACGCTCCATACATTTTGAATGGATCGCTCTGCAAACTTCGGAGATTGGGTATTTTTTCGACTATTTTCAAAATATTACAAAAAGTATGAGACCTAGAGAAAGTCCAAAAACTGTTTTGAAATGTATAGCTGCGGTAGTTGCTGAGTTATTATATTAAGGAGGTAAAAAAGGACAGACAAAGCGAGACCATAAGGGTTTCGAAACCGATCTTCGAAACCCTAAAAAGGCTTAGAATGGGAGTAGACACAAACAAGCACCAATTAAAGGTGACCAAGCTATGACCAAGCTATGTTGGTAGTGCTCTCATATCTACGTACTTTTATAGCATCAATGATGCAAACGTGACTGCCGCTGTCATGTCAAAGTGCGACAAATCACTCAAAATCATTCGAAAACTATCATCGAGTTTGTAAGAAACGATTGGATCGTTGTCATACTACGAAAAGTAGTTCTTCTCGATCCGGCAGGGGTGCTGCAAGGCGCTAAATGTATAGGAAGAACTCGAAAACGACGGAAGTTTCGAAAAATAAAGCGTAGGTACAAGCCATGCTAAACACTCTGATCTCCGCTGGCTCGGACACGTCGTCGTGAGGATGGAGAAGGATTCGGAAGGATCGCGCTGTCAAGAAGGCGTTTCAGGGAAAACCACCGGGTCCAACCATGGATCGAGGAAATGGAAGCCGATCTCTGTGAACCCGACGCGCGACGCTAGTGGCGAGAGACAGGTGAGAAGCGGTATGCCCGGAGACACAGTAGATAAATATATTATCTATTGTGCCGGAGTGGTCTTGCGGCCAAGCTCTTCTTCCGCCGCTGAGCCACGGGATGTTAGGTGAAACTCATATCAGACTGCAATTTACCTAAAACGTTGGGGGCGTCCCCTCGATGTGCAGACGACACTGTGGCGGTCGCAGAAAGTCGATGGATTGAGGCGGCTCAGGACCGCTATCTGCAGTGTCGTGAGGCCTATGTCCACCAGTGGACGATTATGGGCTGAGATGATTATGATGCCAACAGATCTTTTTGTGTCAGTCAAGTAATCAGAATCATCAGTCTCGACCTATAATGCCATATAGGTACGACTTTTTTCAAAGTATTAGCCTAGTGCTAATAATTATAGGTAGGAAATAGGTATCCTAGGTCACATTGTGAAGCGAAACAAGAACAACTTTAATAATAGTGAACCGATGTGAATTCATATGAAGTAATGAATAAGTGCATTAAATTCTTGGGAACATTGCCTTTTGTTTCGGCAACAATAGCAACACTCGCAGCTTACCAGCAGATACGAAATGCGATATTTATAAAGTTATTAACTAATAACATCAGGTTTTCCACTGGGACCGCGGAGGTATTATGTTTATTTGTTTATTGTGCATGTTCCACAATAGTAGATTATGCACCGAGGCTCAAAGCAGTGTATTACGTACGTCATAGGCACAACTAAGGAAACTAGAATAACTTACATATTACAGAATGCGAGAGGGATTTAATCCCGCCTAAGACGAAGACTGCTTTGTGCACGAGGAGAATAACTCTACTTTTCACACTACGAGTAAATAGTAGGTAAAAGTTTGGTGAGGTCCGTGTTTCGCGGCATTGGCTCTGTATTCCGCCTTCTGAACATGATATACCTATTCCGAATTCTCATTATCGTTGTTTAATGATGAGTTTTAATTTGAAACCTTGACATACATATTTATGGAAATGTTGTCCAAGAAGTCTCGAACTAAGAGGTCTCCTTCGATTGGTTTGGATTTGGTAAAGCTTTCACCTTTTTCAGGTGACGGGGCTATAATCGCTTGTTTTCGGTTAAGACATGCTTGACGTATAAAGTGCGTTTTAGGAGCATAGGTTGTGAAGAAGTTAATAGGGAACTTCATCATGGGTCATTATGTCGATTGGTAATTAGGAATATTAGTTACCGTAACGTACTTAGCTTTACTTACGAGTCCTATTGAAATCGGTCCTACCGTTTTAGAGATTAGCCGGAAGAACCAAACATATATAAAAAAATTATAGATTTTCTTAGCAATCTGTAGGTAAGGTTGTCTAGATGTACCACCTTTAGAATAAACATTTATGTAGGTTAATAATAATAATAATAAAAAGCTTTATTGCAGGAAAGATTAGTCTAAGGTAGGTACAAGAAGTTCTTACCAATATCTTAGCCAATAGCTTAGCTCGGACACAGGTCCGAGCTAAGCTTGTTGAAGAATAGGATCTGCATCTATTGAGACTGTTTTCCACGAATTCTGTGAACATAACGTACCTACCTATAGGACAACGCCTATCACAGTTCTGCAGTTAGTTACATTTGCCTGCAAGCGAAGCAAAACAAAGTTTGAATCCGTCCATAACCGAACTAAAGATTCCCAGCTTCGATTCCCACGTCTTTGCCTTGTCGCTGGATATTCCCACGGTAAGTAAGTACCTACTCATCAACATTTCGTATTGATCTGTCCGTCGTCTGTACTCTATAGTCTCGGCTTAGGGATTATGAACCGTGCAATCCATGTTTACTCAACGAATCTCGGCTCAAGAATTCCAATCGAAACTTAATTTTTTAACGCGCTGCTGTGCCAATATCTATTAAATATCGAATAAAACCGTAAGACCGGCGCTACGCAATCAAACCTCATATTGAATCCGCTTTACAGGATCAGCATGCTTGTTCAATTATATTTTTATGAATATTTAGAGATTGAATGTCCCCTATAAAACATTTTACGTTTTTGCCTGCTTTCATAACATTTAGTTACTAGTTTTACCGTGCAACAACGCTAACAATCGATTTTGTATATTTTTTCACACAAATGTTGTTAATCATGAAGAGGTTCCGTCTCTATTGGACCAACGAAAGTTAAAACTTTCGCCAGACCCTCTCAGTCAATACCAGGAATTTTATAATAAAATAACTCGTGGTTACCAAATTATGACATTATCCTACATGTTCATCAGAGTAGCTGCGAACTTAGTTAAGTGGCCGTAAACAGATGAATGAGGGTTGTCGCACACATATCAACCCTGAATCAGATCGGGCCGGGCGAGGGGGCGGCGGCGCGGCGGGGCGGGCGGCGGCTGGCAAGGTATTAAGAACACAAAAGTCTAGGGGCCATATTATGGCATATTCTGTTAAGGCGAATAGTAGGGTGGATAGTGGCGCCACTACATATTTAATTTTATAATTACGTTATACAAAGGAATTATCAAAAAATCGGACCGCGCGTAGACGATATCTATCATAAGCTTTTTTTAAATGTATCTATAATAGTTTTGTACTGTATTATTTAGGCAGATACTTGTTTCAAGAGTTTAGTTCCTATTGGTGGCCACCAAGCTCTCCAAACAAGGTTTTTGATTGAATAACACAAAACAAAACTATTACAGATACATTAAATAAAAGCTTGTGATAGGTATCGTCTACCAGCGGTCCGATTTTTTGATAATTCCTTTGTATAACTTAATGATTAAATTAAATATGTAGTGGCGCCACTATCCACCCTACTATTCGCCTTAAAATAATCTGTAGCCAGGCACATTGGGCGCAGACGTGCGAGCAGTGCTCGCCGAGCACTGAACGACCGAGGCCTCCGGTCTAGATAAGCCAGTAGGTATGTTAGGAGTACCATTGAACCGAACAGGGGGATTTTACAATGCACAGTTATGCCCCAATAGTACCAGGACACATAATACCAAGTTGCTGAAATCGGTTAGTATAGTACCCCTGACGGTCCGTTTCGAGCCGATATGTGTGCGACAATGTTAAGTTGACAAGTCGCTTACGACGTAAACTTGTATTGGGATATAACTTGATTATCTAGGAGCACTAGGAGCGTGGTTGTCTTGTAACTGAATAATTTGCCGGGCTCAGCTCCAGCACCGTGGTCTATCTTTACCTATTTCGCAAACTAATGTAATAAGCGTTTGCGGAGGAGGGATATTGAGGTATAAAATTAATTTTAGCGATCACCGCGCAAGCCAATTTTCATTGTTTTGCCAGTATACGTATGGGAGGCACCTACTATAAGTGGGATGCAATCTATGTAAACAAACCTCCGGCTGTAAATAAATACGAACATGTTCGTATTTATTTACCACCTACTGTTGAAAGTCGAAGTATGTTGTATTGTATGTAATCCGAAACCGAGCTAAGAAGGTGTAGGTACTTAGTTATGCTTGGAGCGCTATATGGAAGATGGAATAATAACAAAAATATAATAAAATAAAAAGCACTTTATTTTTAATTACTAGTATACTTAAAATAATTAAGTAAGTATTATATAAGATCTACATAGGTTTCCATAAATAAATCTATAACTAAACTAAACTGTTTACATTTACGGAGCAGTTTTTGTCCGGTAAGGACCGCCTCGGGGCGGTGAAAGCCTCCTCGAAGCTGTTCCATCCTCTCCTGTCCCTTGGTATTCTGGTCCAGGTGCTTCCCCCTTGATGTCGTCACTCGTCACACCACCTCTTTGTTGTTCGACCTCGTCTGCGCTTGCCGTCTCGAGGAATCCGATTTGTGACTATTTGTGTCCATCTGTTTGGGGGAAGCCGCTGTTTGCTTCGTGTCCTGCTCATTGCCATTTAAGCTCTAGGATCTTCTATACGACATCTTTTGCCTTGGTTTTCTTTTTAATGGTTACATTTCTGATGCTATCTTTTAGTCGTATTCCCATAAAGCTTCTCACCATGCTTCTCTGACGATAGAATAGAAAACCGATACCTAGTCAAAATGTTTATTTAGCCGGAGCAAATTAAACACTAGCTACTACCTAGCATTGTTTTATAAACTGTTAAACCGTCGTCGCTTTCGCCGCCATGGAGTGCTAAGTAAAACAATGGACCGATAACGTGTAATTGGAGGCACTTCGCGCGCGTCCTATACAGCAGCGTGGAAATGAAAGTCGTTGCGTCGCCGTGGCGGAAAAACTATTTTGGCCTGAGGAAGACATTACAAAGGGGTATGTTTAATTGTGACAGGTTGGTAGAGGTAGGAACCTACTTAGGTTGTTTTTATTTTCACAAATAGCTCGGTCCTTAGTTCCTGCCTTGGTCCTTGCTCTTGGGTTGGTTCGTGATCCAGTGAGTCATGAACCACCTCAACCCGAAGAAAGCTATCTATCATCGACCTACTTTACGATAGTTTTCCAATTCTTCCAGAGGGAATGAAAAAGTCTGACGCAAAGGACGTAAACATCGGATTTTGTTTCGGTCGATTGAGTGTATAGAGAGGAAGAAAACAGTTTATTAGTGTTGTACAAACATTCCCAAATGACCTGACGCAACTAGGAAACGGTCCCTGGCTCGGCTTGTAGGCAGGGCTATCGGAAACCAATCGGACTTAGTATTCCCAGCCTGTGGCCTTTTCAATCAGACCTATGCGATATTCGCTACCCAGAGCGGCAGCGAAACCCAAATAGGTATGCGGCATTCGCATTGTCACTAAAATACCTGGCGAAATACCGCGCACCGGGCGATAACCCGCGCGAAATACCGCGCACCGGGCCATAACCCGCGCGAAATTTACCTATGCCGTTCTGGGTAGCGAGTACCGCGTAGGTCGTAACTAGTTACAAACGATACAGATTTCTCTTTTATCGTAACCAGTAACGAACTTGCAGTTTCGTACGCGGCTGAAGGTGGCTTTTTTGTGATGAAATAGCTCAACGTAGGTTAGGTACCAACATTTATGTCTCCCTCTCTCTCGAGCAACAGACAGAATGCCCCGCAAACCGCAAACGGGGAGAGTTGCGAGTGAAGCGAGAGAACAGTAGGTACATAAGGGCGCGTCCATAAATTACGTGAGGTGTTTTTTTAAGTTTTCTTTATGGTGAGATGTCGTGAGATTTTATTCAACCCCCTCCCCCATCCCTCAATCTCACGTGAGATTTTTCAAAATATGAGTTTCTAACGTCGAAGTATGAATGAAATTATTTTCATTCGAACGAATTAGTGAATGATCTTAATCGTATTACGATTACGCTTTCGATTAAATCTTAAGCATGTACAATCTGGATTAAATGGACCAAAATAGTATAATTATTTTTTGTTTCAAAATTGCGTGATATTTGCCGAAACCCCCCCTCTCTCCAACGTAAGATTAGATGAGATTGGACTAGACCCCCTCCCCCCCTTAAACATCTCACGTAATTTATGGACGCCCCCTAATCCAAGAATGTAGTTAATTAGAAAATCTCTGCCTAAACGGTTACAACCAAAGTTTTGGGAATTACTCGTACAGGTAATCAGGTGTGTGGTCGCCACACGGGGGCAAGGCGTGGAAGAAGGCTATGTTATTGTACAGGGTGATTGGTAGCTGGGAGCAAAGCTTCAAGGACAAGCTACAATAGACCGTTAAGAAACATTTGAGCCATGGTCGCCGCAAATGGTTCCAGCCTAACAAGAACAGAGTGAGAAGACGTACCCGTGTCCCGTGCTGCTGACTGCTGACTGCTGGTAGGAAACGAGGCAATCATTTTGAACGTCAAAAACATGTGATTTCAAAAGAAAATGTGCTTTAATTCGTCAGCTTACAAATTGAAATTTTCTCCCTCATTTTGGTTTGGCCCTAATTTTAATGAGTTGCAGCTTGCAATAATTTGCATCCTCATAAATGATATCTCAAAAGAAAGAGCAATAGACAGAAACGTTTCAATAAGGCTTGAACAAAAACAAATATTCAGTTTATTTTGAAAGTATTTTATTTTAATTTAAATCATTGAACATTTTTGGGAACTTTAAATGTCTGTAGTCACAGACAGCTAGTACATATGTTTTGTTACATTTTAGACACAATTCTCTATTAAGATTAAATAAAAACAGTGCACTTATTGTTTTAACTGGCCATTATTTATTTTAAAATTATAGTGAGACTCCGGCTAAGACAACCATGGCTCGAATGATTCTAAATGGTGTAATCTAGATTCTTCTTTAACTTTTGCACCCAACTACCAATCACCCTGTAGAGGATTGTAGGTACTTTTCAACCGACGAAAAACGGAGGAGGTTCTCAAGTCGACGCGTATATTTTTTTTATATTCGACCACGCATTACTTTTTACAGAGTAGTCCGATTTCGATATAAAAAAAACATATTGGATAGGGTATACCTCGATGTGTCATCAAACTAAATTAAACTCGAATTTTAACTAGATGTCGCCACTGGCCAATTTGAAGTCAGTTTATCGTTTTTTAAAACACGACAAATTATTGTAATAAGTATATTGTAATATAGTTTAGCTTTTACAAAATTCACTTACTTACATTTTTCAAACGACTTCAAGAGGCTCATAATCCGATCAAATAATAAATAATTACTTATAATTAGAATAGACGACGACAAAGCCCGTGGTCTAATCTAACGTCGCGCATCACCCTCGGTCTACGCGGAGAGCATGACATCACCGTAAAAGATGTAGGTAATCTGCAATGTTTCCACAGAGTTAACCTTGGATGTGGAGAGGGAGAGGGAGAGAACACGGAAATAGACCCCACCAACAGATGGGAGATAATAATGCTCAGAAGTGGAATAGAGTAAGTGTAAAGTAAGTGTGAGTAGATATACATAGACTAATTATTATTGAGAGTATCATCATTAAAATAGTCTATAAGTACCAACTTTGTAAACCTACCTTTTGTTAAATACTTACTCCATTCAGATGAACACTTGGATACTTTCAGGGATTTCCAAATAATACAATTAGATCAATAATAACTTTATATTCGTGTGAAAGAACTAGTTTTTAAATAACAACTATGCTTTTAGAATCATTACATGATGCGAGACAGTTTCTCGATCAGTTACAGCTGAGGAATGAATCCTCGTTCTACCCGCAAATACAATGCCAGATTATCAGCAACGTCTAAGCGATTCCCAAAGCTGGGTGGTGGTTATTTCTATAGCTGGTTCAATGCTAACCACACATAAAAGGGGCGGATGCGTATAGATCTAAATTCTGTGGACTGTAGGGCGGTTGTTGAAAGCACCTTGCAAATATTCTCGGGATGGGATTCTGCTGTGATAGATGGAGTGGAAGAAAAGAATCACAGCAGATGGAGCAGGAACACATGCACGTACCTTCTTCAGGATAGCGGCGACAGCGTGGCGGCGGCGGCGTGGCGGAGGCGACGGCGGCGGCGGCGGCGGAGTTGGTGAAACACAATGTCTCATACAGCACTGTGCTGCACAGCACTAAAGTTAGGTGTTAGGTAACACTTGTTTTTGAAGTAAAATACGTAAGTATCCAGGGTATTCCAATAAAGTTCACGACACGAAAATTACGCGGCCGATGTATGGGTCGGAGCTCGGCGCGTAGGCAACTGCTAGTGATCCATTGTCATTCGAATCAATGCGTTGACGTCGTCAGAGCGAGACGACGCGATTTCACGTGCATGTGAGTGGATAGGAGGGAAAAGGAAAGAGGTATTGCAAATTTCTAAACAACCGAATTCTATTTCCACCACTGGGGTACCCGCATTTTGGCCTGAATACATAAAAATAGTCGAGCGGTAGATAGAAACCCTTAAAAACTGATAATGAATTTACATTTTACAGCATCGCTAACAGGCGGTTTACAGGAATGCCCCTATTCCTGACATCTCGGCCGTCCAAACAATGGTTTGACCTCAAACCGCTAGACTGTTTTTATATACACAGACGAAACAACAAAAAAAAAAACGCAAATCTTAAAGTGTTTCCTAATCATAATTGCCATTTTTAAGTAGTTATGGCAGATTCAGTTTTTCTGTTCTTGACTACATAATCATTGCACAATGCATTACATCGTCCTAAATTCTATTTGTTTATTTTTTTAACATAAGTATTTCATTCATTTTTATTACATTATTTTTTTTTTAAACGTTCCATTTATTCTCAAACAAAGAATTAATAAAGATTTATCTGTATAACCATAGTTTAGCGTAATATTATGCTAAATACGAACAGATATTTAGAAAAGTCAGATCACTCTTAACCTAAATAATATAAAAAGCTCTACAGAGTCGCACTCTCTGTATGCTTCAATAGAAAAGTGAAAGAGAAACATATTTCTAATTAAATCAAAATTATCATGTATGGTACGTCGTAATACAGGTATCAGATAGGTCTCATCTTAATTATCATTACGTTTTGTGAATCATAAGTTATTAATGAACTATTATCAAATATCGGAAAACCCTATCTTTGTGCTCAATATATCTATACAATATTATCATTAATTTCTTAGTCAACCTAGATACAGTTGCATCAAAGACTCGTAGATCTGAGTGACATTTGGCCAAGCAATGTTTTGTGTTTATTAGTTAACGAATATAATGGTTAACTATGCCAATTATAATTACTTGTTATATTTTAAAACGTTTAATTAACTTTTTGTCTAACTAGTATCATATAAATATCTATCATAATAATATATGCTGTTAGTAGGTATATTATTTAAATAGTCAAACGATATAGTCATCCAGCGTCCGCTTTGGCCAAGGATGCAGCGGCGACCAGCGACGTATCTTCGAAGTCTTCTCACTTTCCTCATCTCTCGAGTTTTAAGCTGAAACGCCTTGATTTTGAATTTGACCCGCATCCACACAGTGAGATATAATTTGGTTATTTTCTTCTTAGTTGTCTCATTGTTATAATTATGCAGTATTTTCAATGTTTTCAAAGTATTTTTTGCGATAGTTTAAACCAGATCAGTCTGATAAACAACATACTACTCACTTGAAAAAGCATTATTATGCACGCAGTCGCCAAATTTGGAAATAGGCCATTATATTCTTGTGGTAAGCCACTCAAATAAAGCTCCGCTACTTCTGCATATTCTATGATTCTTTGCATCAGCTGCGTTTTATTTGATGTAATTATAGTCTATTAATGTATTTGTTGTGTGATTTTCCTGCACGAGTACACTCCAGTATAATCCTTTGTCCCCAAATACGTTTCCTAGTCTCTGTCATGATTGTTTGGCAGCAATACAATCTGGTATACAGGGCGTCCCAAACTTATGGGACATGAAGGGGAAGTACCTTAAATATCGTAGATAGGGTATTTTGCTGAAAGAAGACTTTATGTTACTTTTAAAAGTTAGTAATTCTGCATTCATAGATTTTCTAAAAAATACTTGCTTCGTCTGGGAATCGAACCGACTTAAATGTCAAAAAAAAATCATCCTACTTCTATGATGCCAATCGAAAGAATTTGAAAATGGAACAGTTTATGGAAGCGTTTGTTTGAATGCATACTTTTTGAACAGTGTGTGCGAGCGTTTGTTTTTGGATTGATCTGTTTAGTCTGAATAATTCACTTATACACAATAATTTATTGCGAATATGGCATATCAAGTAAGTTTTGATCTAATGGAAGCATAGTTTTCGAAAGATATCTCTAGAAGTTTGCGGTGGTATAGCGTAAAATATCCTGATAGACAAATACCGTCTCGTAAAGTTTTGAAAAGGCTTGTGGACAATTTGAAAACTCTGGGACGTTTCGATAAACGCCCAAGAGAACCACAGCAAGAAAACCACATGATCAACGACGTGAACTTGATATTTTAATTTACTTTTCGGCTTTTCCGAAAACATCGGTGAGAGAAGGAGAACTTTAAATTGGATTTTCGAAAAGTAAAATACACCGTGTATTAAAAAAACACGGTTTTAAGAGTTATGTTTAAGGACGATTGGTTCAAAAATTACTTCCAGGCGATACAGAAAGGAGAAAAAATTTCTGTCTTGATATCCAGGCACGCTTGCTCGAAGATCTAAATTTTTTGGATAATATTATTTGGACAGACGAATCTAACTTTAGCAATAACGGTATGTATAACCGCAACAATAATCGTATTTGGTCTTAAGAAAATCCGTTACGAGTCACTGAAACGAATAACCAAGTGCGTTTTTCACTCAACTGTTGGTGCGGACTTTTAAAAAAACGGGTTTTCTTAATCCACTTTTACCAAGGAACCTTGAGCACAGAAAAGTATTTAGATATTTTAATACTTCAAATTTTACGGGATGAGATAAGAAATCTTTCCGCTGAGGAGCAAGAAAACTTTATTTTCCAACAAGATGGAGCTCCGGCTCATAATAGTCGGAGAGCAGCAGATTTTCTAAATGAAGATTTTCCTACATGGATTGGTACTAATGGACCTATTAGATGGCCGGCCAGATCCCCGGACCTTACACCATTAGATTTCTTCTTTTGGGGATACGTGAAAAATATGCTTTAAAAAAAGCGATAAGAAAACGTGGGCCAGTTGCAAACAGAATTGATCCATATCACATCGAGTGTTCACCATAAAATGATAAGAAAATCAACAGGCAGCGGAATCATTAAAAAATTGGCGATTTGCGTAAGACAAGAGGGATCAAATTTTGAGCATTTAATTAATTAATTTACAAAAATACTTAATTGACTACGGCACTTTCATGTATGTTTTTAATTTGATTAAAATGATTAATTTAATGTTGTTCCTTTTTTAAAAAATACTATGTTACTTAAGCAAAGTTATTATTTTTTAGCTATTCTTTCGATTGGCATCATAGAAGTAGGATGATTTTTTTTTGACATTTAAGTCGGTTCGATTCCCAGACGAAGCAAGTATTTTTTAGAAAATCTATGAGTGCAGAATTACTAACTTTTAAAAGTAACATAAAGTCTTCTTTCAGCAAAATACCCTATCTACGATATTTAAGGTACTTCCCCTTCATGTCCCATAAGTTTGGGACGCCCTGTATACTGTGAACACCAAGATCTAACGATGAGACAACTTCGTGCCAAATCGTTCGATCTCTGATCCTTTGGTCCGTTGGACACACTCTTCGCCTCCACAATCTACCATGGGTTTCTTAGGGAGCACACGATATTCCACGACTCCACACCGTTGGCGTAAGGAACGTTTTTAGTTTTCTGTGTAATCGTTAATACGTTTCGATTCATGTATAATCATGTATAATGATATTTCTCAAGCAACAGTTGGCCTATCTTCGGTATTGGCCATGTTGATACAACTTGAAGGTTACGAAAATCTGAAAAGTGCTCACCGCAAATCTTTCTTGATCTTCATTTTGGATGCATGGTCGTGTAGGGCATAGGAAGTCTTCAAAATCTAGGTTTTTGAGTGGATTTGATACTACTATTATTCCATCTGCAGTTATCTCGGTTTATCCCGTTTTATCTCGTTTTCTCTTTAATGCCTGTCATTCTACCATCTACAATTTGTCTCCTGGTCACCACCGAGACAAACACTTTGGTCTTGTTTTTAAGGTTCTGTCGATTACCGTTTGCCACCCTCGGGCAATGGTTGCTTCGAGGTTTAGTTGGTGTATTATGACTACCGTTCGCCACCCTTGGGCCCCGGCCTTTTGTCACCTTCAATCTTTCAAATTACCGTTTGCCACCCTCGGGCAATTGTTGCTTCGAAGTTTAGTTAGTGTATTATGACTACCGTTCGCCACCCTTGGGCCCCGGCCTTTTGTCACCTTCAATCTTTCAAATTACTGTTTGCCACCTTCGGGCAATGGTTGCTTCGAAGTTTAGTTAGTGTATTATGACTACCGTTCGCCACCCTCGGGCCCCGGCCTGTTGTAGGTACTGTAATATAGAAAAACTATAAACTCAACACCACGACTCCAATGCGCATCGCACATAATGGAGCAGCGTCAAGTGTAACTGCCGTGGTGATAAACTAGTAAATTACATTAGTCTTACATACACATGCCTTCATACATAATTGTGAGGGGCAGATGCACCAAGTGTCCGTAGCAAAAATAAGCTTTTATTATGTTCATATCAAGTTTTAAATTTATTTGTCATTTAATTAGGTCTAACTGTGTTTTGAAACTGTTTCATTGAATAATGCAGCATACTAAATATAAACAAATGGCTCAGAGAAATGGCCATGGATACCTTAAGGGCAAAACCAGTTATTGGCCTTGAACTCCACCTTATCAGTGTACTATTTCGTTGGGGAAGGGCATGCATTCTGATAGGCATCTTTTATAGGGACAACATAACAGTGCTACTAATATTGTTTACTATTACTGTTTACTATTTACTAATATTATTTAATATTGTTTACAATTAACAAGCATTCTTACAAACAGCTACGAACAATTCTGCCCAAAATATTTAAAACCAAGTAAAGGTGCACTGGGCAATCAAAGGATTCTCTTCAAACTACTGAACTGGATAGGATCTCTTGCAGTGATAAACAGGCTGAATATATGATCATCGTTCGGTACCTACTCATATCGAAACCAGTAAGAAGCGATTACGCTTCCTTGACCAAAATGGTTCATTCCATGAGTCATAGGTAGGTCATTCTTCTGGCATTGCTATATAGAAAAATAAATTCACTCACAATCCAATGTCAATGGAATCCCCAACCGACAGCGTTGTATCACCAATAGGTTTATTGACTTTAGAACTAGCAAAAATAAGGGTCGTAATATTTAATGACTCGATGGATATGGCCCCAATTTGCTAGCAGAATATGGGGCGATCGCCAATTACGTATAGAGTTGCGCTAAATCTGGTGACATAACATAAACAAAATAGGTACCCAAAAACCAGACTCGGATCAGAATATAGTCACTGGAGTAGACGAGACGAAGACAGAGCTGCCCCCAACCAGGGTGGCACCCTGTCACTTCTGCGAGGAACCTGGTTATAGATCACCTGTCGGTGGACCATCACATCACGATGATTTACGGATTACTTCGCTTTCTAGGTGTTATTACTTATTTATTTTGTTCACTTCCAGGTAGTTTCATATAAAATGTTTGAATCCGGTAGGTATTGTGTAAACATAATATCATTATGACAACTGAATTTGGAACATTTAAAGATTTTCATACCTACAGCGAACTTTCGTCAGTTAGGTTAGTACAGTAGGTACCTACAGTCAGTGGTATGACAACTGGGCTTTGTCATTGTCATAATAGACTGAGTCTAGGGACATACTTACTGTCAGTACAGCGTGGAAAGTCGTCGCCTCGGACACAAAGTCATCATCAGTCATCGCTAATCATAACAAAAATAAATAAAACTCACTGAAACATTGTTGAGAATGCTTTCTTGTGGTTTACTTAAATTTACCTTGTGGTTCCTTGATAAGAAAGAAAATTAGAACCCACGGCTTAACGTTTACTCGTTAACAAAGCTAAACTTGTATTAGAAAGTTATTTTCGATAAATAAATTTATTGTTTTCATTGTTGTTAAGGCAAGAACATTATTGTTAAGGTGTCCATGCGTCACGACTGAAATCTCGATCGCAACAATTTATCTGGTTGCTATCTCTTTGTAGGTATCCTTGTCTTTTGGTAATGTATGTTATCTAGGTATTTTGTATACTGCCAATGTGTGTTTCACTGTATAGGATGACATCACACTGAGCCTAAGATTTCTTCTTCTTGCGATGTATGAGCGGTTGGTTATTATTGTTTTGAATTATACTTAAAAGCCAACAGTTTGGTCTGGTGTAGGTAATGCCTTGCAAACTGCAATGTTAACCTGGGTGGGACAGAAAGGTGTCTCCACATCGGCTGTTCTAGTTTCTAATGATTTCGGCTGCTACGTTATTTTATCACACACATTGCATTAATGCTGATAAAAACTCTGTAATATTTTGCTAAGCAATAAAATATTGAATACTGAATGAAATTCACCTCGTGCAGCCTAATGAAACTCGCATTTATGTCAATAGCCCTTTGGCTCTTGAAACACAAATCTAACTAGTTTGAAGCCCATGGGCTTGTTTATAACACCATTACATTAATTAACAGATTATTATTAATATTCTATATAAGTTTTCTGGAAGTACTTTGACTTTCCGGGACGACCTCTGTGGCGCGGTGGGCGAAGGTCCGCCTGCGACGCAGGAGGTTGCGGGTTCGATTCCCGCCTCGGAACAAATATTTGTACGATCTGCAGATATTTGTTCAGGGTGTTCTGGTCGTTTTCTATGTATAATAAAAAATATCTATCTATGTACTCGTATATTATTATATATATCAGTTATCTAGTACCCATAACACAAGCTTTGCTTACCTTGGGGCTAGATAATGCTGTGTGAATTGTCCAGCATTATTTATTTATTTACTTTATTATAACCATTTGCGCAATAACCATGAACTAGGTACAAACAAAACAAGACCCGTCAAGTGCGAGTGTAACTCGCGCGCCGAGGGTTTCGAACGTTTGTGAACAAGTAGGTATGTACTAAAGGTACCGGTTAGAAACTCCGAAATTTAATGAATACCTAAAACTAGTAGGTACCAACCTACATTTCAGATGGATCTCTCTGCATGCTTCGGTGATAGGGTGTAGCGGTAAATTTCTCGACTTTTTTCAAGATATTTCGAAAAGTATTGAACCAGCAGAAATTTCAAAAACTGTTTTGAAATGTACAAACCGATACCTTTCATATAATACCCCACTCATTGGGGTAACCCCCCTTTTTGAAAATTATCCCCCCTCTTTTTGACCATTTTTCAAAAAGGGTTCATTTTACAGACTTTTCTATATTTTTCCTGTAAAATATAGATCTATATCTACAAACGCTCCATACATTTTGAATGGATCGCTCTGCAAACTTCGGAGATAGAGGGGGGGGAACGGGTAAAATATCGACTTTTTTCAATATATTTCAAAAAGTATGTAACCAACAGAAATTTGAAAAACGGTTTTAAAATGTACAAATCAATACCTTTCATATGACACCCCACTCAGTGGGGTAGCCTCCCCTTTTGAAAATTATTCCCCCCTTTTTTGACCATTTTTCAAAAAGTGTTCGTTTTTCAGACTTCTCTATATTTTTCCTGTAAAATATAGATCTATATCTACAAACGCTCCATACATTTTGAATGGATCGCTCTGCAAACTTCGGAGATAAGGGGGGGGGAATGGGTATTTTTTCGACTATTTTCAAAATATTTCAAAAAGTATGAAACCTACCGAAATTTTAAAAACTGTTTTGAAGTGTACAAACCGATACCTTTCATATGATACCCAACTCGGTGGGGTAGCCTCCCCTTTTTAAAATAATTCCCACCTTTTTTTACCATTTTCCAAAAAGTGTTCGTTTTTCAGACTTCTCTATATTTTTCCTGTAAAATATAGATCTATATCTACAAACGCTCCATACATTTTAAATGGATCGCTCTGCAAACTTCGGAGATAGGGGGGGGGGAGCGGGTATTTTTTCGACTATTTTCAAAATATTTCAAAAAGTATGAAACCAACAGAAATTTCAAAAACTGTTTTGAAATGTACAAATTGATACCTTTCATATGATACCCAACTTATTGGGGTAACCCCCCTTTTTGAAAATGATCCCCCCTCTTTTTGACCATTTTTCAAAAACGGTTCATTTTACAGACTTTTCTATATTTTTCCTGTAAAATATAGATCTATATCTACAAACGCTCCATACATTTTGAATAAATCGCTCTGCAAACTTCGGAGATAGGGGGGGGGGAATGGGTATTTTTTCGACTATTTTCAAAATATTTCAAAAAGTATGAAACCTACAGAAATTTCAAAAACTATTTTGAAATGTACAAACTAATACCTTTCATTTGATACCCCATTTGACTCTGTAGGTCTCTTTTAAAATTTTGACATCTCAATTTGTATGGAAAATGTTCATTTTCATTTTTCATTTATTTTAATTTTTTTTTCTTAAAATCTGTACAGGCGCACGAAATGTATTATTATTTTAAATTTCAAGTTGATAGCTGCTGTAGTTGCTGAGTTATTAAGGAGGGAAAAAAGGACAGACAAAGCGAGACCATAAGGGTTTCGAAACCGATCTTCGAAACCCTAAAAAGAACTAACACCTGTTCACAGTAAAACCAAACATGAGGAAACTGGACCTCCAAAGACTGTTAAACTTCTTATTCCTCAAACTGAACCTCCATCATAGTCTCGACTGTTCAATATAAAATGTAATGCTGGTGGTAGTGCGGAATAAATTACCTAGACAACGAACAGCAGCGTGCCACCGCTTTTTTCTGTGATAGTAGCAGAGTTTTAGTACCTATCAAAAAATTGATCAGGCACCCATGAAGTTGGAACCTTTACTGACGGCTCCAATATCGATATGAGCACAAGAACATAGGTTCACTGAATGGACTTCAACTCAAGTGCCATAATATAACACTAGCAACAATACCTTACGTACGCATATTCCAATGTGATTGTACAGGAATTAACATTATCATTTTTGTATGGAATGTATGTAGGTACCTATAACCTCTAAAAAGGTATATTTCTTATAGGTAACTAAACCTGAAATTGCACTACCCTAAAGAGCGGTACGTTGATAGGTAGATTGATACTACATACTTCATTGTAGTTACCATCTATCATACATGTAGTTCAGCATTATTGTTATTATCACTATGCAAGTATTATTACATCTGCTTATCACATCTGTGGCTCTGCGTTTCTGTTTTTCATGTAAGTATTTGTTTTACGTAAGCACGTATAATTGACTACCTACTACGACTCAGCTTTGCCCATGCGGTGTCCATTGCTTCGCTAATCTACCATCAGCTATTAAGCAATTAAGCATGCCAAAATAAATAATTATATTATTGTTTTCTAACAGAGTATTTCTTTTTATGTAGGTAGGTGCTCATTATTATAGTATTATCATTTTTTTAAAATTAATGTGCCCTCGACGTTCGTGACACTCTGAAATCTGCGTCTCAACTAGATACAACTAGAGATACAACCTGATGCGGAAAAATACTGAGACAACACTATAATGCACGACAATCGTGTCAATAAAGCACAGCCTGATATTGTTCGGTCATTTAATGTAATGTACACCACGATAATCGGAAGCCATGTACACGAATTATTAGGGTGTGCAAATTTGGTCACAAATTATTGTGCCGTACAATATTTTGTTGTGCATTATTGTCTCCCGAGACAACTACCGGTATTTTATGTATATGCCGCATACAAAGATAAGCTCAAACTTACTTTTACCAATAGGAACCAGTTAGTAGATAGGTATATATAGATCGTAGTAAGTAACCATGATACCTATTAGGTACCCATAGGTATACAGCGTATACAGCCCACCATCAGCTTCTTTTGAAATTTTTGAAAATGTTATGGAGGATATTTTATTTAAATTATCAAAATCAAATAAAACTATAATGGTATGTGGAGATTTTAATGTTGACCTTTTAGAAGTTTACTCCCTCAGTACTAGACTGACTAATTTATTTAATTCTTATGATCTAAGGCCATTATTTATGGAACCTACTAGAATAACTGAAACCTCAGCAAAATGTATAGATAATGTATTTGTTTGCCAAAGCGGAAAAATTGTAACTAAAAAAATTATAGCAAATTTAAAATCAGACCACTTAGGTCAACTAATAAAACTAGAAATTCAAGTAAAAAATAATAATTGTAAAAAGAAAATAACATACATACCTGTAACCACAAATCGATTTGAACGGTTGAAATTGGATTGGGATTGTAAACCATCACCTTATCACTCACTTAACAACCCAAATGAGTCGTACTGCAATTTTTTTAACTAGTTCACCAATGCATTCCATTCAATATTCACACCCAAATCGATTATGGTCTCAGAAAAACTTACCTTTAGTGAGTGGGCAACAGTGGGTATACATAAAAGTAGACAAAAGTTATATGAACTGTATAGTGAAAACAATACAATTTTAGCCAGGAGTTCAAAGAAAAAGTAAAAAATTACTCAAAAATATTTAGAAAAGTTTGTCAAATAGCAAAATCAAATTATATTAGCTCGAAAATTAGAAACAGTGATAATGTAATAAAATCAACTTGGAATATAATAAAAAGTGAGACTGGAAAGGTCAGTACATACGTTAATGATTACAATTTAAAGATTAATGATTGCTCAGTTAAAAATGATGTCGCAGTGGCCCAGGCATTTGATAACTTTTTTACTGAAATTCCAATCTCTACTACAAAATGTTTAAACTCTTCTCAAGTAATTGCTGAGTCATTGCTAATAGAAAATGTAACTAAATGTAAAAATAAATTTAATTTCACCCATGTTGATGAAAAAGATATTAAAAAAGCCTTCAAACTTTTAAATACAAAGAAAACTGCAGATCTCTGGGGCATTTCCGTTACGATTATTAAACCATTGATTGATACCATTGCAACAGATCTGGCTTTTATATTTAATGAATCCATTGATTGTGGCGTATTTCCTGATCTAATGAAATGTAGTAAAATAATCCCACTATTTAAATCGGGTAGTAGGTCTGACCCCACTAACTTTAGACCAATATCAGTACTGCCAACATTCAGCAAAGTTTTTGAAAAACTTATTTTACATCAATTGCTTAGGCATTTTCATGGTAATGACCTGCTGCATTGTAAGCAATTTACTCGCGGCAGGTCAACTACTGATGCCGGTGTAGAGTTAGTATCGCATATTTTCGATGCTTGGGAGAAGTCGCAAGACGCTTTGGGCGTTTTTTGCGACTTATCAAAAGCGTTCGATTGCGTACACCATGAAACATTAATCAGGAAACTACATCACTATGGAATAACGAACACCTCTTTGGATCTTCTTACATCTTATTTGAGTGATAGGATACAAAGAGTTGACATTAATGGGAAACGGTCTTCGGGGTCTGTAGTTACAATGGGTGTACCACAGGGTTCTATCCTCGGTCCTTTCCTATTCTTAGTTTATATTAACGACCTGCCTCATCTTGTCAAGAATAATCACGAGATTGTATTGTTTGCTGATGATACTTCATTAATTTTTAAAATGAAACGACAAAACACAAATTTCGACGATGTGAATAATGCAATCTCAAAAGTAGTTCATTGGTTTAGTGTCAATAATCTTTTGTTAAACGAAACCAAAACAAAATGTATTAGATTTATTCTACCTAATGTTAAACAAGTGAAGGCTGATGTGAACGTTAAAGGAGAAACTTTAGAAATAGTAGAAAGTACCGTATTCTTAGGAATCACCTTAGATAATAAACTTCAATGGGGCCCACACATAGATAAGCTATCGAAGAGACTTAGTTCTGCAGCATATGCAGTCAAAAAAATCCGTCATCTTACAGACGTGGATACATCTAGACTTGTTTATTTCAGCTACTTCCATAGTATTATGTCTTATGGTATACTGCTGTGGGGGAACGCTGCAGATATTAACACCGTATTTGTGCTGCAGAAGAGGGCTGTTCGTGCAATCTATAATATGGGTCCCAGAGAATCCCTGCGTGATAAATTCAAAGAAATAAACATAATGACAGTACCATGTCAATATATTTATGAAAACTTGTTGTACACACAAAAAAATATAAGTCAGTTCCCTAAAAATAGCGATAAACATAATTTGAATACCAGAAACAAACATAAGCTCGCTGTGCCCACAACTAGGCTACACAAAATTAAAATATCTTTTAAAGGGCAATGTATACGCTTCTACAACAAAACTCCTAGTGAGTTGCAAAAATTATCAATAAATAAATTCAAACAAATTGTTAAAACCTTGCTGTGCAAAAAGGCTTACTATAAAATATCAGATTATCTAGAGGACAAAAATGCTTGGGACGGGTTTTGCTCCAACTCGAAAAATAACAACTAACAGGCTAAAGGTTTCTTCGTCGCTTCTTTACTTTAGTCTACATACCGAAGCGACAGAAATCAAAAATATCACTTTATTTCCGTGTCAGTGTTTAGTTTTATATTTTGACCTTTTCTAAGTGTACATTTATTGTATTTATGGAAATAAAGAGTTTTTGATTTTGATTTTGATTTTGTACCTAGATAGGTATGGATTACTTGAGCTACCTCTAGATAGTTTACACCAGTCTGCAGTTCGCTTCCACTCCTTGAATATACATACCATCATACTGACAGTAAAACTAGCAATTGAAAATTATAAGTAGGTAAGTACTTATATACCTATCTATTACATACCTATGAAAATACCTACGGTACAATTTGGATTCGACTAAGCCGGTAATTTCTTGTTCTCGTTTACCAATTAAATAAGAATATAAATAAATCATAATTATAACTCAAACTGGTCAGTGATGATCGAACATAAAAATAGAAATAGATAGGGAAGTAGGTACCTACCTATGTCGGTACCTACATTTCTAATTGGGTATCCGCTTTGGTAAGAAGGTTCAACCACAACCACTGCTCAACTCAGTAAAAGACTACAAACATCATTGTTAATAATAATAAATAACCTATATACTTACTTACTTGAAAGTAAGTATTGTTCACACGACAGGCAGATTTTCTGTTGTGGTTTGTTTACAAACATCTCACACCGAATTTGGCTGCAGTATAGGTACCTACCTACTGTAGATACTAATTTGTAGGTACCCAGACAAATGTAGGTACCTACCTAGGTATTACAATACACCAGTCAAACCCGACGTAGAATGTTTGTAAGCAAACCGACCATCCTTAACCTGAAATTCACTTTGTTTTCGCGTCATTTCATAACGGAATTTTCATTAAGTAGGTACTTACTTGTCGATTTGTACAAATATTGCTTAGATACATTATGAGTGAATACATTATACCTGCCTAGTTGGTAGGTAATAAGTATAAAGATGTACCAACTTCAAAATATGTATGCTTAAGAGTAGGTAGGTAGGTAAGTAGCAGGTCGAATTATCCTAGACTCAATTTTATTATTCGATGACGTACTTACTTCCTTTGTCTGTAAATTAGTACGAACTGTGTACCGGCCTTATAAGCCTGAGTACCTACTTAAAGGTACCAAGGAATAGCTTCAAGTTATTTCTAGGGTTTCTTTTGCAAGACGCTCAGTTCTGCTTCTGTTACGATGATGGCATGGAGACCCCGTGCGAGTCCACTCACACATGGCCGTTTTTTATATCATCGTCGAGTTTCAATTTTATACTTGGGAATTCAGAGTCGGAACAAATTATTACACAAAGTAGACAAAATAATCACAATAACAGCAATAGACTTAAGCCACAGCCCCACTGCTGCGCACGGAGAAGCCACGCACGTGTGTCTAGTTTCGCATAGCAAGAAAACCCGTGTCCAATGCAACCCTTCGTGGTTGCACGCTACACACGAATACGATAAATGACTTGTCATTGCTACGCACGTGGCTTGCTCGAATATTGCGCCCACGCAGCTCAACGCTGTCAACGCTATCCACGCGGTACTCGCGTGCGGAAACGTAGACCCACGTTGTCAAACAAACGAACCCACACGCAGTTAAAATCCGCCGCGTGGCCGTGCACAGCGTGCGCCGCAGTGGGCCGGCGGCTTCCAAAGTAGCATTGAAAATGTTATAACCTTTTTGAATAATTTGGTATTAGGTACCTACGAGTACTAGGTACGTAGGTAGGCACCTCCGTAAGTATACTGGGGACTTCTACCCAGCGTTCAAAATGTTAGGTACCTTACCTACTCGCAAAACAACAAGTAGTAACATTTAAATCATTTGTAAGTACATACCATTCGCCTTTCTGCAACGTCGGTTCTCACATAGCACTTCTGATGTTAAATACTTACTCCATTCAGATGAACACTTGGATACTTTCAGGGATTTCCAAATAATACAATTAGATCAATAATAACTTTATATTCGTGTGAAAGAACTAGTTTTTAAATAACAACTATGCTTTTAGAATCATTACATGATGCGAGACAGTTTCTCGATCAGTTACAGCTGAGGAATGAATCCTCGTTCTACCCGCAAATACAATGCCAGATTATCAGCAACGTCTAAGCGATTCCCAAAGCTGGGGTACCCGCATTTTGGCCTGAATACATAAAAATAGTCGAGCGGTAGATAGAAACCCTTAAAAACTGATAATGAATTTACATTTTACAGCATCGCTAACACTTTTGTGAATAAACATTTATTATTTTTATTTATAGAGAAAGAGAGTGGGAAACTGAGCCCTGACTTCGGTTTGTAGTTAGTATTAGTACCACAGAAATCTAAATAGTGACTTGTTATTTAGATTTCTCTGATTAGTACGTATTGTAAGACCAGCATTGAAAAGACAAGTGCTTTGAACAGAGTTTATTATCACTTTTAACACAACTTCACTTTACAAAGAGTTTACAACGACTGCCAGTATTTAGCAATGGCTCGTTCCCAAGTAAAGTACTGCGCGCAACCGGAAAAAACAACATCAGTGATTGTCTAAATAAGTATTTACTTGGGAACGCTGCAGTGATTTAAATATTAAATTATCAATTAAAATACTAGGAAAATAAGATCAGAATGAATGTAACAAAATAAAATTATATAAAGTTATAACCGTATTTTCTATTTTAAATAATATGTATTAATTTATATATAACAGTAATTTTTAGGTACATTTTTAGGGAAATTGGACGTAGTTATGCAAAAAGGAACCAACCCTCAAAATGTTACTTTCGAGATAATTGAGTTTAAAGAATAAAGTTGTGTAGAAATGTCTAGGTAGCTTTTATTAGCTTTATTGTTTTACAGTCTTGTGTAGGGTACTGAGGGCTTTATACAGAGCCTAAAAAGTTAAGATTTTTTTGGTCACAAGTAGTTGTTTTTATATTAAATTGCAGTTGGTTCCAATGCAAAATGCAGTTTTTGTGGGTTGGTTCCCTGTTACAAAAAGTTCTTCTAGTTGCATTGTGTAAAAATGAAAGCAAATTATTAGGTTTATTCATGTTTTATTAAAAAAAATGCTTAACTACTAAACAAACTAAATATTGAACACAGCTAAGTAAAGTGGCACAAATAATCTTCTCATTCAGGTACATGCTAAACATGTTTTCTTATTTTTACGATATTCAAAGTTAAAATATAGTTAAGTTAAATAGTTTAGGCTTATTTTAATATCTTTATAAATTCGGATACTGACCGGCGTTATATAACATTGTTATTTACTTTATTATATAACACCGGTTGCTTTGTGACATTGTTATATCGCACAGTTTTAATACTGTGCTTATTTTAAGTAACAATGTTAAACAACAACTTTAATCATGTGGACGTGTTATAAAACGTCTTGTTAATAATCTGGAAGCAATTTAACGCTCCAATAATAAACTTTTTAATAAATGTTATCATCTTCTTCTAAAATAAAGTCCATTTCTCCGGAGAAGCCTTCGATATCGTCTTCAATATTTGCGTTTCCAGTTAGATTTTTGTAAAAATACTGGGCATCTTCGGGCACAAGATTTAAAAGACTTTTCAAATCTTTTAGTTTGGGTTCTGGTATGTCATTACCTTTGGGCCAAAGCGGGCTCATTGCACCTATTGTCAAAGATACAGGACCACATCTTATGTTTTTTTAATATTCACTTCATAATACTCACTATTAAGGTCTTCTCTCATAAAAATTGAAAACACGACGTGAAAAAGCGGAAACGTAGTAACCAACAATATGGAAAGTGCAAAAAACTTTTGAGAATTCAGAAAAAAAATCATATCTCCTTTAATATTAATCGCACAAGTGCCATTTTTTTTATGAGAAATGTATTTTTGCATCTTTTATCAAGGCAACTACCCAAATTCCACTATAAGTTACTTTTTAACTATGTTTATGTGGGTTACAGCAATCGTACTTTTTTTTTTGTAACGCAGAAACGCTGTAAATGCAATGCAAAAATGTATGGGCGACTGCAAATCAAGTGTTTTCTTATAAAGCGGAATTGCTGTAACTATATGAATGAAATGAATGAAATGAATGAAAATATATTTATTCTGACAGTGCAGGTATAAGAAAATATACATGTAAGCTTATCAAGCTAGAACAACAGACACGACACACAAATTATATAATACAGAAATATGTATAAATTGCTTAAAACTAACATGCTTAAGTAAATAAATATTGTTTTGGTCTGGCCGTGTGTGCTGATCAGTGCTGTGCGCCTGCGCTATCAGAAGAGGTTCATGCTCATACTTACATATCAGAATAATTTCAATTACCTTAATTTTGACTTAAATGCAATATTTTTGTAACTAGGTGCACTGAATCGGCTTTATTGCTAAAAGTTAGAGAGGATAGTAAAATTAAAACGATGTAAATATGGAATCCGGATCCTGCTCCTAAGAGTAGCAGACGAGTATGGCGATATAAGTCAGCAGACTGGGATGAGATACGACATTTCTTCGCTTTTTATCCGAATGGACTACTTTATTCCATACACTGATGCTTCACCCTCCGACAGGACTACTCCGTGGTTTAACTCATCGTGTGCCAGTGCTGCTGCGCTGAAACACAGGGCTTATCTTGGGTGGGTCGACGCCCGGAACAGTAAAGCCTCAAACAAATCACAAAGGAAGACAGCCTACAACAAAGCCGCTACGTCCTTTAAGAAGACGCTAAGGAAGGCTCGCTTTGACCGGATTGGCCAACTGGGAGCTAGGTTTGCCTCATTCCCAACAGGCAGTAAAGCCTTCTGGTCGTTAGCTTAATCCGTCGAAGCTAACTTTAGCCGTCCTTCATTTCCTCCATTGCTGAACCCAGACGGATCGCTGGCCCACACTGCGCTGCGGATGAGAAAGCAAATTTATTTGTGACTCAATTTGCAGAGGCTTCACGTCTTGAGCCCACAAACGTTTCTCCACCCAGCCTTCCTCGATGATCGAAATCCACTTACATCAAAATAAGTGCTCAAAACGTTGCGTGGTCTCCGTTCCGGAAGAAATATCGGCTGTGGTGCTGAAGTCCTGCGCTCCTGAGTTGTCTCCCATTTTTACGCGACTATTTTGCCTGTCCTTGATATCTGGTAAAGTCCCCAAGTCATGGAAGCTTGCTAATGTGCCAGTGCCCAAGAAAAGTAGTCGAGCTGCCCTACGAACTATAGCCCCATCTCATCAGTCACCTCCCTGTTATGTAAATGCATGGAGCGTGTCCTGAATGGTAAGCTCCTGACATACCTCGAAGACAGTGACCTCGGGTAGTCGTTGACGGGTGCTCGTGTGATCAATTGGCTATCAACGCAGGGGTACCTCAAAGGACAGTACTCTCTGCCACGTTGTTCCTGCTGCACATTAACGACCTGCTGGTATCCAGTATCATTGAGAACGCAGACGACAGCCCCGTAGTGGAGAGGTACCTTTCCAACGCCAAGGCCATTCGGAATGAAATACAGGCGCAAAGAGAAGACATGGTGCAGCGCTTGAACTTGACCCTTAAGGCAGTTTCGGATTGGGGCAAAGCCAGTCAGTTCAGGTTAATTTCAATGCTTCGAAAACGCAAGCATGGCTCTTCTCTGAAATAAAGAGTGTTGGTACAGGCTCCCATTTTCTGGAATGTACCGGTACCTATAAAGATCAACTGGAGCTCCTTGGTGTCACTCTCACCCCAACTTTGAACTTGGGTACCTTCATCGAGTCGAAGGCTAAAACAGCAGCCATGAAGCTAGGAATCCTAAATAAGGTTAAGCGATACTTCACGCCGGGACAGTTTCCATCTCTTTATCAAGCACAGGTTCGATCTGGTTTAGAGTATTGCTTGGCCATGTACCAGCTTGCAGCCTTGGACTTGATAGAACAAAGAACTTTCAGACTCATTGACGAGCAGCACCTTGCAAAGACTAATGTCCAAAGTCTCGGTGTTCAAGACTCTCGATCCTTTATAGATCCTACATTTCGGAGAATGTTCACAGGAACTACGTGACCAGATCCCACCATCCCCCTTCCACTCCAGAAAAAGCAGACGCACAGACAATACCATCCCTACCTGGTTCATATACCCTCCACTTGCACTAAGTGGTTTTCCTCCACCTTCATTATCCGCACCGCTAAGGAATGGAACTCGCTTCCTGCTTCTGTGAATAGGTATCTATTCGACCTTCGTGATACACCGTCGGCGACATCCTCGCTTTCCATCAGATGAGACTGCGGTCAAACGATGGTCTATTACCCAGAAAAAAAAAATTGGTTGTCTGTAAAGTCGGTTTACTGACGATAGTTGAACGTGACCACGTCTTAAGAAAATACTGATGGAATGGTAGCATTTGATACTCGATCAAAACATGTAAATGTACTATAGTATAGCAGCTGTCCACGCAGACGCATCGCTCACTCAAGTAGGAGAGAGACGGATGTCGAGCGCTCTCGCTTGCACTTCAAGCCTTACATGGAACGCCTCAGAGCGAGGTAACGCCGCATGACGTCATGTTTTTTCGTGCGTGCAGCCGGCTCTATCGAATTATAAGACGTTGTCACGTCAAAAATAGAATGACCTTATTTATTGGCACTTTAAAATTAATTATACCAAAATTATACAAAACCTTAGCAGCTGGTAACCCTTATTCGAATTAAAACAAATATAAAATCAAATTTAATAAACAAAGCAATGCTTACTTCTAAAAAACTTGTAAACATTTTTATGATTTATTTAATTTTAAATTTAGGGTTAATTTTGAACTTACGTTTTAAAACATCTCCTCTCACGCGTAAAAATTCACTTACAGCAAACACAACACACTCTCTTGACGGTCGCGTAGTGACGGAGCGGGACGTAAGCCGCAAGCCACACAGGCGCGAGCGCAAGTATTAATAGCGGTAAATCCCCATGATCAATATTCGACAACTGTACTATAAAGGGCATAAATACGAAAATCCTACGAATTTAGACTTTTTAAATTAGCGTAACTGATAACTGTCTAATCTCGGTGTTTGTGAGAACTGTAGTAAGCCACGACAAATAACAATTTATTATATTATAATTGTAGTAAGCGTGGTGCGTTTCAATTTTCTTATAAGCAGAAACGCTGTAATCCGCATTGCTCAAAGTTTCAACAGCGCTGTAACTACCGCGATCATATACTTTGCAAAAGGTGAATTGTTGTAAATGCAGAATGTTCGAAAAGAACATTTTTTTATGCTATTTACAGCAAATGCTTAAGTGGTCCCTCAAAAAAATAGGGTGAATTTCAACGCTGTACAAAATTTTCTATTGGTCGTTGAGCCACGGAAGTCGGACCATTCGACGCGGAATTTTTTTCTGACTCCGATTATGCAATAAAAAAAATTGACTTGGGTGTTGGTTACTACGTTTCCGCTTTTTGGCGTCAAATTTTCTTTTTTCAACATTATTTCCTTTGTATCGAGCCATTTCACCTTGGCTCCATCGACTGTTTTTTTCCTATTAACTATCTTTTTAAATAAATAATGTGGCAAGACGGAATAAAAATAATATTTTCGTAAATATGTGTATTCTGGCAGTACTCCCACCAAAACTCTTGGACCCATAGAACATGGTGCCATAAAAAATCCAAATTTCCATTATGCAAACTAAAACCATCCCACAGGCTACTGGTCGAGTTTCGGAATTTTGCTTTGCAATCAAGAACTAACCCACATGACTCCGTAGACTTTGGGTGTTTTATTATGCAAACTGGTACCAAGAAACATAGTCCCTTTATTTTATTTTATTTTTCATAGTGCAAACTGGAACCAAACCACTTAGCACCTGTGAATTTGTAGAATTTTATTAATGCAAATAAGAACCAAGCCACTCGGTTCTTGTTAGCAATTACATTGCAGGTAATCTTTTTGTCCTTGTGGTTTGGTTCTAGTTTGTAATAACTAAAATATCAAAGTTTTATGGGTACCATATGCTATGGTTCCATTTAACATATTAAATCAGCTCATTATAGTAAATCACGCAGCATGGTTCTAGATTGTAAAATATGAAATGTCGAAATGTGGGTTAGTTCCCTTGTGACATACTCATATCTTTGCTAAGAGCCGCTAGATGGCCAGGATCTTTTTTGAACATATAGAATACATTCTTAGGAACCTCCCTGTGCACTTAACTCCATTTTGACCGAGTTGTGGGTTGGTTCCTTTTTGCATAACTACGTCCAATTGTTTGGCTATGTTTGCAACACTTTTCTAATCTTGTTATGTTTACATCTAGGTTTACAATCTGGTTCACTACTGTAACTATGATATAAAGTGTATAAATTTGATTGTAAACTGCTTTGTGAACTTATTATAGTAAATAAATAAAAATAAAACAAGTATCTGTTTAATACTGAAAACCCTTATGTTTCCAGAATGAATGTCTGATCCATTCTTAAACACCTACACGTTTTCAATTTATATGTAACTAAAATCTTATACAAGAAATGTCTGTGAAAGAGTCTGTCAAGAAATCGTGAATCTTGTACTGAAATGTTTTCAGAATGGATGTAACAAAAATCGTATCCATACTGAAACACTTACATGGTTTCAGAATGATTGTAACAACAATCTTATCCATACTGAAACCTCTACATATTTTCAGAATGAATGTAACAAATATCTGTTTAATACTGAAACACCTTAATGTTTCTAGAATGAATGTCTGATCCATTCTAAAACACCTACACGTTTTCAATATAAATGTAAAAGAAGTCTTGTCCAAACTGACATGTTTTCAGAATGGATGTATCAAAATAGTATCCATACTGAAACACTTACATGGTTTCAGAATGATTGTAACAAAAATCTTATCCATACTGAAACTTCTACATATTTAAGAATGAATGTAACAAATATCTGTTTAATACTGAAACACCTTAATGTTTCTAGAATGAATGTCTGATCCATTCTAAAACACCTACACGTTTTCAATATGAATGTTACGAAAATATATAATGTCATAAGTACCAGAAAGAATAGACTTATTATAAATGAAGCCCCCTCATGTCTTCGATACTGCCCTTGTAATGAAAAGGACACAATCTAAAAGTATTTTCCGATCTGAGATATATACATGGAATCGTTCCTTAATTTAGCATGGAGCTTCAAGAAGCCTAAAAGGCACATGTAACGTCAAAATTCACATTATTTTTTTAAAAACTGTAAATGAATTATAATCAGTTGCTTCTAAGTGTTTTCCTTTGAAAATCGAGACTTTAAGCATTTATAGTGTTCTGGTTGGATAGCTGCGCAGCACAAAATAAAATTTGGATTCCGTATTCTTATCTGGTTCATCTAGTAAACTCTCCCGAAGTTAATTTTGAGACTATCACACCGCGATATCTGGAGGTCGGCCCCACATTCATGGCTGCAGATGACTTCCACCACAGAGTGGAGCTTTCTTTTAAAAAGACCAAACGAGTCTACGACTTTAGAGACCTTTCTAAAGCTCCGATACAGGTACAAACACTAAAGTAAAAATATGACTGTACAAGACTTTTATGATTTTGACTGTTCATCGATACATAAATAAGCTACAACAATCTAAACCTCGTGCTTATTATGAACATCATGTGTGAAACTGTTTTTCGAAGAGGATTTACATCACTGTTGTATAAAATCAACCACAGCACAGACGATCAATTCGAGTTAGATTTTCTTAAGAATAAGAACATAAAAAATGGCATTCCACCATCCTGCAAAAGTTGGCTGAGAGAAGTGCTATTCTCTGCTACTTTGACAAAGCTGGGTAAGCATTTAATCTCATGCCTTCCAATAGAGGAATGTTTTGGGAGACTTTAGCAGTTTATGATTATTTTAGTGACCTCACTCGATTTATAAAGATTAACAGTTTTATTGTTGAGTTGAAACAAAATAGAGAAACATTCTAAACCAACGTTGATTAATTTCATAATCAGTTAAAAAGTCTTCCATTTATATTTCTAAGTGTAATAATTAATCTCTTTCTAAAAGTGTAATTGCAGTTCCCTTTAGTTCCTTCAAATCGAAACGTTATTAATATACCAAAAGGAATGCCAGCTCAAGTAGGTGTCATTTTATTATAAATAAACTTAACAGTCTATCATAGTTATTTGAATTGATCTCAATCATTTTGGTGCGCCATCTACTTATTTAACCTTGATTAATAATAATAATAACAAGTGTGTGAGGAGGATTGGGTGATAATTAGGTAAGTAAGTACTTATAACGAAGGGGTCAAATGATGCGACTTTTAATATGCAAACAATTTGAAGGTAAACTTGTTGATTGATTTTAAAAATGTGATTTTTTTATTATGTTATTTTTGTTTCATTAAAATCAAAAATAATCTCCTGCTTGGTAAGTAGTTGAAATATTTTTGGATATGCGTATATATGTAATTGTACCTTTATTAAGTAAAATAATTTCCAAAATAAATTGTAATGATATTACATAAGAAAGACTATTGAGTAGAACGTCTCCTTTCATTGTAATATTTAAGACAGTATAACATTCAAAAGTTACATTTGGTTAGTTATGACTTTTTGATGTTATACTGATACTCTAATTAGTTTTTTTTTATTTAGTTCAAAGGAAAAATCATAATTTTAAAATAATGGAATTAGATAAATATTTAATATAAATATGTTTAGATAAATCTTCCGTATATGCAACTAACTGCATTCAAAAATATTTTAAAGAATGTTATTTCAGAAAAACATTATGAACTTTAGACCCATTTAACTTGACATTTACAATTTGTTAGTTGTGCTTTTCTTCGTTGTGAGAGCAGAATAGTGCAATAACACTCTGTAGGTATAATTAATTAATAATAAACAAATTATTTCATACACCTACGTTGAAACTGAAGCCTAATTACATTGCCTTATTAGGGGACCTATGTCCAGCAGTGGACTAATCAAAATCAAAATCAAAAACTCTTTATTTCCATAAATACAATAAATGTACACTTAGAAAAGGTCAAAATATAAAACTAAACACTGACACGGAAATAAAGTGATATTTTTTGATTTCTGTCGTTTCGGTATTGTAGGGGACAGGACTAACTCAAAAAGACTTTTTGGGCAGAAGAGTGATGAACGGGGGTGAGGCAAAAATACGTGCGCGCTCGGCTGTGGTAAAAGGTCACTGAATCCAGCTAGCGCGCGGCGCGGGCGTCGCGGGCGGTGGCTACCCCCGCACCCCGCTGTCTCCGCGCACCCTTTGCGTCTCCCTCGTCAACACTAGTTTTATTAAAAATCACGTTAGATAGGTATAGCCAACCAATAACACAAACAAGGTAGGTAGGTAGGTAATTCAGTAATTCAGTAATTCAGTAATTCATTTATTTGTTTGTGAATCAGGTAGATACAGTCAGTTATTCGGACTTAGTCTAGATCGCTAGATTCTGCCACTAGAGCATACAAACATTCATTAATACATTATTAATTGGGTTCTATAATTTATAAAAATAACATAGGTATTTTACTAGAATGAAACAGCATGCATTAATTTATCAGATGTCCAATCATCGTTCTAAGTTAACAATGTCAGGAAATTAATGTCAAAGTTATACATTTAATATAATTAGTCAAATGAAATTAATACAGCAAGAAATATAGATAATGATGATGTCAATAGAAGAATAAAATAGTCAAATCAAAACCAAATTTTAAACAATAGTACGGTCAGTTAAAAAATCATTCACAGTGTAGTAAGCTTTTTCGATAAGAAAATCATTAAGTTTGTCACTAAATTGTCTACTGGACAGCTCGCGAATAGATTTTGGTATTTTATTAAAGATTTTCGGTGCCATACAAAACATACTAGAACGCAACATTTTTGTTCTACATGGCACATTGCGTAATCTACCCTCTAACCGGCTTCCAATTGCAAACCCTTCAAATAGCTCAGGATTATTTTTTACGAAAACTGCTACCTCGTAAATGTATATTCCTGGAAATGTAAGCAGTCTTAGTCTAGGAAAGTGAGTTTTACAGGAATCCCGCTTTTGTAAGCCACAAATTGCTCTTAGACAGCGTTTTTGTGCTTTAAATACTCTAAGATTGTCTGTTGAGTTCCCCCAAAACATAATGCCGTATCTCAAAAGGGAGGACACATACCCGTGATAAGAAGTGAGTAAGGTGGATATGTTAGAAGCTTTACTTAATTTAAAGAGAGCATACGAAAATTGTTTTAGTCTTTTACAAACAGTGTCAACATGTTGCTTCCAATTTAATTTACTGTCGATAGTAAGACCTAAAAACTTGGTAGAGTCTACTTCAGTCACTTTAGTACCAAAGTAGTCAATGCCAACATCAAGATTGACATTACCTCTGTGTTTAAAATTCATTAAATAAGTTTTCGTCAGATTTATTTTCAAATTGTTCGATGAGAGCCAGTTAATAATAGATGTCAGTGTAGATTTGATGTCAAATTCGAAATTATGTTTCTTATTGTTAATGAACAACACGGTACTGTCATCAGCAAACAGTGTTATCGGATGTTTAGTAACCTCAGGCAAATCATTAATATAAATCAGAAATAGAAGTGGTCCCAAAACGCTACCTTGGGGTACACCGTGTGACACCATTTTGGGACATGATTCGTATAGGGTATCAATGTGAGTCTTCAGGCATATTTTATTGACTTGGGTCACTTGACTTCTATCACTAAGGTATGATTTTATGAAAGCATTTGCTGTACCTCTAATACCGTAAACATCTAGCTTGTGAAGTAGTTTACCATGATTAACATGGTCAAACGCTTTGGTCATATCCATGTATAACGCAATTACATTTTGATTGTTGTCTTTACTGGTCATTACATTATTGAGGAAGTCGAAAATAGCTTTATTAATAGACCGACCTCGTCTAAACCCATACTGGTTATTACTCAATATACCATGGTCTTCCAAGTAGTCATAGAGTTTGTTGTAGATAACTTTTTCAATTATTTTGGAGAATACTGGGATTAGAGCTATGGGTCTGTAATTTCCTACACTATCTCGTGACCCTTTTTTGTGTAAAGGTTTTATGATAGTCCTTTTAAGCGTATCTGGAAAGACGCCTTGTTCAACACAGTTATTGACTAAAAAACTTATGACGGGTGATATGAGTGGAGCAACATCTTTAATAATTTTTGTGGAGATACCATCAAAACCTACACTATTAGTATTTTTTAAGGAGAATATTATTTTTAGGATGTCATGAGGCACAGTAGGTGTCAAAAAGATAGAATTAGGTTTATTGTGTTTAAAAGTTTTATATTGAATGTCATTTCCATGGTCAAACTGATCTACAATGTCAATAAAATAATCATTAAATTTATTTGCGATATCACTAGGATCTGAGATGATTCTATCATTTTCTTTTAATTTGCTAATGTTTTCACGTGGTGCATTAGAATTATACCGGTTTATTATGTTCCAAGTCGCTTTTGATTTGTTGGTCGCTGTATTTATGTAGTATTCATTTTGTGATTTTTGTGTCAATTTAATTATTTTGTTATATCGTTTTGTATATGTCATCAGCATTTCTTTGTTATATGTGTTACGGCTAAGCCTATACTTCCATAATAAGTTCCTCTTTTTCTTACTACAGAGCTTTATGCCCTTGGAGATCCATTTTGGTTTTATTTGTGTAGGAATTTTTAACTTGACAAGCGGAAAACACAAATCATAAAATAAAACAAAGGTATCGTGAAATAATTTAAACGCTAAATTAGGGTCATGCGTATTTGTGACGTCTGTAAATGAAAGTTTGCTAATACAGTTCTTAAACTTTCCGCGATTTTCGTCACAGTAATCACGTCTAAGAGTATACCAGTGTTTCAGTGTGCATGTTTTCTTTACCGGTACTTTAATTAGCTGGCCAAAATGATCTGACAGAGCAAGATCCACAATCTCTCCACAGGTGCCTGAAATATTATGAGCCACATTGTCTAAGCCAGAATTGCTATCTGGTCGTGTAACATGTTTAAATTGAAGCCTTAGATTGTATGTCGCTAATTTATTTTTTAAGTCTCTAGCTATTTTATTATTTTTTAAAACGTCGATATTAAAATCACCGCACATTATAATTTTGTAGTCCAAAGAAAGGGTGTATTTTGATAGGATTATATCAAGTTTAGAAAAAAACTCGTCAGTCATACATTTATTTTCTCTTGGTGGGCGGTAAATGCAAACTACAATTAATTTGTGCTGTGGAAGGTGTATTGCAGAGCATTCCACGATCATAGGTGTGGATAAGTCAACTATATTCTGTATATTTTCAAAGTTGTGGTAATGGTCACGGACTAAAATACATGATCCACCTTTACGTATAGATCTACAGAAGACAGAAGCTATTTTAAAATTTGCCAGTGAAATACGAGAGAGGTCATCAAGAATCATATTATGTTCACAGATACAAATAATGCTAACTTTTTTACCTATCTGTTCGAAGCTGTCCAGATAAACCAGTAATGGATCAGTTTTAGCTACTTATTTTAGATTCAAACATTTGCTCCTTGATGAAGCAACGGAGGTGTTGAAAAATTATACGGAGTCCATTATTATTGATTTTTCTTGAAGGTTTATGAAACATGCTGAAGTCATAAATGAGACACTTGTTTGAATCAAATATGTGCGCATATTTATGCAGCAATATATCTTGCAGTAGTAGTTCATTGAAGTTGTAGATCCTGTGATTTACTGCATCCGTTCCAAAGCCGTAGTGATATGTGGGTGTACATATTATAATGTTTGTGTTTTTTATTTTATGCAGAGTTTCCCTTAGGACGGTTATTAATTCCGCATATTTTTGTCCTTGCACAAAGTCTTGGTCACTGATGAATA
Source organism: Eupithecia subfuscata (assembly GCA_963564075.1). Classification (NCBI taxonomy): domain Eukaryota; kingdom Metazoa; phylum Arthropoda; class Insecta; order Lepidoptera; family Geometridae; genus Eupithecia; species Eupithecia subfuscata. The sequence goes on along the minus strand of OY751096.1, from coordinate 7,263,932 downwards.
TGATGCAGAAGTCGTTCATGGTAAAGTTGATTAGCTTTGGTTGAAGTCCAAACAGAAGTTGTAAAGTGTGCACTTGAGGGGTGAGGTAGTGGCATAGATTATAGTTGTGTGTGCACAACACGTCCTCTGCTACAGCAAGCACCTTGTTATCCTTGTTGCTAGTTATTAGGCATATTTTAGGCTTATACATAGAAGGGCTCTGCTTTTCTGCTGCTGTTTCTGTGTAATTTTTTGGTAGAGTCCGTTTCCGAGTTTGTGGTACAGTGTTTGTCTGTGTTTCTCTATGTATAATATCTATATTCTCAGTCTGTGTTTGAATGTTGCTTGTGTTTATTTTAGATATTGGTAAGATAGTTGTTTGAGTTTCCTTATGCAATGTGATCATATGTGTGGGCGTCGTTTGGCTGAGATGATGATGATGATGATCTTGTAGTGCGCCGTTATTATCTGTCTGTATTTGCTTGTTACTAGTGGATTTTGAAATCGACTTCGGTTTCTTCTTAGTAGGTGTAGTCGATGTAGAAGATGTTGATCGTGTTGGACTGAAGCCTATTTTTTTGTACAACGTGTTTTTCTTTGTTAGCTCATGATTATTTTTACGTAGATCCCTATTTTCTAAGGATAATTGTTCTATTTCTTTGTTAGCGCTATCTAATTGAGTTTGTAGCAGTTCAATTCTGTGTACCAGATTTTCAAGTTCTGCGGTTTGAGATGGTGAAAGATCTGGAAGACTACTTGTCGAGACATTGAGCTGGTCAGTGCTCATGTTACTTGATACATCTCGATCTACAACCAGTGTGGTGTGTGCGCGCCTGATTGTAACGTTGTCTTGCGAATTCATCATTGCGTTTAAATAAGGTGCAGGAGCGCTTAATACTTCGTGTTGCCAAATGTGCTAAGAATAAAACTCCAATCGCCGCTAGATGGCGTTTCTTGATAATCGGTAATTTCCGATAATTGTAGATTCGCATTTGTCTATGGTTCAAATAGTTTGATGTGTCAGTGTCACCCGCTCAAACCGGCGGCGGCGGCGGCGGCGGCGGCGGCGGCGACGGCGACGGCGGCGGCGACGGTGGCGGCGGCGGCGGCAGCAGCAGTGGCGGCGCCGGTTGCGGCGGCAGCGGCGGCGGCGGTGGCGGCGACGGCAGCGGCAGGTACCTACCCGCTCAAAAATAACCCCCCTAGGTACATAGGTAGCTACGCGTCGCCTACATTCCCCCCCTTAGTGCTGGAGCAGCACTCAACACCAATCGCGATTCGTGCGACGCGTGTTGAATTGAATGTCTTCGCAGTGCCTAGGTCTTCCATCACATCACGTCGTCGGTCGTCGACTACCTTCTGGAATTCTGCCATCATTGCCAGCTAGTAGGTAGGTACATTCTGTACTAAACCTTTCGGTCATAGGTCCGGGTATTTATTTTCAGTTCGTTGACCCCTAGTTTAGCTCCTGGTCCTGGTTGCTGGTGTGTGCAGGTACCTAGGTAGGTACCTATTTCAGATGCGTCGTTGTCGGTTCGGCGCGGCGGCGGCGGAGGCGACCGCGGCGGCAGCGGCGATAGCAGCGGCGGCGACGATAGGTACCAGCGGCGGCGGCTGGCCAATCGTAGAAAACCATCATCTCCAAGTAGGTAGGTAGGTATTACTGGTGAAAGTAATTTTAGTTTTAGGTTGTGCAGGTCATCTGGAATTGCTTTTATCTGGGAGTACTTCAACAATAGGTTCTCAGCGCGTTCCATTTTCGCGATCTCTGCACTAACACTAGAAACTTTTTTCAATCTATCTGTTGAAGTCGGATAACATAATAGGGGAAGATCTCGGCAATCTCTGCAGCGGCAGCGGCGGCGGCGGCGGCAGCGGCGGCGGCGGCGACGGCGACGGCGGCGGCGACGGTGGCGGCGGCGGCGGCAGCAGCAGTGGCGGCGCCGGTTGCGGCGGCAGCGGCGGCGGCGGTGGCGGCGACGGCAGCGGCAGCAGCAGTGGCGGCGGCGGCGGTCGCGGCGGCAGCGGCGGCGGTGGCGGCGGCGGCGGCCGCGGGGGCGGCGGCGGCGGCAGCGGCGGCGAAGGCGCGGTGCGGCGATGAAACACCTGTTCGGCTCGCGTGCATTTGAGCGGTCGTGTTGCGTCTCGCTCGCAGGTGCGGCGGCGGCGGCGGTCCGGTGCGTGTAGTTGTTCTTCTCGTAGGTAGATATTTCAGGTTTCAACAGATCGTACCTTTTTCCCGTCCAGTAAGATAGTTCTAAGTTCAACATTTCGCTGTCACACACCACTTCGATAAGGTCCCATGGACTGCACACACGCATAGACTGCTTTTTGCCGGATAGGCCGGCATTCGACGCGAGCGCGTCACTGATCAAAGTCACAGCCAGGTCTTTCAGCGTGCTCGCTGGGGGTTGTACCGTAGAATCATCTGTGCCGCGACCAGCGGCGGCGGCGGCGGGCAGTGGGCGGGCGGCGAGCGCGTCCACGGCGGCGGACGGTGGGCATTTAGCGAGCAATTTCACTGCGGGTAGTGGGTGGGTAGCGAGAGCGTTCACGGCCGGCGGCGGCGGTGGGCAGGCGCCGAGCGCTTCCAGGGTGGACGGTGGCCGGGCGGCGAATGCGTCCAGGGCGGGCGCCGGGTGTTCGACGATCGCGTCCAGTGCGAGCGGTGGGCAAGCGGCGAGCTCGTCCGGGGCGGGCGGTGGGCAAGCGGCGAGCGCGTTTCCAGCGGCCGAGAGCGGCGGCCCGGCGGGATTCACATGGTGCAGGATCCGCTCCTGCAGTGCCGGGTGTCGTACATTAGTGGCGCACTGGAGTTCCTGTTCGCTTCTTTCAAGCCATTTCTTCACTACGCGGTCAACTCGGTCGCCGAGATATTTTTCGGAGGGTAGGCTCCCTAGCCTACCCTCGCCAGAGCTGCCCTCGTCTTCCAGATCGGCAATATCTGCCTTCAACTTTTTATCAATTAGCTCTAATCTGATTTTGGCTTTTGCTTCAGCGGCTTCCAATTCCAGCCTTTTCTTTCTTGCTAGAATGGACGAGGTCGATGACCTTTTGCGCGTCGAATCTCGTACGCCTTGGGCTGTCGACTGGCCAGGATTTTGTTTGTTCATCTTGTTCCCGGGTTCGACCACTTGTTACGAAACACGGCGACGCGCTTGTTACGATTGTTGAGCACCTTTTTTGTCAACCGCAGCGCGTTGTTGTTTTGTTCCTCCTTTGTTGCTCATTGCGTGCTCACCATAACTTCTGCTACCTAGTGTCGCGTGGTAAGTACATCCAGATCCGGCTCGAAGACCACTTAATGTAGGGGACAGGACTAACTCAAAAAGACTTTTTGGGCAGAAGAGTGATGAACGGGGGTGAGGCAAAAATACGTGCGCGCTCGGCTGTGGTAAAAGGTCACTGAATCCAGCTAGCGCGCGGCGCGGGCGTCGCGGGCGGTGGCTACCCCCGCACCCCGCTGTCTCCGCGCACCCTTTGCGTCTCCCTCGTCAACACTAGTTTTATTAAAAATCACGTTAGATAGGTATAGCCAACCAATAACACAAACAAGGTAGGTAGGTAGGTACCTACCCGCTCAAAAATAACCCCCCTAGGTACATAGGTAGCTACGCGTCGCCTACAGGTATGTAGACTAAAGTAAAGAAGCGACGAAGAAACCTTTAGCCTGTTAGTTGTTATTTTTCGAGTTGGAGCAAAACCCGTCCCAAGCTTTTTTGTCCTCTAGATAATCTGATATTTTATAGTAAGCCTTTTTGCACAGCAAGGTTTTGACAATTTGTTTGAATTTATTTACTGATAATTTTTGCAACTGACTAGGAGTTTTGTTGTAGAAGCGTATACATTGCCCTTTAAAAGATACATTTATTTTGTGTAGCCTAGTTGTGGGCACAGCGAGTTTATGTTTATTTCTGGTATTAAAATTATGTTTATCGCTATTTTTAGGGAACCGATTTATATTTTTATGAGTGTACAATAAGTTTTCATAAATATATTGACATGGTACTGTCATTATATTTATTTCTTTGAATTTATCACGTAGAGATTCTCTAGGACCCATGTTATAGATAGCCCGAACAGCCCTCTTCTGCAGCACAAATACGGTGTTAATATCTGCAGCGTTCCCCCACAGCAGTATACCATAAGACATAATACTATGGAAGTAGCTGAAATAAACAAGTCTAGATGTATCCACGTCTGTAAGATGACGGATTTTTTTGACTGCATACGCTGCAGAACTGAGTCTCTTCGATAGCTTATCTATGTGTGGGCCCCATTGAAGTTTATTATCTAAGGTGATTCCTAAGAATACGGTACTTTCTCCTATTTCTAAAGTTTCTCCTTTAACGTTTACATCAGCCTTCACTTGTTTAACATTAGGTAGAATAAATCTAATACATTTTGTTTTGGTTTCGTTTAGCAAAAGATTATTGACACTAAACCAATGAACTACTTTTGAGATTGCACTATTCACATCGTCGAAATTTGTGTTTTGTCGCATCATTTTAAAAATTAATGAAGTATCATTAGCAAACAATACAATCTCGTGATTATTCTTGACAAGATGAGGCAGGTCGTTAATATAAACTAAAAATAGGAAAGGACCGAGGATGGAACCCTTTTTTTTTTTTTTTTATCCTGAGGGAAATGCGCACGCATATCGTACTGCCACGGGGAGACAGTACGATGATGTGGGACTCTAACACCACTAAAACCCTCAGGGTGCTTCCGCCTCTGCCGCTTGTGGTAGGAACGTGGGAACGCTTACTCATCCACGAACCCACCGCGGCTGCCCGATATCGGGCCCCTCACTGGGGGTGTGCAGCACCCCCTCTTCGCGACGCGCCAGAAACACATGACGCGCCAGGACCACCTTGGGGACCTTAACCGCCAATTGGGCGCCGGACGACCCCGTGTCCGAACGCCCAAGGTCCCCCTGCGACGGGTCAGTCGAGTGACCCCGCCGCCTGCCACACGGTCGCAAAGGATAGGGAGAGCGGCCATCGCCTTACCGACAGACCTCCTCCCCTGCGACCCCACCGCGTCCGCCATCATACGGTGGCGACCCCGCCAAGGCCGCGGAAGGCAGGGAGAGCGGCGTACCTCAATACCGGCACTCCTCTCCCGCCGCGGCCTCCACCTCACTGCGGCCATGCTGCCCATACAGCACAGCCGCCCGCCTCAGTTGCGGTGCCTCCCATACGACACCGCAACCTACTACCGCTCCAAATGGGCTTGGAGCGCAAAACCCAGAGGAGCGGTCCGTCCAATGGCCAGCCGTGTCGCCGTCTGCGTGAGCACGGCCCCATGGGTTCCTCTTAGCTTCATCGCGGGTGACTAGGCCGCGATTACTAAGCCCCCCCGCCTCGGCAAGGCGGGAACCCTTCGGGGGGGGAGGATGGAACCCTGCGGTACACCCATTGTAACTACAGACCCCGAAGACCGTTTCCCATTAATGTCAACTCTTTGTATCCTATCACTCAAATAAGATGTAAGAAGATCCAAAGAGGTGTTTCTTATTCCATAGTGATGTAGTTTCCTGATTAATGTTTCATGGTGTACGCAATCGAACGCTTTTGACAAGTCGCAAAAAACGCCTAAAGCGTCTTGCGACTTCTCCCAAGCATCAAAAATATGCGATACTAACTCTACACCGGCATCAGTCCTGCCGCGAGTAAACCCAAATTGCTTACAATGCAGCAGGTCATTGCCATTGAAATGCTTAAGCAATTTATGTAAAATAAGTTTTTCAAAAACTTTGCTGAATGTAGGCAGTACTGATATTGGTCTAAAGTTAGTGGGGTCAGACCTACTACCCGATTTGAAGAGTGGGATTATTTTACTACATTTCATTAGATCAGGAAATACGCCACAGTCAATAGATTCATTAAATATAAAAGCTAGATCTGTTGCAATGGTGTCAATCAATGGTTTAATAATTGTAACGGAAATGCCCCAGAGATCTGCAGTTTTCTTTATATTTAAAAGTTTAAAGGCTTTTTTAATATCTTTTTCATCAACATGGATGAAATAAAATTTATTTTTGTATTCAGATAATTTTTTTATCAGTAATGACTCGGCAATTACTTGAGAAGAGTTTAAACACTTTGTAGTAGAGATTGGAATTTCATTAAAAAAGTTTTCAAATGCTTGGGCTACTTCGACATCGTTTTTGATTGAGCAATCATTAATTTTTAAATTGTAATCATTAATGTATGTACTGACCTTTCCAGTCTCACTTTTTATTATTTTCCAAGTTGATTTTATTACATTTTGACTATTTCTAATTTTCAAGCTAATATAATTTGATTTTGCTTTATGACAGACTTTTCTAAGTGTCTGTGAAGTTAGCAGAGCATTTTCCAGCAGAGCATAAATAAATTAGAGTTCTGTTCGCATGCAGGTGAGTTCTATAGTTCCTGATACTTTTCAGGAATAGTTCTGACGTTTTTACTAGAAAAAATTTACGTGAATTTATGCTCTGCTAACTTCGCGTAGCAGAGTATTTTTCAAAAATCGATAAAAAAAATTGGTATATATATGCTTTCAGATAGTATAAACAGTTCCTGTTAGTTTTCAGAAATAGTTCTGGTGTTTATACAACATTATACATAATTTAAAGATATGATCAAGTACATTTTCGTTCGAGTCGTAGTAGTGACTCAATATTCCTTAGACAGACGCAAACCACTGTTTAAATAGACTGCATCGAGTTAAAAAACAAAAACGGTTTAATATTATGTTTTCGACGTATTTTACTAACCGTACTACTGAAATTTTTATTCAAAACGTTTAAAAATCGTCTTGAAAACGTTTAAAAATAAGAGAAATATTTCTTCGAAATTGTAATATATCAAATACCAGTACAGCAAGTTTTATCGAAGTTTCAATAGCACGCATCGGGTTTTAAGCAAACATAAATGTCTGTTCTTATGATTTCGATACTTTTCAGAATCAGAACTCATGAAGGTTTCATGAAAACATTCTTACAAAAACGACAGATTCTAAGATATATTCGTCAAAAGTGTATTCATTTAAACACAAGTTAAGCAAGATTTATCAGAGTTCCAACAGCATGCATCGAAACTAAGATAAAAACATGTATGCTTATATGTTTTAAATACTATTCAGAAGCAAAACTTTACATTACACAGCGATGTTACATCCTCTAGATTTAAGTAATACCACGTAGTACGTTTTCCATCGTAATACATCGTCACACTGTTTAAAGCACTATTTTTTTAGGCTTAATAAGATCTGAAAAAATATTATTCAAAAACTCACGTCATTACCCCGTCTCACCGTTCCGGCTTACCGCCGCCGAGGGGCGCTGGCGTCATTCGTTTTTCGTGTGACGCATCGTCAACATCGAGTGAACGAGTTTTACATCGAAAATTGCTAATTTCTTCCGCAATATCGAAGTGATTTATAGTTATGGGCAAAAGTAAGCATAAGAATAACAGTGATAATGATATTCGTCGAAACATTCGACAAAATGAAAGGAAATTGGACCGAGATAAAGGTAAGATATGCATAACTACCCTCACATCGTATATCGACAAAGTTCAATGTTTTCTTATCAATAATCTTATGACAATTACCCATTACCTACGTGCTACGTACCATCTCAATGTGTTAATACGTGATATTATCCAGATGGTTACACAAACTATATCCCTTAACGTGGTGATACGAGATGTTACTACAATATTCAATGTTTTCATATCAATAATCTTATAACAATTACCCATTACCTACGTACCGTCTCAATGTGGTAATACGTGATATTATCCAGATGGTTACACAAACTATATTCCTTAACGTGGTGATACGAGATGTTACCCAGGAATCATATCGTGGTTCTTTCTTAACGTGATGTTACGTGATGCCATCCAGAAAGTAACCGTCATCGATCAGATATTCGATCGCTGAGCCCGGCCTACGTCCAACACGTACCTAAGCGACTAGGTACATTCTCCCGACATACCCTCGCCCGAAAGGTATACGACTTTCTGGAAGTACACTACCCAGAACCAAGCATGGAATCCATTGTGAGTGTGACTCCGTTTGCTTACGTCTCCAGGAGCGCTTCAGCTCCCAATGCCGATCTCAGACCCCCATATAATACCAGGTATAATATAAATCTACATCATCGACGTCGGTCGAGGCATTAGCCCCTACTCTGGGCTAAACACTCGCAGCTGAACCTACATTATGAATTCCAGCTGAAATCTTAGAAATTGTGGTACAGGCCGAAAATTGGGTGAAAAACACCACCACAAATCTCTGAACGTTGGGGAAAATATTACTGGGCGGACTCGCCGAGGAGCCATAGGAGGCCCTTGTAGATAAATGCTGATTCCCCAGAATACCGCTAGTAGGTACGGGCCACAAACCCCAATTCTGAGAAAAGTACCGTTTTGTCTGAACCCACAATAAGAGATTGGAATATTCTCAAAACCAACTGGAATCGGGAATAGCAGGTCTATTCAACTTCACTAAAGTTTTTATACAGGCTGACTTGCCCAAGCTTGAGGTCATCAAGTAAGCGTCGGACGTGTCACAAGTTCTGACAAAAACGATTACTCACATTACTGGATAATGGTTTATTCGGTTACAACAAATAATTAGTCATAATGGTGAAAGTTTCCAGTCTGGAGACAAACTTGGTGAAACCATAAAAAGCTCCAGAGGTCAAGCCAATTAAATCAAGGAACCTAGGTCCTCACTTAGTAGGTTCCAACGTAAACCCGGGTTACGATAGGTAATCTCTCGACCCGCTCCTCTTCAAAACACCGTGAAGACAGCAGCAGCCCGCACCGGTACTACGAGCCGCAGCCTTCGACGTCCAGGGGGAGGGGCTCCAGCTCGACGCAGCCGCGCCCGCTGCACCTCCAGCACAAGCCACCGCCGCCAACCAAGGCCGCGACCGTCGACACCAAAAGAGGTATGTACCTACCTAAAGAGGTATGTGTGGTACAATCCAATATTTCTACTAAAATATTGAGCTACAATCTATTAGAAATAATCTAGTTATTTGTTTGTTGAATCTCACGGCCCCTGCATAGAACAAGTAACTAGATTATTTCTAATAGATTGTAGCTCAATATTTCAGTAGAAATATTGGATTGTACCAGTATGTAGGTACATACCTCTATTGGTGTCGACGGTCGCGGCCTTGGTTGGCGGCGGTGGCTTGTGCTGGAGGTGCAGCGGGCGCGGCTGCGTCGAGCTGGAGCCCCTCTCCTGGACGTCGAAGGCTGCTGCTCGTAGTACCGGTGCGGGCTGCTGCTGTCTTCACGGTGTTTGAAGAGGAGCGGGTCGAGAGATTACCTATCGTAACCCGGGTTTACGTTGGAACCTACTAAGTGAGGTTGCTTGATTTAATTGGCTTGACCTCTGGAGCTTCTTATGATTTCACCAGGTTTGTCCCCAGACTGGAAACTTTCACCATTATGACTAATTATTTGTTGTAACCGAATAAACCATTATCCAGTAATGTGAGTAATCGTTTTTGTCAGAACTTGTGCCACGTCCGACGCTTACTTGATGACTTCAAGCTTGGGCAAGTCAGCCTGTATAAAAACTTTAGTGAAGTTGGATAGACCTGCTATTCCCGATTCCAGTTGGTTTTGAGAATATTCCAATCTCTTATTGTGGGCAAAACGGCACTTTTCTCAAAATTGGGTTTTGTGGCCCGTACCTACTAGCGGTATTCTGGGGAATCAGCATTTATCTACAAGGGCCTCCTATGGCTCCTAGGCGAGTCCGCCCAGTAATATTTTCCCCAACGTTCAGAGATTTGTGGTGGAATTTTTTCACCCAAATTCTGGCCTGTACTACAATTTCTAAGATTTCAGCTGGAATTCATAATGTAGGTTCAGCTACGAGTGTTTAGCCCACAGTAGGGGCTAATGCCTCGACCGACGTCAATGATGTAGGTTTATATTATACCGGGTATTATATGGGGTTCTGAGATCGGCATTGGGAGCTGAAGCGCTCCTGGAGACTTAAGCAAACGGAGTCACACTCACAATGGATTCCATGTTTGGTTCTGGGTAGTGTACTTCCAGAAAGTCGTATACCTTTCGGGCGTGGGTATGTCGAGAGAATGTACCTAGTCACTTAGGTACGGACGTATTGGACGTAGGCCGGGCTCAGCGATCGAATATCTGATCGATGACGGTTACTTTCTGGATGGCATCACGTACCATCACGTTAAGAAAGATCCACGATATGATTCCTGGGTAACATCTCGTATCACCACGTTAAGGAATATAGTTTGTGTAACCATCTGGATAATATCACGTATTACCACATTGAGATGGTACGTAGGTAATGGGTAATTGTCATAAGATTATTGATATGAAAACATTGAATATTGTAGTAACATCTCGTATCACCACGTTAAGGAATATAGTTTGTGTAACCATCTGGATAATATCACGTATTACCACATTGAGATGGTACGTAGCACGTAGGTAATGGGTAATTGTCATAAGATTATTGATAAGAAAAGATTGAACTTTGTCGATATACGATGTGAGGGTAGTTATGCATATCTTACCTTTATCTCGGTCCAATTTCCTTTCATTTTGTCAAATGTTTCGACGAATATCATTATCACTGTTATTCCTATGCTTACTTTTGCCCATAACTATAAATCACTTCGATATTGCGGAAGAAATTAGCGATTTTCGATGTAAAACTCGTTCACTCGATGTTGACGATGCGTCACACGAAAAACGAATGACGCTAGCGCCGCCCGGTGGCGGTAAGCTGGAACGGTAATGACGTGAGTTTTTGAATAATATTTTTTCAGATCTTCTTATTAAGCCTAAAAAAATAGTGCTTTAAACAGTGTGACGATGTATTACGATGGAAAACGTACTACGTGGTATTACTTAAATCTAGAGGATGTAACATCGCTGTGTAATTATGTATATATCTGGTAATGTGTCAGTTTAGCAGAAAAAAGTAAGAACAGTAAAAGTACCATTATAAAATATGACGATATTGTCTGTAAACAAAACACAAATCATTAATTTAAGTTAAAACTTTAGTCAAAAAAGGTCACTCTTGCTGGAATTTTTTGGGTTGTTTTTGTATTTATTGACAACAATCTTTAGTTAAAACGTTTTAGGTAAAATAAAACATACATTTAGTAACCGACTTTGACGTTAAATTATTATTTTTGCAGCCGATTCGTTACAATGGCGTTGTCAGGAAGTAAAATAATACTAGCTAAAATCAACCAAAACAGGAATGAAGCACCCGATCAAGAGTTTACATTGGATAAAACTAGTATATACTGCCTATTAACCTTAAAAGTTCTACTGATAGTAATTGTCACTTTTTTTACTAAAGAAACTATTTGTTTACTGTATTTTACTTTACTAGGCTATGACAGACAGCAAATTCAGGCCAGATTTTGATAAACCTATTCAGGTACCACCCAATTCCGGTAAGTTAGAAACCTGAACAATTTTATATAAATAAAATGTGCACATAAAAAAATTTTGTTTGGCAAGATTCTTGATTTGAGATGGGAGTAAATACTACGAAAAACGAAGAACGACACTTAAAACTTTAAAATTATCTTGTAATGTTAAAGTTAAAAATTTAATACCGAGGTTCTACGCCCCATTTTCAAATATTGAAGTGCTTTATTTCCTTAAGACCTCACAGGACTCTTGGACACGTTACAAAACATCAAATAACATAAGTAAAACTAGGAAATAAAGTGATAACTTTGATTTTTTGTTTACTTCGATCATTTTAAGGTAAAGTAAAGAAGCGAACAAGAAACCTTTACCTTGTTAGGGCGTTACTTTCGAGCTGGAGCAAAACTCATGACAATGTTTTTTTATCCTCTAGATAATCTGATATTTTGTAGTAAGACTTTTCACAAAGGATAAGTGATAATAAGGTGTAAGTGGTAATAAGGTGCAACTCACTTGCGAGTTTATTTGTGAAAGCGTATACATTCCCCTTTATTTATAAGATACATTAATCTTGTGTAGCCTAGTTGTGGGCACAGCATACTTATTCTTATTTCTAGTATTTATAATTATGAATGTATGTCGCTGTTTTCAGGGAATCGATTGATATTTATATGTGTACAAGTTTTCATAAAGATATTGACATGGTACTGTTATTGTGTTTATTTCTTTGAATTTATCACGCAAGGATTCTCTGGGACCCATATTATAGATTGCACAATCAGCTCTCTTCTGCAGCACAAATACGATGTAAAAATCTGCAGCGCAGCTTTTATCATGCTCTGGAAAACCTTTAATGGACTTTGCGAAGAGCACTGCCTTATTTTGATTGCATCATTATCTTTGTGTTTATGAAACTCTTATTAATTGATTCTGTTTTAATTTTAAACTAATCAATAATAGTCAGGTTAATCTGAGAAACATATTAAGAAGTACTAAAGCATCAAATTTCTTTGGAAATGTAATGAATACCGATTAGTACTCCGCCAAGATCGTTGGTTTTTATAGTTTTAGCTAACGTTTTCAATGACTGACAGAGATTTAGAATGAAGAAGTGTCCGTGTTTCGGTAAATTGTCGTGTGAATCCTAATAAAAGATTTTTTTAAAATGTCACTTTATGTTTTATTAAGTAAATCAACAACCAAAATTAACACGACTTATTGGCAGTATTGTCCTATGTCAAAATAATACAAAAATATAATTTAGTTTTTCTGTAAGCATGACACATTTTCTACCTTTTTTCATAAAAATGCGCATAAGATTTTAGGAGGTAATCGTATATAATATTTGCTGATATATTTTAATAAGTATTGAATCAGGCAATATTTCATTCTTCGGAAGTTTCTTTCAAAGAGCCAGAATTAATGAAATATAATTTTTCAAACTTTAAAAATGCTCTCCTGTAAAATCGTGTTTTTTGAGAAATGTCATCGTTGTAACAAACAATGATTGAATGTTGAAAGTGAATAGCATTATCCCTAAAAAATTGGGTAACTGAAGCAAAGTTCCCATTAAGAAAACACTACATTGTTTTTATCACCTACCTTTTTATTTTTGATATTACATTATTTCAATTTACCGAAGGTGTCAATAGTTTATTGTCAAATAGCAAAAATCTAAAAAAATCTATGAAATTCCATTTCCATCGTCTTGTTTTTTTTTTAATTTTACGAAATATCAGCCGATACCCATGTGTAGTGTAGGTACATACCTAATGTACGACGTCACTCAATGACCTACTTAGAGATAAGGAAAAATAGAATTATATTTTATTACATGTCAAACATATCGGATTACTTACGGAGAATGTTTAGATAAGAAAATAGACAAATCATTTTATGTTAAAACAACAAGCATATCGAATTACAAAGATAAGCAATTAATAAATCCAAATTAGAGGTAATTTTCTTGTATAAAAAGCGTGGTTTTTCATCAATAAATATTCAGTACAGAACCAACTACAGTCGTGTTAATTACTCCTCCAACCAACAACATTTCATTTTAAAAAAAGAAGTTTAAGAATTGGCGTAATTTCCGTTCTTCAATTTCTCCACAGACACATTCTTCCATTATTCGGGAGAAAATTAGGCGTTTTAGGTCGCCCGAGGAAGTCATCATTCGATCACTTCTTATTCTACATCATGGGTAAACTACTTCATGAATAAGTTGGCCCCTCCTTTAGTTACATACCCTAAATCAGCTTCCTAAACATTATTTTCTAGTTTATTCCTCTTCTAATTTAAATTATTTTAGGTTTGCACTAGATTCTCCTTTTCTTTTTTCAGTAAATCTATAACAAAAATTTAATGAAATTAGTCACACTAAGCCGCACTGACCGACTACCCCACACTAAGGGTAATTTCTAAGAAATCAAATAATATCGCAAAAATTTGTGTGGGGTTACGCACTATAATAACAAAAAACCTTAGAATTAAGCTACGCGACACCTCTCGTCAAACGAACTAAATGTAACTTTAGTCTTTGAACAGGATTGGATAAATTTCAATGTTTCCCCTGTAGGTGGAGCTAACGGCGCTAGAGACCGTAGGAAGTCGCAAAGACTTTCGACTCCCTCGTCACTTGACCTCGTGGTGTAGTTGGTTAGCACATTCCTGTACTGAAGGAAGGATGCGGGTTCAAGTCCCGTCGAAGTCGAAATTTTTTGCGATATTATTTGATTTCTTAGAAATTACCCTTAGTGTGGGGTTACGCACTATAATAACAAAAAACCTTATTTAGGAGTTGTACTCGATGAAAACCTCACATACAAAACTCATTATCAGAAATGGCTGCCAGAGTTAGAAAACTAATATTTGTTATGAAACGACTACGCGACTGCACCCCTAGAGATATTCTGAAAACTGTCTATGTATCATTGTGTCAGTCGATAATACAGTACTGTATAATATATCAGTGTGGGGCAGTGCTAGTAAAACGATCTTAATGAAATTAGAGAGAGCCCAAAGGGCACTTATCAAGGTCACTCTGAAAAAGCCCTTCCGATTCCCAACAGACGACCTGTACAGAGAATTTAAAGTACTTCGGGTACGACAGCTCTTCGTCCTAAGTGCAGCTATTAAGAGGCTTCCGTCGTTTGGGACCGCTAGATAAAGGACCGCGGTCCCATTCGCCGGATTGATTTAATTTTATTATTTTTGTTCCGTCAAATGGGACCGCTCTCGAAATGATCGAAAAAATCTATTGTTCAAGGCTAATAAAGTACAGTCGAAGGAAAAAGTAGGTATAGAAAGTAAAAGAACAAAACACTTTGATTGATGTGATGACATTATTTATGTACGAGTCAATATCGCTCATACAGCAGATTAAGTAAACAATAAAAACAGTCGTAACGAAACCTTTGCCACGCGCCCGTGTGTCTCTTTACGTACCTAAACATTACGTGCGGATCAGATTAGGTAGGTACCTAATATAAACTAAATCTAAAGACTATAAACAGTGGTTTGGTGTTGCTATATTACCTACAAAATTATAACTGGAGTTCCCTCAACGAGGAGATAACTTTTATTATTAACAGTTATTAAAAGAAAATATGTTTTATTACTCGTTAGTATCTTGTGCTTTAAAATGTAATAAAAATATACACAGGTACTAAATTTATTTTACAAAATAAATGATCAACGAACTACAAACAAATAACAACAATCAGTCTGTTAAAGCGACAGAAATCAAAAAATATCACTTTATTTCCGTGTCAGTGTTTAGTTTTATATTTTGACCTTTTCTAAGTGTACATTTATTGTATTTATAGAAATAAAGAGTTTTGGATTTTGATTTTGAAAGTTGCTTAAGGTTAAAAAATAAAATTTAAAATTTGTAAATTTATTACCAAATTTTAAAATTTTTATAATTTGGTAATTTAGTAACTAGATGGAGTCCCTTATCTTTGAGAACTTCCATATTTTTTTCAAATTATTGTGCAACAGGGACATTAATATCTTTTTGAACATCTTCCATGCATATTTTCATTATTTTGGTGTTTCACTTGAACATTTTCCAAATAAACAGGTCCATGACAATGATTGGATTCTTTCAAAATCGTAATCGCATCATCTTTGATTTTTATCGTCGCAGTACAAATTTTCTTTTTCGCACATCGCCATAGTTTTGAGCTATCTTTGTTAATTGTCTTAAAATAATATTCATAACCAGCTCTGCACAAAAGTTAAGTTCCCTTTTGTGTGACACTAATCTGAAAAGATGGCTGAACTTGAGATGTTGAAGGGCTGCCTTCTTCTTCCATTTTGATAGTTCTAAAATCGAAAAATTATTTTTATATTAGTAGCAACGACTAAATAATATCACACTAATATTATAAATGCGAAAGTTTGGATGGATGGATGGATGGATGTTTGTTACCTCTTCACGCCAAAACTACTGAACGGATCGGGCTTGAATTTTGCATACAGGTAATTCTAATCCTGGAATCAAACATAGGCTACTTTTTATCCCATAAATCAGTTCCCGTGGGATAGAAATCACCTTTTAACGGTTCCATAAAAACAACGCGTGCGAAGCCGCGGGCGGCAGCTAGTTTATTTATAAATAACATGATGAATCGAAGATCTAAACATTTTGGTACGTGTAAAATGCAAGTGTTGTTTATTCACATAAGTCCATAGACTAAAAACATAACCATTAATAAATAAATAAGAATTTTACACTGCTCACCAAAAAAATCTAATATTTTTAGAGCATGAATGAAACTATAAGAGTAATGTATTCTAACAAAAAGAAACGCAAAGAAACGCTTTAGTAAATACTTTACTTAACTTCAATTAAATCTATAGATACCTTATTAAATAAGTCATAAAGTGTATTACATACCTGACGACTAAATATTTTGACTAAGTTAACCGGTTAAGGATGCTGCACTAATTGAATTCTCACTCACATCACCAACAAACATTCATAACAGTGTCTAATAACCATCTAATAACAAACTGTCCAATGCAACAAAATATCTTGATCTTTTTAAACTTATAAGCTTCTTAACACTGATTGGCCGCCCTAGTCACCAAGCGATGCAAATTCCCATTTTAAACAAAAGAGCTGCTTGACCTGGAGATCGGCAGGCGAAACAGGCTGGGGTTAGAAAAGGATAGAATTTGTTACGTTACGAACTTACCTGCACGGTTGAAGTTGTCACTAAGCGCATGGAGTAAATCCACGCCTAGGATAGGTAGGTAGGTACATATCGAATAAATGTATAGGATGCAAGTTTATATTTAAGTTAATTTAATTATCATAACTTTTATACAATTTTTTGGTACACAACACACAAAAAATATTAATTTTTTAACTGACAGAAACTATTACATTATGAACTAGGTACTACTAACTTAAACATCGTCGTATTTATTTCCGATCTGTATCTGACGATGACTGTACAATTTACCACACGTGGGTTGCGGTCCCATTCGACGGAAGAGAAATAATAAAAATATATCAATCCGGCGAATGGGACCGCGGTCCCTACACCTAGCGGTCCCAAACGACGGAAGCCTCCTATTAAGACGCATAGAAGCCTCAAAGCCCTCCTAAACTACGACGACATTATTGCAAAACGCGTGTACAGAATCCCCACGCCACAGATGCACTCACTTATGGCTAGACGTAGCCCAGCCTTTTCTCTGCCCTACACATATAATAAATTATGTAAGCTTTGCGACCTAAAAGATACATCTCTATTCTCGTGTAAATCACTAGTAAAAAACAAGCTCTTAGAACTTACCTATTCCGAAACAGAAGACCTCATTTGACCTGTATTCGCAGACCCATACTCACACTCACTACACATGCACACATGACTCACACACCCACCCCTGTTGCCCAACCTCTGGGAGGCTCTGGTGCCACATGAGGCCCGGTACACATATGCATTACACACGCACACTAGAGATGGGGTATTAGGGTCACATTTTCATAATCATATTATTGAATATAATCGCTTTGATGATATTATGTTATCATACCTATTATAAAATATTAGTGAACCTATTAAAAGAGTTGTCTTGTTTAGACATACACTCTTGGTACACTACACACTTGACACACAATTTCACAAACTCACTGGCTCTCAAACGAATAGTCTAAAAATTGTTAATTTAATTATTAAATTATTTTATAAATTTTGCATGTTATTTTAATCATCAAAAATTTTATTTAATTAAAATTTTATGTATTTATTTGCTCATCATCCAATGTTCTGAACCCATACTGTTAATCGCACTCATGGACCTCAAGATACAAGCATTCTTGCTTAGTTTGAGTTCCGCTGGCACTTTACTTTATTTTTATTGTACTTATGTGTTTTTGGTAAATAAATGTTTATTATTATTATTATTATTTTAATCACTTACAAACATTTGTCCCGAGGCGGGAATCGAACCCGCAACCTCCTGCGTCGCAGGCGGACCTTCGCCCGCTGCGCCACTGAGGTCGTTATACCCCTATTACCAAGGCATATGATGAGGCTTCCGTCAACTGGGACCGCTAGGTACTGGGACCGCGGTCCCAGTCGCCGGATCGAATTAATTTTATTATTTTTCTTCCGGCGACTGGGACCGCCCTCGAAATGAATGAAAAAATCTATTGTTCAAGTCAGATACAGTACAGTCAAAGGTAAAAGTGTTTTAAGAAATATTTAAGAACAGAACTCTGTGATTGAAAACATTTATTAAAAAAAATAATTATAATTATAAACAACTAACGGCCTGTCCCGGCTTCGCACGGGTGGACATTTATTTTTTAACATTTTTGGATAAACGTAGAGTAACTGACTCTTTATGCAGGACATTTTATACTTTTATCCGACTGCCTCGTTAGTCTAGCGGTCGCGTTTTCAACCGCTGATGAAATCCCGGGTCAGACCAAGATTTTGGGTCTTTCCTAGCAAGAAATATTCACAGTAGCAGCCCGGAGTTAGGAAGTTGAAGGTGATAGACGGCTTAACGTGCTTTCCGAGGCGCGGGGCCGTGCGGAAAGCACGTAATGACGTTGGTCCTGCATTTGACCTCTCCCCGATCGTGTCGGTCTGCCGTCCTATAGTTGCCACGTGCGTTGCTACCTGTGCTGAACGGGGCCACACCGTGCACCAGCCACGGCGCGGCGCGGCGGCGTTTATTTTTCTATTTTGTTTAGATTGACATTTTTAAATTCGTAATATTATTTGAATTATTCAAATCGGACATTCCATTATGTCTGATTTGAATAATTCAAAAGTAATCTACAGGTATTTTCAACGGTCTTGATTACGAAATGATTAATTTGGATAAGGATAAATACTAAGGTATGGTCGGCATTTTTATCAACTTTTAAAATGTAAGAAAGTAGTTATAGTGACATAACTACAATTGTTGGACATATGGTATTATTAAGTTTTTTGTAGACATTTATATGTTCTTTAGTATTCTAAAACTTTTTTTGTTCTATCATCAATAGTTTCCGTAGCGCATGCGATGATAGACAATTTATGGCTAATTTTTTTACACCTTGGGCTACATTATTGAAGTTTTAGTAGGGATCCCTAATTTTTTCAAGTAATAAATATAGCCTGAGGAATAATGTACTATTTTAATGGTGAAAGAATTTTTGAAATCGGTCTAGTAGTTTTAGAGTTTATACGTTACAAACATACAAAAATACAAATCTTTCCTCTTTATAATATAGGTATTGATTTTGGTAAGTAACCAAAAGAAAAATATGTATTATTGCTATTTGACTATCATACTTATTTTATAAAGCCAAGCAGTTTGTGAAATGTGAGTTTTTGGTACCTAAGATTTCCAAAATGTACGCCGAATTTCATCATGATCTGTTCCTTTTGTACAGATTCGGCGTACATTCGGAACAGTGTCTCATAATCATCTAATAACAAATCAATGCATAATATTTTGACCCTTTTTAACTGATAAGCTTCTTTACAGTGATTGGTCGCGCGAGTCACCAAGGGATGTAAATTCCCGTTTTAAACAAAAGGGCTGCTTAACCTTGAGATCGACAGGTGAAACGGGCTGGGATTAGAGAGGGGTAGCATTTGTTATAAACTTACATTCGCGGTTGATCTAAGTGAAGGGGATGGCTAAATTACTACTACAACTATTACTAAGTGCATGGAGTAAATCCACGTCTAGGATAAGTATATAATATTTTTAAATATAATAATCACAACTTTTACACATAAACGTAAAAAAATTTAAATTCACATCACAGGGACTACTTAATTAATGAAACGATATTTGAACGAAAACAGTCTCGTATTTATTTCGGATCTGTATTTGACGACGACTGTACAACTTACGTCTCGTGGCCTGCGGTCCCAGTCGACGGATTCAAAAATGTAATCCGGCGACTGGGACCGCGGTCCAGATACCTAGTGGTCCCAGTCGACGGAAGCCTCATATGATTAAGTTTGAATTACTTTGAAAAGTTTCATTGTCAATTTTTTGCATAATTTTATGCAGGTTGGAATTTGGAAAACAATTATTTATAAAAGGATGTTCCATACTCATATTTAAGAACTGGCCCATATTTATTCCAATTTCATCGCAGTACATTATTGTTTTTATACCTGAGCATAAAGTGCTGATTCCGGAGTAGGATTTAGGCACAGCCACCGATGGCGGCGATACTTGCTGACAATGATCTTCACTATGGCTTATTTCGGGTATGTTTAATTTTTTTGGCAAACTTCCCGCCACCAGCCTTGGGGTTTTAGTAGGTACGGGCGAGGAAGAAAAGTTTTCTGTTCTATCGCGGGCCAACGGGATCGACTTAGAAGCATCACAATTTGTTATGGATATAGGAGGAATACAGGCTTCATTACATGATGTATTCTCGGCTGTTTGGTCATGCGTCATACTGCCGCCGTGGTCCGTTATGTGCGGTAGGCCGGAAGGCCCACTGTCGATAAAATAACTACCTGAGATACCGCCACCTCCGCGATTATTGTTCACATAGCACTCGTAGTTGTTCACAATAGACGCTTGTTTGAGGTTAAAAAGATCATTTTTAACTTCTTCTAATTTGTCGGCAGACACGTAGGGTTCCTTTATTGTTCTTAGGTCTTTTTGGATCACAAGTATGTCTTTGAGTAACCTCGTCGCGTCGATGTGATCAAAAGTAACGGGCGGTAGTTTCTGCAGCTCTTTAGCCACGAAAATAGGGACTTCTTCCGGGTCTGTCTGCTTGAGTATGCTAATAATATCAAAGAGATCTCGCTGCACCTTGCCATCCCCCTTCCGGGTTATCTTTCGATGTGTTGTCCTCATAGAATCGAACAACAATGACTTTGCACAATCGATGTCCTCCGCTGAAAAGGATATGGTAGGTACAAATCTGCACTAGAGATTCCTCCGACATAACATCCAACTTATTTTGGATAAAAGCAAGAACTTCACAGATTACTACGTTGCAGTTATTGCATTTTACTACATTAGACGCCATCGCGCTAATTGTGTCACTACCGTACGAGCGCTCGCATGCGCTTGCGACCGCAGACCAACCGACGCAGACCGCTTTGTTTGCTCCTTTACTCGTAAATTCAACAATAGCAAATTTGACTATACTCTACTCGACACGCCTCTTTCAGGATGATATTTATGTATGTATGAGAGAACTTATAACAAAAATAGAACACCATGTGCTAATATGATTAACCTCTCCCGTGGCAAGAGGCCATAATATGGCCTGTCAAATGAAACCGTTGTGTGGCAAGCGACCATATTATGGCCGATTTTCCGATTTTTTTTGTAGTTTTTTGTTTCGTCGAATTTATGTACTCAGAGTCAACTTTGGTAACTACATCAGCACTTTATTTGTTTTATTTGATGAATAGTTTCTCAAAAAATCCTGTTATGCAGGTATTAGGAATTCATGAAATATCGTGAATTTCTATTCAATTTACTATTAGCTTTTGCTTAATAAACCTTGATACATTAATAACTTAGGTATTAGGAACCGACTGTAAAAAAAGTGTAAATGTAGATAATGCAGGTAGATTATTTTTGAACAAACAATATTCGAGCTGAATTGTCTGACGGTACATCGTATAATGTAACCCTATCACATAATTAAAAAAAATATATATTCAAAGAAACTCGTAAATAGACAATACATTTATGTGCACTAAACAAAGAAATACAGCAAAGTATAACAAATTAGCCTGAACTAGGTTATCCTGTGTGAACTAGTACGTGAAGTTTCCTAAAACCCAAAAGAGGAATAAAGTTGCCATAAATAAGAGGATAGAGGAAAGAGTACGATTTCTTTAAAACACACTGATCCGCAGGATTGGATTTTCTAGACCCGGCACACCTAGGGAAGGAGTGTGCTCTGTGCTGTGCTGACTGCTGACCCTTGACCACTGTCCTGACGCGGCACGTGGTGTGGCTACTTGTGTACTGGAGGACGCGTGAGTTATCGACGCGCTCCATCTCCCGAGACACTGCTGCGGAGTGAGCGCGACACGAGATGACTAGTTGATCTATTCATCATGACAGACTATCCTGTTTCGATCCCGGTCGGATCCCTATCATTCGATTAGTTTGCTTAGGTACCCTGTTCAGTTGAATGATGACATCAGATGAATTGTAACATCTATCAATTGAAAACTAGATATTCGTGTGAGAATTCACAATGATGTATCGAATAAATAAATAGCCCTAAGCTAAGCAGAGCTTGTGTTATGTGTACCTACTAGATAACTGATATACTTGCAAAATACAATACATTACATAGTTTTTTTTTTTTTTTTCATACATAAAAAACGACCAGAACACTGGAACAAATAATATCTGCAGATCGTACAAACATTTAGCCATATTATATAAGCTCCATTAATTTGGTTAGACCGCTGCATTATGTGTTACTGACAGTGTTACTAACAGTAGAAAGAGCACAGAGAGCAATACTTAAACTGGCAACTTTCCGTCCTTTCATCTTCCCTACTAAACTCTTATACGAGTCCTGTGACGTGTTAACAGTCCGGCAGCTATTTATAATGAACATAGTACTAAGACAGCACGCAACCCTTCCCTACAGCACTGAATTTACTAACAAGAGACGGAATGATAAAGTTTGCCCGCAGCCAACAACTCTAAAATTTGCCTTTAGGAACAAAATTTATCTATTTCTTGGTCTTTTCTATACAACAGACTAAATTCAAAGTCTAATCTTGACGCGCTTAACTATAATAATTGTAAAAAATCTATTAAATCTACACTTCAAAGTCTTTCCTACGATGATACAGAGAAGCTATTAGATATTATCAAGTAAATTATATTTTTATACATAAAGTTAAGCTAGTTAGTATAGTGATTAATCTAATTTTTATTACTCTATGTAAGTTAAGTACCTTAATATCATACACAAAATGTTTGTAACTTAAACAACATTGAACTAAATGCCTTTTTTGTAATAATAATAAGTGATTGTTTTATCTAATAATTAGCACTCTACAACTGCCAACTACAACTGTTACGAGGTCTGTGGACTGTGTAAGGTCATTGTGTCAAGCAGCTGACATTGTGGCCTTGCAGGAAACATGGCTGCTGCCACATGACATTGGCAACCTGGGGGCAATAGACCAAGATTTCTCCTACACTGGCAAATCGGCGGTGGACACCTCCACTGGCATGCTGCAAGGGCGGCTGTACGGGGGTGTCGCTATACTGTGGCGCAAAAGTGTTTTTCGCTCGGTCTCGGTTGTGCATTGTGTGAGCGTGCGTGTAGCAGCTATCAAAATTGTATTTGAAAATCGTCAGCTGTTAGTGTTCTCGGTTTATATGCCTACGGACGCTTCGGATCATTTAGCTGAATTTACTGAGTGCCTGAGCGAAATTAGTGCGGTAATTGAGAGCTGCTGTGTAGATTCAGTGTTTATCATGGGGGATTTTAACGCTCACCCGAGTGCGCCGTTTGGTAAGCAACTTGAAAACTTTTGTAGTGACCAAAGTTGGACTTGTGCGGATATTGAACACTTGGGAAGGTTCTCGGACTCGTACTCCTATATTAGTGATGCACATGGAACTAGGTCATGGTTATTTATTTATTTATTTATTTATTTGGCACACAAAACAGAATACAATCAAATATTATACAAATAGAAGAACACAATAATAAGAGCTAGACTGTATCCCTAAATATGTGTACACAGCATGATTAAAAAACAGTTCTATGTAAGCAGATAGGTACCTATTATAAATTAATTTATGAGTAATATAATAAGCATGCATTACTAAATAAAATTACGAGAATTACATAAACATTAATACAAGATAAATCATTAATAAAAAGAAAATTACTGAATTAAGGACCACTCTCCTTGAGAGTGGTTTCAACATCTTTTTTAAATTTAAATAGCTTTCTGTTAAAAATGTCAATATTGTCACTGTTATTAACTAAAATATCATTGTACTGACGACACATTCTGACCATAGGGTTGTAATAAGAAGTATTATTGGTATGGACCTGTAGGGCGAAAGTTTTCTGGAAGGGATAGCGAGATCTCGTTCTGGTATTAAAACTAATGGTAGAGAGTAAGTTAGGGGAGTCGATTTCAGAGTGAATGATTTTGAAAAAAGTAACCATATCCAGGTATTGGCGACGGGTTTCTAGAGACATGAGTTTGAATCGACTAAGTTTCTCCTCATATGATGGTAGAGTTCGCTTTATGCCACACCTGTATCCCAATATTTTGACAAACCTTCTCTGGATTCTTTCAAGGCGTTCAATATGCACCTTGTAGAAAGGAGACCAAATCACTGAATTATATTCAATAACACTGCGAACAAGTGACTGGTAGAGGCAGATGAGGCTCCGAGGGTTTTTGAAGTCTACTGTGGATCTTGATATAAAACCGATTAGCTTAGAGCACCTGGTCGTGATGTAGTCATAGTGGGCATGAAAATTAAGCTTTTCGTCAAAGATAACTCCAAGATCTTTAACCTGTGATTTCCTCTCCAGTACGTGATTTTTGAGTTTGTAATCAGCTAGAATTTTATGTTTCTTATTCGTAAATGATACAACAAAGCATTTTTCAGCATTGAGGAACATACGATTTTCAGCACACCATTCGTCCACGGCGTTTAAGTCTGCTTGGAGTGCTACAGAGTCACTAGTGTGAGAGATGGTAGAGTAAATCTTTAAATCATCGGCGTATAGTAAACAGGGATTCCTAATTCTGTCGACGAGATCATTTACAAACGCAATAAAAAACAATGGACCAAGGTGGGAACCCTGAGGAACCCCAGATGTTACCTCAACAGGCGACGAAGTGAATCCCTTAATGGCCACAAGTTGATTTCTACGATAGAGATATGACTCTACCCAACGCAATAGGTTACCGTGGATACCGTAAGAGGCTAACTTAATGAACAACGCTGAGTGATTAACCTTATCAAAAGCCTTGGAAAAGTCGTTGTAGACAACATCCACTTGACCAGTCTTGGCAAAAGCACTGCAAAGGTAATGCTTGTATTCAAGGAGGTTAGAGGTCGTAGATCTCTTCCTAATGAACCCGTGCTGGCGAGGCGATAGAAGTGGCTCCAAGTGGTGATAAAGAGAGTCATATACCAGAGACTCGAAGAGCTTGCCGAGGCATGAGAGTATGCTAATAGGCCTATAGTTTTCACAAGATGATTTATCACCCGACTTGAATATGGGAGTAATGTGAGCAGTCTTCCATAAACTGGGGAAAACCCCTGCCTGGAGGGATTTATTAAAAATATAATATAGAGGGGTGCACAGTTGTTTGGCACATCTTTTAATAAAGTGGGGGGGGATTCCATCCGGGCCAGCCCCTTTATTGGGATCTAGACGAGCTATCTTACGCAATATCTCCTGTTTAGTGATGACGACATTGCTCAGAACCGCGTTCCGGTAATTTGAATCTGCGTTTGAGCTTATAAGTTGTTCAGGTTTTTCATAAACCGAGCTGAAATAGTTCGAGAATAGCTCACACACTTCCTGCCGATCAGATGATATTAAATTACCGTATTTAATTGTTTGAGGAATTCCGTTCGAGCATTTCTTACCATTAATAAAACGCCAAAAGCTTTTGATATTGCCATCTAACGATGACTCTACCGATGATACAAAATTATTATAGTCGTTAGTTATTAGTTTTTTACATCTACGGCGCAGCAGGGAAAATGTATCGTAGTCTCGAGGGTTCTTGAAAGTCTTAAAACGAAGGTGAAATTTAGCTTTCTCCTGAAGTCTACGTTTGAGGGCAGGTGAGAACCAGTGCGGGTACATATAAGTGTCATCTCGAGTGCGTGGAGTATATTGCTCAATTATCGTCGGCTTATTGCAAGAAGTCATTAGTCGCAAGAAGTCACTAACTGCGTTAGATATACCATTGAGTTCGTCTCGATGAGCTCTACATTTTGGTAAAACTCACAAATTTGTAGCTCTTCAAACTTAGAAGTTATGGCTTGGTTATAAAGTCAATAACTGCATTTTTGGTATATCTGGATTCATAAAATTCATTAACATACATTAATACATTTTAACAAAAGAAAAAAAACACAATTGCCATTTTTATTTTCATACGTAACTCATTTATGTGACTTAACAACATTTTGAAAGTGCTTTTACGTTCACAAACGTTTGAATAAGTTTTGCTTTAATTCATTATTTGCACCTTAACCAGTTTTGTCGTATCGTATTTTTTGGAAAAAAAAATACTAACGGTTTTAAATGACTTCTATTAAAACGAGTAACGTCTACACTGAGTTTTTTATTTTTTATAGAATTCATTTTTTACACTTAATTACTTTTTCGAAACATAATTAATGGTAAAAGAATACTATTCGAAGGAAGTATTGTTTTGTTAGTGATTTTTGTTATTGTAGAAATAACAGGTAAATGTAAGGTAATGACTTTTGCACACATACATTTACGTGTTGCTATGCTACTTATGAGACCGCGTGCCGTGGGACCGGAGTCGCGGAAGCGGGGCAGAGAGGTATTGTTCGGGGCCGCTCGCGCCTCTGCCGCGCCGCGTAGTAGTTCGTTCTTTCCGGCCCTTGTGGGGGCACAGAGCGGGGCATCGAGGCTTGGCCTCTTTACCCCGGCATCAACTCGAGGGGTGACGACTCCTCGGTCCTTGGGTTTCGCTAAAAAATGCATTTATTTAGCTTATTCATCATTTTATTTTTTTATTAATATATTTGCATGTTTTTTCTTTTTTTTTTTTTTGTTTGGGTTATTTTTTTTTAATTAACCCACGGTCTATCCGAGGGGTTCCGCGGGGGTGAGGTCCCAGGGAAGGGGCCTCCACGGGCGGTCATCATCTGGGGGCCGGGGTTGGTCAGGCGCTATTTGGTGAAGGTGGGCTTGGTGGCCGTTGTCGGCGCGGTCGTACATTCGACGACTGTACTGTACGACAAACTCGTCTATGGATTGGATCTGCGGGTCGCGGGCGATGACATCGTTCCTGACGTATTGGCTCGCGCCAGTGCAGATCCTCAGAGCCACGTTTTGCAGCCCCTGGAGCCGGTCCCTATTCGTCTAGGAGACTAGTGAGTACCAGGCCGGCGCTGCATATGTGAGTCGAGATCAGACTTAGCCTTTGTAGACCCACACTTTGGTCCTCAGAGGCAGGCGAGATCCCAGGACGGGTCGTACAACGGTCGGGCGACGCGCGCTTGTTGCAGTGCACTGTCAACCTTCGGCTGCATCCTCAACGACCTGTCGATCCCGAAGCCGAGGTACCGGATGTGCGGGCTCCATGCCACGTTCTGGCCCCGAAGTGTCAGCTGCGGTGGGTGGCCGATGCGGCGGGAAACAAACAGCGCAGCCGTCTTTCCCACATTGACGGCCATGCGCCATTTGTCCAGCCAGGGCAGCAGGATGTTCAGCAGCCGCTGCATCCTGCGGGTTGCGATGGTGGGGCTGGTGGAAGACGCAAAGAAGGCGCTGTCGTCCGCGAACAGCGCTAGCGACACATCCCTCTCCCCGGGGCGTAGGTGGCCCACCAGGGTGGGGATGTCGTCGGTATAGAACGCGTATAACGCTGGCGACAGGCTGCTACCCTGCGGTACATCAGCAGAGATGGATCGAGTGGAGGACCTTCAACTGCGAGGAAGAACAGCCGGTTGTCGAGGAAGGATGCCACAATCCTGATGAGAGCTGGTGGAGTTGGGGTTTGCAGGAGCTTGTACAAAACGCCGGGGTGCCCAATACGGTCAAAGGCCGTTTTTACGTCCAGAAAGACCCGGACGGTGCAGCGCCTGGCGTTGTGCTCGACTGCAAGGTGGTGCAGCAACCTGGTGAGCTGCAGCGTGGTAGAGTGTCCACTCCTGAAGCCGAATTGCTTCAGGCGCGGCTCGATAGTTGGAGCCAGGCGCCCCAGGAGCAGGCGTTTCAGGAGCTTGCCCACTATTAGTAGTAGAGTAATGGGGCGGTAGTTGGCCGGGAGGCGGTGATCCTTGCCGGGCTTGGGTAGCACAATTCAAATTCAAATTCATTTATTTTCAGATAACTATGATCCATAATTTGTTAGTAACAGCAATAATTATCTCTTATATTAAATGTTAGTATCTATCTATTCTTACCCTGCCTAGTACATTTAATTAAATTTAAATTAAATCACATAAAATTAGATTGAAACACAATGACCCGTCCGGTCTTCCGTCGAAGAGCCGGGCGAGCGCGGTGACTCCGCGGCGAGGCAACTGTTGGGGACTCCGTCATAGCCTGGCGCCTTCCGTCTGGGTAGACGGAGGACGGCCTTCCGCACCTCGGCAGGGGAGATGAAGTACTCCCCGTCTAGGGGCGGTGTTGGGCCAGACGGGAAGTCCCTCACTGTGTCCTCGACCTGGTGGTGGTGGTTCAGGGTTTCAAAGGTGGCGTCGGCTGCAACGGGGTGAGGCGAGAACTGCTCCGCGAGGTGCTCAGCCAGAATTTCGGCACAGTCGGCGGGAGCAAGGCGCCGGACTCCATCTCGGTCCAGCAGCGGGTAAGTTGTTGCCGGCTGCCGCGTGAGCGCCCTATTCAGCGCGTACTGGTTATTGTCCTGTTCGGAGGCCCGGTCGATGATTCGGTCCCAGGTCTCACGCCAAACCTGTACTGCGGCCGAGAGCTCGGGAGATATCGGGTTGAGTCGCGTCTTCAGTCGCGGGCAGCGGGAGCGCGCCCACTCGCGCTGGAGTTCGCGTTTTCTCTCTATTACCCTCTTAAGGTGTTGGGGGAGGTCGTTGCGCTGGCCTTGGCGCCTGGTGATGGGTACGGAAGCGGCCGTCTTAGCCTCGATGAAGCGCGCCATCAGCGCTGAGGCCTCGGATTCCACTTCTGCAGGCGTCTGGAGAGGTCCGACGTCCACGGACTCGAGTGCCTTGGCGTACGCGTCCTCACGCCCTGGGACCGGGTCCGCGGCCAGGTCGAGCGTTATGAGGAGGGTAGATAGGATAAGAAGGTTTTCAGGTAAAGCTCAAAGTCTGTTACTTAATATTTTCTAATCTAAATAATAGTTTACTTAATCGTTTCCAACCTATTTATGTGTTTATAACTCTTTGCTGGCTAGCAGAATTATTTTCTAAAAGCTTAGAACGTGTTTTTGACTGATTCATGTGCCATTATTACTAAATTTAGTTATTTTATTAAGTGTTTTTGGACAAACAAGGTAATTTGTTTAGCTTTTAGTGATAAAAGATGTTATTTTATGATTATTTTGTCTTTTAATACTCGAAAGAGGCTACTAATAACTACGTTGCAGAAATACTTAACTCCAGTTTAGTCAAAACTTTTTATCGCAAGAAGTCATTATCTTTGCATTTTTAGCTTTTAAAAAAATTGCAATGGTTGAATTTGTACTGATTTCAGTTAATTATAAAATAATTACATATCTCTATATATTGGCGTTTAAATTATATTGATAACTGTCGTAGTTTTGATGATATGGGCTCTTAAAGTTATAAAAACTTTAAACTGCATTTGCCAAACTTTTGGATTTGTCGGTTAATGACTTCTTGCAATAAGCCGACGTTATGCTCATAAGCTTGTCGTAGAAGACTGATACCATATTGTCGATAGAAGGTGCTCCATGATGCACCGACGACAAGATATCCTTCCAGTCAATAGATTCTAAATCTCTACACAGGTCAAGGAAATTGCATCTACGATAGTTAAGGCGAGTTTGTTTCTTACTTTTAAAAGAGTTATTAGCGTTTTTTGGAGAGGGTATGTCAACACACAAGGGAGGATGATGAATATCCATACGACTCAAAGGATCGGCATCGCATACCCGAATAGCTGTAAGGGTTGAAAAAATTAGGTCCAGGTAACGGCCGCTGCTGTTCGGTATGTTATTATATTGAAAAAAATTACATGACAAAGTAGTATCTACAAGTAAATTGGCTTTTTGGCCATGGAAGTTATCAGCTATCATAGTGGAATTAGGCGAGAGTGACCAGTGCAAGTCAGGTGTATTGAAATCACCCAAGCATAAGAATTCCCCGTCAGGAGAAGTATTGTGAACCACATTTTGCAGATTAGAGTAAAATTTCTCAAGAAAGGCCAAAGGTAGGTCAGGTGGTAAATAACATAAACATATATTTAACTTACTACCAGTCACTGAGCTTGGAAGAACAGTAATCCACAAGTCCTCCACCTCGCAATCCCATGAGCTCTGACGAATGTAGCTAATGTCTTTTTTTATTGCTATAAGAATACCTCCGCCCTCGGTCTTACCATTACATGATGCAAATCGATCTCGCCTTATTACACTGTACCTAGAGTCAAAAAGTTCGTCATCAAAAATATTGTCGTTGAGATTCGTTTCAGTTAAACAAATAATGTCATAATCAGAGTTCAGTATGTTAAGATAAAATTCCTTAATTTTAGTTCTGATACGATTTACGTTTTGGTAGATTATTAACATTGCTATGGTATGTATACAAAGTAGGACAGTTAAATACAAAATAGGCTAGTCAATTACACAAAGATAAAATTTTATATAGATAAGCTTAAATTTTTCAAAAACAATACAAACAGATAACAGTTATTAATTATTATTTATGAAAGTTTGTTGAGGCACTCTACGTTTCTAATAAGGACGCAGTCCGCGTTGTCCTCTTTGCGCATGTAGACCCGACCATATCTCACCCACACATATTTATATTTTTTCACCTTAGCTGCGTTCCTTGCGGCTGCATGGAGAGCCTTGCACTCCGGCGAAAGATGTTCGTTGATGTAGATAGGGCACCGCTTCACAGGGAGATCCAGGTGCGTCGTGTTGAGAGGCTGGTCTTTGTGAGCCCGGTTGTACCGATGGCACGCGGAGAGAACCTCGTCTCGCAGTCGCGGGTTCACAAGTGAAACAAGGATGTTGCGCGGGCGATCGGATATACTATTCAACTTAGCTACTCTATGACATGAGTAAATCTGGTCTTCGTTAATGTTCAAGCTAAGCGTCTTGCATAGGCTGCGAAATATAGCGGTAGGATTTTCATTTCTACTCTCAGGAACCGCTTGAATCTCTAAATTCTTATTACGAGATAGTTTCTCCATAGCAGAAAGACGATTTTTTAATAAATTTACTTCGCTGCGGAGATGCGTGTTTTCATTCTCAAGTTTATTCATGGATTGTGATTTTTTCTCTAGCTCCTGTTTTAGAGCGGTCTGCTCTTCGCTCATAAAATTTGTCGTAGAGGTAAAATCGTTTTTCAGTTGTTGCATCGCCGACTCCATTTCAGCGTGAACCATTTTTTTGACGTCCTCTCTCAGCGTTTTTCGAAAATCTTCAATAAAATTTGACAGATAAGAGCTCAGCTTTTGGTCTAAGGTATTTTCCAATAAAGCGCTAATCTTATCCATCGTAACTAGGTTGTCTTCGTTCTGAGCGAGTAACGGCGTGCTGTTCATTATTTTACAAGACATATTCATTGAATCGTCCACTGTTGGCACTTGACCCTGGCGGACAGGAGTGCTTAGATTAGACTTGGTACGCTTGGTAATGCTGTTGCATGATGGGCAACTCCAGCCCCTACGAAATTCACTTGTTAGCACACCGAATTGCTCTTTACCTATGTTCAGGCACTCGCTATGATACGCTGAGTGACATAAGCTGCACTCCAAAAAATCGTCCTGCTGGGTAAGTTCAATGTTACAAGCCATGCAAATCATTTTAAACGGTTCTGCGTCCTTTCGTTGAGGAAAAATAATATCACATAGGGGCGCGAGCTTGCGCTACGTCTTCGATATAAAATAATAATATTATGTTGAAGGGATGCAAAAAGTAGACCCTCGCGGAGATTCGAACACCCGACGTACTCTTCCGACTCAGTGATTTGATTATTTATAGTCGTCCTCTGTACGCCTGCGCCAACTATGCTATGACTCGAGCGCTGAAAAGCTCGCACGGGTGCCACGAATGATGAAAGAGTTTGATAGAGCTTTGAAGGTTGTTAGCAATGAGTGTTTTGTGAACAACTCACCCCTTTCTTCAAACTACCCACGACTAGGGAATATTGAAAGCAAATCAGTCAATACTTTCTTGATTTATGCCGCAACACTTGCGTATTAACACTGTACTGTTTTAGAATTCGATAGATCGTAACTAAACGCGTCTAACGATATATGATAATGTAATGTTTACGGCACTTTTAACATTATTATTAAGAGTTATTACAGAGCAAAGTTACACAGATACTGCTTGGTTGGACGTTGGACGTTGAGTGTTTATGGACGTTGGACGTTGAGTGGTTAGATCACATAGTTACTACAGAAGCTGCTAAAAGTACTATTACGAGCATTAAAATTAATTATGACATCTCGTGGTCTGACCATTTTCCACTACAAATGGAATGTAACTTAAACATGGTTTTACCTAATGTTAGTCCTATTAATTTTGTTCCCAATCCCGTTACCTGGGGAGAGAGGGACAGCGCGCAGATTAAAAAGTACACTGAGCTATGTACAGCTAAGTTGAGAGAGATAAGTTTTCCATCAGAATTTAGAAAATGTGGTGATATTACTTGTCATGACGCAGGGCATAAGGTGATATTGGATAATTTGTATAGTACAATAGTAGAAATATTAAACAATTCCGCCTCTATTTGTTATAATAAAAAAGCTATTTATAGGAATAGAAAGAAAAAAGCACATGTCGTAGGTTGGAATAGATATGTTGAGGAAGCTCATAGAGATGCTCGGCTCTGGTTTCAGGAATGGGTTGAGTACGGGAAACCATCAACCGGTCCTATTTACAAAAATATGCACAATTCTCGATTATATATAAGGTTTGCTGGAAGAGAACTCTATTTAGGGTTAAGCTCGCCTTTGCCATTATTTTTCCTCGTAAATGTTCTACTTGTATCATGTTTTTTTTGTGCAATAAAGAATTATGAATTATGAATTATATTTTAAATCAAAACTCAAATGGTGTCAAAATAATCAGACACAGATAAAAATGGATATAATTGCATCACTCCATACATCTAAGGACTTTGGAAAATTTTGGAAACAAACCAATAAACAGAACCCGAAGCCGAGCGTTCCTATGAGTGTGGAGGGTATTAGTGATCCCGCTCAGATCGCCAACCGGTTTAAGGACCATTTTTGTGTGCGCTCACCATTGGGGCTAGCACTTGAGGGGGCGGAGCAGGACGGGGTGCGTGGGGGCGAGCCTATTGTCCAGATTACAGCCAAGGAGGTGGCGCGGGTGGTGAGGAACATGAAGAGAGGTAAGTCCCCAGGACACGACGCGTTGAGCATTGAGCACTTAAAGCATGCGGGGTTCCACCTCCCGGGCGTGTTCGCCATGTTCTTCACCCTCTGCGTCGGGCACTCGTACCTACCGGCGGCGATGATGCGGACTGTGGTTGTTCCTATCCTTAAGAACAGGACTGGTGACGCATCCAGCCTGAACAACTACAGGCCGATATCACTCGCCACGGTCATAGCTAAGGTATTGGACGGTGTGATTGATAAGCATTTAGAAAAACACCTTAAACTGCACGATGCACAGTTCGGCTTTAGAGCCGGACTGTCCACTGAAACCGCAGTGTTAACCCTCAAACACACCGTCCAGTACTACACGAGCAGAAGCACACCTGTCTACGCCTGCTTTTTAGATCTATCAAAAGCTTTTGATCTTGTTTCGTATGACAGGTTGTGGCGGAAGCTCGCGACCAAGACCCAAATGCCTCCGGAGCTAATTTCGCTGTTTAAGTACTGGTACGGCAATCAGGACAACAATGTAAGCTGGGCGGGATCACTATCGGATGTGTACAGGCTGGAGTGCGGCGTGAGGCAGGGTGGAGGGACTTCACCGAGGCTTTTCTGCCTATACATAGATCGTCTGATCCGTGAGCTCAGCAGCACCCGGGTCGGATGCTCGATTGACGGGGTCACCGTGAACAATATTAGCTACGCAGATGATATGGTGCTGCTGAGCCCATCGATCAGTGCCCTCAGAAGGCTGATAGGCATCTGTGAGTGTTATGCGGGGGCGCACGGGCTCCGGAACAACGCGAGCAAGAGTGAACTGATGGTCTTCAAGGCGGGTTTAAAAACTTACGCTACAGTCCCACCAGTTACACTCGATGGCAATCAGCTGAAGCGAGTGTCGGAGTTTAAGTACCTGGGCCACTGGGTTACCGAGGCACTCACAGATGATGTAGACATGGAGAGGGAGCGGAGGGCGTTAACGGTTCGAGCTAATATGCTGGCCCGTAGGTTTGCGCGTTGCAGTGCGCAGGTAAAGACAACACTGTTTAGAGCGTACTGCCAGTCTTTCACACGTGCAGCCTATGGATCAAGCATACGCAGAAGACCTGGAACGCCCTTCGCGTCCAATATAATAATGCCTTCCGGTGGCTGATGGGGCTGCCGCGCTTCTGTAGCGCATCAGGAATGTTCGCGGAGGCGCGGGTCGACGGGTTCGCTGCAATCCTGCGCAAGAGATCGGCGTCGCTGATGCACAGGGTGCGCGGCAGCACCAACAGCTACCTGCAGGTCATTGCAGGAAGGCTGGATACAGCCTCCCCCTTATGAGGCACTGGACGAAGGCTCATATTATTTCCAAATGTAGTTATTAATGCGACAATTTAATTTAATTTTATTTATTTATTTTAATTTAATTTCATGTTAATTGAATCTCGCTATATGGACTTGTGTATGTAAACTGTGTGCATGTGCTGTGTCTGAAATAAATGATTATTATTATTATTATTATTAAGCACTTGGCGACATTAATACCTAGCCATTATTTTGAGTACTTACAGTAGTCTTGAAATCTCGTCAGGTCGTCTCGCAAACGATATGCATCGGTGAGAGACTGTATTTTGTGAAGGATTCTTATGTCGTCAGCATAAAGTATTATTTTCGAGTGCAGGAAGCAGACAAAACATAAGATGTGAACCATCTGAAGAGGTTATCTCTAATACCTACTTACTTACTTGTTTCTGGACTGATTTCCGCAACTAGGCCACAGGTGGGCCCATTTTGCGTGTCGGGTGGGGGGGGCTGCTAATCTTACCACCCGATGTCCTCCAGGAAGGCCAGCAGCTCGCTGACGCCGGTGCATGCCTCCCTAGGCGTCCTCGGTGTCCCAAGGTGTTGTAATCGTTGAGAAGCCAGGCTATCGCACTCTACAAGCACATGCGCGGCCGTCTCCTCTGCGTTCATGCACCCTCTGCATAGGGGGCTGTCCGTAATACCCAGATTAAATAGGTGTTTAAATAAGCATGCAGTGTCCTGTGACAATACCGACGATTTGTCGGAGTTTGTCCCGCTTCAGATTGAGGAGTTTTCGGGAGAATCTCGGGTTTAGAGCCGTGAAGGCCTCCTTCGAATGTCTACAATCTGGAATACTTGCCCAGTAGTCTTGGTGTTGTTTGGTTGTACGTTGACGGATCCATGAGCGGACTTGATTGAATGGTAGGGTATAATTGGTTCGGGCCCTGTCGGTTGCCGCTCCGAACCTCTCCTTGCCAGTGCATCAGCTTCGTCATTTCCTCTCGATCCGCTGTGTCCTTTTATCCATTGTAGGGTGAGTCCCGAGTTGTGTTCTCTCCTGTTCAGGGCCTGTAGTACAGCCGCGCTGTCCGAGAGGATCCTGATATTTTGGTCAGTTACCTTTCTTCACTGTAACACTTTCGTAATCCTAATGTTAAAACTCCTGCGCTCTCACGCCTAACGACACTGACAGCGTCACGCCACTGACAGCGTCACGTCACTGACAGCTTTGAGCGAAGCGAGCGACCAGCGACAATCGAGAGAATGAATCAGCTTTTTCGATTGTCACTGGCTGGACTGAACACCGACTTGCTTATTTGCTACGAGTAATCGTAAAAGTTTTATTTTAATTTTAAAAAACTACAAACACCTAGACACAGCTGACTTCTCGCTAAGTATTGTGTTCTAATCTCCCGAAACTTGTGAAACCCCAATTGGGTAAGTGTTGTGCTTTATACATGAATTAGAAAATAAGTCGGTGCAACGGCTCATGGTCTTTCATTTCATTTTTCTTGTATTTATTCTTGTAGTCTTAAGTAATCATTTCATATTCACTATACATTCCATGTACTTACTATTATAAGTACGTAATTCTCACTGCTTATTTTAGCTTTCTAATCCACTTGTTTGACTGCCTCATCACTGATTACTATTATTTGCTAGTTACCATTGCGTTCGGCACGAGCTTGGGATGTCGCAGTCAAACTTTGAAAGTGGACCATTTCTCAATGATCTGGAAATGAATTCCAGGGTTCACCCTACGGGCAGTTCTAACTGAAGAGTCCCACTGAAGTCTTCAGACCCACTTCATCATCATCATCATCATCATCATCCGAGCTCCACACGCGAGTCAGCGCCCATCCTGCGCGAGTCGGCGCCCATCTTGTTTGCTGCACTGGACCGACTCCCGCTCTTGCTAAGGCCAGTGGTATACTATAGTTTCACAACGCGATTCGGATACGACTCCTCAAAACTAAACTCACGACCTTGAGATGTATTCCTTTTTTTATAATTATATCTTATAAGTTGTTCTTCTTGTTTTCTTCATTCCTATCCGTAGACTAGCAAAAACAAGTAGAACTGTTTCATTGGCGCCCAATAGGTAAAAGTCGTATCCGTATTACGTTGAGTAGCTTATCGCATTTAGTAGTTTTTCTTTGGTGTTGGCTTAATTTTTTTTTTCACCTAGTTTTAAGTTTGATTTCTGCTAAAGCTTATATGTGAGTACATTCAAATTAATTGTGGTGTTTTTACCTTACATAGACTCCGTAGTTTTCTGTTGTTCTTACTGTATAATTTAGTTATTGATACCACATATAAGCTAACCGGTTGTGAACTTGTTTATAACATTAATTGTTTATGCTTTCAATTACTGTCACAACACTTACTCAATATGGCGTACATCATTAAGTTCCTCTCACTTCAAAAATCAGAACTAGAATATGAGGTTGAGCTTCGCGGTGGTACTAAAGGTTCCGTACAAGAGCTGCGCAAACTGATTATTAAACTTGCTCCGAACTTACCGTCTGAGGATATTTTAGAATCACATCTCGAGCCAGAACAAGATCTGATAGGGCTAAACGAAAGCTTAACCAAGGCTCAGAGCAATTTGGCTTCCCTTAAACAAAAATTCGACAAAAATCTTTTTTCTAGGACAGAAACCCTGTTACACCACATATATCACAGGGCAAACAGGTTAAGTAGTACCGAATCAATAGGAAGTGACTATCAAAAATGTTTTTCAACTTTTGAATATCTATATAAGGAGTTATCGGCACTAAGACCACGAATTCCACAGACTGCTCTCGAAACTACTTCGTCTTCCACGTTGACATCCGGTGCCGCTTCGGAGTCGAATGTACCTACTGTTGCTGTCAGTTGTGAGCGTAACGTGTCAGCTGAGGTTGGGAAATTAAAGTATTCTGGAAAAACTTGCGTGCGATCCTTCATACAAAGAGTTGAGGAATTCGTTCAATCTAGAAGCATTTCTTACGAGAAAATTTTGTCCTTGGCATTCGAGATTTTCACTGATGACGCCTTGCACTGGTATCGTTGTAACAGGGGTAGGATACAAAATTGGTATGAACTTTGCGAGCTACTGAAGGAGGATTTTAGCAGTAGTGATTACGACTACCGTCTTGCTGCGGAAATCAGATCACGCACTCAGGGAGAAACGGAAAGCATATCCATCTACCTTTCTATCATGCACGGTATGTTCTCTCGCCTTAGTAGGGACCTATCGGAAAACGAGAAACTTGATATCTTACTGCATAATATCCGACCCTGTTATGTTAGCACCTTGTTAGCTTCCCCGGAAATTAAAACTATCGACTCACTTAAATCAATTTGTCGTAGCTACGAGAATATTCAGGCTCGTTTTGCTCAATTTCGCGAACCGCCGAAAGCCTCGGCGAGTACCATAGCTCCCGAGTTTGCCTACAAGGGTTGCGATAGTAGCTCTAACCCCTGCGGCGATAAAAAAGCAGGTGTCTCCACTCTACAGAAAGACGATGGTGAAATGGTCGCAGCCCTGACATCGAAGACGGCTAGATTCTGTCCGCGATGCAGAACCAATGACCACTCCTTAAGATACTGTAAGGCAGAGCGGTTCCTTATCTGTTTCAAATGTGGAAAGAAAGGTGTCCGTCGATCAGAATGTCCCGACTGTAAGAAAACGGTCTCTAAAGACACTCCAAAAAACTAGTTAGTCAGGATTGTAAGGATAGTGTCAATCATCATAAACATTTTGATATTGATGAGTGGAAGAAATGGTTAGGCTTCATTTCTTCATTCTTCACCTATAACGCTGTCTCATCAATCCGCGATGACAATCCTAACATCGACAAGTCCCGACCTTATGTCGCCGTGAACATAGGTACTAAACCTTTTATCGGTCTTCTTGATTCCGGCTCCTCTTCTACTATTTTAGGGAACGGAAGTCATCAATGCTTACCTAGGGATAGCACTAAATTGTTAGATTGCGAGAAGGTTCACTTTGTTAGTGCTGGTGGTAACAAGCTTGAGGCCATTGGGGTTCTAGAATAGAATAGAAGAATAGAATATAAATTTATTCGTTACAGAATTTACACAGCTTAGACTAAAATACATAATTAACCTAAATTAAAATTAAGTGTAAACTCAGTAACAAAATGGCTCTGCCTCAGCATGGGTTGGTTGACTAGCAAGCTAGCAACCAACGCTGGTCTTCCGTCAGAGCCATATGTTGGCTTTACGGACTAACTACTCAAACAGACAAATATAAAAATCAAACATAAAAATCAAACAGAGACAAACTTGAAAAGACAAATATAAAAACTTCCAATATAAAAATAAAAAATAACAAATGTGGGATATGCTCGTACCTATTTTAATAAAGTACAGTAAGTATTTAATGACTAAGTATATGACTAATAAGAGTAATTTAGGAGATGAAAGTTATTTAATAAGTATTAATGTTATTTAACTAGTAGGTATTAATACAATATTTCTAAAGAACACTTGTGTCGTGTCTAAGACTTTCCTGTTCCTGCTGATGGTTAAGCAGAAAATTCTTTAATTTAAATCTAAAACTATGTAAACTTTGCAGGTTCCTTATCGGTGGCGGGATATTGTTCCAGCACTTTGAAGCTGCATAGCGGAAGCTGCCTCTGAAGCAGGCTGAGCTATGCCGCTGTGTCTCGAGCTGCTTCGAGCACTGGCGAGATTTACAAGATCTGGAACTGGACAACCATGACAACTTCTCGTAGAGATAAGACGGCGATTTGTATTTTATAACACCAAACATAAGACATGCCAGGTGCAATTTGCGACGATGTTTCATTTTCAGTATCAAATGTTTATTTAAAAACGGTGTCACATGGGCTCTAAACGGAACATCAAAACAGAAACGGGCACAGGCATTTTGGACTCGCTGTACTAGTCTTTGCGTCCTAGAGAGTAATCGGGGTCCTATTACCACGTCTGCATAGTTCAGCTTTGACAGAACAATAGACTCTACCAGCCGGATACGTAAATCAGGACTGAGGTACGGTCTCATTCGGTAGAGCACCTTCAGTCTATAGAAACAGTTCCTGACAGAGTCAGCAACATGCTTCTCATAGCGAAGGTGACTATCCACCAGTAGGCCAAGGTTCCGTGCCTCGTAGACTCGCTCCACTGACTCACCCATTAGAACCACATTCTGAGTAGGGTTTAGACGCTGTAGCTGATGTGCAGTGCCAAAGATCAAATATTTGGTTTTATTAGGGTTAAGCAGAAGACTGTTTCTCATGGACCATTCAGCAATATTAGACAGGTCTTTATTAAGGTTTTCTATTGTACTATTAATATCAGATGGCTTGCAAGAAATAAATACCTGAATATCATCTGCATAGATATGAAATTTGCAGTGTTTTATGACAGTTTGTATGTCGGCAGAAAATATAATAAACAGGAGCGGCCCAAGTATGGACCCCTGTGGTACCCCTCGTCTAACAGGCATAAATTCGGAAATTAAATCATTCCCATCACTACGAGAAACCTTTGTGCACTGGTAACGGTCACTAAGATAGCTATTGAACCAACGTAGGGCTCCGTGATCAAGGCCGTAATAATTTAATTTTGACAATACCAAATTTATATCTAAAACATCAAAAGCCTTAGAAAAGTCGAGCAGCACGAGTAGAGTACAAAGCCCTTTGTCTTGTGCGTACAGTATTTCGTCCGTAACATCAAGTAGGGCAGTCATGGTGCTTCGCCCTTTTCTGAAACCAGATTGAACCCCAGGCAAAATTCCATTATGTTCGACGTACACTGATAACTGCTGGCTTACTACCTTTTCCAACACCTTTGATAAGCACGGCAGTATACTAATAGGTCTAAGCTCAGTAATTAAAGTGGGAGTAGGTATTTTAGGTACTGGTTGCACTATAGCCCGTTTCCAGCAGTCGGGGAAAACAGAGGTTGTAATTGATTTATTAACTATAGAAGTAATGGTTCCGAGAGAATCAGGTAAAGTCATCATTAACATGTCCAAGCTAATCAGATCACAACCTACTGCTTTTGATTTAATTCTACATAAAATTTTCAAAATGTGGTCTGAACTAACAGGTTTCAAAACAAATATTGAATCGTTGAATTTACGAAAATCAAAAAAAGTGAGATCAGAAATTTTTACGGAAGTACGTGGCATAGCCAAAAAATAAGAGTTAATTGTATCAGCATCTTGCAAATGAAGGGGAAGCTCGGGATTATTCTTAGGCAAAAGCGTGCTCTTCAAATTCTTCCAAAGGGTTTTCGGGTCACTGATTTTGTTATTAATATTTGTATTGAAGTATGCTTTCTTATCGTGATAGAGAGCTTGGTTAACAGCAGACTTAAGGGTTTTATAATACTTTTTCTTGCTCTCTGACTTGTTATTATGATACTCTACTGCCGCCCCGTCACGCAGCCTCATCATTAGCTTAACAGTATCAGTGATCCAAGGATGTGATCTTGTCTTGATGAGCACGGTTTTCAAGGGAGCATGCGCGTCAAATAGAGCCAAAACACTCGAATTAAAACCGTTAACAATATCGTTAACGTTATCGAGTGCTGCAATTAGGTCCCATCTGATAGAGTTTAAATCTAAGTTAAAGCTATCAAGACAAATATATTTCATGGGCCTGTAATTGATCATAAAGGGTTTTTGTTTACATTTTTTAATACTAAGTTCACAAAATACAAGGCAATGACCAAAAAGTGATCCTACTGGCTCAACAGCTATCCTATTGGCTATAATATCAGTGCAGATAACATCAATTAATGTCTGTGAGGTTTCAGTGAAATGTGTAGGCGAAGAAACCAACTGGCATAAATTAAGACATGAAAGGAAGGTGGATAGCTTGACAGATTTTACTTCAATAGCGTTAAGAAGATTTATATTAAAGTCACCGAGTAATACCAAATGATCGCAGCTAGGTAATGAATTAATAGAGTCGGTTAGGGCGTCAAAGAAAAGATCAGCATCCAACCAGGGTGGCCTGTACGCCGTGCCGATAGCAAGTTTTTTCCCATTAACAGTCAGAGTGAGCCACATTTGTTCGACTGTTTTGTGCTGCGGGTCAACCGGGTGAACCCATGTACGCACGTTTACACCACGCTTAATATAGAAGCCGACCCCACCACCGCGCGAGCGCACCTCCCGTGGTCGCGGAATATGCCTCAGTCGGTAGCCCGCCACGGCGGGGGCACGGTCTTCTTCACCTGGTCTGAGCCAGGTCTCATTGATGGCGAGAACATCCAGGTCAAGCCGTAGAAGTGAAGCAACGAGGTTGTCATGATTGGTGCCGAGGGAACCTGCATTAAATAAACCAATTTTTAGGAAACTAAAAATAAATCAGAAGGAAAGTGAGCACGACAAGACAAATGTAATTTGAGTTACAAACTGAGTGCCGTAAACGTAATACCATTTTCACTTGAAACACAAACAAAGTTGGTAGAGTATGCATGAAAGGTAAAAATAATATGAACCATTTTGTTACAATAACAATGCATCTCATACGATATACCACCCGGCAAACGGAGTATTTCGTTCTTAAAAATATGACTACATAACATCCAAACAAAGTTAAAGCAATATCGCAAATAGTAATCAAAATAAATAAATACACATTTTCCAAAATATAGTTTAAACAATAGATACTGTAGTTTCCATGTAACACAGATAAAGTTAAGGGAATGTTGGCATGATTATAAGGACAACATAAAAACATTGAGTATACTACTTTCATGATACAACATAGACAATAGTTACTATACTTTAGCACCGTAAAACTGACCAACAAAAGAGCTTTAAAACCGTAATACTTATTTATTAGAGAGATATCAAGTAAGAGTACACAAGTGTTAACAAGATTGTTTAAGCTAGTAAGTGTTCCCACTGTAGAGCAGCAAAACTGGACACACATGAAAGAAGACGATAACAAGTTATTACAATGATAGAAATAAGTCAGCAGACTAAGCTTTAAAAATGCGTGAGACATCGGCTTCCGTACGAAAAGGGTAGGCCGGCTTGCCCTCACCTTCTCGCGCGTAGGGTCGACCGTTCTTCGTCCATGAGTACCGCCATTTGCGCTCCTTGCACTCTTCACGCACCCGATGGAACAGCTGCCGGTTGGCTCTTGTTAGTCGCTCATTGACATAAATTCGCTGCCCAGGCGCGGGCAGGCCGAGGTCCGTAGACTTGAGTTCACGGCGCACGCGCGCTGCACTTAGTAACTCATCCCGCAGATGCCGACGTGCCAGGCGCACCACCAGGCGCCGCGGCCCCTTCTTATCAGTGGAGTCCGGCCGTGCAGGAGGCCCCACGCGCTCGGCGAACACGATGTCGCGACTTTCTAATGACACACCTAGTTTTGCCGCCAAAACGATAGCAGATTGAATGGGATTCTCGCCTTTTACTTCTGGATACTGCCCAATGTCGAGGTCGGTCAGCAGCGCCTCCTGGTCACGGTCATTTAACTCACATTTAAGCTGATTGACCGTTTTCTCCAGCTCAGCCACCGCGATCGCCCCAGATGCCTCCTCTCTGGCCTCCATCACATCCAGTCGACGCTCGATGTCTACCATGCGATCATTGATAGCCGCCACAGTGGCCCGAAACTCTACCATTTCGCTGCGATAAAGTCGCAGCTCTGCCATGTATTCAGCCATCTCTCGCCGCATGTCTATAATATTCATGTCCGCAGGCGGAATGAGGGGGGGGACCTCCGAGTTAGAGGTTAAGGGTGAGCTGGCAACAGTAGCGGCATTCGTACTTGAAGCAGGTGTAACAGTTAATCCCTTTACCGGCGTATTATCACCCTTCTTAGTTCTCTTTTTGCAGCCAGGGCAGGCCCAGTCCTTGCTCAAAGTTGTTGACTCTGGTATTCCAAGACACGCTTTATGGAAAAGGCCAGCGCAGAAGCCACAAGTAGCGGCACCTACCGGTGAAATAAATTTTTTACACGCCCCACAGGCAACCATGGTTCTTAGATTTAAGGTTCCTCAATCAATGTATTGGTAAAATGATACCACTCTTTTACACTAGGTGGCGTTGATGGTCACAATCGTATGAGGAGTTGTAGGTGGCAGTAGTAGTACCGTTTGCAGAGTGAGTAGTGCAGACACTCGTCACAAGGTGGCACCAGGGTGCTAGGCTAAGACTATCGGGATTGTTAGAGTTCCCTCAGCAACAGGTAAATCTACCCTCTAGTAAAATATAAATAGTCTATGTAAGTCTAGTTCTTTGGAGATTTCTAGACGTTCACTGGCACGTAGGAGCTAGCAAACACTCACTCAACTGGGGCAGGTAACAGACCGCACACTAATAGCACTTAGAACGAACACCTTAAGCCTTTACTATTTTTAATTGATTAAACAGAGACACAGTGATGTTGTGTATGAGCGTCCGTAACGCCAACTGAACAACTGCCAACTTCTAGAACTTCCCATTAAATTTCAAACCCAAACCAACACACTTAAGGTATTTGTAGTTCCCGACATAAAACACTCTCTCATTTTGGGAATGGATTTTTGGAGAACATTTGGTTTGTTTCCTAAATATCTGGACCACATTGCTTATTACAAAGATTCTGACGAAATTTTCACTGCTGATTTTGTCACTAAGCAAAATTGT
Organism: Eupithecia subfuscata; assembly: GCA_963564075.1. NCBI lineage: Eukaryota > Metazoa > Arthropoda > Insecta > Lepidoptera > Geometridae > Eupithecia > Eupithecia subfuscata. Next base: position 7,219,831 of record OY751096.1, on the reverse strand, counting down.
AATCTTCACTCTTATGATAACTTGCCGGACGAGCAAAGATCAACGGCGGACCAAATGATACTACGATTTCGGGATATCTCTTACGAAGAACGTGGACTTGGTCGTACTAGCTTGACCACACACGTAATTGACACTGGTGACGCTACTCCTATACGTCAACGGTACTATAGAATGTCCCCAGAAAAGCAACGTATTCTGGTGGAACAGTTAGACGAGATGCTTAAGGAGGATGTTGTGGAACCATGTGAAAGTCCTTGGTCTTCACCGGTCCTTTTGACACCTAAAAAGAACGGTGAATTGAGGTTTTGCTTGGATAGCCGAAAACTCAACTCCGTAACCAAAAAAGACGCGTACAGCCTACCATATATTTCCGAAATCCTTGATAATCTCCGTGACGCTAGATACCTTTCAAGCGTTGACCTTTCCAAAAGCTTCTGGCAGATTCTTATTCGGGAGGAGGATAGGCAAAAGACAGCGTTTTATATACCATCTCGGGGTACCTTCCAGTTTAAATCAATGCCTTTCGGCTTAACTAATGCTCCAGCCACTCAACAAAGGTTGGTGGATGCTTTATTTTATGGTCCTGAATTCGAGCACAAGGTTTTCGTCTTTGTTGATGATATTATTATCGTTTCCAATAGCTTCGAACAACACATCTCACTGCTTAATCGCGTCTTAGATAAGCTAAAGTTGGCTAATTTGACGATTAACTTCAAAAAGAGTCAATTTTTCAGGAGCCAGTTAAAATATTTGGGATATGTCGTAGACTCGAACGGGTTGCAGGCTGACCCAGATAAGGTAAAATCAATTGTAGACTATCCCGCACCCACTAACCGAAAAGAGGTACGACGTTTCCTTGGAACTGCGTCTTGGTACCGTAGGTTTATACCTAACTTCAGTGCCTTGGCTTCCCCCTTGAATAAGCTAACGTCTCAGAAAAAGAATTCTCCTCCATTTGCATGGTCTGCTGACGCTGACGTCTCCTTTCATAAACTTAAATCCCATCTTGTGTCCGCACCTATTCTATCGTGTCCTGACTACTTTAAGCCCTTCGAAGTACATACTGATGCAAGTGATTACGGCATTGGAGCTGTACTCACTCAAATTCTAGATGGTCAGGAAAAGGTTATAGCTTACATGAGCAAGTCACTCACACAGCAGGAACGGAATTACAGTGCCACAGAACGCGAAGCCTTAGCTGTTTTACTAGCAATAGAGCACTGGCGATGCTATCTCGAGAATGGTTCGACGTTCACTGTCTTTACGGACCATTCCTCACTTAAATGGTTCCTGAATCTTAATAACCCAACAGGTAGACTAGCAAGGTGGGGAGTTCGTCTCTCTGCTTTCAAGTTTGAGATTAAGCATAGGAAGGGCGCCGAGAACGTGGTTCCCGACAGTTTATCTCGCGCTGTACCGGTTACAGCTATTGACTCTGCTCCCCTGATACCTCAAACTAATGATGCTTGGTATACGAAACTATTTAAAGGTTGCCAAGAGTCTCCTACATCGTTCTTAAATTATCGTGTGGAAAATAACAGCTTGTTCAGGTATTGTAAATCTTTAAATCCGCTGACTAGGGAATTTGAGTGGAAGGAGATAGTTCCGTCAGAAAAACGGCAAGAAATAATTTCACAAAATCACTCAGAACCGACTTCTGGGCATTTTGGAATTTTCAAAACATACAAGCGCCTCAGTTTAAAATATTTTTGGCCAAAAATGCACCAGGACGTAGCTAATTTTGTCACTAGCTGTGATGTGTGCCTGTCTCACAAGCATCCTACTCATGCTACGCTTGGCAGAATGGGTCGCCCTAAAGACTGTAGCCGCCCATTTCAAATGCTCAGTATGGATTTAGTTGGTCCTTTACCTATCACTAGAAAGCAGAACACCTTCTTACTCGTCGTTACTTGCTGCTTCTCTAAGTACTGTTTGCTGTTCCCAATAAGACGAGCAACTTCCGAAATAATAATGCGTATCCTGGAAGAACAGATCTTCTTAGTCCACGGCATTCCTAGCACTATTCTGATGGATAACGGTAAACAGTTTACTAGCAATGGCATGAAAGCTCTGCTAACTAACTATAAAATCCCGAATGTCTGCTTTACCCCGTTGTACACTCCGCAGGTGAATACTGTAGAACGGTACAACAAAACCATTATGACCGCTGTCTCAACCTTTATTGAAAGTGATCACCGTACCTGGGATATTAACATACCCAAGATACAATTTGCTCTAAATAGCGCCGTAAATGAGGTAACCGGATTCACACCTTCGTTTCTTGTCTTCGGGCGGGAATTAGTTAGCTGCGGATCACACTATGTCGACCCTGACTTGGAGGGTAGTATTATATTCACACCGCGTGACAGTTATGCAGAAAACTTAGGTCATCTTCATAAAATATTCGATAAAGTGCAATTATCACTATTAAAAGCTCATTCAAGAAATACTTCGCATTATAATTTAAGGCGCAAAAACGTTGAGTTTACCATAGGCGACATCGTATGGAAACGTACCTTCTACCTTAGTGACAAGGACAAGAGATTCTGTAAGAAATTAGCTCCAAAATTCATAAAATGTCGCATTGTAGCAAAAAAATCTAAGCTCGTTTATGAACTAGAAGATATGGCAGGTCAAAACTTAGGAACCTGGCATGTCAAAGATTTCAAGCTGACGTGACTATTTCTATCGGATTTTCCTTATAAAAATCCAAACCTAAAAAGGGGGGTATGTAACACTTTCGTAATCCTAATGTTAAAACTCCTGCGCTCTCACGCCTAACGACACTGACAGCGTCACGCCACTGACAGCGTCACGTCACTGACAGCTTTGAGCGAAGCGAGCGACCAGCGACAATCGAGAGAATGAATCAGCTTTTTCGATTGTCACTGGCTGGACTGAACACCGACTTGCTTATTTGCTACGAGTAATCGTAAAAGTTTTATTTTAATTTTAAAAAACTACAAACACCTAGACACAGCTGACTTCTCGCTAAGTATTGTGTTCTAATCTCCCGAAACTTGTGAAACCCCAATTGGGTAAGTGTTGTGCTTTATACATGAATTAGAAAATAAGTCGGTGCAACGGCTCATGGTCTTTCATTTCATTTTTCTTGTATTTATTCTTGTAGTCTTAAGTAATCATTTCATATTCACTATACATTCCATGTACTTACTATTATAAGTACGTAATTCTCACTGCTTATTTTAGCTTTCTAATCCACTTGTTTGACTGCCTCATCACTGATTACTATTATTTGCTAGTTACCATTGCGTTCGGCACGAGCTTGGGATGTCGCAGTCAAACTTTGAAAGTGGACCATTTCTCAATGATCTGGAAATGAATTCCAGGGTTCACCCTACGGGCAGTTCTAACTGAAGAGTCCCACTGAAGTCTTCAGACCCACTTCATCATCATCATCATCATCATCATCATCCGAGCTCCACACGCGAGTCAGCGCCCATCCTGCGCGAGTCGGCGCCCATCTTGTTTGCTGCACTGGACCGACTCCCGCTCTTGCTAAGGCCAGTGGTATACTATAGTTTCACAACGCGATTCGGATACGACTCCTCAAAACTAAACTCACGACCTTGAGATGTATTCCTTTTTTTATAATTATATCTTATAAGTTGTTCTTCTTGTTTTCTTCATTCCTATCCGTAGACTAGCAAAAACAAGTAGAACTGTTTCATCACTACATAACATCCCAATATTGCCAGTATGGGAAGGGATAGATGCATATACCCACTATAGAGGATCTACACCGGGCAGTCAAACAACTAAAGAATGGAAAGAGCCCAGGAAATGACGGTATCCAGGCGGAGCTCATAAAAGTGCGATGCCTTTTACCTCTACTGCACAATTTGATCGTGAAGTGTTGGCGCGAAGGGTATGTGCCTCAAGATATGCGCGACGCTAATATAATCACCCTCTATAAGGGCAAAGGAGATTGCGGTGATTGTAACTCTTACCGTGGTATCTCTCTCCTGAGTATTGTAGGTAAAGTCTTCGCTCGCGTCATCCTGAGCAAACTACAAAAACTCGCAAGCCGTATCTACCCAGAGTCACAATGTGGATTCCGTGCCGAGCGCTCAACAACTGATATGATTTTTAATCTGCGTCAGTTACAAGAAAAATGTAGAGAACAGCAAACACCTCTGTTCATAGCATTTGTTGATCTCAACAAAGTCAGCAGGGAAGGACTCTACTCGGCTCTTGTAAAAATTGGTTGTCCTCCTAAAATCCTAACCCTCATAAAAATCGTTTCACGACGACATGAAGGGAACAGTCGTTTTTAAGGGCAAAACATCTAAGCCTTTTGAAATGATGCGAGGAGTGCGTCAAGGCTGCGTGTTGGCCCCCACACTTTTTGGCATATTCTTTTCCCTGCTTCTTAAGTCTGCGTTCGGCGACTCACTACAAGGTATTCATATGCACACCAGAAATGATGGCAAGCTCTACAACATTGCTCTACTCAAGTCCCATCGTCACCGCGAGGACCTTTTCATTGTTCGTCGACGACGCGGCTTTTGTGGCTTCAACACCCTAAGAGCTTCAGAGCATAGTCGATAAGTTTTCTACTGCCTGCACGCATTTTTCCATGTCTATCAACATAAGGAAAACTGTAATAATGGCTCAGGGTACCACCGAAAAACCAGTTATTCTGTTAAACAGTGTACCTTTGGAGGTTGTTGATAGTTTTTGTTACCTGGGCTCATCTTTGTCGGCAAATCTTTCCCTTGACGGTGAGATTAACACCCGTATTGGCAAGGCCCCTACAATGTTCGGCAAGCTACGTACAAGAGAATGGGATAATAAACATCTTTTCATTAGAACGCGGATCATTGTTTACCAATCATGCATCTTGAGCATACTTTAGCACGGGGCTGAGTCCTAGACATCGTATGCCAAGCAGGAACGGAAGCTCAACAACTTTCACATGCGCTGCCTCCGCAACATATTGGGCATTACCTGGAAAGATAAAGTTACAAACGAGAGAGTCTTGGAAATTGCACAGATGCCCAGCATTATCGCCCTGCTGAAGCAAAGACGTTTACGATGGCTGGGGCATTACACAGGATGGAGCAGTCTTGTTTGCCGAGAAAAACTCTCCTTTCAGAAGTCTTAAACGCCAGACGACCAGTCGGTCGCCCCATATTGCGTTGGAATTTTTCAAATAAAATCCTATTTTTTTCGGGTAGTGGTAACTCAACAAGGGTCGCGAACGACTGCCCTCTCTCGACGTGGCTCCAAAACAATTTAACAATTTTTATTTTCTCGGAACACGTTGTTCAACCTCTGCCTGCATACCAGCTGCATCTTCTGTTAAAATTCAAAACGTGGTTTTATTTAATCGCCTACAAAAAGTCTTGGTCCATTCGAGCGGATTCGTAAAATCAGTGAACTGCACAGTTGTGTTTCAACATGTCGGACGAAACGCCATCGAACATTCTTACGCGCCGACAACGACAGGCACTTTTGGATTCTAAGAAGCTGGAATTTGCACCTACGAAAAAGGAGTTGAACATGAGCCTTCATTGCGACACGAATGTTCCTCAATCGTCGCGAGAAGGACACGAATCGACGCCGATGCCGAAACACACCGTCAAAATGGCGACTCCCGGTATTGCGCAGCAATCAACGTGTGCTTCGAGAACCACCATTTGTTTAAAGAAAACCACAACGTCTTCAATCGCACGTCGTAAACAACTCGAATTAGAAGCGGTGGAAGCTAAAGCCAGGATTCAGATGGAGTTAATTGAGAAGAAGCTTGAGGCTGATCTTGCCAAAGTCGACCGGGATAGCGAGAAGGCTAGTCGCATCGGCACGGATGTCTCTCCTGACGAAGTCCTTGGTGCCTATTGTTCGTCCCCGCCCAGCGAGAACCGAGTGCACGATAACGTGGAAAAGTGGCTGGACACGCACTGCCCATCACCCGTCCAGCACGACCATAGCATCCAACAGCTTGCCCATACGCAGAAGAATCTGATGAACCAGTCTACATCATCTCGCCATGCCTCGTGAGCTACCTGTCTTTAGTGGTGACAGTATCGAGTGGCTACATTTCAAAAGAGCTTATGATGATTCGTCACGTGTGTGTAGATTCAGTGACAGTGAGAACCTGTGGCGCCTACGTAAATCCCTACGAGGCGAGGCCAAGGAAGCAGTGACTGACTTGCTGATTGGCAACACTCCGCCGTCAGCAGTTATGGAAGCACTGGAACTCAGGTTTGGCCGTCCCGATATTATTTTCAGCAATATAACGATGCAATTGAGAAAGCTACCATCGTTACCTACTCAGTACCAGCACGATCTGATCACCTTGTCCGTCAAAGTCAATAACTGCGTGGCCACCATAGGCGCACTTGACCAGAATGACTACCTACGAAGCCCCGAGCTCGCCGCAGCTATTGTCTCTAAATTGCCGAGCACCTTGATAGGTAGATGGACAGAGTTTACCTACAATCGTCTACGAGAAGGCAGATCTAGGCTAGAACTATTAGCCACATTTTTGCAGCTGGGGGCTGAGATGATATCAGTCGTCGGATGTACTCAGCCGCGGGAAAAGAAGCCCGAGGCGCCCGCGCCGCCCAAACGCGCCGTGAACACATCCTCCGTTGATGCTACTAATGATTGCAAGTTTTGCCAGAAAGGCAACCATATCCTTACGGAATGCCGCGCATTCAAACGCGCTATGCGAAAGGATAAATGGCGTTTTGTTAAAACGCGCGGTCTTTGTTATTGTTGTCTACAGAAAAGACACAATAAAGACACAACATGCCCTGCACCAGTTTGTGACATCTATGAATGCGGCAAGTCGCATCACCGCCTACTACATTGGATTAAGCCTGAGACGACGCCACCGTCAGCTGATAAGGCGCCCTTGACCCCGGAACCTACCTTACCTGCACCCGACGCGCCAGTGTTACATTTCGCACGGGAAAGTGGTGACGTCGAAAGCTGCGTCGGCGCAGCTCCTGAAGAATTCGCGTTATTAAAAGTGATCACGGTTCGGTTACGTGGCCCTAAAGGTGTCGTAAACACCCACGCCCTTCTGGACGACGGTGCCCAAGTGTCGGTGATCGATGCCGAATTGGCAGATAGCCTAGGTCTCAAGTGTAGTAGTGCTCAGCCTATTAGATTTACGGATGCGTTCGGTTTATCAATCTGAAGTGCCTAGTGTTAGGGTTGAAATAACGGGACAGGACAAAACCCGTTATGACTGTAAGTTTCGCAAATGTGATAAGTTACAGCTGTGTTCACAAAATCCATCTATTTTAAATAGTGTAAATAGTTCGCACTTTTCGCATATCAAGCACTTGATCTGTACAGGCACTAATGTGAAGCTTCGTCTACTTATTGGTGAGGATAATTACTTCCTGATGGCTCCACTTGAGGTAATACATGGAGACAGGAACTCGCTGTACGCATCACGATGTCGGTTGGGATGGACCGTCCATGGTTTCCACCGCGGCCGCACTCACTCTTCGAAGTCCGGGGTAAGTGACCAAAATGTTTTCCACCTCGCTCACTCTCGCAACCCTGATGATAGTGATGATGTGCATAATTTTCACAAACTTAAGGATTTGATTAAACACTCGTTCGATTTCGATTTAATAGGAATTTCACCCGTATCGCGCGACTATACGGATCATATTCGCGCTGTTGAGATTTTAGATAAGACAGCTCGCCAAGTCGGTGTTCAGTGGGAAGTAGGTTTGCCCTTTAAGAAAGATGTGTTTAGCATGCCCGATTCCTACCACAATGCCTACTCGCGTCAGCAACTATTGTTACTACGAAAGCTTCGTCAAAATGCTGACTTTGCTGCTCGCTATAAAATTGAGATAACCAAATTGTTAGATAATAGTTACGCTCGAGAACTTACTGATAAGGAATCGCATTCCTCAGCTTGGTATTTACCGCACTTTGGTATTCAAAATATAAACAAACCTGAAAAGTTACGGGTAGTTTTTGATGCAGCGGCAAAAGTAGATGGCCTGTGCCTTAATGATTATTTATTAACAGGACCGGATTTATATAATTCACTCTACGGAATTATGCTTAGATTTAGTGAGAATAGAATTGTTATCATTGGAGATAATTATTCGCGATATGTTTCTAAGGGTGAAAATTCGCCCGGAAGACCAGCATGTACTTCGATTCTTGTGGCAAGAATCCTCGGAAAGCCCGATGAAGGTTTGTTCGATGCAAAGCCTTATTTTCGGCGCTACATGCTCTCCGTTTATTGCGCAATATATAAAAAACAAAAATGCTTTAAAATATGAGGATTTAAATTCCAAAGCTGTCCAAGTAATTGAAAATAATTTTTACATGGATGATTGTTGTTACTCGACCTGCGACGAAAAGAAGGCAATTGATTTAATTCGTGACATAACATTGATTAACAGCAAGGGTGGTTTTGAGATACGAGGGTGGTCTAGCAACAGTACACAGGTGTTAGATTCGGTACCTACGGATGCACTGGCGCGCTCAGCTGTTCAGTTCAAACATGGAGCTATGAATACAAGTGAGCGCACGCTAGGATTGATATGGCATCCTGCCGAAGATTCATTCGGGTTTCAGATTTCGCTAGATAGAATACCGACCGATATTTTGAATGGTTCTTCGCCACCTACTAAATCGAAAATGCTTAGCATTATAATGTCAATTTACGATATACATGGTTTTTTATCGCCGTTTGTTATAAAAAGTAAAATCATTTTCCAAGATGTGCACAGGTCGAAAGTAGATTGGAAATGCCGCATCCATTCTGACGAACACATAAAATGGGTAAAATGGTTAGATGAATTAAAACTTTTAGAGTCATTATCATTACGCACACCTAGGTGGTATAACAAGGTAGACAGTTGGACGCCGTGCTATCCCTTATCAGTAGGTGTAGGTAGCAGTGCCGAGTCTATTGTTAATAAACAACTGCACATATTCTGTGACGCTTCTTTGAAAGCGTATGCTGCCGTTATTTATTGGCGTCTTATTCGAGCTGACGGGAATGTTTTGATTTGTTTTGCGGCAAAAAATTTGGTTTTTAGCTCATACTCGATGAATGCACTAATTTGATTAAGTTTTCATGATTAGTTAATCTAAGATCCGGCTGCAGAATTAGTGCATTCATCGAGTATGAGCTAAAAACCAAATTTTTACGCATATTTGCGATAAGAAGAATATAATCTACTAGGGTGCCTATCAAAATGTGGCTGCTAGTATTTTTAATTAAATTATTGTAAATTGATCTTTCTGAAAAAAAAAATAACTTTTTTTAATTAATATATCGTCCACTTCACGGCAATGTATAAAAAGACTGAAAAATCACGGCGGCCGTTGCGCCCTTGGCCGCACCTCTTTGCAGCCAGGTGTAACAGGTATGATTTTGTTATATTTATACGTTCATAATGTACAGTCATTACATATTTATAAATAGTAAATTAAAGAAAAAAATTATTTTTTGCGCAACGGCAACCGTGATTTTTCAGTCTTTATATATTGCCGTGAAGTGGAAGATATTTTATTTTCAAAAAATTAAATAATCTTTTCCGAAAAATCATCATCTAACAACAACTAGCGGTCACATTTTGATAGGCAACCTAGTAGATAATTATATATTCTCCTTATGACAATATGCGCAAAAATTTGGTTTTTAGCTCATACACGATGAATGCAGTAATTCTGCAGCCGGATCTCGTACTTAGTGTCCAGGCTAGGTTTCAAATATGAAGTCGATGCCAATTACCGGTTTACACAGATATTGTTCTAGATTTGAATAAGCATACATGCTACTTTCATCCCATAAAAACAAGTACGAAGCCGCGGGCAGGAGCTAGGAGAGTACATAATACTAAAAGACCACCAGACCAGCGCAGCCTTATTGTCTAAGTGAACTCTACAATTTTATACTGGACCGTGCGTTCGGTAACGTAAAACTGACCGCCCATTATTCTGTTCCGAGTTTATCAAGCCACCGGAAACCGAAAAGCTCGCGAAAATCATGTACAGAACAGGAATATCCGATAGATAACGTAGCATCGAAATATTAATTAATAGAGATGCGTCGAATTTAAATTATCGTTGAGATTACAAATAGGTAACGAAATATCCTTTTAGAACTCTAACCTAACAATAATTCTGCCCAGAATTCGGGAAATCTATTCTGCTATTGCAGCATTACAATTATTAGTAGGAGAGATGACGAGAGATGAGAGAGACAAGACGACCTCTGTGGCGCAGCGGGCGAAGGTCTGCCTGCGACGCAGGAGGTTGCGGGTTCGATTCCCGCCTCAGGACAAATGTTTAAACGATCTGCAGACATTTGTCCAGGGCGTTCTGGATGTTTTCTATGTTTAATAAAAAATATCTATCTATGTAGTGTATTGTATTAAGTACATCAGTTATCAGGTACCCATAACACAAGCTCTGCTTAGCTTGGGGCTAGATAATGCTGTGTGAATTGTCCAGCATTATTTATTTATTATATTATTAAAGAGTCCTGCCTACTGTGTTTAAATAACAGTTTCCTTAACGAATATAATATCTCGACTTGCTCAAAAGAACGGTGCGGTCAAATTTACAGGTTGTGGATTATTTCTTTCATTTGTAGGTTTAGGTACTAAGCGGTTTTCTCCAACTTTTTAGGTTACTTTTAAGGTTTGGAACTCGTTGCCTGCTTTTTAACTGACTTCGAAAAAAGGACCTCCTCCTTGTTCGAAATCTGTTAAAAATTCTATGTTTGGCTGTAGTAAGTACCTATCTAATATGTTAATTTTGTATGTTCGTTGATTTCTCCGTCAATTATGAAGACTGCGATGATTCTTTTGCAATTGGATAGAAGATCCTGAGGTGGTCCTCATTCCCGAGTGATTAGTATTGTCTCGCAAAACTAAAAAAAAAAAACAGTTTAAAACTAAAGGATTCGATACCTAGGTCTTTAATTTTTTTAAACAATACATTTATGTACAAAAGAGTGAATAGGTGTCTTCAAGACCGGACCTTCGTGTTACCATTACCACCGTCGCCCACATCTTAACATAGAGAAGAAAATGTGGTCAAACGAAGGTTTACTCAATGTTATATACAAAAACAAAAATTGTTCAGTAAATGCAAAAAAAAACAAGACCCGTCAAGTGCGAGTGTAACTCGCGCGCCGAGGGTTTCGAACTTTTCCCGCTAGTAAGAGTAGGGTAAGTCCACTCCGTCCGGTATCCGTCCCACGTCTGGAACTCCAGGGCGCGCTGACGGCTGCTCGTCTCGCAGACACCCTGCAGCGAGAACACAAAGACCACAAGCCTGACAAGCGCTACTTCTGGACGGACTCACAGACCGTTCTACAATGGATACGCAGTGATCCTAGGAGCTATAAGCCGTACGTAGCTCATCGCTTAGGCGAAATTGACGAGCTTACTTGCTTATCAGAGTGGCGTTACGTACGTCCCAACTAAGTTGAATGTAGCTGACTTAGCTACAAAAGACGGCACGCCCCCGCTGACATACGAAAGTGTTTGGTTTCGTGGACCGCAGTTCTTACGGCAGCCTGAAGATTCTTGGCCTATGGATTAGTAAGTCCACCAAAAAGCCTCCACCGGAAGTACTGTATGAGCAACGGAGCCTAAATGTAGTGTCGGACCCGGTTGACTATTCCTTACCTGATGAGAATAAATATTCGTCTTGGATACGACTTGTCCGAGTGACCGCTCGCATTTTATTATTTGTTCGACGATGTCGACGAATCGAGACTGATTTAAATGTCGAGCTTATAAACGAAGCTGAAGTTTTATTTATAAAAAAATCTCAGCATGATTCATTCGCGCAGGACATTGAGCTTATTAAGCTTAACAAGCCGTTGTTAACGACAAGCCGCTTGTCGACGTACACCTTATCTGGACGACACTAAAGTGTTACGAGCTGGCGGTCGAATTGATAAAGTCGCAGGCAGGTGTGTCTTATTTGACTTTAAGACCTGCCATTCTCGATGGTCGCCACCAGATAACTCGGCTGTTAGTCGAGTACTATCATCGAAAAGCTATGCATGGAGCGCACGAGCTTGTAGTAAACGAGTTACGACAGCGCTACTGGATACTGAAGCTGCGGCCGACTGTCCGCGCAGTCGCCGCGCGCGGTCCGTTCTGCCGGCCGGCACCGCCGTGCAGCGCCGCAGCCGCAGCGGATGGCTGACCTTCCTTCTGCCCGTCTGCAGCACAACCGTCGCCCCTTCAGTTATACAGGCTTGGACTTTTTTGGTCCAATGGAAGTCACGATAGGCCGAAAAAGGTCCAAAAGGTATGGCGTATTGTTTACGTGTCTAACGGTACGTGCCATACATTTAGAGATTAGCGAGAGTCTGAGTACAGACTCCACTATCATGGCGCTCAGACGCATGATTGCCCGCCGCGGCACGCCCAGTGTTATCTACTCAGATAACGGAACCAATCTGCGCGGAGCGGACAATGAGTTGAAACGAAGTTTGCTTGAACTCAATCAAAGTAAGCTTTTAGAAGACGGTACCGTGAGAGGTATCGAGTGGAGATTCATTCCCTCCGGGGCCCCCGAACAAGGCGGTGCTTGGGAACGTATGATTCGCACTGTGAAGACGTCCCTGAAAGTAGTCCTGAAGGAACGCGCGCCTCATCCTGAAACGCTTTCTACTTTGTTTGCAGAAGTGGAAGCGCTAGTAAATAGTCGCCCTATTACTCACGTGTCAACTGACGTTAACTACCCCGAAGCCTTAAGCCCTAATCACTTTTTGTTAGGTACCTCATCGAATGGTCCCGCATGCGGTAGGTATGATGATGCTGACCTATGTTTGCGTAAACAATGGCGTATCGCGCAACGTTTGACTGATATGTTTTGGGCTAGGTGGGTTAAGGAGTACCTTCCTACTTTAATTCCTAGGCAGAAGTGGTGTAGGGCGCAGAGAGTGTTGCGAGAGGGAGATTATGTGCTCATCTTGGAGCCTAACTTGGACTGTTGTGCTGGCGGCCGGCACGGCGCGAGCGCGCGGGCGTGGTGAGTGCGGGGCGCGCGGGGGACGATGGCCGCGTGCGAGTGGTGGACGTGCGCACTCGCTCTGGCTCAGTGCGCCCGCGCCGCCCAGTGACGCGTGTCGCTCTACTTGAACCTTCATCGGATTGTTAGTGCTGAGCTGAACTTTTGTTAGAAGTTGTAATTTTGTTTTCTTTTCCTTTTTTTTTATGTCAGTACAGCACTAAGAGGGTGGATTGTAGACGACACACGTTTTATTTTGTGTACATAATTATTTAGGTTAAGATTTGTTTCTCTAGCCCGTAGGTTTATTATGTACCCACCGCAGATTTTGGGATATCTTCATCTGTGGTACCCACCTACTTAGGAGCTTAATTTGTTTGCACTTTCTACAATTAAGATGTTTTTTCAGCAACAAGTAACACCATCTGTTGGTTGTTTTATTATTTAAATAAATAAGATAAAGTTGTGGGTGTACGCAGAATTTTTCAAATACAAAATCCTATTTTTTCTACCATGTGGGTGGGTAGTGGTAACTGAACAAGGGTCGCGGACGACTGCCCTCTCTCGACGTGGCTCCGCAGAAAATTCAATTTTTATTTCTCGAAACACGTTGTTCAACCTCTGCCTGCATACCAGCTGCATCTCTTGTTAAAATTCAAAACGTGGTTTTATTTAATCGCCTACAAGTCATAGAAAATTACTAAGTATCTTGAAACATTCTTTTAGATAAATAATTAATACTTTAGTCACAAATCATCACAGTTTCGAGTTAAAACTTTTTTTTATAGACAAAAATAAAAATGGGGGATCAAATTGAGCCAGTTTCCGCTGCAGTAGTTATACAATACTTAGTGTAGGTACTCACAGGAACTCTAGATGTCCGAGGTCCCGGAGCACTCGGACCGGCACGTTGCGCAAGGTGCACTCATTTAAATGGAGCCGCACCAGCGCCGCGCCGCCCAGCGCGCCCGCGTCGAGCCGCTTGATCGGGTTCCTCGACAGGTCTCTGCGAACACACGCACGTGCTGTCAGTGTGCACGCCCGCGCGCCCCCAGCCTAGGCTAGGCGCTACGCACAGCACAGCAGTAGTAGGTATTAGCACGTACAGTTCCTGTAGGGCGACGGCCGGCTGTAGCGAGCCGCGACGCAGAATATTGATAGCGTTGTCAGAAACATCTCTGTAACAACAATGCTTAGTTGAGATACAGCGTACCATTTAAGGCATGGTATAATAATACAGCAGTGGACTAAAAATAAGCTGATGATGATGATGATAATATACAAGGTATGCTACTCCGAGAAACAACGATCACGTGGGTTTTCCCAAGCCGCTACGGTGGTTCTCAAACTTTTTAGTTTTAGGAGATTCGAGATCTAGATCTAGGTTTTAGGTTTTCCATGAAATTCTTCAAACTTAGTTTCCATAATTTGAGCAACACTAATGAGCTCTGCACATGGATAAATCAATTTTTCCCTTGAAATGAAATTTATCAGCCACAGATTCTCTTTTCGGAAATTTAAAGAATCTTATTTTACCGCCTTTCACACTTACAGTTACGGATAGAGTAACCGCCCATTTAATTTCAAGATTTATCCGATCAATAACGCGAGTGATATACCGGCGTCAATAAAAGTTTGATGGTCACCGGCAAATGAACGTAACCTCCCATTTTTGTGGCAAGTGGACAGTGACGTAGGCTCGGGAATATCTCGGAGTAGCATACCTTGTATTATTTTACCACTAGCATCTGCCCGCGGCTTCGCACGCGTTGTTACTATGGAAACGTTTTGAGGTTATTTCTATCCCATGGGAACTGATTTATGGGATAAAAAGTATCCTATGTTTGATTCCAGAATTAGAATTATCTGTATGCAAAATTTTCTGTATGCTCTCGAGTGCGATCATTAAAACATATTCGCGTGTTTCTGTTCCCACTTCCTCCTTATAGGAGTTACTGAATCCCACATTGGCGACGTGGATAAAAGCAGTACTAGGGTACTAGTTACCTACCCAGTTAAAAATCAAAGTTCTCCCACCAACTTATTTTCGTAAAAGGGGAAGGGTAGATGCGTCATTGCGGTAAGTTTGCTGACAAAGTACTCCTTGCGTTAGTATATTTAGTATTTCGCTAACTAAGGATGTTATGTAGGTATTGTTTTAGTTAACGTACAATTGATTTTCTTTAGTGCTAGGGCACAATAGATAAACTGGTTTGGTACGGAACCCTGAAGTGCGCGAAGTCGACGAATGTGCGAAGTCGACACGCTCTTGGCCTTCGCTTTCTTGTTAGTCTCTTCGGAGGTGGGTGATGGACAAATGATAAGTAGGTAGGTACTATCATTAAAAATTTATGGGAAATTCTGCTATGTATTTAATGTAATATGTATGTAGGTATATATTAGCTTTTAGGGTCCTTTTCCTGTCATGCATTTTTGCGCCCGCGTGCGGTTCTCAACCGCGTGTGTGTCAAAACCACAGAGTCAAAACACGTTTTACTGTTTGTAGGTACCAACCCTAGCGCTCCGCTCAACTGTAGGTATAAAGTTCAAGGAGACGGTTGAGTCATTGTACTGTATATTTATCTATTGTAACTAGGGTTGGAAGATAAACTATCTCCATACCTATCCTACACTTTTATGAAATTGAATAGGTACCTACTCGCTCACTAATTGCCTACGATTACTTGTCTACCGCAACCTTAGCATTTTCTCGTGGTGGTTAAATACAATGGTATAAATATACCTACCTACAATATTATTTCGCGCGAGGGGTAACGAAAATGACATTTCCTATGTCGAAGATATACGACATAATTTTCCTGTCCATAGCAATAATTTACAAACTGTAAAAATATTTCTGGTGATATTACTTATGACGGAATAAGCATAAACTGTATCATTCCTATGGACCAACTCCAGGAAATGGACACAAGTTTTTACACGCCTTGAAATGTTCCACAACGAGTCAAAAACAAAGTTGGGTAAATTATTTAGAGACACATACAATGTATGTTTAGTAGGTACCAACCTGCCTACATAAGACGTATTTTATATACTTACGTTACTTTTCCATATTCCAAAGATTCATTAGGACAAATAATATACATTACCAAGGTACGTGAGTGTCTGATCGATTAGTTTATTCTCATTGAAAGTTTGCCAGGTATTTAATAAAATACCTAAGGACTCTCTACTTTGCCGTATTCCTATGACACAAACCTGATTAAACCTTAAAAAAATTTAGGCATTAGGTTAGGTGCTGATAGTACCTACTTACATAACTTGGTGGTAAGTAGGCGCTATAGGTGAGTACTGTAGTAAGCCACTACCGAAGCTCTATTCGCAATCTTTACAGATCGTCCAAAATGGTCCTAGACTATGAAACCGATCTCTGTTCATTATGATCTGGTTGAGACAAGAATAAAAGACCTCTAGAGATCTTTTGTTCTTTCAAAGTGTATACTAAAATAAAATGTGTAGGTATATATAAAACAACGAGCTACCTTACAACACCAAAGTGGGCTAAAACTCCATAATATATATAATTATAGCAATATTCCTGGATCACTTTTAGCCTCAGTACCTAGCTATTAATAAACGGAGAGTATTTTTCGTGGAACACGTAGTGGTCCTCCAGGCGGCGGCGCGGCGGCGCGGCGGCGGGGCGGTGCGCCCTGCGGGTTGCACCACCGAGGCTGGGCAGTGAATGCGTTAAGCTCATGAAACAAGAGCGAGAGCAAAAAAATCGATAAGTTTGTAGTTAGACTGCGGCATTAAAGTAGCAAATGCAACTTTTCAAATGAGAATGAGAACCAAATAGACCAAATAACCGAAAATGTACTTCTTCGACAAAACTACCGAACAGAAATTCTGTATGGTTGACTGTATGGTTGACATCATCGATCAAGTATGCGGCCTCCCCCGTAGATACCCAGAACCTTGCAAGAATGACACTCAAAAGTGTCCACGTTTTGTTTTGACGCAGACAGTTTGCGCAGAGCCTGTCAAGTTTTTTGCATGCGGAACAAGAGATTAGTGGAGTCGAATTTATTTTATTTTATTTAGTTTTGCAAGTAGGTAGGAAGGTACCTAAAAATAATTTATACGCTGTTTATTTTTATAAGGATTATAAAATCAACAGAATTCAGGTAAAGATAACGCATCATTTATTGCTACAACTATAAATTAGCGACGCAACAGTCAACAAACAAAAGCGTCATTTCGGACATACAATAATATAAATAAGTTAATAAAAGCTAGTGAAATAAGCCTAAAATACAATTTCAGGCAGGTACTTTAAAGTTGATTAAATCTAATACTTTTGGTAGTATTTCTTTTATTATAGAGTCCACGCAAATAAAATTGAGGGCGGGTCAGCTAGTTATTTTATAAGCCTCAACCAGTTATTTTAAATGTCTTTTCATGAAAAAAAAATTATCACTTACTACTTACCACAAATAAATAAAAAAAAAATTAGAAACAATAGCCGCTCCATTCATCAACTTGGAACAAAATAAATATTTTTACATAGGCAAACCTAACAACAATATTTTAATGCTGATTTCTCAAGTATATAAGGCTCAATTGGCTCATATCACAATACACAGGTAAAAATTACATTTAATCTTACTGAAAATAAGAAATTCCATCGTTTTTCTGAGGCATTCCTCGTAGCGCACCCAGATGAATCGCACCCAGCTGAACCGCACCTAAGTACTTCCACATAGCGCACCCGTTTTGGTGCGATTCATTCAGTAGGTATAAATGTTTAGTTTTTATTCCTCGTAGCGCACCCATGACAATGTAGGGTCTAGTGATGGGGTTGAGGCATTCCTCGTAGCGCACCCAGATGAATCGCACCCAGCTGAACCGCACCTAAGTACTTCCACATAGCGCACCCGTTTTGGTGCGATTCATTCAGTAGGTATAAATGTTTAGTTTTTATTCCTCGTAGCGCACCCATGACAATGTAGGGTCTAGTGATGGGGTTGTTTTCATCTAATTAGTAACCTATAGGTGGAAATTTATAGTTAATCAATCACTGATGAAACTGAAACGTAATTCAGTAACATGTTAAGTTTTTATTCCTCGTTGCGCACCAATGACAATGTAAGGTCTAGTGATGGGGTTGTTTTCATCTAATTAGTAACCTATAGGTGGAAATTTATAGTTGGCTTTCAACTTACATTTACCCAGTATGTAAATAAATAAAATTAGGATTTAGGTAATTAAAAGTAATATAATAATAATTTAAAATGTTTATTTTTGTTTGGATGATTGGATGCACATCAAATACAATACGAGTAGGTATCTGATATCATCAGAAAACTAGAACACACTTAATACTTAAATATAGTAGGTATTAGATTTATGATTTCACAATCAGATTTATTATGTATACATATTTATATGACTTATATAATATAATATTTATATCTACTTACTCCTACTTATATATCTAAAATCACAAATGTTTCATTTTGAGTTCTTATTTTATTAGTCACTTATATTTAACTATGTTTACTTTAGGTTTTTAATCCTAACAATAAATATTTTATTTAGTTTTTAACAATCAGTCTTACAAGTATATTATCCTAATCTAAGCCTGACATGATTTTAAAATTAGTAATCAAATGAAAATAATCATCAAATGATACAATTTAACAGTATTGTTTGTTTTTCTTCAGGTGCTTATAGTAATAAAATTATGTAGATACCTGTTAAAAAAACCAACATTACTTTTGAAACGACCTGTAAATATCGTTCAATGGAACATACAAAAATTCAGAACATCAGTCTCACGTTGCTTATAATATAATATCCCTTCGTCTAGTTGTACTTAAATTTAGATAATCACATCAGTTCCATTTTAATGATAATTTACTTTTTATAGTAGACGTTTAGTAGCTGTTTTGAATGGCACCTTGGGCGTGTATATTTTGTGTATGTCGGGCAGGTTGTAGGTGTGGGATAGAATTTTGAATGTTTCTATTAGATCACCACGGAGGCGTCTATCCTCTAGGGTAGTGAGGCGTAGGGCGGCTAGTCTCTCTGGGTAGGACATCCGGCGAAGGCTTTTGGGAATTTTTGTGGCTTTCCTTTGTACACTCTCCAGTAGGTTTATGTCTTTTTGTAAGTAGGGGCTCCAAATTTGAAAGCCATATTCTAACAGAGGTCTAATATAAGTTTTATAGATTTTTAGGAATATCTCCACCGTCATTGTCTGGAAAGCTCTTCTTATGACATAGATAAAGGAATTAGCTTTCTTCACTACTCCTGTGATGTGTTCTTCCCATTTGAGGTTAGTAGTAACAGTAATGCCTAGGTCCTTTTGTTAGAGAACTGAAGGGATAGGGGTGTTCAAAGTGTATGTAATCTTGGGGTTTGTTTGCCCCAGATGTAGAACACTACATTTGGATACATTGAGTTTGATAATCCAGTCTTTAGTCCATGTTTGGATACGGTTTAAGTCTTCTTGTAGTTGACTTGAGTGAGTAATTGGGTTGGCAAAGAATTTCCCATCATCAGCAAAGAAGACTGATTCAGATTCTAGGCATTCAATAAGATCAGTAATGTAAATCCCAAACAGATGAGCCGAAAGGACCGACCCTTGGGGTACACCACTCAGGACCTGTTTTTTCCTGGATAGTGTGTTACCTACTCTTACTTGAAAGGTCCTGCCACTGAGGTAGTTTGCAATCCATTGGAGAAGTTTGCCACGGATCCCAAACTGGTTTAGTTTTAATAGTAGCCGTTGGTGTGGGACTTTGTCAAAGGCGCGCTCAAAATCTAGGTAGATGATGTCCACCGGGGTTCGATTGTCAAGGTCTTTGGTCCAAGAGTGCACACATGATATAAGGTTAGTGGCGGTTGATCTCTTCTCTACAAATCCATGCTGTTTGTGGGATATTATGCATTGTCTATTGAGGTACGTAGTAAGATATTTGCTGATAATTTTCTCCATGATTTTCACAGTTGTGTTGGTGAGACTGATTGGCCTGAAATTGCTAGGGTCCATTTTGTCACCTTTTTTGTAAACTGGAGTCACTACTGCATGCTTCCAGCCTTGGGGTATGTAACCTGAGTCAAATGATTTTTGCATGAGTACAGCGAGGGGGGAGGAGAGTGTCTTCGCACAGTTCTTCAGGATGCAGTTTGGTATTTGGTCTGGGCCTGGGGAGGATTGAGTTTCAGGCTGGAAAGAATTTTTTCCACTTCTTCTGCCGTGAACTTGATATCACTCAGGCTATTGTCAAGAAATATGTTTGCTTGCTGGTCTTTTAGTGGTGGTTCCTTTGAGTAGGCTCCTTCAAACTCATCGGCGAAGGTATTTGCAATGTCTTCAGGTTTTGTGACGAGGTCACCATTGGTAGTTCTTACTGCCGGTGGTATGCTTACTTTGCAGGTTGTACAGCGGCGGATATGAGAATAAAAAGCTTTGTCCCCATAGTCTAATATTCTAGCTTCAAAATTACTTCTCTGTTTTCTTGTCAAGGTCACACATTTGTTATTAGCCTCTCTGAAATGTTTATAGTCTATCACAGCGCCAGTGCTCTTATATCGGTCCCAGAGTAGCTTTTTATGGGATACCATTTCTATAATTTCCTTGTTGATCCACTGCTTGTTATGGATTTTGGATTTGGTTCTTCTCTCAGGAGCATGAATGTCAGTGGTTGAGTTAATGGCAGATTGGATGCCTTTCCATAAGATTTCGGTATTCATGTCAGGATTTAAAATGTCAAAATTATTTGATAGGTCAATGTTATATTTATCATAGTCAATAGATTGGTAATGTCTTTTGTATTGCTTGGCTTCATTTACTTTTTGTATAAGACATTGGAGGTTAAACTCCAAAATGCAGTGGTCACTTTTGCCTATGGGTGATTTATGGCTAATACCCTTTAGGAGTGTCTCATCATTCACCAAAACTAAGTCCAAAAGCGATGGGGTCTGACCATCTCTGAAACGTGTAGGTTCTACTACTAGTTGGTGTAAATTACTTTCTATAAACATGTTTTGGAAAAGATCGGCTGGACCAGGTTGGTTATGGTCTGTAGAGAGGTTTGGCCACCTGAGGGTAGGGTAATTAAAGTCGCCAGCAATTATGACCGTGTTGTTTTCTGCAGCAGCTATTAGATTAGTCAGTAATTTGGTGTCGTAGGGTCTCCATACACTTTCATCTGTACTCTCTGAACGGTATACGCCTACTATTAAAAAGTGGTGTGCTTCAATTTGTATATCGACATAAAGTGCCTCTATATCGTCCTGCATGTACCTTTTGTTTAATTTTGCAATAATAGGGCAACCATTTACGTTTTCTCTAATATACATAGCTACACCACCACCCCTTGTTTTACCTTCTATCTTATTTTTCTTGTGTTTACGGTCATGTCTGAATAGTGTGTATCCAGGTATATTGTAAGAGCTGCTCCGATCCTTGCTGTTTAGCCATGTTTCAGTCAAGATAACAATACAAGGTTTGTTTGAGTTGACATAGAGTAGGAGCAGGTCGAATTTAGGAGATAGTGAGAATAGGTTTGTGTACATAAACGTGAGGTCAGTGTACGGTTCTCTGTAGGAGTTTACAAGTTTTTTTGGTGTACAATTTTAGGGCAGCCTTTCACAAACTTTATGGTCAGGCCCATTTCACCTTTCTCGATTCTGTGTTTGAGTGTCTCGCGAAGCTTGTTGAGTTCATCGCGTTGAAGTGGTGTCTTATCATCATAGATTCTTACCTCTTTTATCGCCTTACTCTTGTTTTTTAGGATCCAGACCGCATCGTCTCTGGACTTGAAGATCACCTTCACTGGTCGGGGCTTGCGGTTGTCGGGGTCACGACGGCCCAGACGTTGCACCATAACCACTTTTTCAGTAAAATCACTATTGCTCATGTTGGAGATGATTTGTTTGATACAGGTTTCATCATGTGTTTTTCTTTCCGTGCCTAGTTCAGAGGTGCTCTCCTGTACTCCTACAATTATAATGTTGCTAGCCCTTCGTTCCCGTTCCATAATTTCTTCCAGTAAGGTATTCGTATCGCGCGGCAGCGAGTTCCACGCTGTCGTAGCCGCCGGGGCAGCGGCGGGGGCGGCGGTCGGCGTCGGCGGGGATTTTTGAGAGTCCAATATCAGTTTTTTCACTTCGTCTAGTTCCTCGCGAAGGCTATCATAGGATTTAATCAGCTTAGGTACTTGGAAGAGACCCTCCCGACACGGGGGACACAAATAAAGGAGTGTACGCTTGCCCTTTAGACCCATGACGCGTGCCTCACTACTGGTCAAATTACTGCATTTCAAGCAGATGTTTCGTTTGCATCCATCACATTGTATTGTGTTATCGTCGTTTTGATCAATTTCGCACTCGAAACACTTCATTTTGATAATTTTTTTAGCCCAACACTGGTACGAAAAAGCCGTTACGGAATGCGTCCGACGCTTTTGCACTTTGCACTAAAGTTCGCGATCTGACCACACTGTCTATGATTATTCGTCGATTTATTGATGGTTATTTCACTGGTTCACTATAAAACGACACTGAATTCGCGTTAAATATATTTTTAGCGAAATTTTAAAATACGACGAGGTTTCAAGCACTGTTCACGCTTCCGCGGGTAGAGAGAAAAAAAAAAAGCGATTTAGCTAGGGAATTGTAGATAGTCATCAGAACTTTTCGTGGAATGCATCCCACTGATCTCCGCAGTGCACCTGTTAGTGAGACTAATTTAGATTGGAACTGATTCGGATTAGAATTGGATTGAGATGGGATTGGATTCAAGGGTAAGCCCGCAGAGCTGGCTATCTGTTCGTGGCGTCTGTTTAATTAATACAGGACGCAGTGATTGGCTCGCCGACAGCTCGCTAAAGGTGCAACCGCACTTGAGCGGCGCGGCGCGGCGCGGCGTGGCGCTGCGCGGCGCGGCGCGGCAAAATATTCTCTGGGACCCAAATCTGCAGCGCCGCGTCGCCGCCGTGCCGCTCAGCGCTCAACTCAAGTGCGGTTGGCTTCATTGAAATTATTAGAAAGAATATTTGGCCGCGTGGTGCCGCGCCGCGCCGCTCAAGTGCGGTTTGACCTTAACTGGCGTCCGAGGCCCCCCGAGGCCCACGCGGCCGCGCGGCCCCTGCGTCCGACCACTCTGATTGTTTGGCTCGAGGCCCCACTGCGGCTGACGGTGACGTCATGTTACTTTGATTTGGAATATTTGCTATACCTAGTGATAATGATTATTTGATTTTTGCTGTCTTTTAAATTAAAACAATTAGTCAAAACATCGATAAATTATCTGACAATTGAGTTGGCGCGTTTTTTAATGTCAAATTAGCCGCCAAATGAAAGTACGTATTGGTTTTAAAATCGTTGTTTCAGTAGTAGTGGTGGTATCCCTGGTATTTATCTTAAACCCACCAACGTGTACCGACCACCTAAATATGAATGGAAATTACAATAACCTCTCATGTGGCACACCCCGCGCCCCGCTATCTCCATTGTGTGGCAGGTACCTACTTCTGCAAAATCCGCGGAAAATCCGCGGAAATGCATCATAATGCATTATTTCGCTTATTTCTTGATTATTATCTACTAACACCTCATAACATCTATATATATTTGGATTCTCCATGAAATTTCCTTTTTCTTGATTCTAAAAATACAAAAATGAAATTAACACTGTGTGCCTCACGGGGCTCAAAAATACGTGTCCGGCTCGAAAAAACATACTAAAAGTATCCCTAGCCCTTTGATTTTTTTTTGTATAGGTAGTAGATTAGACGAAAATAATAGGGGAGGCCTATTTTTGTTTTTTAATTTTCTTATTCTTAATATGTAAAAATAAATAAAAACCTTGAAAATATTGACTTTCGTGGTGCGTCCGGACCTCATGTTCCACTGTTAAAACATTTTTATATTTTTTCCTATGAATAATAGCACTATTTCACACAGGTTCACAAATAACCAGATAGTTACTAGCTTAACTGAGACTATTACTACACAAAAATAAGCTTTAGTTGAAAAGTTAAAACTAGATAACTTCGCGTCCGACGTTTGGCGTTGATACCCCTGGCGCGCACTCATTCATTCATATATACTGTACTTTAGTAACTACGTGAATAGTTGTTAGACCGAGACAAACTATCAGTTGCGCTCCATCAGTAGTGTGGACAACACTTCTCTATCTCTCCGCGTCGCTCTGTTATTAAGGTAAGTAATCACTTTCCGTGGCTTGGTATACCGCAAATGTTGATTACCATGTAGACTATAAATTCGTTTATTCTAATCCTATTGTTTCAATGATTGTAATAATAGATGCCTTTTGGGTTCCTAATTTCGACTGCAGACGCCAAAGTAATGTATACCAGCAATTTAGGAAATTATTTAGGATTTTGTACTCTTTTTTGATTATCGTGGTATTGATTTTCATGTTTTCCGTGGGCAAAAAGTACACAATGTCAATTTAAACCATGAAAATTTAATTTACATGCTGGTTAACATTTTTATATGGTTTATTTTCACAATGCTACTCAGTATAGTCAGTACTGCTCACTGGGAATAATATGGTCTACTCACGAGAAGATCGCTTAGTTGCAGAAAGATCGGCTGAAAGAGAGCCCTAAATAGAAATACAAATACAGAAATACAACTTCTTCATAAAGCCAATTTACATATCAATAACTTTTGTACGTATATATACACAGCGTATATAAGTTTTAAATAATTCAAGGTACACATAAATACAATACAAAACATCTGTAATTAAATAATCAAGAATAAGTTATTAAAAAGTCACAAACCACATAAAAATATAAGAATTAATTAACATTAGTCTCCGTTTTCTCGAGTAATTCTGCTACAGAATAAAAATTTTGCTCGACAAGATAACGTTTCAGACGGAACTTGAAGCTAGTTAGACTGCTAGAAGCTGTGACAGCTTCTGGCAGTTTGTTGTATACTGCCGGACCCATAACGTGAGTCAACTTTGAGGACTTCGTGAGGGAGCGGGCATAGTCGAGAGCTTTCCTGCGTTCCGCGTCCCATAGGAGTGGGTGTCGCCGTTCTTCATGTGTTTTTCTAGGTTCAGACGAATATACACCAGCACTTGCATTATCACAATGCTGGGCAGTGCCCAGTCAGCAGCGCACCCCCATAGCTCAGCACCATACTGTAGCACCGAGTGAACAGTTGCGAAGTAACAGCTTCGTGCCACCTCCGCCGGAACCACACGAGCCAGCCGTCGGAGAGCAAAACATGTATCTTTTCGCATATTTTGTCTATGTGGCTCTCGCATGGCTCCTAAGGGCTCTGTCCATTTCAAAACCAAGAAATATCGTGGCTTCGGATTGGCTAATGGCCGTTCCGTTCACATAGACTACAAGCCGTTTCGTCACTGCCAGATAGGCAGACATGAAGGTAGTGGGTCTTCCTTAGTTTCAGAGCCAAACCGTTCATCCTGAACCATCCAGACAGTAGGCCGGCCGTCTCGTTCAGCTTCTCCTCCAGAGCGTCTACGGACTTTGCGGTGACAATCGCGGCCACATCATCTGCGTTTATGAGGGTCTTCGCGGAGGTCACCGCTCCGGGCAGATCGTTCAAGAGGAACGAGAACATTATGTTGGATACAGATGACCCCTGCGCTATCCCCATGGTTGGGGAGAGGGGCTCTGATCGCTCAGTACCACCGACAACAATTTGTGATCGCGCACGCATCATCTCCGTAAGTACGGCGAACGATGCTCCCTCGATCCCATAATGACTCATTTTGGCAGCAAGTACGGCGTGGCTGGCCACGTCGGAGGCTTTAGATAGGTCGCAGCACAACACGGCCATCTGCAACTTCTGCTGCCAGCACCCGCCGCACCACCTCGCGCGTCAGTGACGTCGTGGCGTAGCCGGCGCGGTACGCATACTGCCGAGGCGACAGGGCGTCCGTCGCTAGCAAGTACTCCACCAGCCGACTGCTCAGCCCGTTCTCGAGAACTCTTGCAATAGCTGGTATAATCGATACTGGCCTGTAGCTATCCATGTTGTCTGGGGGACACTTTGCTCACTTCCGCCCGAATCAAGCATAAAACAGAGAAATACTCCGTTCAGAAAGAAAAAGATAGGCAACGGTATTTTCGAAAGA
The DNA here is from genome assembly GCA_963564075.1 of Eupithecia subfuscata. Lineage (NCBI taxonomy): Eukaryota > Metazoa > Arthropoda > Insecta > Lepidoptera > Geometridae > Eupithecia > Eupithecia subfuscata. The sequence goes on along the minus strand of OY751096.1, from coordinate 7,193,721 downwards.
AGAAAGAAGGGAAGATAAAATCAGTTAGTGAATTAGATCCTCGTCAGCAATGAATTGCTAGTGAGAAAAGCAGATTCTCCTCTAATAAACAAAATAAAACTCAAAAACTGATTAAGAAGTAAATACAGTAGTGATTTAAGAGAGTTTTTTTATGTCAAATTTTGTTTTTTATACTTTCTTAGAAGAAAACTACAATTATAAAATGATTGAACCTTAATTTTAAGAAACTTTCAATCTATTTCTACTGAAAACAAATTATTTTATTTATAAACCATCCCGAAATTCCTTCTTACAATGATTAGGATATGCTAATTCACACAAAATGTATGTTTTAAAATATAAATGTCGTATATTTTTATATATTTGATTTCGGTGATATGAATGCTGATTTCCGTGGACACCATATTTTTAAAATTGAATAATTTCGTAACCATTAAGCCAATTAAGTGCCCTCTGCTACCAATAAATTTTAAATTAAATCTTTAATCAGAATATTTCATCATTATGTGTAATTTCAACAAAAAAAAATGGGACACGAAAGTCAACCAAAAAATGAGTTTCCGAAGAATGACCCACCTACTAAGTACCTATGAATAAACTTGGTAATTATTGTGATTGCACAATCAAACTTACAATATCAATATAAATTATGTATACTTGTCTGTCAGAGAGTCAGGTACCTGAGTACCTGACAGTCAACGCACGCTGGTTCTAGCATAAGGTCAACCAGTCTAAATGCGTCTATGGGGAAAATGCGTCTTTTTGAATTTATTCGAAAACTGTTCAACATACGTTGACTTCTGCCATCTAGTTACATTTGTTTGAACTAAATACTGAACATGTAGTTCGTGCGGATGGCGTTGCAGTCTGCAGTTTTCGAATAAATTCAAAAAGACGCATTTTCCCCATAGACGCATTTAGACTGGTTGACCTTAGATATCTATGGGTTCTAGGGGCTTGTACGCATAACGCGTACGAAGTCGTTGGTTACAGCTAGTTATAAATAATCTTATATATAAAAATGAAACCCGTTTTCCGTTGTCATCGCATCACGCGTGAACGGCTGGACCGATTTCGCTAATTCTTTCTTTGTTGTGTTTGTTATTGTCAGGAGAAGGTTCTTATGAAAGAAAAAATTAAGAAAGTTGGAAACATAAATTTCCACGGGGGCGAAGCCGCGGGGCGCAGCTAGTTGGTAAATATTAATACAATCGCCAAGTAATTTTTCTTAATTATTGATGTTTTTTTCTTTGCTTCATCTCTGAATGTTGATGAGGAACTTTAATGGTGGCTTTTTATTAATTTTTCTGTTGATCCTGTTGTGACATCCTTCTACCGGATTTGTTGTTCTATGGCGTTCCGCAAAACAAATGGTCATCTTTGTCTATCCTTATCATATTATTCATTAAACACTTTTGCCTCTTTTCCTATAGGTGTGCTCTCTAACAATGAAACCCATGCTTCTGGAATAGATTCCTTAGGGAGATGCAGACATTGTGATATGTGTTTTTCCATTAGGAATATAAACTAGCTTTGTTGCTTTTCCTTTTTTCCATAACGCTTTGCTGAAATGGAAAAGTGACCTCTGAATGTGGAAACATTTCTTTAAGGTTCTATTATAAATTTAACAGGTCAAAATTCTGGGATGTTTTTTCGGTTCTATTCTCTTCCAGGGTTGATGGTTAACTGATAATCCTCGGTAATTTAAACAATAGGTGTGAATGAAATAAGCAGATGTGTGTGAGAGAGAGATGCAAACTGCCAAACAGCAAACTGCTTTATCCTATTTACAATGACAAACTATCAAAAGGTGCGAAAGGAAATCTCTATGGTGTGCTCATTTTAGTTTGAACATTGTCGCCTTGGGCACATTGGGTGAGGACATCTAACATTGTGACAAATGAATGACAATTTATTTGAAACTAGCTTCTGCCCGCGGCTTCGCATGTGTATTTTCGGTATAATAAGTATCTAAGTTAAGCTATGTTCTTATTGATACTTACGCTTAATTTCATCATGACTTGTTCAGTACCGTAAAACCTTACGAGATTGCCCAACTGATTTGATTTTGCCCACCAGGGACTTTTTTAAAAATTCTTCAGATTATCGAGAATGTTTTAGTAGCTTTTATTTCTTGTTTGTTGCACTTTTAAAAAAAAGATAAATAAATTAATAAATAATACTGGACAATTCATAGAGCATTATCTAGCCCCAAGCTAAGCAGAGCTTGTGCTGATATTATTATTCTGAATACAATACACTACATAGATAGATATTTCTTATTAAACATAGAAAAACATCCAAAACACCCTGAACAAATATGTGCAGATCGTACGAGCATTTGTTCCGAGGCGGGAATCAAACCCGCAACCTCCTGCGTCGCAGGCGGACCTTCGCCCGCTGAGCCACAGAGGTCGTCAAAAAGAAAAGGAGATATTGGGTTCATCCTATAAATCGCTTAAGAGAGACATCGGTCATTTTTAAAGTAGAACCACGTAGAACGAACATAATTAAATGCAATTTCTAGTACCTATTACGGAATGAACTGCATCCCGCGCGATTACGCGTCGTACGTACTGGCAGATTGCCAGATTCACATTGGAGTGGTGTGTTGTGGCGCGACAGATCCCCCACCACCTCTCTGGCGCGACCGAACGCCGAGCGATTTTACCGCGACACAACACGCCATAACCCAACACAACCTACTAATGTGAATCTAGTCATAGATAATGAACGTAACCGATTGCGTTCTGGCGCGCCACGACACACCCCGACACAGCAATGTGAACCTAGCTTTAGCCTTTACACGGCTGCTTTTTGCGTTTTGTTTTGACAAGAACTAACGACAAGCAATCTCGCGCGACAGAACGCGCAACTTAGACAGCTTCAAAAACATAATCGCGCACGATTGTGTGTGTGCACGTGCAGACTTTTCCGGCGCGCAATCCTGTATGCTCCTGATGATAACGCGCGATTGAGTGTATATGTGGTATATAAAGGCTGCTATTGGTTCTGATGTTATGTTATGTACTTACTGAGTAGGTTCACATTGCATACTGTGATAGGTACCTGCGTATTGATGTATGCCATTTCTTAGTACCTACTTATTGAGGTTTAAAACTACTGGCCTTTAAAGAGATTTCAATTTATGTACCTACCTCCCATAAGAATTTTGATAAAAGTATGCCTTATTTTGTACTTAAGTGAATTAATTTTGAAGAAGTTTAATAAATGTTAATTTATTTTTCTTCAATTATTAAAATAGACAATTAATAATTATGTATTTTAATGAGGGGTATAAATTGACTTGTATTATTTTACACATAGGTATTATAAAAGGCTAGAATTTTAGCAAACTGATACAATTCAAGTAAATTATGAAAATAGGGGACTGATAAGTAAATCAATCTAATCTTTGGGGTAGGTACCTAGTAGTTTTAGCATTTGTTTGAGCAATGTCGTGTTACAAACATATTCAGATGAGTTATCAGGTTTTCTTACTTCTTGTGTATGTGTACATGTTATCTGTTTACACAAAGACAACTTATTAACTGTAAGTACCTACCTACTTGTATCATTTACCACGTAATTTTTACACATATTGGAAATAAAAAAGGTACAACTTACTACAGATTTTTCGTGAATTACTTTAAAACTATAATATTTTCCGGAAAAATTAAAGTACCTACACAATGAAAGCGAATGTTTTTATCTACAAAAGAAGATAGGTACCTACTTAAGTGAAACTTAGCCCATTTAGTTCACGAACTAGAATGTGACTTTTGACTTGTATCACTCACTCATCACAGTAGGCACAGATGTACCTTCTTAGGTGTTTTATAACACCAAAAACAGTGTTTAACAAAAGGTTCTATGGACTTTAAAATGACTAGTTTTTGCTGCTTGGGTAGCTCTTTCCCTAACTCGCTCGACATTGAACTGGTGGACCAGTCCTACCATGAGTGTCCACGTCTTAGCTACCTCGTAAGTACCGTAGGTCATGCTCATGACGGGTAGGACACACTGATAGAAATCTTTCATTTTCAAGCATTGCGATATGGATGACGAGAAGACTCGACGTAGTTTCCCCAAACGCTGCCCAGCCTAGCTGGATCCTCCTCTTGGCCTCCTTCTCAAAATTATTTTTACCTACCTAACTGCAGAATTTGCCCGAGGTAAGTACCTATACCTACTTGGAAACAATTTCGAGAAGGTGGCCATAAACGACGACCGATCCCGGATCAATGAGGCCATTGATCATGACTTTGGTTTTATCCAATCTCATACCAAGACCGATGCGTCGCGAGGCTGAGGCTAGGCCGTCCAGCATCTGGTTCAGCTTCCCTAGCGACTCCGCCATTAAAACTAAGTCAACAATTATCATCAGCCAATAGCATGTGTGAGATGTAGCTGCCGTTTATGTTAATGCCCTTACCTTTCCAGTCCAGCGCCTTAAACAAAGGTATCTTCCAATGCGCTCGTGAACAGTTTCGGGGATAGGTATACCTAACATCCCCCCGTCTCACTCCTCTGCGCTATTGGATGGGTTTAGACTGCTGGCCCTGTACTTGGACACTCATGGTGGCGGCCTCGTAGACATCTCAGCACCTCGATATAACGATAAATATTGCTTACAATTTATTACTTATACACTAGCGACCCGCCCGCCGCGCCCCGGCTTCGCACGGCAATGCTGATACTACTACAGAATCGGCCCCCCGGCCGGTACCGCCGCAACCGTGGACTTTTTTGTAGGCCTTTTTAAGGTGTACAATAAACAAATAAATAAATAAATAATAAATAATGCTAGACAATTCACACAGCATTATCTAGCCCCAAGCTAAGCAGAGCTTGTGTTATGGGTACTAGATAACTGATATACTTAATAATATACGAGTACATAGATAGATATTTTTTATTATAAATAGAAAACGACCAGAACACCCTGAACAAATATCTGCAGATCGTACAAATATTTGTCCCGAGGCGGGAATCGAACCCGCAACCTCCTGCGTCGCAGGCGGACCTTCGCCCACCGCGCCACAGAGGTCGTCAGTACTGTACAATAACGTCAACAATAAATAAATAAATAAATAAATAATGCTGGACAATTCACACAGCATTATCTAGCCCCAAGGTAAGCAGAGCTTGTGTTATAGGTACTAGATAACTGATATACATAATAATATACGAGTACATAGATAGATACTTTTTTTTTTATTATATATAGAAAACGACCAGAACACCCTGAACAAATATCTGCAGATCGTACAAATATTTGTCCCGAGGCGGGAATCGAACCCGCAACCTCCTGCGTCGCAGGCGGACCTTCGCCCACCGCGCCACAGAGGTCGTCAAATGTAATACAATAATGTAGTACTTACATTATTTTGATCCATCTCGTAGGGTTTAACCAGCGTTTGCAATGTAAGCGCAAAAAAAGTGTTTATTTACGACATCACATTAGAAACCTCTAAAATTATCAATGTTTCACTACTAAATTATGCATGTAGGTAATATACATATCGTCGCCGTAGAGCGAAAAATCACTAATTAGGTCATTTGGTGTTTTGAGTTATGAAGGTTTAAAGTTTTGAAAAACAAATAAAATCATAACTTTCTTTCGGTATGGGATATTTCTAATTTTATGGTCTCATATGTTAGGAAATATAAAAGCTCTTAAGCATCTTGTGGATAATCCGTCTCCCACGTCACCGTTAGTATGCTCACAGACCTACCGTGAAATGATGTAAACAAAAAGCGGGGCGCTTCGAGATTGTCTTTCGCGATGGATAGTGGCCCAGCGGGCCTGTCTCCTATGGTCAACAAGGCGGTTATGCAATCAAAAACCCATGACAGTATTATGAATGTGGAGTTTGATAGCCTGTGCCGGAGAAAAGACACTACTTTGGAACCTAAAGAACAGGAAATAAGAAAAACTGGCAATCATGGGCAGTTTACACCTAAAACTGGCAGAGTGTCACCAAGACCGACCCCTCTAACGTCACCAGTGCTATCCCCTCAGAGTAAACTGCAGCCCCTCCAAACATCTGTTGATAAAAATGCTGTGCCCTCCTGCATGAGTAGTGCACAGCTGTCAACCATAGCTGAAGTACTCGCTACACAAGGAGAATGGAAAACCTGCAAGCCAACTGAAGAGTGGGTACAAGTTAACCGACGTAGATACCGCAATCGTCTGGATGTGAATACAGGAAAAGCTCAAAATAAAAGAATGGGTAAATTCAAGGCTGCTGAGTCGATGATACCATTGTACATATCCAATGTCCATAATGAAACTACAGACAAGGACATCATCGACTATATTTTTGATAATACTAAAGAAAAAGTGAAGCTTATTCAAATAAATATGAAAAAGCACAGGGATTACAAGTCATTTAAATTATGGGTGCCTAAATACAAATCAGACCTATTTTTAAACGACTTATTGTGGCCAGAGGGAATTATTTTAGAAAGTTTGTGTACTTCAAGAATGGCGATGAGAACACTGCACCTACATTAAATTACAATAATGGATAGCCTAACCAAATCAACAATAAAACTTGTAAGCTATAATTGTAAATATGTAAAAACATCTAGAAGTTAAGAAATCAAATAACATCGCAAAAATTTTCGACTTCGACGGGACTTGAACCCGCGTCCTCCCCTCAAATATCTAGAAGTTAAATTCAAAGAATTTGTGATGCAGCCGATATAGTATGCCTACAGGAGACCTGGCTTTTGCCTCACGACATCCCATTTCTTGGAAAAATTCATGAAGACTATGCATACGCGGGAACATCAGCAGTCGACGTGTCAAACTTGGTGCAGGGGCGACCATACGGTGGAGTTGCGGTTCTATGGCGCAAGTCATTATTCCATGACGTCTCCGTGTTGCAGTCAGGCAGCGATCGCATAGCGGCGGTGATTTCGGGAAATAGTGCGTTTATAGTATGCAGCGTGTATATGCCTACTGACTGTGCGGACAACCTGGCATTATTTACGCAGTGTTTAGGTGTTCTAAGTGCGATAGTAGAAGAAAGTGATGTGGAATGTGTTTACATGTTAGGCGACTACAATGCGCATCCAACATCGCCCTTCGGTAAGGCATTGCTATCTTTTTCATTGGAACAAGACTGGCTATGTGCAGATCAGGACTTTCTATGCACCTCGTCGGACAATTTTACGTTTATTAGTGAAGCCCACCACTGTAGAAAATGGCTGGACCACTGTTTGGTTACAAACTCGGCTTGGGAAACGATAACAAATGTTTGTATTGATTATAATGTGTATAAATCTGATCATTTTCCTTTAATTATTGAATGTAATATGAATGTAGTGAGGTCTAAATTGCAATGTAAACAGCAACATGGTAATAAAGTCATCTGGGGAGCTCGGGACACCCATCAAATTAAAGAATTTAGTAATTATTGTAACAGTAGGCTTCGTGACATTGATTTTCCTGACGAGTTAAGACAGTGTTCTTTTCGAAATTGTATTTGTGACAGCAGTGACCACAAGAAAATTATTGATACTTTATAAAATCATATTAGTGTTCTTTCTGAGGCGGCTATTATTACATGTAAGAGTAAGAAGCGTACTAATAAAAAGAAGGTAGAGTAGTAGGGTGGAATCTACATGTTAGTGCAGCTCACAGGCTCACAGGGAGGCTAGAAGAAGTTTTAAAAATTGGTTAGAATATGGTAAGCCACTAATGCATTAGTCGGAGATATCTATGAATTAATGTTAAGTTCTCGTAAAAAATTTAAAGTTAAACTAAAGTGGTGTGTTAAAAAAGCTAAGCTGCAAAGGTGCTTGATGCGCTCCTTGATAGACAGCTGGGTAAACATCTGAAGCTACACGACGCTCAGTTCGGCTTTAGAGCTGGGCTCTCCACGGAGAGTGCCATCTTTGCCCTCAAGGAGACTGTCACGTACTAAACCAAACGAGGGACACCAGTTTTCGGATGCTTTCTCGACTTATCGAAAGCATTCGACCTGGTGTCCTATCAGTTACTGTGGGACAAACTGTCAGCCTGACGCCGCAGGAGGTTGTGGGATAGTTTAGGCACTGGTACGCACTTCAGGACAACTGTGTAAGGTGGGCGGATGAAGTATCGGACACGTACAGGTTGGAATGTGGGGTAAGACAGGGTGGAATATCTTCGCCGAAGCTTTTCTGCCTGTACGTGAACGAGCTCATCGGCGAGCTCAGCAGCATGTATGCGGGGTGCTCCATCGATGGTCAGAGGATCAATAACATCAGCTACGCGGATGACATGGTGCTGCTGTGCCCGTCGGTGTGCGCGCTTAGGCGGCTGCTGCTTGTATGCGAGGACTACGCCGAACGCCATGGGCTCAAATACAATAACAAGAAGAGCGAGGTTATAGTCTTCGCTACAAGCGGCCGCCCCCCCAGCGACCTCCCCCCCGTCTGCCTGGATGGTAGCGAACTGGTCAGGGTAAGTAAATTTAAATATTTGGGACATTGGGTCACTGCTGATCTACGTGATAATTGTGACATAGAAAGGGAGCGTGGGGCACTGGCGGTACGAGGAAACATGCTGATCCGCAGGCTCATTGTTCAGTAGATGTCAATCTTTTTACACCAGCGGCCTTTGGGTTACTTATACCAAGGCGTCCATCAGTGCCCTATGTGTCCTCTATAATAATTTGTTTAGAGCAATGGTGGGGCTGCCCAGATACTGTAGTGCATCTGGCATGTTTGCTGACGCACATGTAAAGGACTTTTACACTGTGATTCGCAATAAAATAACATCTATAAAACGCAGGATACTGGGCAGCACCAACAGCCTGATAGGGGTTCTGGCTGATAGACATTGCAGTAAACTGCAAACGCACTGGATGTCAAGCCTGATCAGCCCCTCGGCTAAACAAATTTATTATATAAATTAATTCTGTTTATAATTACTGTATTATTGTTTGATTATCTGTGTGACATTTACTACTACTCTAATCTATGGATCTTTGTGTCTGAATTAATAAATGAATTTGAATTTAAGGTCAATTCACTACAGTCAATGAATGACTGATATTTTCAGGGATAATGAAAAATAACTGACTTAATTACTAGTTACTTTTCGCCCTCAAATCTTGTACTAACTTTGTGAGACAATGATTTGTTAAAAGTCACCAACTGACTTTTCACCCGTGTTTGGATAAGTTTATTTAGTGTTTAAGTCATTTTTCTAACGCTCTTATCTGCTTAATTTTATATAATTTCTATTCTTCGAATCAGGTAATCAATAAGAAAATGATAAATAATCAAATGCAGTTGTCATACTTCCTTGAAAAATACTAAAAAAAACGCATTCAGAACAAGTTATAAGTAAATTAATGTTGTTTAATATAAGACTTCCGACTGGTGTTGATATGGATCAGTTGAGCTATCTGTAGACTGTTTGCAACAGTCGGCAGTTAGCTCAATTGTTTCAATTGTAAATATTAGTATAATTTTCTTTGTGAATAAATTTGTGAATATTTGATATATTGAAATCCTATTAAAAACATTAATGATAGCATTCTGGTCCAGTGAGTCTTAACATTGTGAATGTCGTAATTCTTGATCATGATTATCGCTTTTCCATGGCATAATCGCTTCTCTAACATAGATCGATGACTGAGTAAGCTTTCAGTTCACAATACGGCCTATAGTGGCATTGGGCTCCAGCAGCTTTTCTGCAACATCTTTGTGTGTAGCTGTAAAGTAGAGAGTACTCGTACAATGAATGAAGATAACGGGAATGGTCCAGTTCAGACGACGAACGAATATCAACGGGTTTTGTTTTTCTTGGCCTCTGAAATACATTTCAGTGTGGTACAAACGAACATTACCTGGACGGAGGGCAGCTACCCGAAATATTCAAGTTAGCAAGCTTTACTGAAAGGAAACATTCCTTTATATTACGTGAAACTTGGTTAAGTGGGACCTGGATAAGTGAGAAACCTCCATAACTGGAACTCATGCTGAGGTCCCAACACTTTGGCACTGAATTACCTCTGTTAGTGGGAAGAGGTAAGCCTCTATATCTGGGATTTGTTCTTTCGATTTATCATCATAGTTACCTCTATAACTGAGACAGCGAGTAAATTTTATATGCATAAACCTCTGTAACTGAGATAACATTGTTTGTTTACTCATTCTTATTCTACCCACAAATTCCACACGTAATTCTAAGTAGGTACGTAAGTAATTTTGAGCTTCAATTAGGGGGAAGTGGGGCAGATTGATACACAAAAATTTAAAGTTCCATAAAATGTGGATAAACATAATATTTTCATAAATTTTGCATTAAACGTATAGCTAAACAATTAAATATTATAATGTCATAGTTTAAAATGGTTTAAGTCATCAAAGAAAAGAAATAAATGATGTTTAGTAAAAAATGGCTTTTGTCTCAATCTGCCCCACTAGCGGGGTACTTTGATACACCACGTGGGGCACTTTCATACAGAGTCAAAAATCAATGAAGATTATCAAATTAAAACACTTTTACATTGATTCTACTTGTTTATTGTGATTAGATCATAATCAGCCTTCAGTCGGTCTCAAACAATCAATAAATCAAACTATCAAACTTAATATTATTTGAAAAAGCAATATAAATCTTTTTATTCTGTTATTGCACATTATATGCACTCAAATTAATAGAAAAAGTTTACATGGATGAGGTTCGAGTTGTGTCTTACGTAAAATTTGGTGTAGGCGGATGTAAACCAACATCTCGAAAATCAACACTTGCTTTGTCTTCGACATCTGGAAACACAAAAATGTAGGACTTGGCACTTTTTTTCTCAAGTATAACAAGTTATACTCAGTCAAATTGTATTTAGTAATGACTTTAGCAACATAGAGGAGCATCGATCTTATTTTTTTCAAATTTAATGAGAAGGAAATCCCTTACATTTTTATATTAATACAGAGACGGGGCACAATGATACACATCAATGTGCCCCGCACTTTGTTGCATCAAAGTGCCCCAAACGACATTTTTAGAAATTCGAATTATCATATTAAAACTATTTTTGATTTAAAGTAAAATTTACAAAAATCATAATTATTGATAGTTTAACTTACCTTTGGTATATATAGATCCTCGTTAGATGTTATCGAAGAGCCTCGAAACACTTTCACATATTGCGACAGAATTTACTTCATGATGCTCAAAACATGTTTCCATATGTCCAAGGCCACCCGTTGGCAGACGGTCGGTGCGGTTACAATGGATGCGGTCGGAAGTTTTTCCGAACGTTTTGAAGATAGCGAAACTCAAATCCATTCACTCAATTATTAGATAAGGCTAGTGTATCAATGTGCCCCTTGTATCAATGCACCCCACCTCCCCCTACCTTCAGTTTTAGATTCGCTTTACTATCATACAGATGTTTATTTGAAAAATGCCAAAACGAAAGCTACAATCGTTATCATTACGTGAAAAACTGATACGTGATAAAATTTATAAGATCGAAAAACATCTGATGGCTGATACTTCCAAACGACAAACTAAAATGACAGATTTTTATAATTGATACATTCTGTTTCCATATTCGTACATATTACGTGTAAAAACGTGCTTGAATATTTTTGTGGATTACATTTGTATGATTACCTTTAAGTACTATTTTTTTTTTATTAAAACTCATTTACATAACATAACACGTCATTTTATTTAATGATCGCACCTGTATAACTGAAATAACCTGTATTCTCACCTCTATTAATGGAACCCTCTGTGAATGAGACAGATATTTATTTATACCTGTATATCTGAGACACTGGGTAAGTGGAATACCTCTATAAGTGAAACGACATTGCAGGTCCCTTGATGTCTCACTTAACCAGGTTTCACTGATTTAAACTGCTGGACTACTTGAGAAGGCAACGACAGCCTGTAGTGGTCCACTACTGGACGCAGGCCTCCCCCTGATAAGCGCCTTATTCGTTTTAATCACATGGAGGGTTATGTCCATAGTCCCCATGTTGGGCATGCGGGTTGGGGATCGCAGTTCGGTGGAAGAATTGTTCTGCAGCGGCGCTACTGCCCGCCCCCGGTGGATATCCTTTAGTCGCCTCTTACGACACCCGCGGGAAGAGTTGGGGTGGTGCAAATTCTAAGCCGGCACCACACAGCAAACTACGCTGAGTCCTCGCCGAGTCATCCATTCTATTCCATTACGGCAGTGACGTGGTAATGTTGACAAAACTCCGTTAAAATAAATAAAGAAAAAAAAGAGTCATCCATACTGCAATGCTTGAAAACGAATGTTTTCAATCAGTGCGTCTTACCCGTCATGACCTACGGAGCTGAGACGGCTGACCTTAGGGCTGATCCACCAGTTCAAAGTCGCTCAACGAGCTATGAAAAGAGTAATGCTCGGAGTTGTTCTAAAGGATAGGACTCGTAACGAATACATTCGACAGAGAATCAAAGTTATCGACATAGCTCTAAGAATAAGCATGCTAAAGTGGTAGCGTGCCGGCCATGTCTCGCAAAAACCAACAACCGTGTTCTTGAGAGGAGACCGGGACTCGGCAAACGTAGGACACGAACGTGTAGGATGCCCTCCACCCAGGTGGAGACGGTCTGCCAAAGCCTGCAGTCAGATGTCGGACGCGGCAAGCTGAAGACACGGAGCTATGGCGCTCATTAAGGGAAGGCCTATGTCCAGCAGTAGACTAACGATGTTGATGAACCAGCGAAGACGTTTTGGACAGGTGGCTAGGGCCTAATATAAGTCACTAGCCGCCGAAAAAGTAACTAAATTGCACGTTTAATTGTCTATCCTAACACAGACGTACGAAAGTTTGGCTTTAATAATCAACAAAACACTTTAGCTATCACTCAAAACCAAACTTTGTAGTCAAAATTTTGGGGCGAAAACTAACTTATCATGTTAAATGATTTCTTGTTTTAAAATTATGAAGTACAATTATCGCAAATAGCGACCTAGAAGGCACTAAGTCGACTTGGTTAGTTTTCGCTTTCAAGTTGTGTATCAAACCTGCTACCACATAACTAGTCAAGTATATATTTTAGTCATTTCTCGACTAGACTGGGTCCTAGCAACAAGTTATTATTTTAGAAAAGAAAGTAACCAACCCGACTTAGGTTCAAATTCTTCAATTCTTTCAAGTAGGAAAAAAGTATCTAAGCCTACTTAGTTAGTTTTCGACTAAAATGCTGTAAGCCAAAATGTAGAGTTAGTGAATTTTTGCACAATCTAAAATGAAAACCGTGATAGCTAGGGATACGGTTGTCAGACTGAAAAATGCAGAAAAAATCGGGGATTTTGATGGCACATCTAACTCGATTTGGGCCAAATAGCGAGTTAGTGACTTTTCGCTCTACGACCACGATATAGGTACAAACCTTTCTCTTAAATCACTATCTATTTAAAAAAACCGCATCAAGATCCGTTGCGTAGTTTTAAAGATCTAATTAAGCAAATCGACGATGAAGTACCAATACCTCCTAACTACCTTTTTTCGATTTTCTGTTTCTTATGTCAATCGACGTAAAATGCAATTTCGCATGTAGGTACTGGCAAAACCTCCTAACACGATATTTGACTATTTATCCCATTAAACACTAATAGAAATAACTTCTAAGTTATGAGACGCTGATTTTGCTGCGAATACCTTCTAACTTTTTTTTCGCTTCGTTTCTCATAGATTACATTGAAAGACATTGCTTGCCTCAAAAAAAGCCCATTGTTATCTATTCAGATGGCTGCACATATCAAAATCGAAATACAATACTCTCCAACGCGCTTCTGAATTTGTCCAAAAAGCATGGAGTTGTCATTACCCAAAAGATTCTGGAACCAGGACACACACAAATGGAATGTGACTCTGTTCACAGTTCAATAGTAAGAAAACTTAAAAATAGGGAAATTCACTTATCTAGTGACTATGTTACTATAACGAAAGAAGCGAGAAAGAAACCATACGAAACAATTCAAGCCGATTTTAGTTTTTTTAACTATGCAAACCCTGAGACATGGGTTTATAAAAGCATCCTACCTAGAAGGAGAGCTGGCGATCCGCAAGTCGTTGACATAAGAACAATTCTTTATAGCCCAGACATGACTTTAAAAGTGAAACTAAGCTATGATGGAGAATGAACTGATCTCCCACAGAGACCAAAGCGAGGTGGGTAAATTGGTGAGGTAAATTATCCTCAACTTCGTTTCAATAAGATACCAATCTCTTCTACCAAGTTCAACCATCTGCAACAGCTAAAATCAGTTTTGCCCAGTGATTGTCACAACCTACCTATTGCCCTAATATTACCAGAGAAATGTGATTATTTAACTTCAGTTTAAGTGTTTGAATATCTATTGTGATTGTTACAAAACTATGTAGGTTAAGTTTAAACTTTTATTTTGATTGTTGCAAAGCTACATAAGTATGTAGTTAGAATGTTATTGTTAAGAAGCTTGACAAGTTAGATTATTCTATGCGACTAAGGTTCCTAATGAGAGTTCCAAATGGATAAGAATTTTGCGACCATTACAATTTTTGCTTAGTGGTTTTTAGTTTTACAAATAAAAATAATATCTACGGGTATAATTCCGATTGCCAAACTTTGGAAAAAAATATGTGATTGTTTTACTATTAAGATTAAAGTGTTCTCTTACTATTATTATTTTTTTAATTTATTTTAATTGTTAGAAGTGCAATTTTTTGTTTTTGAAATTTTATAATTAGAAAATATAATTAAGTAGAAAATATATTTTTTCTATCAGAATTTTAAGTGAGACTAATATTTGCTAGTATATAAGAGACAATACTCCGGTAATTAATAAATAAAACTAAAATTTTGATGTTATTTTACTTTTACTAATACCTCCTATCATCCCTTAAAATTTCCATGATTTAATTTAGCTGAAACCAATACCTTCTATCTTCTTCTAACTCTGTAAATGGTAGTATTAGAATAAAAACAAATAGCACACCATATTTATATTCCAATAATCAGAATATTTAAATGGATAAAACCGTAACAATTGATAAAATAAAGAAATGAGACGTTTTTTTCGTCTCCTGTATAGTTGGGATTTTTGAGATAGGAGATATTGGTACTTCATCGTCGATAATAGGGACAAACAGACAGCGGGAAACGACTTTGTTTTATATTATGTAGAGATATCTGAAACTCGAACTGAGTTTCGTGTGTCGTGCTTTGTTTATAAACATTCCACATCGAGTTTGGCTATTGTATAGATATATTATTGGTAAAGCTAGAATGGTAGGTACCTACGTAACGTAGTAAGGACAACACTCGATCCTTCTGGGATATTAGGACTTGTTACAAAATTATCTATTTTGCCACCCAAAAAACATTTAGCATAGGTATATAAATACATAAAAACATTGGAAAAACACAAAATATCAAGAAAAATGTGGTTTTATTTTCAATCAAGAAGGTTTACAAACGTGAAAGGAAAATGATTAACGATTCAAAAATCAATTTCTTTACACTAATCATAATATAATGAGGCATCTTTAGTCAAGTACAAAAAGAACAAGATCGATTTATGCAACGTCGGAATCGACCGCTCCTACTCAGTCCGGTCACAGGGTGATGTCTAGAGAGCCGTCTAAGGGAATCTACCACAAGGACTAGCAGCTTCACAGGTACTCTAACTACACTGGGATCCAACAACCAACCCGCCCGCCGAGCGTGGGGGTTACGGCTCCCCCCTTGTTTGGGGAACGCACGTCCAACAGTGGACAGTGTGCGGTTGAGGTACATTTATATTATTTCTTATCTTACAACATGAGCAATGATTTAGTCTTAAAATAAAAAAATGTCTTCGAATGCGTAAAAGGTTTGAAATTCATTTACTGTAACCTCAATCATTTACGTTATTGTATGATTTTTTAAATTTATTCTTAATTAATGTTAACATAAGATTGTTAAGGCCAGCGGGCCGTTTTCCAACGAACTGAAACTTATTTATTATAATGTCAATGTTTAAGTCAATAATTTTCCTTATGACATTTCAAGCTTATAACTAACATAAAAACCCGCCGACGTTTATTGGCTGAACAGATTTTCATGAAACATGGCTAAGAACATTCGGGATAAAATTATCTTTGACACAAAAAAAAACTAAACGAAAATCGGTTCATCCGTTTGGGAGCTACGATACCCCTCTCTTTTTGCGTCGGGTGTTGAAAAATATCTTATAACATCATCGAAGTAGCAGAAATTGAATTTAAAGATACTTTTTGTAAACAAAGACATTTTGTGTCAATAGTAGTTTTGATATTGACACAAGCTTTAGAGACAGACTAATGTATAATATCTACATACTTTATACTAAATGTACATGTAAAAAAATTAATAAATTATTCTAAATAACATATAGGCTAATGCTGATCTCAAGTTTATTTTTTAATATATCTACGAGTAGGAGGTCCTTTGCTAACAGTCCACTTCACGTAGGAACCGTTCCAGAAAAGTTCGCCTTTTCTTTATTTTTAACAGACAACGAAAAATTCCGACGTAAGTCCGTCGATTTCTCCGTCAACTACGGATGATTTTGAAAAAGTCTTTCGCTATTGTTTACAGAATTATCCCGAGGCATAGTTTATTTATTCCCGTGGGATTTGTCCCCCACGACTTCAAAACAGTGTTATTAAAGGGTTCCAAAGTTCGTTTATAGATTTTACTAAACAATCAAATTATAAGTAATATAAATCGACTAAGATGGGAATTGCATCTTGCATCTAATAGATGTTGATATTTTCGAAATCAGTCCGAAAGTTTAATTGCGTGTCAAACAAAGAAAACGCGACCCTTCAGGGTGGGGTTGCGATGCGAAATGGACTATACAAGGTAAGCTAATTTTATAATGTCACATTTGGTCTACATATACATTTTATTAATGTCAATATTGCCTATAAAAAACTACATAAATATTTTTCTATCTGGGCAAACTAGAGCACGCTAGAGTCAAAATATTTTACTTTGTATGTACTTTTTTGTACTTTGTATGTACTTTTGTCAAAATTTAGTCTATAATTTTATTATTAATCTTTCAATCTTAAACTTATCACTAAAAATCTAAATAACACGATTTTTTCTGAGGATAGGTGTTCTTACGTCAGTATTAAAAATCTAAAGTCAGTACCTAACTATGTCAAATTATGTTTAGAAAAACTAAAAGATGCGAAAATAGTACTAGTCATACACTAACGAATACATCTGAGTGAAGCTCTCCACTCATTAATCCAATACCGCCACCGCACAGCAAAAAACGTGTATTCAAATATGGGGTTTACATTTTACACGGACAAAATAGCTTTCCACGAGCTTCAAACGAGTGGTCCGCGAGCTGGCCGTCATCTGATGGCGGCAATCAAAAATGTTACGAGTTAAAGCTCATATTTAAACGCACGTTTTCGTGGTGTGCGGCAGTGGCAGTACCAGATCTGCGACAACCTTTAACCTGCTGAAAGACAGTCGGTAACTACTTCCTGTATTTGAATACCACGTAAATCTTACATATTAAAACAACATAATTAAACAATTTGAAAAACAACTCTTAACGCTAAATTGTACGTAAGGAATAAATCCTAGTCTTTTTAACAAGTACTTAATGCTTAAATCTAAACAAATATAAAAGATTTAATAATCAACAGTTTTTATAAATTGTTTCTGTGTCTACAAATAAACGACTTTAGTCTTATAGAATATTTTTCTGAAATTCACGATATCACAAGAGAAATTTTACAAAATGACGACATGACGTTTCAGATAATTTGTCATAAAATTTCAGATAAACTGTTTTTTACCCGCAACTTTGCTCGCATAACTTTCACCGATTTTTTTTCTTCTATTAGTTCGATTTCCCTTCCCTTATAGATATTTTATGATGGCAAGTACGAAGCGAGCAAAGCCACGGGTGTATACTAGTTTAAAATTCTAAGGACAGGTCAGATGAGGCAGGCAGTAGATAGTTGGTCTCGGACAGTATAGAGTTGACCACGTTGTGGATAGATTTCGCTTGGACCATGTATTTCGCGACCGCGTCACTGGAAAAGAAAAAAGTTAACAATCTAATAAATAATATAAATATCGACATCATCCGGCGGGCCTTAGTCACCGTACCATTGTAACGTACCAGCTATTCTCGAACCGAATGGTTCGAAATTAACAAAACAAGATTGAAGACAAAAAATGTTTTATCTTACGGGATTATTTTATTGGAAATATCCTCCTTTTTAAGGATCTTCTTCCATAAGTTCCTTCTTTTTTCTTCAATCTTTGTAATTTTTTGTGTACAAATAAATCCTCGAGATACATTTTTCTATACGTCATTCCGAATCGAATGAACTAGTATCGTAATTTTAGGAGCTTGATCAAGAATTAGCACCATTTAGCATTTATTGACTGGACTCATAATTATATTTTACTTGTTTAATTTATACCTTACTTTGTAAGCCTAAAGAAATAAAAGTCATTGGGTTCTTTTTTATTTAGCCTATTTCGTCCCACAGCTGGGCAAAGGCCTCCCCCGCACCCTTCCAAGCTTCTCGGTCTTCTGCAGAGTTGAGTTCTTGTCACACAAATATCATAAATGCGAAAGTTTGGATGCTTATTACCTCTTCAAGCCAAAACTGAACCGAGCGTTCTGAAATTTTAGCATCGATATAGCTCTAATCCTGGAATCAAACATAGGCTACTTTTGATCCCACAAAACAGTTCCCATGGGATAGAAATAACCTTTAAACGTTTCCATGGAAACGTCGGAACGGAGTCCTATGAGGACGAGTAGTATAGACTGTCCTGACTGTTCAACAACAATGTTAAGTAATGTTTATCCTATGTGTCTCATTTATTTTGTCTACACATATTTATTGTATATACTACACTTATATTTATTTTCATTTTTTATAAGTTACAAGCATATGAAAAATTTCGAGATTTTTTGGTAAATCTTAAACTTTAGCTTGCAACATTTTTTATCGCTTGCTATAAATAATAAGTAAATAATAAATAATGCTGGACAATTCACACAGCATTATCTAGCCCCAAGCTAAGCAGAGCTTGTGTTATGGGTACTAGATAACTGATATACATAATACAATACACTACATAGACAGATATTTTTTATTATACATTGAAAAACATCCAGAACCCCTGAACAAATATCTGCAAATCGTACAAACATTTGTCCCGCGGCGGGAATCGAACCCGCAACCTCCTGCGTCGCAGGCGGACCTTCGCCCGCTGCGCCACAGAGGTCGTCAGCTTGCTATGTTTGCATATTTGAGTCAAATCTAGTTCGTAACAACAAAAATTATTTATGGATCTTATTCTGTTTAGTGAAGTAATAACTAAGTAAAGTAGTACAACTGACAGGTTCCTGGCGCGCTCCGCCTCGTCGGTGCGGTGCCGCAGCAGGCTGCGCAGCGCGGCCAGCGTGCGGCACGTCAGGTAGTCCATCTCGAAGGCGCGCATGCGGGACGTCTCCGCGGCGCCGCCGTCGCGCAGGGCGGCCAGGGTGCTGCTCCTGCAAGTTTATGTACAATTACTAATGCCATGGGTACTAGACCTATAATACAAGCTCTGCTTAGCTTAAAAGTAAAAGTACATTTATTGCAATTACGAGTACATGTAAAAAGATGGTAAATACAGTAGATGCGTAGCAATGTGATTTGCTCTTTTTGGGGCCGGGCGTGCAATTATCTTTGTAATTTACATGCAATAGTCACACTAATGATTATAAATGGGTAAGTTTGATTGGATGGATGGATGGATGGATGGATGGATGTTTGTTACGTCTTCACGCCAAAACTACTGAACAGATCGGGCTGAAATTTTCCATAGATTTGTAGATGTACCTAGTATAACACATAGCCTATTTTTTATTCCAGAAATCAGTTCTCATGGGATAGAAATAACCTTTACACGTTTCGATAGAAACAAAACACAACAATGAGGATCCGCAACGTTTTTAGTTGAGAATGCAGATTTATAGAACTAAGAAATCCATAACACATAGTGCAAAAATTTTTGTTCTACGACAAATGCTAGAATCAAATAGACTCAGTTTTGAGAGACCCATCGAATGGATTATTTCGATGGGTCTCTCAAAACTGAGTCTATTTGGTTCAGTAATTTATTTCCCTAAACTTATAGTTTCGGAGTAAATCACTAAAAACTGATATCTGCCTACGGTTAACGGGCGGCCAGTGACGTCACACGCACCCGCGGCGGTCACTCAGTGAACCTCGCTAGTAATTTAGTCACAACTTCGTACGTAATGGTCCGATTTGGATAATTTAAAAAGATATATCATTCTAATGTCATAAAGAATAACGTGGATATAGTTTTATTGAAATTGGTATAACGTTATGGATCCTCATATTAAGTCTTTTGATAATAGTTTTACAAACAAAATATGTTATTCGAAATAAAATATTTTTTTAAAGCGTGCTAAGCCGCGGGCAGAAACTAGCACGTGTATAAAGAGAGTTTACTTACATGTTTGTAAGAATGAATGTCAAGCTCTTCTCAATCTCCGCTGTATAAGAGTGTACGAGGGAGGCCCAGCGCGGCGGCTCGTTCCCCAGCCCGCTGTCAGTGGTCACATCCTTCTTATTATTATCATTATCCTTGTTATGATTATTGTTATCGTCGTTGTTATTATTATCATTATGTTCGTTACCATGATTATTTCTCTCATTTTTGATTTTTTTTACTTGATTGCCAGTTCGATTGGACTTGTCAATTTCTTTGTGATTTTTGGTTCGGGTATGATTATTATTAATTCCGTTATATGACTTGAGACTGTACTCGTTGCGGTCATTATCTGTTTCTGTAGAATGATTATCAAGATCTTCAATTTTGACTTTCTTGGCTTTTTTAATTCTCATTTTCTCTACATAATCACTTATAAGATTCGCCTTTATGATGACTTTAGGGCTGTAAATCAATTTTGGATCTTCCTCTGGTCGGTATACAGTATATTTTGGATTGCCATTGACTTTGGCATATTTTTTGTCAGTCTTATTGCGAATTTTATCCTTGCTAGCAGTTTTCACATCAATTTTTGGTTTTTTGATTGGTTTTATATCTAAATTAACCAGTTTTGTTTTCCTTTTTCTCAGTCCACTCTCAATTTCCTTCATCATACCTACGTTTCTTATTATTGTAGGGTCTTGTTCATCTTGCACTTTACCGTTTCTCACTTTCTTACGTTTGTACACTTCAATATTATTGGCAACAGGCTTATTTCTATTATTAACAGCACCAGTTTTATTATTATCATAATTTTTTTTTCGTACACTAATGTTCTTGTCTCTGTCAAGTCCAAAAAGATTAATATCATCAACATTGTTTTTATCACAGCAATATTTTCCAACATTCTTAATTTTCGACGAATCGGCAACAACAATATCTCCGGCATTGTTTCTTCCATTTCTGTCAATTGTTTCTTCATTCATTCGATCACTTACTTTTGTTATTAGTTTACCGCGACCTGCAAATACTTTATTATCTTGACTAAGATCATAGTCTTTACAGACAGCGAAATGTTTTTTCAGATAGTCAGCTACTTCCGATTTGTCCTTGACGAAGTTCTGTCTTACATCTAGTTCGTCTGCTTTTGAGTTAAAAGAAACTGTGAGGAGAGGCTCGCTGAGGCCGGCGCTAGGGTCGGTGTCGTCTTCGATTTGGGTGAGCAGGGCTTGGAGGGCGGACACGCCATCTTGGATATCTATTGAGGGTAGGATTATCTGCAACCAAGAAAGTTGTTTGAGATTGCTGTAAGAAGTAATACTGAAATAGTTCGTCATTCGAAGCCTGACTTCCAATCCAACTGTACACTAGCCAAACTCGATGTGGAATGCTTGTAAAGAAACCACGACACAAATAACTTAAATTCACTTGCTTGGCGTCGTTAAACACTGCTTATAAATGATACCTGCAACTAGGTATCATTTATAAGCAATGTTTATTGAAGGAAGGATCTCAAATCGACAAGTAATGTAAATTGCGTATAAAAAGACGCGGAAACACAGCGAATTTTAGGTTAAGTACGGGCGGTTTGCTTACAAACATTGAAAATCTAATTTGGCTGGAATATATATCATGTTGTGTAAATAAATGTTTTTTACAATTTTTATTTGA
Source organism: Eupithecia subfuscata (assembly GCA_963564075.1). NCBI lineage: Eukaryota > Metazoa > Arthropoda > Insecta > Lepidoptera > Geometridae > Eupithecia > Eupithecia subfuscata. The sequence goes on along the minus strand of OY751096.1, from coordinate 7,171,556 downwards.
CTTTAAAAAAGGAGGAGGGTCTCAATTCGTATGTTTTTTTTTAAATTGCTCATCATGATTTGACCATAAGGTGGTCCCTCCACGTAAGTCAAAAGAGCATTAAGCTACATGTTCTGTGTCACCTTGTATTTGCCATACACACCTCTAAATACTCCAATAGTTTTGCTCCACAGCCAAGCGCTCTCATGAACTCTTCTGGATGGAGACATATCTTCATTTTATCTGCAAAATATCACATCACACTAAATTATACATATATGCGAAAGTTTGGATGGATGGACACATGGATCAAATAATATCTCAAAAATATTTCGACTACAACGGGACTTGAACCCGCATCCTTCCCTCAGTCCGGGCGTGGGCTAACCAACTACACCACGAGTTATGGAATTAACCATAGTACATAGAACAACAATATAGATACTTTAAAATTATGTCATAATTATAGGTTTTTTATCCCGAAAACGTTGGATAGGATTCGTAACGAATTCATCCGACAGAGAACGAAAGTAGCTCTAAGACATACATATAGATCTAAGAATTAGCAAGCTGAAGTGGCAGTGGGCCGGCCATATCAAGCGAAGAACCGACAACCGCTGGGGTAAACGTGTTCGTAGTGGAGACCGCGACTCGGCAAACGTAGTGTAGGACGCCCTCCGGCCTATGTCCAGCTGTGGACTAAAATAGGCTGATGTTAATCCCGAAAAAACGCGTGAGAGGCCGCGGGCAGAGGCTTTTAATAAATATAGCGTGATTGTGATACTCACAACTACTGTCATACAAACAAGAGCACAGATGGCTCACTATTTTCCGAACTGTAGCTTGTTCTTCGTGAGCCGCGGCGACGCACCGCAGGGCCTCCAGTAACGACCAGGGCGGCGGCGAGGTCAGCGCCGACGGAGAATGCCTCTGGAAATCAATCAGAACAGTCAAAAACATGACGAAATCTTTACAAAGAAAATTACAAACAAATAAAAACAATAAATTAGTACTAGTATTTACTATTGAAACAATTGAGCCAACTGCAGACTGTTGCAAACAATCATGAAGCATATCCCGGGCGAATTAACATGCCACCTGACTCGACTAAAACACAATTCGACTAAAAACATTTCGACTAATGACAATTCGACTTCGTGGCGACTCTGTGACTGAAGGGTGTGTATATGTATAATTGCACCCAGAGCCATATGATGACACAAATTTTTTTTGAAACGAATTGTTTTAGTCGTTAGTCGAATTGTTACTAGTTGAAATGTTTTTAGTCGAAATGTGTTTTAGTAGAATTGTTTTAGACGAACTGTTTTAGACGAACTTTCCGCAAAGCCCCCCTTGCACGTGTACAATGTTCCACTGATTATCTTTATCTGCAAAATATCACATCACACTAAATTATACTTAAGTATATGCGAAAGTTTGGATGGATGGACACATGGATCAAATAATATCCAAAAATATTTCGTTATCTTGCTTGCCGCAAGCAAGTGGTAGTGACCGAGTGGGGGTAATGACCTGCTGCATTGTAAGCAATTTGGGTTTACTCGCGGCAGGTCAACTACTGATGCTGGTGTAGAGTTAGTATCGCATATTTTTGATGCTTGGGAGAAGTCGCAAGACGCTTTAGGCGTTTTTTGCGACTTGTCAAAAGCGTTCGATTGCGTACACCATGAAACATTAATCAGGAAACTACATCACTATGGAATAAGAAACACCTCTTTGGATCTTCTTACATCTTATTTGAGTGATAGGATACAAAGAGTTGACATTAATGGGAAACGGTCTTCGGGGTCTGTAGTTACAATGGGTGTACCACAGGGTTCTATCCTCGGTCCTTTCCTATTCTTAGTTTATATTAACGACCTGCCTCATCTTGTCAAGAATAATCACGAGATTGTATTGTTTGCTGATGATACTTCATTAATTAATTAAACACAAATTTCGACGATGTGAATAATGCAACCTCAAAAGTAGTTCATTGGTTTAGTGTCAATAATCTTTTGTTAAACGAAACCAAAACAAAATGTATTAGATTTATTCTACCTAATGTTAAACAAGTGAAGGCTGATGTAAACGTTAAAGGAGAAACTTTAGAAATAGTAGAAAGTACCGTATTCTTAGGAATCACCTTAGATAATAAACTTCAATGGGGCCCACACATAGATAAGCTATCGAAGAGACTTAGTTCTGCAGCATATGCAGTCAAAAAAATCCGTCATCTTACAGACGTGGATACATCTAGACTTGTTTATTTCAGCTACTTCCATAGTATTATGTCTTATAGTATACTGCTGTGGGGGAACGCTGCAGATATTAACACCGTATTTGTGCTGCAGAAGAGGGCTGTTCGTGCAATCTATAATATGGGTCCCAGAGAATCCCTGCGTGATAAATTCAAAGAAATAAACATAGTGACAGTACCATGTTATATTTATGAAAACTTATTGTACACTCATAAAAATATAAATCGGTTCCCTAAAAATAGCGATAAACATAATTTGAATACCAGAAACAAACATAAGATCGCTGTGCCCACAACTAGGCTACACAAAATTAATGTATCTTTTAAAGGGTAATGTATACGCTTCTACAACAAAACTCCTAGTGAGTTGCAAAAATTATTATTTCAAAAATTCAAACAAATTGTCAAAACCTTGCTGTGCAAAAAGGCTTACTATAAAATATCAGATTATCTAGAGGATAAAAAAGCTTGGGACGGGTTTTGCTCCAACTCGAAAAATAACAACTAACAGGCTAAAGGTTTCTTCGTCGCTTCTTTACTTTAGTCTACATACCGAAGCGACAGAAATAAAAAATATCACTTTATTTCCGTGTCAGTGCTTAGTTTTATAATTTGACCTTTTCTAAGTGTACATTTATTGTATTTATGGAAATAAAGAGTTTTTGATTTTGATTTTTGTAGGTTGGTTGACCGCACCTGTAAGACGCTAGTCAGCGAGTCCTCCATGACCTGGGTGTAGAAGCAGACCCACTCCTCCATCCGCGCCTTCAGCCGCTGCTCCATGTCTCCACTCTTCACATGAAACCTGGAATACAAATTAGAAAGTTATTTATTGTTCAAACATATCTATGTATCAGTTACTAGACGATCGCCTCGCGGTTTCACCCGCGTAGTTCCCGTTCCCGTGGGAATTCCGGGATAAAGAATTTTTTAAATCGGGCCAGTAGTTATGGAGCCTATTCAATACAAACAAACAAACAATCAAATCTCTCCTCTTTATAATATTAGTATAGAATAGAAATATATATCTAGTACCCATAAAACAAGCTCTGCTTAGCTTGGGGGCTAGATAATGCTGTGGGAATTGTCCAGCATTATTATATTTCATATAATTATTACTAGCGGTTGTCCGCGACTTTCCACGCTCTTTTCCGATATAGAAAGTGGTCTATGTCTGTCCCCGGGATATTTGCACCACCCCAATCTTATGTAAATCTCTGATAATGTTAGATACTCTTTGTATATTTATGAAAATGTTTATTTAAGTATAACTTGATGCCAAATGTGTGGCAACACGCTGTAACTGTCGACACTAGACAAACCTTATGGTTTAATGTGTTTTAGAAATATGAATAGAATAAGTTTTCGATTAATAAAGAAAAATACAAATACAACTCTTCTCTAACAGAACAGTTTCACCACCGAACTGCGATCCCAACCCGCAAGCCCAGCGTGGGGATTATGTGCGTAATAATTGAGCGTGGGGATAAGTACATTATGATCTCCAGCGTACTAAGCAAGCAAGCACAGTGTTACGCAAGGCTGATCTATGGGAAGTGCAGCGCTTGCACCGACCTCAGTACTGCACGGACTTTGACTGTTATGCTTTGTCGACGGCTCGTGTTAGTGACGTCAATCGCGATCTCTCCGTTTACCTAGATTATAAGGAAAAATCTATTCTCGATTCACACTTCGAACGAGTATCAACTCTGTAATTTTGACTCATAAATTAAGGTTAAATATTAAAGTTTTTAAAATCTATGTAAAAATTTTTAAAAACCACCCGTGACCTACATAATTAAAGCAGAAATATTTTTAAGCAATGAGTGTAAATTACCTGTTGAGATCTATCCTGTTCATCATTGTCTGTGGTTTTGAAACGTCAAAACCATTCGACGTAGACGCCATGTTGGATTTTGATCTGTCAAGTTGGGAAGACATGTTTGTTTTTCCGTTTTGATCCTCGAATTTCGTTCTATCGTATTGAGAAGCCATATAGGTTTTTCCGCGTTCAAATTCGAATAGTATTTTTTGATTTTGGAAAGCCATGTTCGTTTTTCCGTTTTCGAATTCGGTTGTGGGAGGCTCTTTTGTTTTCTCTTTGCAGAATTCGAAAATGGAATCGGTACTTTTTCTAAGTTTTAGTCGAGGGTCTATATTTTTGAAATGTGGTTTTTGATTCTCTGTTTCTCTTTGGTTATTATTTTCTTCGAGAATGTCTGGTATTTTGTTATTTTGCAAAGAGATTTTCAACTTGGGCGAGAATTTAAACTTTTGCAAACTTTTGACGACTGGTTTCTGATTTTTGAAGAAGACTGACACAGTTTGATCAGAGTTCAAGGACTTTGCATCTTTTATGTTACATTTCTGAAAGTCATCTTCTAAATTTGTTTTTGCATAGAGTAAAAACTCGCTGCTGTCTCAGCAGAGGGATAGTGTCATTCAACAATTTGACAATTTGTGTAACCAAAAACCGATCCATGTGTGTTTTGACAGCTCGTAAATACAGTGCCCTCACTCACACATTCGTATGATTGAATGTTGCAAGTGAATAGCATTTTCCCTAAAAAATTGGGTAACTGAAGCAAAGTTCCCATTAAGAAAATACTTCATTGTTTTTATCACCTACCTTTTTATTTTTGATATTGCATTATTTCAATTTACTGAAGGTGTCAATAGTTTATTGTCAAATAGAAAAAATCTAAAAAAAATCTATGAAAATCTATTTCCAACGTCTTGTTATTTTTAATTTTACGAAATATCAGCCGGTACCTATGGTTACTATCATTCTACTTAGGTCAAACGACAAAAAGCTTTTACTCCAAGTCTGCAAAATAAGATCGGCTCCGATCATTTTCGGAACAATAATTTAAAATAGACGGTCAAGTGCGTGTTCGGCCACGTGCAGTTGCACGGTTCATGGCCTATCTAAACCAACTTATTTACCTGTTTTACACATACCTACCAAAGTACATTTTTTAAGTTGATTAGGATGACTATTAGGTACTCAACTAGTAAAGCATACTAAAGCTGTGTAGTTTTCCTTTTAAAATTACTCCACCTACTACTAGCATTTTTTTTTCACAAATAATAATGCCCAACTTAGACAAATTACAGCATTCTAGTACTAATAGTCTCTGGACTGAGCTGCGGACGGATCGACGAACGCGGTGAACTATAAGGGTTCCTTGTTGACTACGGAACCCTAAACAAAAAAAAACATGTGCACGTGCAAGTATTGCTACAGTTATGGTGATGGGATGGATTGCAATTTTAAATTTGAGTTTATTGCATTTGCTCCCCTTGGAGCCGAGAGAGGTCTAGGTCCGTGCGGTATCGAGGTTTTCCGGAATTTTAAAAATATCTGAGCGTCTGGTCAAAGCGGCGGCGCGGGACCCGAGAGCTGGTGAGTATTTGGCGCAGCGCACCAGCATTGCCATACAGCGGGGCAATGCAATCACCGTAACGGGGACGCGACGACTGGTATTGATATCGAAAAGTTGAGCTGCCTCTAGATTGTTTACTACAGGCTGCAGTTAGCTAAATTGTTTCAATTGTAAATACTAGTTCTAATTGTTTCCATTCATTGATTGTAATTTTCTTTGTAAATAGTAATTTGAGTTTATATCTTGAATCTACTCAGAATATCGTCGAGTGACTGAAAATTCTAAAACTGTGATATTCCGCGTAGTTTGATTCCTAAGTCCTAACTTGAGGGAATTCCACCCACTCCTCTGCTATTTTTATATACCTAAGCACTAAGTAACAAAACCTGGGTGTTTTTTTCCCAGTGCTAGCAACATTTTCACGAAAATGGTGGACGAAATTTTTAAATTTATTTATGAGTTTTGATGACTGTTTTAGGCAAAATTACAAACGGAATATAGTACTTAGCGGTGGAATGAGATATTTGCGGTATTATTTTTCCACTTACTGGTGTTTAAACATCCTTGCACCGCACAACACATCATTTTTATATTTTTATGTGAGAGCTGCTTTCCGTCTCATTTGAAGTATTGTACTAACGGCTCAAAATGAAAATTGCGACGGTCCGTCGCAATTTTTTAGACTTACCTCGTTTGTGTCAACTATCATTCTAAGTCTTCTTCTTCTAAGTGTTTTTGTAATCTCACTTTCAAATCGCCATCTTGTTTCTGCAGTTTTCGTAACTTTGTTGGAATTTTCCTCATTTATTGATTCAATAGATTTATCGATTTCCATTGATTGAAAAGATTTCTCAATATCCATAGATTCGTTTTGGATCGTTGATATATTCGACTCCTGAGTTTCGTTGGGAATCCCACGAGTGTTGGCAGATGGAGTAATATTTAGAGAATCTGTATGATACAATTCTATTGCGTCCGCGATTCTCATATTCTCGTCGCGGTAAAAATATTTTAATGGATTTTTCATTTTTTCATTTTGTTCATTTTTTATTTCTTTCAAGTTAGGATTTTGTCCAATTGGATAATTCGACATTTGCAAATTTCGAATTATAGCCTTCTCTTTTTCATTCAGGTCAACATCGTGTGTCGATTTCTTGATGACTGAATCATTTTTGATGTTTTGAGTATCGTTTCTGATGGTGATTTTCATGTCTTTTTTGTACTGAAGCGGTTTTGTTGCGGGTAAGCCGTTTTTGATGGAATTCATGCTATAGCAAGGTATGGGATAGCATTTCGCCGTAGTGAGGAGTTCCAGGTCGTCTGATATCAAGACCTGAAAACAATAGAAGAATTAGTTAAATTAAAAGAGCACACAATTATGGTAAAAGTCCAATATGCGGTCTTATCGCTTAGAAGCGATCTTTTCCAGGCATAAATAAATAATAATATTTTTTTACTAAATTCTCAAATATTACAAACCCCCGATTTTTATTCCGGTTCTAGACCTACTTCTATGCGAAATTTCAGCCCGAACCGTTCAGTCGTTTCGGCGTGAAGAGGTAACAAACATCCAAACTTTCGCATTTATTTATATTAGTGTGATGAGAGCGCTACTCTCCGCAGAGACAGGCCGACGTGGCCGAAATTCGGCTGGGAGGACATGATCACTATTCATCCCGGAAAGGGAAAGAAAGCAATTAAACTAAGGGCCATATAATGAAAGCTGGCTCAGTCATATATCTACGCTCGAGTGACACAATCCTATGAACGAAACAATAAATATTATATAACAATAAACAATAAATACGAAACGTAAATTATATTGTTCTAAAGTAAAACACATACTTATACATATTAAGTAATAGAATAAGAATTGGACGAACTGCGCATGGATTCCTAACAAACCGCTTATTGGACGAAACGCGTTTTGGACGATTCGCGTTTATATTGTAATTGGAAAAATCGCGTTTTGGACGAGCCGCTAACCAATCCCTAAAAAAGCGTTGCTCAAGCAGAGACCTATGGCTGGGCCAGCTCTCATAGTACGGGCCTATGGGTACTCACGAGATGTTTGTTCTGGTCCATATTCTCGACACAGCATCTGAGTAGGGCATCGTTGTTGCACGTTGAATTGTCTTGCTCGTTGCATGGTTGGACTGGAAACAAGATTTATTTTTAATATGCTGGACAATCACACAGCTTCATCTAGCCTCAAGCTAAGCAGAGCTCGTGTTATGGTACTAGATAACTAAAGATATACTAAGGTACATAATAGAAGCACTATGGTGGTTAAAATCCAAATGGCGTTAGATTAAGCTACTTATAATAATATAGGTACAAACTAGTCCAGTTTTGGAATTTTACCACTAGTGGACAAAAAAATTTAAAATCAATTAATATTTTATTTCTTATTTTATAATAGCTTATGGAAGTAAATAGAATAGAGATTTATTTAGCACACAAAACGCTGAGGGAAAGTAAAAACAGAACAGAAAAAGTAATACTAAACACAACAATAGACACTGCATAAAACAAACATCTTTTATCAAGTGCTTCATAAAATAAATTGGCATTTATTTTAGATATTAAATCAGCTGGAAAATTCAGCTAATAATATTTGGACAGCATAATATGTTTTGGTTGACTGGAAAATATAAATTATCAGTAATATTTGGTCGGCAACTAAATTATTTTTGATCAGTAAATATATCGTCGCCGTAGAGCGAAAAGTCACTAACTCGCTATTTGGCCCAAATCGAGTTAGATGTGCCATCAAAATCCCCGATTTTTTCTGCATTTTTCAGTCTGACAACCGTATCCCTAGCTATCACGGTTTTCATTTTAGGTTGTGCAAAAAATTCACTAACTCTACATTTGGCTTACAGCATTTTAGTCGAAAACCAACTAAGTAGGCTTAGATACTTTTTTCCTACTTGAAAGAATTGCAAAATATAAACCTAAGTCGGGTTGGTTACTTTCTTTTCTAAAATAATAACTTGTTGCTAGGACCCAGTCTAGTCGAGAAATAACTAAATATACTTGATTAGTTATGTGGTAGCAGGTTTGATACACAACTTGAAAGCGAAAACTAACCAAGTCGACTTAGTGTCTTCTAGATCGCTATTTGCGATAATTGTACTTCATAATTTTAAAGCAAGAAATCATTTAACATGTTAAGTTAGTTTTCGCCCCAAAATTTTGACTACAAAGTTTGGTTTTGAATGATAGCTAAAGTGTTTTGTTGATTTATTAAAGCCAAACTTTCGTACGTCTGTGTTAGGATAGACAATTAAACGTGCAATTTAGTTACTTTTACGCTCTTGATTTTGCTTACTCGGTGGATAGTGACTTATATAAGGCCCTAGCCACCTGTCCAAAACGACTTCGCTGGTTCATCAACATCGTTAGTCTACTGCTGGACATAGGCCTTCCCTTAATGAGCGCCATAGCACCGTGTCTTCAGTTTGCCGCGTCCGACATCTGACTGCAGTCTTTGGCAGGCCGTCTCCACCTGGGTGTAGGGCATCCTACACTATGTTTGCCGAGTCCCGGTCTCCTCTCAAGAACACGGTTGTTGGTTTTTGCGAGACATGGCCGGCACGCTACCACTTTAGCATGCTTATTCTAAGAGCTATGTCGATAACTTTGATTCTCTGTCGGATGTATTCGTTACGAGTCCTATCCCTTAGAACAGCTCCGAGCATTACTCTTTTCATAGCTCGTTGAGCGACTTTGAACTGGTGGATCAGCCCTAAGGTGAGTGTCCACGTCTCAGCTCCGTAGGTCATGACGGGTAAGACGCACTGATTGAAAACATTCGTTTTCAAGCATTGCAGTATGGATGAATCTTTTTTTCTTTATTTATTTTAAAGGAATTTTGTTAACATGACCATGTCACTCCCGTAAAGAATGGATGACTCGGCGAGGACTCAGCGTAGTTCGCTGTGTGGTGCCGGCTTAGAATTTGCACCACCCCAACTCTTCCCGCGGGTGTCGTAAGAGGCGACTAAGGGATATCCACCGGGGGCGGGCAGCAGCGCCCCTGCAGAACAATTCTACCACCGAACTGCAATCCCCAACCCGCATGCCCAGAATGGGGATTATGGACATAACCCTCCATGTGATAAAAACCAATAAGGCGCTTATCAGGGGGAGGCCTGCGTCCAGTAGTGGACCACTACAGGCTGTTGTTGCCTTCTCAAGTAGTCCAGCAGTTTAAATAATATAAAGGAATGTTTCCTTTCAGTAAAACTTGAATATTTCGGGTAACTGCCCTCCGTCCAGGTAATGTTCGTTTGTACCACACTGAAATGTATTTCAGAGGCCAAGAAAAAAAAAACCCGTTGATATGCGTTCGTCGTCTGAACTGGACCATTCCCCGTTATCTTCATTCATTGTACGAGTACTCTCTACTTTACAGCTACACACAAAGATGTTGCAGAAAAGCTGCTGGTGCCCGATGCCACTATAAGGCCGTATTGTGAAAGCTTAGTCATCGGTCTATGTTTGAGAAGCGATTATGCCATGGAAAAGCGATAATCATGATCAAGAATTCCGACATTCACAATGTTAAGACTCACTGGACCAGAATGCTATCATTAATCATTTTAATAGGATTTCAATATTTAAAATCTTAACAATACGTCGAAAACATTAATTTACTTATAACTTGTTGTGAATGCGTTTTTTTTTTGTATTTTTCAAGGAAGTATGACAACTGCATTTGATTATTTATCATTTTCTTATTGATTACCTGATTCGAGAAATAGAAATTATATAAAATTAAGCAGATAAAAGCGTTAGAAAAATTACATAAACACTAAATAAACTTATCCAAACACGGGTGAAAAGTCAGTTGGTGACTTTTAACAAATCATTGTCTCACAAAGTTAGTACAAGATTTGAGGGCGAAAAGTAACTAAGTCAGTTTTTTTTCATTTTCCCTGAAAATATCAGTCATTCATTGACTGTAGTGAATTGACCTTAAGAGCTTTTATATTTCCTAACATATGAGACCATAAAATTAGAAATATCCCATACCGAAAAAAAGTTATGATTTTATTTTGTTTTTCAAAACTTTAAACCTTCATAACTCAAAACACCAAATGACCTACTTAGTGACTTTTCGCTCTACGGCGACGATATAGCCACGCGTGGACCACGGGTGGGATTACACTTACCTACAACATGGCTACTGGTCGTCCGTCGCAGCACGTTCCTCGCCGCGGTCGCGAGCGGGCGGTCGCAGCCGCGGGCGAGCGCTAGCAGCCACGAGTGGACCCCGGGTGGGATTACACTTACCTACAACATGGCTACTGGTCGTCCGTCGCAGCACGTTCCTCGCCGCGGTCGCGAGCGGGCGGTCGCAGCCGCGGTCGCGAGCGGGCGGTCGCAGCCGCGGGCGAGCGCTAGCAGCCACGCGTGGACCCCGGGTGGGATTACACTTACCTACAACATGGCTACTGGTCGTCCGTCGCAGCACGTTCCTCGCCGCGGTCGCGAGCGGGCGGTCGCAGCCGCGGGCGAGCGCTAGCAGCCACGAGTGGACCCCGGGTGGGATTACACTTACCTACAACATGGCTACTGGTCGTCCGTCGCAGCACGTTCCTCGCCGCGGTCGCGAGCGGGCGGTCGCAGCCGCGGTCGCGAGCGGGCGGTCGCAGCCGCGGGCGAGCGCTAGCAGCCACGAGTGGACCCCGGGTGGGATTACACTTACCTACAACATGGCTACTGGTCGTCCGTCGCAGCACGTTCCTCGCCGCGGTCGCGAGCGGGCGGTCGCAGCCGCGGTCGCGAGCGGGCGGTCGCAGCCGCGGTCGCGAGCGGGCGGTCGCAGCCGCGGGCGAGCGCTAGCAGCCACGAGTGGACCACGGGTGGGATTACACTTACCTACAACATGGCTACTGGTCGTCCGTCGCAGCACGTTCCTCGCCGCGGTCGCGAGCGGGCGGTCGCAGCCGCGGTCGCGAGCGGGCGGTCGCAGCCGCGGGCGAGCGCTAGCAGCCACGCGTGGACCCCGGGTGGGATTACACTTACCTACAACATGGCTACTGGTCGTCCGTCGCAGCACGTTCCTCGCCGCGGTCGCGAGCGGGCGGTCGCAGCCGCGGGCGAGCGCTAGCAGCCACGAGTGGACCCCGGGTGGGATTACACTTACCTACAACATGGCTACTGGTCGTCCGTCGCAGCACGTTCCTCGCCGCGGTCGCGAGCGGGCGGTCGCAGCCGCGGTCGCGAGCGGGCGGTCGCAGCCGCGGGCGAGCGCTAGCAGCCACGAGTGGACCCCGGGTGGGATTACACTTACCTACAACATGGCTACTGGTCGTCCGTCGCAGCACGTTCCTCGCCGCGGTCGCGAGCGGGCGGTCGCAGCCGCGGTCGCGAGCGGGCGGTCGCAGCCGCGGTCGCGAGCGGGCGGTCGCAGCCGCGGGCGAGCGCTAGCAGCCACGAGTGGACCCCGGGTGGGATTACACTTACCTACAACATGGCTACTGGTCGTCCGTCGCAGCACGTTCCTCGCCGCGGTCGCGAGCGGGCGGTCGCAGCCGCGGTCGCGAGCGGGCGGTCGCAGCCGCGGTCGCGAGCGGGCGGTCGCAGCCGCGGGCGAGCGCTAGCAGCCACGAGTGGACCCCGGGTGGGATTACACTTACCTACAACATGGCTACTGGTCGTCCGTCGCAGCACGTTCCTCGCCGCGGTCGCGAGCGGGCGGTCGCAGCCGCGGTCGCGAGCGGGCGGTCGCAGCCGCGGGCGAGCGCTAGCAGCCACGCGTGGACCCCGGGTGGGATTACACTTACCTACAACATGGCTACTGGTCGTCCGTCGCAGCACGTTCCTCGCCGCGGTCGCGAGCGGGCGGTCGCAGCCGCGGGCGAGCGCTAGCAGCCACGAGTGGACCCCGGGTGGGATTACACTTACCTACAACATGGCTACTGGTCGTCCGTCGCAGCACGTTCCTCGCCGCGGTCGCGAGCGGGCGGTCGCAGCCGCGGGCGAGCGCTAGCAGCCACGAGTGGACCCCGGGTGGGATTACACTTACCTACAACATGGCTACTGGTCGTCCGTCGCAGCACGTTCCTCGCCGCGGTCGCGAGCGGGCGGTCGCAGCCGCGGGCGAGCGCTAGCAGCCACGAGTGGACCCCGGGTGGGATTACACTTACCTACAACATGACTACTGGTCGTCCGTCGCAGCACGTTCCTCGCCGCGGTCGCGAGCGGGCGGTCGCAGCCGCGGGCGAGCGCTAGCAGCCACGCGTGGACCCCGGGTGGGATTACACTTACCTACAACATGGCTACTGGTCGTCCGTCGCAGCACGTTCCTCGCCGCGGTCGCGAGCGGGCGGTCGCAGCCGCAGGCGAGCGCTAGCAGCCACGAGTGGACCCCGGGTGGGATTACACTTACCTACAACATGGCTACTGGTCGTCCGTCGCAGCACGTTCCTCGCCGCGGTCGCGAGCGGGCGGTCGCAGCCGCGGGCGAGCGCTAGCAGCCACGAGTGGACCACGGGTGGGATGAGTAGCCTGCAAGTTGGATCTGAAACAAATTGATACCTTTGCAGATGAACCAATCCCCTCTTTTCAAAAATATCAACATGACATTGAGTTTTTATGACTTGGAATTCGTAGAATTTTTTATTTGTTTGTAAAATCACACTAATATTATATTTGTGAAGGTTTGGATAGATGGATGTTTGTTACTTATTCACGACAAAACTACTGAAGAGACTGAGCTGAAGTTTTCAGCCAGTTATAAATCGCCTAAGATGTGAAATATTTCGCAATATTATACAATGGCATGAAGCAAAATAATATGTACACGAACTCGCAATAAATAAGTCGCCTTTTTAGTTTTCTTCTTATTGCAGCCAATGAGCGGCGAAAATAGCACGAATAAATACATCTGAACCGTCCTGCAATTTTGGTCAAACTAGTGACCAAAACTGTTTCCACGTAAATATTAACCAAGCAGTGGGATCTCGCAGTGCATGTTATTTCTAAGGCGGCGTCTTAATTGGGGTCGATCATACGAGCGAACGATGCGAATTCGTCGCACGACGAGATTAAACAGACAGGGTCCTAATGAGGATCCGTAACGTTTTTAGTTGAGAATGCAGGTTTATAGCGCTAAGAAATCCTTAAAACACACAGTGCACAAAATTTTTTGTGTGTTACACAGGTCCCTAATTAGTTATAAAATACATACCAATCTGCACAAAAGCGTCGACAAACTCAATCTCCTTGGTCAGCACCTCCGTGTCAGCCAGGATGCACCAGGTGTCCTGGCTGCTCGCCCGGCCCAGGGCTTTCAGGTAGCACAGGGTGGGCCTGTAGAGCTCTATGAACGCACACTGCAAGTCAAAATTATCAATACATTAGAAGGAATTTCACTAACAATTACAAATATCATTAAGAATAAAACATTTACCTACAACTAGTATTGACACTAATATCTATTTCTTAAAAATTTAAGCCGTCACCAAAAGGCATAGTGCCCAGAATGCTGGCAGCATTGCCATGTTGGATGGCAATGCTAATTTGTTGACCTAAATAGAAGCCAGCATTCTGATCACCTGTGGACTAAGTAAGGAAGGATAAGAGGTTCAGTAAGATCTTTATAAATGTTGTGTCCCCAGGACCCCAAGAACAAGGGTTTCAACCCCAAAGGGCTCCATATCACATCACATCACACTAATATTATAAATGTGAAAGTTTGGATGGATGGTTGGATGTTTGTTACCTCTTCACGCCAAAACTACTGAACTGATCGGGCTGAAATTTCGCATACAGGTAATTCTAATCCTGGAATAAAACATAGGCTACTAAATCAGTTCCCATGGGATAGAAATCACCTTTAACGTTTATAGAAACGCGTGCGAAGCCGCGGGCATAAACTAGTTTGTAAATAAAAATCATCATCCTAATCTTACGAATAAAATTTGTGCCATCGTGAAATTTGTATATTTGTGCAAAGACTACGGCAAAACTACTGAATGGATCGGGCTGAAATTTTGCACTGATGAAGTTGTGCGCCTAGAACCCACCTCCTGCGTCGCAGGCGGACCTCGCGGCCGCGCCGCAGAGGTCGCCTGTACCCACCTTCATATCCTCATCATCCTCCAAGCTGGACACCATGGAAATGCTTTCGTGGTCCAAATTGAAAGACACTTTTTTCTTCACGGGAGTTTCTTGTTTGGACATCTTTGGTTTAGAACCTGAAATAAATAATAATGCTCGACAATTCACACAGCATCATCTAGCCTCAAGCTAAGCAGAGCTTGTGTTCTTTATTTAGTTACTGGTTTCTGCCCGCGGCTTCACACGCGTTGTTTCTATGGAAACGTTTTGTAAATAAATAAATAATACTGGACAATTCACACATCATTATCTAGCCCCAAGCTAAGCAGAGCTTGCGTAATGGAAACTAGATAACTGATATACTTAATACAATACACTACATAGATAGAATTTTTTTTATTATACTATAACATAGAAAACATCCAGAACACCCTGGACAAATGTCTGCAGATCGTACAAAAATTTGTCCCGAGGCGGGAAACGAACCCGCCACCTCCTGCGTCGCAGGCCGACCGCGAGCTTCGCCTGCTGCGCCACAGAGGTCGTCAACAAATTATAGCCTAATAAGTTTTATTCAGGCCTAAAACTATCTGTATGCAAAAATTCAGCCCGATCTGTTCAGTCGTTTAGGCGTGAAGAGGTAACAAACATCCGTCCAAACATCTATACCTACATCCAAACTTTCGCATTTATAATATTAGTGGTATATCTAATATTATGTGTACTAGATGACTGATATACCTACTTAAAACAATACACTACATAGACTCTTTGTCATATCTCTATATGTCATAGAGATAATTTTTATTGTAATTTTTTGACTTAACTAAGTGCTCCTTTGCGCTCCAAAAAAAATGAGAAGAAATGAAATTACACAAATCACATCAAATCAATATATCTGCAGATCGCAATACGCACACAATTGTCCCGAGGCGAAAATCGAACCCGCAACCTCCAGCGTCGCAGGCGGACCTTCGCCCACCGCGACAGAACAAATAAAATAATAAATCATCATCCTATATTAGTCCACAGCTGGACATAGGCCTCCCGCAATGAACGCTCTAGCGACCTGTCTTCATTAAAGCATCTGCCTGCAGTCTATTCAAAATCAAAACCAATTTTAATAATTTTATGTTGGAGAAAAGCTGAAGCTATTTCGACAGGACTTTTACTGGGCAGTAAAAGTTAGCTAATGCTAGCTAATGTTATGGCGGGTAGCGGCTTCTTTTATTTTAGACAATTAAATTAACTAGGATTCCGTAAATAAATAAAATCTATGAAATTGCGAATTCACGAATGCTGGCGAATTCGCGTACGTCGGCGAAGTCGCGTGCACTAGTTTAGAGTAGAAATCTTACCGTCAGCTTTACTGCAATCTTGAGATTTCCTCTTAGAGATGAGTATAGCTCCTCAGATCATCGTCGAAAGACTTGACCACTGCATTATCACCCTTATCTCCTTTTATACAGGACTTCAAACTTTTTACACATCCTTTTAAGACACTTTTTGGTTCTTTCATGATTTGTTTTTCTGGTGTTTTTAAGGGTAGTCCATTTAGAGCTGGGTCCTTTGCTTTTGAAGCTTGTCCATTGAAAACTGGTTCATTTGTTTTGAAGGATGGTCCAACATTAAAATATTGGTTGCTTTGTTCTTTCGTTTTTGGTCCCAAATTCAAATATTGACCATTTAGTGGTGTATCTAAATTGAATACAGTTTCCTTGGTTTTAGGGTGTGGTCTAGCATTTAAGATGGGTTGGTCTGTTTTTGGTGTTGGCTCAAAATATATAACTGGATGTTTGGTTTTTATGGGTGTTTCCAAATTAAATAATGGCTCTGTGATTTTTGATGGTATGAAATTTACATAGGGTTCTTTTGTTTTTTGGCATGGTTCGAAATTGAGTGACGTTTCCATGGATTTCAAAGGTACTCCGTTACCAAGCAGTGGTTCCCTGGATTTTGTAAGAACACCACCATTGCAAACTTTCTCTGTAGTTGTTAAAGACCCAACATTAAAATTTTGATTCCTTTGTTCCTGAATTTTTGTGGGTAGTCCAACATTCAAATCCTGTTTATTGGTATTTGAAAATAATCCAAAGTTCAAGACTGGTTCCTTCATAATAGAATTTCCAGTTTTGGGTTTAAAATCTGGAGTGTAGGTCTTAAAATCTGCAAACTTATCGCTAGATTTTGATTCAAAGGACTTAGGTTTATCGGCCAGCCTCAGATTTTCAAGGGCCTTCAATTTCTTTTTCGGAGTAGACGATTGTAATTTTTGATGCAATCTCTTGATATTATCTTTGTTGACCTTACTGAAACATATGCCCGCGGCTTCGTAGTTAACAAAACGTTGGTGCATGGGTATGTTACTTGCATCAACTAATATTTCCTTGCAATCTATATTATCTAAACCCTGAGTAACTGTATATTTGAATCCTTTCATTGACTGTAAAACTTGAGACTCATCTGAATTTGAGATATTAGGATGATCTCTGAACGCTGGGTATTCAGCCCCGAGGGTAGTGCTTGTCTGGTTTTGAAGAGGCATATGCACTTGGATTTGAATAGGTGTCCACGTGACATTTGAGTCTTCATGCTTAGGCAAGACTCGGGGAAACGTTTTCTGGCCAAAAACTGGGGTTGGGCGACACATCGAACTAAATGATGAGAAGTTCTGTTTGATAGGGTCCATTGCTGGGTGATGTATAGAACTGTATGGAGTGACCCCAAGTCTGGTTTCTGGGGTCTGTCGTATAGAACTGAATGGTGTGACCTCATGGCTGGTTTTTGGTGTCTGGGGTGTAGAACCGAATGAAGTGCCCTCATGTCTGGGTTCTGGGGTCTGTCGTATAGAACTGAATGGTGTGACCTCGTGTCTGAGTTCTGGGGTCTGTCGTATAGAACTGAATGGTGTGACCTCGTGTCTGGACTCTGGGGTCTGGCGTATAGAACTGAATGGAGTGACCTCATGTCTAGGCTCTGGGGTCTGGCGTATAGAACTGAATGGAGTGACCTCATGTCTGAGCTCTGGGGTCTGGCGTATAAAACTGAATGGAGTGACCTCATGTCTGGGCTCTGGGGTCTGGCGTATAGAATTGAATGGAGTGACCTCATGTCTGGGTTCTGGGGTCTGTTGTATAGAACTGAATGGAGTGACCTCATGTTTGGTTTCTGTGGTCTGTCGTATAGAACTGAATGGAGTGACCTCATGCGTGTGTTTTGGGGTCTGGCGTATAGAACTGACAAAGAAGTCATGCTGGAGAAGATCAGGAGCTGGTGGGCTGTTCCGTTCTAGATGGTTATGGTTCTCCATCTGTTTTGGTGTTTCAGGTGGCCTTCCTGCCCTTATCTGTTAAAAGTTGTACAAATAGGTAGGTAAATCATCATCATCATTTTTAACCTTTATGTACCATTGCTGGGTGTAGGCCTCCTCCAATTTGTGTCAGAAATATTTCATGGTGGTAGGTACCTACTTGCTGATGGTTATTTAAATTTTAAACTTACCATAATCAATAGTTAAATTATGGTTCTTAGACAAGCGTGTTCCCACTTACTACAGGAATTTTATTTCCTTTTCTGTAGGTTGGACAAATAGTCTATCTGTTATTCCAGGCTCAGACCTACATCTATATAAAATTTCAGCCAGATTCATTTAGTAGTTTTGGCTGGAACAAGTAAGTACCTAACAAACACACAAAAGCGTGTGATAGATTTATGAAAAAGATGAAAAAGAAGAAGTTACACTTATACTAAAAGGTAAGATTAATTTGTTTGTGAGTAGGTGACTTTTTGTTTTTTGTCGGGATAGCGTGCGTCGAAATGCCGTAGTTCACCCGATGGTAGTGTCTGGACCAACTAATTCTTTCTCTAATGGACTTACATGACATACAACGGCTATGTTTAATCCAGCTACCGTGTGAGCGAAGTCGCGAGCAGAAGCTAGTTTAATTTATTGAGCAACAACATCACAGTCATGCCTTGTAAAAACGCTGCCGAAATCGAATAGGAATAGGTACCCTATGTTCGCAAAAATGGAGGTCCATTTTAGCACAACAGCGATGTGAACCATATTTTAAACCTGGCCGTGAAAGCCTCATTTGTTCCAAGCATTTTAAAGAATGTGAAAAACCTCAGTGGGCTTTTTTATTCATCTTCTGATGCTTATAGCGTATGTAAAAAGACAGAAACTACTATAAGACAATACCAAAATAACAAAAAATATGTCTCGAATTGGTATCAAGGTGTTATCATCATTTTTACCTAAAAAGCACTGGCACTGGGAAGAAAAGATGTCAACAGGTGTTGACATCTTTTCTTTTTCACGATAACAATCACATAACAAATTTAATTAAAATCTATAATCGAACGATACCTGAAGATAAGATAACATTACATAGCAAAAAAAGAATCTCAAAAGTTAAAAAATTCATCAAGGAGATCTTTATACAGTAAACTAAATCTTTTTCAAGGAAATTGAAAATTTAACTAAAAAAAACCTTTAAGTAATTTATATGAGAGTTCCTAGGTATTAAACATTTGGAAACGTCATATTTTCAGAACTTAGGAATTACTGTAGGTAGTAGGTACTAGTAATATAAAACGGGTATTTATTGCGTTTATTTACCTATTGTTTTCGACGTTCAAAATTAAATAGTAGGTAATAATAAATAATGTGTTCATAAGGCGTAAGTTTAAAAGTATTTTATAAGAATATAAAATACTTTTAAACTTACGCCGTTTAAACTTACGCTTATAAGTGGACTTGAAATAACGTTTTTTTTTTTTGGCCCATAGAAAAACTCTTACGAAGCCGCAGGCAGACACTAGTTCTTTTAAATTTAAAGTACCTGCCTGAAATTGTATTTTAGGTTTATTTCACTAGCTTTTGTTAACTTATTTATATTATTGTATGTCCGAAATGACCCTTTTGTTTGTTGACTGTTGCGTCGCTAATTTATAGTTGTATCAATAAATGATTCGTTATCTTTACCTGAGTTCTGTTGATTTTATAATCCTTATAAAAATAAACAGTGTATAAATTCTTTTTAGGTACCTTCCTACCTAGTTACAAAATAAAATAAAATAAATTCGACTCCACTAATCTCTTGTTCCGCATGCAAAAAACTTGACAGGCTCTGCGCAAACTGTCTGCGTCAAAACAAAACGTGGACACTTTTGAGTGTCATTCTTGTAAGGTTCTAGGTATCTACGGGGGAGGCCGCAGGAAATTTTTGATCGATGGGTTACACTAATGATATTAAAACAATTCATGTTCTTTATCAGAGCGTTTACGCCCTCCATTCTCAAAAACAGTAATTTTCAAACCCGTTAATTTTCAAATCGGTATTAAACGATAAATGAGACATTTTCAAATCGGTACTTACGTATTCTGCCCAAAACAGAGGGATAATCATGTTTGAGAATTTATCGTATTCCGCCGAAAAGCCAGAAAGATTGTTGATCCGCAGGTTGCTCTGCATTCTGGCTACAGAGTGGAATGGTGTACCAGTCAACTGAAAAAAAAATTAGAAGTTTATTATTTTTTTGTAGAATGAAAAAAATACATCTCGTGAATTGATTGCAAGCTCATCTCAGCCTCAGCTTGTTTCCATCGTTACAGTGACGGTACCCGGATCGCAATTAGTTGCTTGACAGGAAGCTGAGTAATGTGTTACACCATACTGGGCACGTAAAAATTGCTCAACTGTTAAGAGACGCTGGTGACTATCATAATAAGCGATGCTTTAAATGCAGGAGAGAGACACATAACTTGGAGGTTAAGTATATATAAGCTTAAGATTTTCCACAACATAAAAACCGTTGTTTTCTTCTTAGCGGTAGGTACCTATTTGTGAGATAGATTTATGGTAGTATTTATGGGTAATGTTAAGAACTACTGGTACAATCTAAAAAAATATGAGGTAGGTTCGTAAGATAGCTACCTTCTCCCTACTCGTGCGTGATTGGTCGATCGCCTGTGTGCGGCCCGAGCCATGCAGCGGACAGCGAGGTCACTGTGCTTGTGTGCGTAGCTGCCTACCGCATTAATCTCCGATGCTAGCTTATAAAAATTATAATTAAGTATTACGTAGAGAACTCTAGTGTCTAGATAAACCTATGTTAGGATTTAAGACGCTATTAACAAATTGTAACAAACTTGAAACAATAAATAAATATCTATCTATCTATCTATCTATCTACTGATATCTTTATGACTTATACTATTTTTGCTCATTTAATTTGTGTAAGGGTCAGTGTACCTTGGTATACACTAGGTAGGTACCAATGCATACGAAGCTGTTGATAGAAGCTAGTATTGAATATAACTACTAACCGGTTCAACGACGGCGTAAGAGTTGTGCTTGAGCCTGTCAGGTTTGAGTCCGGTAACGAACGCGTCCTTCGCGACGCCTCCCGTGTAGAAATGCGGGTAGGACACAACCATTGGGTAATCTGGAACGAGTTTAGGGAGATATTAGAGACGTATAGATCGTTATGTGTCTTGGACTCAAAAGGTCATTATCATTAACCACGCTGTTTTTAAATAATGCGTGTTTGGAATCATGTAGTTTTGCAATTATCATCATCATCATTATCTCAGCCAATCCCATTGTTGCATATACAGACGAAACTGTATTTTTATTTGGTGTGATTTGTATAACTATTAAATAAATTATATAATGCTGGACAATTAACACAGTAATTGTAGCCCAAAACTAAGCAGCGCTTGTGTTATGGGTATATTACCTAGTAGGTACCTACTAGATAACTGATTATTGTTAAGTATATTAAAACAGGTACTTAAATAAATAAAAAAATAAATATTTGTATATTATACATACAAAACTTTCAGAACACCCGGAACAAATAATCTGCACATCGTACAAACATTTGTCCCGAGGTGGGAATCGAACCCGCAACTTCCTGCGTCGCAGGTGGATATTCACCTGCCACGCCACAGAAGTCGTCCTTCATAAATTACTGTCTTTGTTTCTTTCATTCAAAGATTGCTACAATGCCCGGTCTTGCGCAATCTGCATCCAGCAGTCTCTTTCAAATCTTTACCATGTCACCGGTCCACCTAGTGGGAACCACGTAGTCACCATTCAAAAAGTCCCAACAACCATCGGTTCTACAAGCTGCAGCCAGACCGGTGCCAGATCGGTTAGGAGATAATATGCTTGGAAGGTTCCATACCGAAGTAGCACTTGGAAGCGTCGCTGACACCAGCAGGCAACGTCGGGATTGTATCGTAACAGTCCGTTCCGTTCTTGACACGGTCGTACACGCTCTCGGACAGGTTGTATCTGTAGACTGGGACGCTGTGGACTGTCAGCTCGCCTGGAATCGAGAATAACTTGGTAACTGAGAGACCAAATTACTTTTAGATTCATGCCCAGACATACACAGGTTACGATGGTTCTACTTAATCCAATCTTGCTCGGTTGATAGTCAAAGGAGTACAAGCACAAAGGCTGGTCAACTCCTGGCTCCTTTGCATAAAATGGGAGAGGTGACAAAAATACAAAACTATTAGCCTACTAATAATTTAAAGCCGAAAGTTTGTGAAATGCGATATTTTTGTTACCTAGGATCTCCAAAACTACTGAACAGATCAAGATGAAATTTGGCGTACATTTAGAACATAGCTTAACTAAAATAATAGGCTACTTATTATACCGAAAATACCATAACCATAATGAGAAACATTGCAGCATCTATAAAGGATTGTGAAAAATAAATGCACACTTAAAGCCGTAGGTATAGGGGTTGCATTATCCGTTAAATTTTCGTATCCGGATAATTCGGATAGTAGTGAGCCTTACTATTCGGATATTTCGGATAATTCGGATAATTGAAAAATATACATAAAAAATAAATTTAATCAAGGAAAATGGGTTTTTAAAGTATAAGTATTTATTAATTTATATTCAAAAACGTTACATTAAAGTTCTAATAAAATAAAAATAGAATTCGCATAGAAACTGAACAACATAGAGATTTAAAATTCTTTACTGTACGTTTGTTAGAAGCATCTTAGAATATGCATCACCGATTTGGAACCCTCGTTATGATGTTTATAATAAAAGAATCGAGCGCATTCAAATTAAGTTTATGAAGTACCTTTGTTTCCGTTTAAGAATTCCATACAGTTCAGCCAATTACCTCGATTTATGTAAGCAATTTTACATTCTCCCTCTTTCCAGCGACGTGAGATCGCCGACTTATCTTTTATACCTAAAATCACGTCGAATAATATTAATTGTCCCAATTTGCTTCAAAAATTAAACTTAACGTTCCCTGCAAACCTATCAGAGTTAACCCCCCTATTTACGTTACCCATGCTGGCACTAACTACCGACAAAATTCCTTCTTGTGGCGAGCGAGTAATAATTTTAACAAATTGAGTAAGCAATTTGACCTGGATTTATGCTGCACAAGTGTCAGCTCGGCCAGGCGGCGGCTCAGCGGAGAGTTTTTTGGTGCCAATGATGATGATAAATATGAAGTCTATATATACAGGATGGAATTTTGTAATGCCACCTGGAGGGAAAGTACTCTTAATACTGTAGATAGAAAATTTTGCTCAAAGAAAACATTCCTTTAATTTTGAAAAGAAAGAGAACTGCATTCAAAGATTTTCGAAAATTCGCTTGCCACAGCCGGGAATCGAACCGACTAAAATCTGTAAAAATTACACCCTGTATTTTTATTGCATAGATCGATCGGGTCAATTATAAGGATGAAATCTCTAACAAACATAATAAATTAAATGAAAGGAAAACCATGAAATCTTAAATTATTTTAATTATTTACAATAAAAAGTCAACCAACTACTAATTAGTTGCTCAAAATGGGCTCCATTTTCTTGGATACACAAACTTATTCTTCTAATGAATTCATTTCTAGTAACTTTTAATAACTAGTGTTGTGGTGAATATTATAAATCGTATGCTGAACTTCAAACTCTCAACTCGTTTACATTCGCATAAGATTTCATGTAAATTAGATTTTTTACAAAAAAAAATTTTTAAGGGGGTGAGATCTGGTAATCTCGCAGGCCATCTGATTGTGCCGTTGGTACCAATCCAGGTATTAAAATGTTTATTAATGTAGGCAGTAGTGATTCTGCTGTTATGGGCTGGAGCACCATCTTGCTGTAGAATTATTTGGTTTCGCTCTGCCTCGGGGAAACCATTTAACTCATTTCTTAAGAGATCCAGTATTTTAAGATAGAAGAGTCTGCATTAGGTACAAACACGTGCAAATTTCAATCATCTTATCTAAATATTAATTCGTCATTTTAATGAATAAATGACGTAATGATAATTATTAATTACTGACACAAGTAAACAGATGGATCTTTAAGTTAAAGTGCTTAACTTGAACCATTCAATTTATAATTTAAGATTTCATGGTTTTCTTTTCATTTAATTTATTAAGTTTGTTAGAGAGATTTCATCCTTATTATTGACCCTAACGATCTACGCAATAAAAGTACAGGGTGTAATTTTTTACAGATTTTAGTCGGTTCGATTCCCGGGTGTGGCAAGCGAATTTTTGAAAATCTTTGAATGCAGTTTTCTTTCTTTTCAAAAATAAAGGAATGTTTTCTTTTAGTACAATTTTCTATCTCCAGTATTAAGAGTACTTTCCCTCCAGGTGGCATTACAAAATTCCACCCTGTATATATAGTCTTTTTTGTAATGTATATCCTAATCTAACTATGTTTTTAGAGATGATGCATGTTGACTAGTCACATCATGTTCATAGTCTTTTTCATTGTAATAATCCACCACTATCCATGAAAACCTTCAATAAGCTTTCTGGTACTTATTAATTTGTAATTCTGTTAATTTTTAAGCCTTTGGTTTTCCCCTAAATAAATAAATAAAATTAAAAATAATAGTATCGATCAAATGGGTTGAAAAACTAAAATATCTATGAAATAAAAACAGTTTACTTCTTTCCATCGAACTTATTTTTTAACAACGAACGAACGTAAATCAACTTCCTATTTTAATAGGTACTCTAAAATGATTTTAACAAAGAACCAACACAGTCACGAGATCAAACTTACGAATGTACACATACAGTTATGTTATAGTAGTGTGTGTGTGGGGTAGCTGTGCTGCGTGCGCGGAGATCACTCTATGTCGGCGTCGTCGAATCACTGACCAACCAGTGTCAACGCTAGTGATGCGTTTGCGCGCTACCGCTAGTGTAGGTCTTGCTTGTTTATAGCTTCCAGATTCAGAAACACGCACGAATTATTACATGTATATTTTTAACAACACAAAGTATTGTATGCATTAAATATAACATTTCTAAAATGCTGGATGCGGTGTAGTGTTGTTTCGTGAATTAGAAAAATCAGCTGTAGGTACCTATCCGTATTATTCGTATTATCCGGATAAAGGAGCTCCCATTATCCGGATATGAAAATTAGCGGATATCCGGATAATTCGGATATCCGGATTGCAATCCCTACGTAGGTACCTTACAAGAACCAGATTTTGATTTTAAGATGTAGAAAGTAAGACAAAATATTAACTGTCAAAATAAAGCGGCATCAGCTTGCAGACAGTCTTCCGCCAGTACAGTAACACGTCCTCCTTGGTGAGCCGCTGCCGGTACATCACGCCTTCCGTCGACCCGAAGATACGATCTGGACATGTCTGGGGATCAAAAACAAACAGTTCAGGAAATATATATTATTATGAAGCATGAATATGAAACATTCTGTACCAGTGACATCATCATCATCGGCCTGTTAACATCACAAGAGATGATATAGGTGGCATCAGTTTGGTTGTGAATCAGCAGGCTGAATAGACCTATATCGGCAAGCTCGGCAGTTAATGATGGATGTGTACCAGTGAGTGCCACACATTATTAAAAGCCCAAGTAGGTACAAGAGTTTATTATCTGTCGTGGTGGTGGTCATAGTTGGGCATCAGTTTGGTTGTGAATCAGCAGGCTGAATAGACCTATATCGGCAAGCTCGGCAGTTAATGATGGATGTGTACCAGTGAGTGCCACACATTATTAAAAGCCCAAGTAGGTACAAGAGTTTATTATCTGTCGTGGTGGTGGTCATAGTTGGGCATCAGTTTGGTTGTGAATCAGCAGGCTGAATAGACCTATATCGGCAAGCTCGGCAGTTAATGATGGATGTGTACCAGTGAGTGCCACACATTATTAAAAGCCCAAGTAGGTACAAGAGTTTATTATCTGTCGTGGTGGTGGTCATAGTTGGGTGCACGTTTTGTGTAAAATTGAACTTGCCTGAGACGAACGTACCGATAGCCGACGGCGGCGTAGGCTTGGCAATAGGATTCTGTGTCTCATGGGTACGGGAACCCGGAACATTTCTCATTTTGTGAAAAAAAAACATCGACCTCGCACCACGAACTTCCAGGGAAATCTGCTTTCGGAGGCCCATCCATTAAGAATTGTTAAAAGCTTGCGGTTAGGTAGGTAGGTACTTACATCAGGATCATACCCAGGGATCTGCGGTTGCCCCCGGAACCGGTTGATCTGAAAGAACTGTTCGTGTCCCCATCGGGGGCCAATCTTCACCGTCAGCTCATCCGTGAAGTCGGTGTATATCTGAAATAAAAGAAGTACCAAGTGAGCACGGCTACACCGATTTTGATCAAACATGGATAAGAACACTTTCAGAAATAATAGTTTTTTTCGTCAGCCCGTTTCGTCCTACTCCTGGGCTTTTAGATTTTTTTGTATCACCTAAATAAATCAATTAAAAATAATACATATTTTCCAAATGCTTATAAGTAAAAAGTAAAAAAGTAATTGACATCGGTTTTCTAAAACTTCTGTTTGTGTCGGAATTTATTAAAAAAACAGTTTAGTTACTCACCCTAGCCAATATCCCCATATTGTCAACGGGCACCAGACTTGGCACAATAGTCTTCGATGTATCCAACACCGGATCCTTGAAGTCCCATAGGTATTCATACACCGTCCTCCTCGTGAACATCCGCCCTTGGTGAGACGAGACGAGCAGGCGGAAGGCGGTGCGGACGAAGTAGTTTGCATTGTGTAGGTACGAGGATAGACCCTGGAAAGACAGAACATGGCTCAAAGTGTGAAAACTATCATGTTTGAATTTGAATCGATTTATATTAAATAAGAAAGAAAGCAAGAAAATCTATTTATTGACTCACATTAATAGAAATACCTTAAATTAAAAAAAAGACGCAGGAGATTAAATATTTTTGCGGTTTTGTTTTGCTTTCTCCAGAGAATAAAACTATTGGAAAAGTAATTTGCATAAAAATATAATCACACTAATATTATAAATGCGAAATTTGGATGTTTAAATGTATGGATGGATGGATGTTTGTTAACTCTTCACGTCAAAACTACTGAGCGGATCGGGCTGATATTTCGCATACAAGTAATTCTAATCTTGGAATCAAATATAGGATTTGTATCCTATAAATCTGTTCCCAGGGTATAGAAATTACCATTAAACGTTCCCATAGAAACAGTGCGTGCGAAGCCGCGGGCAGAAACTACTACACCATAAGTCATTGTAAGTAGCTCGTTATAAGCTATTTCGATGGGTAAGGTAAGAATAATGAATATTGCCCTACCTGTTTTGCCAACAATGGTACACCTAGCTCATCTAAGTATTTTGAGTTTTAAACTTGTAGAGACGGCCATGGAGGCTGCTCCGAGCTTACATAGTCTACAAAGCCAACTATAAGTAGCTCTTTTTGCCTTTGAAGTAGGTAAATAACTATCGCTCTCATAAAAAAAATAAAAAAAAACATTCGTGTACAAAATGCGGCTTTAAACCTAAATTACATTGCTTGTTGCTTTTAAAAACAAATAGGCGTTAGTAGTAGGTAGATAAGACATCCTTTTATTACTCAAAAATAATAATAATTACAAATCTGTCTAGAATAGTAGCCCGCCATTGATCTAGTTAAGGTATAGGTATTGCACATTCAATGTAGGTAACATGCTGCTTTAAGGTCAGTGACCTGTGCACACACAGGTAGGTGCATTGAGTACTACACTTCCCAAGTTATAACAAGATTGGTAGTTTGGTACTGATTTTCTTAATTGTAGCTTACAAAACAGTCATGTGTGAAACTGGTTCAGAAAGTAACAATACAAGTATAAAATTGATGTTGTGCAATCGAAAAAACTTGATATTTAAGGACTGGAACAAGTAAGAGAAGTTTTTTGGCATAGGGCCATTTTTGAAAATTGTCTCAATTAGATTCTACGAGTATAGTGCTAATGAACCATAAAAATTTTTTTATTCATTCGTTAAGTGAATAAGAAATGTATTTAGATTTTGTATTTGAAATTACGCACGTAATTTGACGAAAACGCTGGACGCAGTGGACGCCATATTGCTCTGTGGTCATGACGTCAGTTGGCTGTGTAAACAAATGCAGTGATATTTTTTATCTTATAGATTAAAGGTGCGCTGATAGTTGACAGTTCTAAGTTTACATAGCCGTATGACGTAATAACATGGCGACTACTATTTAATGGTGTTATGAAATAGATTAAAAAAGCTGAAACCTATGAATTGAATTTTAAAATTTAGTTTGCTATTTTATGAAATAAAACTAACGTTTTCCGACTGCTTTTTGCCTAAGCCTTCTCAACAATATATATTTTGATTTTCTCAGAAGGAGTAAAATTCCCTATTTAGGTGGTGTAAGTAATCTATTTGGAAGTATAATTGGCAAAACGTTTGTTGTAGCGATACAAAGTAGTGGCTAAGATCTACTGCCTTTAGAATGTCAGATAAAGCTAATGCACTATTATTGCACAAATTGCCCGCTCGGCCATCCTTGACATACATTTGGAAGACGATGCGTTTGATGTGATTTTTACATTGAAAACATTGTAGCTAACATTTAATTCTTAAAATGCCTGCTAATTACTAGTTAGCGACATCACGCAAGTCTAGTCAACAAGGACTAAGATTATTTTTTTAATGTTTTGCGATATTTGCTCTTTTATTGTAATTTTTTAACCACTGAGATTTAATTAGGGTTTAAAAGTATAGTAAAAAATCCCCTATCTATCTAGTACCTGCTTACTGATACAGGTGATAGCTAGCTATAATAATAACAACTAATTGAGTTGATGATAATAATTATGTTATTAAGTAACACTTACTAAATAATTCGGTAGCGATAATGTTGATCGCATAATAGCATAAAAATATTTCCAATTTGCAGGGAAGAGCTCCTCCATGCAAACATATTATAAAAATTAATATATTTTAATGTACAGTCAGCTGCACAGACATGTATACACTTTCAAGGATTAACTTTTATTTTACTCTGATCATTTTAAATAAAAGGACATGCACACGTTTTTCGTACAAAGTAGTCATCGTACTTCGTCAGAATGCGGTACATAAATTATCACAATTCCTATACAGTTACTATTTAGTTAAATTGAAAACTTGGGAGTGTATACATATTTTTGCAGCCGACTGTACAACATAAAACAACAGTAAATGATTTGTAGGATTCCATTTGAAACCTAAATAAAATATATATGATGATGATGGATGATGATTAACGAGGAATTAATTAATTATTAGGAGTTCTTTTAATGTCAAAAAATAGTTCGATCAGACTGAAAAGATGACCCTTTTAGTTTGAAATTAAAATTTCATAAACCCTGCTTAATTTATGTTGACATGACACGCTATCTACCACAACTTTTAATTTATTCTATCACGAAAGATCCCTGCCATTTATTGAGTTCTGAGGTAAATAGGATTTTATTCGTTTTTGGAAAATTCCTCATTCATTATTATCAATTCGGCATCTAGGGACCTATTGTTTTCTATTGAGTGAAACACTTTTACTTCTGGGGTAATTCTTCTGCACCACTATGATTGGTCAGTGACGGAATGTTGTATTAGCGTATTTTTTATAGATTTACTTGGCGCTAAATTCAATTTCAGGTTTTTTAAAACATTAAACAATATTCATCAGATTACTAAATCTAATCGCTATTTAAAGCAGTTTTATCATGAAACAAAATTAAGTCACTTAAAGGCAATAATCGTTTGCAATGAAGCTTACCAGCACTGCCATATTAGGCACTATGATCGTGGCGTTAAGGTCCACGTTGTTCTCATCGGGAAGGTAGATGGGTACTCGGCGAGCGGTGTACGTCATTGTGCTATTTTCGTTGAATCTTATGTTTGAATGGAGGAGCTTTTCCCTGCAAAATAGAAATATTTTTACAAATTAGTTACTTAGATCGAAATAACCATAAAATCCATTATAATGTGAGCGACTACGAATCTTGTTTGTGTTGAGGGCTACCTAACATAGGCTATACTTGAAAAGCACGTACGAAGCCTTTTTTTAGAACATATTCTAACAAATCACACTAATACATATTATAAATGTGAAAGTTTGGATGGATGGATTTATAGATGGATGGATGTTTGTTACCTCTTCACGCCAAAACTACTGAACGGATCAGGCTGAAATTTTGCATACAGGTAAGTCTAACCCTGAAATCAAACATAAACGACTCTTTATTCCAAAAATCATCATCCCATGGGATAGAAATAACCTCAAAACGTTTCCATAGAAACAACGAGTGCGAAGCCGCGGGCAGAAGCTAGTTAATAATAAATTCGTCAAACTACGATATTAACCAAGAAAACTACAATCAAATTATTGAAACAAATTATAATTACTAGTACCTATTTACAATTGAAACAATTGAGCTAACAGACTGTTGCAAACAATCTACAGACTGTTGCAAACAATCTACAGGTAGGTAGCTCAACTGATTCAAACAACGATATTTTTCATAAATAAAAATCGTAATATCATTCTATAAAGGCCTAAAGCCACCATTGGGTTCACGCGGTACAAACACAACACACCAATTTTTTTTACAATAAGATGAGGCGGTTTTTAACCTAACATCGCGATTTATGCACAAAATACCTTTATTTTGTTTATTTTCAGTAGCTCCTATTCATTTTTAGCCGCGTGATGCCAACGGTTAGGCCCCAGTGATGATGTATTCTTAACTGTTAGATAATAAAAAACAGGGAAGTCCGTGCAGAGAATAACGAAGTATTTCCTGCAGTCAATTCGTTCCAAAAACCCGGTGATTTAAATCAACAGCTTAAAGATAAAAAAAGCTGTCTACTTTTGGATACCTAGCTTGATTAAGTGGGTACAGACCGGAGTAACGGGTCGTAGTGTAACGTGTTACATTACAGCGAGCGTTCGTGCAGTCAGTGCGGGGGAAGGAGGAGCTGCAACGAGCTACGGGACGGGGTAGCACACCGCGTAACGTAACATGCTCGCTGCGAATGTAAAGCCGGGTATAGACTGCAGTAACGAACATGCAATGTAACATGAAAGGAGCATTTCATATGTGTGGACGCAGCGCGCGCACGAACCGAGCATGTACCTACTCGCATCTGTTTCCGGCATGCGCGCGGCGAACATAGCTCAGTCTGACGAGAACACGCGTTCCGCAGTACAGACACACACAACCCGTCCACACCGGCGGCGCCCCGGCGGCGCTCCGTGCACACTGCGCGCGCGCCCCTTTGTGTTCGGCGAAAAAACCGACAAATGGCGGATCGCGGCGCGCACGAGTTGAAATGCTCTGTTCGTGCGCGCAAGGCGTCCACACTATGGGAATTTTGTTACATTGCATGATCATTGCGACAATGTCGACGGTAAATTCTTTCAATGCGTGGCTAGGTTCACATTGCTGTGTCGGGGTGTGTCCTGGCGCGCCAGAGCGCAATCGGTTACGTTCATTAGGTACCTATGACTAGATTCACATTAGTAGGCTGTGTTGGGGTGCCCCAACACAGCCTACTAATGTACTGGGGCACCCCAACACAGCCTACTAATGTGAATCTAGTCATAGGTAATGTAATGAACGTAACCGATTGTGCTCTGGCGCGCACGACACACCCCGACACAGCAATGTGAACCTAGCTTTACATTGCATGTTACGTTACAGCAGTCTGTACCCGGCTTTACATTACTCGTAACACCGGTCTGTACCGGGCTTTAGACTTCGACGACAAAATATACGTAGGTAAATCAACCATGTCCCAAAGTAAGCAGAACCTGTGTTATGGGCAAAACTTTTAGGCCGCCTACTTGGACGTGCTTGCCATGTCCTTGGTATGGGTAGGTATAGGTATGTACTCAAAATGAGATGTAGCCTTGTCTAAGTGAATGTCTGACCGCTTTGGTTTCAGTTCAAAATATATAGTTCCATCGCATTTTGATCGCGCGCGCATAAGATTTCTTTCAATGACTGTATTTCTTTAGTCTAACCACAGATATTATAATACTATACTAGTCTAACAAAATAAGCGCTAAACAAGTCATACTTAGATAGAACTTTATTTCCACAAGAGGAAGGGCAGTGTGACAACTTCTAGATAGATAGATAGATAGAAAACACTTTATTATACCACACAAATACAGGAAACAATACAGAGAAAAGCTTATAAAAAAAGGAAGTATAAAGGGCGGCCTTATCGCTGAAAGCGATCTCTTCCAGGCAACCTTGGGATGGACTGGAAATTAAGGAACAAAAAAGACGGTGGCACTGAATAAATATATAGATATGTACCTATTTAAAGAAAACGAAACAAATACTTACACTAAATACCTACAAAGATTAATAATAAACTTCTGTGTGTTATTCAAACCTGCTCTTAGCTTGTAGTAAATTGCGCTCATTTTCTAAATCATTTGACGTGATTTTTGTAAACCCGTCACCAATATTAATAATTCGATGGTGGCAAGACTATAGAGAATAGCATGACAAGGGGAAGAAGCAAACCAAGATGGCGCTCGCAAATATTCTCAGAGAAACTGCTCATAAGTAGGTACCTATTATAATAACATGAAACATATTGTTTCAAAAGCTATTGAACATGAAAAACGGGCATTTTTTACACTTAACATTAATAAGAGTGAGTGTGGGCAATCCAAAGCGGTTATGGGGGAATCTAAAACATAATATTTTGCCTGGAAAAGCCCGGTCAGATGACTTACCGCTACAATTCAATGATCCTGCCAGTATAAACTCTCACTTCCTCAATCTCCCTGGTACTGAGTACATTTCAATCTCACAACTGACTTACTTTGAATTTCATCGATATGGCCCCAACATATTCTCCCTTCAACCAGTCAGTGACACTACTGTGCTCAAAGTAATCCAAAGTTTTAAATCTAATGCAAAGGGTGTAGATGGCATCTCCTTAGACATGTTACTTCTCACCCTTCCTCAGTCCCTTTCCTCTATTACTAATATTATTAATAAATCCATTATTGAATGTGTCTTCCCTGAGTCCTGGAAAGTAGCTGTGGTAAAACCAATCCCAAAAACGAATCAACCCTCCACTCTTAATGACATCAGGCCGATTAGCCTTCTTCCTTGCCTGTCTAAGGTTCTGGAAAAAATTGTTTGCATGCAGATGATTAAGTTCCTTGAGGATCACCAAATACTCCCCCAACATCAGTCTGGCTTCCGTAAGGGACACAGCACTGCAACCGCCTTGATTGATGTTGTTGACAATCTACTGGCAGCACAAGATGGGGGCAGGTGCAGTATCCTCGTCCTATTGGACTTTTCTAGAGCCTTTGATTCCATCAATATTCCTCTTCTTCTTTCCAAATTGGTTTTTTATGGTTTTGATCCAAAAACAGTGAAATGGTTTTCAAGTTACCTCGACTGCAGATCTCAATGTGTAGAGCTTCAGCTGCCTGGTGGCAAGTCAGTACGTTCTTCTACTTGTTATGAGATAGGAATTCGGCGATGGAGGACGATAAATAAAACACGGCACGTTAGTACGTACGTCGCGCTCGGCAGCCTTCAATGAATGCTCGCTCTCTGGCTGGCCGACCACAGACAACATATTTATTTTTTAAGTCCACAGCTTATGTAACATCTCCCTTATAAAAATAGAAAAGTATGTTTATTCTAATCATTACCTTATCTAATCTGTGTCATTACAAACTACGAAACGAAACGCATTAAAATAAAAAGAAGAAGACATACAATTAAATGACGTGACGTTGACATGGACATGACATTGATAGATTGGAAATTATGACTGTGACGGGACGTTATACAAAGTTTACGTAAGAATGTTGCACTTGTTGCACGTTGCACGTTGCACTAGTTATCGACCATTTAGCGAAGTTCCAACTTTGAGGCCTCAGAAAAAATATTGGCACTTTGTCAGCATAGTTCAAAGTGATATTAGTCGGTAGTCTAGATATTTGAGTATTAAATATTAGAGGATTTTTATAGTTAAGCTTCATAGTTATTTTATAAAAAAAGAAATAGTCGAAAATGAGTAAAACTTCAGTTTTCGACCACAAAATTCAGTATTCGACCGGACCTGAACCCAATTTCGGCCGCTAATTTTAAGGGTTTTTATGGAACATAATTCTAAAATACTGGCATAGTTTTCGTGTTTTTTCATCAGAAAAAATGTCACAGAGATATTATATTGTAGAATCAACATGATCAACACTCAAACATAAATTTTATTTAACATTATTAATTGATTTGATTTTACAAACGTGCTCCAGCTCTGCAGATCGCACGGAATCATCTGTTACAAACGTGATCCATTTCTGCAGATCGTGCCCGTCTCCTGGCCGGTCCAAATAGGAGTCAGGATATTGATAGCAAGAGCTTTCTCCATATAATACTGGCACATTATAAGATCCTGCAACATTCCTTATCGCAATATGTGTTTGGTGGGATGCAAAATGTTGCGCGTCTCATCAATGCCAATGCGGTACTGATGTTGAATAGCATGGTCATCACGGATTATTGTGTACTAGGGCCGCCGGTCGGATATCTCACCATGCCAGCCTTAACGACATTATCACACACGGAACGTCGCACACAATGGGTGCGGGTCGCTACTTGCGACAACACACAATCATATCAAATAAAATAAAGCCTAGCACTGTCGCCGACGGCCTAGACAGATCATTGAGCCACCAGCGACGATACCGGTTTCAGCGTCATCATCTAGTCGCCCATGATACTGGAGCGGAGGTCCTGCGCCACGGCGACCGGCAGGCTATTGGAGCTGCAGCGCATGCGGCCTACCAGGGATGAGACCCGCTTGCGCATGATTGCGTGGATGAAAACCATAAACGTGCGCGAATCAGTGACCCAGGTATTTAAATTTATTACCCAACTGAGAGGAGTACCGTAAAGCGAAACCGGAGGTACCGAGTAGCTCTTCGTACCTGCTTTGAATAGAAGAAATTCACTCTTTTTTACATTATACCTGAGTCCATGGGTCGCTGCGTATGTCTCACAAAGCGTTCGTAACCGTCTCAGGGCACAATATGCAGGTATTGACAGAAATTGTCAGAATTTGCTTCCTTTGGAGTCATGACTCGTGACCCTGAATACGTGGGATGCCGAATTTGCTTCCTTTGGAGTCATGACTCGTGAAGTCGTGACCCTGAATTCGTGGGATGCCGAGGCTGTTATAAATTTTATCGGAGCCTATGGATGGTCGAAGCAGACTTGATGTCTCAATTTTATTCGGCATGGATTTAGAGATGTCTAAGTTTTCAACAGGTTCAGTACCAGATCTGGTCACCGACTGATTCGATGCTCTAAACATCAATCTAAAGCTTGAACAAAACCGTACGATGATGTCCAAACTTTGACCTTATCGAATCCAAATAATGGTGGGCACCGAGAATTTCCAGAAGCTGTTTCAAGATAGGTTTATGCCTTGAAAGACCGAAGACGCTGACGAACTCACAAGACCCTACACAATCTGGTCGAAACGCTGAGTACCGAAGGTATTAATAGCTGCCAAAAGCAGTGCACTGGCACTCAGAAGAGACTCTTGGGCCAGTGACAAAAAGACGAGAAACCACCCAAGCAACTTCGTCAGAGGTCAGACCTTAAAAAGCGGTATGCGAAGATGGTACGAGGTACGACGCCTTCGGAGCTCCGACACATGCTTTAAAAAAGGCAATAGAGCGAAACCAGGGTCCAAAGTATTCACTCAGCAGCTTGGTTAGGAACCTGACGAATCTTAAAACGCACGATGGGAGAACCGAGATCAATGCTGAGACAAAAGACTTCTATGTCCGTTTATATGCTGCCAATGCTCCTTGTCCTTAATTCAACGTGACGATCGTGATTCTAGAGCCACCCTGAAACGCCACTATACCGACTTACTGCCAGTTACCAGTACCTGTCCATGATACAAGCTCTGCTTACCTTGCGGTTAAATGATACTGTATGGATGGATAGGCCAGCATTATTTATTACTATTTTTATCGCTCACGACAAAATCGATTTACTGTTAAGACGGCTTATTATAACAATAAAGCCACCGGTGAGGACTGAAATACTTCAGAACTTCTGAAGGCAGAAGGAACCCTCGTGGTACAGGAGGTACAGATCCCCTTAAATTCCGTCCCTCATTGCTGGAAAACTATAACGGCATGCTTCGGGAGCTTAGTGTTTCTATTATTTAAGGTCGATACGATAACACCTTCTTTAAAAATTAAAGACCCATCTCACTTCTTAGCCAGGTTCTCAATATAATTATTTTTCGAAGTTAATTTATTCTTTTCCATTACAAAAGTGTCCAATTTTTACCAAATATATCTTATCTAATGTAAATTGGCCGAAAAGGAAAACTAGTTTTAACGTCCGGCCACCTCATTTATACGAACAAATTAAATCTGGCCGAAAACGAAACCACAATTCTAAGCATGATGCCATTTTCGGCCGCACATAAACCGATGACAAAATTTCGTATTAATAACAGTAAAATGGGGGCCGAAAAAGGAAATTTAGATTCCTTCAGTCGACATTAGTCAACACGATGCAAATATACTCTAATAACATCCTGATAAGTAACAGAATAAGACCACAGTATTCTGGGTTCATTCGTACTCTCTTTCGGCCCCCCCGGCCGACAAGTAAATTATATGTGAGTTTAAAGTTCCATTATCCGGCCACCCCAATTTTTAAGTAATTCAATACAAAAACATAAATATTCGTATCTTAATACGTAAAATAAGTATTCCCATAGTGGAAAAACAACACATGACAATAGGTACATCGATAAAACTTGACATACTTGTCTTCCACTGAAACACGCGCCACTATTTTTTTTGTTAAAAATCCGACAAGCTGACAGTTCCGTCGCAACTGCAAAATTTAACTTTTTTTTTTAAATTACAGGGTGTGTTTACGCGCTTGACAAGGTTACTAGATAAGAGTGTAACTATTTGAATAGGCGTAGAACTTGATTTCGTTTGGAATTTGTAATCGACACTTCTAATAAAATAAATTTAATAAGTGCCTACACCGCAATGGCCGACAAGAGGGGCTGGTCGGCGAACGGGTGCACCTACCCTATCTACATCTATTTTCAATACATAACAATACGACAAAATAAAATTACAAATATAACTATCCTTAATTACAGCTTATCAATTAAATTATAAATATAAATAAAGGTACTAAGTTTGATAACGCTTTGGCAGGGTAATTGTGCGACCAAAAGAAGAATACTTGACTGGTTCTTGGTGAGTATGTACATGTTCTGTGTTTGGGCTAGTGTTGTTGTTAGTGTTATGTTGTTGTGTTTGTGTTTCTTTTGCAGGTTTGGCGTCGTTTGCGGGTGGAGATGGTGACCTGGGCTGTGCAGCGGATGCAGAAGGTTGAGGTGAAGAAGAGGAACGCAGTGGCGACTTAGGTTTCAATATGTGTACACGGTTTCTACGGAAAGTGCCTTGTGGTGACTCTATAGTGAAGGATCTTTGCTGTGAGCAAGTGTCTGTGACTGTACCTGGGATCCATTCGCTGTGTGGTTGTTTTTTGAAGTATATCTTATCTCCCCTGTGAATAGATGGTAAGTCTTTGGCATGTTGATTGTAATAAAGTTGTGAATCATTTCTTTTTTGTTTCATTTTATCCTCAATGCCTTTAGATACAACTTTAGGTTTTAAAGAAATATCCAGAGTTGGTAATTTAGATCTTAATGTCCGGGACATTAACAACTGGGCGGGAGAACAAAGACCATCTTTGGGTGTATTTCTGTACTGAAGTATTGCAAGGTATGGATCTGTGCCATCCGCATGACATTTTTTAAGTATGTTTTTAATAGTGCCTATTGATCTTTCAACCATACCATTTGAGCGACTATGATATGGGCTACAAGTGGTATGATCGATTTGCCACTGTGACATAAAAGTTCTGAAATCATGAGAGTTAAATGGTGGCCCATTATCAGAGATTACTATTTTAGGAATTCCATGCCTGGAAAATATGGATTTGAGATGAGTTATGACACTGTAGGAAGTAGAGTTATTAAGAAGTGCTAGTTCTATGTATTTTGAGTAATAGTCAACCACTAGTAGATATTTCTTGGAATTAAAGTCGAATAAGTCTACTCCAACCTTGTACCATGGAATAGGTTTAATTTCATGCGGAATAAGAGTTTCTTTAGTGTTATTTCTTCGATATGTAAGGCAAATGTGACAAGAATTAATGAAGGTTTCAATATTTGAGCTCATATTAGGCCAATAGACAGACATTTTAGCAAGGTTTTGACAACTTTTTACACCTTGATGGCCTTCATGTAGCAGTTTGAGAATGTCATTTCTCATTGGTGTTGGTACAACAATGGCATTATTTTTTAACACAAGACCATTTGCCACATGAAGTTCATTTTTTATAGAAAAATATGGTCTAATGTTTTCTGGTACAGACCTTCTATGTTCAGGCCAGCCATTTTTGCATAATTTGGTAATAGTTACTAATTCTGGATCTTTGGCAGTTTGATCTTGGAACTCTTTTAGTTTATGGTCACTAATTGACAATGATTTCAAGATAAGGTTAACATGCAGGTCAATGTCTGCGTCGACATCAGTAAGCGTCTGTTCTGGCAGGGCGCATCTGGACAAAGTATCTGCGACATATAAATATTTGCCTGGTTTGTATGTGACTATTAAATCATATGGTTGGAGCCTAAGCATTATTCTTTGCAGTCGCGCTGGGATACTAAAAATAGGCTTTTTGAACAGTGGGATAATAGGTTTGTGGTCTGTTTCTACAATCACTTGGCGGCCATAGATGTATTGATGAAATTTAGTACAACCAAAAAGTATTGCTAGTAGTTCTTTTTCAATCTGTGCATAGGCCTGTTGACACTGAGTTAATGAAGCAGACGCATAAGCTACAGGCTGTTTTCCATGGCTGATGACAGCACCCATGGCATCCTTGGATGAGTCGACTGACAAAAGTAAATCTTTCTTTGGATCAAAGTAAGTTAAAATTGGAGCACTTGTGATTATATTTTTCAGGTTGTTAAATTCTAAATCATGTTCATCAGACCAATTCCACTCAGTGTCTTTTGACAACAGAGTTCTGAGGTTATGCGTTTTTTGAGAAAGGTTGTCAATGTATGACCCTAAGTATGTGACCATGCCAAGAAATCTCTGTAATTCAGTAATGTCTGAAGGTGGCGGCATGTCGCAAATGGCCTTGACTTTAGTTGGATCGACTTGAACACCATGTTTGTCAAAAATATGACCTAAATATATGACTTTACTTTGACATAAGTTGGATTTATCTTTGTTGAATTTAATGCCTATTTGCCTGGCTCTGTTTAGAACCATTTTAAGCCTTGAATCGTGCTCTTCTTTTGTCCTACCAAAAACAAGTAAATTGTCCATCATAACTTTCACGCCTTCCAGGTCCTGAAACCGTTTTGAAATTTCAGCATGGAAGATTTCTGGAGCGGAGCTAATGCCAAATGGAAGCCTCAAGGGTCTGTACCTACCTTGAGGAGTAATAAATGTACAGAGCTTAGACGAGGCCTCATCAAGTTTTAGCATATAGAATCCACGATTGGCATCGAGTGTGGAAAAGTATTGAGCACCAGACAGACTATACTTTATCTCATCTATTGTGGGAAACTGGTAGTGGGCTCTCATGATAGCTTCATTGAGCTTTCTTGTATCTATGCATAGTCTAAGTTTACCGTTTTTCTTAGAAGTAATGACCATGGGACTCACCCATTCCGTAGGCTCCTCAACTTTGGTTATAATTGTGTTTTCTTCCAGGACTTGTAGCTCTTTTTTGAGGTCATCTAGGAGGCAAAATGGAACTCTACGACAGGCATCTACTGAAGGAACTGCATCTGGTTTTAAAGTAAGTTTGCATTCAAAGTTTTCCAGGCAACCAATGCCTTGAAAAATGTCAGAATATTCCTGAAATATTTCATTATCATTATTGAAATGGACTCTATGTACTCTCTTTATCAGCTTGAGGTCTTCACAGGTTCTACGACCAAGAATGTTTTGACAAGGTAAGTCTATTATATGGAATTTAACAAGAAAAGTGTGATCTGCATGTGTGACTGGAGTAGTGCATTGACCTACAGTAGGTAAGATTTCTCCACTGAATGTTGATAGTTTTTGTGTGCTTTTAGTGATATTTGAGGTAGGTTTAATTGTTTGTAAGTTTAGTACAAGGGTAGGTTTAATTGTTTGTAAGTTTTGAATGAAAGTATGTTTGTGTCTGCTCCTGTATCGAGTAAAAATATTGTATCCGACTTATTAATGTTTATCCTGACTAAGTATGGGTTGTTTGGATGTCCAGAATTGATTGGGGACAGAAATAAAGGACCAAGATACAAGTCGTCACCTGGGGTGTTATTGTTATCATTGTCATCTACATCAACTTGATTAATATTCTTCTTGGACCTACATGCGACGGAAAAATGGTTAGCTTTACCGCATGCTCTACAGGTTACTCCTAATGCTGGGCAGCGGACGCGGTGAACCTGGTTGCATCTTGGGCAAGGACTGCCTTTGTTGCTGGCTGGAGAACGTTGACGGTTGCTGTTCTGGTTTGACTGCTGCTGCTGCTGCTGTGATGGACGACCTCGGGCTCGACTGGTGTTCCTGTAGACTGCATTGATGTTGTCTTGACCCGACTGTGATATGGCTTGAGTATGAATTTTGGTGTTTCTGATAGTCTTCGCCAGAGTGACGGCATCGTCGAAAGTCCTAGGTTTCTCGATGAGTATCCTCTCTTTTATGTAATCGTTGCATAGATTCCATGAAAAGATGTCTGTGAGCAAAGTTTGACAGTCTTGTATTTGACATTGTAATGATATATTCTTCAAGTCTGTTGCGTAAGACTCGATTTCCTCGTCCGGCCTTTGTTTTCTGTTGAATAGGCGGTGCCTTTCAATGGAGATATTGACCTTTGGCATAAAATGAGACTCAAACTTTAGTAGCAGATCTTCGTACTTAATTACTCGCATATCTATGTTAAATGAATTGAATATGGGTAATGCTTCCTGTCCCATGGTGTTCAGGAGGATAGCTACCTTGCGAGCGTCGCTTTCGTTGTCTAGGTTGTTCGCGGCGAGGTAGATGGTCAACGACATGGAGAAATTCTTCCACTCAAGTGCCATATTTGACGAGTGCAGGTTCAGCGAAAATGAGCTCGGCGGAAGTGCGGACGGCGAAGGTTTCGGAGGCGGCGGCGGCGGTGGTGGTTTGTCGGTCTCGGGCATGTTGGGTTATGGTGACGACGACGGACGTGGCGACGACTATGTGGATGACAGTAAAAATACGTTTT
The DNA here is from genome assembly GCA_963564075.1 of Eupithecia subfuscata. Lineage (NCBI taxonomy): Eukaryota > Metazoa > Arthropoda > Insecta > Lepidoptera > Geometridae > Eupithecia > Eupithecia subfuscata. The sequence goes on along the minus strand of OY751096.1, from coordinate 7,130,174 downwards.
TGATTTGATGGTCGTGACTTTCCCGATGTTTAATAAACCGCTGCCACCATGTTATGAGATAGGAATTCGGCGATGGAGGACGATAAATAAAACACGGCACGTTAGTACGTACGTCGCGCTCGGCAGCCTTCAATGAATGCTCCGTAGAAAGAGATATTTAATCTGAGGAATGCTCGCTCGCTCTCTGGCTGGCCGACCACAGACAACATATTTATTTTTTAAGTCCACAGCTTATGTAACACTACTCAGTTCTCAGATTAAATATAGGTAGATCTTAGTAGTGAGCGTTGAATCAACGAACTGTTATAAAAAGCAGCTTTTCTACATTTAACGAATCAACCGTTTTCTCTCTTCCGCGAAACAGGTTGATTCAATCAACTTATTATTTCATTCAACGAACGACATACTATGACGTTGACACATTCTCGTTCGTTGACGGACAAAACGAATCAACCGTCTTCTCTTTTCCGCGAAACAAGTTGATTCAATCAACTTATTATTTCATTCAACGACATACTTTGACGTTGACATACTATCTCGTTCGTTGACGGTCGTTCGTTGACGGACATCGAAGATTGAACTCTAAAAACACCTTACGAACGAACACCATCCGAAAATGAACGAACGAGCTTCGAACCGCTAGGTAAAAGTAAAACACATTGTACACGAACGAGCGAGACGCCGCAGTAGTCGACAGCTTAAGATTGTTGGAGATTGAAAGAGATGAATGTATGTTGGTTCATTCCGGGGGCTAAGCGCTCCGTGCGCCGCGCCGGCCTTCTGACTGACCAAGAAAAACAGGGAAATTGTTTTCATTCGTTTAATTAGTTTGTCTAAGTGACACGTTGAGGTCAACGCTTTTTTTGCGCGCAAGTTTAATTATTATTTTATTATGTATAGGTAGTGAAAGTAAGTGATAATTTAGGATATTTATGGAAAATAAGGACAGTGTTTTATTGTAAATAAATAATACTAAGTAGTTCAAATGTAAATAAAGTAAAAAACAATTTGCAAAATGCCGGAATGTAAAGGCACTACAGTTTACGTTTCGACAAACCAGTTAAAAACGTCAACAGGTTTTGCCACAAGTTGACTGTTTTAGACGTTAACGCGTCAACACTACTAGTGCAATACAGTTAACGTTTCGACAAACCTGTTAAAAACGTCAACCGTTTTTTTAACCGGTTGACCGTTTATGGAAAACGGTTTCGTTTCGTTAACGCAAAAACAGTCAACGACCCACAACTAGTAGATCTTCAGCGAGCATGCCCCAGAGCAAGACAAAATAAACGAGGTGGTGGGGGAAAAGTGTTGCCATGCAATTTTCTTACCCCGATTTTAGGTTCCTTATTTCATGTCTTAGTTGGTAGATCGGATTTGCGATTTTCCAGTTAATAAATTTAAAAAATTAAATTATCTGAGCGTCTGGTCGAAGCGAAGCGTGACCCGAGAGCTGGTGAGTATCCGGCACAGCGCATCAGCATTGCCATACAGCGTGGTAATGCAGCCAGCGTCTTGGGGACGCTTCCGACTGGTATTGATATTGATCAGTCGAGCTACCTGCAATAGTCTGAAGATAGCTCAATTGTTTCAATTGTAAATACTAGTATAATTTTCTATTTTGTGAATAAAGGCTATTGCTAGGTCATTATAATTATACAAGTAAGTATCACAATGTGAACCCTGTTTGGTGTTACAAGTGGAAGGCAGACCGAGGTTGTTTTTGGTAGGTAAATATAATTATGAAGGTATTAAGGTGAGTAGTACAGATAGAGAAACAAGTGTTTTTGTTTTAAAATAATCAATATTTATTACAATAATTAACGTTTATAAATTTTACAGTTTTAATCAGTCTTCAACATTTCGTTTTATTACTACTTAATCATAAAATCAAAGTTTAATTATAAATGTCTTAGTTATATTACCTGTACAATAACATTTACATAAATTAATAACACTTTAAAAAAAATGGTTACTTACGAACGTAACATCGTATATTTGCTAAAAATAGTAATGTTGCTATCTAAAAAGTACTTAACTTTCATTGTACTTGCGTGTAGGTACTTATACCTAATTAGTCACAGCATTTTTTTTATTAAAAAATACACACGCATTTACACAGAAGCATTTAAAATATCGCAGAATCATTATAAAATCACAGAATCATTTTAAAATTAGCATACCAATTTCTACAAGAACCTACTTAAGATATTTTTTTTCTTATTTATATGGGACAGTTAGATTAGATTTGGACAGTTTAATTAGATTAAGTACAAAAATCACAGAATCATTTAAAATATCACAGAATCATTACAAACATTTTTATTACGAAGATTTTTTAGGTTCCCAATCTTTGCGACCCGTTGCTATGATCCAATGCAAACGTAATTCTTTATCTTCGGGATATCTGTAACAAATAAAAACACTAATATTATAAATGCGAAACTGTGGATGAATGGATGGATGTTTGTTATAGTTGTTCTATCTCACGAAGTCCGATTGGCTATGTGTGTCATAGCAACAACTTACATATTACCTCTTCACGCCAAAACTACTGAACGGATCGGGATGAAAATTTGTATACAGGTAAGTAATTCTAATCCTGGAACCTAACATCTATGTTAGATTCCAGGATTTATATAAAAAGCCTATAGGCTTTTTATCCCACAAATCAGTTGCTATGGGATAGAAATGGCCTTTAAACGTTTCCATAGAAACAACGCGTGCGAAGCCGCGGGCATAAACTATTTTGCTATGCATAGCGAGCTACATTATCTATAAACTAGCTATGTAGGTACCTATTAAAAAATATTTCAATGCACCATTCGGGGAATTTTATCATCGGGTGCAGGCAACCCTAAATTTTCACAATTACAAGTTAGATGAACTAAAAATAGCATAAAACATAATGTTTGAGCCTTGTGTGTATGTAAATCTATGAAACTGTAAATTTTGAACCTTTTTGTAGTCAAAAGAACTTGTACTTACGATACGAGTGGAATGATATATTCGGCACTTTTTCTTCACTATCACTTCTACATGCAAAAACGCTGCACCGCACCATATTTGTCTCTCTTTTTTATTGTTTTTAGCTGCGGGAATGTCCACATAAACACATTGATCACATTCAAGCATAAAAAACAAAAGTTTAGAACTTTTAAAACTTTTTTCACCAGTCTCGTGTCGAGCTCCGTCGAAGAAAAAGGAAATTTGTTTAGCACATGGAGGTGCAAATGTCGAATTAGGAGGTATAATATTGTGTGGGAATAGGAATCAGGGTCGAAACAGGAATTGGGTCGAAACGGGAATCTGTGTCGCTTCACATGTTAGGTCGGGACGGAACGGGAATCAGTGGGCTATCTCGGGTTTCGGACATGCAGGATTCGCGTGGATGAAAATGAAATACTCCAAAGAGCACACGACAATTTTATTTTACGAAAATAAAATTCACGATCAAACAAATAACGATCACAAGTCATATTGGCACTTTTCTTTCATACTATGAGAATCAGTAAAGTTATCGCAATTTCAATAGTATCCAACTATCCACGTTATTATTTTCCGCAGGTTAATTTCGTGGTGGGAACAGACAAGTTCCTTCGTTCAGGAGTTACCTCGACGATACTCAAGAGAATTCGATCCTCCCTCGATGCTTCTCACAACACAACCAAAGTCTTTCTTTTTCAACTCCCGTCTACGGTAACTCTAACTCCTCCGAAGAGCCATGTCCAAACGTGAACAAACAACCTTCACGTTTGCGTTTCCACCAATCAAATCCATCCAGTTACATTCTACTGATTCTACCAACATATCAGAGTAAATTCTTTAGTCTAATTTGACACTTGATCAGCCTCGGCAATATTACAAAACATAATAATAATCGGGATGCAAAACATAACAGAATTAATCTTCACAATCTGATTGGATAACTGATCTGTTTAGGCAACATTACGAAACAGGATACTGAAAGCTACTGAAGGCTGACAACATGGCGGAACTAATATTGCAATCTGATTTTTATATTAACCTTGGTTTGATTAGTATAGCCAATTTAACAAAACAAAATGCTAGAAGTAACGAATTGCTAGCATAAAATAATATCATTATAGTTGTCTATGTTATTAAAAGGAATGAGGAATAACTGCACGCGTACGGCGGCGCCATCTCTTGGTAACGTTAGCAAATTTAAACAAGTACAAAGAGTATGGACAGTAAATGAGGTTCTTGTTCAGAAGTTTAATCTATGACCACTAAACCGTTATTAGTTGTAAATCAAATTAATCTACGACTGGTTGCGTCACACATCTCGATTTGACATATATATTTACCGATTGATGATATGCGTTCTTTTTTATAAGCTCTAATCTGCAGTTTGGTGCGTAAAGCTTGTCTTTATGCCTTGTGTGTCTCTCCAACACATCCGCGTGAGTTTTAAAGAGATGAGGATCACGCCCGCACGCACTTTTTTTGTATTAAGAAGGCCTTTTCTACATCGGTGGAGTTTCCCCACAAAATTAATCCGTACGCCAAAGTCGATGAGACATATCCGTGGTACGCTTTGAGAGCTCGGTAGACACCCGTGGTCTCAAACTTTTTATGGCGTAAGAATTTCGCTGTATCAGCTTCGGCAATCCTGTTGTTATAATTAATAACAACGTCTATTTTTTTCCGCCTATATGTTCTAAACTGTATAATATTGGTTTTAGTCAAGTTAATCTTTAAATTATTCTTATTATGCCATTCAATTGTATCAGATAATGTGTTATTAATGTCACTTTCAAATGTCATGTCATTATTTGGTTCTCCTCTTATAATAATAGTGGTATCGTCAGCAAATAGAATTGTCCTAGGTCTAGTAATATTAGGAATGTCATTAATGTACATCAAAAATAAGAATGGACCTAAAATACTACCTTGCGGTACTCCAAATCTAATATACATGTATGCGTGCGGTCCAGCTTCAAATTTAATCACGGAATTAAACGCACGGCATTCCTATTTCCCTTATAAACTTTCGCTACCTCAACACATTGCAGACGATTGCTAAGGTAACTTTCAAGTAATTCATTTGCTCTACCTCTGATTCCGTACTTGTTCAGTTTAAAATAACAAAGCAGAACACAGAACCGACGGAATCTTTACAGATATGCAGACATGTTTTGTGTTGCCAATGTTGCCATTGTTGAGATCCTATGGTGCATGGCTGGGCTGGATGCATCGATCAAGTATGCGGCCTCCCCCGTAGATACCTAGAACCTTACAAGAATGACACTCAAAAGTGTCCACGTTTTGTTTTGACGCAGACAGTTTGCGCAGAGCCTGTCAAGTTTTTTGCATGCGGAACAAGAGATTAGTGGAGTCGAATTTATTTTATTTTGTAAGTAGGTAGGAAGGTACCTAAAAATAATTTATTCACTGTTTATTTTTATAAGGATTATAAAATCAACAGAATTTAGGTAAAGATAACGAATCATTTATTGATACAACTATAAATTAGCGAAGCAACAGTCAACAAACAAAAGGGTCATATTTTCGGACATACAATAGTATAAATAAGTTAACAAAAGCTAGTGAAATAAACCTAAAATACAATTTCAGGCAGGTACTTTAAATTTAAAAGAACTAGTGTCTGCCTGCGGCTTCGTAAGAGTTTTTCTATGGGCCAAAAAAAGTTATTTCAAGTCAACTAGGATCTTATAAAATACTTTTAAACTTACGCCATATAAACACATTATTTATTTTACCAACTATTAAATAAAAAAAAAATTAGAAACAATAGCCGCTCCATTCATCAACTTAGAACAAAATAAATATTTTTACATAGGCAAACCCAACAACAATATTTAATGCTGATTTCTCAAGTTTAATAGGTTCAATTGGCTCATATCACAATACACAGGTAAAAATTACATTTAAACTTACTGAAAATAAGAAATTCCATCCTTTTTCTGTTGCTTGGTCGGTCGATTATTGCATTTTTTATACGAGCACTTGACCATGCTTTCGGTCCGAGAGCTAAAATGACACTACTTGAAAAGGTATCCCAAAATGCCAAATGGGATACCTTTTGATACTGACGTTTTCAGGGCGCGCATTGTGCATCTAAGGGGGGCCGGCCGGAAATTTTTGATCGATGGCTGGATGAAATAAAATAGAATCTTGGAAACAAAACGTATTTCATTTTATTTTCTTAAGAACTTATTTCAGTTAAATTTTCATGTTCAATTCATAATAGCATAGAGTAACCATAGAAGAGCTAGAAGTACTACGAAGAAGTTCCTACCTAGTACACTGTCTATAGTCTATGGAGGTACCCTACATATCCATAGATTAAGTCTTCTATCAAATCACATTACATTACAGCCATACCATTTGTTAAGTTTCTACTAAGCTCACTCTGAGCTACTCTAAAAATTTATAATCCTTTATTGAAAAGGTACCTTGAAAATGGATGTTTTGACGTGACAACGTCTTATAAATTGGTTTGCCGGGTGACACTTCAAGAAACTGCGTTACGCGTTACGTTCCGCTCACGTTATTTATGCGCTCACAATGTTTTACCACTCAAAGTCACGTAAAACTTTCGCCCGTATACCGACTTTACAGGCAACCAATTTTTTTAGTTAATTTATATTGTAATTTGTATAGGACTGTGTAGGTACCTTTACCCATCGGATCGACACAGATTTATAAGTGGACGTAGTTATGCAAAAAGGAACCAACCCTCAAAATGTTACTTTCGAGATAATTGAGTTTAAAGAATAAAGTTGTGTAGAAATGTCTAGGTAGCTTTTATTAGCTTTATTGTTTTACAGTCTTGTGTAGGGTAATGAGGGCTTTATACAGAGCCTAAAAAGTTAAGATTTTTTTGGGCACAAGTAGTTGTTTTTATATTAAATTGCAGTTGGTTCCAATGCAAAATGCAGTTTTTGTGGGTTGGTTCCCTGTTACAAAAAGTTCTTCTAGTTGCATTGTGTAAAAATGAAAGCAAATTATTAGGTTTATTCATGTTTTATAAAAAAAAATGCTTAACTACTAAACAAACTAAATATTGAACACAGCTAAGTAAAGTGGCACAAACAATCTTCTCATTCAGGTACATGCTAAACATGTTTTCTTATTTTTACGTTAAAATATAGTTAAGTTAAATAGTTTAGGCTTATTTTAATATCTTTACGGATACTGACCGGCGTTATATAACATTGTTATTTACTATATTATATAACGCCGGTTGTATTGTGACATTGTTATATCGCACAGTTTTAATACTGTGCTTTTTTTAAGTAACAATGTTAAACAACAAGTTTAATCATGTGGACGTGTTATAAAACGTCTTGTTATTAATCTGGAAGCACTTTAACGCTCCAATAATAAACTTTTTAATCAATGTTATCATCTTCTTCTAAAATAAAGTCCATTTCTCCGGAGAAGCCTTCGATATCGTCTTCAATATTTGCGTTTCCAGTTAGATTTTTGTAAAAATACTGGGCATCTTCGGGCACAAGATTTAAAAGACTTTTCAAATCTTTTAGTTTGGCTTCTGGTATGTCTTTACCTTTGGGCCAAAGCGGGCTCATTGCACCTATTGTCAAAGATACAGGACCACATCTTATGTTTTTTTTAATATTCATTTCAGAATAGTCTTCTCTCATAAAAATTGAAAACATTCAACGTGAAAAAGCGGAAACGTAGTAACCAACAATATGGAAAGTGTTCACCAGAGAAAAACTTTAGAGAATTCAAAAAAAAAAAATCATATCTCCTATAATATTAATCGCACAATTTTTTTTATGAGAAATGTATTTTTGCATCTTTTCTCAAGACAACTACCCAAATTCTACTATAAGTTACTTTTTAACTATGTTTATGTGGGTTACAGCAATCGTACTTTTTTTTTGGAACGCAGAAACGCTGTAAATGCAATGCAAAAATGTATGGGCGACTGCAAATCAAGTGTTTTCTTATAAAGCGGAATTGCTGTAACTACATATCAGAATAATTTCAATTACCTTTATTTTGACTTAAATCCAATATTTTTTGTAACTAGGTGCACTGAAACGGCTTTATTGCTAAAAGTTAGAGAGGATAATAAAATTAAAACCATGTAAATATGGAATCCGGATCCTGCTCCTAAGAGTAGCAGACGAGTATGGCGATATAAGTCAGCAGACTGGGATGAGATACGACATTTCTTCGCTTTTTATCCGAATGGACTACTTTATTCCATACACTGATGCTTCACCCTCCGACAGGACTACTCCGTGGTTTAACTCCTCGTGTGCCAGTGCTGCTGCGCTGAAACACAGGGCTTATCTTGCGTGGGTCGACGCCCGGAGCAGTAAAGCCTCAAACAAATCACAAAGGAAGACAGCCTACAACAAAGCCGCCAAGTCCTTTAAGAAGACGCTAAGGAAGGCTCGCTTTGACCGGATTGGCCAACTGGGAGCTAGGTTTGTCTCATTCCCAACAGGCAGTAAAGCCTTCTGGTCGTTAGCTTAATCCGTCGAAGCTAACTTTAGCCGTCCTTCACTTTCTCCATTGCTGAACCCAGACGGATCGCTGGCCCACACTGCGCTGCGGATGAGAAAGCAAATTTATTTGTGACTCAATTTGCAGAGGCTTCACGTCTTGAGCCCACAAACTTTTCTCCACCTAGCCTTCCTCGATGATCGAAATCCACTTACATCAAAAATAAGTGCTCAAAACGTTGCGTGGTCTCGATGTGAACAAGGCTAGTGTTCCGGAAGGAATATCGGCTGTGGTGCTGAAATCCTGCGCTCCTGAGTTGTCTCCCATTTTTACGCGACTATTTCGCCTGTCCTTGATATCTGGTAAAGTCCCCAAGTCATGGAAGCTTGCTAATGTGCCAGTGCCCAAGAAAAGTAGTCGAGCTGCCCTACGAACTATAGCCCCAACTCATCAGTCACCTCCCTGTTATGTAAATGCATGGAGCGTGTCCTGAATGGTAAGCTCCTGACATACCTCGAAGACAGCGACCTCGGGTAGTCGTTGACGGCTGCTCGTCTGATCAATTGGCTATCAACGCCGGGGTACCTCAGAGGACAGTACTCTCTGCCACGTTGTTCCTGCTGCACATTAACGACCTGCTGGTATCCGGTATCATTGAGAACGCAGACGACAGCCCCGTAGTGGAGAGGTACCTTTCCAACGCCAAGGCCATTCGGAATGAAATACAGGCGCAAAGAGAAGACATGGTGCAGCGCTTGAACTTGACCCTTAAGGCAGTTTCGGATTGGGGCAAAGCCAGTCAGTTGAGGTTAATTTCAATGCCTCGAAAACGCAAGCATGGCTCTTCTCTGAAAAAAAGAGTCTGTTGGTACAGGCTCCCATTTTCTGGAATGTACCGGTACCTATAAAGGATCAACTGGAGCTCCTTGGTGTCACTCTCACCCCAACTTTGAACTTGGGTACCTTCATCGAGTCGAAGGCTAAAACAGCAGCCATGAAGCTAGGAATCCTAAATAAGGTTAAGCGATACTTCACGCCGGGACAGTTTCCATCTCTTTATCAAGCACAGGTTCGATCTGGTTTAGAGTATTGCTCGGCCATGTACCAGCTTGCAGCCTTGGACTTGATAGAACAAAGAACCTTCAGATTCATTGACGAGCAGCACCTTGCAAAGACTAATGTCCAAAGTCTCGGTGTTCAAGACTCTCGATCCTTTATAGATCCTACATTTCGGAGAATGCTCACAGGAACTACGTGACCGGATCCCACCATCCCCCTTCCACTCCAGAAAAAGCAGACGCACAGCGCAATACCATCCCTACCTGGTTCATATACCCTACCCTCCACTTGCACTAAGCGGTTTTCCTCCACCTTCATTATCCGCACCGCTAAGGAATGGAACTAGCTTTATGCTTCTGTGAATAGGTATCTATTCGACCTTCGTGATACACCGTCGGCGACATCCTCGCTTTTCATCAGGTGAGATTGCGGTCAAACGATGGTCTATTACCCAGAAAAAAAATAGAATGACCGTATTTATTGGCACTTTAAAATTAATTATACATACCAAAATTATACAAAACATTAGTAGCTGGTAACCCTTATTTTAATTAAAACAAAAATAAAATAAAATTTAATAAACAAAGCAATGCTTACTTCTAAAAAAACTTATAAACATTTTTTATGATTTATTTAATTTTAAATTTAGGGTGAATTTTGAACTTACGTTTAAAACATCTCCTCTCACCTGTAAAAATTCACTTACAGCAAACACAACACACTCTCTTGACGGTCGCGTAGTGACGGAGCGGGACGTAAGCCGCAAGCCACACAGGCGCGAGCGCAAGTATTAATAGCGGTAAATCCCCATGATCAATATTCGACAACTGTACTATAAAGGGCATAAATACGAAAATCCTACGAATTTAGACTTTTTAAATTAGCGTAACTGATAACTGTCTAATCTCGGTGTTTGTGAGAACTGTAGTAAGCCACGACAAATAACAATTTATTATATTATAATTGTAGTAAGCGTGGTGCGTTTCAATTTTCTTATAAGCAGAAACGCTGTACCGCATTGCTCAAAGTTTCAACAGCGCGATTATATACTTTGCAAAAGGTGAATTGTTGTATATGCAAAATGTTCGAAAAGAACATTTTTTTATGCTATTTACAGCAAATGCTTAGGTGGTCCCTCAAAAAAATAGGGTGAATTTCAACGCTGTACAAAATTTTCTATTGGTCGTAGAGCCACGGAAGTCGGACCATTCGACGCGGGATTTTTTTCTGATTCCGATTATGCAATAAAAAAAAATTGACTAGGGTGTTGGTTACTACGATTCCGCTTTTTGTCGTCGATATTTTCTTTTTTCAAAATTATTTCCTTCGTATCGAACCATTTCATCTTGGCTCCATCGACTGTTTTTTTCCTATTAACTATCTTTTTAAATAAATAATGTGGCAAGACGGAATAAAAATAATATTTTCGTAAATATGTGTATTCTGGCAGTACTCCCACCAAAACTCTTGGAACCATAGAACATGGTGCCATAAAAAATCCAAATTTCCATTATGCAAACTAAAACCATCCCACAGGCTACTGGTCGAGTTTCGGAATTTTGCTTTGCAATCGAGAACTAACCCACATGACTCCGTAGACTTTGGGTGTTTTATTATGCAAACTGGTACCAAGAAACATAGTCCCTTAATTTTATTTTATATTTCATAATGCAAACTGGAACCAAACCACTTAGCACCTGTGAATTTGTAGAATTTTATTAATGCATATCAGAACCAAGCCACTCGGTTCTTGTTAGCAATTACATTGCAGGTAATCTTTTTGTCCTTGTGGTTTGGTTCTAGTTTGTAAGAACTAAAATATCAAAGTTTTATGGGTATCATAATGCTATGGTTCCATTTAACATATTAAATCAGCTCATTATAGTAAATCACGCAGCATGGTTCTAGATTGTAAAATATGAAATGTCGAAATGTGGGTTAGTTCCCTTGTGACATACTCATATCTTTGCTAAGAGCCGCTAGATGGCCAGGATCTTTTTTGAGCATATAGAATACATGCTTAGGAACCTCCCTGTGCACTTAACTCCATTTTGACCGAGTTGTGGGTTGGTTCCTTTTTGCATAACTACGTCCAAGTATAGTCCTAGAGGACCCAAGACCCATCGACTTTCTAGCTCGTTGTGACGAAAAAAATGACCTATGTTTGCCGAATTTGCCTCGCTGAAATTGTTGAAGGGATTTTTTTGGAATACAACGAAATTATCCATATTTTTGAAAAACTATTCCATACCAAGGTAAATATTGTGGTAATTTAGCGTGTTTTTGCTCTTTGATCATGGTTATTTTGAATTAGTTAAGCTACTTGCTACATTCTTCCACTAACATTCTTCGTATAAAATCTTCTTACATTCTTCGTATAAAATCTTCTTACATTCTTCGTATAAAATGTTCGAACACTTTCATGGCCCAAGAAAGACGCAGATGTCCCACTGCAGGTCAGTGGAGTCATAGCACGCCCTTGCGGGACGCACCGCCGCCGCCGCCGAGGCTGGACAGTAAAGCGTTATGCTTAAAAAAGAGTATTTTTTGCCTTCCGTCCCGAAAACTCCACTCCGGCCTTTGTTATTATATTGTCTTTAGTTCTGTATTCAGTATTTTTATTGCAGAACAAAAATATTACATAATTTGTAAGTATTATCGTACCCTGTCAGGTAGGGTATGGCAATATATCTAAATCTAGGACTTAAGATAAGGGCTAAATTAAGAATTTGTTACTAGGTTATACTTAGGTAACATCATAAAGTTAATCAATGTAGGTACCTATTTTATTCTAAAGAACTCTTCAAAGCTCTTCCGTTGTTAAAAAGAAAATGTAGGTATTCTATCCTAATAGTTTGTCTTCAAAAAAGTGTTTTATGTCCTATTATCATTTTTAATAAGCACTTCTTGTAGTTTTGATGTGAATATACCATATTATATTCACTTTGGGTTCAGATTTAAGGAATGTTGGTGGTTTATTATATATTTAATGGACATTTAAGGGCTCTGTCTGTATAGTTCAAGTCTAGGTATTGGAAGGATGAGGTTTGGTTTTCTTCATGGATTTTTATCACATTGGTATAAATTCAGGTTTTTTCTAACAAATATTGCAGTTTCATATGTATATAAAGGCTTGTCAAAGTTAGTAATTATTGTTCTATAAAATGTGGTCTACAGCTGGTGCGTCATCTGATATTACCTAACAATAATACATAGTATTGTTGTGCCTGTATTTAATAAATAATAAACAGATCGTACGTCATCGTCACTTTGGTGCATGCTGAAAAGCAGCAGCGTTGTGGGTTATTTACTCACAACCTTCGGCCGAGCATGGACGTCTGATAGCGCAGTACATACCTTGGTACCGATCTAAACACATTACCTACCATTATTTATATTAAGAAAAGCTCGATAGTTTTTGATTGTCCTCGTGTGTTTGATTTCTGTTAGCTATCTATTTTATGTATAAGCTACCTGTTTTCATATTGTGTACTGTTGTCGCGAAGGCGAAGAAATATTCTCAGTACCTACCTAGGTAGTAGGTAGGTTGATAAAGATTTTAGCTGACTGGCTACGAGACCGGTTGAGGGAAGAAGGCGGGCGCGCGCGCGCAGCGCTCTCCTTTGCCGACGGACGGCCGAGGATTCATTCTGTGACGAGACAACGAGCGAGACACATCGGTGAGTCAGCTTGAGTTACAGTGCATGCAATTGAGATCATTTGCCACCGATATTATAACCAGTTTCAGATTATTATTATTGTGTGTATACCAATGCGTTGGTCTGTCTGCGGACAGGGAGATCAGAGAAAGTGCGAGGCTCGGGATGGCTATAGGGGAGGTTGGAGGCCATAAGGGGATGCGTCCCCGTAATAGTAAGAATCAGTAACCAGAGCACAGGTGGATTAGCCATCATAGCTCCATGAACGAGAGCACAGGTGGATTAGCCATCATAGCTCGAGGAACCAGAGCACAGGTGGAATAGCCATCATAGCTCGAGGATCCAGAGCACAGGTGGAATAGCCATCATAGCTCGAGGATCCAGAGCACAGGTGGAATAGCCATCATAGCTCGAGGATCCAGAGCACAGGTGGAATAGCCATCATAGCTCGAGGCACCAGAGCACAGGTGGAATAGCCATCATAGCTCCATGAACGAGAGCACAGGTGGAACAGCCATCATAGCACGGTCCGATGGAATAACCATCAAAGCCAGATGAATTAGTCATCACATCCAGGTGGAACAGCTAAGTATCATGTCAGAAGAATTATGCCTTCGAACTGGTGGTGGAACAACCACCTCGTTGTTGCATGACCTTATTTCAGCACTCTTTTAATTACTTTTTTTAATGTTTATCACATACATACCTACGTATATTAAATATTCGTCATAATCCATCTAATAATTGAGGTATTTGGCGACAACTGTTGTAGGTATTAGAATAAACGTAGGTACCTATTTCATTCATTCACTAATTCCACTAGATTAAGCATACCAAAGTATTACTCTGCTAAATTATTCAGAAACATAGTTTTAATGTACCTACCTATGAATATGTATAATACCAAATGTAATACCTTTGTACATGTGGGTCTTAATTATGTATTTTTCGGTGATTCAAATAAATACTATCGAATAATGAAGGTGTTTGTATATTCCCGATGTTATCCCGTATGTGTATATGTATAACTATTATACCTACAGGTAATAACTAAGTACATCAAGTTCCATGGTAAACTTGTGGTAGGTTTTGCTTGGCTTGTGAAACACAAATATTTATTATTAAATCGCAACTTAATTTAGAGCTTAATTATACTTCTATTTATTCCATTTTATAATTCATTAAGTACCTACTTATTTGTTAATCAGCCATACCTACATAGTTTTGATTTTGTCGATGCCGCAGCCGACTGTATGTACAATGTAAGTAGGTATGTGTATAGTGACCGGCATGAGTCGTGAGCACAAACTGACACCTGCGCAGTAGTTAATTTTTCGGTCTATGGGGGCGGGGCGGGGTGCCGAACTGCACGCGATTGGTTCCTCAGTCAATGCACATCGTCTATTGGAGGCTCGCGTATCATTCGGCTACATTCATGTCATTCGTACATGCGCGAGCTTACCCCCACTACTGCCCATCTGTGCTCACGACTCGTGCCGCTTATTATACCTACCTGTCCAATCACGTTAGTCAGTGTTCAGACACAGATAATATTATCGTGGTTCAGATATTTAACTTGGTTACCTACTATCCAAAAAGATGCGACGATCCCAGATCCAACACTTCTAACCATATACTGAACAATCGCGCGAACGAAACTTATTATTCAACATCTAGTACCTATTTATTTTCAAAATGCCGAGCCCTTTCAACTGCAGTTGAAATGGTAACCATAGTGTAACACCAACAAACCCATTTAAAGAGGTATCAATTGGATAGCGCCACGAAAGGGTAGGTAATAGGTAACCCTCCACCTCAACAGCCTGTATTGGTCCACTACTGGACGCAGGCCTCCCCCTGATAAGCGCCTTATTGGCTTTTATCACATCACACCCTATCGTTGCTAAAACTCAAAAAGGGTTGCCCTTTCACTAGGGTTTTGTACGGGTAGCCCGAATAGGGGGTTACCCATTCGTAATGCGCAGAAGATGAAAGTGTTAAGCTAGGTTCACACTGCGCGCCAGAGCGCAATCGGTTACGTTCATTACATTACCTATGACTAGATTCACATTAGTAGGTTGTGTTGGGGTGCCCTACTAATGTGAATCTAATCTAGTCATAGGTAATGAACGTAACCGATTGCGCTCTGGCGCGCCACGACACACCCCGACACAGCAATGTGAACCTATCTTTACCCATTCGAAGGGGTTAACACAAACTCGGGGTTGTACTACCACGTTGTACGGTTCCTGCCAAGAAGTCAAAAGCTACGGTGTCAAAAGCACTGAGCTACCTGTCGGTCCTCAGTCATCACTGCTCAATATGGTGGGTAAATAGCCAAGCCATTTGTTTCATTCATTCATTCGTTCGTATTGTTGTTCCGCCAGTCAACCAACTGTCAATGTCAAGTCAAACAAGTCATTCAACTTCCACTTCAACTTCTTGTTTGATGGCTTCTGCGTCAGGTTTGACACAATTTTGCCAATATCCGTCATATCGTATCATATAAGGGTCAGAGATCAATCTCTATGTGAATGTGGTTTGGATGATGGAGATGTTGAACATCTTCTTTTTACCTGTCCAAAACTTAAAATATCCCTTTATGATATTATGCCTCCTGAAATCCACCGTCCTTCAAAGACTCTTCTTCCCTTAGTGTTTTCACCTTTTGTATCTAAACTTTGTAGATTTATTTCTGTAAATAATATAAAATTGTAGCTTTGTAGATTATGTAAATATTATGTTTTTCATACTCAGCATGATAGTTTATTTTAGTGCTTTTAGAATAGCTTCTTACTATTTATTTTGGTTGTTAATGTTTGCTTTTGTACGTAATGAACTTAATTGAGATTAAATTTTACTCTTTTTATTTTGATTATTACAAACTCAACCTCTATAAATTTTAATCTTATTCGTTCTAAAACTGACATTGGCAGAATTGTGTCAAACTATGACGCAGAGCCAAAAATAAGAGAAGAAGAAGAATCGAATCGTATCATTGTCCTATCTTATGTCATTCCATTCTCAAATAATCTATATAGTTCGCTAATTTTATTTATCTCGGGTTTTACGCTGTGTGATGAACCTAGTTTGTTTGTGTAATTATAATAACTCTAGAGTTTCTCTAATCTTCGTTTTTGTGTAAGATAGGACCACCTCTAAACATCGACTTTAGCTGGCTGTGTAGTACCTGAAGACAAGTTAATGTCTTCTGTTTGCCGAGTTTGCCGAGGTTGCCTCGCCGGCGTGGAAGATTTCAAATGGCATGCTTTGAAGACCAACTATCTCATCCAAGTTTACCAAAAACTGTTTAGTACCAAGGTAACTAACGTAGTTTTTACCACGCCTTCTGGTCGGGTTGACTCAAGTAAGAACAAGTTAAAACAAGGACTCCCTTAAATTCATGAAATTTGCCTTCTAATTGAGCCACACATTTTGACCTCTAGCACCGAGAGCATTAGAACTTTGAGGTCAAGGTGCTGAAGAAAAATTGCACCCCCCGCAACCCCCTTCTTGATGGCATTATAAAAAATAGGTGATAATTGTGATAAAAAAAAATTTATTTTATTAAAGTCCTTTTCGCCTTGCGTCCCTTCAACTACACCCCAACCTCTTTTTCTGTTTGATCCAGGTCATGTTGATTAGCTAAATCAAAACATGTTATCAGTCATATTAACTGCCGGTCATTATAATTATGTTAACACTTAAGCTTAAGCTTAGGTGTGCGTGTAATGATAGGTGTTCAGTATTTTAAGAAATAAATAAACTATTTTAACTGATTTAATTTAAGCAGAATGCTCAAATTGAAATTTCATTCGATTGTTACATTACTTACAGGCCACTGCTGGTCAGTCAGGGGGTGCTAATGTAATGGTATCACCAACAAATCTAGGTAGGTATTAGAGGTGGTGTGGTTGCTCACTCGTGGTACGGGAGCACCAAGGTTTATCACTTTGGTGCAAGTCCCTTACCGCAAGCAGTTTGCTTTGCTGGTGGTTCAGTGTATAAATAAGTAGGTACCTAAATAAAAAAAAATTATTTAGGTACCTACCTTAATATAGGATTTGAGGTACTTATATCAAAATATTTTAAAATACATGATTTGGGCCCTGAACTAAGTGTCTAGTAATATAAGTAGTGGAAGAAAAGTGATGATGGATTTTTTTATTACTTTTTGAATAACGTTATAAATAATGTGAAATTACCAAAAGAAGAATTCATCATAGTAACCGAGAAATTAATTTTTGAAAATTATCATTTTTTTACCTGACCTAAATACTTAAAAAAAATCAAAACTTCTAAAAACAATAATCAAATCAATAACGATGGACAATAATCCATGGAATCAGGTCGTGATATTATTAGGGCACATGTAAGATACCTTCTGCAATCGCTTGGTGAAATATCTCGTCCTAATAAGGCCTTCTTTCTAAATTTCCCGCTTCACGTTTTGAAATGGCCGCCAATGTTTATAGAAGTGTGCGTGTACATTAACTACCGTACACAAGCACAGCAACTGGCCTGTGCCGCAAGCGTGTTGGAAACTGCAGTCGAAAACAACCACGACGCGGAGCGCACGCTTGTTTTTATAAACTTCTGGCATATTAAACGGTAAGTATTTTCATTTTTATTCGTTCACGGTGTGCTGTGTTTTGTCTATTCTATAGGATAATTATACGTTTAGTCATCTCCTCACATAAGTGAAAAAGCTGTAATATCGGTGTATTCCTTAAAATGGCTGTTCTGTTTACCCATGTGCCATGCCCTAATAAAGCCTTGATACTGTCCAGCTTGTGATGAGATCGAGTTGATGATATGCGACAAAGTCTTACTTATGGCGTTTGGTATCATGAGCTGTGTGTTGAACTCACACCCGCTGATAAAAATATATTACTGTTCAGGAGTGTTGAAAAAAAAAAGCAAAAGGCTGATTCATATACTTCATACTTTTACATGATGATAAACTGGTTAAGTCTGATCTAAAATGTCCAAAAGTAATTATTAGGATCTCATTAGATTTAATATACTTAAGTATTGACAACATTTTGTATTAATTAAGAAGTTGAATGCTTAAGTACTTGTTTGTATTAAGGCTTTATTAAGACACACGGTTCCCAATAAGGCCAAAGTGACATTTTAGTTAGTTGTGTTCACAAAAGTGTGATTTTTGTTTCTAAGATAGATAGATAGATAGAAAATTCTTTATTGCACACTTATAAATAGCAAAACAGCTTAAAAACTAAGTAACAAGTGGCGGTCTTATCGCTAAAGAGCGATCTCTACCAGACAACCGTGGATGGATAGGATTATTGGATAGTATTAGGGGTTCTGTGTGCTCTTGAAGGTTTAATAAATAAATACTTTTAATATAATACTACGCTTAAAATATACTAAAGCAATTTAGTTTAATTTATTACAAAGTCTAATAAATAAATACAAGTATTTCTAATTACCAGTGCATTTTTACTATAAACCTGCTAGTTACGTAATAAAAACATTAAGGTATTTGGTGAACTTACCTACGGCGGATTATCGAGTAAAAAACATAAAATTAAAATAACTCAAATAATTTCATTACAGTTGAACTTAGGTATTTTCTTATTGTACTAATATGTGGGCCGTCGATGGTTTTATCTATATACCATCATTATCAATCTGATTATTGTTTTTATATTTTAGAAGTTTTGATTTTTTTAAGTACCTACCTATTTATCTGGTAAAATAATAATAATTTTCAAAAATTAATTTCTCAGTAACTATGATTAATCGACACGCGGGAGTTTTACTCTCGCATTTGAATTAATTCAAACTATAGGAATCTGCATTAAAAAAGGGATGTCAAAAAATCCGCTTTCGTAAAACACTGTGCATAGTAAGCCATGTGGTGTAGGTACAGATTGCATACTAAGGTTTGCAATCTGTGAAAGAGACACACAAGTGTGAAAGAGAGATCGTCAGCTATGCAATCTTAACCAAATATGATCCCTACTCCCGCCAAATTCAAGATACAATATTTTTATTTAAACCATTTTACCTTGAATGACTAATGTATTGTTGCAGTTCAGTTCTGGAGTTGCAAGGCAGAGAACTTTATGCTGTTTTTGTTACCACAAGGTGCTGAACTGCCACAAATTTTCCCGGATGGCTCAAAAATCTGAAAAATTATTCAGTCGGCTATTCGATGAGGGTTTTGAGGTAACCAACTTTCTTAAGTTTACCACCTGCCATCTACTTTTACAGATCTAGCACCTGCCCGCGGTTTCCCATGCATTTTCCGGGACAAAAGTAGCATAATGTGCTTCCCCTTTAAAACAATAATATTATAAATAGGTAATAATAAGGATATAATAAAGCTTTTTACTATGTGCTTCCCTGGGATACCATTTATCATCTATTTTCATGCAAAGTTTTATTAAGACTTGAAGCCGCTTAGGGGCCATTCCCTTATTATATTACTTAAGACGATTTTCGCTAGTATTTGAACCCCTCCCCTATTATAAGAAAAAATAAGAATAGACCGACCCCCTCCCCCTCTGTTTAATTGACGTCGTGAACGTCAGTGAACAAGTCTCCGTTTCAGGTCTGGCCAAAATGGCATTTTTGTCAGTATGTCCGTACTCCTCTACAGGTCGTATTTTACAACCGATCGGTACGAAACTTTGTGTACAGATTCTATGATTTTATAGAATTTTATTGTCGTCGGGATTTTTTGATTAAAGGTGTACTTCCTTCAAAAAAGGCAAAAAGGTGGCTTTAGAATATCTCGACTTTAAGACATTTGATTTCGATGATTATATTTTTAATTGAAAGGTTGTTGTTTATAATTCTTCTCATAAAAAATTGGTAAAGATCTGATCAGGATTTTTGGCATGATGAGCAGAATAGCTCCGCAAGATGCAGTATAATGCAAGAGAATACACAGTACAGCGCCACCTATTAGAACATCTTTGTAACACGTTGTACTTACCTTCTACGTGGCACGGCCACTTGCCAGTTTGTGCAAGTAAGAAATCTTATAGATGTCGCTAAAGCTACTGAACTTTTTTGATATAATATGAGATTTGATTTGGAAGATTATTTTTAAATTTTAGTTGAAGTGTTTGTGCAACATTTCGTTCAAAAATTCCGACAACAATCGTATCGCAAGTGAAGTGATCTGTAATACCTACCTACCTTTCCAAGTGCACCTTACCTACCTCACCTACCCTACCCACAAACAAGATTGAATCCGTTCAGGAGAAACAGACGCCTATTCTTGCACGGTGGGCATTATTTCAATAAAGTATGAACCCCACAGAAGTTCTCATTATATAGGTACCTACCTAGGTACCAAAATATCCCGTTTTAAATAAAATTACTTTAGTACATTAAGTATTAAGTAAATTAATTGTTGAAAAAGTTAGTGTTCGCGACGTCTACTGTTCGTAGAACTACTACCTAGTATTTATTACGTAATATAAAGGAAAAAATGAATACACGTTTGGTTTGTTTTAATGTTTATTTTTCTAAGTAGGTAACAATTTTTAGAAATGTTTATTTGTACTTACAAAGGTACTAATAATTTTTAAATAGCGATAATAAGTGTTGTTTACGCAAACAAGCTTAGTCCACAAGCGGGGAGTTCCCGGGAGGCGCAGTGCGCGGGTCCGTTGCCATGGAAATGGAAATCGTTTACCTATAGGTAGGTACGTATCCGAGCTAACCTCGGCACTCGCGCGGTTGCCCGCGCTTTTTCAAAGTATAATTTTAACTTTGCGCATTTTTGTGATCTTACGTAAGAACTATCGAGACTCCCTCCCACCCCCTTGTAAGAAAAAATAAGACATGGTCAAATTCAAATTCATTTAGGTATTCATTTGTGATACACAGGTATTGCAGGGATGTTCAGACATAGTATAATTAAGAGCACTGTGATCTGCCAAAACAACAAATTGCGTACAAATTTTACATAATTCATCAAATGAAAAAAATTATATTAATAATAGTGAAGCTTACCGGGAACAGTTTGAAGAATTGAAAAATAATGCGTTTACTAAATTGCAACGAGAATCAATTACTTACTATGAACTCTACTCTCATTTACTACTAAACTGCGTCAAAAAATTCATGCAAATTGTAAAATGTCTTACTTATTAAATAACTAACCCCCCCCCCCCCATTTAGGGGGGGGGGGGCTACATCGTCTTACGTAATAATAATAAATGAATGGCCCCTTAGGCGTGCCGTATTACTTTTGGATTTATTGTATTAGTATAGAATGGAAGTATGGATTAGGCTAGAAGAAATACCAACACAGTATTGAAATTGAAAATTGAAATTGAAAATTGAAATTGAAAATTGTTTATTTGTATATAAATATTTTACTCTACATGCTAAACAGTTGGTAGGACATCCTTTTAAGTATGTAAATATACTTGTGCCAGGATGTCCTGCTCCTCCATTCAAATACAACAAATAAACTAAATTAATTAATATTAATGATTACGTAAGCAAATAACAAATTTTCCAAATTAATTATAAATGATTTTTCAATAACAAAATAATCTAAGTGAAATAACTCTATAATTATGAACTTTATAAAGTGATAGCACTGATACCTATTTGATTTCATGTTGAATGTGTGCGGAGGTATGTGCATGTGTGGGTGTGCGTGCATGTGTGGGTGTGCGTGCATGTGTGTATCAGTGTATTGTGTCTGTCTGACGGCTGCTCCTGAGGACACCGGTCTCTTAAGAGTCCGGGCAACAGGAGCTGCCAGGTAGTATTTGCGGGAGTGTGCGTGTGGTGCCCCCGAGGACACCGATCTCTTAAGAGTCCGGGCAACGGAGGCTGCCAGAGTAAGTTGGTGAATGTGTATGTGTTTGTCTAAGTGCGTGGTGCTCCTGAGGACACCGGTCTCTTAAGAGTCCAGGCAACAGGAGCTACCAAGAGTTTATGTAGGTAAATATGTGTATACGTTTATATAATTATAATAATAAGGGTACTATTTATATGGTATTATCATAAATATTATATATTAAAGTGGTTTAAAGTTATATTTATGATTAAAAAATTTAACTGAGTACCTGTAAGAATGTTTCAATCTCATCATAGCTCATCGTAGATAGCCATTCGGTAACACTAGCTTTTAGAGCAAATACGGGTGCATTATAAATGTTAAGAATGTTATGGACCTTTTTGTAAAGGAAGATAGATCGCTTAGTAAATTGTTGCTCAGCAAAACGAGTCTTGACAGATGAATCGTCATTAAATTTCATTCTTCTCTTCAGGTAGCTATTAGGATCACAACTAACATTCTTGTGTTTTTCAATAATTAAGTGTAGTATGTAAAGTTTCCTTACACTCAACAGATTGCTAGTAGAGTAGAGCTCTGACGTCGGAAAGTCGTACGGCCAATTGTGCATAATTTTAATCAAAGATCTCTGGGCTCGCTCCATCTCCAGTAATTTGGTTTTAGCGGCTCCTCCCCATACCGGTATACAATATGTTAAAATAGATTGTCCTAACGCGAAATATACCTGATGTAATACTTTTTGAGTATGGACTATTATAAAAGCTAATTGTTAGAAAATGTGAACATTTCTAAGGTTTTTTGTTTTATACTTAATGCTAACCCCTGACACTTAGGGAAACTTCTAAGAAATTAAATAATACCCCAAAAGTTTTATGGTATTCCTGTACTTATGGAATGTTGCAGGTTCTGAGATTGAACATTTTTGGCATATTTTTTCTTAAAATGTGAACATATTCGTTACCATCTACTACTCTTACTTAATACACTCTTAACGGACTGGCTGAAAGTTACAGTAACAGATCTTCATAAAGAAAAACATGTAGGGTACTTTGCAAAACTAAGGGCAGAAGTATTAAGTAAATAAAACATGCTCTATTTTAGTAAGTTAAAATGTTGTCATTTCAGGTCACAAATATTACAGAGCTCGAACTTGAATTGGAAGAAGAATTGTCTGAGGCCTATGCAGTGTTTTATGAATAACACGGTTATATATCGTCAACCTCAACTCAATAGCCTGTATTGGCCCACTGCTGGTCGCAGGCCTACCCCCGATGCGCCTTATTCGCTGGGCATGCGAGTTGGGGATCGCAGTTCAGTGGTATAATTGTTCTGCAGGGGGCGCTGCTGCCCGCCCCTGGTGGATGTCCCTTACTCGCCTCTTACAACAACCGCCTACGAGTTGGAATTCTAAGCTGGCAACACACACAGCACATACGTGGTTATCATCAAGTTGAACCAATACTGGTGAAAGAAGAGGTGACTACACAAGAAGAGCCATTGGTGAAGGTTGAGTCTCGCTCTCATGAAGATTTACTGAAAGTGAATTCGCATCAGAAGACAATGATAGAGAAACTGATAGAAAAGAACTGTCTCCTAATATCCATGTTGAGCAGGACAAAACAGACTCAAAAATTACTTTGATTTGCAACCATTGCTGCATTGTCATGAAGTATTTTTTCTTATAAGCACAGCATATCATACATTAGAAAATCACATTAAAACCAAAAAAAAGGGAAAGTATGTACCTATTCCTGCAATGTGCATGGTAAAAAAATTGAACTGAATTTTCCAATGCTTTAAAATGTTCTTGCACGTTTTGGTTTGTCTTGAAACATTGCTCTAATGCAGCGTTTCTGTGTTAGGAAATCTTTTTCATATTAGTGGAGTTACCCCAAATTAAAACTCTAGCGCTGCAGTGTGCCCATAGTATGCTGCAAGTAATGCTGAGGTGTTTGTTATCTTGTCCAGTTTGTACAACGCATAAGAGTATAGGTGTAACCGGCTGTACAGTTTGTCCATGATGTATTTTCCAATTTAACTTGCTATCTATTTGTAAACCTAAGAATCTTGTGGATTCAGTAAAATTTATTTTGTTACCTAGATTAGATAGTGCACCTCGGTCGTTAGTAGAGCTTTTGCATAAAGTCCATATGATAAGTTTTAGTCAAGTTAATACGTAAATTAATATATTCAAGCCAATTTTTATCAATGTCAATGTATTATTAATGTCAGACTCTATATTTGTTAGTCGATCGATCATTAGTAAATAGTATTCTGCTATCATCAGCGAATAATGTCATGTAATTATTGTTAATAATCAGGGGCAGATCATTAATATAAATAATAAAAATTAGAGATCCTAGCACACTTCCTGGGGGGACTCCATGATTTACTGTTATCAACTCAGACGTGTGTGTGTATAGTTTCCGAAAGTGTTAATCGACACACTTTGGATATTTGAGTTACTTGTTGTCTGTTAGTCAAGTATGATTTTGTGAGATCTTTAACATGTCGCTGTAGGCCGTGTCTCTCAAGTTTATCAAGGGGTAAATTATGGTTAACATGGTCAAATGCTTTCGTCATATCCATATCTATACCAATGGCAGTTAGTCTGCTATTTACGGCTGTTGCTACTCTGTGCAGGAAATCGTAAACAGCCATATTTTTAGTTTTACTTTTCCTAAATCCATATTGATGCACAGTAAATAGACTGTTTGATCGAAGTAATAAATTTACTTTGCTGTGAATGATTTTCTCAATCACCTTTGAGATAATTGGTATCAGCGCTACCGGTCGATAATTGTTAATCTCATCTGCCTTCCTATTTTTTTATAGAGGCCTTTATTCTAGATAGTTTCAATATTTCCGGAAATACCAACACCATTTTCCGTACCTACATAATGTTTATTATATGGGTCATACATAACAGAAGACACCATAACAGCGACTTCTGAGTATTTTAGTGGATATCCCGTCATATATGTACACATATATACCTAGAATAATGCTGTGTGAATTGTCCAGCATTATTTATTCATTTATTATTATTTATATACATACTTACATTGTTTGTTTTTTTAGAGATACGATGGTCTTGAGAGTGTCAAATGGAGTAATTGGCGTCAGAAATAAAGAATTACTTAGATGATATTTTAATGTAGGTACCTCTGCTTATCTTGGGGCTAGATAATGCTGTGTGAATTGTCCAGCATTATTTATTTATTTATTTATGAAATTGTTTACCACCATCACAATTATTACCAATTTCCGTGATATTATTATTATTTGTAATGTCAGTGTTATTATTATTTCCAGTCATCTTTTTTTCTCCCACATCACTTACAAACATAACATTCTCTTTCGTGCACTCGCCATTTAAATTTGTTATTTTAAATGGGGAGGACAATCCCCCCACCGAATGCCAAAGCGCAGGGCGACCTAGGTGTCACCACCCTGACCACCCCAGCGCGAGCCGCTGATGACCGGCCGACTGGTTTTAGCATACTGCCAAAGTTTCAACACCGGGGACCTATGGGTTAGCTACGCCAAATGACCGGTAGACCCTACTTATGCAGTACCTACAATAATATTTTTAGGATGATGTTGGGACTGCCCCGTTTCTGCAGTCCATCAGGGATGTGATGTTTCCAGAATACGAGACGGATGGATTTGCTGCCATTCACCATAAAAAGACCGCATCCCTGATGCGCAGAGTGCGTGACTGCCCCATTATCACATCATCCTTCAAACTGCTGGTAGAGTCAAGTCACGTCTCCCACGTGGCATGGTTTCGTGAGGAGAGTGCGTGATCTACTAAAATGTTTAGTATTAAGTCAAATAACTAAGTAACTCTATTTATAAGTGCTTGTGTATATTTATTTACTAACAAATTATGGATCTCTTTTTTCAAAATAAAATATTTATATTGCATTTTTTAAATATTATTTTCTTCGGCGCTTGAAACCGTCACCGGACCTGTTGCCGGCCGTCTACAACATCACGGAAGTTCTGTGTATGCCGGAAATCCAAGTGAAGAGCTGGAGTGGTAAGAAGGGCGCCGTCCAGTGCCACCGCTGCCAAAGCTTCCGGCAGTCTAGCCATAATTGCCACCGCCCACGGGCCTGCGACCGCTGCGGAGACTCGCACCTCGCAGGAGCGAGTCCACGCGGAGCCGGGAGGGGCCTCCCACGTGCGCAAACTGCAAAGGGCCTCGCATGGCAAATAGCGCCACTTATGAACAACCTGTAGGCAGGCGCGGTCGCAGCCCAAGACTTTGGTCACGCTTGGTGCGGACCGTAGCCACAAATTCACTTGCAGACGGTTGCAGGCCCCATCCAGAACAGCTAAACTTTTTCGGCGAGCGGAGCGAACCGCGAAAAATTTACCTTTTTGATAATGTTTCGTGGCAAAGTGATTTTGAAGACCGAAAACATGACATCCCTTCCCTCAACTCCCAACAATAGTAAGTTTTAGTTATAGCGAGCGAGGCGGCCCTCGAAATTGTCGAGATTTTTTCTGATGTTTGAAGAAAAGTAAGCAAGAGTACTTGCTACTACTCTTGCTTAGTCTCGCTCGCTATCATAATGACGGCGAGCGAAGCAAGCCCCGAAAATCTTACGAGACTTTGCGGTAGTAAATATAAAGCTACGAATATAATTAAGGGCGAACAGGGCAAGGGACATCAACAAAAAATATATATCGAAAAAGATGTAACGGCGAGCGGAGCGAGCCGCCGAAATTTTTGTTACTTTTTCGGGTGGTTACCCTTCTAAACTTTAGAAAATACTATCGGCGAGCGGAGCGAGCCGCAAAAATATAAGAGTCGTTATATTTTCTGCAGTTTTTTTCCATATTGAGCGCAAACATGACATCGCCACTCCCAACAATAGTAAGTTTAAGTAACGGCGAGCGAAGCGAGCCTCAAAATTTTTTTGAGGTTTTTTTCTGATGTTTCTTGACAAAATAAATAATAGTGAGCGAAGCAAACCCCGACAATTTAAAAGACTGGTGGTTTATATATAGCTTTGAATATAAATAGGGGCGAGTAGAGCAAGGGAAATAAACTAAACTTACTCACTTGTTTCTGGACTGGTTTCCGCAACCAGTCCAGAAACAAGTAAGTAAGTAAGTAGGTAAACCAAAATTAGGAATCCAAAAAGAGGTAACCGAAATTTTTGTTACTTTGTGGGTGGTCACAAACTGGTTCAGAAAATAAATAACAGCGATTGGAGCGAGCTCTAAAAATTTTGAAAGTATGCAGCAGCTAAGAAATATGTTGAAAACCTAAAAAATATATACCTACCTATATCAGTGAGTGGAATGAGCCGCAGCCTTTTTTAAAATTGGTGAGGTTCGTGCAAGAAAAGGAAGCTAACTAATGAGCTATGAACAATTTTTAAGTTTGTCGAATAACAACCAAATTAAGGACAACAGACCAGACTCCATATGGAATCAACGGCGAGCGAAGCGAGCCGCGAAATTTTTTATGATCTGGCTGTGCGTGTGAGTTGTTTGGTATTACATAATTTGCAGTTGCACCTAAAACGGAGGAGGAGTCCCGCACTAGAGCAAGCCAGAAGCTTATCGAAACAGCAGAATGCTATCAGAGGCTAGCAGAGCTTGCTGCGACAATTTTTGGTTTTTGTTAGATATTGCGCAATTTTTTAGAAAATCTGGCAAAGTGACCTAATGCGGGGCGGGGGTCGAGCTTTGGAACATAGTTAGAAGGAACAAATGTTATCAGCGAGCGGATCAAAACGCGAAAATTTTGCTGTCTACTAATTTTTTGCGCTAGTTGACAAAGTGACCTCGGAGATTATTAATTGAGTAACAATTTTGTGCTTTTTATTGTGGTGGTTGGATTGATACAAACTGACATTAACGGACCAGCCACACCACTAAAAATAGGTAAGTAACGTTACCTCTGCGCTGATCAAAACACCGGGCTCAAACCCCCCCCCAAATTAATTTTGTCGATCAAACAGCTATTTATTTTCTGACCAAAAATAATTTAGTTGCCGACCAAAAGTGTTTTTATGTTACAGCCGATCAAAACTTAAAATGCTGCTCAATTAGCTTTTAAGCTGACTTTTCCAGCTGATCAAATATTTAAAATAAATACCAATAAATACGTACGTACGACGTAAGTACCTACCTACCTACTTAGTTTGATAGCTATTAGCATCAAACAAGATTTAATCCGCTCGAGCGTATTTATCTATTGTGCCTAGGTAGTTTTTCTTCCTACATATTCTTGCATGGTGTTATTTCAAAAGATAAGGAAATCATTTTATTCGTTTTGAGCTAGGTACCTACATATATACTAAACAATTACCTACCTAGGTAGGTATCTACAGTTATCTTACCCCCCGGGACGGGCGGGCATAGCTTTCTATGGCAGCCGGGAGCTGCAAGCCGAACAAATCATTGGCGGATACAGGGGGGGGGCCATGGGGGCCATGGCCCCCCCCAAAAGACCTGGGAATTCTATACTTTCGACTCTATTTTTCGAGTCAATTTAGGTGCAATTTAGGTTTACACGGCATGCCTACTCATCGGTAGGTTAGCTATGTACCTTTATTTTATTAGGAAACAGAAATATATCCTGAATTTTTACTTGTCAGTACCACCACGTCCAGTTGCACCAGCAACATAAATGCTTAAAAATGTAAACTTTTACATTCTTGGGTTTAATTTCTAAAAAGCTGAACACGTAATTTTCCATCAAGCAATAGGCAAAATACCTACCAATTTTCATGTTCCTGAGTAACGGAATTCCTTTAAGTACTACAAAGTATAAATTTACAAAAATACTGAAGCACGTCTTATTTATTTACCGACCGAAAAACTAAATACCTCAAATCCCTAGGTATCAAATTTTACTGGTTTAACTTCAAGTTAAATCGAAAACTAAACTAGAAACTACTATTTTATCCCCTTATAGCAGCTATGCTCAAAGTGTGCTCCGGGCCGCTCTGCGGGGGCTCCGCGACAATACTGGTCATATAAAAAAATAAAGGTTCAGTAGGTACCTAAACATGGTTGTGGAGAAAATTATATAAAGTCAATAATCATATCAATTTTAAGTAGACAATCTTTATAACTCGAACTGCAAGGCGCGTTGTGGTCCACGGAACCAAACTACTTCTCTACTACCTTTTAATTTTCTGTAGAGGGGGATTGGCGCAGGCTAGAATACCTTCTTACTTGTTCCTAGGAAGAGAAATAAATTCAATAAGTGCGGAAGGACAAGTTCCCAGTGCGACTGTCAAACCAGATAGGTACTTAACTATTTTAGAATTAATTTCGTGTATTTATAGATAGCTTCAGCCCACGGCTTCGCACACGCTTTTCAGGTAGCCATGTACGGAATACCGTTCGTTTAGCTCCCTGCCAAATTTCATTAAGACCCGTTTAGCCGTTTAGGCTTGAAAAAAAAGAACGTATCAACACTTATTAGTGTTGATACGTTCTCTTTTCCCAAGAGTCGCTAGAAATGACGAAAAATTTTAGCGGCTCGCTACGCTCGCCGATATTTTTGCCTTGGCTTTCTTCTCTTCCACAAATTTTCCCACCGCCGCTAGAGTCTCAATAATTGTCGCAGCTCGCACCACTCGTCGGCGCTGTTAAATCGTATTTGCTTTCTTTGCTTTCACAAATTTCCCAATCGTCTCTAAAAAGTCTTTAAAATTTTCGCGGCTCGCTCCGCTCGCCGTTTTTATGTAGGTTTAAAGAACTTTATTTTTCTCATAAAAACATTACAGTTCACTTAAAATGAGATACATTTAAACAGTAAATGTGTACTAAAACTAAATTTAAGTAGGTAAATAACTCCTGGGCGTTGAGGTTTAACTTAAATTACTAATCATAACTAATTATGTCATCTCTGCTTTCGTTTCTCTCACAAATTTTGCAATCGTCGCTAAAAAAAAGCATGAAAATTTCGAGGGCGCTCCGCTTGCCTATTTGGTATGTATCCTCTTTACTTTCACAAGTGTCCCAATCGGCGCTAAAATTCTCAAATTTTTGAGGCTCGCTCCGCTCGCCGCACCGTTTTTATATCGTTTTTTCTACATTTTCACTCACAAATTTCCTAAATTTCGCTAAAATACATATTTTTATAAATTTCGAGTCTCCTTCTGCTCGCCGTTTTTGACGTGACAACGTCTTATAAATTGGTTTGCCGGGTGACACTTCAAGAAACTGCGTTACGCGTTACGCTCCGCTCACGTTATGCAGACATAAAAAGTGAAAGGAACTCAAAGTCGTTGTCACGTAAAACTTTCGCCCGTATACCGACTTTACAGGCAACCAATTTTTTATATCATCTTTTCTTTCGCAAATTTCCCAACCGTCGCCTCGGAAATTTTAAAGTCTTAACTTTAAAATTTCCGAGGCTCGCTTCATTCGCCGTTATTATATCGTCTTTTCTTCCTTTTCTCTCAAAAATTTTCCAATCGTCACTAAAATATCTTTAAAAATTTTGAGGCTCGCTCCGCTCGCCTATTTTATATATTTATTCGTTTCTTTTACTAATATAAGTCGCTAAAAAGTCTTCAAGATTTTCGAAGTTCGCTCCGCTCTCCATTTTTTTCATTTAAGCAACGAACTTAATTTTAGGTCTCTGTCAAATATTTCGATGTCCAAAGGGTTTAAGAACCGCTATCTCATAGCATGTTTTTTTTTCGGCGCAACGGCGCACTGCCGTCTCTCCTCCCGCGCCGCCCGCGCGTGACTCGATGTATTATTTTGTAAAAAAAAAAAAATTATGTTATTATATTTTACAAAATATTTTGATATTATAAAATATTTTGCACAAAATAAAGTTTTTACTAGCATAAAAACTTTATTTTTTGTTTACCTGTAATTTTAACCCTTTCTCCAATCTTTGTCAAAATGCCCCCCCCCAAAATGAGATCCTGGATCCGCCCTTGGAACAAATGATGAGATGAACACGATCCGTCAAGTGCGAGTGTAGGGTAAAACACCCGGTAGTCAGCCCCGTACCAGTAGTCAGCCTTTACAGACATTGTTTCGATATAAATAGTGTTGAAATTTGTGAACACCTGTAAAATAACGTTCAATCGAATCCAAGTCTCATTATTGGCTAATATACACACCTTCGAACCAATAGCATCACGGGTTGACGAGCTACAGTCATTCATTTGCACTGTCGCCAAGGATATGACTGAATGCGTCACTTTTTCAATTTTTTTCTTAAGGAAACGCGTTCGAGTTTTTGGTAAGTTTTTGTGTGTATTTGTTGTAATTTGTGGTGGATTGTTATACTGTGTTACAATAAAATGTTTATTTTGTGATAAAATTAACTATTACATACATTTTATTGGTTTATTACGTTGTAATTTAGGTGGCCGACTACTGGGTTTCGAATTTTTAAGGTAAATCCAGTAGTCAGCCATAAGTGGCTGCCTACTGGTTTTTTCTTTGTCTTGTATGTAGTTGAAATTAACGGAGCGAATAATCCCAATTGTGCTCATTAGATTGGGATTAACTCCTCTAAGACGAAAAGTGTATTTTACCAGTAGTCAGCCGCGTATAAATGTCAGGGGCCGACCAATGGGTCTACAAATCCAATAGTCAGCCATTATTAGTTCTGTTGCAGAAAATTGCCCCTTAAAACCTTTCAATTAGGGCTAAATTTATTCACGGTTATTTTAGCATGAATATCATTTGTTTTAGAATTCCATAATGTCAAAAAGACCAATCCAATGGCAAAAAACAGAATCACGTGCACTAACTATGAAGAGGAATGCACTAGCTACACAGAAATTAATGACTGAAAGAATATTGGATGTGACAGCTATTTGCCCTGTATGGTATAGTTTAG
This sequence comes from Eupithecia subfuscata, assembly GCA_963564075.1. NCBI lineage: Eukaryota > Metazoa > Arthropoda > Insecta > Lepidoptera > Geometridae > Eupithecia > Eupithecia subfuscata. Next base: position 7,098,346 of record OY751096.1, on the reverse strand, counting down.
AATGTACTGAATTCGCTGGAGACATATTAAATGAAAATATAGTTATACGTAATATAATAATTAAAATTCTATGCCAAATACGCAAGATTAAGAGAGAGGCTGACTACTGGGTAAGACATGGCTGACCTCTGGAAAAATGAGGCTGACTACTGGTGAAAAGTGCTTTTATTTATTTAATGTTGATTTTTTCTATAAATCTATGAAAAATATAAGATTTTGTTATTGTCTTTAGTAAATATAATAAACAACCTTTCGGAGAATAACGATTGTTTTTATTCATAGTGTTTAATATTTAAATTACAGTTGATTCAAATTTGATTCCTCACTAAAAGGCTGACTACTGGGTGTTTTACCCTAACTCGCGTCGCGCCCTCGGCGCGCGACGCGAGTTACACTACTACGTTTTCGAACGTTTGTCAATTACTTATACAAATATGTACCTAGGTAGGTAGGTATATAATGTGCCTACCGGTTAGAGACATATTATTCTATATAGTAAGTAAATCTTGCTATTTAATAAATACCTATAAATTAGTAGGTAGGTATCTGTACAATTCTGCTTACGAGTTTGCATTATGCCACCGACCCATATATGAGAAAGCTGTGACGCCACACAACTTGCGCGCACGCCGGTGAGAGCGAACGCTTCCGCCTCGGGAATTTCAGAAAAGTTGTCAAGAGATTCCAGATACCTAGACGTTCTATCGAAAAACTAAGAACTTCTGCTGTGCTGTATACGTATACCTAGTGCTGTGATTGTGACCTGACCATCTAGCTAGATCCAGGATACCTGACATTTTGGTGTTGTGTTGCCGGAAGCAGCGAGTATCTAAAAGGTTAGTGGTATATGTGTTAATCTCAAAAGAGCAGAATTGTTCGACCTTCCATCAATCTCTTTAATTATTTAAAAACACAAAACCTATTCCACCAGTAAAAATTATCTCAAAAGATTGCAAATATCGCACAATCTAAGTGGTCCCTTCGTTGCCGGATGGTAATAGGTTCTAGGGCTCGTAGTCCTAATCTAGCCGTGCTAGATAATCTTTGTAGCTATCTCGTAGTTAGCGTAAATTCATACCTACAGACGTTCTGTATAGGTAATATTTCCACATTCTGACCGTGTCAGAAAGTTATTTTCCGATAAACTAGCTCGTAGCTTGTTTTTATTAGGTAAAGACGTTCTTTACAAAAGCCATTTTTATAGAAATAATGTTTATTTCGTTCTAAAAATAGCTTATCATTTCCCTCGTTTACCCATCAGGTTTTTGCTAACAGCTCATACATCTCTAAACTCATATGAAAAATACTTAATAACATCGATTGCAAGTAGACGTGTGCGCCGACGTTAAAATGATCGGCGGCGGGCGCCGGCCTGAAATCGGCGGCGGCGGCGTGATTTCGGCGTGAAATCGGCGCGTAGGTATAAGTAATAAATAATGCTGGACAATTTACACAGCATTATCTAGCCCCAAGCTAAGCAGAGCTTGTGTTATGTTAAGGGTACTAACTGATATACATTATAATATTAGCGCCATTAAAGGAAGGCTGGCGCCTACCTATGCTGGTGCTTATTCTGATAAGAGGGCACTTTTGCTCCGTGATAAGATGCTTTCACACTGGCATGGCCATTTGCGAGGAGTCACCGCCTAAAAACATGGTAGGTACATATACCTAAGTACCTAAATATCCCGTTTTATATAACTTTAGTACTTAATATAATATAAGTTACTAATACGAGTATGTTGAAAAAAAAGTTAGTGCTTGCGAGGTCTACTGTTCGTAGAACTGCTAGAACATCATTGAACTACTAGAACATGTACAAGAACTTTTCAAAAGGTGTTAGTTTTACAAACTTCCACAAACGCTACATAGGTATGTATACATAAGAATACCTACTACATAATTTGAATACTAGAAATAAATATAATCTGGCTGTGCCCACAATTACGCCAGGTACACAAAATTAATGTACCTTTTAAAGGGCAAGGTATACGCTTCGACAACAATTCCTAGGGAGTTCCAATAATTATGACCTTTTCTAAGTCTAGGTACATTTATTGTATTTATGGAAATAAAGAGTTTTTGATTTTTTCAGGAAATAATTTCGCACAAATTGTCAAAACCTTGCTGTGCAAAAGAGCTTACTATAAAATATCAGAAAAACGAACTAAGCTAAAAGGTTAACTAAAAGGCTAGGTTTCTTCGTCGCTTCTTTACTTTAGTCTACATACCGAAGCCACAGAAATCTAAAATATCACTTTATTTCCGTGTCAGTGTATAATTTTATAATTTGATCTTTTCTAAGTGTACATTTTTTTCTGGAAATAAAGAATTTTTGATTTGAGTTCTTGCGAGGAAGGGCGCAAGCTATTGGTTTGCTCAGTTTTGTAGGCCGGTAAATTCGGGGTGAATGAACCCTTGGCGTGGTAGGTACGCGGCTGTTCCCTCGGAGGGTTAACCTTCAGAGGATAAGATTGTACTCGCTTGCTGGATCGATATGACATACATTTCGGTTCCCTTACCAACCGTGCCTGTGGATTTTTTATCCATCGAGTTGTATGACAATGTGGCGCAGCGGGCGAAGGTCCGCTTGCGACGCCGGAGGTTGCGGGTTCGATTCCCGCCTTGGGACAAATGTTTGTAGGTATGTTCTGCACATATTTGTTTCGGGTGTTCTGGGTATTTACTATGCATAATAAAAAATATATATCCATGTAATGTATTGTTTAAAGAATATCAGTCGTCTAGTACCTACACTACCTCCCATAATCTAGTACCTTGTGTGGATCGTCCAGCATTATTTATTTATTATTTAGGAAATTGGAATTATTATGACAGTTCGTTTTCAAGTACATAACCAGAATAAAATATCATGTTTCTTTCAATATAGGAGGTTCTTAATGTGGGTTTGGTAACGAATTTGTTTTTATCCGATATTTTCGTCAATTTATATCCGATTTAGATGACTTTAGTAAACAGGGTCGTTGTCGTAAAGTTTTTTTTGCGATCTCTGACGTTTTTAGTAGGTAACGACTCCAACCTCAGGACTCAAGCAGGAGGCCCCGCAGATGTTTTTGAACAGAGTAAGAAACGGGATCGCTTGGCATCCAAAAAAGATTTTGTGTAAAATGAAAATTTTCTTGCTAACTGTACATAAGTAAGTTAGGTACCTAGGTAGTTACATTTTTTTTTTAAATCTGTTAATAGGGAATCTCTCTAAAATTGATGGATCTCCTGAGAGCATTTCTCTGTAGCTACACCGGTCAAGGCTCCTTACTGCCTTTTCGAAAAAAATCATCTGTAGGAAGTGATTCCGAATTAATCGGGTAGGTATTTCCGAGAATTTGTCAGAATCAGAATCAATTTTTTATTTGCAGAATATGATAATTACATGCCAAGATCTCAAAGCTATGAGATGACGATGATTGTATTCGACTCGTAAGCTGTGCTAATATGAAATACTTATGTCCTTAAAATTTAAAATTTAAGTATTCGTTTACCCTATAAAAACAATTTGAAAGCAACCAAATATCTAAATATCCAATTATCTATCTTTTTCTTAAATACGTTTCCATTCGAATCCTTTAATTTTTCTGGTAGCTTGTTATAAATAGTTATGCAAATGTTAAAAACATTTTTCTTTTAAATATCCTCACAACATCCCGTAAAACTTTAAAAAAGAATGCTGGAAAGTTCACACCACTACTGTGTCACGTCGGGAATTTGAAGTCGAGTTTTAGTTCCATGAATTACCTAGATATCACTTTTTGATTGAACGCTTGTGTTCCTGTCCCCCCCGTCCCCCTCCCGATACGTCATCACCTCGCGTGGGGGCCTACTGTGTTCTTCTCGAAATAGCCCACAAGTAGATACCGACGACCGTAGCGACTAGGAGCAACATTATGGCGTAGGTATTAGAGAGCCCTATGCCACGGTAATATTAAATATGATAATATTACCGTGCCTATGACCAGTTTTTGTGTTCAATAGGATAGCGTAGGTAGTCATTTTTTCTATTCCCTTACATTATAAAATTATAAAAATCATTTATTTGTAATACTGACACTATGAATAAATTTATGAAACATCATAAATTAACACTAAAATGAAAATGAACTAACCAAGTTTACCTCATTAATTTTCGCATCAGCCATCACGTTGTGTGGAATATGAATATGATTTACATACCTACTATGTAGTCCATACACTTAATTACAAATTATTCACCCCCCACTCATAAAATAAATTCAATTATCCTAAATTTCACTGTCAGAATGTCCTACAATGCAGTCGTAAGTATTGCAATAGGTATATCCATATGAAAATAATAAGAATCAATTAATTCATATTCTTCTAGTTCTCATGCAAATAAAAGTAATTGCGCGTGCTTCAAAGGAGGTCTTCTTAGCTCGGGCTAGATGATGCTGTGTGGATTGTCCGGCATTAAGTATTTATACTAGCGACCCGCCCCGGCTTCGCACGGGTGCAATAAAATACTACTATTACTATTATTATACATATATGATTTCTCAATAAAAGAGCAAAGAGTTTTCATTCAAAGAAATTAGACCGAAACACAGATCACTATATATGTACCAAGATACGATCAAGGAGTATTTATATACCCTGGGGGGCGATTTCTTCCGTCCACGGTACCAAGATCGAACCATAGACATGTTTATACTTAATTGACATGTTTACTTTGCAACGCCGTTACAATTTTTTTAATAATTTATTCATTTTCATATTGAAACTACTCGATAATCCGAATTTTTTAACTTATTCTTCTACTTTTCCTAAACATCTTATTCTTCCACGTTTATTTAACTAATTCTTCCATTCTTGTACTATACAGGGTGTACCATAAATCAAATGGACATCATCGCGTGTAACTAAGGGCAATATCAATGCAGGTCGCTGATATGATGACCCCCACTTTCTTACTCCGTTTGATTTTCGATGACTGGAACACCCTGTATATTTATTATTCTAAATTCACTGTCCCAAGTCACAAACCGTTTCGAGTAGGTATATGCTACAACCACAGCACTATTTCAGAACGGCCCAGAAAGAGATCACGAGAGCCATGCCTGCCCAAAGCTTCGAAGAAACCGCTCTTCTTGGGTGAGTACCGACCACAGCTTAGTAGACTCTTTGTTTCAATGATAAAATATTCCACGTCACATTTCTCATACTCATAGGTACAATCCGCGCCATGTCAAAATGGTATGCAACCGAAATGTGTTTTGTTTCAGCAGACCTACCTACGCGTACCTACGCGTACAAAACTTGTTCCGATGAACTCTCTAGATTATATACTAGACGATTTGTACCTAGTTTGTTTACTCGTGAACAAACATGCCACTTAAGAAAATAATAATAGAGCACCGAGTGCGTAAAGCATGGCCGTCATTGAATCTCGATCGCAACTCAGGATTCTAGAATAACTCACGAGCGAAGCGAGGGAATTACTAGTTTTGAGTGCGAGAGGGATTGAATCAGGCCCAAGACAAAGACAGCTTGATGTACGAGGACAGTACCCTACTTTTCATACTTTCTGCTAGAAAATAGTAAAAGTTTGGTAACGTGTTTCGCGGCATTCGTTTTTTGTTTCGTGTGAGCCTTTCTGAAGAGAGGTTAGTTCGAATTTCCAACAATTTCTTGGTAAAAAATTTCGCACATATTTTGATGTTCCCTTCTTGGGAGTAATGAGTTCGAATTGGGAACCTCAAAATATATATGGAACTTTTAACCAAGGAGACTTGCTATAAAAGATTTCATTCGATTTGTTTGAATTTGGTAAAACTTTCACCTTTTTCTGCTTTCGGTTCGGGTTACATGACATAAATACAAAGTAAGTATTTCGAGCATAAAGCAGTGAAAAAAAATATCCCTAGACTGGCCGCTACTGTCGGCATTTCGGCGAGCAAGGATCTAGCCGAATTATCAACCAGGGCGGTCTCCACGAAGACTGGCCATTATTATATATACAATAACCAGCCAAGAAATGTCACGGCCAGCTCACAGCTCTGCTCGATTCAGATGTAAGTGTTCGTGAGTGTATCACTCATACTAATATCGCCGTTCATGGGCTGGGGATTGACCTCGAACAAAAAACAAAAGAAAATTTACCATTGATCGGCGAAAATAGCATGAGCGATAAACTCAGGAATACAATCTGAATTGTTATGAGGGGAGGCGTAGGAGTTGAAAATGCATTAGGTATATACCTAGTTATTGTTAGACTAGGATAATAGTTGTCTACCTACACTAATTCCTGGAACTTATTAACTTATCATGCACGAGCACGCCTAGTTAGCCTTGTAGAAGTTCGCTCATTATTATGGACAGGTGGTTGAACGAAGACTGAATGAAATATAACACAGACACAGTTTTTATAAAATACTAGCTGCGCCCCGCGGCTTCGCCCCCGTGGAAATTAATGTTTCCAACTTTATTAATTTTTTCTTTCATAAGAACTTCTCCTGACAATAACAAACACAACAAAAAAGAATTAGCGAAATCGGTCCAGCCGTTCACGCGTGATGCCGTGACCAAGGAAAACGGGAAAAAAATAAGAAAGTTGGAAACATACATTTCCACGGAGGCGAAGCCGCGGGGCGCAGCTAGTTTCAAATAATTTACGCATTCGATGACAAAGTGACGTCATTTTTCTCTATTCTGCCCTAAACAACAATCCCCGTGCTTGCCCTACTGAGTAGGTATGTCTGTAAAATAATAGAAAATGTTGAGTAAAGAAAACCAAATCTTCATAAACAAAATCGAATCTCATAAAATTTTATTTAATTTTTTTATATTATAATCTAAGCATAAGGACATGACTATTTAGTTGTCAGTCGAACTGACGGAAAGATAATAAGTCCGTGTGTTGAGTAGGTTAGGTATTATACGCGTAGTTACTAGAAATGAACCTCCGTTTGAATTAATTTCATAACCTTGGAGTCTTTTCACGTCAAGACCAGTAGAATCCACCTTGAAGATGACATACGAAGGTCAAATCAATTTTCAGGCAGTCACTGTCCATTTATATTATTGTGGTCTGCATACAATAACATGTTATTCTGTGAATTAAAGAAAAGTGCAGTCTGCAGAATTGAACCTGTTAGGTAAGGTACCCTTTCAATGTAAGTACCTATATTAAGGTACCCAGTTAAATTGTGTACCTATGTATAAATTGTCAGATTAAAAGTAAAAAGAATCAGATTGAAAATCAAAGTCTATAATCCACGCGGGATAGCACGCTATCACCACAGCTATCACGCTGACATCTTCAATCTCATTCTTTATCTACCCGCCAGCTACGACTCAGCCGGGGTTAGTGTCAAGAAGTGTCATAAACTGCCAAAACAAAATATGATCAGTTTCGCTGACCGTGGTATGGTATCGTCACAGAATGACACGTTGTAGAAAAAAATTGATCATAGGTCTAGGAACTTACCTTATGAACAGTTTTATTTAAAATAAATTTACTGATTATGTCAAATTCGATCATGCAACACTGTCTCCAACAAAAAAGAATGAATGAAATCGGACAACGCGTTAAGGCCAGGTATTCCTGCCGCCGCGCCGCCGTAGGAGGCGTAAGGCCTCGGTCTCGAATTTTGCGGGCAGCGGGGCGGCGGCGGCGGCGGCGCGGGAGCGGCAGGATCTTATGCGTATCGTCAAATGGACCGGGTCTCGGAAACAGCGGCGCGGGAGCGGCGCGGGGGCGGGCAACGAGCGGTGCACTCCAGTCGAGCGGTGACCGTCCCGCGTTGCGCGTCTGCATTGTAGTATAGTGTTGTACTTTTTTTTTGTGACGTATCAAAATGTCCTCGGACGTGCAAGAGCAAATTATTTCGGCAATCTTTGAGAGGAGACCCATATGGAACAGCAAAGATGTGAACCATAAAAATAGAAGAATAATTAATCAATTATGGGAAGAAATAAAAAACGAACTGAATATTGAAGGTGGGTGAATATAAAAATTATTTATTATGTTATATACCATTTATTTTCCTTGCCCTATAGTAGGGATCCACTTCTTCTTTTGCCCACAATAAATCGAGGGTTAGGAATACATTTGAATCAAAAAGATGTTGTCGCCGATTTTCAGACATTTCGTTTGCGAATATCGACAACACAACCACGAACACAACACTACACCGCTACAGTGCCGCGCGATCTGCCCGCTGGTTTCGAGAACAGGTATGCGTTGCCCGCCCCTCTCCCGCGCCGCCGCCGCCGCCGCCCCGCTGCCCGCAAAATTCGAGACCGAGGCCTTAGGGAAAACGCGCGCCTGCCAAGCCGCCGCGCTCGTGTTTTTTGTAGTTATTTAAACATGGTGATAAAGAAAATTATGTTATCAAGTCAAAATGCGAATTTGTTTAGAAATACCAAGTGTCTTTAGTTGAGAAAAAAAAAAGTAACTTATCAGTAGTTCGCTGGTCATAATAGGTATTGAAAAACATTAGAAAAAGGAGTATCTTTGAGATATTTTTCTATCGAGTGAAGTTCATTAGATCTGGTAACTGAATGCGACTTTGACTAGACTAGATCCTTGAGTAATATATATCTATTTTTCAGAATTTTTAGCCCTATTTTCTAAGTCTCAGATGATTTTAAAAATCACAAAAGTGCGGCCTCTGCTGGCCTACCAAGCCTTAAGGCGCTGCCCATCCGCACACTAGCGCCGCCACCTATTTAAAAAAAAAAGAGTTTGGTGGCCACCAAGGGCAACTTCGTATCTCTGCCTAAACTTTACAAAATAAAACTATTATAGAGGCAGCTATTTCAGTGCCTCGCACCCTTATAAATAGAGCTCTAAGGCTGTGCGACCCGCAATATATAGACAGTGAACTACAGCACGTCAAAGAGGTACTAGAGCGGAATGGTTATGGATGGAGACAGAGCTGCCGCATTGCCAATATGTCCGAAAGAAAGCGGCCCCATTCCGCCGAGAGAGCTGTCACATACCTACCTTTTGTAAAGGGGCTTACTGATAAGATTGGTTACTTACTGCAAAGAAAATATAGCATTAAGACGATCTTTAGGCCTCATACACAACTACGGCACTTACTTCGCTCTCCCAAGGATAGGCAGCCGCTGGACGTCCCAGGTGTGTATATGATCCCATGTGACTGCGGCAAATGTTATATTGGTGAAACGAAGAGGAACATATCCACCAGGCTCTCTGAACACATACGCGCCGTAAAGAATGTTGACACCAATAGCTCGGCGGTGGTAGAACACTTTATTGAGGAAGGACCATCGCATTACGTTCGTTTCGACAAAGCCCGTGTCTTGTCTAGGGAAAAATTCTTTGTTCCCCGGAAGATACGCGAGGCGATAGAGATTGAACGACGACCCAACTTCAATAGAGATAGAGGTTGGAACTTACCACCCGCTTGGAAGCCGTGTCTCCTTGGGAAGTCGGATAGCAGTATAGAGCCGGATGTAGATACTGTTAGTTCCGTATGTACACAAAGTATAACTACAGTGATATCTCCGCGAGAAGCTGGCTCTCCTACTCAACAGCATCGACAAGCAGCGTGCCCCCCACCACCCCCGGCGCCTACGACCCGTGCTCTGCGTGCCCTAGCCCGTAGTGCGCGGAAGGACGCGGTACAGGCGCGACGCGAACCGCACTCACCCTGATGAAGTCCCTCGTTAAGGGATGAAACGTTGGTGTTCTTCCAACACAAAATAGGTTCGTAGTTAACCCGCTTACATTCATAATGAATTCGTCAAACTACGAAAGTTTTTATAGTAAAATTATAGAGGCATTAAAAAAGTTTATAATAGGTACTATCACAAACTGGCTAACGTAATTTTTGGAAATTCCTTTCTTAAACGTAATAATTAGATAAAATGGGTGGCGGCGCTACACATTTTGACTTTCATCCCCTCTCCCAAGGGAACGGTATGTACCGAATTACGGGATAAAAAGTACCTATTCTATGTCCTTCTTCGTTGTACGAGTATGAACTCGAATCGTGCCAAGTTTCATTTGAATTCATGCAGTGGTTTCGTCGTGATGCGCGGTTATGGAATTTTACTGTCATCCCCTCTTCCAGGGGAACCTTACTGAATTCCAAGATAAAAAGTATCCTATGTTCTTCCTCGTAGTATGAACTCAAATCATGCAGAGTTTCATTCGAATACATTCAGTAAGAGCCGCGTGATGCGCTGCCAAGATACAGACGGACAGAACAAAATGAAAAAAAAAAAAACAGTTATCTTCAGTATCCGTAATAGAGCGCACTCTAAAGATAATTGTCTAAATATCTTCAAAGCACGGAATTCGACCTGTTACAGTTTTATTATAAGTAGGTACTTATAGATAGATGTTCAATTACTAATTCGATTAGAGGGAATGTTCAATAATTTATATTAATTTTGTAATGCAGCTTTAATTTATTCTCTGATAATAAATGGCTTAACTATTATTCTTTGAATAATAAACAATTAGCTTTCATGACCGCACTTGTCAAATACCTGCGGCTATGTACGTTGAAACAGATATTCTGTGATCCAAACAATTTGTAAATGTTGGAGGGAAATTTAATAAAATACTTTATAATAACTAGAAAGATATTTGCCATCCTCCTGCTGGCCAAAAAGACAAAAACAAAACATAGTCCGTCCTAGGAAGGAACACATTATTTCGGCAATTTCTTAAAAAACACTACATCGACCATTCCTCGTGTATGTAAAGGTCATTGATGATGATGATGATGTTGTCTTAAGACTTGAGACATGCCATGCCGTTCTAGACTCACGCTCATGCACATTTTTCATTGCTATTTATATTTAAAGCGTTAGAATAATAAATAAATCGTCCCTAGCTTTATGGGGGTGAAGAAGTAGGTACATCTGCGTCTTGTGCCATCAAAGTGTTTATACAAACACCTGAAAGGGCTGTGTGTTCCTGTCCTAAATAATCAACAATATAATAAAAAATTTAACTAGATTGAAAACAAACTGCCTGTGAAACTTAAATGAGTAGAAACAGTGGTGGTATAACTTTGAGAGTTTCCACTTCACCTCCTCCTCACCTCAACCTAGTTTTCATTTAAACAACGTAAACTAACAACTAACATGATTAAACTAAAAGTAAAAAGTATGAATTTAATTATAGATTAAATTCATACTTTTTACTTTTAGTTTAAAAGTTGATACAGGTAATGAAATGAAGGAGTATACTCAGTTTTAAGTGGTTTGCCTGTTAGTTAGCAAACGGGTAGTTTGTAAGAGTCACATTATGTAAATCTAGATTTACTATCTCATCTAGATCAGTTAGTACACAAAATATAAAATAGTGTGGTTATAAATTAGCATACCAATCGTGTACTTCAAGATCGTAGAGCAAAAGGTGTTTGCCCTTCAGTGAAAATAGATTTCCAAACATAAGGTAAAGAAAAGAAAAACAAATGTTTTATTTCTACCTTCTGCCCGCGGCTTCGCACGCGTATTTTCGGTTTAATAAGTATTATCTAAGCCTACTGCGTATTATCTAAGTTGGGCTTTGCTCTAAGCGTACCTACGCCAAATTTCATCTTGATCTGTTCAGTAGTTTTGGAGATCCTAGGTAACAAAATTCAAATTTCACAAACTTTCGGCTTTATAATATTAGTAGGATCTTGAACAGAGTAACAGAGAGAGGTAGGTAGAATCTTTAATATGTTAACAAATCCCGAAGTTACCAACTCGAAAGATGCAGATTTGAAATCCCGCACCATGTATTGCCTTCTCAATACCGTTATTATTATCGTACTGAGCCAGTACAGTACAGTACAGTACACACCGCGATAGGTGCTAATTTACTTCTGGTACAAATATTGAGACGACATGACCCTGTGCCGTCTCGTTTCGTCTCGGTGTATTAAATCGAGGTCTCTATAGTACCTACCTCCTAGTCCGACTCTCTTCTCTCAGAAATTATAGAATATCTCATAAGCTATGTCCATAAACAAATTTAATATTGTGAGAAGTTTGGGCAGAGATAGTGTTTAATTTAAGAATTTGACCTTTTCTAATCGTACTTTATTGTATATATGGAAATAAAGAATTTCAATTTTTAGAGACAACTCCGAAGCAAGTTTACGGATTTGGTTGAAATTTTGCCTTATGGTAGTTCTAGATCTGAAATAACATATAGGTACATAATGAGGTTCGGTTCCCATTTTATAGCCAAAAAACAGTTGTTTTTCTGCGGGAACAAAGTAGTAAACATAATTCATAATTTGTTTTATCAGACGAATCTGCGGGCCAAAAGTAGCTAAACATTATTCATAAGTTCAGAACTTTTAATGGATAGAAAACATCAACTACAAATATTCCGATAAGTTTTTGTATCATCTACGTGACGATATTCCCTTGCTGTAGAAACTGTTACGAGCAACGCAAGCCACTAGCGGAATTTTCCGACGAATGTCGAATGTCGAAGCAGCTCGTTGTTGTTTATTGAATAACCCGGCGGCGGCGGCGGTTAGAAATAATGCAGTCTACACACACACCAGCCCGCCCGCCGACACAGCCCGGCGGCTTATTCGGCGGTATGTCAGCGGCTTTCAAGTTGATAGCTATCACACTAATATCATAAATGCTGAAATTTTGCATATAGGTAGTTATAGGCCTGTAATCAAACTTAGGCTTACATAGGCATAGACATACTTTTTATCCCATAAATCCCCTGGGATAAAAATCGTTTAAACGTTTCTATAGAAACAACGCGTGCGAAGCCGCGAGCAGAAACTAGTTATTTCATGAATCAATATATTAATTACAGTTAGAGTTAGAATTATATTCATTGACATATAATTATTGAAATTCGTTATTAATTAATTCATTTGATATTTGTAATTTCAAAATAGAAATTTGAATATTGTGTAATTTAAAATTTATATTTGCATGCCTATGTTAGGTAGAAAATAATAGTAAGACCTACATTGAATAATACATTGTAATTACGGAAACAAACATTTCTAATCTTTCAATATTAATTTGACAAAACACCGCGAAATATTCATACACCGAAAAGTCACCACAAGTCGCCGGGTATCAATCAACGTCGTCGACATGGTTCTACGAGTATAGTGGATTCTACACAACAAACCTGCCGACACAGCGCACAGCGAGTTGGTGCGACGTATCAGTGTATGATTAATGTGCGCCCCTGTGACTCTGGGCAGTGAATGCGTTAATGTTGGCAGCCGAAAGCGTTTTGTCAACTTGTCGGCAGACACTTTGGTGTGTAAACTCTTAAAAAGAATACGGCCAACACGAACCCGCCGGGCTGTGTCGGCGGCGTCGGCGGGCTCGGTGTGTAGAGTCCTTATACCACTCGTGTTCCTCGGTAGATTGCGTCATGCTGGCATTTAAGCCGTTAATAGTATTAACGTGTGTAGGGGTTCGACTATAAAATTGCACGCGATTTATGCACTAAATATACATGTAAATATACTATGACTACTTTAATACTAAGACCTATAAATGTATACAGGGTGTGGCGTAAAGAGTGGTCAAGCCATTGATAGCAGTGTTATCTAAGAATGCTTTAACAAAAAAATGTTTAGACAATTCCTTGATTTACGTAATCTTGGCCTAGAAAATAATGGACAAGGGTAAAAAAAATTCATTAAATATTACCAAACTTCTTATAGAGTCCACAGATGATCGGAATGCTGGCTTCTATTTCGGTCAACGAATTAGCATTGTCATTCAACGTGGCAATGCTGCTAGCATTCTGGGCACTCTGCCTTCTGGTGACGGCTTAGATTTTTAAGAAATAGTTATTCAATTCAATTCAATTCGTTTATTTCAGACAAAAATAAGTTAGTGTCCATATTCGAGTCATCATAAAATTAAATTAAATACAATAAAAATAAATTACAAAATTAAGATTAAAATCAATGCGTACTAAAATTAAAACCAAAATCATCATTAAAATCAAAATCACAAAAATTATCACTGAAATTATAACCAAAATAAGATCCATCAGAGTACCTATGGAACACTGGTCAAGAGAGGACAATATGCGCTCTTGTCCAATGTTCCATAAAGAGACAGTCAGTGTCAAGCCTCTCAGAAATGAGCTGTAGGTAGCTGTTGGAGCTGTCACGAACCCGGCGCATCAGGGACGCAGATCTTTTGCGCATTATCGCCGCGAACCCGTCTACTCGTTATAAGTGTATATTATTAATTATACTAGTTTGTTATTGTTTTATTCTGTTAATGTAATTTTCATGGTTATGATATAAATCGTAGAAGAGGTATATAAATGTAGTCTAACAATAATACATATACCTAATATACACTACTTAGATTAAATTTAATGAATAATGATTATTTGAATTACGAAAAAAAATTCAATCACTCAAAAGTCCAATAACTCGAAAACCGTGAGACTTATACCTACTGGGTACTATTTTTTATTTTCTGAACAGATCTTATGCCCCCTACCCGTGGGTAAAGGCTTGACCACTTTTTCGACACAGCCTGTATACACAATGCTTGCAATAAAATACATTTGAAATGTGAAAATTAAATAAGGGGCGGTGTACCTGGGGTATTTACTCCGGGTGAATTCAAGCGGCTGCACTAAGTACTCTTTTAGTAGACTTGATTCACCCTGGTCATTTCCGGGTGCATTAAGTACACTATTTAGTAGGTAGACTTTGTTCACTCAGGTGATACTTAACTTAAGTGAATTAAGTGCACTACACGGTAGACTTAATTCACACATGTGCTTACTAACTATCGTGTAATGCAACCTACGTGGACACTTGAAATTTGAAGTAATTATGAGTAATATTTAACTCAACTATTGTCAGCGTCACAAGTAAACAAACACATTCGATTGAACGTGAATGTTTGAGAGCATATTTCATTAAAACTATCCCTACATTCCATACTAATAATTTATGAATCGAAAGTAATTTCATAATGTCTATCACTCTATCTCTAACCTTTTACTAGGAAACGGCTGGACTGACCTTGTTTAAATTTGGCACGTAGATAGACTGTATCCTGAAGAAGGACTAGACTACATGCTGTCCCAAAAATAATCTTGGAAGAGGGAAATAAAATAAACTTTTATGGGAATAGCGCGTGAGAAGCCACGAGCAGAAGCTAGTACAACTATAATAAATAAATAAAATAAATAAATAAATAATGCTGGACAATTCACAAAGCATTATCTAGCCCCAAGCTTGTGTTATGGGTACTAGATAACTGATATACGCAATACAATACACTACATAGATAGATATTTTTTATTTTACATAGAAAAACATTCAGAACCCCTGAACAGATATCTGCAGATCGTACAAACATTTGTCCCGAGGCGGGAATCCGCAACCTCCTGCGTCGCAGGCGGATCTTCGCCCGCTGCGCCACAGAGGTCGTCAAATAAAGTATAAGTACCTAATGTAGTGGAGGTACGTGGTCATGTGCACTAAGACTGCGGCTGTCAGCTTAATGTTGCTGCAAAAACAACTAGAGCGGTGACTTTCTTGCGAATGCGAACTAAGTAAGGATTTAATTTTAAATCTTCTTGATATCACTTGAAAGGTAACAAAATTACCTTTCAAATGATATACCACAATCTATAGTACATTGTACATAAATTGTAAAAAAATTGTTTTGATCAACTCGCGATGAAGCGATTCCATTTTTAAAGCTCGCAAGTGTATTATTACCACGGAATAACTTCACTCCGTGCAACTGAATCAACTCGAGCCACACGTAAATTCGCACATGAATCTGATTTTTCGGGAAACGGCTTTTCCGATTTACATACAACTTTTTAATTGAAAACCTGATAGTTTTCTTTAAAATGACATCAGGTCTATGGTCCTTACTTCAGTAGGTACGGTGGGGGGAAGTGTGGTCAAGATGTGAGCGTATCACAGAGAGCTCACTGTGGTACTTACCGGTTGAGAGACAAAATCAACTTGAAGGCTCAGGTGACCCATATTTCTTATAGATGGAACAGAAAAAACATTTATTTGGACACAGGTACAAAAAAGTTAAAAATAAACAAACGGAAAACAAAAACGGTATAACATGGAGGTTAGTGACACGAAAGGGTGGTAGTTTTAAATCTCCACGTCCCTGCACCAATAAAGGGGCCGGCTCAGCGTGTGCTGAACATTTTAGACCATGAGCAACTGACACTTTGGCAACAATTTTGGTTACTTATACCTTTGTATGTTCGTCAATAACTTATCGATTTTGATGATTCTTTCGTTGTTGTATAAAGATCGATTTTGAAGTGATTCCATAAAAGTCCAGTAAAAGTTGATTCCGGAGGGATCTGTGCGCCTTAAAACGTTAGTAAAACATTATCACTAAACGATTTCAGAATCACTTTATGTATGTAACTCATGGTTTCCATGGCAACGAGCGTAAACGGCGCGCCGGAATTTCTTAATGCCCGGCTTCCGTAAGGAGTCCGTTCAACTGGCAAGAGTAAACTGCATACTTGTATTTCCACCAACGAATAGTGAGCAGAAAGCGTTCAAACGACGCTCCGCTCACTCATCTCTCTCATTCTCCTTTGCGGTGGAAATCAACAGACAAAACTCTTTGTTGGTGGAATGATAAACCTATTTCATTAAGGAGGAGTCTAATCCGCCTACAATGTCCCGCTCCTTTCACGGTGGGAACCCGGCTTTATAGTCGTTTCCTCCATTAGTCATCAAACTCAATTAGCCTCGAATTGACGACCTCTCTGGCGCAGCGGGCGAAGGTCTGCCTGCGATGCACGAGGCTGAGGGTTCGATCCCCGGCCCGGGACTAATGTTTGTACGATCTGCAGAGATTTGTTCACGGCGTTCTGGATGTTTTCTATGTATAATAAAAATATGTCAACCCACAAAAATAATGTTCAATAATTTGAAAAAAAAACATTTTTTTTCTAAAGTCCTTGGGAAGACGAATCGATCGAGCCCTAAACTCGACGAGGTTACGTCGTTTCGTTTAGTAGTTCTTACGGCCTCCCTCCAGTTCCACCAGCAGGACCCTGATCATCGTCTAGGACCAAAGTGACTACGAATCCAAGGCTAAGTAGGTGCAAGCAATGTCTGTTCCCCTGAGATCAATATGTCAATATTCAATCGTTATGTTGGGTCAATCAGTGGCGCAGCTGCAAGTGGTCGTGATTGTCGACTATTGCGGTTAATGAGTGCAGTTATTCAACCATGGTTAAGTGGGTGCAATGTATGTTTTCCTGAGATCAATATTCAATCAATATGTTGGGTCAATCAGCGGCGCTTCTGCAAGTGATCGTGATTGTCTACAATTGTGGTAAATGGGGGTACTTACTAAGAGAGGGTTAAGTGAGTGCAATGTCTGTTCCTCTGAGATCAATGTGTCAATATTCAATCAATATGTTGGGTCAATCAGTGGCGCTGCTGCAAGTGATCGTGATTGTCTACAATTTCGGTTAATCAGGGTATATCATAAAGTTCGTAGGTAATACAAGGGAGGAATTAACTTGGATGCCTATTGCAATTTGATTCTTTCGATCGCTATTTTACATATTTAATGCTATCTACACTAATATTATAAAGAGGAAAGATTTGATTGTTTGTTTGTTTGTATTGAATAGGCTCCAAAACTACTGGACTGATTTGAAAAATTCTTTCCCCGTTAGGAAGCTTACTTTTCAGGGAGTGACATGGCTATATTTTATCCCGGAATTCCCACGGGAACGGGAACTACGCGGGTGAAACCGCGAGGCGATCGTCTAGTTATATAAAATTATATATTATAATAATATATAACTAGACGATCGCGAAACAAACAAACAATTAAATCTTAACCCATGATAATATTAGTATCGACACGTTATATTGTTTTTAAGTTAGTTTGTTAGTTTTAGTTGTAGTTGTTTTTAAGTTTGTAAGTTATTGTTCTAAACAATAAACAATAAACAATAAACAATTAAGAGTGAAACAAAACAATCCGACGTCACCTCATTTGTCAAACACCAGCGGCAACTGCGGCAAGGCAAACCATTTGTGATGAAGTTTGTTGATGAAGCCCAAACCACTGAACTCAATGCGCCGCATAAAAATAATATTCATCTAGAAAAAATACACTTTTTAGAAACAAGCTTTTATAAAAATAAAAAAATGCTTAGGAGGACAAATCCAACGAACGCAAGCTCGACAGGGTTTCGTCGTTGTCGTCTACGGAGTTCCTTTGGCCACCTACTGTCTCCAAGTCTGCATCAGACCAGCTCGATGGTACTATAACGTTGCATGGTCACCGAACTTACATAACTATGTCACTTGAACTTGCCCCACACATACGTACTTACATCATACACAGGTAAGTTAAATAAAAGCTTGTAATTAGGTTGCGCTATGGAATCGCCTAAGATTTACCAAATGAATGGTGGCAAAAGTTGTGACTTTTACCATTAACCGTTGGTACATCTGAGGAATTACCGCAGTACAGTAATATAAACAATACCTACACGTGATGCAGCTGACTGGACTGTACTGTCGCACCCGCAGGCTCTGTCGCGATCCGCCCAGCTGCACAATGGAGTTTTGTTTAATGATGAATTGCTATTGCGTCGCGTAATTATCTGCCTGCGGATGTTTTTACTTTAAAATATATTTTTCAAGGGGGCTTTCGTTCGAGCTTTTGTTAGTAATGAGAGGTTTTCTTTAAAAAATGTAAAAGGAAAGGTTGGATCACACAAAAAACGCAGTGTTAGCGCTGCGCTCTGAGCCTCTTTGATTCAAATGTCCCGTCTGTCTGTTCTGTACATTTCGTTAACTCTTCACGTCGTCGCTGAATAAAACTTGGCAACGAGTACTTTGATATACTTAATAAATTAATATAAATAAAATACAAGATTATCTTTATTCACAAAGAAAATTACAGTCTATATTATAGAAATGTAATAGAAATAAATTACAACTAGTATTTACAATTGAAACAATTGAGCTAACTGCAGACTGTTGCAAACAATCTACAGCGCGTCCCCAAGATGCTGGCTGCATTGCCCCGCTGCTGTATGGCAATGCTGATGCGCTGCGCCAAATACTCACCAGCTCTCGGGACACCACGCGTCGTTTCGACCAGACGCGAGATAATTTTTACAATTTTATTATGTAATATTTATATTATTATATCAACTAACGAATAACATCTAATATTTAAACTTTCATATTATAAATTTATGTAAATAAAAATACAAGTTTATTATTATGTATGTATTATACGACGACCCCTGTGGTGCAGCGGGCGAAGGTCTGCCTGCGATGCAGGAGGTTGCGGGTTCGATTCCCACCTCGGGACAAATGTTTGTACGGTCTGCAAACATTTGTCCAGGGCGTTCTGGATGTTTTCTATGTATAATAAAAAATATCTATCTATTTAGTGTATTGTATTAAGTATATCAGTTATCTAGTACCCATAACACAAGCTCTGCTTACCTTGGGGCTAGATAATGCTGTGTGAATTGTCCAGCATTATTTATTTATTTATTTTATTTATATGCTAGTAGCTGCGCCTTTGTGTTATTTCAAGCATAACACAAGCTCTGCTTAGCTTGGGGCTAGATGATGCTGTGCGGATTGTCCAGCATTATTTATTTATTTGAACATCTTTCTAACAACACCTTAACATCGGTTGTGTAGTTCCTCTCCTAAAACCCTACTATCGAAATACAACGAACAAGAACAAAAAACACACCCCATCATATAGATTACGAAAGGTAGAATATATGGGCAATTGCGTGCGCTTCTACAATAACTCATTCATCTGAAGCAACTGAGCTCCCTATTCGTAAAGAGGTTTGAAGATAGATAAGAATGGTGTCCGATATTAGGGCCAAAACCCTAACATCGGACACCATTTTTTTTTTCAAAATCACATAATATATGTATGTATCTCTATAATATTCTTTATTCACATAGAAAATTACAATCAACTAATAGAAATAAAATTATATACAAAGATATACATCTATCACGTAAAAAACTATACTTAATTATTTCTTTATTTTTTTTTATAATTGTGTGGTCGGTAAATATATAATTTCAGCCTTTATTCATAAAAAAAAATTTATACTAGTATTTACAGTGAAACAATTGAGCTAACTGCTGACTGTTGCAAACAGTCTACAGGTAGCTCAATAATCTATAATTTCTAAATTTCTTTAAATGTCCGCATGTATGTATTTTATATCTCAGAAACCTGACGCTTTAGGACATTACCATGTTATGGAATTTTTTTCATTTGTTTTAGTGTCTTCTATCCAAATCCAAAAAAAAATTAATTTATGCATAAAGGGCCTAACATAGGTCATAATTTTTTTTTCGAAATGGCGGTGCTCAATAAAACTTATATATTTGAATAGAGGACACTAAAACAATAAAAAAAATCTATGAGAATGACATAATGTCTTGAAGCGTCAGGTTTCTGAGATATTCACATATGAAAAAATATATAGTTATTTTTTCAAACAAACAAACAGACGATATTATTTTATCGGACATTTTTTATTTGCTGCGTCTTCATTATTATATAACTTTCACTGTGCGCGGCGATTTTGACATCAATGATGTTAATGCTTGACCAGATATCGCTCGCACGCAGTGTTTTAGAAATTCAACGTTGTGCTAAGCTTTCAAATATAAAATATAGTCATGCATCTAAAATCGCGTTATATTTGGATTTAGATAGGAATAACAAACATGTATTAGACACATTCTCGTACAAGTGATATACTAATGTGCTGGTCAAGGTGTGCGTTACCCCAGCAGGATTTTTTCTTCTAGAATGAAGTTTGTTTTACAAATAATTAGAGCGTTGTACACTGTAAATGTGCGTCAGGAAAAAAAATTTGTGCGTGTCCCCGTTTCGGAATAAAACGCAAAATACGTTTCCTGCTGGGGTAACGTTCTTCCAGCAGGAAGATTCTAAACGAATGGCCCTAGACAAATTTAACTTATATGGGCAGATAGCTTATATTTGTGCATAAATGTGCGACTAAAAAAAAAATTTGTGCGTCTTAAGGTTTTTGAGATATTCGATTTCCTGCTGGGGTAACGTTTTGCAAAATCTTATTTCTCGGAAACCATTGAATGTGCATCTACAAAATATACATACACTAGTAGCCCTTGATTAGTGCTTACATATAACATAGAAAAAATTACGTAAATACATACAGTTTTTATGTAATCAGGCTTCTTTTTATAACCTAAAAAAAATTCTAGCTCTTCAATGGACAGATATACAGGTTCATAATAAACGGTATTCGGTTTTTGTTGTCATTCTTCGTATCCATAAAAAGTTTCAAGAAGCTACTTAGACGCGTTTTTGAATAATATCGATTAAGACACATCGGGTGATGTCATAATTTTGACGTCAAAATGCAAGAAACCTTTTCAACTCAAGATCGTCGGTATAAACTAAAAAACTAGAGTGTTTAATGATTATTATATCCTGAAAATTTCAGCTCTCTACGTCTCGTATTAAGCTAGTTATAAACGATTGACTGAATTAAGACCCACACTTCATAATCAGTCTTAGCCTACCTGGTAGTCCGACAAAATTAGAACGACCACTAAAAAGCGACTGTTTCATACATACTGATGACCATCTTAATTTGGCTAACGAGACGCATTGGGCCTGGGTACACTCGAGTACAAAAGTTATGGATTACTTTTGCCAACTATTTCAGGTTATTAAGAAATCAAGTCAGTTGGTATTCTACCTACCTATCTTTTTAAACGACTCCCTCGGAAGGTGGGTTAAGTTTTTCGAGAATTGTATACCTACTTACCTTAATGATTTTTTACGTAGGTAGGTAGGTAGTTTGCTACACCTAGCTAGACAGATATTTTCTCGAGTAAGGCTAGTCAAAATTTACCTACCAGTGACCCTGGTTCGAAAAAACCGTAGGTAGTTAAATACCTAGTAATAATAATAGATGGCACAACTACATTTCTTAATATTTTGTATTCGACTACCTATTACTGTTTTTCAACATAAACTTATCTAGTTTCATTTATTAAATAAGTAGGTAGTAGTCAGGTAAGACCTATGTCTAGTACTAACTACCTATGTAGTTTACTAGGGCAGATCTCACACCGGAATCAGACAACAAAAACAACACTGCACAGTACAGCCTGGCTTCGCACACTTCACTCTACCTACCTACCTAGCTACAACACACTAAGAAGTCTGAAGTCTCGCTCAGTTTGTTTAGTGTAGAAAGAGATGCCCGCTATTTCAACGCTGATCTATAGAAGTACCTATGTACAAGCTGAAATTACCTTTTTAATTTTGTTGTTGTTAGAATCTAAAAATATAATTATATCAAGGTCAACCGCATTGACACGACGTTCATGTTGTCAGTAATTTTTCTTGCACTCATTTATAAAATATATTTTGTCCGATCTGGATTGTAAATCGTGTGGGGAATCCCAGCGTACATTGTCTGTGTTGCACGTACAGAAGTTTCCGATATTGTACGGTTAAAATATTGAAGTAAAAGGAACAATATTAAAAGTAAGTAGGTACATAAAGGTTCAACTAAGGCAAAAGTCCGGTTACGGTGTCATGGCCATCTGCAATGAGCTGACCCTTACGATACACGATTGATTCATGACATGACAATAGACTAAATAATAATAATATGCTGTTTACCATTGGCGGATACAGGGGGGGGGGGCATGGGGGCTATGCCCCTCTCGTCTTGAGACTTTGAAATGAACATAAATCCTTAAAAATGCAAATTTTTATATTCTTGGGGTAAATTTCTAAAAACGGTGAACGCGTAATTTTCCATCAAGCAATAGTCAAAATACCTACCAATTTTCATGGCTTTAACTACAAAATTAAGTAACGGAATTCCAATACCTCAAGGGATAAATTTACAAAAATACTGAAGCACGTCTTATTTATTTACTGACCGAAACGCTAAATACTTATACCTAGGTATCAAATTTTATGGATTTAACTGGAAGTTTAATCGAGAAGTTAAGATTTAGTCTATTGTCATGTCATGAATCAATCGTGTATCGTAAGGGTCAGCTCATTGCAGATGGCCATGACACCGTAACCGGACTTTTGCCTTAGTTGAACCTTTATGTACCTACTTACTTTTAATATTGTTCCTTTTACTTCAATATTTTAACCGTACAATATCGGAAACTTCTGTACGTGCAACACAGACAATGTACGCTGGGATTCCCCACACGATTTACAATCCAGATCGGACAAAATATATTTTATAAATGAGTGCAAGAAAAATTACTGACAACATGAACGTCGTGTCAATGCGGTTGACCTTGATATAATTATATTTTTAGATTCTAACAACAACAAAATTAAAAAGGTAATTTCAGCTTGTACATAGGTACTTCTATAGATCAGCGTTGAAATAGCGGGCATCTCTTTCTACACTAAACAAACTGAGCGAGACTTCAGACTTCTTAGTGTGTTGTAGCTAGGTAGGTAGGTAGAGTGAAGTGTGCGAAGCCAGGCTGTACTGTGCAGTGTTGTTTTTGTTGTCTGATTCCGGTGTGAGATCTGCCCTAGTAAACTACATAGGTAGTTAGTACTAGACATAGGTCTTATGACTTTAGTGTTAATAACCATGATGGATTTAAAAGTTTTATAGGTCTTACCTGACTACTACCTACATATTTACTAAGTGAAACTAGATAAGTTTATGTTGAAAAACAGTAATAGGTACTCGAATACAAAATATTAACAAACGTAGTTGTGCCATCTATTATTATTACTAGGTATTTAACTACCTACGGTTTTTTCGAACCAGGGTCACTGGTAGGTAAATTTTGACTAGCCTTACTCGAGAAAATATCTGTCTAGCTAGGTGTAGCAAACTACCTACCTACCTACGTAAAAAATCATTAAGGTAAGTAGGTATACAATTCTCGAAAAACTTAACCCACCTTCCGAGGGAGTCGTTTAAAAAGATAGGTAGGTAGAATACCAACTGACTTGATTTCTTAATAACCTGAAATAGTTGGCAAAAGTAATCCATAACTTTTGTACTCGAGTGTACCCAGGCCCAATGCGTCTCGTTAGCCAAATTAAGATGGTCATCAGTATGTATGAAACAGTCGCTTTTTAGTGGTCGTTCTAATTTTGTCGGACTACCAGGTAGGCTAAGACTGATTATGAAGTGTGGGTCTTAATTCAGTCAATCGTTTATAACTAGCTTAATACGAGACGTAGAGAGCTGAAATTTTCAGGATATAATAATCATTAAACACTCTAGTTTTTTAGTTTATACCGACGATCTTGAGTTGAAAAGGTTTCTTGCATTTTGACGTCAAAATTATGACATCACCCGATGTGTCTTAATCGATATTATTCAAAAACGCGTCTAAGTAGCTTCTTGAAACTTTTTATGGATACGAAGAATGACAACAAAAACCGAATACCGTTTAATATGAACCTGTATATCTGTCCATTGAAGAGCTAGAATTTTTTTTAGGTTATAAAAAGAAGCCTGATTACATAAAAACTGTATGTATTTACGTAATTTTTTCTATGTTATATGTAAGCACTAATCAAGGGCTACTAGTGTATGTATATTTTGTAGATGCACATTCAATGGTTTCCGAGAAATAAGATTTTGCAAAACGTTACCCCAGCAGGAAATCGAATATCTCAAAAACCTTAAGACGCACAAATTTTTTTTTTAGTCGCACATTTATGCACAAATATAAGCTATCTGCCCATATAAGTTAAATTTGTCTAGGGCCATTCGTTTAGAATCTTCCTGCTGGAAGAACGTTACCCCAGCAGGAAACGTATTTTGCGTTTTATTCCGAAACGGGGACACGCACAAATTTTTTTTCCTGACGCACATTTACAGTGTACAACGCTCTAATTATTTGTAAAACAAACTTCATTCTAGAAGAAAAAATCCTGCTGGGGTAACGCACACCTGGTCAAGAAGGGCTATCCGATCGATTAAAAACTAATTCCACATCATGGTAAATTGAGGGCGCCTAATTTCCGGGACGTCCTACGTCATTCAATTATAGCCCCGATTGCGGCCGCGTAAACTGCTTGGCACAAGCGAACATAGCCTCTCGACACGCCTGGCCTACCTAACTAAGCTAGGCGCTTGCAATGTGACTAGTTCCGTATATATTCATACGTTTACACGACAATAGCCGTGTCTGAGCATAAGCATCGCCAGTTTCTCTTTCCCAAGCTCCGACAAGCAAGCAGGCGCGGTCCCAGGGGGGGGGTCACGGGGGTCATGACCCCCCCCAAAATCTTAGTTTAGGTACTTAAAAAATTGCAACCCACAGCTTGATGATTATATTGTCCTGTTTACTTCCGTTACATTGATTATGGTTACCAACGGCAGCAAAATAAAAATTTGCGGCTCGCTTCGCTCGCCGATATAACTGTTACTTGTGCTCTGTGTTAGCATTAGCACAGAGGCAACGTTCCCAATTTTATTGGTCTGGTTGGTCCGCCGTCAGTTTGTATCAATCCAACCACCACAATAAAAAGCACAAAATATAACAAATAATCTGCGAGGTCACTTTGTCAACCAGTACAGAAAATTAGTAGACAACAAAATTTTCGCGTTTTGGTCTGGTCGCTGATAACATTTGTTCCTTCTGACTGTGATCCAAAGCTCAAAACCCGCCCCGCTTTAGGTCACTTTGCCAAATTTTCTAAAAATTTGCCCAAAATCTAACAAAAAGCAAAAATTGTCGCAGCTCGCTTAACCTAACCGGCAACTTTAAACTGTCTGCCTCTGGTCATGGGCTCATCCCTCGTTTGAGGTCAGTTTTCCAAACACTCCAAAAATCTAACGAAACCACTAAATTATCGCAACACGCTCTGCTTGCCTCTGATAACATTCTGCTGTTTTGATAAGCTTCTGGCTTGCTCTAGTCCAGGATTCCTTCTCCGTTTCAGGCGAGTTTGCAACTGCAAAATATATAATACCAAACAACTCACACGTACAGCCAGATCATAAAAATTTTCGCGGCTCGCTTCGCTCGCCGTTTATTCTGTGTCTAGTCTGTTATCCGCATATTTGGTTGTTATTCGACAAACTTTAAAATTGTTCTTCACACTAATATTATAAATGTGAAAGTTTGTATGGATAGATGGATGTTTGTTACGTCTTCACACCAAAACTACTGAACAGATTGAGCTGAAATTTTGCATCGGTGTAGCTCTGAGCCTGGAATCAAACATTGGCTACTTTTTATCCCATAAATCAGTTCCCATGGGATATAAATTACCTTTGAACGTTTCCATAGAATGCCCGCGACGGCTCGCTCCGCTCGCCGCTACATCTTTTTCAATAATAATAATAATAATAATAATTGTATTTCTAAATTTTTGTTAATCTTCTTTACTCCGCTCGCCCCAATTTATATTCATAGCTTTATTATCTACCACCGCAAAATGTTTAAAATTTTCGAGGCAGGTTTCGCTTATTTTGTTTTGTCATAGGCTCTGGCTTACTTTTCCCCAAACATCAGAAAAAATCTCCAACATTTTTGAGGCTCGTTTCGCTCGCTATTACTTATACTTCCTATTGTTGGGTTGGGAGTTGGGGGAAGGGATGTCCTGTTTGCGGCCAATATGCAAAACACTGCATTATGCAGTATTTTGTCCTTCTCTGTATTTGGTCCAGTGCTTGACACTTGTTTAACATCATTTTGCTCGGGCAGTTACCCGAAAAAGTAACAAAAATTTCGGCGGCTCGCTTCGCTCGCCGTTACATTTTTTCCCATGTCTTTTTTGTATTTCCAATTTTTTGTTGATGCCCTTGCTCCGCTCGCCCCTATTTATATTCATAGCTTTATATCTACTACCGCAAAGTCACTAAAATTTCGGGGCCTGCTACGCTCGCTATCATTTATTTTTTTATAGATCATCAACAACAAAATAAATGATGCGGGCGAGAGTAAGCAAGAGGACCTACTCTTGCTTACTTTTGCCCAAACTTCAGAAAACATCTCAAAAATTTCGAGGCTCGCTTCGCTCGCTATAACTTATACCTACTATTGTTGGGAGTTGAGTATAAATTTTCCGCGGCTCGCTCCGCTCGCCGATAAAGTTTAGTGATTTTCAGTGGGGTCTGCAACAAGTACATTTGGTGCTACGGCCCTCACCAAGTGTGACCCCCCCCAAAGTCTTGGGCTGCGACCGCGCCTGCAAGCAAGGTTGTCATGATAAGCCGCACGAAGGTGCACCGGCTGTGATTTTATTGTACAGCATTTCAGCATGTTAACCTGGGTGCCCCACGTTTGGTCGAATGTCAAAAAAACTAATTCAATTTCAATAACGTACATTTGGTAACAACTTTTGGTATAATGAACAGTTAATATAATTTTAGAACGAATATTAGTACAGATGATATAACATTCATTTATTATAACAACATAACCTAATGTAAAATAATAATACTCAGATGGTATAATTTTATTTGTTATAATTTTAGGTGATATAACTTACATTTCATATAATTTTAAATATATAAATTTCATATAATTTTAAATAGCATAATTCTCATCTAGTTTATCATTAATTTGTTATAACATTTATTTGATGTAATTTTAGATGATATAACTTACATTTCATTTAATGTTAAATGATAACATTGATAACATACTCATTTGGTATAACTTCGTTTGGTATAACTTTTATTTAGTATACTATTCGCTTGGTCGGAAAATGTTATAAGGTTGAAAAAATGGATAGGAACATATTAAAAGAGCTGTTGTCTACACAGAATGTTTACACATTATGTGACAGTAGGTTTGTTAGCTTTGATTTAGAAACCACCCATCTCCCACTACACAGAAGGTAATATGTGACAGTAGGTTTGTTAGGTCTGAATTAGAAACCACCCACCCATCGGCCGCGAAGCGGACGTCCTCTTTTACACAGAAGGTTATATGTGTCAGTAGGTTTGTTAGGCTTGATTTAGAACGCACCCAACGGCCGCGAAGCGGCCGTCCCCCACTACACAGAAGGTAATATGTGACAGTAGGTTTGTTAGGCTTGATTTAGGCCGCCGCTGCCGGCCGGTCGGTTTGGTTTGCCCGGACGATTGCGACCCGATCTACAGTATAGAACAACTTTTGAATATGTAAAATAAGAAAGAGACTATCAACTTGCTCTGGTATTTTTTTAGGCGTTATTAAGTACTTTAAGAATTGAAAATAATAATTTGTTTTTCTACCATTTGAATAGTATTGATAACTAATAGACGTGTTACTGAAATAAAACAGGGCATCACATTAACATGGGCTATAATCCTTTCTACAACTTATTAGAACATTTTATGAATATCAACATAACTTTTCTACAACGGCGTCCATGACATAGTGTTGCACCCTTATCACAAATATTTTACAATCTAACAATAAAATTATTTCCAACTCTAAACCTACTTTTTAGGCAAGCTATTATTCGGCCATTCGACGTAACACGCGCCTCGCGTGGCTCTAAGATTAGGTTAAATTTAAACAATATTTTAGTCAAAATTACATCGGAATTAAGTTGGCAGTTACAAATTTATTAAGTAATAATAATACATTTATACTTTCTATTTTCATCATAAGAATAAGATTTATTTACTGATTCAACTGTATTACCTAGTTGCAGTTCGTTTTATGAAGTAGGTACATATAAATTACTCAACAGTTTGTCTTTTCGGACGTACAATAATTATTGTTAGAATTATTAAAATAAACAGAATTGTTCTTCATTTTCGAACAATTAAAATTAATAGGTCAAACTAAACGAATAAGTCATACACTGGTTATTCTCACAACGTTTGTTCCATACATACAAAGCTTAAATGCGTAGTATCAGTTGACTACATTTAGTGGTAATCCAGATAGTTTGAACTGCCTGGCTTGTCAGAATTATACAATTATTGGCAGATCACAGTGCACTTAATGTTATGTATGAATATCGTTAATACCTACTTGTCTACCACAACACAAAACAAACAAAATTTAATTATAATGTTGCTGGTATCAATAAGCGTTTTACTATCACCTCATTATATTAACTCTTACTTAACATTGTCATATCGCTTTCATTTCATTTTAGTATCACTATTATGTTATTATTTAAGTATTAATTATCATGATTCACAAAGATATTTCAAATAGTGATTCTAGGGGAAAATGAAAATTTAAGGTACATCATAACATAACATTATTAAACATAGTTGATAACTACATTATTTTTCAAGTATACAATAATTTGTAATAAGCATCCAAGTTATAACAAAGACTGTTTTGTCTCGGCCATACTGCTCAATAATATAAGCGACCTCGCGTTCGATATCAAAATATTTGTATGTCAGTAAATATCGCAAGTAAACTGCTTGATATTACGTAACAAGTTTTAAAATTATAAGATTCAGACACATTTTTTCATAAGCACAGTATTCAGATGACTAATATTTAATTTGCAATTAATTAATTAATAGTCTTATTAACTATACAACTTACACCGTTGCAATCCAACGGATCACTTTATCTGTCGCGTCCAACAGAAACTATTTATCACTGTCGCGTCCAACAGATCTTTTAAATATAATTAACACCTTACATTTAAAGTATAAGTAACAAATTACACCGTTGCAATCCAACGGATCACTCTATCTGTTGCGTCCAACAGAACCTATATATCACTGTCGCGTCCAACAGATCTTTTAAATATAACTAACACCTTACATTTAAAGTATAAGTAACAAATTACACCGTTGCAATCCAACGGATCACTCTCTCT
Organism: Eupithecia subfuscata; assembly: GCA_963564075.1. NCBI lineage: Eukaryota > Metazoa > Arthropoda > Insecta > Lepidoptera > Geometridae > Eupithecia > Eupithecia subfuscata. The sequence continues at coordinate 7,068,550 of OY751096.1, read as the reverse complement.
CTGTTGCGTCCAACAGAAACTATTGATCACTGTCGCGTCCAACAGATCCTTTCGGTCACTATTATGTTGTACAAAAAAAAAATTACAATACAATATCTCATTTATCTATGTACTCATCGGTACTCACTTTAGGAGATAATATATATATATCTCTCGCTCTCTCTTTCTCTCTCTGTTGCGTCCAACAGATAATTTTGGTCGCTATTATGTTGTTATATATTATAATTACAAAAAAAATCGATCATTTATCTGTGTACTCATTTGTACTCACGTTAGGAAATAATTAAATTATCTCTATTCGCTTAATTATTATTCTTCTTCTTTTTAATCGCTTTAATTGTTCACTGTGTATTTGTTTTATTTATATCACTATTATTTGCTCTTTAATTTTTCACATTGTTCACTTTTCACTTTTTTTTTATGAAATGTATTTGGGATTTAATGTCCTCTTCACTTTGAATTCTTACTTTTAGGGAAATTATATCACAATTATCGCTTTCGTTGATCACTGTCTTTAGAAGTTTTATTCACATTACTTAACACTTTCATGGCCCACGGCGCAGATGTCCTGTGGCTCAGTGGTGCGACGGCACGCCCCTGCGGGTCGCACCACCAAGGCTGGGCAGTGAATGCGTTAATCACTATAATTTTTGGCTTTTCTTGATCACCCTTATAATACTTAAAATTAATATTATTATCTCTTAAAATTATTATGCTTATTCTCTAAACATTCATTTTTCGTATCAGATGCACACAATAGAATCTTACTGTGTACATATTTTTTTCACTTTCAATATTCACATTAATTAAAATAAGAATCATATTATGATGTTCTGTTCTAATAACATTCACGTTCAATATTCACATAATGAAACAACTGTACCGAAATATTGGAAAACTTAAATCAACAAATTATCAAGTTATTTATGTAATAATCGATAAGAGTAACATTTTCTAATACTATCAATTCACATTTAATATTCTCTTTATCTTTAAAATACATTTTTGTTATTTATTATTAATTTTTATCGAGAGCTGGCGAATATCTGATACAGCGCATCAGCATTGTCATACAGCGTGACAATGCAGCCAGCGTCTTGGGGACGCTTCCGACTGGTGTTAATATGGATCAGTTGAGCTACCTGTAGACTGTTTGTCAACAGTCGGCAGTTAGCTCAATTGTTTCAATTGTAAATACTTGTATAACTTTCTTTGTAAATAAAGATGTTTTTCTAATAATTTCATTTTAAACGGTAGGTACCTATACACAAAACAATCTCGAGGAATTAGTTTACATAATTGTTTTTTTTTCTTCTGCCATTGTACATCATGTGTACCTACTAAATTTACTTGATATCAATTTATGGCTCTCATAACTCAAATATAATTTCTCACTTTAGTAACTCACTTCAAATAAAAATAATTAAATATACGTGCTTCATTTAAAATAAAAGTTTTCCTTTCATTTTACTACATTTCTTTTTTTTTTACTTCTTTTTTCGCAAGATTATTCTATATTATTATTTTTCATTAATCTCTTAATTGATAACACTTTTATTGTAATGTAGGTATGTAATTTTTGGGTAGTGAGACAGAAAGTATGTTTCTACAACAATAATTATTGTTGTTATATAAATTATTCATCACCACGTCTTTTGTACCATAATAATAAATTAGTCAATTTTAAATTTCAAGTCTTTATTCTGCTAAAAACAAACACATTCTTTTCAGTAATACCCTTGAACCACTTTTGAACGTAAGAGTTTTATTTTCTCGTTTACTGATGAATTGATGGTACTTTAATGATGGATGACTCATCGATCTCAAAAAACATCTCTATTGTCATTTATTATTTATTGTCTCTTTTTGCTGTATTTAAACTGAAATAAATTACACAGTCATGTCAACATTACTATCTCTTCCTTTATTTGTTATCTTTTATAGTTGATATCGCCAATACATTTCATCTTTAAGCTTTGTATCAGTCTCATATGAAGTTGATCTATGTAAACGTAATATTTTAAAGAAGTGTTCGTTTTTATTCATCTATATGTACCTAAATATTATCAAAATAAAATAGACTAAATCAATATTTTCGTATGCAACATATTGTTTTATCAAAATGTATGTATACTATTTGCTCTATTCATTGCGTTTTTTTAATTCTCTTATTTTTGTGTAAATAATACCTACCTTTTTTTTTTAAAGTTTCAATCGTGCCTTTGTTTATTGTGGTGGATAGATAACTCAAAATTTATCGATACCATTTTATTACCTTAAAGAATTCGATTTGTTATATTATGCTTATTTAGGTCCAAGTAAAGTTTGTTTGCTTCACACCAATAGTCTGAGTTATTTTACTAAGGCTCTTTTTTATTGCATCTTTTCGGAATCTTGTTCTAGATAAACTATAGTTAATTGAATCCATTTTCCTAGTAATTTCGTGCACCTATACACAACAACAAGTGGTATACGTAAGTAACAGTAAAACTTTGTTATTTAATTTCAAATTATTATTTCGCATGAGTTATGTCACTCTTAAGTCAAATAAATTAACTAGTAAGTGATTTATTTTTCTTTCATAAATTATCAATATTATCATTTATTTATTTTAATTCACATTTTATTTTTATATTACACTCTGAAATACGTTATCATATTTCTCAAATACTCCTCTATTAAGCTGAAGACAGGGCGCTATGGCGCTCATTAGGGGAGGCCTATGTCCAGCAGTGGACTAATATAGGCTGATGATGATGATGACTCCTCTATTATCATTCGTCATTTGAACAATAACAAGCACTAACGCACAATAACGAAAATAACACCGTATTTGAAATGTGTTTATTTTTATATATTTATTCAACTATAATATGCAATGTTGCAACTGAGTATAGGTACTCATTAACTCTCAGGAGCTACCTACTTATCTTATTCACAAAATTATCACAAGTGTCTGTGAAACTATGGGTAAGTAGTTAAGGGTTAAATATCAGTAATGTCTGTAAGACGGTGGGTATGCATTTAAGGGTTAACCGCAAAAAAAAACCATTATCCAGTCATTATTTTTCATGAAGCCGATGAAATGCCATTCAAGTGTCTATCTATCTATATCCCATACCTACCAATAGCAGTGTCACTATTTTCTATTTTAATTACAATTTAATTAAGTTAATTATTTATTCTTGTCTCCCAACCCGTCAAGTAATGAACATCTAATACAATATCTTAAACTGATAGTTGACAAATTGTATTTCTGATAGGTATGAAAATAATGCATCATTTTGAATTAATGAAATTATTAAATTTAGATTATTATCATCGTTCAACCAAGTTATTATAATAGAGTTATTTCATTCTCTACTTGTAGGTATATTTTCAAGTCAAAGTAAAGCTAGTAGTAACTAACTTACTTTTATAACTGATGTTACTATTTTCAAATACCACTTGGAAGTTATTTTTGTGAGCAAGAGAAGAGATATCTTAGTCACCTGACATTCTATGTAAGATTATTATGATCATTTGTACTACACTTACATAGTGCTTAATATTATTTTCTTATTATTTGTGCCTGAATGAGGGTTGTAAATTCTATTTATAATCATTAGAGCAAATATTCAATAATGTATGCCTTAGCGTCATGCATTTGGAACCTAAATCAGTCGACAGGCTAGTCTAATCATGTTGTTTTATGTAAACCGGACAATGCACATCAAGCTGCTATATTTCATTTTATTGTAGGTAACGCTCAAGACATTGAATAAGTACTTATTGATTATGTTATAGCAATTTATTTTATCATAGCCTAGTCCACAAATGACAATGCACTCTTAGCAGCTATACTCTACCTAGGTAAAGTAACTGCACACTACACTGTGGTACCCATTTAATATTTATTTAGAATTAACTATATCAGACAATGCCATTTTACAGCAGCACCATGAATTTATAATTAAGTATTATTATTTTGTTTACATGACTCTAGCGATGCCCATTTACAGCTGATCCATTTATCAATTTATCTATTTTTGTATGTACCAATATTCCTAAGTTCCTTGGTTATTTTCTGTCTTGTCTGTTTTATGGCCTTGAATTATAACATAGGCACCACATATTGTAACGCTGTATATTCAAATTGACATTTCCAAGTGTGCCTTGTGCTCCTACGGCGAGTAAATGAGTATGAGTACGCTCCCTCATCATAACAATTGGTATCCTTAGGTACTTCCCTACTTTCTGACAATACCGTGTGATTATCATTGAAATAAATAATAAGTCAGACTTGCATACAGAATCCATTCTTCAATTCACTTCAACCAAATGTTTATCCAGAATGTAATGCATAACAAGTAACAAATTCTCACAACGGGAGGAATTTTCAATATTCATCATTTTTGTTTTTACACATTGTAAATTTTTAGGAGATTTTGTAGATTTGAGGATTTTTACCAGATGAATAAGTACCATCACAATTCAGAATGTTAGAGCACAATTTCTAGCACAAATTGTGAACAAGTCAATCAAATAATTCCATGAAATTAACCGAACTAACTTTGAATAATCAATTTCTGTGTTTTTGTGTTTAAGATTTATGTGTTTAATTATCCCATTCATCTCTATTAATTTAATGGGGCATAGTAAAGGCCTTTGTAAAAACCTAATCAAATATTATCACTTGTAGCAAAATTGCTCGATGAACATGGGAGTAAACTTGTAATACATTTTGTTGGTCACTTTGATTACTGATTTATAATGGGTTTCATTAAAAGCTTGTATTTTACTGGTTCAGATAAATTTACAATATGAGTTTTGGCTATCTTTCTCAAGAAAAGAATGGAAAAAGTAACTTTATCATATTGGAGGTTACAGGTTTTGTTTCATTTTAGTAATGTTATGGATGAATATCACTCTTTGAACTCATAATGAAAGTCATCGCTATTTACCATTGAATTCAAATCGTTTTCAATCAATAAGTACAATCTAATATTTCGCTTGCCAAAGTTTGGCCAGGATAATAATTGCAACTTGTAGGCTTGTAGATGTGTAAAATCAATGATTCAAATCAAAGAGAATAAAACCACTCCGATTCAATTAAGCGTTTGTTTTTGTCATAAGCCGATTTATGTAGGAAATCATTGGATAGGTCATCGAAACTTGAGTTTTTTCAGAATAAGTTTGACTGACCTCGGTTGGTAGATGTCACATTACCGTGTAGGCGTGTCTATCCCTCTTCGGACTGATAACTAATAGACGTGTTACTGAAATAAAACAGGGCATCACATTAACATGGGCTATAATCCTTTCTACAACTTATTAGAACATTTTATGAAATCAACATAACTTTTCTACAACGGCGTCCATGACATAGTGTTGCACCCTTATCACAAATATTTTACAATCTAACAATAAAATTATTTCCAACTCTAAACCTACTTTTTAGGCAAGCTATTAGCACAGCCTACCTATATGCATACAGTCGTTCGACGAAGGCGTTTTGACAGGGCTATCGTGCGGGGGGCAAGAGACGAGACGGGGGAAGGGCTCACCCGAGTAGACTATACCGTGTACCTCAGTACTCGGGTGCTATTTTTCAGGGGTGACGCATAATTTTATTGCTTTTATTGTTATTTTTAAAAATGGTTCATACAAGTTGTGCCGTGAGAGATTGCACATCATCATCATAATATCAACAAAGATTTACGTTTTCACCAATTTCCACACGCAGAACAAAGGTAAATTAATCAGCAAAAGTCCGCCTGCGACGCAAGAGGTTGCGGGATCGATTCCCGCCTCGGGACAAATGTTTGTACGATCTTCAGATATTTCTTCAGGGCGTTCTGGAAGTTTTCTATGTATAATAAAAAAAAATATTTATGAAGTGTATTTTATTAAGTATATCAGTTATCTAGTAACCATAACACAAGCTCTGCTTAGCTTGGGGCTAGCTAGGCTGTGTGAATGGTCCAGCATTATTTAATTATTTATTTATTTGATAGAACAATGGGTATCGTTTTCGACTAACTTGAGGCCGTCAATTACGGCTATGGGATTATTTTTCAAATCCAAAATGGCGGATACCTATTAATTTCGTATTTTACTCATGGGTATCGTTTTCGACTAACTTGAGGGTGCCAATTGCGAATATGGGGCTATTTTTCAAATCCAAAATGGCGGATATTTATTGATTTCTGATTCTACTCATGGGTATCGTTTTCGACTAACTTGAGGGTGCCAATTGCGAATATGGGGCTATTTTTCAAATTCAAAATGGCGAATATTTATTGATTTCTGATTTTACTCATGGGTATCGTTTTCGACTAACTTGAGGGTGCCAATTACGAACATGGGGTTATTTTTCAAATACAAGATGGTGGATACTTATTTATTTCATATTTTACTCATGGGTATCGTTTTCGACTAATTTGAGGGTGCCAATTATGAATATGGGATTTTTTATCAAATCGAAGATGGCTGATGTTTTTTTTTAAGTTTACTAATGAATATCGTCTGACCAAAATAGGGGAAAATTTAAAGTTTGTAGGCGGGATTCATACTTCTAGGATGAATGTAGATCCTGCGAGCTGCTTGAACATTACACTGCATGCTGCATGCGAAAAACGTTTTTATAATTTCCAGATGCAAATTTTGTATTGTAGCTTGTAGAAGACCTGATTTAGTTGGACGAACTAAAAAAATCATACATTTGGAGTTTGCATTTTGAAAAAAGAAAAGTACGAGAAGAAATTATCGAAGAAAACATTAACAACATTGATCATCCGCCTATATTAGTCCACGGCTGGACATAGGCCTCCCCTAATGAGCCCCATAGCGCCCTGTCTTCAGCTTGCCGCATCCAGCATCTGCCTGCAGTCTATCGCAGATCGTCATCCCACCTGACCGGAGGGCGTCCTTCACTACGTTTGCCGAGTCGCGGTCTCCACTCAAGAACACGTTTACCCCAGCGGTTGTCGATTCTTCGCGAGATATGACCGGCCCACTGCCAGTTCAGCTTGCTAATTCTTTGACAACATTAATAACATATTATTATGCACCTACATTACATAAGTACCTAGCTACATAAAACATAGCCGTTTTTTTTCTAAAAGCTATTTTTGCTATTAATAATTAATTTTAATTTATATTTTTTATATTTATTAATACTTAATTAATTTAATAGGTCATACATAACGTTGATGCTGATGTTGATCTCAAATAAATAATTAAGTGAATAGATATTCTACACTTGTGACAACCCTGGCCCTAATACGCTGTCGTGTGATTTGTCGGGATTTACCGCAAGATCAAAGGCGTCAGCCTACTGTATGTTTTACTTATACTGTGCTATTAGTATGTAGTTTGAAATTCGATGATATGTTGACTGTAATAATATGGAATGTGTTTATGTAATTTGAATATTATGGATTTTGAAATTCGATGAAATGTTGATTATATGAAATGTGTTTATACCTTCTGTATATTATGTATTTTAAAATTATTTGTTATGAATATTAGATCGAATGAAAGTTATGTCAAGTCAAATTATATTAAGTGTATATTAGTTGTTATAAAATTAGTTTATGTGAGGTTAGGTGTTGTGTATGTTATATCAAATAAAATTATACGAAAAGAAATTCGATCAACTAAGTGTTAGTTTTTTTGGCATTCGACGTCATTCTTCAAACGTCATAGAACCTCATTATTTTTATTTGTTGATCTGCATCTTTCTATTCTAAATTATCTGGCTTCTGAGAAGATTTATAGTATGTCTAATCTGACCGCAATACCGCCTGAAAAACCTAATTGCCAGGATAATGTGCTTTCGACAAGCACGAATACGATAAGTCCCCACGTATTTGATACTGATATGTTTTATGTATGCCAGTCATCTGCTATCGTCAAAACAAGCTCAGCTTGTCCTCAAACTAATGAAACAGTCGAAAGTCTTCTTGAATCCTGTTTTCACCTATTTCCTCTCCGTGCAATGCCTCCACACCATTGCGACCTTCGATATCCCTACTACTCCACCAGCAACGAACCTAAGGCCTTGGTAACACAAGTATTTAGCCCCGTTTTCATAGGAAAGCAATAAGTGTAAAAGCTAAGGTGGTACAGTTCGTGCTCGGTACCGCCTGAATTGAAAGTGGCTCTTTCTGGGAAGTCCTGGCCCCGAGCCAAGAAGCCCGGTCGATGTTATGCCCCGTGCCTCGCACAGCCGGTGCCTAGGTCACCGAATTCTTCAGCATTAGTAACCTTCTATGGGCGTCATACTGGATTTTTAATTTGTCATCATGTTGCGGCTGCGGCGGGGCGACCGAAGGTTCTCGAACGAGTTGAAGGATTGCCTTCCCTTCAACCTCATTTCCATTTCTGGTCGTCTTTGTATTATTTCGTCAAGTATTAGGTATAAAGTTTATGGAGGTGCTAGATACAAAAATAAACCCCGTCTCTTCCTTTTCCCACTATTTGACATGGGTGTCGTTTTATTGCTTGTACCTACTTAAAAATTTGAATTGTCATTTCTAACCTTTAGTGTTCAGACTATGGCCCTTTCAATTACAACTTGTAAAACATGGCTTGGAGACGTGTCCACCCAAAGCCGTATAAATAAACCTAACATACCATGTTGTTGCTATACTTATGTGCTGAAGATGGCATTGAGTGTCCACTCAACAATCTCTCTTCTCTGGTTCTTTTTCATGAAATATAACAGTTTTTAAACGATAGTATTTAATCTAAAAATATGTACAACTTGCTTCCGCTCTCGGCTTTGCACGCGTTTATCGCAACACAGCTTTACAAACAGCTTATGTCCTTCTGTCTTCTGCCTATAGGCCGTGATACCATTTGACTCTTGGCCTAACATTCGTTTAAAAAACGGCAGCAGACAAACCGACAGGATTCATTTCGTATCTACAACATTAGCATGGAAGTATGGATTTGGTGCGTGAAAACCAGTTCTACTTTTATGAAACAACTGAACTGACTGAAAAATGAAAAAACTACTTTTATGGATGTCGTGTGTGAAAACTATTTTTACTTTTATTGATTTCACAACTTTGTGACGGAGCCAGAAAATTGTCCGTCTCTTCAGTTGGTGTTGTGTTGTGGTGATAATTACTATCCGCGACATGATACAATTATGTGTACTAAGCCTAAGGTTTAAGATTTAAGAAATAAGATTAATTATTTAAGATTCTGGACCTAGAGGAGATCTACTTTTAACATACGATTTTTTGAATTTCCAATATTATTATTTATTTAAAAAATCTAGCCATATGTGTTCTTTTACTCGCACTCTTGCGTTATTTACCATTATAAAATATTTCAAAAATGTTTTAGCTGGTTTCTTAGCAAAACAAGTCATTGCCATGAAATTATTACGAAAAAATATGTAGATCTTTTGATATTTCAAAACGATAATAATAATATATGAACACGGTTCCGATCCATTCTGAATGCGCGCCGACTATTCAAAAATATGGATTGGCCGCGATGGACCGGTTTTACCGCCTGATTTGACACCCCTTTGTTATTTTTGCTGGGGTGACATTAACCAAAAAGATAAAAAAACTGTAGACGCGGGAGGCGGAGCGCATTACGTGCATCATAATTTATCCTGTGCACGTGCACGCGGCAAGTCCCCGCGGACACTGACCGCGAGGCGGATATTTTCATCATCTGCACTCTGCTTGTGTCTCGGTAAACGCGTGCGGAACCGCGGGCATGCATGAAAAGCTTAAAGTACCGACCTACTAGACGAAAGATAGTGACCCCGATGTTGAAATGAGATTCGAAACCCTGTCGACAACGGGCAGCTGAGCCGGGCGGTTGAGCCACGGAACTCGGAAGGAAAAGGCAAAGGAAGGCGCGCTTTCCTTTGCCTTTCCTTCCGTTGACTGCACTCTCCGAGATTTCATTTGTGAAGCGTTACATTACCGAGGGTCGCTTCTCATTTACAAATACCGATGTAGGGCACTTCAATGCTTTCAGGTTTCAAGCTGACGATCTCGAGCATGAGATGCTTCTCCAAGCAGAATGTAGACATTACGTAATCCTCATCAGCACATCTACTTCCACTCCCATAACCTCTCATGTGGCACACCCCAGAGTTGTGCTTAACTCTGGATACATCGATACCACGCGGAATTGTGTGGCCTCTAATCTAACCCGTTGTCCCAGGTGAACGACAAAAGTAGCAACGCGACGCGACCCGAAAGTATCAACTACCTAGTCGTCAAGTCGTCGTGTGTGGCCTACGTTGTCGTTGTCGCAACAAGACGCGACGACAAATTATTGACGTGACAACGTCTTATAATTCGATAGAGCCGGCTGCACGCACGAAAAAACATGACGTCATGCGGCGTTACCTCATGCGGCGTTACCTCGCTCTGAGGCGTTCCAAGTAAGGCTTGAAGTGCAAGCGAGAGCGCTCGACATCAGTCTCTCTCCTACTTGAGTGAGCGATGCGTCTGCGTGGACAGCTGCTATACTATAGTACATTTACATGTTTTGATCGAGTATCAAATGCTACCATTCCATCAGTATTTTCTTAAGACGCTGTCACGTTCAACTATCGTCAGTAAACCGACTTTACAGACAAACAATTTTTTCTTAGTTTCGGTTCGGTTATATTGTATAATTATTTATCTATACTAATATTATAAAGAGGAAAGGTTTGATTTTTTGTTTGTTTGTTTGTTTGTATGAATTGAATAGGCTCCGAAACTACTGGACCGATTTGAAAAATTCTTTCACCGTTAGGAAGCTTACTTTTCAGGGAGTGACATAGGCTATATTTTATCCCGGAATTCCCACGGGAACGGGAACTACGCGGGTGAAACCGCGAGGCGATCGTCTAGTATAATATAAATGACGAAACTCTCCAAATTTATTTCGCTCCAAATATACCTACGTATGGTATATGTTGTCTTCCTTCTTTGTAAAGGTACAAAGTTTATATGGCATTTAAAATAAGTTGTTTAGTAACAACAGTATACTTGTCCCTATTTGAATAAGTATTAGGAACTAAAGGCTGATTTACACTTCATTATGTACAGTAGCAAAGCAATTAACTTGCGTCATCTCGGCGAGTCCAGCTGATAATATCGTTTGAACGGCAAGAGCGAGTTTAGTAACAAGCTGTTGATTCAGTTAAGTTGAATAGATAGCGATTCTAATTTCCCCGCTAGTCCAAGTGTGAAGTAGCACCCTCCCCCGCGTCTCCCGCACCACGCTAACTAACTAGCCGGCCGGCAGGGCATGCAGACGGGCGAGTTTCAGTTTACAGTCCATTAAGTTTGCACACAGCGGCCGCGTATTCGTGTTTTTAAAGTAAAATGAAGTGGTCTGATAATACTACCTTTGCCTTTGTACAAGAATACCTTAAACATGATGGTCTACTCATTTCTATGAATATTTCATTTTCAAAATTTTGTACAAGTATAGACACTATTTCTCTTATATTCTATTAGCACGTAAATTTTTGTTATGCAATTCAACATCCATTTTCTGGATTAATACAACTGTTTCGGAGGAAGTCGAGTAAAACAACCGTTATCGCAGTCCACGTAGACTAATCGGTCTTCTTCTTGGAACAGCAACTTATAATAAACCCAGTTTGGACGCTACTTCCTACTTACTATTTATTACTTAACTGACTAATTTCTTAACTCGCTACTGTACTTATTGAAGTGTAAATCGGCCTTAAGATCGCTGCGTTTATCGCTCATTATGTAGATGTGAATACTTCACGCGACGTGTCTCCTACGCGTCGCGTGAAGTTTTCGCATCGCATAGCGTCGCGTAGGTACCTGTCGCGTTCCGTCACTTAGGACAACGGGTAAGTTACACTTGTGTTACATAAACAGTTAAATATTGCCAAATTATTCCAATATACCACAAAGTAATCATGGCCATGCTAGCAAATCGCTAAACCGCCTGCCAAGTGAGGCGAATGTGGCAAAACCCCCCATAGTGGGGGGAGGTACGTTCAGGAGTATTTTAAGATCTATAATAAAGATTAATCGATAAATCTACTCAGGGAGAGTGCTGGTCAGTTTAATTTAAAAAGAAAACAAGATCCTTTAAGTGCGAGTGTGACTCGCGCGCCGAGGTTTTCGAACTTTTGTAATTTATACAAATATGTACCAATTAGAGACTTGGTTATTTAATCATTATTTAACAATAGAGGTTTTAAAAGCAAAATATTTTACAATAAGAAAATAAGTATGAATGTTCAGTATATGGCGATATTATATATTTTTTGTGGGGTTGAGGGGGTCATGGGGGCACTTAATTTTTATTGAAAATCACTGAAAATCTTTTTTCCTTTAAATCGTCATTCATACCTTTTTTGTTTGTAGTTGTTACGCCACATAATATAATTGTGCTGTATCTTGCAATGTATACTTATTCGAAATAAATCATTATTAGATACAATCCATTTCAAAACAAAGTTTTGAGCATTCAAAGTCAAAAGGCCGGGTAAAAGATGTAAATCGTGACTTCTAAATGAATTTAAAAAAGCTAAAGATCATATTAGTTAAAATTTAATTATTACCTTGCCAACGATATGCTACACATATCATACATGATATAAAAATCATACATTAGGTGGTCAAACTAAGAGATACATACTTGTCTGTTAGGGCCGTAAACACTTTTTTATGTTTTGTTCTTCTGAATAAATTTAAATAACAAAATCCCCTCAACTCTTCAAAAAACACCCAACACCCTCTACCAAATCAAAGATGAAACAAGCGGGTGTTATTATATAAAAGTTATTTCGTCCAAATGTTGTCCATACCGGCGGCGCGGCGGCGGCGGCGCGGCGCAGCGCGGCGTAGGTATACACAACGGAACTTTTCGTTGTAAAAATATTTTCGGGAAAAGCGTGCACTTTTCGGTCGATTTTTTTTTCATTCCGCTTAGGAATGAAAAAAACGTTAGGTTGATATCGTATACTTTTGCTTTATTACAGACCCCTATAGAAAAAACCCATGAGGTGAGTAGAAGTCTGCGATGGGGACACAAAATGGATTTATTAGTTTTGTGGGTGTTGTGTTCACGGAGGTGGCTCTCGTCGAATGAAGTGTCCATCTTTCTAGAACCACGTGTGCGAAGTGTTCGATTAATCCTCTCGAAACGTCAGCATAAAATATTGGCATATACCTAGGCTAAGTTTTTATCACTATAACGTTGACTGTGCTCTTGTGTTAGTGCTTTAATCCCGATTTGTCTGTTGACTCTCGAATACTGGCAGCATCGTCTATGAATAATCCTCTTAAGAAAATTTCTATTGTCAAAAAGTGTACTTACCTACAAAATCGTACAAAATTGTGGATGGAAGAAACGCTTGTACTGTGACCGCACCATGCTTACTAGACCACTGCGAAATTGTGGCAGCATTCTAGCCGCCTCGAATGATATCGCTTTGCAGTCTATCCGAGCAACGCTTTTTGAAATATTCTAATTTCCACGCCGGAGTTACCTACGGGGTGTAGGTAACTACATTTCAAATGGATCGCTCTTCAAACTTCGGGGATAAGGGGTAATGGTCAATTTTTGCACTCTTTTTAATGTATTTCTAAAAGTATGAAAACTAGAAAATTCAAAAACTGTTTTGAAATGTACAAACCGGTAGGTAGGTACCTTTCATATTGATACCCCACTCGAGGAGGTAAATAAAATAATCCTTTTTGACCATTTTTCAAAAAGTGTAAGTAACACTTACATTTTCCCTGTAAAAAGATCCACTCTACAAACGCTACCTATGTACATTTCAGACGGATCACTCTGCAACCATCGGAGATAGGACCAGGGGAACAGTTTTAATTTTTTTTTTCAAAGAGTATAAAGTTTAGAAAAAATTATAAAACTATAGTCATTTAGGTACAACAGGATATTTACCATGATGTGAGTTTTGAGCTTTCCGATATCTCGGCACAGTTTCATGCGCCATGAGTTTTTATTGGCAGATATATCGATCTACCCTCATTTTTTCAATGACTTCAAAAAGAAGGAGTCTCTGTAAAGAGTCATTCAGAAGGAGTTCTCAATTCGTCTGTATGTTATTTTAAATATGTATGTATGTTACTTGATATCTCCGCCTGTGGTTAACAGGTTTTACAGATACTTTCACTATTGTACAGAGAAAGATCCCGAATTGCTCCCATAAAAATGTTATTCCCGAGGGATTGGCATTTATTCCGTAAAGCTACAACAACATAATACTTTTGAAAAATCACGACTAGCTACAACAATTTTGGTTATATCTTCGCCAATTCATACTAGATTTAACAACGAAAGAATGTTGTTGTATAAAGGTTGATTTTTAAGTGGTCCCATAAAAGTCTGTCTCTCGAGTAATTGATGATGTGCGCCGGAAAAACATTTACACATAATAATTTTTTCAACCACTGGAAACGAATGGTTCCCATTCGTTTCCAGTGGTTGAGAAAACTACCTACAGAAACAAACTACAATGTTGACGGATGGCGTATCGCATAAAACGAAGGATGACCGATCCGTTCGTCTTTGATTTTTGATTTTGAAAGGTCTGGTGACATTCAGCAGTAAGGTTGTTGTACGAATTTTAACTAGATGTCGCCACTAGAAGAATTTGTAGTCGTTTTATAGTTTTATAAAACACACCAAATTATTGTCTCATGCTACGAACGTTACCACTACCACCGGTTTCAATATCGAACGCAACTCGATCACGATACACAACACGGACGGCATCAAACGCGGCCCGGTTGATACCTAACTTCTTCGGTTTTTGGACATTCTCACAACGGGGTTCCAGCAGGGCTATTCAGACTCGCCGCTACCGAGTCATCCACGCGAAATCTGACACAGATACGTGCGAAATTCAAAGATTTTAGCGGTTTTTAAAATTTTCTGTGTTCTCCAAGGAAGATAACTACCATAAAAGTGGGTAGTTCCGGATAATTGGAAACCTTCTTCTCGGTTGAAGTTCCTCCGGTAATCCCAATGGCTTCCTGTACCAATCTTGGTATGTAATGTCGCTCTGTTGAGATTACTTGTGGATTGTGTAACTCGATCCAGTGGTTTGAACCAGACTCCAGAAGATGTTCCGCTATGGCAGACTTCTCAGTTACCAGATTCTTTACAGTTCGTATGTGTTCCTTGTCGATCCTGACCAGTCGATCTTGTACACCCCTGGTTTTTCAAGTGGGAACGTGTCTTTAGGAGTGCGTACGTACCTAGTGTGTGATCTTTTTCAACGGCGTGAAAATTGTTTAAATGGAGGATTTTAGCAGGATGTTTGCAACTTTATCCGTCATTCTTCTTATGGAAGGCAAAAATGCTGGTTTGCGTACTCTTGTGCAGTTTTTGGCTGGTATTCTAAAACTGTTTTGAAATGAATACAATAATTTGTCCAGCGGCAGTAATCGAATCTACCAAACGCAATCTTACCATCAGACAGATTTCCGTAATACAAGAAACTTTAGCGGCTAAATTCCTCCATTTCAAATTAATTTGTATTTTACATCACAAAGTGATTTTGGTATTCCTGAAATTGAGGTGTCTCTTTCATCTCACCAAGTCACGCCAAGCTGTGAAGACAACCGCTTAACCTATTTAATTATTTTCCCTTTGAATTTCCGTAAAATAATTCTACGGCGTAGCGCAGAAAAGTGGTTATTGAAAGTCAACCCATGACCGGATCAGTCACAGCACAGCCCCACCCACGGCCTTCAAAGCGCGGGCGGCGCGGGCGGCGCGTGCGGCCCGCCTGACTTCTTATTCCGGAGCTACCGTGTGGTACAGGCTATAGAGAAGACAAAGAGGGGGTTTGTCTATGTAGGGTGGCCCTAACATTTTGTTATTCCTCTTATCCCTCTTTGTCCTTTTGAGGTACCTAAAGGACAAAAAAGACCCTTGTAGGATCACTTTGTTGTCCGCCTGTCAAACCTCTATTCTCTGGAACGCGTCGAACTGAAATTAACATCCAATACTCAAGAAGAATCATGCAATTTGGCAAAGTAGCAAGGTCCTAGAGGACAACTAAAGGGAAAAGTCCGAAAACTGTAAATTAGTATTTTATTCACAAAATAAATTTGTTTATTAAAAATACTTACCTACACTATTTTTACAGGGGCCCCTAATGCAATAGTGTAAAAAGTCCACAAAAAACAATCATACCATTATAAATATTCATCAGACCAATATAAATACACACCTATGAACTACAAATTAAAATTACTATAAAAATTAAAATAAAATAAATAAAATTACATGAACTAGGTAAATAATGTTTAATTCTCACCACAGACTAAACCTATAGGGACCTTCCCGTTGACCTAGAACCAGTAAATTTGGTAAGGAGCAAGGTCTTATTATTGCACAAGTAAAGGGAAAAATTCGAAAATCGTAAATTTTTACTTTATTCGCCGAGAAAGATTTCGATTTTCGACATATACCTATAGGGTACTTTCCCGTTGACCTAGAATCATAAAATTTGGCAAGAAGCCAGGTCTATGGAAACTTCGGTGCGCGAGTCCAAATCGCACTAGACGTTTTATTTAATACGCGATTTGATTTAAGATTTAAATGATTTGCATCCATGTTGTCTAGAAAATACCGTTAGTACCTAAATAACAATAAATTCCTTACTTATAGAAAGGTGATAAATGTTTTAAGTTTGTGTGTTATGTTGTGTAGGACAAAATCACCGGAGCCACGTCAGATATTTTAAATAATTCCTTTAATGGTAGCTGCATTATGGCTGCATTCCCTTAGGCATGGGCACAATAGATAAATATACAGTAATCCGACTCCATACTAGACCGCCCGAATCGACGCACGCACACATAGGCGTCATTTACACGGCCGCTAAGGATGTCTCGGCATGCACATCTATCCAGTGTTACGCCGCGCGCCGCCGCGTCGCTACGCTGGACGAGTTTGTTGTGCCGCGACCCCCGCGCTGTCCGCCCCCGTTTCGATACCTCAACGTTGCAAGTGCGCGACGAATAATGAATTAAATAATGGCGGCATCACGACCACGAGTATACTGCAGTGTTTACGGGTGCCTAAACTCAACGTTCGTTAAACCAACACTGTCATTTTTTCGACTTCCTGCTAATGCTGAAAGGTAAAATAAATATAGTCTTTACCACGTTTTAGGGTTCCGTACCCGAAGTATAAGTAATGTAAATGTTACTAGCAAATATTGATGTACCTCCATATTATTTTTTTCTGAAATTCCCTTATTTTTTTCCTACCAACTTAATTTGCGGTCTAAATGTATTCTACATTATACTCGTTTATAAAAGACCTAATTTTGATACGGAACCCTAAATGTGCGAAGTCGACACGCAATTGGCCTTCGCTTTCTTGTTTGTCTCTTCGGGGAGGTGGGTGATGGACAAATGATAGGTAGGTAGGTACACCTCTGTTTTACTTTTTGTAGGTACCAACCCTAGCGCTCCGCTCAACTGTAGGTATAAAGTTCAAAGAGACGGCTGAGTCATTCTACTGTATATTTATCTACTGTGGCATGGGGCCTAGTGCGCCACGCTAAGCAGTTGAAGCGTAGTCGAATAAGAGCGCGGATAAGGTCGATTCGTACCTATTACGAAGCGCGCGAAAAGCTGAACTTATCCGCGCAGCTTAGCGTTTATATTATAGTCCTTGCATTTGTATGAAATTTCGTATTTAAAGATTTTGTATGAAACCAATTGACGTGGAGTTGAGCTGCTAATAAGTCGCTGCGTCAAATAAGCAGCTGAACAACAGTTTATAAATAGTAACTTCTGCAAAACTTCTTTCTAGTAAGTACGATATTATTTAGATTTTCATATTTTGATATCTATAAATTATAATTGTTCCCATAGCGTTGGGCTTAGGTAATCTTTGCCTTCTTTCCATCTGAAATTTTATTTAAAGTAGGTGAAATTATAATTTTCAGCAAAACGTAGTGTAGTGGTGCTATTAAATGAATACAAACTGTTAGTTGATCTAGGAAAACTTCGTTCACGGTTAGCTGCCACAAATGTAATGAGACATGCACCTTCATTATTCGCTTCACACTTACCTAGTCCTCGAAATTACATTCATAACACATTGATCTTCTCCCCCGAAATTAGAAACCACGAAACTTTAGAAGACCACGAAAATTACCGTGATAATTTTGTCAAAATTTTAGCATTTTTTCTTCATATTGACCGTATTTTACCGTTCAGTTTGTCAACATTCAAAACATTCAACATGTTTATTTATTTTGACAAATGTAAATATTAAAAAAAAAGTATTAGCAAATAAAAAAAATATAATTTAGCTTCAATTAACTCTTGTCTATTAAAATAAACATGGTAATGAAACGTTAAAGGCTTTACGATTGCCAGTGTAAAAAATCCATATAATGGTACCACGAAAAAATCTAGATTTTTTCTATTTATTAAGTGTTTTTGTACTCTTTCACGTCAATCTATAATATAAAAATGAATCGCAAAATGTGTTGGTAAGCGCATAACTCAACAACGCCTGGACCGATTTCGCTAATTCTTTCTTTGTTGTGTTTGTTATTGTCAGGAGAAGGTTCTTATGAAAGAAAAAATTAAGAAAGTTGGAAACATAAATTTCCACGGGGGCGAAGCCGCGGGGCGCAGCTAGTAATTATATAAAAAAAAATTGAAGTAGTTTTTACTTCCCTAAATATTTTAATTTCAATGTACTGTACAATATAAATAAACAGTATTATATTGGTCGGCACAATACGAAACAAGTAATGCGCTCAACTTCGACTACGCTACAACTCCGCTCCGACTTCTACACTTTTGGCGCATTAGCCCGCAGCCCGCAGCCCGCAGCCCGCAGCCCGCAGCCCGCAGGTAAGCGCGAGGCTAGTCGATTTTAATGAATTTAATGATGATTTATTCATTGCCTCGTAGCCGGCCACGCTGTGGCGGCGGCGCGGTCCGATTCAACGAAGATTAGCCATGAGCGACAAATTGTATACTGAGAAGGACATAGGAGTGTTGTTTGTTATATACATTACATTCGTGCGAGTACATTACATTAAAAGCGGTGCGGGAGCGCCTTTTATGATATTCAATACCCGTGGCTCAAGCTTTAAATTAAAGACGATCTGACTTCCGCGAACTCTCTTTGAAGTTTGAACAACAAAGGTTACTTTGAAACGGACGATTTGCACATAGGAAGTTGTCGTTGTCACCCTGAGGGCACTACGCACGTTACGTTGTTTGCATAAAGTTGTATACCGTCGTGTATCAAATCATGCGCATTATTGCCTAGGTGCTGATAAAGTATTTACATGCCCTACAATAAATAATGCAAATAAAATAAATTACCTTGGCATTATCTTGGATGAATCACTCTCATTCAAACCTCATTGAGAAGCCTTAGTAAGTGGAGTCCGCAAGTTAATTTTTGTCTTTAATAATCTCCGCCATATTGCAGATCGAAAACTTATTAAACAAGTTTACCGAGCCCTATGCGAATCCATTTTGACTACATTGCATTACACCTTGGGGTGGAGCAGGTAAAACAGGGTAGTTCCACTGCGCTCCAAAACCCATTGTTCTCAAAATTTTAAAGTTCATACATTGATTCCACTGCGCTCTAAGAATTTTTACGTAATAAAATAATTGAATATATGAGTTCCACCGCGCTCCAAGAAATTTTGAGTAGAGTCAGCAAAAAAATAAATTTAGCATGAAACATTATGTAAATAAAAAGAAATACCCATATCAAATATGATTATTCAGTCATAATCACAACGTCAAATCTCATAATCAAATCTTATTTCATATATCAATTTATATTTTTCAAATCTTATTTCATATATCAATTTACATTTATATCAATTATTATTACTAACCGTCGAAAGAGCACAAAGAGCGATACTTAAAGTATCAACTTTCTGTCCTTTTATTTTTTCTACAAACCTCCTCCTTAAATCATGTGGAGTAATATCAGTTCGACAGTTATTCATAATGAACATTGTACCTAATTAAACAACACGCAGCCCTCCCATAATGTCACTGAAAGCGCTAGCAAAAGGAGGAAAAATTACGTTTGCCCTAAACAACTAGATCGAAAACATACTTTTTCAAATAAATTTTACAGTATCCTTGGTCCTTTCCTATATAATAGACTAGCTACTGCCCGCGGCTTCGCACGCGTTGTCTCTATGGAAAAGTTTTGAGGTTATTTCTATCCCATGGGAACTGATTTATAGGATAAAAACTCGCCTATGTTTGATTACAGGGTTAGACTTACCAGTATGCAAAATTTCAGCCTGATCCGTTCAGTAGTTTTGGCGTGAAGAGGTAACAAACATCCATCCATCTATACATCCGTCCATCCAAACTTTCGCATTTATAATATTAGTGTGATTAAATGTGTTAGCCGATATTCATTCCATAAATTATAATACCTAGTTGTAAGAAAAAACTTAAGGATACACTGCAATGTATGATATGATAAATGATGACACAGAAAATTTATTGACCGTTTCAAAGTAGGCCAAAAATTTGTAAACACCCTTATTATTTAAACTAGTTTAGTGTAGGTAGCATAGGTAATTATTTTAAAGTATGCACCATTACTTAATTTATTTGTTGTTAGCGCTGATTTTGCCTGAAAACAGGTTTTTACTTAGTTCAGGCACACGCATTATTTAATAACATTAGAGTTTAATATGAAACTCTTTGTTATCCTTTTAGTCCTAAGATATTTTTTAATAAGTTATTTTTATTTTTTTATTTATCATTTTAAATATGTACTCTTTATTTCCATAAAATAAATAAATGCACACATAGAAAAGGTCAAATTATAAAATTAAACACTGACACGGAAATAAAGTAATATTTTTGATATCTGTCGTTTCGGTATGTAGATGTGGTGCTGCTGCTGCGCCCTCAGGGTGTCGCATACAACCAGCGCACGCCGCACAGTAACGATGGACGGCGCTAATCCGTCGTTACTGTGCATCACGCTGAGCGAACATTTTTTGATGTCTCGGTTGTAACTTTGATTTGTTTATACCTAGGTACTTTACCTGTAATTTTGTGACACAGAATAAATACCTTATAGGTAATTTACTTTTTTACTTATTTATTTGTTTGAAATTATTTGCTGATCATTTGTTTATTGCTGCGGAGTCCAATAAACCGTTTTGTACAAATTTCCGACAGCCGAGTGTAACAAGGTTTGACTGTGATTTTGTAATAAATCTACGATCCTTTTAGTGGTGGAATAGGATTTTTTAAAACTAGCTAACCAATCGGCATATTTGATTTGCCATTCCGGTAGTTCTCTGACTGAATAAATGCTTTAAGATTCTATTTGACTTTACCTACCTGCAGGTTGAGTTCCGATAAAATGAAATATTAAAATAATGAAATCAACCAGCAAAGTTGTATTTCTCTGCTTTTCGTTTCACCGTCTGCCCTCATCACCGCCCAATCTCAGAAAATTCTTTTCTTTAACTCCCGTGGTTTCGCACTTGGCCATCACCGCCCTTCTCAAAAACCACCCTGTATAGTATGACTGCTGGGCACCTCCCATTGTTTATACTACATTTGCTTTTTTTGCGCCTGTCTGTGGAATTCAAAATGCTGGTTCCGTTCCGTGGAAGAGGCAGGGCAGCAGCTTCCCTCCTGTTTTTCTAACACCTCCACTGCGATCGCCAAGCGAGCTGATGGCAAAGCGGGTGACACCGTCAGTACTGGACGCTTGTGTGCTCATAACCCGTCGTATTGTTCCCTCAACGACCTGCACTGCGCGGTGGGTATGCCTGATCTTGTGCGCCGCTAAGCTCCATCGTACACGAATATCAATTCTGCTACAAATTACAGGGGATAGGAGACTTGAAACTTGTTCCTTTCTCCCCAGCTTTACTTTAAGCGAGGGTACGGCACAACCCTCTCTGCAATAGGTTATCCACAGTTTAATGACCTTTTGTTGTTATTTCCAAACGATTTACGCTGCTGCGCCCCTGGGATTCGGTAACAAAAGAATTTACATTCTCCAATTATGCGAGCGAAATTTCCGATATTGGTTTTATTCTGCTGCAAATCACGTTCCCACGTTTACATTATTCGACTGAAAGTAACGCTGTCGCCTGTTTATTGCCTGGCCTTCTTACGATTAAGCAAATGAAGAGATCTTATTGAAATGGCCATTGAATCAAGTCTCTGATCTGTGCGCAGGCGGTTAAATATATTGTGTATTTTGTTTTTTCCAGTAAGTATTTTAGAAGAGTGCTTGGTGGCTATACTCTCCTAAGAGACGTAGATTCATACAAATTGGCACGTTCACACACATTGTTTTTCTGAAAAGTCCCCATTGGATGTGCAGGCAGCTGATGTTAACCCTATCACTGCCCAGGTTCAACCAGCTCGAATATGGCAAGGTACGTCCAAGGAAGTTTTACTTGGTATAAACTTTAATGTGTGTTGGATGTTGACCTTGTAAGCGTATAACATCGTCAGTATTAATATTCTCACAAACTGATTCTGAGATTAAGGCGAGTAAATTAGCCGGCAGCTGTATGTAACTGTTCATAAGGATTAGTTTGTTCCGAATCTTACCAAATTATTCATCAAGCTTTTTAATTTAATTTTATTGTTATAGAAGAAAAACGTAATGTTACGCCATTCAATATTTTTAAAAATTCTGTCTGTGTACACTATAAACAATAAAAATTAATTACCTAGTCAATGTCGTGTAGGTACCTAATTAACTGCGAATAATATCAATATATACCTACATAAATGATTCCGTAAATTGAACGCCGATGCGGCGGCGGCGGCGCGCGGCGCGGCGGGGCGGGACGGTCATATTGGATATTTTGTCGTAATTATACGCAGGCGTCGCATCATATCTGATAGACGAGAATAATGATGCCTGCTAAATATGTACTAATTACTAGTGCCCGACCGAACCAGGATTTACACTCAAAACCGAATCTTCGGCCTTGGTTTCAGTTTCTGCCGAAACCGAATCTTCATGAAACATGGTGAAATATCGTGCATTTTTACCACAACGCCAAACAGTTTTTGGCTTGGTGTAGGTTTAACGTGTCCATCGGCGTATATCATAACTCTCAAGCGGATGAACCGATTTTAGGGTTCCGTAGTCAACAAGGTACCCTTATAGTTTTACCTTGTCCGTCTGTGTGTCTGTATGAAGTCCTGTATATCCGTGGCGTAACTAAGATAAACTTAAATAGCAGTGAATCTTGTGGTTAATTTAACTGGCATAAAAGTAACTGTAACTACGTATCCGTGGACTAAGTGATTGAGACATATCGTGGTGCCATACAACGTGTACCTATCTACGATATCTTCAACATAATCCTATATAATCACCATTCGACTACACCATTAATAACAGTGTCCCTAGGGTCTATGGTTTCTCGAGGTTTTTTATTCCTCGGGTCTCGAGAACTTTCGAACTTGATTTCTCGGGACGGGACTACCCAGGAAATCGCGATATTTTCATTAATACTTATTTTTATTGTTTAAAATTGAAGGAAAACTTCGTCAGCACTCCTAATTCGCCAATAAAATATAACAATCTTCAACTAATAACTTCAAATTACATAATGTCAAACCAAATAAAAAATAAAAAATCGTCAATCAATATACAACGTCAAATAATTTCAAAGTCAAAAGTTGTTTAATGACAAAGAAAGACAATAAATGTTACCCTTTTGGGGACCCCCTTCCATTTGGAACTATTGACAGTTATAATGATTCGCTTCTAGCTTACTTAATTTTTAAACCACTTCAAAAAGAAGGAGGTTCTCAATTTGTCAGTATGTTATTTTTTTAATGTATGTCTCTTACTTGATATCTCCGCCTGTGGTTAACCGATTTTACTGATTCTTTCACTACTGTACAGAGAATGATCCCGAATTGCTCCCATAAAAATGTTATTCCCGAGGGATTGGTATTTATTAAGTAAACCTTAAAAAACCACATAATTCTGTTGAAAAATCACGACTAGCTCCAACAATTTAGGTGATATCTTCGCCAATTCATACTAGATTTTTATGTTTCGTTGATGTGTAAAAGTTGATTTTTAAGTGGTCCCATAAAAGTCTGTCTCGAGTAATTGATGACGTGCGCCGGAAAAACATCATCACATAATAATTTTCACTGGTAACTAATGGTTTCCATGGCAACGGGCGTGGACAAGAGGTCTACCTACAAAAACAAATTACAAAGCTGACGGATAGCAGATCGCATAAAACGAAGGATGATCGATCCGTTCTCTTTTGATTTTGAAAGGGTTGGCGTCGTTTAGTGTCACGTCCAAGGCAACGCACGTTGCTAACGTGCGTTGCTTCGGACGTGACATTCAGCAGCAAGGTTGTTCATTCCGTGCGATCCGTCTACCGAAACTTCGTGTTTCAAAGTAAACTTTCTTTCATTCATGCGTTATCAAACTAAATTCGAATCAAATTTTAACTAGATGTCGCGACTAGAAGAATTTGAAGTCGTTTTATAGTTTTTTAGAACACGCCAAATTATTTCTGATGAAATCACGCCCGATGATAAAGCAAAGCATTCTTAGCATTGCCTGACAGCCGGCTCCTTATTTTTCGGTCTTATTTTGACGCCCCGTGCGACTCAAAACAAAGACTTAAACGAAAGTAAATTCTCGAGTTCTCGTATGTGTGTTCTCCAGTGATGTGTCGTTAAGCCTCTCGACAAAGTTCATGTCCAAATTCTGTTTCTTTGTGACTTTGCCATGCAAGACTGACCGGAAATGTATTAGAATATGAACAAATATTTAAAAGAAAAAAATGCGTACAAAGTCGCTAGAAACAGTACACTTAGAGCAGGTTCACATTAGGTCGGACCGACAGTTTTACCGGAACACTGATACGGTTTTGTTGGGTCCGCCGAATGTGAACAGCGCTGTTGATAAACATAATTTGCCAATATACATCCGACACCTCTGTCGTTCCGGCAAAGCTGTCAGTCCCAGCTAATGTGAACCTGCTCAATTCCATTTTACTGGTCGTAACTTCTGGTTGCCGCATATTCATTTTGATTAATAACTATGCATTATGTTACCTACTTTACAAGCTTTTGTTTTGGACACTCTTAAAAAAATGGTTGGCTATAATAAAAAAATAAAAATTAATTGCTGCTTTGTAAATGCATCACTTGAGAAAGACTCAGTTTATATCTTATCTTGATCTAGCCGTAAGTAAAACGAGAAGAGAATACGTAATACCTAATGCCCAGAAAATCGGACAATTTGGGAGAATGTTAGGGTTTTTTCTGTGGGATTTTTTGACGGGACACTCACTCTACGTACCGTGCCGCGTTGACGAAAGCTCTTGAATTTGTATATTGATTGGGTATGGTGTTTGATTAGATCTGATGTTCTTCATAAAGCCAATAACTGATGAAATCTCTTTGAATTAGCTACAGTTAGCGCCTGTCCATTTCCGGACGGACGTTACATCTAAAATGGAATCTTATGAGATAAATTATCTCGAAACTTTTTAAATCGGTGTCTTAGAATAAGCTTGTCAATGCCTCTCTATATTCGCGCGCGAATCACGGTGTGACTTACCGGTTAAACTGCTAAGGCCCTCTACATAGGCACGCAGAAAAACGACAGAATACGGAAACGAGGCGCGAACGCTACGCGAAGCCGAAGAATATGCGAATCGGATCCACATTCATGGTTCGCGGCTTCACGCGTGTGGAGAAGGTTTAATGGGATGATTGGTTGGAATTGGAAACTAAACCCTACTGTGTTATGTATGTGTGTCTGCTAATTTTTGTTTTATCAAGTCCTTACTGCTAGTGATTTTGTGCGAACTTTGTTTCGTCAAATACTTAATTCCACACTAGGCTGGGGTGTCGTTCATTACTTACATTACCAGCGTCAGGTCAATAATGAACGATTTGCTGATGAAAGAAGATCCGATTTTTTTTCTGTCACCTGCACAACGTTGGTCGATCAAAAATAGTTGCTTTATCAATTATCATTCATCGATGAACTATAATATGTCCTTGCCAATTTATTGATGACCAATGATTAACGACACTCATGGCACATCAACCCTGAAACGGGTCTTGGCCTCCGAAAGAACGCCAAGCATTTAACCCATAGTTGGGTATTAGGCCTCCCGAAGTTGGCGCCGTCTACCAAGTCCTGACGTGGTACAAACATCGGCAGGCCTACCGCCGCGGCCTGGCGTCGCGGCCTGGCGTTGCGGGGCGTCGTGTCCATTGACGCCCCGCGACGCGTCCTATGTCGGCCCACCTCGCACTGTGTGCCCCATAACGCTTCATTTCCAGAATTGAGTACAGCATAGTTTACCTTGCAGAATGGATGACGTTGAACTGAAGAACATCAAGCTTCAGTTCCCGTCGTCGCTGCGGCTGGCGATCAATGAGGTCGATGCGATCGATCAGCGCGTGCGCACCGACCGCGGCGACATCGTGGTGGCCGTGCAGGGGGACCGCACCAAGCCCGCAATACTCACCTACCATGATATCGGGGTTAACTGTAAGTACACACTTTTAATTCTTGTGGAGTCACTGCAATGTTCCCGGCCTGTCGACACGGCCGCGGCCCGCCGGCATCCAAGTTGAGAAAACATTAATGCCAACTACCCGAACCCGTCGCGCCGCCGCCGCCGGGCCGCCGGGCCGCCGGGCTGTGTCGGCGGAGCGTCGCGCGTCGGAGGAAAATCCCAGGAAACCTAGAAAATAAAAACTTCTCAGACTGTACTTGAACAAGTCCAGTTTAAAATGTAGTTTACCCCTAATACCTACTCTTAGGTACCTGAGAACATTTTGGTATTTTATATTCTTGTTTATTATAGCGCCTGACGACAGTATTTTTTTGCAATTTGATGTTGATATCTTCAGTAAAAGTTCGGGTATTTTCTAGGATATTCAGCATAGTAAGACGGATAGAGCTATAGGGTTGCGTTTAGATAAGCAAGTCCAATAAAACAGGCCAAGTGCGAGTCGACTCGCATACGGAAGGTACTGAACCTTCCGTACCATCGAGCAAAAGTATTTTGCAAAAGAAATTTAAAAAAGGTATTTCTGATGCATCGAAAAAAGCAAAAAGCCAATATAACGCGGCCAAGTACTGATGTACCTACGCGCCCGACGTTGCATAACTTTGGGATCGGTACTCAATGGCATGGACGTTGAGCGGATCTCCTTAGTTATTAAATTTATTTTATTTTTATTATTTGCTGTTATAGCTGCAACAGTATACACTCAGTGACAATTTCAACTGTCAACCTTTTACGGTTCATAAGATACAGGACAGACCTCTGTCTAGAAGAGATTTGGTAATAGGATCCGGTTTTCACTCTTTGGGTACTGGACCCTAAAATCTGACTTCTATCTACAAAATGTATATTTATGCCCTTTCAATATCAACAATCAATTTAATTGCCCGCGTTAAAATTCCCCGTTGTGCTAGTTATTACCACGTTTTGTCGTCAAAGCATTATAAAATATTCACACGCTGCAAACGGAATTTTTACATTCACATGTAGGTACATCGTCGAAAGTGAATACGTTAACCCTAGAGTAGGCGCGCTTTTCCATGGAACGTTTGTGGGCGCGTTTGCCGCCCATGTATAATCAACTGTTTTGCGAACATATTGTTTAAAACAACTAGTTTTTTATTTATGGGATTTAAAACGAAATATTAGCTGCTAGAAAATAAAAGATTTATTTATATTATAGGTAACTAATTATGAGGCACTTTGGATTAGAATCATCTTTGGAAAATAATATTTATTGTAGGAACATGTTTTTCTTAATCTGCATAAAGTTTAAAAAAAAACTTATAATAGAATAAAATTATGTGTCATTGTCTTCGCTAGTATATTTTTCAGCAAAACAGCCTTGGCATGGCACAGGTACACACAGTATTATATTACACGGATTTCACCCTTTTTGGTCCTCCAATTTTCTTAGATCGCGTATCTTCCTTGCCTTCTTGAAGATGAAGTTTGGTCTTCTGGTGCTACAAAGCTAGAGATTTGGTTCCTCAATAGTACAGCTGCTTTAGGTATAATAAATCAGTAGGTAACAAAATGATTAATAAAAACTACATAAATTCTAGTTGTAGTAATACGCACAGTAAATAATTTTATTTACGTGAGTAGGCGCATCGTGACAAAATTTGCCGCAGCGCGATACCCAACCACAACATCCCTCTTCCCGCGGCCCCCGCTCACTGATCGAGCTTAATTTACGACACAGCTCGTTATAGAATACTGAAAAGCTTGACCTGAATAGTTGTCAAAATAATTAAGTTCGTTCACCAAAGGCGGCAAAATTGACGTAGCGCGCCCACTCTAGGGTTAATTCCGAAGAGCAGTCCTGGTTCATGTGACTATTGTTCGTTTTTCCAATATTGCTCGTTTAACTTTTGCCTTCCGCTTGGAAAGGTGCTTTTACTTCCGCCGTTGTAGTATTGTTATGCTCATTAAAATGTTTTCAACATCGCTCTCTAGTCTAGTACCGACGCGTCTATTATTTTCCTGTTTTGAGTTAGTTTTCTTTTGCAATAAATATCTTACAACGACAAACCATCGGGTTGTCAAAGATATGGGTAAAAGACTAGTCCAAAAGAAGATATAACATGATTCTAGGTCAACGGGAAGTAGGTACCCTGTAGGTTTTGGTCCATGGCGAGAATCAATTTTTTTTGGAATGAACAACAAATTTACGGTTTCATGATTTTTCCCTTTATTTGTGCCTTGCTTCTTACTAAATTTCATGATTCTAGGTCTACGGAAAGTACCCTATAGGTTTTGTGTGCATGTGATTCCCTTGGCAATTTCAAAATATTTGGTCATAAACGACTGTAACTTTTGAGTGCGTTGACTTAGAATTTTTATTTATATCATGGCTCCAAGAGGTAACGGACTTGAGTATTTGACGTTAATTTCATATCGATACGTCTACGCGTTCCTTAAAAAAGGGGTTGACAGACGGACAGACAGACTGACAACAAAGTGATCCTCTAAGAGTTACTGTACGGAACCCTAAAAACTAATTTAAAATATCATAATCATTTCCTTTTCTATGACGGCTGTAAAAACGCGACCCCTTTGTGTGCATCTCCACGCGTAGAGACGAGACCCCTCGTCATTAGCTTGCCTACGTTTTCAGAGGCTAGCAAATCTGAAGCTCTGGGAAGATCTCATTAGCATAATAATAATAATGTCCTCCTAGCCGAATTTTGACCACGGACGCGGCGGCTAGCCTCATCGGAGACAATCCAGATGCGCAGGACAAACTATCGTGCACAAGTGTGTGCGCAAACTCAGGTGCACTCTCTATTCCCTTTCTCATTATCCGATGGGACGGCAGACCCACACGACCAGGGAGAGGTCAAGCGCAGGACCAACGGCTTTACGTGCTTTCCGAAGCATGAGGGTGACTCCGGGCTGATAATTGTACCCAGGACCTCATAATGAGCGGTCCGTCTGTCTGTTCGTCTGTCAACCCTATTTTCTCAGGAACGCGTGGACGTATTGAGTTGAAATTGACGTCAAATACTCAAGTCCGTAACCTCTTAAAGCCGTGATATAAATAAAACTAAGTCAACGAACTCAAAAGTTACAGCTTTATGTTTTTGATATGATGACAGTTTTATGTCCGAATATTTTGAAATTACCAAGGGAATCACATACACACATAACCTATAGGGTACTTCCCGTAAACCTAGAATCATGAAATTTGGTGAGCAGCAAGGTCACTGGAGCACAAGTATAGGGAAAAATTCGAAAACCATAAATTTATAATTTATTCACCAACGAAATTAGTTTTAATGCTCGCCATGCACCAAACCTATAGGGTACTTCCCGTAGACCTAAAATTATGAAATTCGGCAAGAAGCAAAGCCATAAAGCACAAATAAAGGAAATAATCTGAAAACAGTAAATTTGTAGTTTATTCACAACAAAAAATGCTTTTGATTTTCGTCATGGACCAAAACCTCTGGTACTACCTCCAAACCGATACCTTTCATTTGATACCCCCCCAAAGTGGGGTAGCTCCTCTTTTGAAAATTACCAGCCCCCCCTCCCCTTTGACCATTTTTAAAAAGTGTCGTTTTACAGACTTCTGTATATTTTTCCTGTAAAATATAGATCTATTTTAGATGGGTATTTTTTCGACTATTTTCAACATATTTCATATAGTATGAAATCTACAGAAATTTCAAAAACTATTTTGTACAAACAAACCTTTTATTTGATACTCCACTTGACTTTGTAGGTCTCTTTTAAAATTTAGGCATCACATTTTGTATGGAAAATTTTCATGTTCATTTTTCATTTATTTTCTTTTTTGTTTCTTTATATCTGTACAGGCGCACGAAATGTATTATTATTTTAAATTTCAATTTAATAGCTGCGGTAGTTGCTTAGATATTAAAGAGGGAAAAAAGGACAGACAAAGCGAGACCATAAGGGTTTCGAAACCGATCTTCTAAACCCCAAAAATAGAATTAGAAGACGTGACAAAATCGTTTGTACAGCATGTTAAAGGCTGATTGATATAAATTGTATGAATAGAAATGCCGAGCTCTTTTGCGGTTTACAAATAGTGGTTCGTGGAATCGCCGGGAACCGAGCTGTCCTGTGAAGTGGAGACGGTCTGCATCGCCGTAATTCCGTCCATTACCGACAATCATGTGGTCTATTGACGGACCTCCTCGCTCCAGTTCCGAGCGGTTATTCAGAATGCCTCGTTCCTGCCGAGCTATTTGTTCTATTCATTCATTTTGCCTGTGTTTTATTAAATTCTGGTTTACTTTTTCTTTATGTCGTTGTTAAGTCAAGTGCTGGTTAATATGGAACGATTAATAATGCCACAAAATTACTTTCAATCCATCCATACTTATATTATAAAACCGGTAGGAATTCTGTCTGTCTGTGTGTTAAATTTTCGCCTCAACGGCTGAACAGATCTTACTGAAATTCGGCAGGGATGTAGTCCGTATCCCTGTGATGGACATAGGCTACTTTTATTACGGAAAAGTGCGTGAGAAGCCGCGCGCAGAAGCTAATGAGGAATAAAACGAAAGAAAAACCAGTTTGTCGCAACTCTTTAACCATATTCTATGAACTCATGTTCTCACAAATACCGATTTGCTTACAAACTGTAACCAATCACTAAATTCAACGAAAACCTATCACGTCAAACATTGCGGCAATAAAAAACCAACATCAAAATAACATCCCGTTAGTCTACCAACACCGTTGTACGTATAGTATACTCTCACCATAGTAGGTATATAGTTCATAACTAGTTTAATTTAAAGGCCTTATGAACGGTTGCTTGCTCTCCGTTTCATCTCAGCTCTCAAGTCGGAGAGGATGCGATTGTAATCGGGAGCAAGTCTGAGTGTCCGACGAGTTAATAGGACGATTTGAGATATGCCATTTGAGAGGTTTGCGAATACTGATATAATTACTGTGAACGTCTTTATTCAACGCTAACTTTATGTGGTACGTTACGAGCTTTATTTTATAAGTATTTTCTAAGTTCTACGAGCAATTTAGCTAGTTTTGCAGTTAGGTCGTTTTATGAACCCATGCTACAATCAACGTTTGGAGTCAATCTACATTAAGTTGATATAGTAGTTTTAGCGTGAAGGAGTAAAAAACATCCATCCACAGTAACATCTAACATCTTTTTCAAAGTTTCGAGTTGCTTGTTGGATTTGGGTGCTGCTAAATTGCTCGTAGAACCTAGAAACTACAAAGTGAGAACAATTGAATGAACGCCGCAGGCCTAACGTCACCTAATACCTTAACTCGTGCTTTTAACTTTAACGAAGTCTTGCCTGGCTTCGACCACGTCGTCGCAAATAATTAAGGCACCAAGGTAGCACAAACTAAGATGTCTAGTCAATGAAGTTAAGGAAGAAAAGCGAGAGAACGGGGGTCTACTTGGAAAACGAAAATAGAAATTTCCGATTCATTTCCGACGACCTCTGTGGCGCAGCGGGCGAAGGTCCGCCTGCGACGCAGGAGGTTGCGGGTTTGATTCCCGCCTCGGGACAAATGTTTGTGCGATCTGCAGATATTTGTTCAGGGGTTCTGGATGTTTTTCTATGTATAATAAAAAAATATCTATCTATGTAGTGTATTGTATTATGTATATCAGTTATCTAGTACCCTTATCACAAGCTCTGCTTAGCTTGGGGCTAGATAATGCTGTGTGAATTGTCCAGCATTATTTATTTATATATATATATTTATTTATTTTCAAACAAACCAACTCTTATCGCACGTGCAAGTGCATGAGATTAACGCGACTACACGAAAATAAATCAGAAATTTTGATTTTAGTTTTGACGAGTATCCCGCCCGGGAATAGCCTCTCCCTATATATTATATAAAGCGTTAGTATAGGACCGGCGCGCGGCGTCGCTCGTCCTTATTGGCCTGGATCGTATGAGCGAACGATGCGATTTCGTCGCACGACGAGATCATCAGAAATCACATTTATTAGCCACATCTAAATAAATGTGAATTAGAGTGTCCTAATTGAAGCTTTATACGCTCGAAAGAGTAGATTGTGTACACCGAAAACTATATTAAAGCCTTATGAACCTACCAGAATCACAATGGTTTGAACGGTTTAAACAGTTTTTGTATGGCCACCTTAATATTTTATAATACCTATGTAGTTATAGCGGTAATAGCCTTACATACCCTTACAAAAATTGAAATCTATCACGGTTTAAGAGATAACTTAGAGCAAAAATAGACAAAAATCTTTAAAAAAAAAATTTTGTATGGGAGTCTCCTTCAATTTTATTTAATTTTTATACAGTCAGACTTTATACATTTGGATAGAAGATACTAAAACAAGTAAAAATTGTTCTAACCTAATGTCTTAAGGGGGCTTTTACATCTCGGCGCAACTTTTTTTTTTATTGAACGCACCGAGCGGGCGGCGAGCTACTCAAGCATAACTTCCTAATGTCTCGCGATTGAACTGACATAGGTCTGGCCTGGCCTCGATAAGCGCTCGCGCGGTACTGAGGGTAAATTGCCGGCATTCGCCGGCGCATTGAAATATACAGGGTTATTGGTAATTAGACCGGATCCTTTTAGGGGGTGATGGGGGAGGCCATTTGCAACTATTTTGACCCTATATCGTATTATGCAAAAGTTAACCATTTTTGAGATATTCGCAAATTCTTAATTTTTTGGGAAAACCCTGATTTACGTCTTCAAAATAAAATTAAAAAAAAAGTGATCATCCAATTCAAATTTTAGTGAGTGATTTAGATAGCCTGAAGTCTAATTATTAATAACCACTAACACAATCGTATGAATCTGTACCCATATGGAAGCTAAAGGACATGTTTATAAAAACAAAGTTTATTTTTTTTGTAAAGTCCTTACAAAAACCCCATTTAAAAAAAAATACTCCAGTGAATTTGGTCGGCATGTTATTTAAAAAACATCTACACATCTTTAGCTATCCAAAGAGGTATAAATCAATGCACTTTGTAACATAATTGCAGAAAAAAGGATAAACCATAAGCAGGTAGGTCTCCGAGAGTTTTTGCCTGAACATGCATCGGTAGAATGATTATTATAAAATAAACAAATAAGTTATCTAAAATTTATTCTATTATTATTTATTACTGTAGAAGAGAAAATGAACTACTATTAACAAGTAATTGTTATTTGAAAAAACAAAACCAATTGGTGACCGATGTTACCCTCCATACAAAAATGTTCAAACCCCTTTCTTTTGAGGGTCTTAATTGGTCACGCGTCATGATGCCCACCGCGCCACCTATTACGAAACCCCATTATCATTTTCATCGCGCGTCGAAATCGCATCTCTCAGGCGTACGATCGTTAGCCCATTAGGACCATATCTAAGGCTCATCATAATAATTATATTTTTATAATAATATTATATAATTTTTTTCGTATCTTGCTTGTAACCTGGGTACCTACTCTTTGTATTCTGTTTCTTTGTATTACTACCTCGGCTTGTATCGGCATAATGCTGAGAGAGGGACCTTTTTGGCCTATGTAACACAATCACTAATTTGTATCTGTTTTCTTTTATTTTGTTGTGTTTCCTTTCCCTATAATCCTGTGTGTTCATTGTATGTTTAAATAATTGTAATGTGTTGTGTTATGTATAGTCCAGATAAATGTATTTTCTTTCTTTCTTCTAATAACTACATGCATGTTGAATTGAATACTGCTACCTATAGTCGTACCCATGTCTGACCACTAATTATACCACACAATCTGACGCTCCATCAATGTCAATTTGCATGTCTGGTGGTTTGCCAGCGCCAATCGAATAAGTTTTCATGTGTTGAATTGGTTGCAAGACTGTTTTTCAGATTCGCCGTGCACAATATAATTTGGATAGAGGACACTTTTACAAATATATAATGTCACCTAACATAATGTCCTAAAGCGTCAGGATGCTGAGATTATTCACAGATGAAAATATCTATCGCTGCATAATAATCTTCAAACACCTATAATACTTCGTAAACGGTTAACTCTCAGCTCATAATAAACAATTACTGATAGTAATATACTTATTAAAATTTACTATTTGATTTTTATCCGAAGCTATCTATGTCCCCGGGATACCGTCTACCTCCCTGCCAAATTTCATCGAGATCCATTCAGCTGTTTGGGCGTAAAAAGTAACAGACAGACAGAGTTACTTTCGAATTTGTAATTCTAGTATAGATAAATATGTTAGTTTGGATAAAGTTTTTTATTTTTTTAATTAATAATAGGTATAAGTTGTATTTTTTATTTTTGGAAAATGTCTCACTTAAAAAAGGCGGCTGCGATTTTTAAACTTCAGCTTTTTGGTTGAAAATAAGTTCCTGTTTACGTGTCGGTAACTCCGCAGTTATCTTTGATCGATACACACTGAGTATACTCCGTCATTCTCCTCCGATATTTGTGGAAGTAATTCCGTCACGTTCAGTATCAGGTCGAGCCATCCCTTTAGCCTCGTTTGTTGCCATTACTTCTGAACAGCTATCAAATCAACTTGGGTTCTCGCTACATTTTCCATTTATTTTCATTTTATTTTCTAAAATATTTTCAATCAATTTTACACGTACAATTTCGACGCTTCTCTGGGCAATACCTACATTTATTATCTGGTATACTAATATCATAAAGAGGAAAGATTTGTATTTTTGTATGTTTGTAACGAATAAACTCAAAAACTACTGGACCGATTTAAAGAATTCTTTCACGATTAGAATGTTACATTATTCCTGAGTAACATAGGCTATATTCAGTTCTGGAAAAAATTAGGGATCCCTACTAAAAATTCAAAAATGTAACCCAAGGTGTAAAACAATTCGCCCTATATTGGCTATCATCGCATGCGCTGCGGAGATTATTGATGATAGAACAAAAAAATGTTCTACAATATTAAAGAACAGGGTTATTCCAGTTTTCTCCCTTGACAAATCCCCCTTAAGGCACGCCCCCGTGCCTCGGAAAGCACGTTAAGCCATCTAACACCGGCATCTAGCACCGAATATTTCTTGCTAGAAAAGACCCAATAACACAAGTCTTGGGCCGACCCGGGATTTGAACTCTGGACCACGTTATCAGCGGTTGAACACGCGACCGATAAACCAACGGGGCAGTCGGATAAAAGCATAAAATGTCCTGGAACAGAAATACTAGAAACATTTACTCTACGTTTATCCCAATTTTTTTTTAAATAAATGTCCACCCGTGCGAAGCCGGGACGGGCCGCTAGTCTTTTATAAATTGGCCAGCCAAACGGTTACCTACTGTGCTGTCGCTTCGGTTATTGCTTTCGATTTGCCGCAAGAGAGCAAAGCTAAACGAATTAAGGATCAATTACAAATCTTCAACTAATTTTGCAGAAAACTACGTACGAGTATTTGAAGTAGGTTCAATCTACTTCTCTCATCGTAGTAGTACGATGAGAGAAGTAGATTATATTCGGCTGTGTGTATTTTTTTATGCATGTTCGTCGATTTCTCCGTGAATTACGGACCGATTTAGAAAATTGTTTCGCTATGGTGCCAACATTTAAATATTATTCCCGAGGGATTCGTATATTTTGAACGAAGAAACTTAAAAACAGTGTACAATTAACGGTTTTAGTTTTCAAAACAAACAAATTATTATAATTAAATATTGTATTGTCATCAATGGCCAAGACAAATGGAAATTGGCTAGGAGAAGCATACGCTGAACAAAATGGATTCACATCACTGTAACACGCCCGTCATCCCTGCGGATTTCAGCGTAAAGTAGAATATTTTAAACACGAGGCCTTCGCGCGAGCAGAGAGCCATGGGAATTCCATTCTGGCTCGACGCACTCTCGATACAGGGCCACGGCTGTACTGCTGTCGATATTTAACATGATTTAACCGGCTACCATTTGAAAATTGTGTAATTAGAGTTCCTGGAAAACCTATAATATATTTGCCAAGAGATTTTGATCAATGGTTTAACAGATTGGACAACTAATCCCTGTTCTAAAATATAAACCCAAAAAGCATTAGATATTTGGGTAGTTATAACTTTTAAAACGATCATGATTCTGAACACTCAAGTTCTTAATACCGGGATATTTTACCATGATCACAGTCAGACAATAATGAGGGTAAATCTGTAGGTATATCTGCCAATTAAAACTCACTCGCAGTGACTTTCGTGATAATGGCGCATGCAACTGTGTTGAAATAATGGTAAATCAAAAATTGACTGTTGCCCCCGGCCAGGTGGGATGACAACCTGCGAAAGACTGCAGGCTGATGCTGGATGTGGCAAGCTGAAGACAGGGCGCTATAGCGCTCGAAGCTCATAGAGGAGGCCCATATCCAGCAGTGGACTAACATAGGCTGATGATGTTGATTGACTGTTGCGTCCGAGGTCCGGCTGTGAGAGCAATGGGAGAAAAAAGGCAAAAGATTTTAAAGCGAAAGTAGTTCTATTCTTATTTCGAGGAACAAAATAGGCATGTACTTACGTTATCTGTCTCTACCGCTAAGATTTCCCCAAGGCTCGAGCAAATGAAAAAGTTTGCTCTCAAAATAGGCACTTTATTTTCCACTAGACGATCGCCTCGCGGTTTCACCCGCGTAGTTCCCGTTCCCGTGGGAATTCCGGGATAAAATATAGCCTATGTCACTCCCTGAAAAGTAAGCTTCCTAACGGTGAAAGAATTTTTCAAATCGGTCCAGTAGTTTCGGAGCCTATTCAATTCATACAAACAAACAAAAAATCAAACCTTTCCTCTTTATAATATTAGTATAGATTTACGGTGATAAAATATTATACGATGGAAATTTCAAACACGAATGAATATAATTTTATTGTAGTTGTACTAATTATATGATTCTGCGTGAAACGTGCTCTGCATAGATGATTTAAATATGAATATATATGTATAATAGATATGTGATAACCGAGGGGCGAGTCTATTTGACGTTACTGACGAGACGTGATCGTGACGTCTTTTTATATGGGACTCGACGATCCCCTTGCGGTTTCACCCGCGTAGTTCCCGTTCCCGTGGGAACGAAAAGGAAAAATATAGCCTATGTCACTCCCTGAAAAGTGAGCTTCCTAACGGTGAAATAATTTTTCAAATCGGTCCAGTTGTTTCGGAGCCTATTCAATACAAACAAACAATCAATCAATATTAGTATAGATATATATTATATATCTATACTAATATTGATTGATTGTTTGTTCGCCAACATATTATGTTGGCGTACTGCTGTCCGCACGATAAAGGCGCTGTACCAAATAGTATGGAAAAAGGATACGTCACGATAACATCTCGTTACTAAAGTCAAATACAGACTCACCCCTCAGGACTAATGTGACTATTACGACCCTATTTCATTTGGGAAATATCCCTCCTAGGAAATAAGAGAAATTCTCTTCTAAAATAAAAAGATGCTATTAATAATAATATGTTCATTAAGTTACTAATTGATCGGAGTGAGCGAAGTTGAAGGAAGATACACCACGATACACCGTCAGCCATCAGGAAAGCGAAGATGAAGCGGTGCAAACGAAGCTCTATTGTCCATAAAATAAACAATTATCTCGGCGGCAGCTTGTGTGATCTGGCCGTACTGTGCAATACTCAGTTCAAGCTTAACTTTGGAACCGTTGATTTGATGTCAGGCCCAATCTGTTAAAAAGTTTTTAAAATGTAATCCAATATAAATTGACCTACGAAGTCATAGGAAATCTACCAAATGAGAACTCTTCTTAGCTGGAAATTCTGTTTTCTTTTTCTTTTTTTATTATCTCGAACACTGTCCGTCCATGCTAGAAAAAAAAATGAATCAATGAATCAGTACTAACGAGTAGCCTTTTGTTACGTGACCACTCTCGATTAATTTTGTTGAATTAGCGATGAATTATATTAGACCGGTCCGTGTCCGGGCAGGGCCGAGGCCGGGGCGGGCCGGAACCCCCGCTCCGGCCCGAATTATTGCTATTGAAGAATATTTGACGACAAGTAAAAAAATGCTGTAGGTAGGTATCTACTTTAACTTAATTGACTACGCAACAGGAATTGTTCATGTTCTTTTGATTAGGTACCTACCTAATTAATTAGATAGGAACCTACGAAAACATAATAATATTTAATATAACTTACCTGTCATCATCTTTGAGCAAACTAAAAACCCTTAAATTTGGCTTCGTTTTTGAATTGTTCGCCCCCCCCCCCCCCCCCCCGAAGAGAACGTTAGTATGCGGGCCCGGACGGACGGGACATGCATCATGCACTGTTTCATATAAACTGCTTCATACAAAATGTATGTAACGTTTCAAATCCGTGCACGCCCCGGACACGGCCCGGTCTAATATAAATCTTCCCTCATCTTTTTCCAATCTTTGTTGGAAAAAACTAACGATCGATGAAGAGCCACATCAGATCTTCACCAAATTTTTATGAAACCACCCCCTAGAATACTATTATACATTTACCGAAGGCTACTTTTTAAATAAAACCAATTTATTATACATACTATATATTTATTAAACTTTTATAAGGATAACATAAATTACTTGGCAAACCTCTACCTTTCCAAAAACTAAAATAAAAATCTTTATTAAAATCAACATTAGTCTTAAAATAAGACTAATCTTGCGAATCTTGCAATGTCTAACATTTTTTCCTCAACAACAAGTGTTATATCGGCGTATCGTATCCTACGAATACGAATAAGGTTACAGTTGCCAAACAGCAACTTACAGGAGACGGTTTTTTCTTATTATTTCGGAAAGTTTCTATTATGCGTGTATGAGTTTTTGTAAAACATTTTATCATGTTTTTAGCTAAATTATCATGAAGGTTTCATACCTATATAAAAAAACATTTTCCCTAGTTTTTGTCGCTTAACAGTTCCGCGTGCAAGTTTCAAATCGAAGCTATTATAAGCGCCTTTGTGGAGGTTGCGGGTTCGATTCCCGCCTCGGCACAAAATTTTGTACAACTAATACCGCTGACTTGTCAAAGTTGTACTGCTGAAATGCATCAAATCGCTCAAAGTCATTCGAAAGCTAAAACCGAGTTCGTATGAAACTGTTGTATTGCTGACATAGGTAAAGTACAGTATATAATGTAAAGCGATATACGAAAAGTAGTGTTTTCGTAAACTATGCTAAACTCATCCTAGGGTTTCTGAATGTTTGATTCAAAAAAATAATTAGAAAATAAACGTTAAAAATTCATTTCATATAAAACAAGGTAATTCAGCAATCATTTAAAACAATAATACAGGTTATGAACTATGAACACTAAAGTCATTTAGAGTTATTTAGTCAGTTGTTCCGCGATCAAGGCGCATAATGTGCGAAAATGTGTGGAAAATTGGAAAACTTATAACTCAAATCATAGTAAATAACCCGTTATAAATGAATTTAGTGCAGTTACACACAGTGTTAGTTAAACATTATAAAAATAATGTTTAATTTGCCCTATTTTTATTCGCATAACATTCGTGTGCGTTCTTGCGAATGCGAATATTGAAAATCTCGCGAATGCGATTATTATGTACAGCAACAAAAGAACCCAGCGTAAGGATCTTAGGTTATCATTGTGCCAGGCCTACCGCGCATCGATTTTGTGCCGCGTAAGTCGCGTGAGACCTTCATCGAAGGACGTACCTACTAGCGTAGATCAGCTAAGTTAAAATATA
Source organism: Eupithecia subfuscata (assembly GCA_963564075.1). Taxonomy (NCBI): domain Eukaryota; kingdom Metazoa; phylum Arthropoda; class Insecta; order Lepidoptera; family Geometridae; genus Eupithecia; species Eupithecia subfuscata. Next base: position 7,028,303 of record OY751096.1, on the reverse strand, counting down.
TGCTACGGTTTTGTTTTGTACCATTGTCATATTGCGGTTAAGCGTTGTTTTATTGAAAATTTACGTTACTACTGCTTCGTTTACGTTTGTATAGGTACCTACGAACTTACTTGAAATGCGATAACGCATAAATTTAGTCCATTTACGTCAACAGAAATACGGACAAAGGCGATTTAAGAGAAAACTGACTAAATGGTTAGGTACCTACTAGAGAATTGCTTTTATGACATGAAATAATGTAATGGAGTATTGTGATATTAATCGTTAGGTGTTTTGACAATTTGTTTTTGAATAATTAGGGCAATGTTATTTGCTAAAATATAAATTGTAGTTAATTTTAAAGCATTTTGACTATAAAAATAAGGACGTTCTCATAGACATTTTATTAGACTTTGAAACTGTTGTACTTATATCTACATTATCATAAGTATTTATGTGATTGATTATAAATACTATATGAATTCAACCTAGAAATATTCATACTTCTCTAGGATAGCGTGAGATGCGTGAATCTTATAGGTACAGCTACATACTTATCTATAAGACCTTACGTCGTATCTTATTGAATGAATAAATTTGAATTTGAAGGCACGTATCCTTTCAAAAAGACAACACTGCATTTCTAAAATATTTTGAAATATGTATGACTATCATCATCATCATCAACGCATCACGCAACCCGACTTCACCCACTGCTGGGTCATCATCATCATCATCATCATCAGCCTATATTAGTCCACTGCTGGACATAGGCCTCTCCTAATGAGCGCCATAGCGCCCTGTCTTCAGCTTGCCGCATCCAGCATCTGCCTGCAGTCTGTCGCAGATCGTCATCCCACCTGGCCGGAGGGCGTCCTACACTACGTTTGCCGAGTCGTGGTCTCCACTCAAGAACTCGTTTACCCCAGCGGTTGTCGGTTCTTCGCGAGATATGGCCGGCCCACTGCCACTTCAGCTTGCTAATTCTTTGAGCTATGTCGATAACTTTGGTTCTCTGTCGGATGTATTCGTTACGAATTCTATCCTTCAAAGAGACTCCGAGCATAGCTCTTTCCATAGTTTGCTGAGCGACTTTGAACTGGTGGACCAGCCCTACCGTGAGTGTCCACGTCTCAGCTCCGTAGGTCATGACGGGTAGGACGCACTGATTGAAGACTTTCGTTTTCAAGCATTGCGGTATGGATGACGTGAAGACGCGACGTAGTTTCCCAAACGCTGCCCAGCCTAGCTGGATCCTCCTCTTGGCCTCCTTCTCAAAATTATTTTTACCTGACTGCAGAATTTGCCCAAGGTAAGTATACTCGGAAACAATTTCGAGAAGGTGGCCATGTACCGTACACTGCTGGGTATTATATATTATATATATAGTGGTGTCGCCTGGTCGACGTTTGAGGGGTGGAGTGGGTTATGGAGTTAATGTGCGCACTGACCTGGTCTCCTGTTCTGCTGGTCCTGGTTGTCCAGCAGCTGGGCGTCTTGGAAAGGGGTCCACACTTCACACTGGGTTCACGACGTCTCCCACGAAACACGTGTCGGCAAGTCACCATAAATCAAGCAGATTATTTACGCGCGCGGAATACGCGAAAGTTTTATCGCGGGTTTTACAGCGGGTTATAGGTATTTAAATTGTTTGTTTTCTGTAAGTTTTTTATTTGTTTTGCGGAGATCGCTAAGGCGGATCGATAGCGGTGAGCACAGCGGTAGTTGAATGGCGGCGGGAAGCGGAAGTTCTTCTTTGACAGGCGTCCACTCGTGTCGCTTGACATTTGACAGCAGTCGTCCTGACATTGACGTTTCTATGTGCGCACAATTTGGGATAAGGGAAGTTGGACTTGGGTTGGATAGATGGCGTTACCATTTCTTCCCCCCCTTGATGTGTCAACATAAAAACACATTCATAGATGAGATCAGTAGAAACTTGAGTCTCATAGCAAAAAAGAAAAGACTGGGATGAAACCCAATTTCTCGTGTGTATTAAATTTAATAAGCGGTAAATAAAGCTGAGTTCTGCAATAGAAGTTCTAGGCAAAGATAATAAGAATAAATGAAATTTTTACTAAGGATAAGCGGTGTTACGTTGTATTGATAAATAATATGACAAGAAAATTAACTAATTTAAACTATTGTCGCGGAAGCGGACATATGCGGACGGCCGGACGAATTAAGGTCGTCCCTTTCGCGGTTCTAATCGTGCATGTGCGAACTATTCCGTCCTTAGACGGGTGAACTTTCTCAACAATAGCTAATGGCCAAGCTAGACTTGGAACATTGTCCTCTATCACAACCACGACAACTCCGGGGGTGATAGGTGCTGAAGGTGTATTCCACTTCTGCCTGACCTGTAACTCATGTAGATATTCTACCCTCCACCTTTGCCAAAAGGATTGTACTAATTTGTCTAGTAGCGAATGCCTTTGAAGAAGGCTAATTATCTCTGACTCTACGTCAGGCGCGGGTAAAGAAAACAGCGGTGCAGTATGAAGAAAATGACTAGGCGTGAGAGCTGAAGGCTCTGCGGGGTCTGAACTCAGCACTGTCAGCGGTCGCGAGTTAAGTAAGCACTCTATCTGAGTGAGAACAGTACAGAGCTCTTCATATGAGAGAAGTTGCTGTCCGATCACGCGGTACAGATGTGTTTTTACTACCTTAATCATGCTTTCCCAAGCCCCTCCCTTATGCGGAGATCTAGGGGTTATAAATGACCATTTTAAACGGCTTTCAGCTAGCTCTTGTTCTAATTTAGGACGATATTCGTCGTTCAAGAATGTGTATAAATCGCGCAAGTAAGAATCTGCACCCTTAAAGTTTGTTGCGTTGTCCGAGTATAATACTTGAACAGGACCTCGACGCGCAAGAAAACGTTTTAGAGCGGCTAGGAAACTAGGAGTACTGAGATCCGTAGCAACTTCGATGTGCACCGCCCTTGTTGTCAGGCAGGTAAACACGCAAAGATAGGCTTTTTCCCTACGCGCTCCACGACGACGTATTGGAGTGTAAGCTACTGGTCCTGCATAGTCCAGGCCAGTGTGTGTAAAAGCCTTTACTGATTGGCGTGCGCGACAGTCTGGCAAGCTACTCATCAAGGGGTAAATTGGACGCGGATTTAACCTAAAACAGGTATTACATAAGTGTACTCTTTGTCTAACTAAGCGGCGTGCTGAAAGAATCCAAAATTTTTGTCTGAGAAGCGACATCAGCAATTGTGGACCTGCGTGTAGGTATTTAATATGAAAATAATCTATCAGCAAATTGACAACATGGTCACTGCGCGGTAAAATCAGCGGATGGATCTGGTTGTAGTCCAGACCTGAATTAACAAGACGACCTCCTACTCTAATCAGACCGTTATCGTCTATGAAAGGCCTAAGCCTATTAAAGACACGAGAGCAAGGTTGACCCTTGTGAATATTGTTAAATTCTTCTGCAAAATATTTATTCTGCAGGGCAAGAAGCAATTTATTTTCAGCGTACTGAAGCTGATCCGCAGTTACTGCAGTAGTAGCTCGGCGCGGTAATTTTTTTGCGAACGTAAATACGTATACGAGAATGCGAAGTAATTTAGACCACGAGGATACGCACAATGCGGTGTCATAAACTATGCAGTTAGCGGCGGGCGTGATTACAGCGGCATGTGTGAACACCTTTTGATCGGGTATATCATCGACGGGTTGACCGTCCAGATCACGGAGAGGCCATTGATCTGCGTCGAGTATTAGCCAAGGAGGCCCCTGCATCCATAACGGATGTTTGACTAAATTTCTGGGTGTCACACCACGTGACAAGCAGTCAGCGGGGTTAGTCGTTCCTGAAACATGATAAAAATGTTCGGCTGGAACATTTTCCGTAACTTGTACGACGCGGTTAGACACAAAAGTCTGCCACCTATGAGGTGAACTTTTGATCCAGGACAACGCGACCTTGGAGTCAGTGAAAGCGAAAGTTTGGATCGGGTGACGTTTTGCGAAGTTGTTTATTATTGTACGTAACAGTTTAGCTAATAAGACTATTCCGCAGAGTTCTAATCTAGCGATCGTCAACGGCTTCATAGGCGCCACCTTAGACTTAGCGCATACCAGGCGAACTGTGTTGCCACTGGCTGAACTAACATGTAGATATACTACTCCACCGTAGGCATGTTCGCTGGCATCAGCGAAGCCCACTAGAGTGGCCTGGCAATCAGTAACCACTCCAAGATGGCGCGGTATGCGCAACTCATTGAGAGCTGGCAACTCTACGCTAAACTGTTCCCATAATTTGATAATATGAGGCGGAGGCGACTCATCCCAATCCAACTTTAATTGCCATAGCTGTTTTATTAACAGCTTGGCGAAAAGAACTGCGGGGGCTACAAAGCCCATTACATCCCATAACCGTGCAATAGTAGATAAGATGGAACGCTTAGTGCACTTCTCATCTGCGGGTGGCGCTATTTTATAATAAAATACGTCATCAACTGTAGACCAACGTAGACCTAATATTTTGTGTTGCACTGATTTATCAAACTCTACCTCAGTAGGCAACTTGTGCGTATCTGGAATGTTGTCCAATACAACTTGTGAGCTACTATTCCATTTGACTAAGTCCCACTGTGCGCCTTTGAACAATGCGATTAGTTGTGTGGCGGCGGTAATCGCTTTCTCCTCGGTATCTACTGAAAATACAACATCATCCATGTAACACGACGAAGAGGCAATATCACTCGCGAGCGGGTACTTGGAGCCGTCGTCGGTAACCAGCTGTTGTATCGTGCGCATTGCATGATACACCGATGAGGCTAAGCCGAAGCAAACACGCTTGAATTGATACAGCGTCAGACGATCTTGCGGTTTGAATCTATAAAGAATGCATTGATAGCGACGATCGCATTCCCTGACGCCTACTTGTAGAAATTGCTGTCGGCAATCTGCTGTCATGGCAACAGCGAAAAAGCGGAAGTTGGATATTATTTGAAATAAATCACCCTGTAGATTAGGTCCGTGGTGTAGTATATTATCGAGCGAGATTCCAGTACTGGTTTTGCAGCTAGCATCTAACACTACGCGGAGACGTGTTGACGTCTTGTCCTCACGGATGACACCGTGGTGCGGTATAACGTATATAGGCGATGAGTCATCGGACATACCTTGAGGTGCGGGTGTAATATAGTCTTTCTCCAAGTATTCCTTAATCACGCCATCATAAGCGGTTCTGAAGCTAGGTGAAACCTCTAGCTTTTTTTCAAGACACAAAAAGCGCCGTCTTGCGACTTCATAGTAGACGTGTGCGCCGACGTTAAAATGATCGGCGGCGGCGCGCCGGCCTGAAATCGGCGGCGGCGGCGTGATTTCGGCGTGAAATCGGCGCGTAGGTATAAGTAATAAATAAATAATGCTGGACAATTCACACAGCATTATCTAGCCCCAAGCTAAGCAGAGCTTGTGTTATGTTATGGGTACTATACTAGATAACTGATATAGGTACATTATTATAATTTTCGAGTACATTAGGAGGTGCATTTCGAAAATTCGAAGTTTCGTAAATTCGAAGTTCATAGCCTTTTTGGCCATTTTTTAAGTTCGTTGGTGGCCACAAATTCGAACTCTCTAATTTTTTTGTTTCGATTATTTACCCACGCATACAAGGCACCTTACGCAGTCGCGGAACGCACGCGTTCTATGAAAGAGTGAAATGCGACCAGTGTTGAAGCTGAGAGAGTTTTCTCAGCGGCTGGCTACATTTGTAACCGCCCGAGGAGCACTCTCAGCGGCAAAACGCTGGATGCCCTAACTTTTTTAGGGGTTTATTATCAACTAACGTAAAATGTAATACATTTAAATAAGTAAATGGGAGTCAGAACACTGGTACTTTATTGGATCCCGTAACTTTCCGTATCGCAACAAGTCTTCGGTTGGATGCAAGAAGATGTTGCGCGCCTCATCAATGCCAATGCAAGTGCGGTATTGCTGTCGTGTGCAGCTTGATCATCACGGATTATCGTGTAGTAGGGCCGCCGGTCGGATATCTCGCCATGCCAGCCAGCGACATCATCCGGCGAGTCTTTGTCATCGCTAACGTACCAGCTATTCTCAAACCGAATGGTCTGTTGCGTGACGATGGTAAGAGGCCCGACGGTATGACACTCATCCCATGGGAGTTGGGGAGGCCCATCGTGTGGGACGCTACATGCGTCGACACACTAGCGCCTTCCCATGTTCCGAGGACATCCGTGAGGGCAGGTGCGGGGGAAGATTTGGCCGAGGATCTCAAGAGGCGCAAACATGCAGGTCTCGACAGAGCCTACACATTTACTCCCCTTGGATTCGAGACCTCTGGTTCTTCTGGTTTCACGTGACCCGAGAGCTGGTGAGTATCTGGTGCAGTGCATCAGCATAGGCATACAGTGGGGCAATGCAGCCAGCCTCTTGGGGACGCTTCCGACTGGTATTGATATGGATCATTTGAGCTACCTCTAGGCCAAGCACGGGGATTATTATCTAGGGTAGAATAGACATTATCGACTTCGCATCGTCATACATTGCGTACATTATAGAAGTAAAAGGATTGACTTTCAAACAATTTACGCATTCGTTGACAAAAGTGACGTAATTTTTCTCTATTCTACCCTAGACAACAATCCCCGTATCAATCCAATCAATCCCTGCAGTAGATTGTTTGCAACAGTCTGTAGTTATCTCATTTGTTTCAATTGTAATTATCATGATCTGTGATAATTACAACAACGTAAAATTATAGAAGTAGGTTAACCAGTTCTCTGCCAGGCTTCAGCGATACGACTCGGACGGGCGCTCGTTGCATACGTGCAGTGCAAGCGCGTCGTCGGTGACACTTAATGTGTGTAGGTAATCAAAGTATTTTCGTATGTTTTGGATTAGGTAAATCACTTTTCCGATTCTAACTCTATGTATAAAGGGACAGGAGAATAAAAGTTACATTTTCTGTCTTAACTTCGAACTTTCGAAATTGAGCTTCCGAATTTAGAAAGCCAATTACGAAATTGAAAAATATTTAAAACCCTGACGTTTCGTACCCCTTACAGTGTGTCCTTGTGCCTTTGTGGTAACTTCGTAAGGTTTTGAAAATAATTAAATGCAATTTATGCAATATAAATTTAGTCTGAATCTTTCTAGTGGAATTTTCTTGATATCTGATAAAATTTATTTTCCTACAGTGTCCTCTGCAAGTTTATATCGGCACCTGTACGGAATTAGAAAATAAATATTAATTTCTAATAATTTCTGATTAATTGTCCTAATTTCTAATTCCGTGAGCACCTGTATCTGTCTGAATCAGCGGCGACTTTTGATACCGTTCAGTTCGCGGTGCCCTTTGACATCGCGGCACCCTTTGACATCGTGGCGCGGCGCGGTTTCTTCTTTGACTACAACTTGGTTGTAGGTAGCAGGTGTCAGACAATGTAATAATCAATCAAATAAGGGAGTTTTCAAAGCGTCTAAAAGAATACGTTCCACGCCGATTTCACGCCGATTGGCCGATCGGCGGCGGCGGCGTGGAAAATTTGCCGGCGGCGGCGGCGGGTCGGCGCGGCGCACACGTCTACTTCATAGGATTGACCTAGTGAATATACATCGTCACTAAATGGTAGGCCCACAGTGTACCTGCCAGTAGCGGAATCGCGGGTTGTAGTATTTTTATAGAATTCCTCACATTCTACGTCAGCGGGGCGCAGAACACAAGGCGCGAGTGGAGGCTCTTCGAGCTCCCAAAATCTTTTAATAAGATTATCTAGACTATGCTCCTGCACTAGGCAGCATGTCAGAGCTTGGCGGGAAATCATTGTAGGTACAGAACCGATGACCACGTATCCCAATACCGTGCGTAATGCTTGCGGTGCGCGAGTGAAGTCGGGAGCGCGACTAGTATCGGGCAATAAAAGGTGTGCGAATAAGGACGCGCCTACTAGCAAATCAATGTTTCCAGGCGTTCCGAAGTCTTTATCCGCAAGCGGTAGACCCTGCAGGTGTGATAAGACAGATGTGTCCACTACAGCACTAGGCAATGAGTCAGTAATTTGGTCGACTACCAGCGGTGAGATGCTAAATTTAACATTTTTATTAAAGCGGGAGTGAAATTCTAAGTTAACCGAACTTGTGTCTATGTATTTTTCCGCACCTCCAAACCCCTTTATAATAGTACGCCCTGTTTTATGTATTTGTATACCTAGCATATCACAAGCTTCCTTGGTGATGAAATGCCTCTGCGACGCACTGTCCAGAAGCATTCGCAATGAATATTCCTTGCCCGCGCAATCGTATACAAATACCTGAGCGGTAGCTAACAACACCGTAGTAGCACATTGCTTGCTACGTGCGTGGCTCGCTAGCGCAAGACGACTAGGCGCAGCAATGGACGACGTCGCGCATAATGCTACGTCTGTTCGTTCGCTTGTAGTCTGGGACGGCGGCGGGGGCTGCACAGCTGCGGCGGCGGCTACGGGTGCGTGTTCGGTTCCCGTATTGAAATGCAAAAGACTGTGATGACGGGCCTTACATGTGCGACAAGTCGTGTCGGACTTACAAAGTGAGATGCGATGCTTAATACTAAGGCAGTTCACACACGCGCTGTTTTCCTTGACGAACTTAAAACGTTCGGCGGGGCTTAATTTATGGAATTCCGGACATTTGAACAAATGCTGGTGCACTATATTAGTACACAAACATTTCTTCTGCTCTGTGGTATTGCAATAAGCATGATATTTTGGCGCTTGCTTATTTTCTTTAGACTGTGTGCGATCAGCTTTATTAGTTGGGGCACGCTTACTCGTGGACGGTCCACTCTCAGTTGCGGTCATTGTGCGCTCAAAAACCTTTGCACGATTTTTTATGAACAATTCCAAATCTTCAAAGGTAGGGATTTTTGTGCCTATACTTAACTCGAAGGCGCGGACAGTACCTGAGTCCAGCTTCCTCAGTGCTATGTGAACGAGGATTAGCTCGTCTAATTTCTCTAAATGTAAGTTATTTAGCGCGCGGAATGGACCTAAAAATTGTTCATTGAACAAATCAAAATTATCTGCGGTAGCTGAATTTAATGTTTTAAAATCTAACATTTGATTCAAATAAGCGGAGGCAACCATTCGCTTGTCTTCATATTTGTCAACAAGTGCTTGCCATATTAATTCATAATTTTCTGCACAGGGTGTTATGCCTGCACAAATGTTTTCTGCCTTACCAGACAGTTGGCCGACTAAATAATACAACTTTTCAGCATTGGTAAGCAACGGATTGTCATGAATGGTTGATTTGAAACAGGCATAAAATACTGGCCATTTCCTGACATTGCCTTCGAAGCTAACCAATTCAATAGGTGGCAATCTTTGTGGAGCCTTTGTTAGTGTAGTGGGGCCTATCTTGTTATCACTGACTGATAAAGCAGAATATTGAACATACTGTCTTTTTATTCGGCTATATATTTGCTCAAAGGCAACCAGACATTTATAGTCAGGTTTTGCGGTGGGATTTACTGCTAGGAGACGCGTGTTGTACTCATCTAACAATTTTATGAAGTCTGTGCGCAAGGACTCAATGTTGGCACTTTCAGATAAAAAGTTTTCTCTTTTGACAATATCGGCTTGTATGTTTGATGAGGAGTCATATATGCTTTGGATAACTTCAAAGATAGCCTCGCGTTTAGCTTGTATGATTAACAGCTTGGAATCTTCTATTTCAACAGGCTCTTTAGCGGATTTTGACATTTTGTTTAACTTATAAAACAGCAAAATAAGGAAGTTACTTCAAGGTACAGTCTAGCCAAGGTGCGCGCGACCTCTCTAATATGGTCGGGTTATACTTCTAATGGTATGATCTATTTTAGCGATAGCAATTATTTTATTCGTTATATTTCAAAATGCTAATATTTATCAATACAACTGCGTAAACACCTTTTTACAAAAAAAGAGGGCTCAATGTGCCGAGATGCGACAAGATTGATGTGATATAATTGGATTCCAGACACAAGCCGTGTCTCCAAACCACGTGTTTAGGTATAAATCTGACAATTTTATAGCAAAAATTAATTGAAACAGCGGGAATACAGATAAAAACCTGTAACTTAGGTATTTTATGTATATTATATGGGTAGCGAGCGGGTCAAATATATGAGGATGGATGTAATATCCGGCTCGAAGGACCAATTTTATGGTGTCGCCTGGTCGACGTTTGAGGGGTGGAGTGGGTTATGGAGTTAATGTGCGCACTGACCTGGTCTCCTGTTCTGCTGGTCCTGGTTGTCCAGCAGCTGGGCGTCTTGGAAAGGGGTCCACACTTCACACTGGGTTCACGACGTCTCCCACGAAACACGTGTCGGCAAGTCACCATAAATCAAGCAGATTATTTACGCGCGCGGAATACGCGAAAGTTTTATCGCGGGTTTTACAGCGGGTTATAGGTATTTAAATTGTTTGTTTTCTGTAAGTTTTTTATTTGTTTTGCGGAGATCGCTAAGGCGGATCGATAGCGGTGAGCACAGCGGTAGTTGAATGGCGGCGGGAAGCGGAAGTTCTTCTTTGACAGGCGTCCACTCGTGTCGCTTGACATTTGACAGCAGTCGTCCTGACATTGACGTTTCTATGTGCGCACAATTTGGGATAAGGGAAGTTGGACTTGGGTTGGATAGATGGCGTTACCATATAGTATTATATACTGGTCTCCAAACTTTTGTGCCACTCCACGCGGTCCTGCGCCAATGTATGACTATACAATCTCATTATAAACTGGTGTTTTATTATAATCAACAGGCCTTCGTTTGACCACAATCAATTGGTTGCCATAGTTTTATATTTTTCATCATAACCACTTAAAATCGGCTATTTTTAACCCCCGGCGCAAAAAGAGAGGGGTGTTAAAAGTTTAACGTGTCTGCCTGTGTATCTGTCTGTGATTTCGTAGCTCCCAAACGGATGAACCGATTTTCGTTTTTTTTGTATCATAGATAATTTTATCACGAGTGTTTTTAGCCGTGTTTCATGAAAACCTGTCGGAGGGTATTATACAATTTTTAAGTTTGTCCTTGTTGTCTACCCCAGTCATTGTCTAGCCTCCGGCCTCCGGTCCTACAGTAGGACGAAAGTCGTGGGCACTACACAATGGATTTACATCATCAGCAAAAATACAATACAATATAATCTATACTAATATTATAAAGAGGAAAGATTTGTATTTTTGTATGTTTGTTACGAATAAACTCAAAAACTACTGAACCGATTTCAAAAATTCTTTCAGCATTAGAATGCTACATTATTCCTGAGTAACATAGGCTATATTTATTTCTTGAAAAAAATAGGGATCCTTACTAAAACTTCAATAATGTAACCCAAGGTGTAAAAAAATTAGCCATAAATTGTCTATCATCGCATGCGCTGCGGAAACTATTGATGATAGAACAAAAAAATGTTCTACAATATTAAAGAATATATAAATATCTACAAAAAAACTAAGCGATATCATATGTCCAGCTATTGTAGTCATGTCAGTATAACTATTTTTTTACTTTTTTAAAGTTGATAGAAATACTGACTAAAGTCTGACCATGTTATCCATACCTTTGTATTAATCCTTAACCAAATAAATTATTTCATAATTAAGACTGTTCCAGTACCTGTCGAATACTTTTTGAATTATTCAAATCGGACATTCCATTCAAATGATATTACGAATTTAAAAATGTAAATCTAAACAAAATACTATTAGAAAAATAAATGACGCCGCACCCGGGCAACGCAGCGAGGGAGGTAGGAAAAATAATAATAATTAATTTCCTCCTAGCCGAATTTCGACCACGGCGGCCAATCTCATCGGAGACTAGCCAGATGCGCAGGACATATTATAGTGCACAAGTGTGTGCGCTGCTGCGTGGTGCCCAACTCTTCCCGCGGGTGTCGTAAGAGGCGACTAAGGGATATCCACCGGGAGCGGGCACGACCGGGGAGAGGTCAAATGCAGGACCAACGGCTTAATGAGCTTTCTGAGGCGTTTCTTCCTTATTTAACACCGCCAATCTCTTACTCCGGGCTGCTACAGTGAATTAGTTTTCCCCCTTAAGGGGGATTTGCAAGGGGGAAAACTGGAAGTCAAAAAAATGAAATCCAGTTTTCCCCCGTAAGGCTAATCTTCAAGGGGAAAACTGGAATTAATTTTTTTGACTTCCAGTTTTCCCCCTCAAGGGGGATTTCAAGGGGGAATACTGGAATAACCCAATATTTCTTGCTAGAAAACACCCAATAATACAAATCTTGGGCTGACCCGGGATTTGAACCCGGGACCACATTATCAGCGGTTGAACACGCGACCGCTATACCAACGGGGCAGTCGGATAAAAGTTTAAAATGTCCTGCCACAGAAATATTAGAAACCTACGTTTATCCCAAATTTTTTAAAAATTAATTTCCACCCGTGCGAAGCCGGGACAGGCCGCTAGTAATAAATAAAAGTTAGTTACATATAATACAATACAATTATAATCCAACGTACTAAATAGCGCAGCCGACTGAACACATCGCACATCATTAATATCCTCCAAATTATTGAAATGCTACCGTTTAAATATTAATTCTACAATCACAATTGGTATTTACATGGTTTATGCGGTTTTACGGCTGAACGAATAACGGATTCTCCGTACGTATGCGAACAAAAAGCGGAACCGATTCGACGCTTCGGTCAAAGATTAACTTTATCTTTTATTTATTTCTGCAGTCTCATCTAAATAGTAGTTTCGTAGCCCGTTTAATATTACCTAGGCACGTAGCTGGTTGCGATGGATGTACCCACCCCACAACCTTGTTGTGCAGGAATTCCAAAAACCTCTTACGATTGTGTAATAAGATTCGAGTTGAATACAATCGTACCAACATCATAATCAATGGTGTAAAACAGCTGGACAAATTTAAATGAAACATTGCTAAGAACTCTCCAGAGAAGGGTGAGTCTATTTGACGTTAGTAATATTCAGAAGCCCGTTGTGGTTTTCCTGATCCTTTTGGTGCTTTCTTTGTTTTGTGTATGCCAGTGGCCTCCAGGAACCCGTTGTGCAAAGGCTTTCCCCAGTGTGGCATATTTATCTCGGTCTTCTGCAACATTCATCCAGTTCTTTCCGGCTGTTTGGATGATATCATCGGTCCATCGTTTTCTAGGCCGTTCTGTTCTTTTTTTGCTGCTTGGGCCTCTCCATTGAGTTGTTTCTTCAGATCTTTGATCGCTCGATCACAGTCAGCTTGATCACCATACCAATGGAACGGAAAACACCCCTATGTTTGCTTTGCGGGGGAGATGTAAACAAACTACCCATTGTGTTCCATGCACACACGGCCAAACGATGGGGAGGTGAAAGGCATCAACCTGCATCTCTCTCACGTGATTAAAAAGAAAACGCAGTACGCCCATAGTCTATTCAGTTCAGTTTTAAAATTTCTTTATTAACATAATAGAATATAATATTACAGAGGACTAGTGTAGATTTTATCCTAGTGCTTGTAAACATAACTTTTGACCTGTTTTTAAGCTATACTTGGCTTATTAAAAACTTGAGAAGATTGCATTAATTGCATACGATCTAAGGTATAATAAACATAAATATATGAGATTCAGCAATAGCTGCCAACATAAATGGAGATAATGAACATGTATATTTTTTGGGCAATAATACACTTAATAGGCTATAACTTTAAACAATAAGAATGATAGAGTAAACTAACAGAAAACTATTACGAAACTAATGCATAAGATAATAATTTATATAATACAGGGTAGTTGTGCATTACTTTTGTCAAATGTTCACGGACTAATTTACGAGAAATAAGCAGCCAGCAACTCGAACAATAGAAATATTTAAAACAAAAGAGCTCGGCTGGTTCTTATCTCTACAGTGTCACAACAGTGTTGTAAGAGGTTCGCGCAGCAGGCGCGCGCGCAGAGCACTCAACTACCGACCCTATTTCTAGGATAGGAACGGGTCAAAGTCGTGTGAGCTTCTAGCAGTAGTACGTAGGTGACTGTGGGTTACACTGCACCCGGCTATTCATCGCATTCAAGGAAAAGGTGATGGGGTAATTTATATCGATTGTAGGTGTCGATAAAAGGTAAATTTTTCTTGCGAGTTTTAGCAATATTTTTTATATGTTTATTTTTACTGCGGGGGTTACTGTATAAGTAAAACTTTTTTGAAAGTTTGTAAATGAATTCAAATAGGGATGGAAAGCCAATTTTGATGTGTAAATTTTGGAGGTTAGTACGAAAGGGTGTGTTGTAAGCATATTTGAGAGCTTTGTTTTGTACCACTTGTAAGTTTTTTAGATTGGAATGACACGTGCTACTCCACACTGGGCAAGCATAAGTGATACAGGGGCGGACTAAGGTGCGGTAAATATTTAATTTCATTTTATTACTCAAGGGGGAGCGTCTATTCAATATAGGGTTTAGGGAATTGAAAGCTTTCATGCCAATAAGCCTCAAACTAAGGGTGTTTGCAGTCCAGTTCAGTTTTCTGTCTAGGATGGTGCCCAGATATTTGACGCTGGGGCTCCAGGGAATAACATGGCCATTGACTTTAATGGTTTTATTGGGGAAAGAACGCTGTCTCGAAAACATTATAGCTTCCGTTTTAGATGCGTTCATTTTAAGCTTCCATGTTTGGAAGTAAGTGCAGAGGCCGTCTAAGGAAAGTTGCAGACGGTCGATTACTAAGTCGGTATCGGTAGATGTAGTATACGAGGCGGTATCATCAGCAAAGCATGCCAGGTGAGTGTGTGCCTGAGTGGGTAAGTCATTCAGGTATAATAAGAATAATTGAGGGCCGAGAATGGAGCCTTGGGGTACTCCTGCAGGTATGTGTTGGGGCGATGAACAAAATTTACCTATATGTACTTGGAATGAGCGCTGATCAAGATAGGATTTGATGATTTTTACTATAGGTGTAGGGACTTCTAACTTCATTAGTTTGTGCAATAAACCCTGGTGCCAAACAGTATCAAAAGCTTTTTCAATGTCAAGCAGGAACATACCCGTGGACTCCTTCTTATTAAGGCCTAGACTTATTGCTTCAGCAACGCGAGCAAGTTGTTGAGTAGTTGAATGTGCTCGTCTAAAGCCGAACTGCTCGTCAATCAGTTTATTACTAGAAGCACTGGAGAGACGATGGTAAATAACTTTTTCGAAGAGTTTACCAAGGCCAGGCAACAGGCTAATTGGACGGTAACCTGAAGGGTTGGTCGGGTCCTTACCCGGCTTATGGATGGCTATAACCTTTGCAGTTTTCCAGATTTTAGGGAAATAGTGCAACATAAGGCAGGCATTGAAAACCTTGGTAAGCAAAACAATACCCTTTTGTGGCAAGTTCTTGATGAGATGATTTGTGATCTGATCTGGCCCTGGAGCTTTCCGGGTTTTAAGGCTAAGAATATGTTTTCTCACTTCTGATGGACGAGCTAGTGTAATAGGAAGATCGACAGTAGGTAAAACCTCTAGAAGTTTGACCGATTGTTCAATACTACCTTCTTCAACACTCACCCAGTTGTGGGTCAGCATCATGTTATCGCAGAAGGAGCTGGCTAAGATGTCACATTGCTCTTTTTCGTTTGAGCTTTTTGTGCCATTATTAGTGCTAAGTGGCGGAATGGTATGTGGAGTCGACTTCAAACCTTTGGCTATGCGCCAGATGTCATTACTGGGATTATCAATTCGTTTAAGCTTGGACGCCCACTGGTCGTCATTGTATGATTTAATTGCGCAATCGACATCACGTTGAATTTGCTTGACTTCCTGATTTAGCATTTTACGGATGGTAGTATCTGGTTCTTTGGCAGCGTATCTGCGGAGACGGTTTTTAGTTTTGATTTTTCTTTTAATACACCTAGGTAATGCGCAGTTCCAAGGTTTAAGAATGGTTGTCGGTATACTCGAATCTCTAGCTGTTATCATTTGTTCCTGCAGATGCGAGATAGCAGAGTCGATTTCGTCCTTCGTTTTATAAACATTATTCGAAAGAGATATTCCATCGTTCAAAATAGACCGATAGCCATTCCAGTTGGCTTTAGCGTAGTTAAGTTTAGTAATAGGCTTACGAGAAATTTTAGTCGAAATTTGGACCAGGACTGGCAAGTGATTCGAAGAAAGCGAATGGATTGTCCTAATGTCATCAACTGATGGCATATTTTTGCTGAGCAGAAGGTCAGGAGTAGATGGATTAAGTTCCGTTCGATAGTGCACCAAGGTAGGTTCGTCCGGAGCATGTATTATGAATTCGTCATGTAGCATCAATTCATACAATTTCCTACCGTGGGTGTTCATGGGGCCAGGTGACCAATAGGGATGTTTGGCATTCAAATCACCCATGACGAGTAGTCGACTACCAGCCGCCATGAGGACACTCATGTCACTGCTAAGAAAAGGTAAGTTGGGCGACTGGTAAATCGAGAAGATCGTCATGATTCCGTCGGGTAAGTTAAGGGTCACGCCAACAGCTTCAAGGTTATGGATGCTGGGAGGAGGGATTTGGCTGTGCTCTAAGTCAGCTCTGACAAGGATAGCAACACCCTGCCCCGATCCGTTCCTACGTCCGTCAGCGCGATAACATGAAAAACCAGGTACTCTTAGCGGGATGCGTTCAGTCAGCCTAGTTTCATTTAGTGCGATGATATCTACCTTAAGGTCACTTACCGCCAGGTCTATAAGTTCTTGTTGTTTGCTGCGAATGCCATCAGCATTCCAATACAGTACGCGTAGAACATTTGAGTATATTAAATGCAGATCGGAGCCCCCAACAGCACTTCCTTTGATCGCGGATGGCTGTCATGTCACAGACCGTCTAACAAACAACGGAACGCCTAGAAAAATATGATAACAACGAAATGTTTACAAAACTAATAAAACTTCACAAAGACATCATTATCTCGTTGTTATGTGAGCAGATCTTGTAGGTTCGCCACTGATTTTTTTGTAAATGAGAATTACTTCAACAATTACAGATTTAATGCCACATCGGTAATAAACAATTATTCGAGTATTAAGCTTTAGTTCGGTTTCAGTGGAATCGTGGAACAGGGCGATGGCAACAGAAATGAGTTACATACATTACTCCGCACAATCGACCTTCATATTGTAACAGAAAATGTACTATTTAATGAATATCTACTCGATCATTTTTTGCGACATGGAAAAGTTTACTTACGTGCGTTTGCACTCAATGTTAATACATTGAAAGCTCATGTCAACTATGAAGGGTACCCACAAGGTTCTGTCTAGGACAAGGTGTTGTTTAGGCTAGAATAGAGAATTTCAAAGTTAGGACTGATTTTATCTACGACCATTCGAGGAAACGTTTGTCGAGGTTTGATTTTTTTTTACCCTACCTCATACCACTGCTGAGTACAGGCCTGCCCCATAGAGTTTCAGTCATCGCGATTTTTGTTGAATAATATTACATATTATATTGAAGTTTGAGAAATGAATTTCAAATATTTTTGACGACGATTCGATGCCATTTTTGTTTAATCTATCTCAGAATACGCATTGTCTAGCTAGGCTGTCCGATATTCGTCCATTCTGAACCTACAGAACCTCGTAAATCCACGTCCCTTAATCGAATATTTGCTTTAAAATTTGGCAAAGTACTTAGGATCATATTGTTTCTTGTCACATTATGTAGTACCCAGCTTGTGCAAAAACTGTATACTTAATTAAGTTTTTATTTTTCCAATATTGCATGCAAAATATGATCGACTTTAATACCGACACGTTGCACCGCTCCGCTAACAATATCACTGTAATATGCTTTGCTCGTTCCGTGCCAGTGTTACCTGGTTTACGTAACGCACTGCATTGCAGCCGCCGCGCCGCCGCGCCGCCGGAGCCGCGGGCCGCGTCTCGGGGCTGCACTGCTTCCTGATTGGCTGTTCCAACTGTAACGCCGCCACTACTTTCTATGTTCCTACAATTATTTTACACTTGATAAAGATAATGATCATTTATTTGCCTATACATGTCTAGATATAAGATTTTACAAACAGATATGCAGGAATCAACATGTTTTACCGATTACGGTGTACAAATTGTGAGAAACGGCATGGTACAGAGACAGTACCTAACTAATAATAATTGAGTTATTAGAAGTAATGTCAAAAAACTTATATCTAGGTAAGTGATTGCGTTAGTTTAATTTTAATAATAATTCATTAAAAATTAAAAATTAATCATTTGGAAAGTCGTCAATCTTATAACATCTTATAATTATCAATTAACAATTTCTTAAATTAATTTTGAACTTCACAATCATTTAGTTGCTTGGAGGTCTTTGGTATTACGTTGTAAATTTTCGGTGCTATTGATAAACATTCTATAAAAAAGTTATTTGAAAAGGCGTTAACTTGGGTTCCCAAGTGTAGCGAAGAAGATCAACGAACAAAAGAAGATTTAGCATAAGTCACTCGATTTAATCGAGTGACATATGCTAAATCACGCATTCCAAATTCCAAAGAGGCTTGGTAATCAATATATGATCATTATCACCAGTTACTTTATCGCAAAATGATCGCAAATCACTTTCATACAATAAAAATAACCCTTTATTGCACAAGCAATGTCAACAGACAAAAAATTATAAAGAAAATCTCGACCGTTTTACAAAACCAGCTACCCAAAAGCATGCACGTCTTGAGCAGTTCGGCAAAAACAAAATCATCCATAATTAAAAAATCATAAAGATGAACCGTCATTAGTGCATGTAATGCTAGACGGAAGGCAGGAAACGTAAGTCGTTAGTGTAGTGACGTTAATGTCGCGCAACTTGAGGGGCACTTTAAATTCTTGGGCGCAGCCCCAGGGGCGGATCCAGGATTTCATTTTGGGGGGGGCCATTTTGACAAAGTTCGGAGAAAGGGTTCAAATCACAAGTTAACAAAAAATAAGGTTTTTATAAGCAATTTTAAAAAATAAATTAAAAATTCACGCGCGGTTGGCGCGGGAGTCGGAGCGGCGGCGTTGAAAATAAATCATTCTCTAAGGTAGCGGTTCTCAAACTCTTATCGACGCAACCCTTTTGGAGATATTTGACGGAGCCCTTTTTCATTTAGACAACGAACTTAGTTCGTTAAAAAGCGAAAAAAAAGAAGAGCAGAGCGAGCCTCGAAAACTTTAGACCTTTTTAGCGAACATTGAGAAATTAGTATGGAAAGACAAAAGATATAAAATAGGCGAGCGGAGTGATCCTCGAAATTTTTAAAGATTTTTTAGCGACGATTGGTCAATTTGTGAGGGAAAAGGAACTGAAGTGAAACAACGGATACTTGATATTCAATTATATTTCTTGAACTTGTCTTATAAGTACTTTGTCTTATACATTTATAATGACCTGCCAGCTCGGCGCTTGGAATCGAAGTGCCCGCATTTTTCCACTCATTTTACATCATGGCTTCGCAAGGCGGCACAATTCGCGCCAACGACGCGATTGGACGAGCGTTAGGCGCTCACTATTGGCTGGCGCTGCTGGTCCAATCGCGTGCTACGATGGTGGCGCCATGCGTTATTAGTGTTACTGACATACAATCATATTTGACAATGACAGAAATGAGAGGAGTAACATTCTACCATTTACAAAGATCACGACAGAACAAACGACGATACAAAAACGGCGAACAGATCGAGTCACGAAAATTTTGAAAACTTAGCGACAATTGGGAAATTTGCGAAAGAAAAGACGATGTAAAAACGGTGAGCAGAAGAAGCCTCGACAATTTCAAAGATTTTTTTTGCGAATTTTTGGAAATTTGTGAGTGAAAAGGAAGAAAAAACGATATAAAAACGGCGCGGCGAGCGGAGCGACCCTCGAAAATTTAAAAGACTTAGCGCCGATTGGGATATTTGTGAAAGTAAAATCTACACATATAAAATAGGCGAGCGGAGCGAGCGAAAAAACTATAAAAAAACGGCGAACGGAGCGAGCCTCGAAAATTTTAAAGTCCTAGCGACGACGATTTTGAAATTATAGCCCCCATGCCCCCCCCCCCCCCCCCCCCCCTCTATCCGCCAATGCGCAGCCCCGCTCCCCGGGGTGGGGATTTTTATAGTAAAGTCAAACTGTTAAAAGCATTCCGTACTGAAAAATACTTCTTTTCAGTAGGTACCACGGAATGCTTTTAATGGTGTTGCGTTGCACATTTAATTTATTAAATAGGGTGCATGCTATTTAAATGTTATCCTCAGCAACATTAGTTCAATTGGAAACGGATTCAACCCCGCCTCAACTCTCGAGCCATTCAGTATAAAGTACCTACTTATTTTGTATGCAACCTTTTTTGTATGAAACTCGCTAAAGAAGGCATCGCCTTGCCTCTTGTTTGTTGTTAGGTCACGCAAAAAGTAAGAAGGCGGCCAACTTGAGCATATTTTGGGATTCAAATTCATTCAGAAGAAGAAAAATAAAAATTGTGCTAAATCATGACCCTAGTATTTCATAGTTTGACCACATAGTTAATATTTTGATGTCATGTAGTATATCGTTGGAAAGGGTAATACTAAAAACTGAAAAACTTTTTAACAGAATACTAAACTCAGTATTACTTTTAGTTATTTTTTATGAATTTAGAAGTTGTCACGATTTATAATTTTTACACAGCTTTTTGACTTTGCCTGATCGTAACTCAAAAAAAGTGAATTGTATCAAGTATTCATTTGTTTAGAATAATTAAACTAACATTGCAGAATACAGCCCTATTACTTTGTGGCATAACAACCAAAAACAAAAAAGATATGACGATCTAAAGGTTAGATTTAGGGTGTGTAAAAAAAAACATATTTTATCTCAGCAACCGTGACACTTAAGACATACTTAGATTCTACCGGAGAAATGTACCCCATAACCCCCAACTCCTCAAGAAATTATGTCGATCGCAGTACCAAACACCATAATACCGAATACTAATATAAACCACTAATGACATCCTTACAAAACTTGCTGGAAACACGATTATTGTAACAATTGTAACGCGGCTCCACCTGTGTTGTGTACGGTATCAACGTAGCTACAACCAACCCCTATAGCCCAAGTCCGTAATGCCCCCTTTATTTCCACCTGGGAAACGAAGCATTATGGGCAACAGTTTCCAAAAACTAAAGACTAACCCCCGCCTGTCGAGACGACAAACTCAAAGGATGATAACGACTAACTCTTAAAAATTATAATCTTTCTTATTAATTTTGTTACGTACCTATTCTATATTGTTATAGAAATATAAATCTGTATATTTATTTTTGTACTTTTTGATGTTTTGATTGTGAAATTTAATCATTGAAAAGTAGATATTTTAAATGTCAATAGCAACATTTCTAAACGCAACGCCATTCGCAAGAGCGAACGTTCCGTCACACTTCACATTTTGTATTAATGTCCTGTCCTGAGGCTTTGGCGGGATGTCTTTTTGTAATAGTTCGCGGTTGTTTGGTGTTTTCTGTAAAGTAAAATTTTAGTTTTTATCATATAATTACTTGTTTCTAATTTTATTTTGATTAAAAAATCAACGAAGAAACAGACGCTTTGAGTTGAAAATGTGAAGTGTGACGTCACAGAACAAGGGCCAACATGGCAGCGTTTTGATCACCTGAAACTGAGTGCATTTTTACTTTTTCGGCAATGTAATCTAAATAATTAATTAAATATTTAAAAAATTGTATGTCCATACCCTATTCTGTTATCCGTCAAGTTGGACAGTTGTATTGTAGGCACATCGCTCGCAAATAACAATGCTGTTTCAAGAGTACAGCAATCTGTGGTACAGCCTGCATTTCAAGTCTCGCAGTGCTGTTCTTGCGTAAGTTGAGAGCCGTACAGCATTTGTGTTGGACAAGCGGTTCTGCACGTCACCATTGTCTATGTGTTCATTACTGAGACTGAGAGTGTCTGAAGTGTGCAACGCAATCTAAAGTGCAATCTAAAGTGTTCTTCTCCTTGCCTCTGCATTGTAGAAATCTGATGGATAGGTATAGGTACAACATTTTATGATACCACACAAAGGAATAACTAATTGCAGATCGTGCAATGATATTGTTCCGCTGCAATGACCGAGCCTGCCACCTTCTGCATGTCATCTGCATCGTGCTAAAGCAGAACTGTATAATTTGATTGTTTTGAAAAAAAGAAATGTCGACTTCAAACACATTCGTATTTTCTTTGTGTTTTAAGTTTTTCGGCACAAGTACTAATCCCTCAAGAATATTTTTTTATTAACAGGTTTATTATTAAAATGTCGTTCTCCATACAATAGCGAAATAATTTTCTAAATCAGTCCACAATTGACGAAGTAATCGAAGAAAATACACAAAAACAACATACATACATATTATAGCCTAACATTGAACCTCCCCGTTTTAAAGTCGGTTAAGAATAATAATAACAATAATTTAGGTCTCGGGGCATTCTCCCCAACTGAACTGTTAGGTTCATTTTCAGTTGCGTAACTATTTATTCAACCCAGGCCCAGGCCTCATTCCTTTCTAGTCTCGCCTTACCCTACTTATACAGGGTGCCACGTAACATGTGTACTAAGCCGATAGGAGGTGATACCGGGAATCAACTTGTAAAGAACGATGTTTTGAATTTAGAATATTTCTTTATTCTTTGGAAAAAATATTCCTCTTCGTGTGCTTTTTTTACACGCACACTTGCATTATTTAACATTATAAAATATTCACAAATATTTTTTTACTTGTATTTTATTAAAATTATTACAAAAAAATTAAGTAAATCCTCTGAAATTTCAATAAATAAAACAATGTACGAATAACCGTAAAAGAAGACGCATAAGAAAAAAAGCTCTTCTAAACTAAAATAAATAAAACGAAATTTCTTTTTACACATGTTTCGTGGCAACCTGTGGTTGATAGGTTTGGTTGGTTGGTTGGTTTTCTGGTTTTCTTCTAAGTTATGAACGGTAAATGTTGAGAAAGCCAAAATGCTTGAGCGTTAAAACCCAGCGATTCTTAGCCGTTTATATAAATCCGGGACACATCCGATATAGTAGTATCGCAGATTTAGCAGAACGTTCCCCTGCGGCGATTTATTATGCATGTTCCACAAGAGCAAAAGATTCCGCTACTAGTATTGCTCGTTGCTTCGTCTTGCTTCTGTACCGGGGCAAAGTAGACAGCTTATCCATCAGAGCCAGGGTGCATTCTCACAGCAGCTCGTTCTACGGGCTGGTTTTATCGTATACGTTTTTATTAGTTGCATGAGCGAGCTCGCACATGTTACTGGATCTGGAGTGCTCTCATGTGTGAGAACCCGCTCATGCAACTACATATATCCGTCATCACCGAATAAATACGTATACGATATAATTTGACGTGTTTTAAAAAACTATAAACCGATTTCAAATTCTTATAACTAAATTAGACTCGAATTTTTATACACAAGGATGCAACGACAAATTAAAGAAGTTTCGGTTGACGGAGCTCACGAAACGAACAACCTTACTGCTGAATGTGCAAACGTACGTTGAGTCGTATGCGTCCTAAATGACACCTTTGGTTTCGGATCTCTAAGAAATAAATCAAAATCATTTTCATAGAAGAGTCATCGAAAGAACGTATCGGTCATCCTTCGTTTTATGCGATCCGACATCCGTCAATTTTGTAATTTGTTTTTCTAAGTAGACCTCTTGTTCAACCCCGTTGCCATCATGGAAACCATTAGTTACAAGTGATTGTGAAAATTATCATGTGATGATGTTTTAAGAAACGTTTTACGGCGCACATATAAATTTCGAGACGACCTCTGTGGCGCGGTGGGCGAAGGTCCGCCTGCGACGCAGGAGGTTGCGGACTCGATTCCCGCCTCGGGGCAAATATTTGTACGATCTGCAGATCCTAGTATCCAGTAGTTCCTAGTACCCATAACACAAGCTCTGCTTACCTTGGGGCTAGATAATGCTGTGTGAATTGTCCAGCAATATTTATTTATTTATTTTATTTATTTATTCTTGAGAATCATCTTTTACGGGACCACCTCAAAATCAGCCTTTAGACAATAACGAAAGAATCATCAAAATCTATTAAGAATTGGCGAAAATTTATCAACAAAATTGTTTTAGTTAGTCGTGATTTTTCAAAAGTATTATGTTACTAATTCCTCGGGAATAACATTTATACGAGACCAAATCGGGATTATTCTCTATACATAAGCGAAAGAATTTTCATAATCGGTCCATAATTACAAAATCGACGAACATACGCATATATTTTAAAAAACACATACAGCCGAATACCTCCTCTTCTGTGAATTTTTGAAGTCATATAAAAACGGGCCTTCTAAACGCACTGCCATGTGAACGTACCCTGTCTTACTTTATTACAGTAATAAATAATATTATGACTATTTTCTAGCTCAGGTAGGTAACTAAGTATATTTAGCTTAGCTTATGAGCCGGAAAATGGTCTGAGGAGACATCCATATTGTTTTAAAAACGTTTCCTATACATCTTAAATCTATTGTGCTTATTTTGTTGACTAAAGAAATAAAGTTATTGAAATCTGAAACCTGCAGCCACCGGTACCGGGAATCACGGCGTAATAGCTATTCTTTGTGTCGCGGTGCCGCGGGAGGAGATTAGATAACAAGCTTTATTAGCAGGTTGTCTGAGAGGTGGGGTTATTGGAGTTTGTTGTTTTCTTCTGTTCTATCACCAGCAGTCTACTTTGCCGTGAAATGTTTGTATACAAAAAGTAGGTCAGGTTTTTTCTGCACAGTGATAAAGGAGTTATTTTATAAGTAGCTTCCACCTGCGGGAGCCGCAGTTTTCAAGATAAAAGTAGCATATCATGTGTTATTTTATAAGTAGCTTCCACCTGCGGGAGCCGCAGTTTTCAAGATAAAAGTAGCATATCATGTGTTATTCAGGATCTAGAACTACATCTACCTCTATGTACAAAACTTCAACCCAATCCGTTGTTTTGGCGTGAAGAATTAACAAATATAATTAGCGTGATGTTTTCCTTTCTTGCTAAGTGATCATATGAAAGTTGATTTAGATCCCGTGTCAAAATTAGATATATCTAAAATGCGAAAGTTTGAATGTTTGTTAACTCTTCACGCCAAAACGACTGAACCGTTCGGGCTGAAATATTTTTTGCCTAGACATAGCTCTAAGCCTGGAATCAAACATACATTATGCAACAAATCTCCATAGACCAGCGGCGCGGCAAAGTACCTGAACTAAACAGTCGCTCGCTTTATATTTCTCGGCAAACCATTTAATAGTTTCTAGCGCTTTTCAGTCAGAGTCAAACGTTTGTCTATTATGTTAAGAGGCGAACCTAACCTAACAGGTTTGGGTATAATTTACATGAATGATCTACCAAAAGCTTTGACCAAAAGCAACCGCTCACCCAATATCTCTATTCGCCGATGATAGCACGGTCACTGTAGCTTGTAAGGTCCTATTTTACCGTCGCAATTGAAAGCGTTTACGTTGCAATTGAAAGCGTTCAATATAATATATAAACTCAGTTTAGCGCTTTAAACGAGTTCAGCGCATTTCACCGACATAAAGTTGATGCGGTTCAAGCATCGATCAAGTATGCGGCCTCCCCCGTAGATACCTAGAACCTTACAAGAATGACACTCAAACAAAAGTGTCCACGTTTTGTTTTGACGCAGACAGTTTGCGCAGAGCCTGTCAAGTTTTTTGCATGCGGAACAAGAGATTAGTGGAGTCGAATTTATTTTACTTTATTTTGTAAGTAGGTAGGAAGGTACCTAAAAATAATTTATACACTTTATTTTTATAAGGATAAAAATTAAATACTAAGTTGATTAAATCTAATACTTTTGGTAGTCTTTCTTTTATTAGAGAGTCCACGCAAATAAAATTGAGGTCAGCTAGTTATTTTATAAACCTCGACCAGTTATTTTAAATGTCTTTTCATGAAAAAAAAATATTATCACCTACAACTTACCACAAATAAATAAAAATAATTAGAAAAAATAGCCGCTCCATTCATCAACTTAGAACAAAATAAATATTTTTACATAGGCAAACCCAACAACAATATTTAATGCTGATTTCTCAAGTATATAAGGCTCAATTGGCTCATATCACAATACACAGGTAAAAATTACATTAAAACTTACTGAAAATAAGAAATTCCATCCTTATTCTGTTGCATGGTCGGTCGATTATTGCATTTTTACACGCTTTTTATTAGCTTCACCTGTATGTTTGTATGTTTGTTTGTAACCGACTCCTTTGGGCGCGATTTTGACCCACTTTAAACGGCCAGATTTCGTTCAAACTTTGTAGATTTATTGAGGACCGATGACAATACACTAATTTGATAAAATTATTCCATTTTTCAATTTGCAAAATATGATTTTTGTTAATTTATATAATTTTCATCTATAGTCGATAAGGTAAGAAAATTTTCTATAATTTTTCTCTACAGTCGATAAGGCAGGACTCGATGTTAATTTTTATTTCCAATAATTATCTTTAGCCGTTAATATAATACTAAAAATAGTTGCCAAAATAAGGCGAAAAAAAATTTTCGATCGTAAAGCACTCTCTGATGCTTCGCATCATGAGTCGTGCAATAGTTTAAAATTAAAAAAACAAGCTATTATAAATAATCCAAACTAAAAAGTAGAAAATAAATAATAGTTTAAAAAAACTAAAAAACACGCTTTTTATAGAAACCGAACTAAAAAATATAAAATAAATTTGAATGAATTTAAATTAAGAAAATAGTGTTAAAAATTTCAATGAATATAAGTTAATAATAGTGTGAATAAAAAAAAATTATTTTATTTTAAAAAAAGCGTGGGGTGCATGGTATATAATATAACTATTATATAACTATTATTTCTTTATACGAGCACTTGACCATGCTTCCGGTCCGAGAGCTAAAATGACACTAGTTGAAAAGGTATCCCAAAATGCCAAATGGGATACCTTTTGATACTGACGTTTTCAGGGCGCGCATTGTGCATCTAAGGGGGGCCGGCCGGAAATGTTTGATCGATGGGTTCAAGCCCTAAACCGAGTTCTAGAGCTGACATGTCATGTCACACATGACACAATAGGTACCTAGTATCCCTATATAGTTTGTGGGTACCTATTAAGAATTTGCCTTTCCTTATCTAGTTTTATGTTTTACTAGCTTCTGCCCGCGGCATCGCACGCGTATTTTCGATGTAATAAGTAGCCTATTATCTAAGTTAGGCTTTGCTCTAAACGTACGCAAAGTTTAATCTTGATCTTTTTTGTAGTTTTGGAGATCCTAGGTAACAAAAATTCAGATTTCAGAAACTTTCGGCTTCACAATATTAGTAGGATATGTATGTTTTATTTAGTGTAATAAAGAATTAAGTCTAAATCTAAGAATTTGAAGTCGAGCAAGCTGAACTTAGTTTTAAAACTTTCGTGATTTATTAACGTAAAGGTACGCGAGAAATACCCGATAAAATCATTAATTATGAACTTAGTTTTGGCAGCAAACGATGACATTGGACTTTATAAACAGTAATTTGATTTTTGCGCTGACGCCATTCCAAAAAGGTATGCTCCTATAACGCCCGTAGCACACCTCCGCTGCGAAACCTTAACAGCGGAACTGTATGTAGGAGAATCAGAACACGAGCAAAACTATCTGTTCTAATTCTAACGCATAGATTTGACTATAATTCTATCTCTATCCCCGCGCGGTTTCGTCGATCTGCTCCGACGTCAGCCACACCTCCGCTATTTTGTTGCGGTGCCGCGTTGTTTTCGCATGTGTTGTGGAAGTAAAAAAAAAGCGGTAGCTACTAATTTTTTTTTTTCATAAAATGGACGTCGATTTAACAGAATGTTATTTCAAGAGGTCAGAAATAGACCTATTTATTATTTATCCCTTTTAAAATTAAAGTCCACAATGATATTTCTTCCTCCTCTGACTGGGTTCAACTGACTCGCGCGACGCTCCGACGACGACCAGTGCCGCAACTCTACCTACACTTGATCGCAGCGGATTTCATCCGGCGGGTCCGGATGCGGTCCGCTCTAACGCCGTCTTTAATCTAGATAACTCCACTTCCATCTCAATTTCAAATAACTCTAATTTTCAAAGACGCCTTTCACTCAAATGTATATTTCTTTCATTGTGAAAATATCCTTTGTCGTGACATTGAATTTTCATCCGTTCTTCTAACTGGTAATCTATTCGAAAGGCACTTAAGCACTCCCGAGATACAAAGGCATGGATCTGGTAACTTTATTTCTATCTGTGCTCTTGTGACATTCTTAGGGGCTCTTACAGTAAATGAATACCTACTTTACTTAATATTGTGTACCTTCTTCGTACGCGTGCGACAGTCTGAGGATAACTTAAAAATGCTTACTGCGAAGCGTAGATATTAAAGAACGAGTTTCGCGGGTTTTTGAAATTCGCACTCTAAATGTCAATGGTGCGGGATGAAACTTAGGTCACAATGACTTTTCACGAAATCTCTGGAACTACAAGAGCTACGAGGACATATTTTCAAAAACGTTAAAAGTATGAAAAACGGAATTTAGAAAATTACACAATTACCTTTTCGATGAGTTTTAGCTAATTTCTAAAAGCCTTTTTACCCTAAAGTCCACTCGAATGAAAATGTGAGCGACGCTAGTACATTATATTTTTACGCCAAAAAAAAGTTGCTTTCAGGGTCCCAAGATGAGCTCTGATATTTTAGTGGGGCACGCGCGGAATGCGCACAGCTATGAATGGCATCTTTTCAGTGATTCATGTACACAGAGCGCATTCGTTACTTACGCTGCGGCTTCGCGGGTTCCTGCCTGAAAGGACGAGTGGGTGCTGTTGAATCGTACCACACCTCGACCTCTCGACCATTTCTCCATACATTTGTCGCGTCTCCGCAACTAAAAATATGATGGATAGGTTGCCTAACCTTTGTAGGTTTGGTAGAAAAAAACTTCGAAATCAAACACAAAATAAATAAATAATAAAAACTTTTTAAAAACATTATCAAATTTACAAACGATACCTAGAAATTTTTGATTTGTTTACAATTACATCTCACACTTCGTAATAAGTTTTTAACGTACAAAAAAAACTTTTTGTTTATTACCTACTGCTCAAGGCCCTTTCCCACGGCGGCCTGTCACAATGTTTTGGACGCAGCGATGATTCCCTACAAAATGTAAGGGGGTCATTCCATTGTGACGGGTGGAACATTCAACTCCATTTTGCTCAAACTTCAAGTAAATAATTTCTCTAGCATTACCAACGCTATCATTTTCAAAATAATGACATGAAACCAGATAATAGTTTTATATGAGAACATAAAAACTCAGTCCTAAATAAAATAACACAGTTGACCCAGCAAATTGACATTTGGTCCGATATAACTTTTTGATCAGTACAAGTACAGATATTATAATACTATGTACAAGAAACAGTATCGATTGCCATCAAAAAAGTTGTGTGTAAAATGCCCATTTTCTTTCAAAAAATCTGTGAATTGGGATGACAATTTATGAAGAAATTCTAGATAGTTTCCTAAGAGGCTTTTTCTTGTAGCTACACCGGTTACAGTACCTCTCCTTACTGCCCCGTCGAAAAATATCCATCGATCAGTATAGATCCTCCGGTCGTAGTTGCAAATAAGCAAACGCACTACAAGAAAACTTTGGTTGTTATTTCTCTATCGTCTACCGTTTTTATTAAAATTAAAAGTAAAAGACGTCGAGCGCACGGCAATGTAGAAACTTTGCTCAAACTACGTGACCGAGCTCCAAGTTAAAATTGCTGTAGGTACTGCCGGGGCTGCAACTCGTGATCCATCCAACAAAGTTGGTAACTTCTTCACGACACTAAAGTAACACAGACATGAGTTAATGAAATTATAACACACTAAACAAATAAGACTCAGTGTATAAAACAAAACCACTGCTAACGAGCAGGGCAAAGTTATCATCGCAAATCACCGCCGCCCGCGGTCGACTGTTGACGTCCATGGTTTAACAATATTACGTTAATTTTCAATATTGACGATGTCGAGAATATCTATTATCAGTATCTATCTATTATTCACTTTTGGCCGTGGCGTGAGGATTATTCACTTTGGCCGTAGCGTAAGAAGAAGACGGGGGTCGCCTTTCAACTCAGTCCGTGAACTTATTTCAGAGTCGCGTCTTTACGAACTTGTCAGAGAAACGGCAGCAACTTCCATTCTGTGTATTTCTAACACCCACTGCGACCAACAATCCGCCTATACAGCAGCGTGGTGAATATGGCATTAAAAAAAAGACAGGTTAGTTAGGGAAAAAACTAGGAGAAAAGACATTAAAAGCTATTTTCTTGCCAGACTGAACGTAGTGAAGCACTGAGTCCGATATCAAGCTGTTAAACTCCACAACAGACTTCCAGTTATCTCTAAAACTTATACTGTCCTGTTAAGTTTGGAATGCATTTGAAGCATTTCTTACTGGAAAAGCGTTACTACTTTATTGACGATTATTAAAACGATAAAAATCAAACTCATCTAGCCCAGACGATATAAGATACATATAATACTTAATCTAAATCAATGTTAGGTGGGTACATATGTTGAATTATTTTTATTTTTACCTAAGTGTATAGGTACTTATCTAATTTGTGTTCTAATGTAATTTATTATCTACTAGCTTCTGCCGCGGATTCGCACGCGTATTTTCTGTAAAATAAGTAGCCTGTTGTTGAAGTTAGGCTACGTTCTAAGTGTTTGCCAATTATTTCATCTTGATCTGTTAGGTAGTTTGGGAGATCCTAAAATTTTCACATTTCAAAAACTTTCGCTATTATAAGATTAGTAGGATGTTAATGTCAATCAATCTATTTGTCATGTCAATCAATTTATTTTTGTGGTAACATCTTATTTTATTTTAACACTAGCTGCGCCCCGCGGCTTCGCCCCCGTGGAAATTTATGTTTCCAACTTTCTTAATTTTTTCTTACATAAAAACCTTCTCCTGACATTAACAAACACAACAAAGAAAGAATTAGCGAAATCGGTCCAGCCGTTCACGCGTGATGCCGTGACCAAGGAAAACGGGTTTCATTTTTATATATATAGATTAGTATTTTGATTTAAGTGATTTAGAATTAGTAAGTAATGTGTACCTATTTGATTATTTAATTTATTTGTTGTTAGCACTGCTTTTGCCTGAAAAACAGGTTTTTACCTAGTTCAGGCACACGCATTATTTAATACCATAGAATTTAAGATGGAACTCTTTTTAAACATTCGCGATTTGTTAACATAGTTAATGATTATATCGGGTATTTATCGCATACCTTTTGTTTTATTTCCCCCACGTTTCTATCGCGTTACAGCGATCGTGGTCACGGGGCGACTGGATGTACTCGGAGTTACCGCCGAGAATTGACGGCAGTATCCACGACTACCCTCAATTCGTCTTCAGAATCAGGAATGTCCAAGTTCACATTCCGACACACTACACTGACCGTGTCCGATTGCAGTACAGTCAGTCACGACGCACACACATATTAATCACAGGATTCCACGAGGAAGAGAGACGAAAACCATCTTCACCATTGATGTAGAAAAGGGAAGATGGGTTACGTTCTCCCAGCGCGTACTCAACAACTGGCCTGTGTTACAACTACACGCAAACACATACGCTCACAGTTACATTTCCAGTCCTGTGCAATATAAAGAACAACAAAGATGGCAAGATGTACCTAAGACCGAAGTGAGACAGAGACAACTATATTAATCTCTGGTACGACCCCACTAGGTATAATAAAACAAATTCGGGATTTCCCCGAGTTACGGTAGGTACAATAGTAGAGTCGTTCCTTTAACCCACACCATCAATCTTGTCCCAACTGGTTTGAGCGGACGAATCGTAAAAATGTTATACGCTTCGTTAGTAATTTGAATTTTAGTACAGTCAACCAAAAAAAGTTAGTAAAATAATAGGCAAGAGGTATATTTATTTTGTGTTTTGTACATAAAATAATGTGAAATGAATACAAATGATAGAGGTTCCACATAGAGTTTGTGATTGTACTCGACGTATAAATTCAATAGAAACAAAGAGTGATGCGAGTTGCAGATTGAAAATAATACCTATCATCTTTACGATTTGTCAACTCACACCAGTTGGGACAAAATTGATGGTACGAGTTGAAGAACGACTCGACTCGCAATAAGGCTATTGCTATCTCTGTTTACACACTTATGTTTCGTATATTTCTATCCCTCTCTGCAAATGGCGAAAAAAGGCAGTAAATTAATCAAAAAACTAAATTCTTTGGTGTACTTACGCGTGAAAA
This sequence comes from Eupithecia subfuscata, assembly GCA_963564075.1. Classification (NCBI taxonomy): domain Eukaryota; kingdom Metazoa; phylum Arthropoda; class Insecta; order Lepidoptera; family Geometridae; genus Eupithecia; species Eupithecia subfuscata. The sequence goes on along the minus strand of OY751096.1, from coordinate 6,995,988 downwards.
GTGATGCCTTGGGCTTTGTTTTTGGTTTTTGAGCTATTTGTACACCTTGTGAACGAACACGAAGGCATTGCTTTAGTCTTTTAGTCAGTAAAACACAGTCAGTACGTCGTAGCAAGCACGCGAATCACGTCCGCCCGCGCCGCCGGTCCTACTATGACTGCGGCGAGAGCACACAATTGGACTTCATTTGAGCCTGCCGGTTTCGAGAAGCTAGTGCCTCATCTTCCCCTTTTCTACATCAATGATCTTCACGATTAAAATTCGGGTGTTTCTTGATCTCAATCGCCTCTCGAACCATCCTTTTGTAGTAGTGGCGTTCACGCGAATCTTTCTGGTCCTAAGTTATTTGGAATAAATTATTTTAGGTATTTATTTTATTTTATTTGTTGGCGAATAAAATATAACATATCATAACAAACCTTGGACCTTGGCTACGATGTTCAGCCGTGGACGTGTCGCACACACGTCCCACCTTCACATGCTATTATGTTTCACACGCTACGAGTACTATTGATAATCCTCATCATGGACTTTTCACACAGTGGTCCCTCATGTGGAGGTGAAAGTCTCCAGGCTTCTCCGATACAAGATTTTATGATGCTGTCAAAATCACATTGTTCAAAGCATTCTGTACATCTTTGTATACAGCGAGTCTTTGGGTCAGCTTTGCTTATCCAGTATAATAAAGCATTTAAGTTGCTATTGCGGCTGCCGCGGTTCTGCAGCGCCTCAGGTATGTTCGCCGAGGCTCGCACCGACTCTTTGGATGTAATATGGCGCAAAAACACAGCTCACTGCTCAGCAGAACAGCAGCAACAGTATCCTGAATGCGATATCCATCTAATTCGATTGTTCTCTGATGTATTCCCCACATCAGAGGACAAAATCCTTGAATAATATTAAGTACTAACCCTCTAGCCCTAAGTGTCAAAAAAAAAATAGACTTAAAAGTTGTACTGAATAAAGAAACTTTATTCTTCTTTATTATTTTACAAGTTGACTCGGCGAACTTTGTACCGCTCTCACCTTTTAAACCTTCCCTGAATAAGCTATCCTATCTTTCAAGTTGGATTAAACTGCACACGGTGGTGTGCAAATTTAATTTAAAACCGGTTAAGTACTCAACAAGACAAACAACGTGACACGTGATTTATATACAGGGTGGAATTTTGTAATGCCACCTGGAGGGAAAGTACTCTTAATACTGTAGATAGAAAATTTTACTAAAAGAAAACATTCCTTTATTTTTGAAAAGAAAGAAATCTGCATTCAAAGATTTTCGAAAATTCGCTTGCCACACCCGGGAATCGAACCGACTAAATTCTGTAAAAATTACACCCTGTACTTTTATTGCATAGATCGTTAGGGTCAATAATAAGGATGAAATCTCTCTTATAAACTTAATATATTAAATGAAAGGAAAACTATGAAATCTTAAATTATAAATTGAATGGGTCAAGTTAAGCACTTTAACTTAAAGATCCATCTGTTTACTTGTGTCAGTAATTAATAATTATCATTGACGTCATTTATCCATTAAAATGACGAATTAATATTTAGATAAGACGATTGAAATTGAAATAGAAATACCTACCTGGATTGGTACCAACGGCACAATCAGATGGCCTGCGAGATCACCAGATCACACCCCTTTAGATTTTTTTTTGTGGGGATATGTAAAATATCAAATGTACATGAAATCTTATGCGAATGTAAACGAGTTGAGAGTTGAAGTTCAGAATACGATTTATAATATTCACCACAACACGTTATTAAAAGTTACTAGAAATGAATTCGTTAGAAGAATAAATTTGTGTATCCAAGAAAATGGAGCCCATTTTGCCAACTAATTCGTTAGTTGACTTTTTATTGTAAATAATTAAAATAATTTAAGATTTCATGGTTTTCCTTTTATTTAATTTATTATGTTTGTTAGAGAGATTTCATCCTTATAATTGACCCTAAAGATCTATGCAATAAAAATACAGGGTGTAATTTTTACAGATTTTAGTCGGTTCGATTCCCGGGTGTGGCAAGCGAATTTTCGAAAATCTTTGAATGCAGTTTTCTTTCTTTTCAAAATTAAAGGAATGTTTTCTTTGACTAAAATTTTCTATCTACAGTATTAAGAGTACTTTCCCTCCAGGTGGCATTACAAAATTCCACCCTGTATATTAAGATTAGTAAATAACAAATTTACACGTCCGTCTCAAATTTGACTTTACAATGTTTTACTGTACAAATAACATACTTATCCATTGATCTCTGTCCATAGTGTCTACCAGCCAGTCTTAGTTTGTCAGTTTTGTGATTTCTATCCACTATCCAGTCTAGATATTATGTATGACAATGCAAATGCTGGCTGCAGCTAAAGTTCATATACTGTTTGAATTTCGAATGACATCGACTGGGATAATCACGAACTTTAAATTAAACTCAACCTTGTGTATAGCGATGGGGAAGCAAATGGTTCACGAACCTCAATAGCCAATCGCTTTTGAATTAATAACTGGAATGGCTCGGTTGCGTCGGCTCAAGCGGGTACGGGTGTATATCACCTGTGTGCATGTAGGTATGCGGCATTAGCATTCATGGATGCATGAATACATAATGCATGCTTGAATACCCTGTATCAAGTGGGGGCATGCCGGGTATTGTTTACAGGGTTGGCCTGGCAGACCAGCTGTGCGATTTAGGCAAAATCTCCCGTTCAATGGATCGCCATCCGGTGAGACTAGGTATATAAACGATTTCGGCTTAGGTCAAGGGCGGATCCAGGACAGGGATTTTTTCTGGGAGGAGCATAAGAGGAGACGGGGAAAAAAATCAACAATAACTGTTCAAAATAAACTTGTAGTAGGTATTTATATAAAGGTTTTATAAAGAACGAAAGCAATAGAATAAAACGTCAAGTGCGAGTCGGACTCGCGCACTAAGGGTTCCGTTTCATTATAAGACCTTGTTTCTTGCCAAATATTTTCTTAATATTCTAAATATTCTAGGTAACCTACTTCCCGTCGACCTAGACCAGGCCTGGACCAAAATATACTGTAGGTACCCTATATATTTTGGTCCAGGCCTGGAACTACTTCCCTCTCCCCAGGGAGAGAATAAGAATTATATTTTTGTTCATATATTTTTGTTAATAAACCATTAAGGCGCTTATCAATGTACACGCTGCGTCCAGTAGTGGACAGGCTGTTGGGTTTGAGGTTTCTAGTTTATTAAACTAGACGTTTCGTAGGAGGGCACGTGCCCCTGTGCCCCCCCCCCTCAAATCCGCCCTTAGCTTAGGTACATCATATACATCACGTACAAAAACAAAAACATAAGTACAATTTTCTGGCTGGATGGAGGCGACCGAGAAAAGGTGTCGATGTCAAAATATTACAAATGTCAAACTCAATTGCAATGTTTTATTTTGTATAATTGTTGATACTAGTTTTACCTATGTTTTCTCGAGTACGTTTCATTACTGCAATGCATGAGTGACTTTGACTTAGAGTCTTGATGTTGACGTTATAATTTTCGCGTTCGATCGGCTCCATGCTCCACACCACCAGAAACATGTAGGCGTAGGTTTGTATTTTTTAATACCAAATGGGAAACCGAAATCCTATAAGCTCAGTCGCGAAATCAAGCGTCGGGTCGACGACACGTTCCCTAATAAAATAACACTTGTCGAGAACCATTGGAGTCGAACTGATGGGCACGTTAATGATATATCGATAGAACATTTGATTGTGATACGAGTGGCTTCGTTCGATAACTAGCTTGCGGCATCGTTCAAACGGTATCTGAATTATATCATAGCTTACGCCACTCGAATTTTCAAAATAGAACTAGTGGTTTCAGAGATTATCCAGCACTCTTAATCAAACAACTTACCTCTTTGTACTATTTTATATATTGTTGTATTAACCTCTTAGTATGATATAGTAGGAGATGTCCGAGGTATAGTATAACTGAGTTCTGCCTGTGGCTGCACACAGCCCCGAGCAAGCGAGCAAGTCTTGAGCAAAACCTTAATGCGGAGCAGAAATTAGATCCCCAGCTGCGACCCACCTACCCTGCCCCTAAGTGCATTTAACCACGTGAACGAAGCCGCGGGAAGTACTTCTGTTCCTAGTTTTAAACCACAATGTTTGCTTCTCTAAAGCTTTTACTGTAAAGAACGATGGTTTCGTTTAAAAACCCTTGAAAACCCCCAATTTATCCCAGTAATCCAGTCTAAAGTGGAAGGTATTTACGTCGCAACGTTAACGCTAGGAATTTCGTGCATAATTTATGCGTTGTATGTGTAATTGCTCTCAGTTCGGCAGCTTCGGTGATTTGGCTGTTTGGTGCAATAGTCACTTCGAGCATAACTTTGGAACCGTTGACCTGATGCGCATGAAATTTGATAGGTATAACTTAGTGGTATCTGTTGATTAGATTATAAAATATGAGGGCTTTAAATAAAATGAGTCATAGAATATCTACCAAATGAGAGCTCTTCTTAGCTGGCTATTCGGTTTTCTTTACTCCTATATTTCAGGAATATATCCATGCTAGAAAAAAAAATTATTTTGAAATACACGTTTGAAAACACTAAGGCGTCGTCCTAATTGGGAGCGATCGTACGATGGCGCGATGCGTTTTTCATCTCACGATCAAAGTGGTCGTACGATGACCTAACAGGTGTCCTAATAGATCGCGCGATGTCTATCGTGCGATGCCGTCGACGTCGACGTCATAGTGTTATAATAACAATTTTTGCAGTGTTTACATTTAAGTGTTGAGTTACTGAGATTAATTTATTAATACGAAGATTTGTGCGTAGGACACTTGGAATGTTCCAGTAGATCGTGTTACATCTTAGTCTTTGTCTGGAGATTTTGCCTATTGCTGATCCAATTTCAATTTGTTGCCAACCAATGCTTTTAAAAACCACAAGCTTTAGACACCTAACAAAACGTCCGTACTCATAACTACCTACTTAAATAAAACGTCGACGCATCGCGTATGTAACCAATTAGGACACTCAAAAGAGATCTGTTGCTTTGATTACATGGTCGCACGATCAAACGCATCGTACGATCGTTATTAAGCATTTCATGTGCTCGCACGATTACTTGCGAGGTTCAAATAGGACACTCTGATGAAATCTGTATGTTTGAACTCATCGCACGACGAGAACGCATCGTGTCATCGTACGATCGCGGTCAATTAGGACGACGCGTAACTATCGACGACGATCCTCATCAGATCTTCACCAGATTTTTATGAGACCTATTTAAAGTTTGAAATAAAAAAATAATAAGTGAAATCGGATCTCATAAAACCCTTTTTGGAGTAAGTAGGTAGCCCTTTAATAAAAATCCCGGACGAAAATGTTCTTTTATAAAGTTTTAAACTCTGTATACCAAGTTTCGCCCAGATCGACTGTTACAAAGAGGAGTATCTACAAACTGACAAAAAAGAAAACTTAGCCAGACTTGAAGCGGAGACGCTCCGCTCGCTCGGTCAATTACTGCCCGGTGTTGTCTAAATAGGTAGGTACTCATAGAAGAAAAATGCTTAGAATTATAATAAACACAAACGAGGTGTTACCAAAAAATTGTCTCTCTGCTGTGACAGGAGCGAGTTTTTACTCAACGCGTATACTTCCTACTATACTATACTATATACTATACTATCGTACTAAACTAAACAAATCCTACTAATATTATAAAGCCGAAACTTTGTGAAATCTGGATTTTTGTTACCTAGGATCTTCAAAACTACTGAACATGTCATCAAGATGAAATTTATCGTACGCTTAGAGCAAAGCCTAACTTAGATAATTGGCTACATAATATACCGAATATACGCGTGCGAAGCCGCGGGCAGAAGCTAGTATAAAATATTTGAAGAATCTCTATGCCTACATGTACAGCGGCATTCACCGTTCGCTCGTGGCATGTTTCGAGTCTCGCAATTTCATCAACTTTTATATAATATTATTAAATTTCTTGTTGATATGTAAAACGGCTTGCTATCTCCATTTCACCGTAAGATTCTAGTTCAATTAGTTCTGTATTCATAGAAATTGACTTCGAACTGCAGTGAAACTGCAATGGACGCCACTGTACTTACCTATCGAGGTTACGATAAGCCAGAGTTTTGTAAAAACGTTGAAGCGCGGTCAGTTTAGCAGGTCAGTCTGCGCTTTTGCTAGTTTGTAATTAAAACCGTATTTGAGAATAGGTACTGTGGCTCGCGGCGCCGCGTGCAGCCCGTCTGCTTCGGTGATTGGCCTTTAATTAACTAATGAGCCAATTACCAGTTACCGAAGCAGACGTGTTAGAGGTTAACTCCCATTAAGTAGTTTGCGCACATTGCAAACCATGCTCTATGAAATCGTGTTATGATACACCTCGATGCAATTATCCTTTTGAAGTCGATGCAATTATCCGTTTGATCACCTCGATGCAATTATCCTTTTGAAGTCGATGATATTATCCGTTTAATCACCTCAATGCTATTATCCTTTTGATATCGACATGTAACAACGCAGAATATCCATAAACCGCAAAGTGCGAGTCGACTCACACACGAAGGGTTCCGTACCGTAAAAATCAGGCAACTTTTTCAAAGAACATGTATTTTTCACGTGTTGGGGGACCCCTTTTAATTTTCAACTCTTATATTTTTAGTATTTATTATAGAAAGTTTCATGTGTTGACCTACTGTGGTTCAAGAGATACAGTCTTGACAAACGACGAGCAAACATACACAAAAATTCACGTTTTTTTGGATGGAAGCCACCTTTGCTGTTAAAGCGGCAAGAGAAATACACATTCTCTGAAAATTTCTACTGTCTACCTCTTACGGTTCATGAGATAGAGCCCTCTTACAGACAGACAAACGGACAGCGGAGGCTTAGTAACAGGGTACCGTTTTCAGCCTCCGTACAAAACCCTAAAAAAGCATAAAAAATAAATTTCCCCCACTTCAAGTGTACGTCACGTTCCACCTCAATTTCCGTGTAACCTAGATTACAGGAGTTGGCTGAGAGGATTGCGGCGAGGGGTTCATCCAACCGACGCGCGACGCACCACCGGGCTTTGCACACCTAATGAATGGCGCTCATCTAAGTCATCTATTCATTGGTTCATTGGGATTTCGATATTAATGCACTTTTCGGTCGTTTAGTCGACCGATGTGGCGCGCCGGACGAAGGGCCGCCTGCGACGCAGGAGTTTGCGGGTTCGATTCCCGCCTTGGAACAAATGTTTGTACGATCTACAAATATTAATTAGTTCCGGGTGTTCTGGTCGTTTCTATGTATAATAAAATATCTAACTGTGTAATACATATGTAGGTATATCAGTCATCTAGTACCCATAACACAAGCTCTGCTTAGCTTGGGGCTAGATGATGCTGTGTGGATTGTCCAGCATTATGTATTTCTTTTGATTTCATTAAAGCAAAACGCATTCATTGCCCAGCCATAGGCGAGCTAAAGCGGCCACTAGGAGCTAGAGATGGGCATGTCCGTCGAGGGCAATGTGAAGTGTTAGTTTAGTGTAGCTTCTACAACAAAACTCCTAGTGAGTTGCAAAAATTATCAGTCAATAAATTCATACATATTGTCAAAACCTTGCCGTGCAAAAAGGCTTACTATAAAATATCAGATTATCTAGAGGATAAAAAAGCTTGGGACGGGTTTTGCTCTAACTCGAAACATAACAAATAGCAGGCTAAAGGTTTCTTCGTCGCTTCTTTACTTTAGTCTACTTATCGAAGTGACAGAAATCAAAAACATCACTTTATTTCCGTGTCAGTGTTTAGTTTTATATTTTGACTTTTTCTAAGTGTACATTTATTGTATTTATGGAAACACAGAGTTTTTGGTTTTGATTTTGAGTATATCACGTCCACGGCCCAGCCTCGGTTCCAAGCGGATGAACTGATTTAATTTAGTTTTTTTGTTGGCTATACATTAGCCAAACTCGATGTACAATGTTTGTAAACAAACCACCTAAAATTCACTTTGTTGCCGCGTCTTTTATATGCCATTTATATTACTTGTTGAATTGAGATCCTTCCTTCAATAAATATTGCTTACAATTATTTATTTATTTAACTTTCAAGAATGGTCTACAACTAAGATAAATATAATATAATTTCCAAGAACCTAGCAACTAGAAGCTAATGAATGCCCTTCACTTCACGGCTCAATGCCAGTTTGAATAATACATATACATACTCTACTCTATGCCATACAGATCACAAATTGTTAATGAAATGAAAAATGTAAGTTAAACAATTGTCGAAACTAGCTTATGGAGATTCAAATGAAGAGAACTAAATACGATTTTCTTACAAACGTAGAGTACTTGTATTATCCAAATGCACAATGTAAAAGTCCTTACCTCTAAAAGCTCTAAAACAAAAAAAAGAGCAAATCCTCCCGCTTTTACTCTCAACACTAGCTATGAGTCGTTTGTTTCCTCGTGTTGACTGAGTGAGAGAACAGCACTGTTCACGCTCAGCGATGTTGAAAGATATTTTTACGTGGGAAAACTTTTGTTTTACCACAAATAAGATCAGATCGAGCTTACTACTATAAACTATCATTAAAGAATTAGCTGCTAAGCCGCCGCCGCCGCCTTGCCGAATGCACGCTCGTGCAATGAAGGTCAATGACGCGTCGTATGAACATTAAGGGTGGACAATATCGCACACGCTTAGAGAGAACTTGCTAAGTATTATAAAGCTCTAGACAGTTGTAATGTCGGCTATGTCGCGTCTAGTAGATAGCGGCAGAAGGTGGAAACGTTTGCAATGAATTGCCTTTATCATTCTGATCGTTTCTTGTATAAATTAATGAATTATACAAGAAACTATCAGAATGATAAAGGATATGAAGTTTGAAACATAAGATTAAGATGAGTTTCTGTTGTATTCGCTCCACTCGTAAAATATAGATGTCGTACTTCGGATTCCATATTTGACTCGCGTAGGTACTCTAAAATACTACGGATAAAAGTGCAATAGAGTATCTTTAACGTTTTCGCTTTTTTAAAACCCAGTAGAACTTCTCATAATAAAACCTAATGAAAAAGTTACCTATATAAAGTTAATTATATCTGAAACTCGACGCCAAGCCAGTGAGTTTTAGTTTTCTGTGTCGTGATTTGTTTACAACCATCCACATCGTTCTTAGATATACAGTGGTGGACATATAATTAGAAACACTACCCAGGGAACTTAACATTATACAAGATATTATTTGGAAATGAAACCACAAATAGCATAAAATATGTTCGATAACTAATAATTTATTTTAAAAAACAACAAAATATCAACTAAACAAGTACAGATTCAATTTTACATTTCATACAAACAACTAAATGAGTTTTAAAGTACCAACAGTAATGGACAACTAATTAGAAACAATACAAAAAAATAAAAGATAAATCATATTTTACAGGTTTAATTATTTAGAATTATATAATTTAGGTAATAGATACTGTGTCTATGCTACTAAAACTTATAAATTAATATTTTGTTGCGTATCCTTTATTAGCAATCACAGCTCTACAACGACGTGGCATTGATTCAAGCAATTTCATAAATTTTTCTAGTGGGATTGAATTCCATGCTTCTACAAAAGCTTCGTAGAGTTCGTTGTGACTGGAGTTACGTTTGTTTGAGACTTTTTTTTACGACATGCCACAGATTTTCTATGTGATTTAAATCAGGGCTATTTGCAGGCCAGTCTAAGACGGAAATACGCTGTTCCCTAAGAAAATATTTTACACTGTTGGCAGTGTGTTTAGGGTCATTATCATGCTGAAATATCCAGGTTACAGGCAAATTGTCGTCAGAGTAGGGAATCATTGTCTCTTCTAAGATATTTTGGTACTGCAGTTGATCCATTGTACCTTCAATCTTACGAACGGGTCCAACTCCACATCCAGAAAAACATCCCCATATTAATAAATAATATTATATATATTAATATTGCCGCCTCCGTGCTTGACTATGCTTCTAGTGTATTTATAATTAAAAGCATGGTTCATTGGACGTCTAACGTAGCGCTTTCCGTCTGAATTTACTATGTTATATTTAGTTTCATCTGAGAATAAAACTTTTTTCCAATCTCGGACCGTCCAATTGACATACTTTTTAGCGAATAATAATCGCTTCTCTTGATGTTTCTTGGTAAGAAGCGGCACCTTTCGAGAAACCCTCCTTAACAATTTTGATTCCACTAATCTACGACGTACTAGTCTTGACGAGACATTTCTAGGGTCATCCATCAGGCGAAAAAACTTCATTTTTTATCTGGTTGGAGCATCGATCAAACATTTCCGGCCGGCCCCCCTTAGATGCACAATGCGCGCCCTGAAAACGTCAGTATCAAAAGGTATCCCATTTGGCATTTTGGGATACCTTTTCAACTAGTGTCATTTTAGCTCTCGGACCGAAAGCATGGTCAAGTGCTCGTATTAAAAATGCAATAATCGACCGACCAAGGAACAGCCAATAGATGGAATTTCTTATTTTCAGTAAGTTTAAATGTAATTTTTACCTGTGTATTGTGATATGAGCCAATTGAGCCTTATATACTTGAGAAATCAGTATTAAATATTGTTGTTGGGTTTGCCTATGTAAAAATATTATTTTGTTCTAAGTTGATGAATGGAGCGGCTATTGTTTCTAATTTTTTTTTATTTATTTGTGGTAAGTTGTAAGTGATAATTTTTTTTTCATGAAAAGACATTTAAAATAACTGGTTGAGGTTTATAAAATAACTAGCTGACCCGCCCTCAATTTTATTTGCGTGGACTCTCTAATAAAATAAAAGAAAGACTACCAAAAGTATTAGATTTAATCAACTTAGTATTTAATTTTTAGTTACCCTCGAGATACGCTCAGGGCGTTGGGAAAAATGGAGGTCCATTTTAGCACAACAGCGATGTGAACCATATTTTAAACCTGGCCGTGAAAGCCTCATTTGTTCCAAGCATTTTAAAGAATGTGATGTGCTACAACACCAAAACAGGCATAAGAAGACTACGTAAAACAGCTGTTCCTCAAACAGTATGTCTATTTTAACGCAATTGTTTTTAACTATTTTAGCTTTACATTTAATAATAATCGTAGTTAACAGGAACATTAAGCAACTAGCTTAATATCCCTGATAGGTAGGTACTTATATACGTAAGTATATGAAAGTAAAATATGACGTTTCCAAATTAAAAAACATTTGGAAACGTCATATTTTCAGAACTTAGGAATTACTGTAGGTAGTAGGTACTAGTAATATAAAACGGGTATTTATTGCGTTTATTTACCTATTGTTTTCGACGTTCAAAATTAAATAGTAGGTAATAATAAATAATGTGTTCATAAGGCGTAAGTTTAAAAGTATTTTATAAGATCCTAGTTGACTTGAAATAACGTTTTTTTTTTTGGCCCATAGAAAAACTCCTACGAAGCCGCAGGCAGACACTAGTTCTTTTAAATTTAAATTACCTGCCTGAAATTATATTTTAGGTTTATTTCACTAGCTTTTGTTAACTTATTTATATTATTGTATGTCCGAAATGACCCTTTTGTTTGTTGACTGTTGCGTCGCTAATTTATACACTCGAGAGCAATGAATCCGGGTCACTCAAAGAATCCAAAAAATCTCGGAAAGTAAGAATGCTAGGTTAATGCAATAAATTGTATTTAATAGACAATTTAATACTCCTTAAATTAAAGTATTAAAACTTCTTAGTTATTGTAAAGTTATATCATAAAAAAATCAAATTTGAAAAGGGAACACTGTCGAAGATGGAACTACGAAATTACAGGATTTGTTTTTGCTTTTGTTTGTAATCTGTCATTTATGTTGGTACATAAACCAGGTTGATAGTGCTCAATATTCATTATTCAAGCTGAAATCATGTCGCTTACACTTGAAGAATGCACCAGAATACTTACATTGGTGGAAACCGGCCGGAGTCAGCGCGATACAGCCAGGACTGTCGGTGTGTCGCTGTCAACAGTACAAAGAGTTCTCCGACGTTACGAAGAAACTGGTTCTAACCTACGCAGACCAGGAACGGGCAGAACTAGGTGTACCACAGCACGAGAAGACCGATACTTGGTGAACACCATGCTTCGAAATCGCTTTCTCACAGGAACTGAACTCACAAATCAGTTTCGACGCCTCGGAGGAAGTAACCCAAGTGCATGGACGGTAAGACGTCGGCTTGCTGAATCTAACTTAAAACCCCTTAGACCTGCAAACGGCCCTAAACTGGAGCGTGGCCATCGTATTTCAAGAATAAGATATGCCCAGAACCACGTAAATTGGAGTATTGAAGATTGGTCGAAAGTTATGTTCTCCGACGAATCAAAATTTATGCTCTACAAGCACGATGGAAGACACAGAGTGTATAGAAGACCAGGGGAAAGATTCAAGCAAGCATGCATCGAAGAAAAAGTAGCCTACGGTGGTGGGTCTGTACTTGTGTGGGCCGGAATTTCCTCTGAAAGTCGCACAGAGCTGGTGATCATAGAAAACGGCTCTTTAACTAGCGTAAGATATGTGGAAGAAATCCTCAACGAACACGTTGGTCCATTTATGGTCAATTTGGGTGAGGATGCTATATTTATGCATGACAATGCCCGACCGCATGCAGGTAGGATTGTGAATGACTACCTTCACGAGATTGATTTTGATTTTTGAGCATGCTTGGGACGAGCTAGGGAGATGCGTAAAACAACGAAACCCTCCCCCAATCACGCTTCCTGAGCTCAAAATTGCTCTCACAGAGGAATGGGAGAATATTGCCCAAAATCGTATAAGGAACTTGGTGTACAGCATGCCAAACCGCGTAAACGCAGTAATGGAAGCACGAGGAGGTAATACGAAGTATTGAAATTCAAGAAAATCGTCATAAAGTTCAAAAATTTCATGTTTCCTGTTTTTGTTTTAAGGAGAGATCAGCAGTTTTTTTTCTTTATGTAATTTTGTGTAAATAAAATGTATGGTGACTCATATTTTTTTAACTTTCATTTAAGGAGTATTAAATTGTCTATTAAATACAATTTATTGCATTAACCTAGCATTCTTACTTTCCGAGATTTTTTGGATTCTTTGAGTGACCCGGATTCATTGCTCTCGAGGTTGTATCAATAAATGATTCGTTAACTTTACCTTAATTCTGTTGATTTTATAATCCTTATAAAAAAATTGGTTGTCTGTAAAGTCGGTTTACTGACGATAGTTGAACGTGATAACGTCTTAAGAAAATACTGATGGAATGGTAGCATTTGATACTCGATCAAAACATGTAAATGTACTATAGTATAGCAGCTGTCCACGCAGACGCATCGCTCACTCAAGTAGGAGAGAGACGGATATCGAGCGCTCTCGCTTGCACTTCAAGCCTTACATGGAACGCCTCAGAGCGAGGTAACGCCGCATGACGTCATAGCGAGGTAACGCCGCATGGCGTCTTGTTTTTTCGTGTTTGCAGCCGGCTCTATCGAATTATAAGACGTTGTCACGTCAAAAAATCAGTGTATAAATTATTTTTAGATACCTTCCTACCTACTTACAAAATAAAATAAAATAAATTTGACTCCACTAATCTCTTGTTCCACATGCAAAAAACTTGACAGGCTCTGCGCAAACTGTCTGCGTCAAAACAAAACGTGGACACTTTTGAGTGTCATTCTTGTAAGGTTCTAGATACGAGTATCTACGGGGGAGGCCGCATACTTGATCGATGGGGTGGAGCCTTTAAACGGGTCTTTCTTAGCAATACGTACGATTAGCTTATTTCTCTGGGCAAAGTTTTCCTCGGTCGAGCCTTTCTAGGAATATTTTCAATAGTTCCGTGTCTTTTGTAATGGTCAATAGCATTGAAAACTTTCTTTATCGAACATTTTAAATGATTAGCTATTCTCCTGTACGTCCATTCTTGGTCGATGTGCAAATTAACAATTATGTCATAAATTTTATTTTTGCCCATTTCGTACAAAAAATTGTTAACGGATTTTCAATTTGATGGCCGCCAAAACGATAGAAAATAGCTAAGAAAGAAGTATTATTTTTTCAATTTCAAAAATAGAATGTGCCGTGGATGCTTTTCTAAAGTGTTTCTAATAACTAATAAGGCGTCCAATAGGCCAGTAACAGAAAATAAGCTATGTATGCTTTAAACTCTTTTTATGATGAAGTTTAGATAGTTTTGTTTTTTTAATGTATTCTAAGAGTATTCTAAACTATAATTGTTCCATGATTATTAAAAATTGAATTTATAATTTTTTTAAGAATGGATGACATGGACTTCAAACTTTCATAATTCATATGAAGTGTTTCTAATTATATGACCACCACTGTATTTTGAGGAAATCGGTTCAGTCGTTCAAATGTTCAGTTTCAAAGTAAAATTTTGTCGGGTAGGTATTTAGATTTTTTTGTTTAGATTTTAGTAGATATTTTTCTTAGATTATTTTGTAGTTTGTCACTATCTTAGAGTAGACAAGACCTCAGCTAGACTGTTCATACTACCGGTGCTAATACAAAGCGAGGAGCAGGCCACTGCAGCTAGCGCAGCGATTGACGCATTCTGTGTCGTGGTTAACTGGCCACCACCGCCCTTAATCGGCCATGCGGCTTGCGCTGCGGTAGCCTTATGCCGCTGCCTCACCGTTGCGCACGAACACGCTACGCACGAATACGAGATTAATGACGACACTGCTAACCGCGTGGCTTCTCCCAATATGGCACCCACGTAGCTCAACGCTGTCAACGCTACGCACGCGGTACTCGCGTGCTTATTTTCACTGCGGGAAGTGGCTCATCAAAACTGTGCTGTGCTACAGTGTTGTACATAGTTGTGGGTTCGTTTTCATGTATATTGTGTGCTGCAGTAGAGACGTAGACCCACGTTGTGAAACAAACCGGAACTAAAATGCGACGCGTGGCCGTTAGGGCTTGCAAATATTCGAAAATTTTGATATTCGAATAAACGAATTTTTTTTTCGAATATTAGAATTTTTTTACGGGTACTATTCGAATATTATTCGAATAGTATAATAGAAGCAAACTATAATTTTATTTATAAACAAAATATAATATATATATATATATATTGACTAAGAATAAAAAAAATCACATGTTTTTTTTATTCTTTTATGTTTTATTTGCACGAACAAGTTAAAATTATCAAATTAACAAAAGGTTGTAACGAGACATTGGCGATTTACACGCACAATCAACCACACATTCTTAGTAAAAACAGTCTTCAAAATCTAGGTGAGTTGGTATTTTAACAACATCCTAGTAACTAGTAGTTCTACGAACAGTAGACCTCGCGAGCACATTTTTTTTTTCAACAATTAATGTAGGTACTCACAGAAATATTTCTGTGAATTTATTTAGGTATTATTAAAGTTATTTAAAACGGGATATTTATGTAGGTTTTTTAATTCCTGTTTGTAGGTAGGTTAAAAATAAATCAGAGACGTTTAGTAACATAAGCGCCATCTATACAATTGATTTCTTACTTTCGTAAACTGGCAGGCAAGCGTGGCCGTGCTACATTACAGTACTCTCGAAGAGTTAAAAACATGTTCTAATAGATGGCACTGTACTGTTATATGTTTTCTTGCATTATATTGCATTTTGCGGAGCTATTCTGCTCGTCATACAAATAATCTTGATCAGATCTTTACCAAATTTTTATGAGAATGTTAAAAACAACAACCTTTTAAATATAAATAAAATCATCGAAATCAGATGTCTTAAAGTGGAGATATTCTAAAACCCCGTTTTTGCCTTTCTTGGAGGAAGTACGCGTCTAATAAAAAAACCCTGACGGCAAAAAAATCTATAAAATCGTAGAATCTGTACACCAAGTTTCGTACCGATCGGTTGTAAAAATACGACCTGTAGAGGAGTACGGACATACCGACAGAAACGATTATTTCGCTAGACTTGAAGCAGAGACTTACGCTCACTTTGTTCGCTCGTTCAATAAAGCCGAAAGTTTGTGAAATCTGATAAATTTAATCTTGATCTGTTCGGGTCTTGATCGAACAGATCAAGATTAAATTTAGCGTACGTTTAGAGTGAAGCCGCGAGCAGAGGCTAGTCTACAATAAATTAACAAGTAAATAAACACGGTAAGTAACGGTAACATAGCGACAGGAACAGAAAACAAACTTAAAAACGAAATCGAAGTTTCTGATTCGTTTTCGTGCAAACGCATCTTATCTGCATCTTATGCAATCGACTTAAAAGTTGGTTTTGCACGACAACGAAAACAAAACTTCGATTTTCCTTTTCCGAAAGAAGAATACGAATAGAATACGCCGAATAAAATACACGAATGCCCTACGCAGTCGCACGCGGCACTCCCGAGTGTTTCCGAACTCGGGAACCCTATAACTTTGTCATTTTGCTAACCTGAACGACGTAAACTTGTATGGATATATCTCGCGAACTCATAAGTGGCATTATATGCACATCGGAGTTCTGAAATTAGTGTTGATGATTTGAATCGAATATTCGAATATTGAAATTTCAGTATTCGAATATTCGAACTGAATTAATATTCGAATTATTCGAATATTCGAATGCAAGCCCTAGTGGCCGTGCTCAGCGTGCGCCGCGGTGGGGCATCGGCTTTAACGTGAACACTAACGGGTTACAAAGCCCGTAGATTGCATTAATGTCTTGCGAAGCAACGCTTTGCTTTGACTAGGGGAATGCATAACTAACTTATTGTACATTGTTTAAATACGCTGCCATGTTTGCTTCTATTATGTTTAGATAAATATACATCTAAATACTCAAATAGTAACCTATTTGTATCGAGGAAGGCAGAGGAGCGAGGACATAGGTATAAGAACCTTAGAAAATAATGTTCCGACACTGCTATAATTTATTTATTAGCTTAATTTTTCTAATGTTTAGTGTTCAATTTTCTAGTTTTAAAGTTTTTTGTTTCCCTAAGATAAATAAATAAATAACATAATTTTTGCGGGACGGCTAATCTATCGAGAATACAAATGAAATGGGCCCACTTCGGGATGATTCTCTACAACAGCCAAAGAATATAAAATCGGTCCATAATTTACGAAGAAATCGACGAAACGAACACACATAAAAAACATACAGACAGTCGAACATAGCATCTCCTCCATTTTTCAAAGTCTGTAAATAATCGGAAGCGGGGAAAAGCTGCTTTTTAATGTTTCCCACCGTCGCTTGTCGAGAAAGAAAGGATTTTTCCATAAAAATAGAAAGAAGGTTAATTTTCGCTTGCAAAGTTGGCTTTATTTCTAAGGTAGGTATTTCTATGGCAGATAATAACTATTTAGTAAAAGAATTAGGTAGTAGGTAAGTACTTAATAACATTATTGACTTGTGTCTATTATTTTGTATGTATGAGATAGGTAAGTAATGACAAAACGCAACACTCGCCGACCTAGTTATCTTGTTTTGCCCAAGGTTAGAACGAATTACGGCAAAAAAGTAAACACTTTTGAAGGAGCACAGCTGTATAATAAACTACCCGAAACATTGAAAAATGTAAGCTCGTTTCATACCTTTAAATCTGAACTTGCTAGTTTTGTTAAGGAAAATTGGCCAATTTTATAAGATTGTTTAATTCTAGCAAGTGTAGTACCTAATATAAATTTTATGTAATGTGTATCTACCTTTTACCTTTTTTGTATTTAGCTTTTCAATTATGCAAAACTGTAATTACTACCTACAGACCGAACAACAACTTTAACTTTTATACCTAAATTGTTTCCACTAAGCTAAATTACTATTCTCATGTAAGTGACTGTGTCTTTTTTGAGAATCAATATCTTTAAACCTTAAACCTTTAAGTAATTTCTTTTTTCTAGTCTTAGCTTGGTATTATTTAGTTTAATTCTATTGACATTCGTATCAGGGGGGTTTTCGTTTATCAGGGGGAGGCCTGCGTCCAGCAGTGGACCAACACAGGCTGTTGAGGTTGAGGGACATTCGTATGCTCGAAAAGCAAAATAAACATAAAATGTGTCACCAATACATTGTATGTTACGGCCGACCTGTACCTATAGATACAGGGTGCCACGGAAAGGGGCACCCTGTGTTTATCTCATACACTCGTGTTCTAAGCGAATAAATGATTTGAAGTTTTAAGTTTGTGTTATGAGTGTCTGGACTCTGGACAAAGTTCTACCAAAACCTTTAGTGAAGTTGAAGGAATGAATTTCAAATGACTCACGCATTCGTGGACAACAATCACCGTGCTTGCCCTACTGGCTGTCTAGGGTACAAAATAGAAGAATGACCGTTGCGTAATTTATTGAAGTAGAAACAATGTGTTTCAAAACTTTTGCGCGTTCTATAATTATAATTTAATTTATTTATTCAGATAATTTAAATCCATTATGTTAGTAAGCTTATAACTAGGGATTAGTACTTAAAATTATTGATTGATTTTGTCCTTTGGACCAACTTGTACATTATAGGACAGTCAAATTTTTCAGCAATCGCGGTTAGGATACTGTTGCCACTCCCGCGGGTTCTGCTGAGTAGGGAGGCCGACTTCTTTCGCCAGATGGCATCGAAGGTGTCGGCGTGGGCCTGGGCGAACATGGCCGAGGCACTGCAGAATCGCGGTAGTCGCAACAGCAACACGCCCGACGCGACCTCGTTTTAACGATTGTGGCCTGAAATCACACTAACACGATAAATGCGAATGTTTGGATGTTTAGATGTATGGATGGATGAATGTTTGTCACGCGAATACTAATGAACCGATCGGACTTTGATTTTGTGTATAGATAGTTCTAGACCTCGAATAAAACATAGGGTATTTTTTATCCTATTGAAAATTTCCTGTGATAAAAAGTAGCCTACGTTCTAATTTAAATGTTTTATGAAACATTTCCCATGGATTAGAAATAATCGTTGAACGTTTCCATAGAAACAACGCGTGTCGAAGCCGCGGGCATAAACAAGTCAACTACGTTTCATTTCATTTATTTATTGTCTATACGTGTACAGCCACTAGATAGACGCGACGCGTGTTCTAGTTATTTGTGTCGTGGTTTGTCTACAAACATTCCAGATGAAGTTTGGCTAGTGTAAATAGATTAAATTTTCTTATTCAGTTTAAAAGTTATTTCTATCCCATGGAAACTATTCTAAGGTTCTCATACATAAAACAAAGCCAATGTCTTAATCCAGGCCTAGCACTACATCTTTCACAAATTCAGCCCGATCCGTTCAGTATTTTTGGCGTGAAGAAGTAACAAACATCCATCCCTCCATCCAAACATCCAAATTTTCGCATTTATAATATTATACAAAAAAAAACCAGTAGACTGTAGACTGTTTGCAACAGTCGAGCCGTGGATATTCCAATAAATAAAATAAATAATAATATGATATATTAAGATAAAGTATACCTAACGTGACCATACGTCCCGCTTTGGGCGGGACAGTCCCGCTTTCAGGCTGACCGTCCCGCTGTCCCCAGCGAAGGCATAAAAGTGCCACTTTCACAAACTGACCAAATGATAATTTAACTAACAATTATTTAGTACGTCACAACGCGTGGCATAGCGCGGCGAGCGCGACTGGTGAGGTGGGAGAGGCACAGTAACGCAATAACGTCTTATTCAAATACTTCTATTTGAATGGGTAAATTTAACGAAAAAGTCCACATGGTACAGGGTGTCATGGATTTATTGATCAGGCGAGAATACATATATTTGTAAGGATCGGGACACCAAAGCTTTCGCTTATATCTAGCTTTACGACAGACCAAAAAATTATTAACTGGAATGCTGAGAATTTGACTGCTGAAAACCGTTGGGTGGAATTATTCCAGCACTTCCGTGCAAACAATATCCACTTCCTATAATTATTGAGTACCTATGTCTTGTGTCTGCCTGGAAGTGACGCACCTATCGAAAGAGTCTTTTCTCTAATGAACAAAATATGGACGAGTGGAAGAACACAATTATGCGTCTCAGTATTGAAAGTCATTTTGATTAGGTACAAAGATGGATCAGAGTTTGGAAAAAAGATTTGTCCAGCCGACAAATATAAAATACTGCCTAGGTATAAGTAATGAGACGTGTACTTTACCCTTTTTAATTAAAAAAAGACTTGTAAACAACAAAAATTTTTTTACAACGGACATCCCGCTTTGACAAAAAAAAATATGGTCACGTTAAGTATACCCCACCCTGTCCTTCTCATTCTCGTAGTGTTCATGAAGAACGGCATCTTTCTGCGGTTTACTGAGGAGCCTCTATTCGCGAACTTATCCGGTTTAAATACAACTTCAATTTGGCCTAATTCATTTCCGCACAAACGTTTTTGTTTCTTTTATACTTCTACTTACTGAACCAGCATGGGCTGCCTATACACTAGCCAAACTCGATGTAGAATGTTTGTAAACAAACCGCCCATACTTTACCTGAAATTCACTCTGTTGCCGCGTCTTTTTAAACGGATTTTACATCACTTGTCGATTTCAGACCAATAAATATTGCTTACATTTATATCTGCAACTCGACGCCAAGCAAGTGAGTTTTACTAATATGTGTCGAGGTTTGGTTACAAACATCCTACATCAAGTTTGGCAAGTGTATTGATAAGCTTATGTCGAGTCTGGAATATAGACAATTTTGATACATTGCGTAAAATGTAATACAGCAGCATACCTTGACATACCCTTGATTAATAAATTTTTTATTTATTTCATTTTTATTTAATTTTCAGTCATGTCTGTCTGTTTTTTCTTTTTTACCTTTGTACCTACCTTATGGTGTTTCCTATAACGAAAAACCTATAGATGTAATTATTAATATAGAATGTAACGACATCAAGTGTAACACAAGTGTACCTACGATGGAATAAATAAATATAAATACAAATACAAATGATAGAAGGTGAAGCAATGTAGTTCGCATATTTAATATAATAATATCCCTACACAAGCACAAGCCTATAGGATGTCCGGTCCATGCTAAGCTGTATGTCACTTGATGCGTCTTCTCTGCGCTATAACAACAGTCCGGTTTGTTGCAGACACGTCGTTCCTGCCGTTCTTCAGCTATGCGGAGATGCGCGCGCTGGCGCAGAACTTCTGCGTGTTCCACGTGAACGCGCCCGGCCAGGAGGACGGCGCGCCGACCCTGCCTGACGAGTGAGTACCGCTGAGACACATCATCTGCACGTCCTCATCAGCATCACTTCCTCACACAAATCTCCGCGTCTGAAAACGCCACAACGCTCCATCCTCCGAGTCCCTGCGACTATAATATCGTCGGTAGATAGATAGATAAACATTGGTTTAGTGTCAATAATCTTTGCTAAACGAAACCAAACTAAATGTATTAGATTTATTCTACACTAGACGATCGCCTCGCGGTTTCACCCGCGTAGTTCCCGTTCCCGTGGGAATTCCGGGATAAAATATAGCCTATGTCACTCCCTGAAAAGTAAGCTTCCTAACGGTGAAAGAATTTTTCAAATCGGTCCAGTAGTTTCGGAGCCTATTCAATTCATACAAACAAACAAACAAACAAAAAATCAAACCTTTCCTCTTTATAATATTAGTATAGATAATGAACAAGTGAAAGCTGATGTAAACTAGAAATAGTAGAAAGTACCGTATTCTTAGGAATCACCTTAGATAATAAACTTCAATGGGGCCCACACATACTTATGCTATCCAAGAGACTTAGTTCTGCAAAATCCGTCATCTTACAGACGTGGATACATCTAGACTTGTTTATTTCAGCTACTTCCATAGTATTATGTCTTATGGTATACTGCTGTGGGGGAACGCTGCAGATATTAACACCGTATTTGTACTGCAGAAGAGGGCTGTTCGTGCAATCTGTAATATGGGTCCCAGAGAATCCCTGCGTGATAAATTCAAAGAAATAAACATAGTGACAGTACCATGTCAATATATTTATGAAAACTTGTTGTACGCTCATAAAAATATAAAAAAAAAAAAAAAACAAAAAACAAAAAAAGAATTTTAATACCAGAAATAAACATAAACTCGCTGTGCCCCACAACTAGGCTACACAAAATGAATGTATCTCTTAAAGGGCAATGTATACGCTTCTACAACAAAACTCCTAGTGAGTTGCAGATTTATAGAGTAAATAAATTCAAACAAATTGTCAAAACCTTGCCGTGCCTATAGTATCTAGAGCATAAAAAAGGTTGCGATGAAAAATAACAACTAACAGGCTAAAGGTTTCTTCGTCGCTTCTTTACTTTATTCTACATATCGAAGCGACAGAAATCAAAAATATCACTTTATTTCCGTGTCAGTGTTTCACACTAATATTATAAATGCAAAAGTTTGGATGGATGGATGGATAGATGGATGGATGTTTGTTACGTCTTCACGCCAAAACTACTGAAAAGATGGGGCTGAAATTTTGCATCGGTGTAGCTCTAAGCCTGGAATCAAACATAGGCTACTTTTTATACCATAAATCAGTTTCCATGGGATAGAAATTACCTTTGAACTTTTTCATAGAAACAACGCGTGCGAAGCCGCGGGCAGAAGCTAGTAATTTTATAATTTGATCTTTTCTAACCTAAGTAGCAAAAACTAGTCGTTTAAAAGTTCGTAGAACGTTTCGTAAAACACTGTTTTTGGAGAAGGTACATTTTATTCAAAAGTAGCGCATTCATATCTTGTGTACTAAAACAAACTAATTGCAGCGTTACACATGGCAAATCAGTCCTTTATACGCTAAGTAACAGTGACTCGGACACAAAATAACGAAGTAATGGTGAATAAAGGATCCATTAAAGGACTTTTTCATACCATACTAGAGTTTACGTTTCCTTTGGCTCTCATTATTTATTCACCATTAATTATTTTATAGTTAAAGTTAAAATAAACAAAACAGGTATATTTACGAAAGGAATCAAGCAATGTGAGGTAGTAAGTAAAATTTTATATTTTGTCTCTAGAGTGAAGAAATAGCGTGAGACTGCAATTTTACTGAAAAAATATGATTAAATTTTCAGTAAAATTTAAGTGCCGCGGTCAGGTACTAGTTTTCTTTTTAATTTAAAGTGCCTGCCTGAAATTTGTATTTTAGGTTTATTTTACTTTTGTTAACTTATTTAAATTGTTGTTGTCCATAAGGGGCCATTCATTTATTACTTACGTAAGACGATTTAGGGGGGGAGGGGGGTCGACCATGTCTTATTTTTTCTTACAAGGGGTGGGAGGTGTCTCGATAGTTCTTACGTAAGATCACTATTTATAGATTTATAAGAGATGTTCCAGTGGCAGATCCACTTTCCGAGTGGGTTTTGAGCCCTAGCTGTAGTGAAAATCTTATGTAGGTAGAGATGAATGATTAAAACCAAAATTTATTACTACCAAAAAATAAAAATTATAGGACCTTTGTTATTAGGTACAAATAAACATTTCTAAAAATTGTTACTTTCAAAAATAAACATTTAAACAAACCAAATGTGTATTCATTTTTCCTTTATATTCTTACGTAATGAATATTAAACAGGGGGGGGGGGGGGTCCTATTCTTATTACTTCTTATTATATACGTAATAAATGAATGGCCCCTAATGACCCTTTTGTATTATGTACTGTTGAGTTGAGACCAATTTATAGTTTTATCAATAAATGATTTATTATCTTTATCTGAATTCTGTTGATTTAATAATCCTTATAAAAAATAACAGCAGTGGACTAATATAGGCTGATGATGGTGATGATAAAAAATAAACAGTATATTTAATTTTCAGGTAAGTAGATACCTACTTACAAAATGAAATATAATAAAGTCAACTCCATTAATCTCTTGTTCCGTGTGCACAAAACTTGTCAGGTTGTGCGCAAACTGTCTGCGTCAAAACAAGTCGTAGACAATTTTGAGTGTCATTTCTCCATTTCGCATTGAATCGCGGTCCACCAGAGGCGAGAACTTTTACTGTGGTTATCGGTTCTCTGACCTATGGTTGAATAATTTTGAATGCAGACCGCGACTCTATAATCGTTGTGTAGGACACTCTATGGTACACACGACAAAGGTGAATCAGGTGGCGAACTACGAGAGACTGGCGATGCTGGATGCAGCAACCGGAAGACATGGCGGTGTGATGCTTTTTAGCTTTGTCCAGGGGCTCGTGGACTAAACTGACACAGGCTAATAATAGGTTGCAATAACAAGCGTCGTAGTGGATAGTAACCTTCTCGCAGAGCCAGCAGCGGTCGAACGTGAGCGGCAGAGCGCTGGCTGTTTGCAAACAATCACAAAAATGTATAGAGCGGCGGGTAATTGCATTCTCCGTGCCAAGCTTCGTGGTTACGGCACAACTGCTTCACACCCTCTCTTGGAGAGGAAGCAGAACAATTTGGCGTATTTTAAATAACTTCAAATTCCGGTAAATAGTATTCATCTATATTTTGGACGAAGGAAATCACGTCCTTTATTTTCCCTGATCGAAGATCTATGTTCACGTGCAATAATTATTGAGTTTAAACTGTCGACATCTGGTTATTATTCAAGTCTAATTTAGTGATGAAACTCTTGACCCCCGCCGTTGCCATGGAACCATTAGGTGATACAGATAAATTATGATGTTGTGATGAAGTCTCGCTGTGTCGTGTGTGGGCTTAGAATCTGCACCACCCCAACTCTTCCCGCGGGTGTCCTAAGAAGCGACTATCCACTGGAGGCGGGCAGCAGTGCCTTTGCAGAACAATTCTACCACGGAACTGCGATCCCCAACCCGCATGCCCAGCGTGGGGATTATGGGCACTACCCCCCATGTGATAAAAGCCAATAAGGCGCTTATGAGGGGGAGGCCTGCGTCCAGTAGTGGACCAATACCGGCTGTTGAGCTTCAGGTTGAGGATGATGTTTTACAAACCTACGTTTTAAGGGGCACATAATAAGGGTAATTCTCACAGGGCTCAAAAATACGTGTCCGGCTCGAAAAAACATACTAAAAGTATCCCTAGCCCTTTGATTTTTTTTTGTATAGTAGATTAGACGAAAATAATAGGGAGGCCTATTTTTGTTTTTTAATTTTCTTATTCTTAATATGTAAAAATAAATAAAAACCTTTGAAATATTGACTATCGTGGTGCGTCCGGACCTCATGTTCCACTGTTCAAACATTTTTATATTTTTTCCTATGAATAATAGCACTATTTCACATAGGTTCACAAATAACCAGATAGTTACTAGCTTAACTGATACTATTACTACACAAAAATAAGCTTTCGTTGAAAAGTTAAAACTAGACAACTTCGCGTCCAACGTTTGGCGTTGATACCCCTGGTGCGCACTCATTCATTCATATATACTGTACTTTAGTAACTACGTGAATAGTTGTTAGACCGAGACAAACTATCAGTTGCGGTCCATCAGTGGTGTGGACAACACTTCTCTATCTCTCCGCGTCGCTCTGTTATTAAGGTAAGTAATCACTTTCCGTGGCTTGGTATACCGCAAATGTTGATTACCATGTAGACTATAAACTCGTTTATACTAATCCTATTGTTTCAATGATTGTAATAATAGATGCCTTTTGGGTTCCTAATTTCGACTGCAGACGCCAAAGTAATGTATACCAGCAATTTAGGAAATTATTTAGGATTTTGTACTCTTTTTTGATTATCGTGGTATTGATTTTCATGTTTTCCGTGGGCAAAAAGTACACTATGTCAATTTAAACCATGAAAATTTAATTTGCATGTTGGTTAACCATCGATCAGAAATTTCCGGCCGCCCCCCCCTTAGATGCACAATGCGCGCCCTGAAAACGTCAGTATCAAAAGGTATCCCATTTGGCATTTTGGGTCACCTTTTCAACTAGTGTCATTTTAGCTCTCGGACCGAAAGCATGGTCAAGTGCTCGTATAAAAATGCAATAATCGACCCACCAAGCAACAGAAAAAGGATGGAATTTCTTATTTTCAGTAAGTTTAAATGTAATTTTTACCTGTGTATTGTGATATGAGCCAATTGAGCCTTATATACTTGAGAAATCAGCATTAAATATTGTTGTTGGGTTTGCCTATGTAAAAATATTTATTTTGTTCTAAGTTGATGAATGGAGCGGCTATTGTTTCAATTTTTTTTTAATTTATTTGTGGTAAGTTGCAAGTGATAATTTTTTTTTTCATGAAAAGACATTTAAAATAACTGATTGAGGTTTGTAAAATAACTAGCTGACCCGCCCTCAATTTTATTTGCGTGGACTCTATAATAAAAGAAAGACTACCAAAAGTATTAGATTTAATCAAATTTGAAGTACCTGCCTGAAATTGTATTTTAGGTTTATTTCACTAGCTTTTGTTAACTTATTTATATTATTGTATGTCCGAAATGACGCTTTTGTTTGTTGACTGTTGCGTCGCTAATTTATAGTTGTAGCAATAAATGATTCGTTATCTTTACCTGAATTCTGTTGATTTTATAATCCTTATAAAAATAAAGTGTATAAATTATTTTTAGCGGTACTTGCTAAATAAAATAAATAAATTCGACTCCACTAATCTCTTGTTCCGCATGCAAAAAACTTGACAGGCTCTGCGCAAACTGTCTGCGTCAAAACAAAACGTGGACACTTTTGAGTGCCATTCTTGTAAGGTTCTAGGTATCTACGGGGGAGGCCGCATACTTGATCGATGTGGTTAACATTTGCATATGGTTTATTTTTACAATGTTACTCAGTACAGTCAGTACTGCTCACTGGGAATATGGTCTACTCACGAGAAGATCGCTTAGTTGCAAAAAGATTGGCTGAAAGACGGAGGAGAGCCCTAAATAGAAATACAAATACAGAAATACAACTAAGTCATAAAGCCAATTTACTTATCAATAACTTTTGTACCTATATATACACAGCGTATACAAGTTTTTAAATAATTCAAAGTACACATAGATACAATACAAAACATCTGTAATTAAATAATCAAGAATAAGTTTTTATTAAAGAGTCACAAACCACATAAAAATATTAGAATTAATTAACATTAGTCTCCGTTTTCTCGAGTAATTCTGCTACAGAATAAAAATTTTGCTCGACAAGATAACGATTCAGACGGAACTTGAAGCTAGTTAGACTGCTAGCAGCTGTGACAGCTTCTGGCAGTTTGTTGTATACTGCCGGACCCATAACGTGAGTCAACTTTGAGGACTTCGTGAGGGAGCGGGCGATAGTAGAGAGCTTTCCTGCGTTCCGCGTCCCGTACGAGTGGGTGTCGCCGTTCTTCATGTGTTTATCTAGGTTCAGACGAATATGCACCGCCACTTGCTATTATCACAATGCTGGGCAGTGCCCAGTCAGCAGCGCACCCCCATAGCTCAGCCCCATACTGTAGCACCGAGTGAACAGTTGCGAAGTAACAGCTACGTGCCACCTCCGCCGGAACCACACGAGCCAGCCGTCGGAGCGCAAAACATGCGCTACGTATCTTTTCGCATATTTTGTCTATGTGGCTCTCCCAGGGCTCCTAAGGGCTCTGTCCATTTCAAAACAAAGAAATATCGTGGTTTCGGATTGGCTAATGGCCGTTCCGTTCACATAGACTACAAGCCATTTCGTCACTGCCAGATAGGCAGACATGAAGGTAGTGGGTCTTCCTTAGTTTCAGAGCCAAACCGTTCATCCTGAACCATCCAGACAGTAGGCCGGCCGTCTCGTTCAGCTTCTCCTATAGCGCGTCTACGGACTTTGCGGTGACGATCGCGGCCACATCATCTGCGTTTATGAGGGTCTTCGCGGAGGTCACTGCTCCGGGCAGATCGTTCAAGAGGAACGAGAACATTATGTTGGAGACAGATGACCCCTGCGCTATCCCCATGGTGGGGGAGAGGGGCTCTGATCGCTCAGTACCACCGACAACAATTTGTGATCGCTCACGTAGCATCTCCGTAAGTACGGCGAACGATGCTCCCTCGATCCCATAATGACTCATTTTGGCAGCAAGTACGGCGTGGCTGGCCACGTCGAAGGCTTTAGATAGGTCGCAGCACAACTCGGCCATCTGCAACTTCTGCTTGCACGCTGCCAGCACCCGCCGCACCACCTCGCGCGTCAGTGACGTCGAGGAGTAGCCGGCGCGGTACGCATACTGCCGAGGCGACAGGGCGTCCGTCGCCAGCAAGGACTCCACCAGCCGACTGCTCAGCCCGTTCTCGAGAAGTTTCGCAATAGCTGGTGTGATCGATACTGGCCTGTAGCTATTCATGTTGTCTGGGGGACACTTTGCTCACTTCCGCCCGAATCAAGCATAACACAGAGAAATACTCCGTTCAGAAAGAAAAAGATAGGCAACGGTATTTTCGAAAGAAGAAAGAAGGGAAGATAAAATCAGTTAGTGAATTAGATCCTCGTCAGCAATGAATTGCTAGAGAGAAAAGCAGATTCTCCTCTATAAACAAAATAAAACTCAAAAACTGATTAAGAAGTAATTATAGTAGTGATTGAAGGGTGTTTTTTTGATATTAAATTTTGTTTGTTATACTTTCTGAGAGGAAAACAACAATTATAAAATGATTGAACCTTAATTTTAAGAAACTTCCAATCTACTTTCTACTGAAAACACATTATTTTATTTATAAACCATCCCGAAATTCCTTCTTACAATGATTATGATATGCTAACTCACACAAAATGTATGTTTTAAAATATAAATGTCGAATATTTTTATATATTTGATTTCGGTGATATGAATGCTGATTTGCGTGGACACCATATTTTTAACATTGAATAACTTCGTAACCATTGAGCCAATTAAGTGCCCTCTGCTACCAATAAATTTTAAATTAAATCTTTAATCAGAATATTTCATCATTATGTGTAATTTCAACAAAAAAAAATGGGACACGAAAGTCAACCAAAAAATTCGTTTCCGAAGAATGACCCATAATTCCTAGAGAATTAAACTCCTCAAAATCAATCTATATACAACAACGAAAGAATCATTAAAATCTATTGACAATTGGTACAAATATCACCAAAACTATAAAGCTAGTCGCAGTTCTTCAAAAATATTATGTTGCTTTTTTAGTCTTACGGCATAATTGCTAATCGTGTGTGCATTTTCTGAATTAAGACAATAAATGATTTTCTATTCTATACTGTTCTAATCCGGGATCAGTCTCTGTACAAAAGTTAAAGAATCAGCAAAATCGGTTAACCATTGGCGGAGATCAAAGTAACATTAAAATAGAAAAACATCCAGACGAATTGAGAACCTCCTCCTTTTTGAAGTCAGTTAAAACCAGACTTCTTCAATTTCACCCTTCTTTTGAATATAGAGAGTTCAATTACTCAAAACGCTAAATATATTATTTTGTGCACTAGTTCGGAGTAATCTGGAGTACGCCTCCAGGTGTGGAGCACACGTTACAATTGCCCTATTGGAGAAACCTCAGAGGACATTTCTCAAGTTCATTAACTTTAAAACAAAATTAATATTCCGGAGCAGCGTTTATATCACCCGACGTTTTACTTTTTGTTCTTACCTTAATAATTAAAATTTTGGGTAATAACCTAAATAATCGATTTAAAAAATAAAAAATTCTATGCATATACTTATTGACGCCCCCTGACTCTAGTCTAACATCAAACTATCTCTACCTCGGTTTTAAGAATGTATTTTCATTAAAAACTTAAACAGTTTACTTATAGTGAAATTACTTAGGGTTACATATTTTACCTTACCTTCCCGCCGCCGCCGCCGTTCCTTTCGCAGAAATCACATTAAACTAACTCTACTAACTAACTAATAGACTGCTATAGTAACTACTAACTAAATAATAACTAAGTGAATACTTCCACCTGCCCCGCACAATAAATACTTCCACCTGCCCCGCACAAGCACAATAAATACTTCCACCTGCCCCGCACAGTGAATACTTCCACCTGCCCCGCACAAGCACAATAAATATTTACAATACTAAGTAAATGGCCGCGTAAACTTGGTGTCACGCACAATTTTTTCCCGTTATTTTTTATTTGAAAACCACGCCTTTAAAGCAAACAGAACAAAAAAAATATTTAAATAGGTCATGAAATTTTTAGTTTTAACGCGACTAACGAACAGCAATTGATTTTCATATGCAGACTAGGGAATCCAATCCCGCATCAAAATCTCAATCCCGCAAGCCCGCGGGATTGATGCCGCGAATCCACGGCATTTGCGGGAATGGAAAAAACATCGTTTTTTTTCCTCTTTTTCAACGTCATATGTTCAAATGCGTGGACTCGAGGGGATACCCCTCGGGGGAGTGAAATACCCTCCTGTCTGCGTAACTTGACATTGGTCGCTATCGGTTAAACGCCCAAAAAAAAACGAATTTGAAAGAAATATTTAAAAATAAACGAATTACAATTCGTAAAACTCCATCAACGCACAATTTTGTTATTGAGAGCTCACAATCAATTCGCCATGTCCTGGTGCTTTATCTATTTGATTATTAATGACAATCAGATTTTGTTAGTGAAAAATAAATTGATTTTGTTATTTTATCCCCTGAATACTCAAACGCAACTCAGATGCTCTATGAAAATCTGTCAAAAATTCGTCACTTGAGAGCACAGTGCTTGACGGGATTGGATTCCCTAATCCAGACCGATTACTCGCCTGTGTCGAAGCTGTGCCGAAATATTGGAAAGCTCACAACTCAAATCAACTAATATTATAAAGCCGAAAGTTTGTGAAATGTGAATTTTTGTCATCCTAGGTGCTCCAAATGTGCTCCAAAACTACTAAACAGATCAAGATGAAATTTGGCGTACATTTAGAACAAAACCTAACTTAGATAATAGGATACTTATTATACCGAAAATACGCGTGCGAAGCCGCGGGCAGAAGCTAGTGGTAAACATCCCGTTGTAAATGACTTTAGTGCTATTACTCGCATGTTGACAAGACAAGTACGTTATGACTTCCATTTAGGATCTTCTCAATATAGGTACGCTTGATAGGAAAAGTAAACTGTAGTTACATGTACAATGAAAGTTTTTGAAAATAAACAGTCAAGTAGCTTGTACCTACTTATATCGGCTTGCTTACCCTACTTAAGTTAACTTTCTTGTTGTTTATCCTGGACTTCAGTTAATGGATATGATAAATTACTTTGATATTAGTATGTTTGTAACAAACTCACACAGGAACAGGAACCTAGCTTCAATCGCCTTCTGTTGCTACATTTGGTAACTTATTATTCTTATTCGTTTAGAATTGCCAAAGACCTTGGAACATTGCCAGAATACCTGCTAACATTGATTTACTGGGCACGCGATACCTAGGTTACTTTTGAGGCCTGAGTAATAAATTGCGTCCCTTACCTACGGCTACGAGTCTGTATACAATAGATAGACCGTTGAACGTTCCGCGCGCAGCGAGCGCGTCCGTGCGATTACACTGAAATATCCCATTCAATAGATCGCCATCCGGGGAGACTGGGTGTAAACGATTTCGGTTTCCATCACATGGTACAAAAGAAATCCATACAATTTCCTGGTTGGATGGAACTGGCCGACGGTGGAGCTGGCAACGTCAAAGTATAACAAAAGTCAAACCCTTGTATTGTTTTATTATAATTTATTAAAACTTAAGTTACATCACGTTAAACCTCGTGCTTATGTTACTCACACTTGACCTTGTATGGCTCGACTACGTTTTACTACTGCAATGTATTTACTGTTGGTAGGTAACTTAGAATCAGAATTGCTTTAATCGAGGAGAAAAGGTCAAGTGCGAGTAATAAGACAGAGACTAGTCGAACTCGCGCAGGGTTCCGCATATATGTAAGACCTTGTGTCTTGCCAAAGATCATGATTCTAGGTCAACGGGAAGTAGGTACCCTGTAGGTTTTGGTCCATGGCGAGAAACAAAAATTTTTTGGAGAATAAACTACAAATTTACAGTTTTAGGGTGGTTTTTAGGTGCTATGAACCTTGCTGGTCGCCAAATTTCATGATTCTAGGTCTACGGGAAGTACCCTATAGGTTTTCTGTGCTTGTGATTCCCTTTGAAATTTCAAAAAACCCGAACAAAAACGGCTGTGTGTGTTTTAATTGCGTTGACTTAGAAGTTTGATTTATATCGAGGCTCCAAGAGGTTACGAACTTGAATATTTGATGTTAATTTCAACTCGATACCTCTACGCGTTCCTGAGAAGAGGGGGTTGACAGACAGACAGACCTTTTTTTCTTTTTGAGGTATGGAACCCCAAAAAAACCTCCTTGGATGGCCCATTCAATGGGGATGGGAGATTTTAGCGTAATCTCCCAGATCTAGAGAGAGACCTAGGACCTAGCCGTGTCTCGACACAAACTAATTAGTAGGTACCTACCGTAACGCCCCGCGCCGCGCCGCGCCGCGCCGCGCCGCGCCATTCATTATTCATCCATGCTCAGCGCCCGCTCCGTTTGCGCTTTAAATAGGAACCTAAGTGGAAATACATGAAACAACGCTTTATTACTTAACTAGTTTCTGCCCGCGGCTTCGCACACGTCGTCTCTATGGACACGTTTTATGGCAGTAGCAACTTCGCACACGTCGTCTCTATGGACAGGTTTTATGGCAGTAGCAACTTTCAGCACAAGCGTTCAGTAGTTTTGGCGAGAATAGGTAACAAACATTCATCCATACCTTCACATCATATCACACTAATATTATAAATGCGAAAGTTTGGATGGATAGATGGATGGATGTCTATTACCTTTTCATGCCAAAACTACTGACCGGGTCGGGCTGAAATTTTGCGTAGGTACAGGTAATTCTTATCCTGAAATCAAACATTGGCTACCTTTTATCCCACAAATCAGTTCCCATGGGATAGAAGACGGTTTTCGTATATATTTTTTTTTCATCGATCGCAGATTTTGATAAAGCTACAAGCAAATAATAAGTATGGTACAAGCATATTTATGATAGTGTTTCATTCAATTTGATCATGTAATCATGTAATTTATGTATGTATTTTATTTTAATTAAATGTTACCACTTACATTAATTAAAGGACATTTATTTTTATTTATTTAAAACATTACATCTATTATTACAGGTCAGACATAATACAACAGAGTGGTCATCTAAATAATTCTTGTATATCAACATGCTAAATTATTAAATACAAATTTGAATACCTAAGCAAACTCATTCAACAATTCAGTGAAACAGCGAGCATGAGCTCACACAACCATGATCGATCCGTTAATACACTTACGACATTAATGCTACTAAGTTATTGATGCGAAAGTTTGTGTGCATGTTAGTTACCACTCGCTCCCTAACTACTTAAACAGATATAGATAAAACCAGCTGCGCCCCGCGGCTACGCCCGCGTGGAAATTAGAAATGATCACTTATGGGTATGAAAAATAGATGTTGGCCGATTCTCAGACCTACTCAATATGCTCACAAAATTTCATGAGAATCGGTCAAGCCTTTTCGGAGGAGTACGGGAACGAACATTGTGACACGAGAATTTTATATATAATATTTATTAATAGGTTCAGGTTATCTTAGGACTGATACTTTGCAAAGTAAAAGTCCTTAAAATAAATATGATTTTAAAAAAATATTAATATTAAACTTTGTATGTTTAGATTGTAGATTAATCTAATTTTCAAAAATTAACCTCTGACGGTCGGGGTTAAATGGGTAATTCATTCAAAACTCGGTATAAAACACTACGTTTTTATTTTTTAGAACTACCCCTAGAGGTGTGCAATTAATTTCTGAAATTTGTGTGAACTTCACGTGGGCGAAGCCGCGGGGCGCAGCTATAATAAATTATTCAAAACACATGCATGCATCGCGCTCGCAGAAACACAAACATTCCGACATCATCCACCCGACAGCGACACCATCCGCGAGTAGGTACTCGCGGAACACTAGCTGATGCCCGCGGCCTCGCACGCGCTGTTCCGCCATTTAAAGTACCCAGGTACCTGGCCGAGGTCGAGGTCCGTCCGTACCGTCCTCCTCTACGACAGTAATTCTGATATACTTACTAGCTTCTGCCCGGGACTTCGCACGCGTAATTTCGGTATAATAAACATCCTATTATCTAAGTTAGGCTTTGTTCTATATGGACGCCCATCTTGATCTGTTCAAAACAAGACAAAATTAAAATTTTAAAAAACCCGCCGTCGTTTATTGGCTGACCAGATTTTCATCAAACATGGCTTAGAACACTCGGGATAAAATTATCTATGAAAAAAAAAAACTAAACGAAAATCGGTTCATCCGTTTGGGAGTTAAGATACCACAGACAGATACGTAAAACTTATAACACCCCTCTCGCGTCAGGGGTTAAAATCACATTTAACAAACTTTCGGCTGTATGATAGGTATTAGTAGGAAGACCGATAATTTATTTCTATATTTTCTCCGGAAACCGGCAGAAAGTAACACTCGGCCTTACATTTTCAATTAGGACAAGTCATACTCAAATCTCAAACACATACATATTTCCTAAGAGCACCCCGACGAAGCCGTGCATAAATGAAGTGCGCCTGTCACAGTCACAATGGAACGCTCCGCGCTCGCTCGTGTTATCTGAAAGAACACAAAACATTTCAGAGCGGTCCAATAAGTTAGCGGCCGACAGATATTGTGCCCGTGATGAGGAGTGCCGTTTTATTTTCTCGTGTACTGCTTTGAGTATTCTACATCTGTATACTTACAGGATTATTGCTAACTCACTGACACTGCGCATAAACACCAAAGAAAATCCTTTTTAAGATTAGTTTCAAAGAAAGCTTCTCTAAAGAACGATTTTTAATGGAGAAACTTGAGAATTAATACCTGGCGTCCTCACTCGCGTTCGTGATGATGGGCAGAACCTGCAGTTCACGCAATAACCCTGTACAAATACGCATCACGATGTCATAAAGAACCTTGCGTAAGATCCATTTAAGTTTCTTCTTCTCTTGTACCATACAAGGTTGTTTTTGTTCCTGCACATGGTTGAAAGATATAGGTCATCGACCTTCCTATCCTGTGAGTACCCAGGCGCCGTAACACGAAGTAAACGAACTGGATGCGAGATTTGTCGCCAATGTACGGTGAGCTGGAACAGAACGACTGACGCGCCGTACTTGTCAGTTATTGCGTCTCGAGCTGATTACTGGCGAGGCATACTGATTGGGGTCGTGCTGGCTTCTACGATGAGCGGAATTCTTATGAATAGATTAGAATAGAATAGAATATAGATTTATTTAGCACACAAAACACCGAGGGAAAGTAAAAACAGAAAAAGTAATACTAAACACAACAATAGAGACTGTATAAAACAAACAAACAAACAAACATCATAAAATGATGATATTATGAGTCATTGTTGATGTCAGCCTGCGGGGATTTACCAACTTTAATAATGTTGGACAACAATTCACACAGCATTATCTAGCCCCAAGCTAGGCAGAGCTTGTGTTATGGATACTAAATAACTGATATAAGTACTTAATACAATACACTACACAGATATATATTTTTTATTATACATAGAAAACATCCAGAACACCCTGAACAAATATCTGTAGAT
Source organism: Eupithecia subfuscata (assembly GCA_963564075.1). NCBI lineage: Eukaryota > Metazoa > Arthropoda > Insecta > Lepidoptera > Geometridae > Eupithecia > Eupithecia subfuscata. The sequence goes on along the minus strand of OY751096.1, from coordinate 6,960,406 downwards.
CTTACAAACATTTGTCCCGAAGCGGGAATCGAACCCGCAACCTCCTGCGTCGCAGGCGGACCTTCGCCCGCTGCGCCACGGAGGTCGTCAAACTATGTACCTACCTACTCGATGCATCCCTATTAGAGCTTAGTTAACCGAAGATACATAAATGGAGGATCATGTTGATATATTGTTTGTCATTATCATTGTCCAGTGGTAATGACAGTACCTACACGGCGCGTCGCGTCGGTGTTGGCCGCGAATGGCCGGGTAATTGACGGGGTTGATATCAGGTTATTCAGCATGAGTGGGTACGCATGATGGCTCACTTGCATTGTATACGATAATAAGTAACCAAAATTGACGAATGAAGAAATTTTGAAGGTTTTATCTAAATGACTAGTGATTTCCGATAACATCTTGCTATGAATATTAAGTCGAGTGATTGGCTGAACGGGATCTTGTCAATCTGCCAACTTCTTTCAAGTTCTGATCGTTTCCTATCGATCTTGGTACCGAACTCGCCACTATAATATATCTTCCTTTTCAATATTCATCATCATCATCTGCGACCTGGATTCTCCCACTGCTAGGCAGTGCGTAGTTTCTTAAAATATTAGGTATGTACTTTAATTTTCAGCTGTTACTATCCCACTGCTGGGCCAAGGAGATTGACAAAAACAATTAAGAACTAAGACCGGGCCGGCCACTTGTTTTGTTCGTGATGATAGGCTGGAACTGCAGTTTACGCAGCGTCAGTGAATACCAAACACCCGGTATAGTACTACGCTTCTACACACTTCCGTATATTGCCTTCCAAAATTGGATGGACATTAATTTATGGCTGTGTTATTTTGTAGTCGAGAGGGCTAGTCCAAATTCCTCTAGTTTTAGCGAATTTCCAAGCGCCATAAATCATGTTCGGGGCACAACGTGTAGGTACCTACACTGCGGGGCGTACGTGAGTTTCCGAACTTTGGGCCAACATACGCGTAGCTGCCTCCGCGTGCCGCGTGCCGCCGGTGCCGCGTGCCGTGTGCCGCGTGCCGCGTGCCGCGTGCCGCGTGCCGTCACATGGAATAGCTTTCGTCTACTTGACATTCTAAAATTTAGAATTAGCTAAAATTAGGTTTTAGGAATGTCAAGTAGACGAAAGCTATTCCATGTTTCAAAAATTTCTGCAGATATTTCTTACGGGCGTGTCGATTCTGTTGTTTTAGAATCTAAAACAACAGAATCGACACGCCCGTAAGAAATATCTGCAGAACTTTCAAAAGTTAACGACACAGGAATAACAACCATACATGATTATGTATGACGTACGGATACGGCACATAATTTGGTCGAGATCTCAGAAAAACTGCGGTCTATTGCAATGACTTATGTTTTGATTCGTAGATTATTACCAGTGATCGGAATTAGGTGGGCTAAAATACCTAAAGTTCAAAGAACAGAGGCAAAAAAAATGGAGACTTCCTTACTACAATAATTTTATTGGACCCAATTGGGACGAAAATGGAATAATTGTCGCAGTTAGCAAGTATATTTAATATTAATGTTTATATAATATTACGAACTAATTCAAATCATTTCTAACCATCCAACCCAACCAACCATCTTTTTAACCAACTGCAAGAAGTTTAATATTTTATAACTTACATTTCTAATTGTTATTAACTCAGGTAAAAAACTGATTCACCTCATTGTTTTCTTTACCCAGAATAGCCGAAGCTTTAATAATAAAAACTTTGGATTTCTCTAGATGAAACCGATTATTTAGGTCGTTATATTGTAAATTTTCTAGTAAAACCTTTAAATGTCGTAACAAACAAACCATTTTTAATAGCTTGCAAAATGTTAGAAAAGGTGAATGGAGAGACAGTAGCTCAATTTTTTGATTGGATGTTTAGAAAATATGTGGGGAGACTCCAATCAAGCCAAAGTAGGAGATGTTTTAGTATTATGTTCTGATAGCGTAGCATATATATTTAAAGCAGGAAGAATTTTGAAAAACTATTTGCCGAATATGATGCATGTAACTTGTTTAGCACACGCTCTTAATCTCGTTGCAGAACAAATAAGGGCACAATATGTGGATGTTGATAGGTTAATATCAAATATAAAAAATTGGTTGCCTGTAAAGTCGGTTTACTGACGATAGTTGAACGTGACAATGTCTTAAGAAAATACTGATGGAATGGTAGCATTTGATACTCGATCAAAACATGTAAATGTACTATAGTATATCAGCTGTCCACGCAGACGCATCGATGTCGAACGCTGCCGAACGCAAAGGCCGATTGTGCTTCTTTGTCGCTCGTTCCGCGCTCTCGCTTGCACTTCAAGCCTTACATGGAACGCCTCAGAGCGAGGTAACGCCTCAGACCGAGGTTACACCTCAGAGCGAGGTAACGCCTCAGAGCGAGGTAACGCCCATGAGTCATGTTTTTTCGTGCGTGCAGCCGGCTCTATCGAATTATAAGACGTTGTCACGTCAAAAAGATATTTTAAAGGCTCCCAATAGAGTAAAAATATTAAAGGAAAGATTTCTGAACATGCCATTACCACCAGAACCTGTCATAACAAGGCGGAGTACATGGCTAGAAGCAGTCTCGTATTATGCTAAATAATACGAACAAATTAAAACGATTGTAAGACTTCTTAGAAGCTCTGAAGCTTTATCCATCAGGCACGCTAAAGCTGTGCTAGAAATAGAAACTTAACAACCGATATAGATTATATTGACGAGTATTTTAAAATCATTCAAATTTCATTAAAACGATTACAAAAGTCTAATTTATTGTTAACATAATCTTTCCAGATATTTGACGAAACAATAATTATTCTAAGCTGGTGTTCATCTGAAAGAGTCAAAATAAAACTAGAAAATGTTATGGCCATAAATCCCGATCTAGATGCATTAAGAGATATTTGTGAGAATTTATAAAAAGAATCGGAGAATGAAAATGAATCTTTGTCATACTATAAATAATGTACCTATAACTTCAGTTGATGTTGAAAGGTCCTTCTCTACCTATAAAAGGATCTTAAGTACAAAATGAAATCGTTTAAAGATTGAAAATATGGAAAAACTCATGATAATTTATTTTAATACTTCAGACGAAAATACATCTGATGATGACAAAAGAAACTCCATTCCTGATAGCGATGAAACATTTAGCTATTCAGATTAACTGACTAATTTCTACATTAACTGAAATAATATTCTCCTGTGTCTCTTAACATTTGGTTACTTTCATAATTTTTACGTTGATTCCAATGATTGTACAACATGAATAAATAGTGTGAAAACTATAAAATTGTTTTTTTAACATTTACCTACTTTGTTAGTCACAATAATATTATAAATGTGAAAGTTTGGATGGATGTTTGTTACTTCTGGGACGAAAAAATAAACGGACGAAAAATTGGGACGACAAAAATTTAGTCCTAAGGCGTCTCCATTTGGTCTCTGTTATTTTTCGAACTTTAGGTATTTTAGCCCGCCTAATTCCGATCACTGATTATTACTTATTATTGCGTTCCTTGAACCTGTTTCTTCATAGGTTGGGTAGTTTTGTTGTCAATAAGCAAAAAATTGATTTCTGCGCTTACACCGTTTCAAAAACCTATGCTCTGTCCTATGATCGCGAAATCATAATGCCTAAACACTCACTTTTCACAAAATGGCGGGCATTCCGCTCTCTTAAAGCGGGTGTTCAACAAGATATAACCGGACACCCAGCCGCTTCGTCGAGATTGATTTCTCATTAAGTTGTTGAAGAACACACGACGTGCATAAGTTGGCGTTTATGCAAGGGCATATATGATCGGATACAAATATAAAATGACACTGTTAATCACACAAACCAGTATATCAGTCAAATATCAAAGAGCTTTATTTCCTTTAGACCTTACATGACTCTTGGACACGTCTTGACGATTTTGACAATATTTCAATGAAATTGTTGTGTAGGTATAATTTTATTTATTTATTATTTATTTTATTTATTAGGTATCTTCGTGATTCCATGTAAACGAATTTCAGGCCGTTACTTGATATAAATAGATAAAATAGATAGGTACCTACTTACTTAGCTTTTATAATGGGCCTGCCACACACTCGACGAGTGGCGTGGGAAGTAGCGAGGAAAGTAGGCAGAGACGTAGTGTGGCAACGTTACTCGTCATGCCACTCGTCATGCTCCTCGTCCTGCCCATCGCTCCCTATTTTGTCGGTTTTTGGACCGCGAGTCAAAGGACCGGCAATACGAGCGCGAGTGACTGTCCACATACTCGCGCGGCCGCAGTTCGTGCCGAGCGCTCACGCGAGACGCACGTCTTTGTTTTAATCATGTCGTCGCCGCGCAACGGAGAATGGTCGGAAGAAAAAACATTATAAGTTGAATTCAAATTTTTATTTAACTCCATCCAACTTTTCTTGTTTGAATTGAAGACATGCTTACTACAAAAAAATATATAATTATATTAGTTAAATTCTCCATAAAAGAAAAATTGCGGTAACTGCTACATATCTAGATTCCTTACTTTAATATTATTATTCCTATCTAATATTAATATATTAGGTATTTAGGTATATCGTTCTATTGCGATGAATAGATGTCATCCACCATCTCCGTTGGCGAGGACGCCGACGACGTCGACGATGTATATTGCTTTGTAGCATAACATTGATATAATTAGCTATACTACAAATACACGCACTCGCTGCCACCACAGTTTCAACGTCCATTGTGTAGCAACGACGAATAGACAAGTGCGGCGCGTAGCGATTAATCGCGCGAGTAGAGCAGTGTGTGGACAGACAGGGCAACATCGCGGCAGCGATGCGGCAGCGCGAGGAGCATGACGAGGAGCATAGTGTGGCGGGCGCATAAAATAGGGTTCAGTAAATAAATAATAACATGAAATTTTCTCGGGTTTATTTAATAAATTATATATTTAATTATGTAATAATGTCTGAGGATATACCTAAACTTTAAGTAGGTATACCTCAGGATACCTGTTTACGTAAATAACTAAGCGAATGCTCAATTACTATAATATTGTTATAAAGAATTTTGCCTTTCATTTTCTTAGTTCATAAATAAGGCTGTTTTTGTTCAGAATTGGTTCAGAACCGTTCACAATAGGGGCCAAAGCCACTTTTTTCATATTTTCGCAATTTTAACTTGGTTTGAAATAATTAAAAGTAAAAACGGTTTTACTAGGTAATGCACCACATATATATATATCTAACTACAGAACCAAAAACATTGAATATTCATTATATAGGAGATTAGATAAAAAATAAAACAAGTTGAATTCCGCTCAATCGTTCATCTATTGGTCCAACTACCCTAAGCGAGTTTTGCTATAACTCACTTTTAGTTGGAGCAAAACTCGTCTCAACTGTGTCAAGCTTTTAGTATTTTACTAGGGAGTATTTTATTTATTGCATTCATACAGCCAGATCTGAGTGTTAAAAAAAAAGTGTGTTAGTGATTATGTGAGTTTAAGTCACAGTATGTACCCATTAAGAGTGTTGCAATGGGAGACTGGCCTGGCAGGTATCTAGTCTAGCCTTTCTCTCTACTTAGATGAATTTAGGTACTTATTTTTTGGTATTCATACTAATTTAAACATTACGAGTCGCTAAAAGTCTCGTTAAAGAAGTTGCTTGCCCCGGGGAACAAAGTCGTAAGCACTGTTACGATTACGACTGACTTATTGTTTTCTCATTTTTGACATCCTTAGGTGTACCTACTATTGATTTTAACGAATACTGTTTTTTTTTTCAGATTTTTTGCAAATAATTTAATAAAAAAAACATAAATTATTTCGGAATTTATGTTCAAACAGTGAAATAGTCATAAAATGCTCGCGAAGCAGAATGAATTTTGTACATTGACCTGTTATTACCTGTCTCAGTCACTCCCGCGTAAATATACCTAATGCATCACGCTCGCACAGATGCAACGATTCCCGTCCTCAGGGATTGTAAACTTTTTACCTGCGACCATAAGGTTTTTTTTGTTTTTGGTTGTCCTTAAGTCACGACAAAGTACCCCACGGCTTGCTGACATTATTTAATAATTTTTAAATAACGGACCAACGACATTCCGTCTTGGGATGCGTTAGTGATCGCTCATTTTTCGGAAACATAAATATGTTATCTTAGTTTACAGTAGTTTGTTTGTTAGTTTTTGTTATCTTGTTTTAATTGTATAGTGGTTTGTTTTTTTGTGAAGTTTTCTTCATTGTTTTAAAATGGAACCAGCGCCGTCTACCTCGCGTCCATTCAAGGAGTTTGTTTCTCTGCCGAAGAAAAGAAAAATGTCACACGAGAAGGTAATGATTACCGTGTTTAAATACGTTATAGAATCCTGGCCTGCTGATAAATATGTTATCTGCTACATTATCCTTGAGTAACATAGGTTATATTTATTACTTGGAAAAATTAGGGATGCCTACTAAAACTTCAATAATTAACCCAAGGTGTAAAAAAATTAGCCATAAATTGTCTATCATCGCATGCGCTGCGGAAACTATTGATGATAGAACAAAAAAATGTTCTACAATATTAAAGAAATATCAATATCTACAAAAAATCTACCAATACCATATGTCCGACTATTGTAGTTATGTCACTATAACTACTTTTTTATATTTTAAAAGTTGATTAAAATGCCAACCTAAATCTGACCATGTTATCCATGCCTATGTATCAATCCTTATCCAAATAAATCGTTTCGTATTTAAGACTGTTTCAATACCTGTCATGTGATCACTTTTTAAATTATTCAAATCGGACATTCCATTCAAAAGATATTACGAATTTAAAAATGTCAGTCTAACCAAAACACTATTAGAAAAATAAACGCCGCCGCGCCGCCGCCGCGCCGCCGCCGCCGCACATACGGGTATTTTGCCGATCTACGCGGCCAAAATTCTTTTATGTTCTTATTCTTATCTAAAGGATATAACTTGGTAGAAAAATACATTTTGTAATTTATAAAGAGGTTTTATTCTAAAATAAGTACTATATAATATTTTTCAGGACTAATGTGTAAAAAAATATTTAACAGTTGAGTTTTATTTTTCATTATTATTATTCTTCTTCCTCGCTCTCTGATGAATCAGCATTGGGTTTCCCAGGCATGAGAAGCGCGATTGTGTCTTGCAAAAAACACTGCATTTTTCATTTTTTTAAGCTTCTCATACAACTAATAACACGACTTTCACACGACAATAGATGACCTCTCAAGGATTCGAGTTTTTCTTATAAATTAGGCGAATTATAGCTCTGCACACGATCAAACAAATATTTACGGGTCACTAGTCTTACTCCCGAAGTACCTTGTGAACCTAAAACAAAGAGAATTTTTTTTTGTATATTACTCATAATAAGTTCAAAATACCAAAACATTACTAATCCGCGCTTATCCGCGGCAGTTTTTTTTTTTTTTACTACTCAAAGCTTCAAATTTTCATTTATAGAAAGAATTATAGCAGGATCTGACTTGATAGTATAACAAATAAACGATTTAATAAAATATTTGCAAAAAATAATCTCCCTAACATGTGGATACTTTCATAATATTATATCTAAACTTTGTTATTATGAAAACAACAAAAAAACATACTAAAATACAGCACTATTACCTGCTAAATCAGGATCCATCACAAACACTTCTTAAGATAACGTAGAATATTTAATATTTTACTGCAAAGTTAATGTTTTTACACGAACGCCGAGAACAGACACAAACAAAGTTGAAAGATCGAATTCCGACTAAATTTATGACGCGACTAGTGCACGTGGCGAAGCGGGAAGGGCGGGTTATTGTTCCTGCCTGGCACTGTCCCCTAGCTAGGAAGCCGTCCTTTTCAACATTTTGAACATTTTGTAAATTTTAATTTTGGCCGCGTAGATCGGCAAAATACCCGTATGTGCGCCGCGCCGTGGCTGGTGCGCGGTGCCCGAGACGACCGGTGAGAGGTCAAGTGCAGGACCAACGGCTTAACGTGCTTTCCCGAGGCACGCCCCCGTGCCTCGGAAAGCACATTAGGACGTTTAAAACCTTCAATTTCCTGACTCCGGGCTGCTACTGTGAATATTTCCTGCTAGAAAAGACCCAATAACACAAATCTTGGCCCGACTCGGGATTTGAACCCGGGACCTCATTATCAGCGGTTGAAAACGCGACCGCTAGACCAACGAGGCAGTCGGAAAAAAGTATATAATAGAGATATAAAGATATTTACTCTACGTTTATCCCACAACGTTTAAAAATAAATGTCCACCCGTGCGAAGCCAGGACGGGCCGCTAGTCTTATATATAAAAATGAAACCCGTTTTCCGTTGTCATGGCATCACGCGTGAACGGCTGGACCGATTTCGCTAATTCTTTCTTTGTTGTGTTTGTTATTGTCAGGAGAAGGTTCTTATGAAAGAAAAAATTAAGAAAGTTGGAAACATAAATTTCCACGGGGGCGAAGCCGCGGGGCGCAGCTAGTTTGTTATAAGAAAGCAAAGTTGCTTTTTAACCGCGTGCTCAATTTTGATGACCGAGCAAGCGAAGGATTCTAAAATTCAAAAATTAGAATCCTCAGCGTTAGAGAGGGAATCAAAAAAGCCCGAGGTAAAAAATCTTTGCACTTGAGTGCAACACGTAACTTTTCATTTTACTAGCGAGGAAATGACTAAATGCAAAAAAAAGAAAATGGCGCGCATAAAGCAACTTAAATAAAAAGTACACCAAGAAGGTTCGGAGTCTGAGTTTTTATCAAATTAAAAAAGGTTGTATGATAAATTCGGCACCATGGAGGTTGAAGTAAATATAGGTTTTGAATTACAAACGTAGTGCACACGATGTTCTAAATTCAATTTTACTTTATTCTCTAGCGGATAAAAACGGCATTTGCACTCAGATATCGAAGAGCAAAAATACTCTTTCCGAGATGGGGGTATGAAAAATAAATGAAATAGCTTCGGGCCGACCAGAAGCAATAGTGCAAAGCGGCTAAACTAGAAAATCCCGCGATACATTCAGCTTTTTAGGGTTCCGTGCCCTATGTGTAGGGTGAAAACGGGACCCTTTTACTAAGTCTACGCTGTCTGTCTTTATGTCCGTCCTTTTGTCCGTCTGTCAGTGGGCTGTATCTCATGAACGGTAAACTTATAAATTTTCACAGAGTGTGTATTTCTCTTGCCGCTATCACAACAAATAATAAAAATAAAAAATTATTAAAAAAATATAAATAGGGGTCTCCCATACAAAATAAAATGTCAAATGCGAGTTGGACTCGCGCACTAAGGGTTCCGTTTAATTTGTAAGACCTTGTTTCTTGCCAAATATCATGATTCTAGATCAACGGGGAGTAGGTACCTGTATATTTTGGTCCAGAAAGAGAATCAAAGATTTATTTTGTATGTTAATAAACTACAAATTTACGATATTCGGATTTTTCCTTTTTTCTTTGTGCTATAAGACATTGCTTCTTGCCAGCCTTTTATGATTCTAGGTCAACGGGAAGTACCCTATAGGTTTTGGCGAGACTGAAAAGTAAATGACTTGTGCTAATTTATTTATTTATTTAATAAAGAAGATAGAAGTTGATAAGACCTTGCTTCTTATCAAATTTCATGATTCTAGGTCTACGGGAAGTATCCTATAAGTTTCATGTGCATGTAACTTTTGATTGCGTTGACCTAGAAGATTTATTTAAATTGCGGCTTCAAGAGGTTGTAGTCTTGAGTATTTGATGTTAATTTCAACTCGATACCTGCACGCGTTCCTAAGGAAAGGGGGTTGACAGACGGACAGACAGACAGACAGACGGACAACATTGTAATCTTATAAGGGTTCCTTATTTCCTTTTGAGGCCTGAAACCTGAAATCGTAATTTTTTTGCTCTACGTTTGTCAAAGCTGTATATTATCTTAAACCGTAAGAGGTATATTTGAAATATTTACAGAGTGTGCATCACGATTGCCACTCCAACAAAAAATAATAAAAATGGCAACGTCCATACCAAGTTGAACAACGGTCTTGTTTTTTTTGCTATTCATCAAATAATTCGGTTGATACAATTACTCTTGTTTCTATAAGTATGGTACGGAATCCTTCGCGTGCGAGTCGATTCGCTCTTGGCCAGTTTGTTATTGCCCGCGTTCGGCGGCGCCCCGCGTCGGTATTGCATTTCAAAGTCCGAACTCGGCGATCGCTGGGGCATACCGACACACCTACCGCTACCGCGCCGCGCGCCGCCCTGAAATGCAATGCAATAAACGTCTAGAGTGGATCGTTCCTTACACATATTCCTTTATTCATTGACGTAGGTGCTTTAGTTCATTCTTTTGTAAGGCGAGCACCGATCAACTAACAGTCATCATCATCAACCTATATTAGTCCACTGCTGGACATAGGCCTCCCCTAATGAACGCCATAGCGCCCGGTTCTCGTTGGACGTGATGTGTAAATTATCAAACCTTTCTTTAAATTCTAAACTAGAAGGGGCGAAGCCCTAAAAAAGTACCCTATTGTTCAAGTTAGGCTACATTCTAAATGTGCCGATGTGAAATTTCATTTTGATCTGTTCAGTAGTTTTGTAGATCCTAGGTAACCAAAATTACACATTTCACAAACTCTCGGCTTTAAAATATAAGTAGGATAGGATTAGTAAGATTTATTTGATCTGCGTACAGTGGATGCCAAAAGCGGCATATCAATTTCAAACAGCTATTATTATCCTCGTAGTTGGTATAAATATTCAGTATTAACATTTTCCCTCGATAAAATTACGCAGTGGAATTTATCACGGATGAGCTCTCGGCGCTTCGCGTTAATTATTTAACATACGGGTGGCGATAAAGTGCTAATGATTAAATTGCAGGTAACTTTTATTAAATATTATTTTATATTTTTTGATATATTCGTCTCTACACATGGAATATTTTTTTACTAAGCATTCTACATCCTTACAATCTGCATGAAGAGCATCTAAAAATTCCCGTCCTTCCTGACCAGCGTCCCACTAAGAGCTGTCCGCTATCAGCAATCAGTAGTCAGGGAACCTATACTGCTCGCTGCGGCTGCACCCTTGTCTGCCCCCGCGTCCAGCCTCCTCCACTTAGAACCTCTACAGAGGTTGGCGATAACGTATACGACCTTATTTTAACTATTTGTCTTATTAATACGGACGTTAGTTTAATTACTTAGACATTTTCCAAAAAAGAAAAACCTTTGAATTGAATCGATGCCGGGGATCCTGTGCGGAGAAGAGGATGTCATGTCAAGAAGAGCTCGGTATTTCAGGGTCTGTAGCTCTCCACGAATCCACGAATCATGAACGATCGAAACGTCACGATTCATCGACACTCTATGAATCGTGACTTTTTTAGGGTTTCGAGATGAGATCGGTTTCGAAACCCTTATGGTCTCGCTTCGTCTGTCCTTTTACCCTCTTTAATATCTCAGCAACTACAGCTATCAACTTGAAATTTGAAATAATAATACATTTGTGCGCCTGTACAGACTTGAAGACAACAATGAAAAATGAAAATGTTCCATACAAATTGTGATGCCGAAATTTTAAAAGAGATCTACAAAGTCAAGTGGGATATCAAATCAAAACTATTATAGTATGTCAAAACCCTCACAACAATCTCAGAAGTTTGCAGAGCGATCCATTTAAAATGTATGGAGCGTTTGTAGAAATGGATCTATATTTTATAGGAAAAATATAGAGAAGTCTAAAAAAGAACACTTTTTGAAGAGTGCTCAAAAGGGGGGGGGGAGATAATAATTTTCAAAAGCGTTGGCTACCCCACCGAGCGAGGTATCAAATACTTTTTGAAATTTTTTGAAAAATGTCGAAAAAATACCCAAAAACCGATCCATTTGAAATGTATGGAGCGTTTGTAGATATGGATCTATATTTTACAGGAAAAATATAGAGAAGTCTTTAAAAAGAACAACTGAAAATGCTCAAAAAGGGGGGTATTAAATAAAAGGTATCATCTAGAATATTTCAAAACAGTTTTTAAAACTTCTCCAAGTTACATACTTTTTTAAATATCTTGAAAAAGTCGATAAATTTACCATTACCCCTTATCACCGACATGCAGAGAGATCCATCTGAAATATAGGTTGGTACCTACTATTTTTACGTATTCATTAAACTGCGAAGTCTCTAACTGGGTACCGGTTAGAGGTTTAGTACATATTTGTATAATTGATACGATATAATTGATGATTCGAAACCCTCGGCGCGCGAGTTACACTCTTACTTGTCGGATCTTGTTTTCGTTTTACGACTGTCGTGCTAGCTGCTACCATTATAACGAGAATACGACAATCTATCGACGCAACAATAAAGTTGTGGGCGGCAGTTTGTCGTGTCCTCCTATTTGTGAACCCCTACATTTAAATACACAAGCCACGATGCTTCTCCTCTTCCTCACGACGCAGGGAACGCTCCCTAACTGTACACATTGGAGAGCTACTGTTGTCATTATGTATTTGTAAGCATCGCTGCTGAATCACATGTATCCAGCGAGCGAGGACAGAGGCGGCTGTCAGTCATGAATACAATACCTTATCCGTGGAAGCAAGCAGTCTCGCCTCGCCGCGCCATTCTTGTGCGCGACCTCAGAATGATGTGATCAAGTAGGTAATGGGCGATCGATCGCTCCGTCAGCTCTTGGGTGCCGATTGCGTGGGTGAGGTAAGGATCCAAGATGTTATTTGAATACTTTTATTCTAAAATTGTGTGAATCACAGTTAGAATGAAGGTCTTATGAAATTATAGTAAGTATCAACAATATTATCCTATTCGGACGTAAAATCTTAATCTAGGCAGATAAATCAAACAACTCGTTTGTTTGACATCAGGTAATTAAATAAATAAAAAATATATCGTTTATTTCAGGCAAATATGCCCGACATAGGAAAAAAGGCCCGACATAGGAAAAATCGGGTTGTTGTACATTTGCCACAAAGTAAATTCGTCACGAAAGCATATTCGCAGGAATGCAATTTTTTCTGAAAAATTCCGTTGTTTATTAATTTTGTTTATTGTAAGTTAGTCACATTGCTTCCCGCGAAGACAGCAGAAATATCAAAGTATAAGTAGAATAAAAACGTTATTTATTTCTCATAATCAGGATTTCAAGAATTTAATCTTACGTATACTTACATAAAATCACAGTTCACAAGTGGCTGATTTGCTCATACCATCACAAAAGGATAGAAAAATTAAAAAAAAATTGGTTGTCTGTAAAGTCGGTTTACTGACGATAGTTGAACGTGACAACTCAGAGCGAGGTAACGCCGCATGACGAGGTAACGCCGCATGACGAGGTAACGCCGCATGACGTCATGTTTTTTCGTGCGTGCAGCCGGCTGTATCGAATTATAAGACGTTGTCACGTCAAAAAAAAATATAGGTAGGTACCTACTTTACTTTTATGTATCACAGTTCTCAATTGGCTGATTTGCCTACAACTATGATAATAACTAAACAAAATAATTGGGTGTGTTTTAAAAAACCATAAACCTTCTTCAAGTTCCGGTAATAGTATTCATCTATCTATGTCTCGGACGAACAGAATCACCCCTCCCTTACTATCCTTGATCAACGTGCAATGATTTGAGTTGACACTGCACTGGCGACATCTAGTTATAATTCATTTAGTTTAATGATACATAAAATAACATGGATGAAACTGTTGAAGACCGTTGCCGTTGCCACAACATAATTATTGTGTTGATTTTGTACAAACCTTCGTTTTACGACGCATATATTATTATTATTATTATATAGCAATTCCTCGAGAATTAAACATATGGGATCCTCAAAATATTTTTTTATGCAACAACGAAAGAATCATCAAAATTTAGTAACAATAAATTGGCGCAGATATCACCAAAACTGTTGCAGCGTCGTGATGCTCCAAACATGTTATTCTGTTGCTTTTTAAATTTAACAGGATTCATACTAACTACTACGTAATGAATTCAAAGAAATAAACATCATGACAGGACCAGTCAATTTATTTATGAAAACTTGTTGTACTCTCATAGAAATATCAATCAATTCCCTAATATCAGCGATACAAAAATAGAAATAATCATAAACTCGCAGTGTCCACAACTAGGCTAAACAAAATTATTGTATCTTTTAAAGGGCAAAGTACACGCTTTCACAACAAAACTCCTGAGTGAGTTGCAAGAATTATCAGTAAATAAATTTAAACAAATTGTCAAAACCTTGCTGTGCTTACTAGGGTGTTTGGTGGAGGGTTAGACAAACTCGGTGGGTGTGTAGCTGGACCTATTTGTGAAATACAAATTGAAGGAAAAGACCCTAACTGTTTACATTTTTTTTAATCCTGTTTTTTGTATTTTTTTAAGATATTCCGAAATTTTACGTCTCTACCCCTAGAACTTTTTTTGGGACATGTTTTCTAGTAATCTTTTTACTTGTTTTTGGTTTCAGATGTATCCTTCGTCTTTTGAAGGCATTATTTATTTGACAGAACGTGTAAATAATTATTTATAAGCTCTCAAAGTTAAAAAAAATAAAAAAATAAACAAGAATCACAACTTTGCATCGTTTTAAAAAAAAAGTAACACCGATCGAAGAGTTCAAATGCTTTTAAAAATTTCTCTTAACATCGTTTATTATAACAGTATATCACATGTAGCCGAAAAATCTATAAACTTGTCAAAAATTAGCACTTATAGGGAAAATGGAGTAAACACGCTAAGTATAAAACATTGTATTAAAACAATTTTGGTTCACATATCACTTCCCTATTTCTAATACAAAGGTAGGAACGCTAAATTAATTTAAAAAAAACCTTTTTTTATCATGATAAAAAAAGGTTTTTTTTGGCCTAGGCATGCCTAGGCATCCAACTAATTCGAAGATTCGAATTTCGAAATCAGAATTTCGAATTCGAATCAATATTTGTAATCGTTAAATTTCGTTCTTATTTTGGTAATTTGTTATGTTTTTATAAACTGTTTGTTGTTCTGTTTTGTTATCGTTGTTTTTGTCATAATGGCGGAATTCAGCACTGAAGAATACGCTGATATTATTTATGCGTACGGTCGATGCGATGGAAATACACGTGCAGCACAGAGACTGTACAGAGAGTTGCATCCCAATAGACGTGTGCCACACCACAGCACATTTTCTAATACCTTTCGGCGACTTCGAGAAACGGGAAACTTAACTCTTCGAGAACCATGAGTCAGTGCAACGCAGCAGCATGTTGGGGTGGACGAAGCCATACTCCAAGCGTTCAACGAGGAGCCCACTACCAGTACTCGAAAGGTCGCCAGAGATCTGGGTCTTTCCATATGGAAAGTATGGTCTGTCGTCAATGCAGATGGAAGGCATCCTTTCCACTACACCCCGGTGCAAGGTAAATTGCTAAAATTATCTAATTTAATGTAGCTCATCTTTGTCTTAGTTTCATTTGACGAGACGTTTGAGGTGAATCAATAACCTATAAAAAAAAATTTGTCTCTCTATTGGTCTTGCACAAACATTATTTTGTTTCTGTCTATCTTGGGATACCATGGGTACCTCTCTTCAACCGAGATTGCATTGTACCTTAACCGTTTTGATTTTTATTCAACGGCTTTATTCTCGTTCTAGGTTTGGTGCAAGGTGATAATGCGCGACGACGCATGCAATTCTGTCGTTTTTTTACTAAATACTGACATTGAGGACGGAAACTTTTTAAACAGCATTTTATGGACGGACGAGTTGAAATTTACACGAGAGGGGATTTTCAACCAACACAATCTACACCACTGGGAACAAAAGGGCCAAAATCCACATGCGACTAGGCAAACATCGCACCAAACGCGATTTTCTCTCAACGTCTGGGCAGGTGTGATTGGTAGACATCTCATTGGACCTTACTACTTACCGGACACTCTTAACGGGGACAATTACTTGGAATTTTTGCAAAATGACCTCCCTGAATTGATGAGCAGTGTGCCGATATTTCATGAATTTCGACCAATAGTATTTCAAAATGATGGGTGTCCGGCACACTATCGTCTCACAGTGAGAGAGTTCCTAGACAACGCGTTCCCCGACTCGTGGATTGGACGGCTTGGCCCCATCTCATGGCCTGCACGGTCCCCAGATCTCACTCCTCTTGACTTTAGCATATGGGGACGTGCAAAAGAGCTGGTTTACGAAAAAGAAATACAAACAATATAAAAAAAAAATATTTTTTACTTTTACTCCGTTTTCCCTTTAAGTGTTAATTTTTGACAAGTTTATCGACTTTTCGGCTATATGTGGTATACCGTTGTAATAAGCGATGTTTAGAAAATTTTTTAAAAGCATTTGAACTCCTCGATCGTTGTTAGTTTTTTTTTAAAAACGATGCAAAGATGTCCTTCTTGATTATTTTTTTACTTTTTTTAACTTTAAGAGCTTATAACTAATTATTTACACGTTCTTTCAAATAAATAATGCCTTCAAAAGACGAAGGATACATCTGAAACCAAAAGCAAGTAAAAAGTTTACTAGAAAACATGTCCCAAAAAAAAGTTCTAGAGGCGTAAAATTTAGGAAAATCTTAAAAAAATACAAAAAATAGGATTAAAAAAAATTGTAAACAGTTAGGGTCTTTTCCTTCAATTTGTATTTCACAAATAGGTCCACCTACACACCCACCGAGTTTGTCTAACCCTCCACCAAACACCCTGTATATTAAGGCTTACTATAAAATATCAGATTATCTAGAGGATAAAAAAAAAATTGGTTGTCTGTAAAGTCGGTTTACTGACGATAGTTGAACGTAACAACTCAGAGCGAGGTAACGCCGCATGAGGTCATGTTTTTTCGTGCGTGCAGCCAGCTCTATCGAATTATAAGACGTTGTCACGTCAAAAAGCTTGGGACGGGTTTTGCTCAAATTTGGAAAATAACAACTAACAGGCTAAAGGTTTCTTCGTCGCTTCTTTACTTTAGTCTACATACCGAAGCGACAGAAAGCAAAAATATCACTTTATTTCCGTGTCAGTGTTTAATTTTATAATTTCACCTTTTCTGAGTGTACATTTATTGTATTTATGGAAAAAAGAGTTTCTGATTTGAGTTGATATCGTTCGGAAACATTATTTTGTTTTGGGACCACCTCGAGATTCTCTATACTTACATTAATGAAAAATCAGTAAAATCGGTTAAACATAGGCGGAGATATCTTAGTAACTTCTAAACATAAAAATAAAATACACAGACGAATTGCGAACCTCCTCCTTTTTTGAAGTCGGTGTAAAAGAGAGATGTACGACTACATTTGCCTATTCTGTGATGACTGCTGTTAGTTATTTTGTTAGACTAACACTTTCATAGCGCAAGACGCAGATGTCCTCTCGTGGCTGGGCAGTGAATGCGTTAATATTTTTGTAGGTTATCTTATTAATAATTAATTTTTGCAATAGTTAAACCTTCCTTTCATTTTGAACGCTGATCACCGTTAACTTGCTAACCCTACTTTATGCATAAATTATGTAAAGTGAGAGTTTGGGACAAATTTACAATAACAAAACATAATTTTTTAACGCATGTGACGAATTAACTTTCTGTGTATGGAGTATACAAAAATGTGACATTTACTTTGTGGCAAATGTACAACAACCCAAAATCACACACAGTTTAAAAATAAACAAGAATAAAATTTAAATAAACCAAAATATAAATAGCACGACGCTAAAGCTACTGCACGTCACTTTTTGTTTCCATATAAAGGGAACTCCAATTAATTTAATCCAATAAATTATCTGCGTCAATAAATGGGCTACAAAACCAAATAAATATTGATGGGAAATATTGTACGATACTGTAAAATCATCGGAACAATTCGCAGCTCTCAGAAATGTTTGGTTCAAATAAACCGGCTTTCACTCGTCTCTCGCGCGTGCACTAACTCGATTTGCAATTTTTGCTGCGCGTTTACAATTCTGTGTTGTTCAAGTTTTGTTTTTATTTCGAGTTGTTATGTTGTTGTTGTCGTCTATAATTGATAAGTTTGCGTACATAAATGTCATTGTTCCATACCTGACATGACTAAACTACTAAAAATAAGATCGCGATTGGTCCGATGATAGTTCGTCTTGTCTTAATCTTAACTATCAAATCATAATAAAACAATCAAATCATCAACAAACAAACAATCAAATCTTTCCTCTTTATAATATTAGTATAGATTTGAAAGTAACTTCTAGGAATTCAAACAAGATCCGAAAAACTTTTGGACTTCGATGGGACTTGAACCCGCGTCATGAAAGTAATTCTGTCTGTCTATTACCTACCTCGTCCCGCCGAAAAGACTGAACGGATCTCAATCAAATTTTGCCGGGAGGTGATGGGTGTCCCGGGAACGGAGATAGGCTAGGTACTTAAAAAGCAGCTAGTATAAACGTGACCATATTTTTTTTTGTCAAAATAGGACGTCCGTTGTGGATTAATGTAAAAAAAAGCCTCGTCTGGTCGCGTGACGCGAGAGCTGGTGAGTATCTGGCACAGCGCATCAGCATTGCCATACGGCCATTATGCCTACTATTTGATTGTAAAAAAATTATTTCTACTATTTGATTGTAATATTCTTCGTTAAAAACCTTTTGTCGTTTTACAAGTTTTTTTTATTAAAAAAGGATAGAGTACGTTACATGACTTCTACCCACCTAGCCAGTATTTTATATATTTTGTCGGCTGAACAAATCTTTTTTTAAAACCTCTGGTTTGTTTTTAGGTACGAATAGACCTCCGTACACGATTTATTTATGATAATCTTTATAATCAAAATGGCTTTCAATAATGCGACGCTCAGCTGTGTTTTTTCACTCGTCCATTATCTTGTTCATTTGAGAAAAGACTCTTTCGACAGATGCGTTACTTCCAGGCAGACACAAGACGTACTCAATAATTATAGAAAAGTGGATATTGTTTGCGCGGAAGTGCTGGAACAATGGAATTAACCCAACGGTTTTCAGCAGTCTAATTCTCAGCATTCCATTTAGAGATTTTTTGGTCTGTCGTAAATAAAGCTAGAACTAAGCGAAAACTCGTCGAAAACTTTGGTGTTATTCTTACAAATAAATTCTTGCATGATCAGTAAATCCATGACACTTTTGTACCTCTTCTCATGTAGGTTTTTTGTTAAATTTACCGATTCAAGTACTTCTTATTGCGTTACTGCGCCGACCCCACCCCACCTATGCGCTCGCCGCGCTGCGCCACGCGTTGTGACGTACTAAATAATTGTGAATTAAATTATCATTTGGTCAGTTTGTGAAAGTGTTACTTTTATGCCTTCGCCGGGGACAGCGGGACGGTCTACCTGAAAGCGGGACGTATGGTCACCTCAAATATAACATAAAAGTAAGATGTACGTATTTACAACTCGTATGCTCTTAGTAGATCTGCTGGATTAGAGTTTTTGAATAGTTTGTGAAAAGTTTATGAAAGACATTTTGAAACATGAAATCTGTAAAAGCCAGATTTCCGAGCTCAGCGTCATATAAAGCCGCAGCAAACACACAGCAGGTTGAAAATATTTTCGTATTTGGAAAACAGTTGGGATTTTCTCCCTGGAATTTCCCGCCCTGTGTGCCGGACATTATAAACGAGGGTAGTTCCACCGCGCTCCAAGAATGCGTTCCTCCGGGCTCCAAGTTATTATTACCCATATTATTTTTAAAATTTTAAGTACCAAAATGCTTCCACAGCGCTCCAAAATAAAAAAGATAGAGTCAGCATAAAAAGTAAACCATAAGTTGTTTATGTTTTGTACAAGTAGAAATATCGTTAATATTTTTAAACGTGGATTCAAATCGTTTGTCAAAAATGCTCATTCGCACTTCATGGCGCTCAAGTCACTGCGCTTACGCACCGGACTCGACCAATCAGAGAAGGTTTCTTATCTCTTCGGAATCGACGAGTGGGGTAGTTTTCTTGCACTTTGTTATTGTAACCACGGAATTCTTAAGTAAGATTGTAACACGTTACGTTAAGTCGCTAGCCACTCGTCATTCAAATGTTCAGGGTTGTCAATGTTGCTAAGGGTTGTTTTATTGCTGTGTGATGTTCTCTTTTGCTGTGACCGTGCTTTTTAAAAAAGTTTAAGTATGCAAGTACCAGAAAATTATGCAGATCAGCCAGGCTCAAGCACGCCCCCGCAGTTTTCTTTTATTGATGGTCCAGGTAAATTTCATTTCGCATTGTGGCTATTTTTATACCTTCATCCAATGATTTATTCTATATGTGTTTACACAATGTAAATGTTTACATTTGAAGGCGCAACTTGATAATTATTAAAAATCATTGTATTGATACGGAACGTCATGCATATTGTTGCAGGCAACAAGCGCACACTGGTGAGAGGTGGAAGACACTATTATTTGCGCTATGTGTCTAAGAAGGATGTCAATTATGGTGTTGCACATTTAGCAAAACATGCCATGCTAAATTCAGAATACGTCAGTCAACGATATTACAATACAAGATGATCGTCATACATGTACGAGGCAGGCAGATACAGTTAAGGAATTCAAACAAGAAATTCGTGAACAAGCGATTGATCACATTTGCCTGTAACAAAAATATATATTAGATTTGATTTGATTATGAGATTTGACGTTGTGATTATGACTGAATAATCATATTTGATATAGGTATTTTTTTTAATTTACTTAATGTTTCATGCTAAATTTATTTTTTTGCTGACTCTACTCAAAATTTCTTGGAGCGCGGTGGAACTCAAATATTCAATTATTTTATTACGTAAAAATTCTTGGAGCGCAGTGGAATCAATGTATGAACTTTAAAATTTTGAGAACAATGGGTTTTGGAGCGCAGTGGAACTACCCATAAACGACTACGTTCCGCCCGCGGTTTCAACGTCCTGACTTTTAGCATTTTTTATTCGACGTTGAAGGTGGCCTAAGTTTATAAACAAGATCCGTCAAGTGCGAGTTTGACTCGCGCTGAGCGTTTCGAACTTTTGTCAATTACAAATACTTATGTACTTACTTGATTCGATCGCTCTGCTAACTTCGGATTCGGAGATTAGGGGGTAGTGGTAAATTTATCGACTCTTCTCAATGTTAGCAGTTCAGCTCAATTGTTTAAATTGTAAATACTAGTTGAAATTTATTTAAGTAGGTATATTATTTGATTGTAATTTTCATTTTCAACAAAGATATATTTTTCAATGTCTTTCAAAAAGTGCTTACTTAAACTTTTAGAAATACTTACATTGAAAAGAAGAATTTTAAAAACTGTTTTGAAATGTACAAAAGTAATACAGTCAGTACCTTTCATTTCATACCACACTCGATGAGGTAGCCCCCTTTGAAAATTAATAAAACTATTCCCCCCTTTTTGTAAACTTTTGTCTAACGCTTTTCGCAGTCAAATTCTCAGCATTCCAGTTAGTGATTGTTTGGTCTCTCATAAAGCTAGAAATAAGCGAAAACTCGTCGAAAACTTTGGTGTCCTGATTCTTACAAATAAATTCTTGCATGATCAGTAAATCCATGTACCTCTTCTCATGTAGGTTTTTTCGTTAAATTTACCCATTCAAGTACTTCTCATTGCTTTACTGCGCCACGCCATCCTTTCCTGGAAAAATATAGATGCATGTCTCTACATATAGATGCATGTCTCTACATATAGATGCATGTCTCTACATATGTATTTCAGATGGATTTCTTTGTAAACTTCGGAAGGTTGGGTTCGGTACGGACAATTATTAGACATTTTTCAAAATATTTCAAAAAGTATGAAACCTACAAAAATTTCAATGTTTTGAGATGTACAAACGTATGATGTACAAATCTTTCCACATGACGTAGGTCAATTTTTAAATTTTGACATTACAAAATGTACTTATCGTAGGTAGGTACTGAAATTTTTTATTATTATTTTTCTGTTTCTTTTTCTTTTAATCTGTACAGCACGTTAATTATTGTAATTTTAAATTTCAAGTTAATAATCAAGCCTCGGTAGTTGCTGAGATATTCAAGAGGGAAAAAACAGACAGAGCAAGACCATAAGGTTTTCGTAGTCGAACACGAAACCCTGAAAACTAGCCGCTTTGGCTTTGCAGCTGTCCCAGAGCGGTTTATCGACTCTGTTGGCTGACGCGGCGCGCGCCAGTAAATTCTATTTGATTGAAGTGTCCAAAAAAGGATATTCTGTCCATCTCTTCCAGTTATTTTTGCCGACATGTTCAATCTAAACAAAATCTTTATAAATTTACTAGCTTCTGCCCGCGGAACGTCCGTTCTGTAAATTTTTGAGTTTATTACTCAAAAATTAACACATAAAACATTAATGTAACGAATACAGCCGACGGAACCAAAGTTATCGACATAACTCAAATAATTAACAAGCAGTGGGCTGGCCATATCTCAGAACCGACGACCGCTGGGGTAAACGTGTTCTTGAGCGGAGACCGTGACTCGGAAAACGTAGTGTAGGACGCCCTCCGGCCAGGTGGGATGATGACCTGCGAAAGACTGCAGGCAGATGCTGGATGCGGCAAGCTGGAGACAGGGCGCTATGGCGCTCCTCAGGGAAGGCCTATTCAAATTCATTTATTTTCAGATAACTGTGAGTGAGCCATATTTTGTTAGTAGCAGAAAGAAAGCTCTTATATTAAGTGTTAGTAATATTAACCTATCTACTACATTTAATTTAATTTAATAATTTTAATTTAATAATTTAATGTTATTTAATAAATTAAATTTAATAATTTAATGTTATTTAATAATTTAATGTAAAAATAATTTAATAATTTAATTTAATTTAAATTAAATATAATCAAATTAAATCATAGAAAATAAATTAAAACAAATTAAACAACATGAAATTAAATTAAATTACATAGAAATAAATATAATTAAACTGAATCATACCAAATAATTAAAATCAGAAGTTAAATTAAATCAATTATTATTACGTACCTACACAAAAATTAAATAACTTTTTGCACAAAGTGCTGCCGTATCGGCGAAGAAATTCTGCCAGCTACAGTTTGTTTTGCAGGATGCTGTTGGGGCTATCCCACACTAATATGTCTTCACTCATACTTACGTTTCCCCAAGTTTTCATTTATATATGTATAGAAAAGCTCATCCTTTATTTATAAAAGCTTTGAAACATTTCAAAGAGAAAAGCTAGCTTATATTTGGAAAATTAAATTATTCAAACAACCTGTTTACATTATACTCTGTTGAGTAAACAAAGATAGGTAATTCATTCATGTTCGTCGTGTAGGTATTTAGGTTTTTGGACTAGCTACATAGATAGTTGTCACAGTTTTGACAACCGCCTGCGACGCAGGAGGTTGCGGGTTCGATTCCTACCCTGGGACAAAGTTTTGTACGATCTGCAAGCATTTAGTCAAGTTCGGCGTTCTGGGTATTTTCTATATACAAACAATCAAAAATATCTATCTATGTAATGTATTGTATTAGATAAAAACTAGATTCCGCCCGCGGCTTCGCACGCGTTAATTAAACAAAATTGTGAATCTAAACCATTCCCAGATCCCCTTGAACACACACACAAAATTTCATCAAAATCGGTCCAGTCGTTAAAATTGTGAATCAAAACCATTCCCAGATCCCCTTGAACACACACAAAAAAATTCATCAAAATCGGTCCAGTCGTTTGAGAGAAGTTCAGTGACATACACACTCACAGAAGAATTATAATTTTTGACCATTTTCAACCGACGAAAAACGGAGGAGGTTCTCAAGCCAACGCGTTTTCTTTTATGTATGACCACGCACTACTTTAGACAGAGTAGTCCGATTTCGAATTCTTTTTTTTATGTATGACCACGAACTACTTTAGACAGAGTAGTCCGATTTCGAATTCTTTTTTTTATGTATGACCACGAACTACTTTAGACAGAGTAGTCCGATTTCGAATTCTTTTTTTTATGTATGACCACGAACTACTTTAGACAGAGTAGTCCGATTTCGAATTCTTTTTTTTATGTATGACTACGCACTACTTTAGACAGAGTAGTCCGATTTCGAATTCTTTTTATATTGGAAAGGGTATACTTACCCCGAAGGTGGTCCCATTTAAATTTGAAAAAAAAAAAACAACCTTGAGGGTAGGAAAACAGGGGATGATTGATTGTTCACTCGCTGATTGTAATATTTGACGACGCATAACTTTTTACAGAGTAGTCCGATTTTGATTATTCTTTTTTTATTGCATAGGGTATACCTCGATGTGTCCTCAAACTAAATTAGACTCGAATTTTAACTAGATGTCGCCACTGGAAAATTTGAAGTCGGTTTATCGTTTTTCAAAACACGACAAACTATAAAGACCTCTCATTTGGTAGAGATGCTATGACATCGGAGTCTTCTGAATTGAATGCACCGAAGCACTTCAGTGCCCCCCCCCCCTCTTTCCTCTTCGAAAAACCCCTTACGAACCCAACCAAAAAAAAACAGCTCATCAACATCGCGTCAAACCCCTTTCTGCCCAATCGGTTCAGTCGTCATGGCGTGAAGAGGTAACAATCATCCAATGTTTGGACATTCGCGTTTATAATATTAGTGTGATGGTGTGTGTGATTAGTGTGACTAGTTTCGATGTAAATGTCCAGAGCGAGCAGACTCGCTGCGCATTACCTTATTACCTAGGTTTGAATGGGTTCGTGGCGACTCTGTAACTGAAAGGGTGTGTATGTGTATAATTACACCCAGAGCCATATGTTGACACAATTTTTTTTTGTTGTTGAAACTAAGTGTTTAATTATTTTAAATACCTAAAATTAATGTTTGTAAGATACTGTTCGGTTGATTTTTCGACACCCCCAGTCAGTCGCTCACTTAGTAATTGGTACTATTACGTAAATTAATTATTTTTGTCACTTAAAACTTTAATTTACGCCCCTCGTTTAAATACTACCCATTCAATGTTTACGGGACCATCTCGGGATCATTCTCTATTCAATAGCGAAAGAATTCTCAAAATCGGTCCATACGAACATATCGTTGATAAAAAAGGTACTTACATAAAAAATACATACGTTCAGCCTAATATAGAACCACCTCCTCTTTTCAAAGTCGGTTAATACTTGACTTTTAAATGTTTTACTTTTGTTGGAAATCGACCCGAATGGCTTATAAAAAAAAAGACACCCTGTATTATTAAACCAATGGATTTTGTTGCTGATAAAAATCGATCTTTGCAAAGAAATGAAAGGAACTAGGAAAAAATTTCACTCTTATTTTTGAAAAATCATTGTCTATTTCCGTCAAAAGTAAAAGGTTTAAAAAAACTAAATATGCAGTTATTGTTTTCTTATAAATCGAGGGCATGACTCCTTTCACGACTTAACTCTAACTCCCGTGGTTTCGCACTTGTCCATCACTGCCCTTCTCAAAAAACCACCCTGTATATTCTACTTAACAAAGCGATTTTCGCTTCACTAACAAGTTCTGTTTGAAGATCTTGCAAAACCCAAATAAGATGTCCCCTTTTTTAATCCGTAAACTAGAAAAGTCATTGGGGATTTCGTTTAAACTTTTCAGACCCCGTCAAGTTTTAATTACCGTTATGAATAAAAGAGACGCTTCAAATATACAAGTTTAGCCAAGCTAGTGGCCCGGTTAGTTTAGTCAATTATTTAGCCAGACAGCTGAGTTCTAGGTTTCAGGCTGCGTAAATAATTAAATTTTGTAACATAAAAATGGAGTGGTTCAAAATATTGTGTTCCTTGGTATTTAGCGAGACAAATGTTAATTTCATCCCGTCCTGAATACTGATGTTGGCAGCGTATCGGTTTCGGTGAATACACTCGAGATGTCTTGGCGGGCATCTCCACCGGGTCGGTGGGTACCTATTATATTTTATTTATTTTTATTTTATGCAGAAGAGAAAAAATTATAAACCGGCCACGGGCGAGTCGACTCGCACACGGAGGGTTCTGTATAGGGCTTCGCCCCCGATTTAGAATTTAAAGAAGGGTTTGATAATTGACACATCACGTCCAACGAGAAAACAAAACATAGATAAAAAGTCCGTCTATGCAATGTTGTCTATTTTTGTCAAAATGGTGATTTATATTCTGATGTTGTCATGGTTGTCATATATCTGCTTCGTAAAATATGAAAATTAAACAGAATGTTTTTCTCAAGCAAAGAAACGAAATAATTCAATTAATTGCTAAAGGTACATTCTATGGATAATATAAATTCTCCGTGTATAAGTCACAGATGTATTTGCTTTTTCTCTGCAAATGTTTTTCCATTCACTGATGTGTCCTTTAGTCAGGTAGAGCTAAGAGTAAATACCATTCCGCGCGCTAGCGGAGTGCTATTTAGTCAGGTAGAGCTAAGAGTAAATACCATTCCGCGCGCTAGCGGAGTGCTATTTAGTCAGGTAGAGCTAAGAGTAAATACCATTCCGCGCGCTAGCGGAGTGCTATTTAGTCAGGTAGAGCTAAGAGTAAATACCATTCCGCGCGCTAGCGGAGTGCTATTTAGTCAGGTAGAGCTAAGAGTAAATACCATTCCGCGCGCTAGCGGAGTGCTATTTAGTCAGGTAGAGCTAAGAGTAAATACCATTCCGCGCGCTAGCGGAGTGCTATTTAGTCAGGTAGAGCTAAGAGTAAATACCATTCCGCGCGCTAGCGGAGTGCTATTTAGCCTTGTATAGGTAAATCCTTAACCCCGACGCAAAAAGAGACGGGTGTTATAAGTTTAACGTGTCTGTCTGTGTATCTGTCTGTGGTATCGTAGCTCCCAAACGGATGAACCGATTTTCGTTTAGTTTTTTTTGTGTCATAGATATTTTTATCCCGAGTGTTTTTAGCCATATTTCATGAAAATCTGTCGAGGAGATTTTAAATTTTTTATTTTTGTCTTGTTTAAGTAGTACATGTTTCATGCAGTCTACGCGGTGCTATTAGTACCTACTGGGGTCGATCTTACGAATGATGAGATGAGGTATAATTTTCAAACCTTTTACATGGCAATGCTTATATTATACATGGCAATGCTTATATAAACATGGCAATTTGAATTCTATAAAATGAATTGTCGATGATTTGGTTATGTCGATATCATAATTTATCATTTTACTAGTTCATAATTGAATAGAAAGACTGGAAGTGGATTGCGTGAAGTACTATTTGCCAAGATTTGAGAATATAATGAAAAACAACTCCTACTTAGCCAGAGAAAATTGCAGAGTTCGAGGTAAAACAGGTTTGTTTACATTCTGTTGGTTGGCACTATTATCTTGATACTTTGATTTAGCAATTATATTTCTGGCTTAAAAAAATCTGTACTTATCATTATTACAATCAGGTGGAGACGAAGGTCGACAAAGTCTCTGGGTTGGTAAAGACTTATAAAAAGGTCAGTGCAGCATTCTTCAAGGAAGAAAATTATGATTCCAGTTTTGGCCTGTCATTTCGGCGCTGCCATAGGTACTCATTAAAATTTGCAGCGCTTTTTCAGGGTTATCTTTTGATAGTCACGAGATGGAATCCTGTAAAAGTTGCCGATCGCTTTTGTTTAAGTTCGAAATGGTTCCACCCCATTAGCTCACGGACATTACATTTATTACGAAGACAAAACATCACAGACTTGCAATAACTAGAAAAGAATCGATTGTGCTCGAGGGGTTTTATTGAAAGCTACTTGTATTCAAACTAGACTGCGTTATTGGATCTGAGTAGTGGTAGTTCTGTGCTCGCTGCGTCCGATAACTGCCCTTACTTATGCTTTTCTGTTTAGAATGCTCTTCTGATGCCCGACTTTATCGTTAGCTTCAATTGCAAAGGACCACTACCTTTACGCTTGTAATCATATGTCTTAGAATGAAATAGGTATGTCCAAATCTATACTTAAAATTGGGAACATTGGGAATGTCTGAACACAGGATGAGAGTTACTCCTGGACTTTTTCTGATATATCGCCTCGGGACAAATGTTTGTTCAGGGTGTTCTGGATGTTTTCTATGTATAATAAAAAATATCTATAAGTGTATTATATTATGTCTATCAGTTATCTAGTACCCATAACACAAGCTCTGCTTAGCTTGGGGCTAGATAATGCTGTGTGAATGTCCAGCATTATTTATTTATTTATTTTATTTTATTTTTCTTCGTATTTGTACATTATCATAGTAGAAATGCATGGAAGTAAAACATCCACGTTTCCCCTCTAGTAGTAATAGGTGGGAAAAATTCCGTTTTTCCCTACCAGTGGGGATAGATTAGTAGGGATATGTGGAACTGGCGATGAGAAGTCTTTGTGCTGACTCATAGACAACCTGCAGCCCAAACCACTGGTCGTAGAGACTTTTGTACGGTTGAGAGGTTTTTGTGCGGAAGTGAGCACAAAGAAAGGAAGTTTGACATTTCATCGTCAACTTTCCATCAGGTGAGAATGGGGTCAAGCCAAGGTAAATAAAATCCTCCACCTGCGGGGTTCAGAATAGGGGTTGTGGTTAAACAAAAATGCTCTGCATTTGAACAACCATTAGCAACAGAGCTACACATTTTGACATGTAGGTTCTCCCTACAAACGAACAAACATCACACTAATAATATAAATGCGAAAGTTTGGATGGATAGATGGATGGATGTTTGTTACTTCTTCACGCTAAAACTACTGAAAGAATCGGCAGACATTTTTCACACTGGTAATTCTAATCTTGGAATCAAACAAAGGCTACTTTTTATCCCATTAATCAGTTCCCATGGGATAATTCAATTTTAAAAGTTCTTTATTAAATAAAAATAGTAGACGGTACATTTCCAGTGTGAGTTTAAATACCTAGAAAAAATACATCATAAACATTTACAGCGTTTTCTAAGCCATAGGCTTCTTAAAACTTTTAAGCAATTAACTTGCAATTTAGTATTTCACATTTTTTAGGGCTATCGACAAGATTCTACTTCCATACTACTCTGGGGTTTATGTAATCTTTAAGTCTAGATTACATTTTTAATTACAAATGTATACAAAAGGGACATTATCAGCGCTAAGGATAAAATAAGGTTTTGGTGCTGGGCATAATACAAATTGTTTTTCATTAAATCATTATACCGATTAATATTTGCTAGGAGTGGTTGGACATTGTTTTTTATTCAAAATAGTCGAGGGTAGAAGGATAATATAAATAGCGAGCAACATGAACACAAAGAACTGCGCTTGGCGTGGAATTTTAGTGGCTATCACAAGCGCGGTCGCCTGCTGAGAGCGCAGCGCACGCGACCTACGTCCTTAGGGATAGAGATCACCTTTAGACGTTTCCATAGAAACAACGCGTGCGAAGCCGCGGGCATAAACTAGTGTGATTCATATTTTTCTGAATTTTTCATTAAAATGGCTCAGTACCTACCACTTTGTTTGCCAAAAGTGACTTTTACGTTTTAACGCCCGATTTCAAAGCACTCCAACAAAGTAGAAGTGGGTTTCAAAGAGTGAATATTAAGTTTTCACTCTTTTCAGGAACCAGAAGTCAAAAGTGGACTTTACAATTTCTTCAGACTTTAAAATTTAAAGACTTCGGACTTTATAATTTAAAAGGGGACTATAAATTTATTTAAAATTCACCTCACTTGAGTGAGGTGCCGTTTGCAAGATCTTATCTGACTGATTTACCAAGCAAGTGTGTAGGTACCGTATGCCCAAGTAGGATATGCACTCATCATCTGTACCTAGCAAGTGTGTAGGTACTGTATGCCCAAGTAGGATATGCACTCATCATCTGTACCTAGGCATTCGTCAGTAATAGACCTACCATAGCAACACACAGTCGTTTCACTCAGGCCTCCTAACACCGAGCCCTACAAGAGTGTAGATAGGGCTGTGGGTTGTCAATGAGTCGGAATAAAGACTCTAACATAAGTATAGAATAAGAAAACTAAACTATAGGTAGACCACACAACTGGCTCTGTGTAGAACCATGTCACAGTAACAAACGCCAAAAGTCGCGTTTCTTACTGCGTTTGGCGTTTGTTTTCTTGTTGTGTGGTCTACCTGTCCTATAGATTTGTAGGTCTTGGTACGATAGTGGGTGCCAGGAAAGGAACTTCAAAAATTCTCACCCCAAAGGCTTCAAATAGAGGTCGTTATGCAGACTGGATAACAAAGAACAGTAAGATAGTCAGATAGTCAATTTATTGGTAAAATCATTTATAATTATATGGAGGGGAGGAAGTATAAGTTATTTCTTGAGGTGACGGGAAGGTTGGTAGGTTTGATGGCGCAGAGAGCAGTGAGCTTATGACCAAAAACGGAAAACACAAACTATTTGTTTCTATAATTCGTGAAAATTATCAAAAGCATGAAGTTAAGAAATTAAAGTATCCAGTATAATCTAAAATACTTACCTCTTCTGATAGATTCTTAAATCGTTGATGTTCGCTATAGGTAGTTTAAGGCCCGTCTTATGAAAGCTAGCTCAGTTTGTGCTAGGGTGACGTTTATGCCGTAGAAAAGCGTTACTCAAGCATGGAGCGATGGCTGAGCAAGCTTTCAAAATAGGGGCTTGGAGCTTTGCGCCAAGACAGCATTACACTTTTACACAAATAACATTACATGAACAAAAGCTGGCGTGCCTTACAAAATCGATACAACGGTCACGCTCGGCGAGACATTGATGGCATAGCATAGACCATTGCCCTAATCTAACTAAAATACGAATGAACTAAGGAGGAATTAATTTTGAATTGAAAATATTCACGATTTGAGATCTAAAATCACGGACTGGTCTCACTTCAGTTACGGTAAGTATGGGAAAAGTGATTTCTGAACAGTGATTTGAAAATTTTCATATAATGGCTTAGTTAGAAGGTTAACCATGGGTCCAGTCATTTTAGCCAAAAAATAGGGCCAACAACCATTTCCAGCCAACCAGCTGGAAACTAGTATGGATTTTGGGGTTACAAATTTTGTATGAATAGTTAAATAAAATATCGTGTTAGCTTCGTAAGTACCTAATTCAAGCTCAAATATCATAAATTTTATAGATAACAACATCATTGGAGCTATAGAAAACCTACATAATTGGCAAAAACCGATTTTTGTGACATTTGACCTTAAATAACTTACGAAGCGAAAACGATACTATTTTATTTGACTTTTGCGACAACATTTATGTTATGACGCCAAAATGAAAGAGTTTTCAGCTGGCTAGCTCACAATTGTAAGGTACCCTAATACGACTGGACTACATACACTTAAGTGCGTCTACATACATACCCGACATTCCCTTCAATATTCCATAACACTATATTTCGATAAGTAATAATAATAATTTAGTTTCAAATTTTATAAATTAATAAATGAATGTTATTTATTTCTGATTTTTGGAAACCACTTTTTCGCCTGTATGGCTATGAAAGAGAGTAGTCTACTGAATATAACGACCACAGATATTCGTGAATCAATTAATTTCGCATCTGAAATTTCTGAAATTACCAGAAGGAATAAACTTATTTGTAAAGACGATAGAAGATGGTACTGAAGATAAATAAACGATGGTAAACAATAAACACAGCATCACGTAGCCCTAACCTAAAGTAAGCAAGGCTGGTGGTGACAATGTCATTTACAGATCCAAAAAAACAAGGAAATTCATTTAATTTCACATAGGTCATGAAACGTGTTCTTGAGTGGAGACCACGACTCGACAAACGTAGTGTAGGACGCCCTCCGCCCAGGTGGGTTGACGATCTGCGAAAGACTGCAGGCAGATGCTGGATGCGGAAAGCTGAAGACAGGGCGCTATGGCGTTCATTGGAGGAGGTCTATGTCCAGCAGTGGACTAATATAGGCTGATGATGATGATGATGATGATGATGATGATGATGATGATGAGGTCATGAAATAAGTAAAGGAGCAGTGTAGTAAGTAGCCTTAGATAGGTACCTACCCATAGGAAAATGGAACTTTTGCTAAAGTTCGACACAGACAATTTAGGGTTGCCACTCGTCACATCACACTAATATTATAAATGCCAATTTTTTTAGTATGGATAGATGTTTGTTACCTCTTCACGCTAGAACTACTGAACAGATCGGGTTGAAATTTTGCAATGAGGTAGTTTAAGGCCTGGAATTAAACAATGGCTACTTTTATCCCATTCATCAGTTCCCATGGGATATAAATAACCATGAAACCTGTAGAAACGGCGCGCGCGAAGCCGCAGGCAGAAACTAGTACTATATAATAAAGTAAATATTGTATTGTATGGGCAAAATAAAGTAGGTACCTACCTAGGTGAAAATACTTTATTTGGCTTTCTAGTTAGGTGAGCATAGAAAGTATTTCAGTGTGACAGATCGGATCGCATCGTTTTATTCTATGAGAGTTATTGCGTTTTTAAACGCAACATAAAACGTTAAATGTCAATAAAAGTACGCTTGAATTTTTTTTTGCACCTCCAGTGTCGCCGTCGATGCGGGTCTTTTTGCACTAGCCAGCGTCGCCGTCGATGCGGGTCTTTTTGCACTAGCCAGCGTCGCCGTCGATGCGGGTCTTTTTGCACTAGCCAGCGTCGCCGTCGATGCGGGTCTTTTTGCTCCTTGTCGGATATTTCTCTGCCTCTGCGTATCCATATAATGTAATGGTCGACTAACGCTTGCATGAACTTGTAATAAAATACCTATGTAAAGTGTTGATAATGGTTTTGTAACCAATGTAATATGCTATTCGTTATTTTCTTTTATCCAAAAGTTTGAAAAGGCGTTATCCTATAGACGTGCTCAAAATTAGGTTTCATATTGTCTCGGGTAAATGTACACTGGATTTGTATTACTTTTACTTGTTAAGGTTGTAAAATAAGATCTTTTAAAATTAAAAAAATAATTGGTTCTGTCTCTGTGGGTCTTTTGCGGCATGACAGTCTGTGGATCCTTTCAAACCAAAACACCTATACATTACTGTACTTATGTATAGTGTGCACTGTAGACCTACAGAAGGTTTCAATTCTGTCGTGCTCTGTACATTAGAGTTTGTTCCCGAAAGAAAGAGAGGTGGAATAACTCCGTATTTTACTGATATCGCATTCTCTGCCCAGCCCCGGCCGCTGCTGCACGGAGCTCCAGTTTACCTGTTTTTAAGACTTTAAGGAATACAACTAGTAAAAAAGTAATAAAGTTATTTTGTTAACTGCGGCAAAAAAGTCTTCAAAACCTTTATAAACCCACTAGTTTATGCCCGCGGCTTCGGACGCGTTGTTTCTATAAACTTTAAAGTTGATTTCTATCCCATGAGAACTGATTTATGGGATAAAAAGTATGTTTGATTCCAGGATTAGAATTACCGTATACAAAATTACAGCCCGATCCGGCCAGTAGTTTTGGCGTGAAGAGGTAACAAACCTCCATCCATCTATACATCCATCCAAACTTTCGCATTTATAATATTAGTGTGAATTTGATTAATGCAATAATGATTATGATTATGAAAATGAACGTGGCCACTCCGCTTGGTGTTGCCTTAGCTTAATTGCCATTTTGGGCAACAGCCGCTAGGTACTAAGTCTGAATATTAAATGTTGCTCACGTTATCACTTTTCCTTGTTAGAATAAGAATAAGAAGAATATATATATAGGCTCCTGTCTCTATTTTCTTTCTATTTTGGTCATCTGCTACTGAAAAGACTAACTTTTTTGTATTTTCTTCGCTTGCCATTATCACTTATTGGTTTTGATTTTCTTGCCATTTTGGCCGACTGGCACTAAAGTATGAAAATAAATTGATGCTCGCTCCGCTCGCCGTTACATCTTTTATTTCTATTTGCTTGTCATTTCGTGCAATAAGTATACTCTTTTTGCTCAAAAAAAAAGGTGGCAACCCTACAGACCACATGCCTTTTTCCGAAGGCATGCAAAAGCAAGTAATATCGAAGTATTGTCGATCAATCGCCCACAAAAGGCTGCGTCGTTGTACCGAAAGGAATGCAATTGCACTGCAAATAACTTTAAAATCCATCGTCGTGCTTTGAACAGCTCCTGGATGAGATTTATTTATGAGATAGATAGTAGATAGATAGGCTACATTTTATCTCGTAAAAGCACGCACGAAGCCTCAAGCATGAGCTTGTTTTTAAAACGACTTAAAAAAGGAGAAGGTTCTCAATTCGTCCGTTTTTTTAATGTATGTCTGTTACTTGATATCTCCGCCTGTGGTTAACCGATTTTTCTGATTTTTTCACTATTGTATAGAGAATGATCCCGAATTGCTCCCATAAAAATGTTATTCCCAGGGGATTGGTATTTATCCCGTAAAGCTTAAAAAACAACATTAATACTTTTGAAAAATCACGACTAGCTACAACAATTTTGGTGATATCTTCGCCAATTCATAATACATATATTTTGATGATTCTTTCGTTGTTGTAAAAGGGTTGATTTTTAAGTGGTCTCATAAAAGTTTTTCTCTCGAGGAATTGACGATGTGCGCCGTAAAAACATCATCACATAATAATTTTCACTGGTAACTAATGGTGTCCATGGCAACGGGCGTGGACAAGAGGTCTACCTACAAAAACAAATTACAAAGTTGACGGATGGCAGATCGCATAGAACGAAGGATGATCGATCCGTTCCTTTTTAATTTTAAAGGTGTCATTTAGTGATGTGACATTCAGCAATAAGGTGGTTCGTTTCGTGCGATCCGTCTACCGAAACTTCGTATTTCGTGTTTCAAAGTAGGTCTTCTTTCATTTGTCGTTTCATTCATGTGTCATCAAACTAAATCTGACTTGAATTTTCTAGATGTCGCCACTAGCAGAATTCGAAGTCTGTTCGTTGATTTGAAGTCAAATCATGTTATTATATCAGACCTCTGCATATTCAATTCATCACAGAATGGTAAGCGCGTGTATCGGGTAGTAGCTTAGTGAAGAGTAGAAGAACTAAACTAAATGGGCAATTGTCCACTTGCCGGCAATATATGCCATCTATGTATGAAGCTGAGCCTTTACCAGCGCGGCGCCGGGAAATATTACAATAAAAGCTTGTTTCTAAAAAAATAAACTTATTTTAATATGAATTTTGTATTTAAGTCTATATTGTCTTTAACTTTAACTATGTGGGTTGGTTGGAATAAAAGATGTTATTAACTTTAGTGAGTCTATTAAATATCTATAAACACGAGTACATAAAATTACATTAACTTTAGTCTATAATCCTTAAATTAGGATATGTGTGTTTTAGGCGAGGGCTTGAGGAGTGACTAACAGCGATCGGCTTAGACTGTAAAAACGTCGAATAATCGAAACGCGTTTGCGCCGCGTACTTTATGTTAATCTGTGTCACTACATGAATATTGTTTTTGTGCGGAATCCAGTGGTTTGGGCTTCATCGACAATGAATGGTTTGCCGCTAGTTTTTTAACAAATGTGGTGGCGTTTGATTGTTTTGTGTCACTGCAGTGTGGGTCTTAAAATATCTAAAATAGCGATTGAAAGAATCAATTTGCAATATCATAAGTTATATCCTCCTACGCATTCAAATCATCGAGTGTCCAAAACGATCATTATCGGTCGTCATAATCATCATAGAAAAAATTCTTGCTTTTACATATCTAT
This sequence comes from Eupithecia subfuscata, assembly GCA_963564075.1. Lineage (NCBI taxonomy): Eukaryota > Metazoa > Arthropoda > Insecta > Lepidoptera > Geometridae > Eupithecia > Eupithecia subfuscata. The sequence continues at coordinate 6,924,793 of OY751096.1, read as the reverse complement.
TTATTGGCCTATTTACATATCTATTTTACATATCTATTTATTATAAAATAGGCATAGGCTTATTTTATAAGGCTACTGTTTATTAGGAGCGTTATGAAATACAATCACGATCACTTGCAGCAGCGCCTTGAACATATTGATTGAATATTGTCATATTGTCATATTGATCTCAGGATAACAGACTTTGCACCCACTTAACGCTCACTAAATAACTGCACTCATTACCCGCAATTGTAGACAATCACGATCACTTGCAGCAGCGCCTTGAACATATTGATTGAATATTGTCATATTGTCATATTGATCTCAGGATAACAGACTTTGCACCCACTTAACGCTCACTAAATAACTGCACTCATTACCCGCAATTGTAGACAATCACGATCACTTGCAGCAGCGCCTTGAACATATTGATTGAATATTGTCATATTGATCTCAGGATAACAGACTTTGCACCCACTTAACGCTCACTAAATAACTGCACTCATTACCCGCAATTGTAGACAATCACGATCACTTGCAGCAGCGCCTTGAACATATTGATTGAATATTGTCATATTGATCTCAGGATAACAGACTTTGCACCCACTTAACGCTCACTAAATAACTGCACTCATTACCCGCAATTGTAGACAATCACGATCACTTGCAGTAGCGCCTTGAACATATTGATTGAATATTGTCATATTGATCTCAGGATAACAGACTTTGCACCCACTTAACGCTCACTAAATAACTGCACTCATTACCCGCAATTGTAGACAATCACGATCACTTGCAGCAGCGCCTTGAACATATTGATTGAATATTGTCATATTGATCTCAGGATAACAGACTTTGCACCCACTTAACGCTCACTAAATAACTGCACTCATTACCCGCAATTGTAGACAATCACGATCACTTGCAGCAGCGCCTTGAACATATTGATTGAATATTGTCATATTGTCATATTGATCTCAGGATAACAGACTTTGCACCCACTTAACGCTCACTAAATAACTGCACTCATTACCCGCAATTGTAGACAATCACGATCACTTGCAGCAGCGCCTTGAACATATTGATTGAATATTGTCATATTGATCTCAGGATAACAGACTTTGCACCCACTTAACGCTCACTAAATAACTGCACTCATTACCCGCAATTGTAGACAATCACGATCACTTGCAGCAGCGCCTTGAACATATTGATTGAATATTGTCATATTGATCTCAGGATAACAGACTTTGCACCCACTTAACGCTCACTAAATAACTGCACTCATTACCCGCAATTGTAGACAATCACGATCACTTGCAGCAGCGCCTTGAACATATTGATTGAATATTGTCATATTGATCTCAGGATAACAGACTTTGCACCCACTTAACGCTCACTAAATAACTGCACTCATTACCCGCAATTGTAGACCATCACGATCACTTGCAGCAGCGCCTTGAACATATTGATTGAATATTGTCATATTGATCTCAGGATAACAGACTTTGCACCCACTTAACGCTCACTAAATAACTGCACTCATTACCCGCAATTGTAGACAATCACGATCACTTGCAGCAGCGCCTTGAACATATTGATTGAATATTGTCATATTGATCTCAGGATAACAGACTTTGCACCCACTTAACGCTCACTAAATAACTGCACTCATTACCCGCAATTGTAGACAATCACGATCACTTGCAGCAGCGCCTTGAACATATTGATTGAATATTGTCATATTGATCTCAGGATAACAGACTTTGCACCCACTTAACGCTCACTAAATAACTGCACTCATTACCCGCAATTGTAGACAATCACGATCACTTGCAGCAGCGCCTTGAACATATTGATTGAATATTGTCATATTGATCTCAGGATAACAGACTTTGCACCCACTTAACGCTCACTAAATAACTGCACTCATTACCCGCAATTGTAGACCATCACGATCACTTGCAGCAGGGCCACTGATTGACCCAACATATTCATTGAATATTGACATAATAATCTTAAGGGAACATACATTGCACCCACTTAACCCTCACTAAATAATTGCGATCTATTCCTTTCTAATACCAAATGGTATATGTTTATTGTCCTCATTAAATTCTATTCCTAACGAATACCACTCACAAACGAATACCAAAACAAGATAAATGGGATGAGGTACAGTCAGAAATAAAAATGCTCAAGTGATTCAAAGTAGTAGTGTTTACATAAACAAAATCAGTCTCATCGAAACATTTTTATTCTCTCTTATTTTGTGTAGGTATTGATAACCAGATTTTATAAAAGCCAATAAGGCGCTTATCAGGGGGAGGCTTGCGTCCAGTAGTGGACCACTACAGGCTGTTGATGATGATGATGATCGGTGAACCAGATTTAAATAGAACCAAGCCACCATTTCTTTTTATGAATGTTTATCCTCCAGTGATTCCCGAACATGTGGATGGCCAAGCTTCATCAGACGTTTCTAAGAAAAGAAATACATTAGTTCTAAGTATCTAAATCGGAGAATACTTGGACAAGTTGGACATGACAAATTAGTTACATCCAAATTTTATCTTTTAAAAAATTGAACTATACATAATCGATATTTTACGAATATAGGAACATTTAGATAATTATAAAATTAACACCCCATAAAATTACAAAAAATAAAAAACTTACCAGATACCACATTCACTGAGTTTCTAGTAAACTACTCCTCGCGTGCCACCTTACGGAATAGCACTGAGGAATTGACAAAACATCCCTCAAAATCAGGGCAGATAATACTATAATTTATGCAAGGACATAATTATTGTAAGAAAAATCAGACCTCATTTCATTGACTTAACGTTTATTCCACCAAAACAATAAAACATTTTAAGGTGCTTCGTTTGCACGGCGGCGGCGCTTGAGTTGATTGGTTCTTTCGGATTTTGAAACAATAGAAGCAAGCTCACCCTTTTTTGCAGGTATTTATTTTGGCAAGTGATTCACTTAAGGAACTCGTAGATAAAAATGCCGCAATGAAATTAATTTGTACATGTTATAAATTATGATCATAATATTAAATTATTTGAAAGCAAAATAAATTGTTTCTGTGACTGTAGCAAAACTTCTGTTTTGGTATTCGTTGGGAATAGATTTTGTATTTCATTTAAAGATTTCGAATTTGGTATTCGTTAAGAATGGAATTTAATGAGGACAATAAACAAATACCATTGGTATTAGTTTTTTGGTATTAGAAAGGAATAGATCATAATTGCACTCATTAACCGCAATTGTAGACAATCACGATCACTTGCAGCAGCGCCTTGAACATATTGATTGAATATTGTCTTATTGATCTCAGGATAACAGACTTTGCACCCACTTAACGCTCACTAAATAACTGCACTCATTAACCGCAATTGTAGACCATCACGATCACTTGCAGCAGGGCCACTGATTGACCCAACATATTCATTGAATATTGACATATTGATCTTAAGGGAACATACATTGCACCCACTTAACCCTCACTAAATAACTGCACTCATTAACCGCAATTGTAGACAATCACGATCACTTGCAGCAGGGCCACTGATTGACCCAAAATATTTATTGAATATTAGCATAACACTTAACCCTCACTGAATAACTGCACTCATTAACCGCAATTGTAGACAATCACGATCACTTGCAGCAGCGATACTGATTGACCCAACATAATGATTGAATATTGACATATTGATCTCGGAGGAACAGATATTGCACCCACTTAACCCTCACTAAATAACTGCACTCATTAACCGCAATTGTAGACCATCACGATCACTTGCAGCAGGGCCACTGATTCACCCAACATATTCATTGAATATTGACATATTGATCTTAAGAGAACATACATTGCACCCACTTAACCCTTACTAAATAACTGCACTCATTAACCGTAATTGTAGACAATCACGATTGCTTGCAGCAGGGCCACTGATTGACCCAACATGTTCATTGAATATTGACATACTGATCTCAGGAGATTGATAGACATTGCACTCACTTAGTAAGTGCACTCATTTACCGCAATTGTAAATAATCATGATCACTTGCAGCAGCGCCAATGATTGACCCAACATATTGATTGAACATTAGATATATTGATCTCAGGGGAACAGACATTGCACCCACTTAACTCTCACCTATATAATTGAGGATTTAATGAGTGCAGTCAAATACGCTCAAGTTTCAATAGCCAATCTATTGAAACTCTAGATTGGTATTTCAGAAAAATTGTTTTGATCTAACTAGTTTTCTTTTCATTTATTACTGAATTTTAGTATTTAGCTTTAAAATTATTTTTTCCCGATGCTTAATAAAAGGGAATAAACGTGATCGATTCTGATTTAGTATAATTATTGTATTCAAGCAATGATTCTCGTCTGTAACTGTAAGTTTTTGTGGAATTCGTTATACAAAGCATTCCAAACTTTTACGGTTATGGAACTGTAAAAGTTTGGAATGCTTTGAGAGAAATCTATTATTTATTTACAAAATATGGATTTTGTAAATAAATAATAGATTTCTGTTTCAAAAAGTTGTTCTACTTGTGTGTCAGTAATGAATGATACTTCATGTAACGTGCTTTAAGTTGGCGCACTGTGCTTGTCGGTGGATATTGTAAGTTTTAAGTAATTTATTCCTCTAATCTAAACTAACTAAATAATTTTATAGATACCTACTGAGCCTACCAAACAGGAAAAACACACTACTCCGTGTATTCGACTTCGAAACCTGACACCGGTTTTGAGGTGATGACAATGTTTTCCCTCACACATAAAGTTGGACCACACTCCAACGCCTCAGGCTTTTCTCCCTACTTACTGCGAAGAGTAGTTTCCTTGCGATGAGTTACTTCTACTTTATCTTCATGTCTTTATCTTTGCTAGAGTAGTTAACTCGTTTGTGAGTAGGAAGGATAGTTTGTATGCTTTCCTTTGTGTCATCCAAAGTCAATGTACTTTACGTTTTACATATCGTGTACAATCCGGACCTTATCAAAATGCAATGGAACCTTGTAAAAGTAAATATCGGACGGCACATTTGTCACTTCGAAATGTTTAGGTAGAGCCCATTCTGATGGCGCGCAGGCCCTAGGTCCATTTATCAGGTATTCATCGTCATTGAGGTGTACGAGATCGCATCGTATTCACTACCTGGGTAGTTCACGGGTAACACAAATCACCAACGCCAAACCAAACTTGCATAAGTATAAAGTATTTTATTATTACAATCCTAATATCCTAAAGTAACATTTCTCAAACATATAGATAGGTTAGTTCCTATAAATAGGTCACGAAATAGTTTACAATTTACATAATTAATTTACTTTTTAATTTTAGTTTAGGAGTGCTAATTCAAGTTTTAAATAGCGCGCTAGCTCCCACACTAGGATAACTGTTATGTGGGTAGCTAGCCTATTTCGTGCAAAAAATCAAGTTGGATGAAACACTAGAATATGGTACAACGAGTATGGTATGAGACGATTTGTTGGTAAGTGTAGGGAATGGTTGATTTGTGGTATCTCCCATGGAAATGTAACTACCCTCGTTTCTCTCAAATTCCTCAACATAGACTTGAGTGCATTATTTTTATTCTCAATCATTATCCACACTCACTATCCATTAATTTTTATTTAAATGGCTATCCAGCCAAGATTCCTTGGAATTCACAAAAAGGTTTTGTAGAGACGGTTCCAATCACAATCTTCGGAACAAAACTGGCCATTTTGTTCGGAGAGATGAATTTTTATTGAAATTTCCGGTTGACAAAATTGTATACTTGGCTCGCTTACGAATGCCTGCTTCAGGGCACCCGTCTGCTATCGTAAAACTTGCAGATGACCTAAATAACCTTGAAATGAGTACCGAAATTACGGGATCAGAAAATAGTTCCTCGGGTGATGGTATACAATGTGTAACGTCGAACCTAGATCAAACGAGATGTGCGGATACGCGACATATATCGATAAAAATCAGATAAAAAATTACTTATAGATTTAATTTGTGTGCAAATGAAAACTACATCACCTGGTTTTTCGTCGTATATTTTTAACTAAACGGTGTATTTTAAACACCCGACGCAAAAAGAGAGGGGTGTTATATCCAAAGTAGTCACATTTGAAAGCTAAATAGTCTACCTAGCTAAGAAAATAAAATAAATTACAATATCGAACATAAGCATATTAAAAAAATTGGTTGCCTGTAAAGTCGGTATACGGGCGAAAGTTTTACGTGACAACGACTTTGAGTTCCTTTCACTTTTTATGTCTGTCTCTCTCGCTCTTAGGCGGGCTAACCATGCCCGAGTGGAAGGGACGCGTGCCTCTCACTCGCTCTCATTGTGAGCGCATAACGTGAGCGGAGCGTAACGCAGTTTCTTGAAGTGTCACCCGGCAAACCAATTTATAAGACGTTGTCACGTCAAAAAATGGTTATGTTGGAAATTTAACCTATAACCACTTCCCTATATTAGCAGCATTGCATACACTTCCGCTGGCAGATAGACAACTACTGAACTACTGAGGCGCTGTTAGTCGCTATTGCGCTAATCAGGGCAATGCTGCTTGCTAGAGTCTAGGTAGGAACCTGAACTAATATATGGGTATATAAAATTGGAGATGTGTCGTGAACGTACTTACCTATTATTATTTTTCTACCTGAAAACGAGCAATCGTCGACATGCAGCGCCTTCAACTATTGGTTAATGCGTCGCATCATGCGTTATTGCTTTAGAAGTCAAATCAGCAAACGTGTGTCGAAAGCATTGCAGTAATTTGATTTTCATTATACAGACCGAACAAACTTTTGAACTGAAGCAAATCAAACATTTATGTTGAATAAATACGTTCTGGAGGGTTTATTTTACCGCGTAAACAATTTCAAAGTTAAACATGGTTACGGTAACTATGAGGCTGGAATAAGTAAATAAATAAATACAAAAATGCTGGACAATCCACACAGCACTTTCTAGCTCCAAGCTAAGGCATTAGCATAGCCTGTGTTAATGGTACTGATTTACTTATTACATAAATAGATGTTTTTTAGGGTTTCGTACCTAAAAAGGAAAAAAGGAACCTTTATAGGATCACTTTGTTGTCCGTCTGTCTGTCTGTCCGTCTGGCAACCCCTTTTCTCAGGAACGCGTAGACGTATCGAACGTCAAATACTTAAGTCCGTAACCTCTTGGTGCAGCGATTTAAATAAAACTTCTAAGTCAACGCACTCAAAAGTTACAGTCGTTTATGTCCGAATATTTTGAAATTTCCAAGGGAATCACATACACACAAAACCTTTATGGTACTTCCCGTAAACCTAGAATCATGAAATTTGGTGAGCAATAAGGTCTTACAGCACAAATAAAGAAAAAAATCCAGAAACAGTTAAGTTGTTGGTAGTTTTTTCCACCAAAACGGACCAAAACCTCTAGGGTACTTCCCGTTGACGTAATCATTAAATTTGGCAGGAAGCAAATTATGTTACCTTAGGCCGCCTTTACATCTGTAAGTTTTACTTACGTACGTCACTTACGTAAGCCATTTACGATAAATTTTCAAGTGTAAACACTTGTTGTTACACTTACTGCAATTTTTTACTACTTGCGTAAATTTGAAAATTACAAATCTAAACGTGTTCGAGTTTGTTTACGGAACGAGCTACATTGATAAGTTGCGAACTTACACCAAAACAATGTCCTTTAAACCAAAACAAAATAAAACCTGGACACCAAACGAGGTAGAACCTTTAATGACCGCTTTTGAAGCACGTCCCATGCTGTGGAACTACAAGAATAAGAATTTAAATTTAAATGAGAAATTCTTAACTTGTAGCATGCATGTGTCGGTCTTGGATTCTCAACTCTTTCAAAGGATTTTCAAACGCACCTTGTGCCATTCTTTTTCCTAACCAAGGTTTTACCCAGCATTTTCTTTCAGTATAATTTTTCTGTCGCCTTTTACTGGATAAAATTACATATGCTGCAGCCGCTTGAACGTGGCGTTCATGAGAAGGCATTTTTATTACTTATTTAATGTAAATGGGCGTGTAAAAATTTATGCAAGTTTAAACTCACAAAACTTACGTAAGCATTGTGTTTTCGATTTTATATTGATAAAATTCAAGCATCTGACGTGTAAAACAAAACGTATGGAAACCTTGGTGGTAACCCGTAACCCCTACTAGGTATTCAAGACTAAGTTAGGTCTAGCGAGCTATACAAGTGCTCAAGATGATGAGTACCTAATACAAGTTAGAGAATATACTGTTTCCGTGGTAGTCCTCGGGTCATTTTGATAAGTAGTCCATTGCTTGGCAGGGCAGACGGCTGGCGCCATCGCATTGTAATTACGCGATCAGACATGCACCGTGTTTGTTTAGCCCCCGGTCTCGTGGCAACCGCGGCGAGTGCCCTAGTGCCCGCATTGCCCCAGTCATTACACTATTCTATTAAACATTTATTTAAAGTGCCACGGTTACCCCATTTTGGGCTGTCGTAGCAATTATTGTACCTATCGCTTTTGATTAAAATATTGTACAGCTATCATTACAGGCTCTGTAATGCAATGCAATAGGTAGTGTACTTACTAATTAACTAACTAGTGTAGCAAGTGATCCGCCACTGTGACAATAGTGGCCCTAAAGTAAGCAGAGCTTATTTATTATTATTTATTTATTTATTATATATTCAAATAATCAATAGGCATAATACTAATAAATATATCTTATAAGAAAATAATAATAATATGTTATGGTTACAAATGAATAAAACAATAAAAAATTTAAATGAAAGTCAAAGTAAAAGTTTTATGTTACCTACGAATACCAGAATACCAGATGAGTGCATGATTTACCGTAACGTAACTATACATGCTTGTTCAGGTTTCTCCTTCACTGACACTGCGCAGACTGCAATGCAAGGTTCTACCCATGCATCACAAGTACATACTATTGTGAAGACGCCACCTCTAAGGCGACCCCGACCCAAAAAACGTGACCTTATTATTAAGATAAAAGGTTACTTATACATATCAATTTTTAAAAATCCATTGGCCAGAATATGATACTTACCTATCATTTTAATGTCTCTGTAAGAGTTTTTTTTGTATAGTTTAAGCAGAGATGCGAAATCCGAGTTTGGTGGCCAAAAAGAGCAACATCGCATCACCGCACGCAACACACATTAAACAAAATAAAATAAAACTTTTACAGAGGCATTGAAAAAGAGGATGATAGGTAACACAAACTGCCCAATCGATTTTTCAAAATTCCTTCGTTAATAATTAATAATAAGTTAAAATAGGTGGTCTCGCTGCTGATTTGGGTCGGGGTAGCTCCTTGAATGATATTAATTGAAGCAGGCAGAAGGGTCCCTAGTTTCCGGCCGCGTCACTGCACTGCAGGGATGGCGACCGTTGTTACGAGTATATTGGCATTGGGTCATCAACCCTACAAACAGATGAAAATTTCAACCATAGGATTCTCCTTTAATACAATATTTCTAACTTAAACGTACTGAACCTGTACCAAGGTAATATTATCCTATAAGTAATCCGACTTCATACAAACGGACGAAACGCGAGCTATACCTACGCGCCTCGATCTCGGCATGCGCTCAGCATGCAGACAGTCGCGGCTGTGCCGCAGTGACGAACGGATGGTGTGATGTTTTTTTAACAATAACCGCGCGATTTTTTCTCTAAAAATAAGTTCAGGTACATATTTAATAAAGTAGCTGCAGGTATCTATAACCAAGTAAAAGATATTCCTTTTTCTCCAAAAAAATCTCCTAAAATTTAATAATAAAGCATTTTGTACCTACGTCTCAGTCGAGGCGCAAATATTTTTCGGTCGCAAATTTATAAGACCGATTTGTTATTCAAACTTAAACAGGTTTTTTAATTAAATCTACCAATCAAAAAACAACACGCATTTTTATTGAACACTTCACAATTCACAAAGTATTTTATTTGTTTATATAAAAAAGTACCTACCTATATTTACAATCACAAAACTAAATGGAAACACAAAGTAGGCAAATGTAATTAAAATGGTGGAGGCGGGCAGCCCTATCGCATGTTTACCTACCGCGCGGCTGTAGGCATTTATTTCAAAGATACGGCTGAGTTCAAATACTGTTGGATAATATTACCGTGCCTGTACGTACGGAACCTGTAGGTAATTTACGATGGATAAGTGATACATAGATTTTAGGGTAGGTATGTTTCTTAATAATAAAATAACAAAAATGTTTCAACAGTCAAACATCTTTATTCACAAAGAAAATTATAAGTACTGGTATTTACAATTGAAACAATTGAGCTAACTGCTGACTGTTGCAAACAGTCTGTAAAACAAACATTTTTAATTGTTTTATTAGGTATTTATTGGTGTCAATAAGTGATACAGAAAAAAACCGAAAGCGAACTTCATGAGCTTGATCTTTCAGGTTTGTTTTGACATAAATATTGTAATCTATCGAGCTATTTGGAAACTATCGTCTCGGGCAAATCGAAAATCTCTCAATCCTATATCGACGTGTTCGACTTCTGTCGATATAGGAGGCTTGAAACAACTGGTCACAGTCTGTGTAATTGCACAACTCCCTGTGGAAATTACTGAGTCTACATATCACCAAAGTACTGACGCCCCAATTTGCTCCAATTAGGCGCCTACCTTTTAACGTCGCTTGGTAAATGCTTTATGTTACGAAATCGAACTGAACTGCTTCGTAATGCTCTAACCTTGTCGTGACCCAAGGACACAAATAAAAACAGTCAAAGGCAAAATAAACGGCCTTGAAACTAAAAAGGTATTTTTTCTAGAAAACGTTTTCATGGCGACATCCTAACACAAAATTCCAGTCGATGGCGCCGATAGTCGCTCAATGCGTACATTTTCTCATTTTCAATTCTGCCAGCTTCCGTTGCAGTTAGCATCTCGCACCCGGCCATTCCCGGAATAATATCCGGCTTGTCGGACTTACGCCACGGGGCGGCTAGTCTCAGCTCACACACACAAGTACACAAGACGTGCTGTGCACCCACTTGTGCTCTTTAATATGTGTGTGTCCGCCCCATAAATCAACAAAGTGATGATTGAGCAAAACGACGAACCGACAAAACTAGGTATTACTGCTTAATTGTTTGTGAAACCTAGGAAATACAAACCCCATTTAGAATAACGCGAATGACGCACACCCTTAAATCACCAACCACAAATCCAATTAGTTTCATCCTCATTGCACCCTGCCCCGTGGTCATAAATAGGGTTGCCACCTTTTTTTCGAGTAATTATAGTAGACCTGGTACGGGGGTTAAAAAAAAGTACGTCCTGTAAAAATAGTGTACGTATTTGTTGAGCAGGCAGGTGGATTTCTCCTGAGGTTGGATGTGGCAGAAAATAAAGTCGTCTTATTGATGCATTGCGTTTGTATTGTCTTATGAATACTATAAACAACAATACATTTAGGTGGTTTACACGATTTTAAGTGATAACATTATTTACGTTCAACACAGAGAAAATATATATGCAGCCGCCATTACAGCAGCAGGCAAAAGAGAGCGAGCGAGATAGCATGCTAATTACCTTTTTGATAAAACACATCAACGTCAAACAAGAAGCATCTGTCAATGTAAAGTCATCTTTATGTCAGTGTTAAGCATAGACTAAAAAACAATAAAATTATAATTTCTAACACTCCTCCTTATGCATAACATAGGACAATGTTACAAATGACCTTACATTGGCTCCACATGAACTGAAAAAACAATCTATACAATGTAATCCTACTCTACAATAACTATTTTAGGACGGCAACTAAACTTAAACAATATATCTTAGATCTAGACTATTGACAAAGTTACTGTGCTTTTGTCTACACAGTGGCTTAGTCAACACATCAGCAACCATCCTATCAGTAGGCAGGTATTTAACATTTATGTGTTTTTCCTGTATTAAGTCCTTTACATAATGGTACCGCAAATCTATATGCTTAGTTCTTTTATGGGAGTATTCTTTAACAAGTAATAGCTTTTGTGCACTTTGATTATCGTTAAATACATTGACATCAAAATGTTTGTCAATAATTTCTGACAGGAAATTCCTAACAAAACAAATGTCCTTGCATACATCACTAATAGCAAGATATTCTGCCTCTGTGCTAGATAAAGCTGTACATCGTTGCTTTCTAGCCTCCCAATTGATGACATTTTCACCAATTTTTACTACAAATCCTGTATAAGATTTGCGGTCTGACAAGTCATTAGCCCAATCTGCATCAGCGTAGGCATTAATGTTAAAATCATCACCTTTGACAAAATGAAGACCATAATTCATGGTCCCAGCAAGATACCGTAATACACGCTTAGCAGTGTGCCAATGACTCAAATCAAAACATGTACTGTACTGACTTAATTAACTACATGCAAATGAGATATCTGGACGTGTACAAACAGATAGGTACATAAGTGATCCTAACAATTGCCTAAACTGATAAACATTATCATCTAAACAATTTTTGTTTGACTTATCCAGCTTGTAGTTTACTGGTAGTGGGGTGGATACAGTTTTACATGCAGTCATATTGTACTTAGCTAATAATCGCCTTATGTAATCAGATTGATCAAGGATAATTCTGCCTTTATTAATTGAAACATTTATGCCTAGACAATTTTTCAATTTACCTAAGTGACGAATTTCAAAATGTTGTTTTAATAGAGACAAAATATTTTCAATAAAACCATTGTGAAAAACATAGATATCGTCCACATATAAGGCTAATATTATATCCTTGGTCTTTTTACAATATACACAAGGTTCACACTTACTCTGCACGAACCCATTCTTTGATAAGACATCATGAATTTTAACATTCCACATGCGGCTTGCTTGTTTCAAGCCATAAATGCTCTTTTTCAGTAAACAAACTTTATTATTTGCATCGTCAGATTTAAAACCAGCTGGCTGTTCCATATAGATAACTTCATCTAACTCACCATTTAAAAATGCTGTGGTGACATCTATGTGATCCATTTTCAGGTCCAACTGATTTGAAATGCTGAATAATATTCTGAGAGTTGAATGTCTAACAACAGGTGAAAAAGTATCGGCATAATCTGTGCCATATTTCTGACTATAACCACAGGCAACAAGTCTAGCTTTATATTTTATAAATTTACCCGTAGCATCAAACTTTTTCTTAAAAATCCATTTGTTTTTAACTACATTAACTCGTTCAGGGCGGTCTACCAACTTCCACACATTATTTTTAAGCATAGAACTATACTCACCCTTCATAGCCTCGTACCATTCATCCTTCTCAGGTGAATTTATAGCATCACGAAGCGTTTGTGGTTCATCTAATGAACCCGCAGCTGCTAACAACGATGACAAATCATAGTCTTTAAACTTGATGGGGGCAATACCTCTAGTACCACGTACAGGACGAGAAATAGACGCGTCGCTATCTTTCGACGTAATCTGTTCTCCTCCTAGAGATGACGAGCCCGGCAGAGAAGACAAACCATCACAGGTGTCACCATCTTCATCACCGTCAAGCTGTTCTCCTCCTGGAGATGACAAGCCCGGCAGAGAAGACAAACCATCACAGGTGTCACAATCTTCATCACCGTCAAGCTCCTCCGATACATCTGAAACAGACAGTGGTTTTGAAGTTTCTTTTGACAGTACATCATCATCATTATTAATATTAATACTAGTATCACAGACAACGTTATCATTATCAACAACATTAAAATTGTCATTAATATCAAAATTATTAATTATATTATTATTATTAACATTTATCATGTCATGGAAAATAAAATGCTCTTTGCCATTCATATCATTTTCTAGAAACTTGTCCTCAAGAAAGGTGACAGTTCTGGCATATACAGCCTTTCGAGGATCAAGTGGATCGATAAAACGGTAGCCTTTACAGGTTTCGCCATACCCTACAAAAATAAGCTTTTGTGCTTTGGCATCGAGCTTACGTCTTCGTTGAGAAGGTATGTGTGCATAAGCAACACAGCCAAAAACGCGCAGATGACTAAGGTCAATTTTTGACCCGGTCCATTCACATTCAGGTATCGCATTAGACAACGCAGAGGTAGGAGACCTATTTTTCAAGTAAATAGCTGTCATAACAGCTTCTCCCCAAAAACGATTACTAAGACGCGACTCCTGTAACATCGCTCTAGCTTTCTCAAAAATAGTACGATTTACGCGCTCTGATACGCCATTTTGCTGAGGGCTATAAGGCACAGAAAACTCGTGAACAATGCCTTCCTTCTTCAGGAAATCAGCAAAATTTTTGTTAACGAATTCACTACCATTATCGGTACGTAAGATTTTAATTTGGAAACCAGACTGTTTTTCTACCACATTTTTAAAGGTAACAAAATGGGAACTCACCTCTGATTTATTCTTCATAAGGAACCCAAAGGTCTTCCTAGTTTTGTCATCGGTAAAAGTTAACAAGTAGCGTGCTCCGCCCCAGCTGCTCTCTTGCATCGGGCCACAAACGTCAGAGTGGATTAGCAGCACGCCTCTCACTCGCCCGCGGAAACGACGACATGTGCATCTTTCCGGTAAGGCACGAGACACAGTTGCCTGGCACGCCGTCTTCATGCTGAAAAACGACACCAACACACTGATTCCCTCCACCAAGTACAGACATACCTTTCTGACTCAGATGACCAAGACGCTTGTGCCATACATCCATTGGTACGCACGCTGCAGCATTGGCACTCTCGGTTCCCTGCCTAAAACGAAGGGAAGGAGAATTGCCTACTTCGGAGGCGGGCCGACCTTGTACTTTAAATTTAAAGAGCCCATTACTTTTCCTAGCGGATAAAACCTGGTTGCCTGTGATTTTACATTCACTATAAATCTTACATACATTATTTTTAAATATAACAATATAACCTTTGTCTGTCATTGCACTTACAGACATTAAATTATTCGATAAAGAAGGAACTAATAATACATTTTCTAAACACACATTAGACATAAGAGAAACCTTACCAAGACTTTCACTCATCAAGTGCTCTCCATTCGCAACAGAAATAGTGCACTTTGTCTGCTTAGCGTTATGAACAAGCTTTGAGTTTGTACACATATGAGCCGTAGCACCGCTGTCCACAATGAATTCATCAGAACTACAGGCTGAGTAGGCTGAGGCAAACAAAGAGTGTTCTTCGTGTTGATCTCCCTTGCTTTTCTCATCCCTCTTCTTCTTGAAACAGCGCTTGGCAATGTGACCACTCTTCTTACAGTAGGAGCAGATAGGCTTGTTGGTATTTCTCTTGTTAGCAATGTAAGCTGAATTGTCTGTGTTGTTATTGTTACGACGATGGTCTTCTTGCAGTAGTCGAGTGCGTACAACTTCACTAGTAAGACTGTTAGTCAGGCTTGCTGTCTCCAGACTTGAAACGAGCACGTCAAACTGCTCCGGCAGTCCAGAAAGTAATATCTCCGCAATTTCACCATCTTCAATGATCTTGCCAATGTCCGTCAGTTGTGCGACGAGGCTCATGACACCTTCGATGTAATCTGACATGTTGGCAAATTGATTGTATTCGATTTTGTGAAGCTTTCGCAGAAGTAGTACCTTCCTATATAGACCTTTGTCCTCAAACGTGTCCGACAATCTTTTCCATGCCTCCTTGGAAGTTTTTGCATCTCGAACGAACTGGAACAGACTTGGTTGAATAGACAGACAGATGCGCGCTAGCGCACGACCGTCGCGCGCCGCATCAGTGTCAGTGCCTTCGACACAGTTCCATACCCCATCCAGCGTAAGTAACATTCGTATTGCGAATTTCCAATTGAGATAATTCGTCAGTCCTTGTAATTTTTCGATGTTATTGTAGGTTATATTGTTTGAATTTGTGTTGACGTCCATTATATCACTTCGACGACTTTCAGACGACGCCGACATCCTTTTGGGTAAAAATCGTTTCAATGATTTTGTTCAAAGCAGCTGGTCCCATAACCTGTTGAGCAGGCAGGTGGATTTCTCCTGAGGTTGGATGTGGCAGAAAATAAAGTCGTCTTATTGATGCATTGCGTTTGTATTGTCTTATGAATACTATAAACAACAATACATTTAGGTGGTTTACACGATTTTAAGTGATAACATTATTTACGTTCAACACAGAGAAAATATATATGCAGCCGCCATTACAGCAGCAGGCAAAAGAGAGCGAGCGAGATAGCATGCTAATTACCTTTTTGATAAAACACATCAACGTCAAACAAGAAGCATCTGTCAATGTAAAGTCATCTTTATGTCAGTGTTAAGCATAGACTAAAAAACAATAAAATTATAATTTCTAACAGTATTAATTTATATTGATGTTTTTTAGAATTTAGATTGGCTGTTGGCCAAAACGGCGAGCAAACAAACCTAAAACATATTACGGCGAGCGGAGCGAGCCGTAAAAAAATTTCAGACTTTAGTGGAAACTGGCCAAAATGAAAAGGGGAAAGAACTGAGTTTTTAGTGGCTGATGCCAAAAATTGAAAGAAAATAATGACGAGGAGAAGAGTGACCAACGCATAATTTTCAGGCTTGTGGCTTCTGTTGCCCAAAATAGCAAACAAGCCCATGCGCAGAGCTGTGACCATTTCGGAGTCTTTTTTGGCCACAGTCAACAAAAGAAATTACTTTTCCGGTAGTTTTATTCCTTGTAGAAGGAAAAACGTATTAGAAACGCAATATTAAAACTTCTCGTGGTAACGTGAAACAAACCACAATTAGGCATGAATAGATTCCATCTTCTTCAATGTCTCTTTCTTTTAGGAACAAACTCATATAATGAGCCGTTTCGATAGGCGTTTTGGTCTGAAAAGATTCGCGTAGCGTTATGGTCCGCAAAATGTCCGCAGAGATAGAGAAATATCTGAAACGGAGCTAAAAGATCAGCAACACTGGTCGCACCGAAAAAAAATCAAGTTGATTATTGCCATAATGACGTTTTATGTTGCGTTCAAACGCAATGTGTTTTATAGAATAATAACACGATGCAATCCGTTCTGTTACATTAAAATAAAAACTTGAAAACCCAAATAAAGTATTTTGGCGTACTTTATTGTGCTCATAAAGTATAAGGTACGTTAGCCCGAAATATAGTACAATACTTTATTATAAATTACGGGTGGCAGCACTGGCAACCCTAGTCATAAAAGTTAAAGTAGTTAAAGTAGTACAGTTAGGCGCGCGCGGTCCGCCACCGCGCCGCGCCGCCGCCGCGCCTCCGCCGCGCCGCCCGGCGCGTCGCTTTCAATTCAACTGACGCCGAGGGTTATAAACATGAGGGTGGATATCTCTATGACATGACAGTGCCGGATTAGCCGGTAAGCAAACTAAGCAATTGCATAAAGCATCACGTGTTGGGTGGGGGGCACCAGAAACAAACAAGATCCGTCAAGTGCGAGTGTAACTCGCGCGCCGAGGGTTTCGAACGTTTGTCAATTATACATATACTAGCTTCGGCCCGCGGCTTCGCACGCGTATTTTCGGTATAAAAAGTAGCCTATTGTTTAAGATGGGCTACGTTCTAAGTGTATGCCAAATTTCATCTTGATCTGTTCAGTAGTTTTGGAGATCCTAGGTAACAAACATTTCGCATTTTTATTATTATATACCGGATAGAGTTCCGTGCGCGCACTCGCACCGGTCGGTCACGCTCGCGCAAACCGCACATCAAGTAACGCCAAAAATTGATCTACGATGTCGAAATCGACGCTAAAATCGCTCGAAAATTTACTTGCTCAATTCATAACGCCCATCGATCAAAAATTCGCGAATGTGATGAAAGAATTGAAGAAACTGGAAGAAAAAATCGATAAACTCGAAGCGAAAAAGCACCTATCATCCAACGTTGAGGGTAGCAGTCAAAGCTTGCTTGCGAAACCGACAACGACGAACACGCACACAGCTGATCGGGAGCAGCGTACCTTGCAAGCGAAGCGGCCCACGCACACATCGACAACTCCTACTATATTAACCGCCAAACCGGACGCCCCGCACCCCCCACGGCCTGCGCCCGCGCCGACCGCCGCCGCCGCTGCACTCGTCTCAGTGCCACCCGTCAGTCAGCGGGTGACTGCGCCCGTGGTCACTCTACTGCGCAGGCCCCCGCCGGCTAGACCGCTCGCACCCGCTTTCTCGAGATCGTATGCGAATAAGCCCCAGCAAAATGACGACGACGACGAGTGGAACGTCGTAAGTAATAAAACTAAACGCCCGCAACGACGTCGGCGCGAAGTTATCACGGGGAAAGGATCGACCGAGAACGATTTACAAACCGTTGAGCGAGTGCGAAAAATTCACGCTTGTTTTTTCAAGCCCGAAACTACGCCGGAATCTATTGTAGCCTTCATGAATAGAAAGAGCCCGAACAATAAATATGATGTAGTTAAACTGAAACTGACACACACCTATTATTCATCGTTCGCAATTACCGTGCCGTGCAGCCAATTCACTTTCTTTACATCGGCTGAAAACTGGCCCCACGGTACAGAGATAAGTGAGTGGTTTCGGTACAGCGACGGACGCGCGAGAGGCACGTCCACCCAGGCAACCCGCAAGCATAGCCCCGGCGCCGCCTGCCACCGGAACAGCCCTGCGGCAACCAGCCCAGCAGCCCCCGCAGCAGCCCCAGCCGTCCTCGCAAGCAGCTCGCGCTAAAAACCGACTTACTATCTGCCACCAGAACATTAGGTGTTTAACAAATAAGACTATGAAATTAGAAGTGCTATTGACAAAGGACTTATACTGCGATGTTTTAGTTATAACGGAACACTGGCTAAGAAGCCACGAACTAGCGTCTGTTACGTTAAATAATTTTGACTTAGTATCTAATTACTGTAGACCGAAAATCGCCCATGGTGGAAGTTGCATATATGTTCGCGCCGGCACGAAAGTGACGAACAAACAAGATTTTTGTGATTTATCGCAAGAACAAGTATTTGACGTGTGCGCCGTGCAGCTTGTTGTAGAAAATATACTCGTAATAGGAGTTTATCACTCCAATCAAACCGACGACTGCACATAAATAAATAAATAAAATAAAAATAAAAAAGCCTTTTATTTCTTCCAGAAATTGCTAGTTTACAAAGTTACTGAATATTGTTAGTATCAATTTTTTTTTTTATTATTTAATAGTTTATTATTTTTAGTTAGTAGTTACAGTTTTTAACAAGATTTTTAGACACGTTTATAATTATTATAGTGTAGTTATTCTGTAGGAACCCCTCTGCAGGTAAAGGCCTCCTCCAAGTTGAGCCAGTTATCTCTGGATTGTGCTGTTTGTTGACGACTGCACATATTTAAAACTATTTGAAAACCTCCTTACAAAGATATGCTACGAAGATTCAGACGCTATTATAATGGGGGATATTAACATCAATTTCCTAAAAAATTCTAAAATTAAAAAAGAGGTGGTAGATATTCTGTCTAGGCACAATTTTGTACAGCTTGTAGAGTCAGCCACTAGGGTAGACGGAGATACGTCCACTTTACTCGACCACGTATACACGAACCTCTCCGCGGAGCGGATCGTGAGCTGCGCCGGCGTCGCTACGCATCTCAGCGACCACGACGCTCAGCTTCTCCGCGTGTCCCGCGCCCCCGCCCCCCCCGCCACAGTCCGTTGCAAGACGTTCGATGACTGCGGCTAACAATTTAAATTTTGGTAGCGCTCTCGAATCGATTGACTGGACTTCGGTGGTAGAGCGGGCGGCTAGCTGTCACTCACTTGCCGAGACTCTAATGGCGGTCATAGTCGGTAAGTTCGACATCTGCTTCCCGATTAGAAAACAACCAGTTATCCCAAAACATAAAACCTGGGTGGATAGTGAAGTCCACGATCTAAGAATGTTTATATTCGACTTAATAAATTTAAAAAAGTATTTTCCCGGAAATACCGACCTCACTGATATTGTTGACCGCTACACTACAAAATACAATTTATTAGTTAAACAAAAACGCCACGATTTCCTCACTAAAAAAATTCACGACCACCCGAACAAGGCGAAGTGTATGTGGAGCGTCATTAATACCGAACTCGGACGGGGTAACCGCGAAAGAGTCGATTATACAGACCTCGTGAAAGACTCTGCCGGGGCGCCCTATAGCACAAAGCAGCAATTAGTAAACGAGCTAAACCTCGAGTTTACGACTGCTGCCAGTAAGTGCGGCGCCCCGACGGCCAACATCACCAGCGCCTGTACGACTCTCAGCGCGAACGCAACAGCGCGCGACATCTCGCTGCGACTTAGATCTTTCACCGCGGACGAGATCGGTAAAATAGTGGGGTTCCACATTGCACCAAAAAATAGCACGGACCTGTACGGAGTATCGTCAAACCTACTCCGTACCATCGTCAAATCCCTTGACCACGTTATAGCATACTTATTTAATGCCTGTATCCGGGAGGGCGTGTATCCTGTGACTCTTAAACGGGTTAAAATATCCCCCTTATATAAAGGTAAAGGCAAGAAGTCGGAAATGAAGTCTTACCGACCAATATCACTGGTACCAGCGATTAGTAAGATATTTGAGGTAGGACTTAACAAGAGGCTTTTATCTTTTATAGGAGACGGAAACACAATGTCCGACAGGCAGTACGCGTATAGGGCCGGGCGCGCAACAACAGATCTGGTGCGAGAAGTGTTGTGGCGCGTGCTGAGCGCGCGCGAGGCGGGCCAGCATGTCGCCTTGCTGTGCTGCGACCTCTCGCGCGCGTTCGACACAGCCGACCACCATCTCATCGCCAACAAACTAGAGTTTTATGGTATACGTGGCCCGGTGCTTTCCTTACTTACCTCTTTTATGTCGCACCGTACGCAGACAGTGGTTGGCGACCAAGGGCGTTTAAGGTCAGTGGAGCTGGTGAACACTATGGGGGTACCGCAGGGTTCCTGCCTCTCGAACACATTGTTTAGTCTGCTGCTCAACGACCTACCTGAGTCCGTGAGCGACGCGCAAGTCTACATGTACGCTGACGACGTAGCGGCAGTTGTGACCGCGCCGTCAACACTCGAACTTGAGTTTAGACTGAACAATGTAGTCCGAAGGCTTGAGCAATGGTTTAAATCTAACGGTTTAGCCCTCAATAGAGAGAAGACCTGCTTCATGACCTTTCGCCTCAATGGCGCACCATCGCCACCCTGTACCGTGATCGCCGGTAACACTGTACTGCAGATGGTCGACAACACTAAACTTCTAGGGTTCTACATCGACAGTGGACTCACTTGGGAGGCACATATAGAGGAGCTCTGCTCCAAGCTAGGCCGGACTTGCTTCGCACTGCGGCGGCTCGCTGGCACCGCGTCTCGCAGCGTTGTAATGTCGTGCTACTTTGCGACCGTCCACAGCATCCTTACCTATGGCGTAGAGCTGTGGGCCCGAGCCGCGGATGTCGAGCGGGCTTTCGTCATGCAGAAGCGAGCCGTGCGCGCAATCGTCGGCGTGGATGACGATGTGTCGTGCAGAGACTTGTTCAAAGAGCTGAAAATCATGCCTCTCCCTTGTGAACTCATATATCAAGTAGCCGTCTTCACTTACAACAACATTGATAAGTTCCAAAGGAGAGGTGTGAACACCGCCCGCGCCCTGCGCAGTAACAAGCTCGCTCACGTCCTCGTCACACCCGCGCACAAGCTGCGCAAATCGGAGAGGTCCGTGTATATAATGGGTCCCTCAGTCTACAACAGGCTGCCGGACACTATTAAAGATGCCACTTCCACCATGGTTTTCAAAAATCGACTGAAGAAATGGCTTCTGGACGGTATTTTTTATTCTGTAGCAGAGTTCTACGAACTACCAATTATTTAAATAAATTAAATGTATTATTATTATTATGTTTTAATATTCATAATACTTATTAGTATGTTTTCACTTTTTCTGACCTGTAACCTGGAGTTATTAATAAATGATTTGTATTTGTAATGATTTGATTAGATACCGGCCCGTGAACGCGCACCCTAACGATTCAACTGCTAACGCTTGAGCCGCAACGCAACGCAATACAATACAATAGGTAACTACAGTTACTGCACCGGGATCGCGGCTCTGCTTGCTCGCTCGCTCGTGCATCGTCGGCAGCATTCGAATACTCCCGATTTGCGATCAGCCAAGTCATAGCTAAATCACCACCCCTGCCTGCAACGCCAACGCTGTGCAGTGCAGTCAAATGATTTGTTTATTGAGCAATGTGCCGGCCACTTCGTATTAGGTCCGTTATTTATTTAATTTGATAATTAATTATAATGAAATAGATATTTATTTCTTTCCTTTCAAGCGTCGATTTGTTTTGTCAAACCTTCAATTATGTGATCACTCTGAATGTAAGCATCTTCGACTTTTTTGACATAAACCAAAAACTGAATGAATAATCGACGCGACTGTCCAGAAAGTGACGGTTATCATTTTATCGTACTCGTCGTTTCGGTAAGCCAGTCTCAGAACACAGAATTTAGTTTTCTTCTATTTCTTGTTAAACTTTAAGTCGAGGCTCGGGACTTAGCGCTGGCAGCTCGTATTTTCTTTATAAAATCCAGTAAGAGAGATAGGGTGGATTTAATAAATTAGTTGGCATAGTTGGTTACTATTAATAAACGTTTACGAAATAAAGCTCTTGCATTTCTTCCAACAAAATCTTAAAAATAGCTACCTACCGCTGCTTAGATCTCTTCATTCGATAATAATTTGTGTCCACCAACTTTGTTTGAGAAGGTGCCAACTGAGGTCAATGAATCGTCCTAGAGTCAACGCAGTCATTGGACAATCAGGAATTAGAGGCGTCGTCGTCGTCTCCTTGAATATTAAATCATCTTACATTTATAGGCACATGTAACCTAAATTGTACAAAAAGTAGAAAGCGTGACATTTTGTTGAGTACGGCGGAACAGTATCGTCGAAGGCCTCGGGTCTCGGGTGTCGGGTCTCGGGTCTCGTACCGCAGTGTTATGTAACCTTCCCGCTCGATAGACCTACCCACTGCCTACTTGGTACCGGCCGAGCGTGTCCGGGCGGGCGGCGGCGTCGGGGCGCGGCGCTGCCGACTAAAACTTGATACTTTAAAGCATTCGCCGGAAAATTGTTTTGCATGGCACTATATAAATTATTATTTTTATAGAAATTTTATAGAATATTTTTATAGAAATAAAAATATTCATTTTTATATAGAAATAAAATAGGTAATCATTTTTTACTACAAAATATAGTTGTGTTTTGTGTTTGTAAATGTGTGTGTTTGTGTGGTGGCAAATAAATGGCATCCATTATCATCATGATAGATCTTCCTGCTGTGGATATAGGATTCCATGTTCCTTTAATATCAAAGCCATTATAACAAATACTAGGCGATCGCCTCGCGGTTTCACCCACGTAGTTCCCGTTTCCGTTGGAATTCTGGGATAAAATATAGCCTATGTCACTCCCAGAAAAGTAAGCTTCCTAACGGTGAAAGAATTTTTCAAATCGGTCTAGTAGTTTCGGAGCCTATTCAATACTAACAAACAATCAAATCTTTTCTCCATAATATTAGTATAGATCATTCATTTTACATATTATATCATTAATCATTATACGTAGACATGTCAATAACTGCTTTTCCATAAAGTACCTACACAACTAATGTAGCAACGAAACTTTTTTCAACGGAATAGAGCAGCATTGTTGTGCTTTCAACTTTTGCTAAGTTGAAAGCAAAACAGCATTATGCTTCTCATTTGAAAAGTTCAAGTACCTACTTATAAAACTTTTATAATACGTAGCAAGTTTCGAGCAGTCGGTGGCGTAGTTCAAATTCTACAAGTTATGTTATAAACTCTGTCGGAGCTACGTTACGCTAAGCCGATTAAACAAACTATTTACGGGTTTAACCCAACACCGCTGCACCGCGACGAGACTGCAATATTTTTGTAAGCCTTTAAATTTGTACGAAATCGCAACAGATCACAGGAGGGGTATTTTGATTCGTCGGAAAGGAATCGATTCCAACGGGATTCGGTATCGGAAGCTTTTTACGAATAAATAAAACGTCAAGTGCGAGTCGGACTCGCGCACTAAGGGTTCCGTTTAATTGTAAGACCTTGTTTCTTGCCAAATATTATGATTCTAGGTCAACATGAAGTAGGTACCCAGTATATTTTGGTTGAGGGAGAGAGTCAAAACTTATTTTTTTTAGTTAATAAACTACAAATTTACTGTTTTCGGATTTTTTCCTGTATTTGTGTTATAAGGCCTTGCTTCTTGCCAAATTTCATAATTATAGATCTACAGAAAGTACCCTAAAGGTTTTGGTCCATGGCGAGAATCAAAAGTATTTTTATTGTAAATAAACAACAAATTTATTGTTTTCGGATTTTTCTCTTTACTTGTGCTATAATACCTTGCTGCTCACCAAATTTCATGATTCTAGGTCTACGGGAAGTACCCTATAGGTTCTGGGTGCACGTTCGGACATAAACGGCTGTAACTTTTGAGTGCGTTGACTTAGAAGTTTAATTTATACCACGGCTTCAAGAGGTTACAGACTTGAGTATTTGATGTTAATTTCAACTCGATACAACAAAGTGATCCTATAAGGGTTCCTTTTTTCCTTTTGAGGTACGGAGCCCTAAAAACGATTCCGATATCGAATCCGACAAATTAAAATACCCCTGCTGGAGTGCTCAGAAAACAAAAATCGAAGTTTCTGATTCGTTTTCAAGGAAAACCCACTCATCATCTGAAAAAGATAGCGTTTGTGCAAAAAGTAGGTAATCAGTAACTTAGATTTTCATTTTTACGAGTAGGCCTCCGTTTTTTCCCATTTGATCCTTTGACAGTTCCTTTAAAGGGACAAATGAAACTTTTTCTTCCCATTAGTTCCTTCAAAATTATTAAAGAAACTAATGGGAAGAAAAAGTCTCATTTGTCCCTTTAAATGATGACAGGTTAGTGCTGTACTTTTTAAGACGGGAAATCATTATCTACTTAAAATAAAGAAGAGGTTTTAATGGTCTGACGAGTATTCCGCTGAACACCCAAAGTATTCCGGTAGGTATTCCCCTTTAATTTCATTCTATGAACACACAACAGCACATCAGGTAATACATGTTGTCCTTGAAGCTCGCCCTTACTACGTTCGTAATATAATGAACGTTTTTGCAGTGCAACTGTTTAACCTGATGTGCTGGACGGTGTGTGTACACGCAAATACTAGTAATAATAATGCTGAACAATTCACACAGCATTATCTAGTCTAGCCCCAAGCTAAGCAGAGCTTGTGTTATGGGTACCTACTAGATAACTGATTTATTTAATACAATACACTACATAGATAGATATTTTTTTATTATACATACATAGAAAACATCCAGAACGCCCTGAACAAATATCTGCAGATCATACACACATTTGTCCCGAGGCGGGAATCGAATTCGGAATTCCATGGCGGGGCTGCTAGCTTGACGGAGACTAAAAATCGACAATGTTGCAGCACTAACCATGACGTCGCTGACATAAAGGGACAAAGTGAAGTCCCAGTAGTTCCTTCCAAATTATTAAAGGAACTAATGGGAAGAAAAAGTCTCTATTGTCCCTTTAAAGGAACTGTGAAAGGAACAAATGAGAATAAACGTAGGCCTCCAGGGTACACAACATTTCCGCCGACAGCTTGGAGGTAGGGAAGTGGTATCGTCGAATAAAAACTAGATTTATTTTAGCTTTTATAAAATACTTGCTTCGCACGCGTGTTCCTTAGGTCAGAAGGCGACTTGGCAGACGGGCTGATAAGCTATCAGCCCGCCTGCCAAGTCGAGGAGACGGCCGCCGCCACCGGGTACCCTCCTCTCGAACCATCTCGAGGCAGTTTTCGTCTATCGATAACTTTGTTACAAATGAAACCTAGAGCCTTAAAGTTACCTATTTGAGGTACTCTACCCAACTTAGTTATCCGACTCCTACAATTACTAGTTTCTAATTAATTTGTTTTAGATTTCTACCCTTAAATATTGATATTTCGTCACCACTTACTCACTCACTCACTGACTCGTATCTCTCTCGTAATTCTTCCGCCTTCAACAGTGTTGAGATCACGAGAAGAATCATGTCAGCCATTTTATTACATTCGACTATAAAGTTGGCGAATTACCTTCTCTAAAGTGATCTTTAAACAAAGAGTTTATACTACACCAGCTCGGAAAGTTGCCTATTCCTTTTCCATTTATAGAATAGAAAGTATGTCTTTGCAGGCCTATAGGAAACCGGGAGGAAAAACTCTATGGAATTTCATTTCTCACGTGTTTTAGCGGGAGGAAAAAGTGTATGGAAATCCATTTCTAACGTGTTATTTTTTTTTAATTTCCTAAAAGATCGGCCGGTAGCTATGGTTATTTTCGTTCGGTCAAACGACAAAAAGTTTTTACTCCAAGTATCCCATTACCTCTCCATTAGACTCCATTAGACCTCTTCCGATTTCCGAACAATATTTTGAAAAAAGAACCCAAAGGCTGGCGCGGTCAATGAGGTTTTACCAACATCATTGGGCGCGATTTCAATTAATAATTAATTCTGCTTTTTATTTTCCTCGAAGGTGTAGTATAAAGCACTATTTATCACTCGGCAGAAAGTGCGATTCCTACCTCGTGTGTTTTAATATAGGCCAAACGACCAAAACGACACACTCGGTAGGAATTGATCACTTTCTCGCCTTGGTGTAAAATGCACTATTTCCAATAGGAACGGGTCGATGTCGAAATGGATTCGAACAAGCTGTCTGTGAGGTATCAACGATTTTTTTCAAAGTTGAATATACATATATATATATATATAAAGATTTTAAGTAAAAATCTCGTAACCGGGTATTACTGACTGGGGTGGTACGGAGCGTGTGTGACGTGTGTGACGTGTCGGCGAGTCAGTCAGCGTGCAGTGAGGCGCCTACTCGTAGAAACGATAATCTAATTTTATGAGTAGTTTTTGCGCAAACACTTTCATAAGTGATACAAGAAAAGGTTTCGCTTAACGCATTTACTGCCTAGCTATGGCGGAGTGCGAAACGCAGGGGCGGCGCGCCGAAGCCGCCGCTACACGGAGCTCCAGATGAGCGAGTGCGTCCAGGCCATTAAAGTGTTAAAGACGATCAGAAACAGCGATTGTTGTTTTCCGAGAAGGTCCCCAGTCCGGGACAGAAGGCGCTCGCAAGTT
The DNA here is from genome assembly GCA_963564075.1 of Eupithecia subfuscata. Lineage (NCBI taxonomy): Eukaryota > Metazoa > Arthropoda > Insecta > Lepidoptera > Geometridae > Eupithecia > Eupithecia subfuscata. Next base: position 6,897,577 of record OY751096.1, on the reverse strand, counting down.
CGCAACGAACAACGAGGCGGATTTTAGACGTTTCTTGCGCGCTGCGAATGGTACATGAGATGGTTATGGCTAGTGTAGTTTCCCGCACTACTTTGATGGGCGAAACTATTCAGTACTTTTGACATCAATTATTAGATAGATAGAAAAAAATTGGTTGTCTGTAAAGTCGGTTTACTGACGATAGATATATGTTTTTTCGTGCGTGCTCTATCGAATTATAAGACGTTGTCACGTCAAAAACTTTATTGCACACTAAAACTAAGAAACAATTTAAAATTAAATAATTATAATCTAAGCGACAATTGGCGGTCTTATCGCTCAAGAGCGATCTCTGCCAGACAACCTGGTATGGATAGGATCGTCGGATATGTACATGGGGTAAGATCTGTGTGCATCTGTTATGGTACTCTGTTATGATCTAAGATGTTTGTACCACTTAAAAAAATTTTTTTTGGTACTTACCTACTTAAAAAAAATGATTACTGGGTACTTACTCAAAAATAAATAATAACATAAGTACCTACTTCAATAAAATTAAAAAGTTTACAAACACATTTATAATACAGTATTCGTGCACCCTGTCAGGTAGGGTGTGGCGATAGGTCTTATGTAGACCTAGTCTAGGGCTATAGTCTAGCTTAATCTGGGCCGGACATTACGTTCCGGAACACCGGTCACGGCAGCGGCGCGGCGGTCACTGCCTACCCGGCATCACAGATGCACATGTCGCTATGGTCAACCGATTTCTAGCTCCACAACAGAATTCATTGAAATCAGTTTCCATTGATTATCGTGCACTAGGGCCGCCGCCGGTCGGATATCTCGCCACGCTAGCCTTAATGACATCATCCGGCGGGCATTTGTCACCGCTAACGTACCAGCTATTCTCGAACCGAATGGTCTGTTGCGTGACGATGGTAAGAGGCCCGACGGTATGACACTAGTCCCATGGGAGTTGGGGAGGCCCATTGTGTGGGACGCTACATGCGTCGACACACTTACGCCTTCCCATCTTCCGAGGACATCCGTGAGGGCGGGTGCGGCGGCAGATTTGGCCGAAGATCTCAAGAGGCGCAAATATGCAGGTCTCGACAGAGCCTACACATTTGCTCCCCTTGGAGTCGAGACCCTAGGTCCGTGGGGTACCGAGGCTCTTCGGGTTTTCAAAAAACTATCTGAGCGTCTGGTCGAAGCGACGCGTGACCCGAGAGCTGGTGAATATCTGGCACAGCGTATCAGCATCGCCATACAGCGTGGCAATGCAGCCAGCGTCTTGGGGACGCTTCCGACTGGTGTTGATATGGATCAGTTGAGCTATCTGTAGACTGTTTGCAACAGTCAGCAGTTAGCTCAATTGTTTCAATTGTAAATACTAGTATAATTTTCTTTGTGAATAAAGTTTCCATTCCATTCCATATCATTGAAGATATTGAGTAACAACATATCCATATTGTACACCTTCTTTTGCTTTCATACCTTTTTAAACATTTTGCAAGAAAAATACCATTACCCCCTAGTCTTTAAAGTTTGCAGAGCGATCTATCTTAAATATAGGTACTACTGTTTTAGGTATTCATTAAATAGCGAACTGGGACATTTAGTACATACGAGTATTTGTATAATTGGCAAACGTTCGACACTCGCGGCGCGCGAGTTACTAATTAAACTCGTACTTGACGGATCTTGTTTCAGTGGGCTCTTAAAGTCGGTTAGAAACAACAAAATGGAAGTTTGTTTAAAGGTTATTCTACGAGTAGGAACCACCCTGAGCTACTTGTTAAACAATTGCATTGCAGACGCGATAGCAATGTCGACTATGTTACGTCACACTGCGGCACTTTCAAATTTGGAATTTGATTATGTATGTTCACTGTTATAATCGTCGTGTTAATTACTAAATAGGGACGTATCAGTTGAGCTACCTATAGATTGTTTGCAACAGTCTGCACTTAGATCAATTGTTGTAAATACTAGTTTTAATTTATTTATATTACTTATTTGATTGTATTGAAATTTTCTTTGTGAATAAAGGTAATTACTTAATTATTTTCTTAATGTGAAAAGATTTCAGATTTCAATAACTCTTTCCTTTAGGCTTACAAAATAAGCCCTTGGACAAGGTTTAAAGATTTTGACCTTAACATCGGTCACCATTTTGAATGTTTTTCAAAATCGACGCGCACAAAAAAATATTAGGATAGAGGACACTAAAACAAAAAAATATGTCTCACAAAAAATGTCCTAAAGCGTCCGGTTTCTAGCTTTGCGGAAGTTCGTCTAAAACAATTCGTTTAGACAATTCGACTTAAACATACTAAAAACGTTTCAGTCACAGAGTCGTCACGAGACCCCCCCCCCCCCCCCCCCCCCCCCCTCGTCGGACGGGCTTCGTTAAGAGTAAGTTAATGTTGAATCTCGGAAGATTGCAGAGCGTCCATTTGAAATGTATATAGCGTTTGTAAATCTATATTTTACAGGAAAAATATAGAGAAGTCTGTAAAAGAACACTTTTTGAAAAATTATCAAAAAGGGGGGAATAATTTCCAACTTAAAGAGTGGAGTATCACATGAAAGTTAGAGGTTTGAACATTTCAAAACAGTTTTTGAAATTTCCGCAATTTAGGTACCTACCTAGGTACTTACACACTTTTTGAAATCTTTTGAAATTTTCGACAATTTACCTAATCTGCGAAGTATGCAGAGCGATCCATCTAAAATGTAATTTAGTTCCAACTATTTTTAAGTATTCATTAAATAGCGAAGTCTCTAACCGGTACCATTATTACATACTAGACGATCGCCTCGCGGTTTCACCCGCGTAGTTCCCGTTCTCGTGGGAATTCCAGGATAAAATATAACGGTGAAAGAATTTTTCAAATCGGTCCAGTAGTTTTGGAGCCTATTCAATACAAACAAACAAACCTTTCCTCTTTATAATATTAGTATAGATTTGTATAATTGACAAACGTTCGCAAAACTCGGCGTGCGAGTTACACTCGCACTTGACGGATCTTGTTAGTTTTAAAGGGCCTATCTAACCCATATCTATATATATAAAAGAAAGTCGTGTTAGTTACACTATGTATAAGTCAAGAACGGCTTTACCGATATGGCTGAAAATTGATGAGGAGGTAGCTTAGAGCCAGGAGACGGACATAGGATACTATTTATTCCGTTCGATAACATTCAAGTGTGACTTGACATAAACTCAAAAATAGAATAGGATAGAAATAACCTCAAAACTTTTCCATAGAAACAACGCGTGCGAAGCCGCGGGCAGAAGCTAGTCTAAAATAAGTGCTCTCGTAACTAGAACAGTTTTACGAAGAAACTGTTCTTCAAATCAAGAATCCTCATCGGTGTTCATAATACATAATCAGAAATGCATATTTGTGACAATGAGCCCATCCATCCATTCAATCAGTCTGTTCTCATTGCGATCCGGGTCCATTGTGCGAGATTGTGCGAGATTGTGCGAGATTGTGCGAGGCGGCGCACGCAGCGCGCAGCGGCCACGACCAGTACACCCGGGCCCGTCCGTGCTCCAATCACTCCTGATATGATTCTCCAACTAATCCTATTATGTTGGTAGGGCGTGCTTCTGACACGCTGGGCTCAGCCGTAACTGATAAACCTGTCTAATGTAATCATTTATTCAGCTGTTTCATGTGTTCATCGAGCTTATAAGATAAACTAAGATACTATACCTACCTACTATACCTACTATATTGAGCGCTAGATAGCTTGGCAATACCTACAGGTCGCTGACCTATCTCCTTCGCGATATCAAAAATGTACAACTTAAAATTTAGCAGTTTTTAAAGTTAGGTATAGGTACGATTCTTTGGAAACTTAAAGGTCTACAATTTAATGCGTAGTGATAATGTTATTTTGAATTTATAAACGTTTTCGATACTATTATTTTACACGCAATTCATAGTATATTTTTTCAGTCATTTTAATGTAATTTGGTAGGTACTCTTTACCATAGTATTTTTCATTAATTTGTGGTGACACAGTTCATGATGTAGTAAGCAAGTGCGTTTTGTCGGATAAGCTTTTCCATCAGATCGAACAGTCAGGACCTGCAAGCCCTGGCCCAGGCCTGATCCACGCACATTGTATCCTCGGTTGCTTCCTAGTATGCGCAGGCACTTCGATAGGTACTCTAGCGTCACCGCTGTCTCCTTCACCTTTTTAAGTGACAGAATAGCGATAATTTTACTGCAAAGGAAGAACTTGCCAAAAACAAGTTTTTACAAACTCAGCTTGGCAATTAGAACACAATTATTGTATTGTACTCAATTGAAATGATTTAAAAGAAACTGTTCTGCATTTTGCGATTTCGGAGTGGAGGTGATCGACCTATATTGCCACCTTATTTAGCCCTTAGTATAGTAGGTTCTTAAAAATTTAAAGATGAAAAAATTAAAGTTATAAAACTTTAAAAAATTGGTTGAGTATTGTTTTACTCTAACTTTCAAATTATAAAAGCATTCAAAAGCAAGGGACACTTTATTTTACTTTATTTCGACTGTAAGTGTTAAGTGTTTGTCTACAGGGGTCCCACTCCCACCCCAATCTATGTAAATACGCAAACAGAATGCACTGACCGAAATTGCAAATGATGAATTAACATATAAATTGGATATATCGAATAATCTGTCCACTCCGCCGATTGGCACAGTAGGTACAAAACAAACTTATTCTAGGTCCCATGTTCGCGTAATTTACTTGTTTTCTCTACTTTGTGAGAAACATGCGGCCGCATCATAAAGTTTCATTGGATATATTTCTTCGCGACCATTTCCATACATAGCGAGTGTCTGCTGCTCGCCGTAGGTACCTACGAAATGAAGTTCAAAACTTTATCCAAACATGAGCATTTCATAATGTTTCCATTTCAAGTTCGTCTACCATCCTGGCGCTAGCATAAAGCGTAGTTGAGTTTGTTCATTTATTTATTCATACTGTGGTAAACCACAGCGTTCAATTTATATTCCTATATTTAACACTGAGGACAAAAACGATTATTTTTGCCTGATTCTTTTCAGAGTACTTTTCTTTTCAAAACAAAATTGCCTTGTTTTTTGGAGCATAAATTATGGCTACCTGTAATTGAGAGTGCACTAGTTTTTAAAGTTGTGTCTGGGAATAGTTGATAAGTGGGGTACTTCTTCCAAAATGAGGCAATAGGGGGCTAGGGCAGATCAACTCCTCAATACAGGTCGTGGGTATTTTACAACCGATCTGGACCAAACTTGGTATACTACAGGTTATGCGACCTTTTAGATATTTTTGTCGTCGGGAATTTTTGTTAAGAGGGGTACTTGCTCCAAAATGACTCATTTTCACTAATAGCGGATACATGAGGCTGAGAGATATACTCCTGTTTGCCTCATTTAAAATGAAGCAAACAGGGGGCTACTGGAATATCTCCCTCAGCCTTATGTTTATGTATCCGCTTGTTTCGCTCTGTCTGTCCTTTTTTCCTCTTTATTATCTCACCAACTACCACAGCTATTAACTTTTTTATTAACTTTATCTAAACTTAACTTTAAAAAAAGCCCGGTGCCGAGCTCAGCCAGACTTATCCGAGTTGCATTTCTGTGGAAAGTGAACGTTTACTTGGAAGGAAAACTTTTGCTCCGCTAGGTAGATAAGTTACAGACATAAATTAAAATTAAATACACAATAAATGCTCAAAGTACTGCTGTTCGTTGGAAATCTTATCACTTCAGAACATCCGAGGTAGATTAATTTTGTTCTCATAAATATTTTCTCGCTGCGCCCCGCGGCTTCGCCCGCGTTGAAATTTATGTTTCCAACTTTCTTAATTTTTTCTTTCATAAGAACCTTCTACTGACAGTAACAAACACAATAAAAAAGAATTAGTGAAATTGGTTCAGCCGTGTGCGTGAGGCCGTGATCAAGGGAAATAGGGATTCATTTTTATATATTAGAAGATATTGTAAGAATCTCATATAAGTACCTACATTCATACTACATGTACACTGACTGATCCGTTCTCCTGTTCAAAAATGACGTAGACGCGTATACCAACGTATAATTATTGATAAATAAAGGAGACTTGCTTCTACCCGCGGCTTCGCACGCGCTTTTCAACTAGCTCATGTCCGTCCCTGGTTATTGTTTACCTCCCTGACAAATCTCATTAAGATCTGTTCAAGTGTTCAACCGTTGCCGTGAAAAGGCAACAGACAGACCGAGCTGCTTTCGCTTTTATAATATTAGTATGGATAGAGAGACCTGCAGATACTATCTAACTAAACCAGCTCCAACCAGACCCGAAACTAATATTTGCAGGTGATTCATTTGAGGCCTCAATTTCTTGAGCTACCGAGCTCGTCCAAATAGTAAAGAAAGTCTTTGTTCCAGTTTCGCATACCCGAGCTTGGAGGAAATGGCGAACCAGTTGAACTACGTGCTGGCGCACTTCGGCCTGAAGACGTTCATCGGGTTCGGTGTCGGCGCCGGCGCACACGTGCTCGCCAAGTTTGCTATCACCAACCCGGATAAGGTACGCCCCATCTAATCGACTTAATAGAGAGGTCAGTGAGTAGGAGTATCTGGAGCTACTGGTCCGTTTTTGAAATTTCCTTATACATGAGTGACAAGGCTGTTCCAGGTACGTCTTTCATAATGTGCCAGGTGCGAATCGAACTCGCCCGACGTCGTTACGTTCCAGTCCATCGTTCAGTCAGTGGACATCCGACAGACTGGGCATAAGGCAAAGGCATACTGGGTGTATGCCTTCCCCATCATATTCAGTCCTCTAGGGCGGGGGTTATGGTCTAGGGAAGAATAGAGAGAATGTGTAAATTATATGTTTTAATGTTTAAAAGCTATATCCATGAGCTAGCGTCCCAAGCAGCAAAAACTAGTCGTTTAAAAGTCCATAGAACGTTTTGTAAAACACTTATTTAGGTGTTATAAAACACCTAATGAGGTACATTTTACTCAAATTTTATTCGAAAGTGGCGCATTTATATCTCTGTTCAAGTACTGAACGAACTAATAGCAGCGTCACACATGACAAATCAGTCCTATACGCGCTAGGTAACAGTGACTCGGGATACAAAATAACGAAGTAATGGTGAATAAAGAATCTCTTTAAGGACTTTTTCATACCATACTAGAGTTTATGTTGCCTTTAGCTCACATTATTTATTCACCTTTCATTATTTTATAATAACAATTAAATAAACAAAATATATTTACGAAAGGATTCAAGCAATGTGATGAGGTAGGCAAGTAAAATTCTATATATTTGTCTTTAGAGTGCAGAAATAGCGTGCGATCGCAATTTTACTGATAAAATATGAAGGTTTTCAGTAAATTTTAAGTGCATCCCTCGAATTATTGAGTTTTTACTAAAATATTAAATTAAAGTGGCCTCGAGTTTTGAAGGACCATTACGGTACTTGTCGTGACAATATTTTTATTTTCAAGACGAATTCTGATTGAAATTGGGGTTCTCAGGACAATTTAACACCAATATTTATCTACTTTCATATGTCATTTGTGTATTATTAAATAAATCGGTACACATACAAGTATTATTGTAGGAACTAAAAAGTCATTACAGAACAATTCTGCTCTGAAACAGTGTTTTTGTGATATGCTTATCTGTGAAACTATAATAGGCATCTAAAAACCAATACGTTACAGTTACATCACACAAATCACTCCATAGAGAGTATTTTGTTACTACTAACATACCTAGTAGGTACCTACTATACGAGTAGGCATATAACGATCTGAATATCCACAATACGACAAAGTCTCGTTATAGTTGAATGCGCAACACTCCTAAACCGAAAGATTATAGCAGCTCGTTTGTAACACTTATTACGCAAATTAGATGCATAAAGGCATTTGTTAACACTTTTAAAGAGCATTATTTTTCTGCAATAGTTTTATTGATCTATTCCTTTCTAATACCAAAAAAGTAATACCAAATGGTATTTGTTTATTGTCCTCATTAAATTCCATTCCTAACGAATACCACTCACAAACGAATACCAAAACAAGATAAATGGTATGAGGTACAGTCAGTAATAAAAATGCTCAAGTGATTCAAAGTAGTGTTTATTTAAACAAAATCTCTTATCGAAACATTTTTATTCCAATTTTATTCTCTCTTTTTGTGTATTGATAACCAGATTTTATATAAAAAAAAAACAATAAGGGGGAGGCTTGCGTCCAGTAGTGTACCACTACAGGCTGTTGATGATGATGATGATGATTGATGAACCAGATTTTAGTAGAACCAAGCCACTATTTCTTTTTATGAATGTTTATACTCCAGTGATTCCCGAACATGTGGATGGCCGAGCTTCATCAGACATTTCTAAGAAAAGAATTCATTAGTATCTAAATCGGAGAATACTTGGACATGACAAGTTAGTTAAGAATTTTATCTTTTAAAAAATTGAACTATGTATATATATTATACATATAAATTAAACAAACGATATTTTACGTATATATAGGAACATTTAGATAATTATAAAATTAAAACATCACAAAATTACAAATAATAAAAAACTTACCAGATACCACTTTCACTGAGTTTCTAGTAACCTACTCCTCGCTTGCCACCTTACGGAATAGTACAGGAGGAATTGATAAAACATCCCTCAAAATTAGGGCAGGTAATACTATAAATAATTTATGCAAGGACATAATTATTGTAAGAAAAAACAGACCTAATTTATTGACTTAACGTTTATTTCACCAAAACAATAAAACATTTTAAGGAGCTTCGTTTGCACGGCGTCGCTTGAGTTGATTGGTTGTTTCGGATTTTAAAACAATAGGAGCAAGCTCACCCTTTTTTGCAGGTATAGTTTTTGGCAAGTGATTCACTTATGGTACTCGTAGATAAAAATACCGCAATGAAATGAATTTGTACAGGTTATAAATTATGATCATAGTATTAAATTACCTATTTGAAAGCAAAATAAATTGTTGCTGTGACTGTACCAAAAGTTCTGTGTTGGTATTCGTTGGGAATAGATTTTGTATTTCATTTAAAGATTTCGAATTTGGTATTCGTTAGGAATGGAATTTAATGAGGACAATAAACAAATACCATTGGTATTAGTTTTTTGGTATTAGAAAGGAATAGATCGTTTTATTTTATTAGCGCTTGCTAGAGCACCTAACTATAACGATTGTATAAATTGGTGTAGTAAACGTTTACATCATTTATTTATAGGTCACTTTTGCTTTGGGTACAAAACCCTAATACAGAAGTTTTACAATCAAAATAATTTTAATTTTTCTTGGTGATAAAGTGTGTCATTATAGCTGTATTACGCTAAGCCCTAGGGCTAAAAATTATTTTTTATTTTTGTCTGAAATTACAAGCCATTCCTCCTCTTACTTATAGACTCGACTTTTTGGAGCTCCATTAACAAAGAACATTCATTTATACATATATATATATTTTTAAAATGAAACTAATATAGGTAGGCTGTGCTAATAGTGTCTTCTTGTTGATTGTTGGATTGGATGTTTATTTCAGACAAGAAGAAGTGCGATTTTTCCGCCTTGTGTCTATAGTACCATTAATTTGTACCATCAATGGTACAAGAGTTCGGTGTTAATAATACATTGCTGGCTTATTTTTCCTCCGTGGTAGAATGCGTACCTACTTTGCGTTACAATTAGGTACCTAGTACATTACACTCTAGGCGAGAAAGTGCCCAATTTCTATAGAGTGTGTGCCGAGGGCCTCAAAACATACGAGGTAGGAATCGCACTTTCTTCCGAGTCATACATAGTGCTTGACACTACACCTCGAAGAAAATCATCGTTTTAGGATCTTCAAAATCACACGAGTAAATTCAAATTTTAAACTCAAATTTTAATAATAATGCTGGACAATCCACACAGCATCATCTAGCCCCAAGCTAAGCAGAGCTTGTGTTATGGGTACTATATGACTGATATACATAATATAATATATTACATAAATAGATATTTTTTTAAATGAAGCAATAATCAGAATTAATTACTAATTGAAATCGCGCCCAATGATGTTGGTAAAACCTCATTGACCGCGCCAGCCTTTGGGTTCTTTTTTCAAAATATTGTTCGGAAATCGGAGGAGGCCTAATGGACTTGGAGTAAAAACTTTTTGTCGTTTGACCGAACGAAAATAACCATAGCTACCGGCCGATCTTTTAGGAAATTAAAAAAAAAATAACACTTTAGAAATGGATTTCCATACACTTTTTCCTCCCGCTAAAACACGTGAGAAATGAAATTCCATAGAGTTTTTCCTCCCGGTTTCCTATAGGCCTGCAAAGACATACTTTCTATTCTAAAAATGGAAAAGGAATAGGCAACTTTCCTAGCAGGTGTAGTATAAATGAAATTCCATAATGTTCCGACTACTTCCGACCCGCGTTTTAGTAGGTACGCCTGCAAAATGTACAAACTTTCTACTTCATGTTTGGAAAAGGAATAAACAACTTTCTGAGCAGGTGTAGTATAAAGACATTAAAAATTTAGGTGAATTGAAGGTGACTGTGACTTTAATTAAATTAATTGAGAATGTCATCGAGCGAAAATTAGGACAATGGATCAGAAGAGCAAATAAATGCAATCCTACTAATATTATAAAGCTGAAAGTTTCTGAAATCTGAATTTTTGTTACCTAGGATCTCCAAAACTAGAACAGATCAAGATGAAATTTTGCGTACGTTTACAGCAAAGCCTAATTTAGATAATAGGCTACTTATTATATCGAAAATACGCGTGCGAAGCCGCGCGTAGAAGCTAGTAATTAACATGAATCTCTTGCGGTCGTAGAGCGTTTAACTCTGGCCAAAACCAGCCATAACTCGATCATGTCATCTCCCTCACTGCGCTCGGTGTAACGAGGTCGGTGGTTTAGCCCCTAGTACTATTGCTGCCACCCCATTGAGTATCTATCGCTTCTAGGGAAGTATCAGTTAGAGAAGCCAACTATTCTCGAAGTTGGACTGTAGGTTTCTGCAAACGATTTGCGTATCTAGTTCGTATAGATAGGGTAAGAACCAGCCACTTGATTTGTATATTAAGATGCCGTGTTTAATTAAAGCAGCAATCATAACAGCAGCTAATTGGCTTGCAGAATGGTAGAGCAATATTTTGTCTTAGCTTGTTAGTTAAGTACCTAGTTAGAGGACTTACCTACCTAGTTAGTTCAAGAAAATTAAAGTTTATTCCTACAAAGGAAGGAACGGTCGACAAAGTAGTACCTAAGCAAGGGCATAAATGTACAAAACTGATTTTTGCATTGTCCTATGCATCTAGGTAGCTCCATAGAAAGTATTCGACTGCTGCGATTCAAAAATGCAAACCTAGTCAAGACAGTGGGTACCTACTATAAAAGTTACAGATCTATCTACCTTTAGGGTTCCGTACCTCAAAAGGAAAACAAACCTTTACAGGGTCAAATCCGTTTGTCCGTCGTCTGTCAACCCTCTTTTCTCAGGAACGCCTAGAGGTATCGAATTAAAATTAACATTCGGTACTCAAGTCCGTAATTTCTTGGAGCCGTGATATAAATCAAACTTCTGAGACTTCTTCTCTACACAAAATCTATAGAGTACATCCCGTTGACGTCAAATCATAAAATTTATTAAAAAGCACAGTCTTATGATTATACGGAACCCTCGCTACGCGAGTCCGACTCGCACTTGACGTTTTATATTAATAAAAAGCTGCTTCTGTGATATTACAAAGAGACGCTTCAATAGATATAATAAATACGCTTTTGATCAAATCTTTAAGTATTTTATTTCCGTTAGAAGTGTTAGCTGAAATGTCCAGCGTATTGTTGTCCTCGATGATTTATTAATAATGATAAATAATGCTGGACAATCCACACAGCATCATCTAGCCCCAAGCTAAGCAGAGCTTGTGTTATGGGTACCTACTAGATGTCCGATATACTTAATACAATACATTACATATATATATTTAACTAGATTCTGCCCGCGGCTTCGCACGCGTTAATTAAACAAAATTGTGAATTTAAACCATTCCCAGATCCCCTTGAACACACACAAAAAATTTCATCAAAATCGGTCCAGTCGTTAAAATTGTGAATCTAAACCATTCCCAGATCCCCTTGAACACACACAAAAAATTTCATCAAAATCGGTCCAGTCGTTTGAGAAAAGTTCAGTGACATACACACTCACAGAAGAATTATATATAGTAAGATATACATAGAAAATACCCAGAACACTCGGAACAAATACATGTCGTACAAACATTTGTCCCGAGGCGGGAATCGAACTCGCAACCTCCTGCGTCGCAGGGACCTTCCCCCGCCGCGCCGCGCCGCCGAGGTCGATTGATAGATTATATATAATGTTGTGTGCCTGTACGCAGGTGTCCGCTCTGGCCCTGGTCAACTGCAGCTCCTACCAGTCGGGCTGGGTGGAGTGGGCCTACCAGAAGATGAACGCGCGCTCTCTGCGCGCGCGCGGCATGACCCAAGCCGTGCTCGACTACCTCATGTGGTACCACTTCGGACGGGTAAGTCTAGCTCAGTTGGATGAAGCTGGCGCGATCTACTTTTGTTTTTTCATGCAGCTATACAAGCTGGCGTCACAAATCTGTCGACACTTGAAGGCTTCTTTAGGTTATTCGCAGTTGCGAAGTACGGCCGCAAAACTGAGCTTGAAAGGTCCGTTTTTGGACGAATTTATGACTGACTTTTGAATACATTTCCAATTAAACCATTCTAAGGACCGAAATTTCAGTCAAATGGAATAAAAATTTATTTTGATTAGTCAAAAATGAAAAGGCAGTCAACCTCGTACGAAATTTCAGTTTTCGTTCGATTAGAGCACCGATCGGACGAAACGAAACAACATTTTGAAATTAAGTAAGGCTCCATTTGACCTTTCAATTTGACCTTTTCTAAGTGTACATTTATTGTATTTATGGAAATAAAGAGTTTTAGATTTTGATTTCCAGTAAACGAAAAACAAAAGACGATCGCGCCAGCTTTAAACAATATACTTAAAGCTGTGTTTACACTTCCCTGCTTGTAGTGCTGAGTGTGAGGTAAGCCAGTAAGCTTATCATGGATAGCCTAGACAAGGCCTTGTCTAGGCTAAAACAGGTGAAAATGACAGCGTACCGTCATCAAACGCAAAATTGTAATGACTTGCGTCAACTTCATAATTTACGCAAAAAAATCTCTTGTCTAGCCTAGACAACAACGTTTGTCCAGGCTGTTCAAGCGTCCATTCTAGGACGGCAGTATTGTTGACCGTCTTCAGAGAAGCTATCAATAGGTAGGTTTTATTGACAGATTTTTCATTGAAAACTAGTAATTTTTCGCTACCTAGGATCTGCGCAAATCTTATTTGAGTAGCGTTCCGGTATTCGTAAAGTTCAACAGAACTATGCGAGAACCTAGAGCTTATATAAAGCTATCTTATACTTGGCTAAATAACCGAACCTGTGTAACTGCTGCTTTGAATAAAATATCTACTCGTAGCTATACTGGGTGCCTCGATGTGTGTACCGAGCCGAAGGGGGAGATTGTCGATCACCTTGTAAATAATTACCTATTTTTCCAATTTTGAATATTTTTTTCTTTTTAATAAAGATATTTCTTTCCTATTTTTTTTTACACACACGCTTGCATTATTTAACATTATAAGTAGAAAAAAATTCGAATTAGTGCGAAAATAATTTTTATTGTTACACAAATATACCCGATGATTCGCGTTTCCGTTTTTGTTTTTGACAACCCTGTGCATTAGGAAGTATTTGTACTTATGAAAATGTTCAAAACTCCTTGGCAACTCTGCCAGACAACTTTGCGAAACATTACAGAAAATGGTAATACTGACAGTAGTATTACCATTTTCTGTAATGATATCTCCTTATCTGATCTTTGCGTTACAATTACCTATACATGTCGTGGCCATATCCTAGAATTGATCACTTCATGATGTGACCGACCATTTCAAGATATGGTAGAATTTCATGAAATATGCGCTGGCCATATAATGATGTAGTCAGGCCAGATCAATGAATAATAAGCGTTTAACGATATGAAAAGCTAAACGCACGGCTACTGCATGATATGGTCAAACAATATCATAAAATAGTTACATTATCCACCGTTAGAGGCGCTGATATTGTTTTGTTTTGTTTTTGACATCTGTGATTTTTGAGTGTTTGTTTGTTTCTGTTCTGTGATGCATCATGTCGGCGGACAATTAATTATTTTGTTAAAAAAGCGAATAATAATGTGCAAATAGAAGACAAAAATTAAGTAAGGAGCTGTTACGATAAAAAACTACAGGAATTTTATAAAAGTCACTCGAATAACGAGCATAACGTCTAAACTGAAAGTCAACTGCATTAAGCAATTTTTAAATATAAAGTTCCTTCCTAATTCGAATGTTTCATTAAACCTTTTCATCATCATCATCAGCCTATATTAGTCCACTGCTGGACATAGGCCTCTCGTAATGAGCGCCATAGCCTTACCTTTTGATGTCATGGAAACCCTACATAAATGATATGGCCAAACGTTGATGGAAATATCATTAAACGTTGATGCTTGAACGATATAGGTAGTCAGTTTTAGCTGGCCATGTCATGACATTCTACCATTTCATGAAATGGTCGGTCACATCATGAAGTGATCAATTCTAGGATATGGCCACGACATATACATTAATCATCATGGTATCTTGACCCGTCGAACAATTCTACTGCAAAATTTAAGAAATACCTACTGAGCAGTTTTCCCCCTTGAAAATTTTTTCTCAAGGGGGGAAACTGGACTCCAAAAAAATGAATTCCAGTTTTCCCCCTTAAGGGGGATTTGTCAAGGGGGAAAACTGGAATAACCCAGCGTAGACACTTAGGCAGAGTTTCCAAAATTTTGGCAACTATGCCTCTATTTTTTAATAATAATACTCTGTAAGCTCTAATAATCTAATTTAATAGGTTTTTTAGAATGACACCTGCTTATGTACAATGTTAGCCAAATATCTATTAAACGTCATGCAAAAACAAATATTGTAATGCATCTGTTATTACGGGAAATATTGAGATTTTCCAAAAAAATGCCTAAGTTTGCCACTTTTTACGATACTTAATAAATAAATAAAAAAAAAATAAAAAAAATAAAAAAGCCTTTTATTTCTTCCAGAAATTGCTAGTTTACAAAGTTACTGAATATTGTTAGTATCAATTTTTTTTTTTATTATTTAATAGTTTATTATTTTTAGTTAGTAGTTACAGTTTTTAACAAGATTTTTAGACACGTTTATAATTATTATAGTGTAGTTATTCTGTAGGAACCCCTCTGCAGGTAAAGGCCTCCTCCAAGTTGAGCCAGTTATCTCTGGATTGTGCTGTTTGTATCCAGTTTGGGCCCGCTGTTCGTTTAATTTCATCTTCCCATCTGTTGCAAGGTCTCCCTTTCTTTCTTGTGCCTGCTGGCCCCCTCCATTCTGTAACTCTTCTAGTCCACCTTCGATCTTGCAAGCGTGCTATGTGTCCGGCCCACTTCCATTTTAAAGCAAGAGCTTGTGCTAAACCGTCTGTTGCTTTTGTGATGTTACGTATTTTTGTATGCCTTATTTTATTTATTCTTTTTATGTTTAGCATACTCCTCTCCATTCCTCGTTGGCACGTTATAATTTTATTTATGACGTTTTTGTTAAACTTCCATGTCTGACAAGCATAGGTCAGGCATGGTATAAGGCAAGAATTCATAACCTTAGTCTTCAGTTTGATTGGCATGTTGCTTTTAAATATTTCTTTCAAGCTCCAGTATTTGTTCCATGTTAACTGGGATCTGCGCTCAATCTCGTGGTAATTGTTTAGTCTGTCGAAGCTTATTTGCTTGCCTAGGTAAATGTATTTATCGGTGTACTGGAGAGGCTCTTTATCGACGTATATTTGTACCTTGGTGCTGTTGGTCATTACCATAGTTTTAGAGAGGTTCATCTCTAGCCCGGCGAGCTTGCTAGCTTTGTTCAGTGACTCTACCATGTGCTGTAGTTCTTTTCCTTTCTCTGAAAACAGCACCAAATCGTCGGCAAATCGTAGGTGGCTTAAGTTCTTCGTTTTTACTTTTATACCGCATTCGTTCCAGTCAAGCTTGCTTATTATCGACTCTAATGTGGCTATAAATAGTATAGGTGACAGTGGGTCCCCCTGTCTTACGCCTCTCTTTGCAGGGAACCAAGGACCAGCTGATTCTAGTTTGACTCTACTTTTGCTCTTCCTGTATATGCTTTTGATTACTCTTATATATTCGTTTTCCACATTTTGTGCTGCAAGAGTTTCCCAGATATAGTTGTGTGACACCATGTCAAATGCTTTTTTGTAATCGATATATGCCATGTACAATGGTCTGCTTCTCTCTTGGTATTTCTCGATGAGAAGCTCGAGTGTGTGAATGTGGTCGATAGTAGAGAAGCGTATTTACGATACTTAAATCCTTTGAAATTTTAAAAACTACAATGTAAAAATACACGTAAAAGAACTCGAATATAAGATTTCCAAATACCGTAGAACAAAAGTTGATCCCCTCGGAGTCCAACAAATTCGAGCTGCAATGTTTCCTACGGTTCAATAGCAGAGAGGGGAAGTTATACCCTGAGCACGAACGACTCGCTGACCTACTCTTGTGCCTCGGTGAGTGCGCTCCCGCTCGGTAGAACAGTGTAAACGTAGCTTTACATAGCGGGCGGGGCGCGGACACGTGCGTGGGTGGGCCTTTATTGTTATTAGATGCGAAGTAATTGATACGTTCATCCTGCTCCTGACAGCTTGTAGAGATCCTGAACACTGCCACAAGTCTCGCATCTATCTGCTTTGCTAGGTTACTGCCTATTGTTAACATATCACCAGCATCTTAACACAATGTCTACAATCGTAAATGTATGTAAGACTTGCGGTTGGGTGTTGATGTGTGGATTCAACATAACAATATCAGCCGATCGACGTCCACCGCTGGACATGGGCCTCACCTAAAGATCGATTTAGCGCTATAACGCTCCCCGCATCCAGCGACTTCCCGCGACCTTCACTAGGTCGTCGGTCCACCGCGTGGGGCCTCCGCGTCTCCACTCCAGATCCTACGTCCTACGAGCTATGTGCCCTGCCCACTGCCACTTGAGTTTCACAATTCTGAGAGCTACCTATGTCGGCTACCTTGGTTTTGCGGATCTCCTTGTTTCTGATTCCTTATAATAATAGAAAAAAATAAATAAATAAATTGCCGTTTTCTATACTAATATTATAAAGAGGAAAGGTTTGATTTTTTGTTTGTTTGTTTGTTTGTATGAATTGAATAGGCTCCGAAACTACTGGACCGATTTGAAAAATTCTTTCACCGTTAGGAAGCTTACTTTTCAGGGAGTGACATAGGCTATATTTTATCCCGGAATTCCCACGGGAACGGGAACTACGCGGGTGAAACCGCGAGGCGATCGTCTAGTATTGTAATATAATAGGTACTTACCTACTTCGAATTGACATAGAACCTTCATGGTTTGAGATTTTTGAGTGAAACTTTTTTCACGTAGTACCTATGAGGTTCTTCTTAGAAAAAATGTGCAACATTCGATTATCGACTTTCAGTTGTTTTTTTATATTCTTAGACAAGAAAGATGGTTACTATACTTCGAAAATTCGAGTGATTTTTGAATACGAGTTCCGACGCGGAACTAACGCGGCAGAAACAGCTCGCAATGTGCCCGGTTTACGTCGTTTAGTTTATAGTTCTGAAAATATAAGAAATTAACAAGTATGACAATAATTAATACAGAAAGAATACCTACTGTAAAATAATCTTATTCCGTTAGTTAAGCATTTCAGTAATCCGATACCCATAACACAAGCTTGTAATTGTTTATTAATAACATAGGCGATAGGACGCAATGCGTATGTGAAAAAATTATTTAAAAAGTCTATAAATAGTACAATGTGTGGCAATCTTGAACGGCACACCACACCACGTCTGTAATTGAAGACATCCTGCGCACGGTCGCACGAGACTCCGGTCGACAGAATATAATATAATATAATATGTACCAAGAACGCCACGGGGCGTTAGAATTCCTTGAAATGTATTTTTAAAGTATGCGCAACTTTGCTTTTTATTCCGCGGGTGTACCAGAACAGGGAATCTTAGGAAACAACAGCACTTGAAACCTTGTCAGAATAAAACATTTTCATGACTTCTACACCTCAGAATTTATTTAATAGTCACTAATCTAAAAGCTCTTAAACATAAATAAATAAAACGTCAAGTGCGAGTCGGACTCGCGCACTAAGGGTTCCGTAAGACCTTGCGTCTTTCCAAATTACCTATCATGATTCTAAGTCAACGGGAAGTTGGTATCCTGTAGGTTTTGGTTCATGGCGATATCAAAAAAATTTTTTGTGAATAAACCACAAATTTACAGTTTTCGGATTTTCCCCTAAAATTATGCTATAAGACCTGGCTTCTTACTTAATTTTATGAATCTAGGTCCACGGGAAGTACCTAGGGTTTCGGTCTATAGCGAGCATTAAAAGTAGGTAATTTTTAGTGAATAAATTACAAATTTATGGTTTTCGAATTTTTCCTTTACTTGTGCCATAAGACCTCGCTGCAAATTTCATGATTCTAGGTCTACGGGAAGGACCCAATAGGTTTTTGTGCCTTGGAAATTTCAAAATATTCGGACATAAACGACTGTAACTTTTGAGTGCGTTGACTAAGAGACTTATAAGTTTTATTTATATCACGGCTCCAACAGGTTACGGACTTGAGTATTTGACGTTAATTTCAACTCGATACGTCCACGCGTTCCTGAGAAAACAGGATTGACAGACGGACAGACAGTCAGACAGACGGACATCTATGTGATCGTATATGGGTTCCTTTTTCCTATTGAGGTACGGAACCCTAAAAACGAATAAAAATATAATAATGCAAAGTATTATCAGTTCAATAGTAGGTGAAACTTAAGCAATAATTGGTTGAGGGGCCGGCCGTCCCACGGGCTGCCGGGGGGTCTGGGGGTCTGGGGGTCATTCCCCTATACTGTAATGTGTACCTACTCGTTAGTGACATGAACCGCAATCATCTGCGTGCTCTCGGCGTTGAGTGGTGCATCCATTATTCCATTAAAAATGAACAACGTGACCCCATTCCGCATCATTTTCGACGCTGTGAATATTTCACAGTATACCTAGGTACATCCTGATATACAGGGCGTCCCACGGCCATGGGACATGGAGGGCAAGTATCAGAAATATTAAAGATAGGGAGTTTTACTGAAAGGGAAAAGTCTTTTATTTTTAAGAATAAGTAAATAAAACCTTTTAGCTATGTTTGAAAATTTACTTGCTTTATCTAACCCACTTAAATCCAAGAAATAGCACCCTGTATTTTTTATGGGACTGATCGGTAGATTCAATAATAGGAATCAAATATGTCTGTTATACATTGCATATGAAACCAGTCCGTAACAACAGCGTCGTGAGGTTCGCCTAGTTTATCCTATTACCTACCTATCTAAGAAATCAATGACAATGTTCAATCAAGTTAAGGTAAACTAAAGAAAATATTTAAAAAAAATAGATTTTTGAAGAAAACCGTTCGACGAAATGTTAAAACTTCGTCAGAAAGTAGCTGGATAAAATTTTCTTTGGTGTGACCTTTAGAATTTTCTGAAACAGAAAAATATGAAATAAATATCAGTATTTATATAAAAACTCAATTAATTCATTATTTTTTTCCTACGTATATGATTTCGTATTCAGAACAAAACGAATGAGAGCAATTAAACAAAAATAAAAAAACAGGATCTATTCAAAAATGAACTACGAAGACATAGAATCTCTATTAAATGAGAGCCCGTGTGAGATGTTGATTATTCTTTAAAAACACGTTAGAAAGAAAATAATTACAATTTCGAAAAAGTTCAATTATTTTATTTCAAACTAGACGATCGCCTCGCGTAGTTAGTTCCCGTTCCCGTGGGAATTCCGGGATAAAATATAGCCTATGACACTCCCTGAAAAGTAAGCTTCCTAGCGGTGAAAGACTTTTTCAAATCGGTCCAGTTGTTTCGGGGCCTATTCAATACAAACAAACAATCAAATCTTTCCTCTTTATAATATTAGTAGGTATAGATTACTGTGATCCATAAATTGTTAGTAGCAGAAAGATCTCTCATACCGACCTAGCTACTAATGTTGAATTTAATTCGATCAAATTACATAAAATCAAATCGAATCAAATTAAAGCACTCATCTAATAAATCTGATTATATAAATAAAATCAAATTAAGTTTAATTAAACCAAATTACATGTTTAGATAACTTTCACACTGCTGCGTTGGTAGGTCGGCGCGGCGCGGCGAAGTGAACCTGCCCGCCCGCTACAGCCGGTAGGGAGCCGTGTTGTTTGTGTCGCAGTGGTAATGTCAAGGTAATATTATCCGTAATGTGCTTCTATTCTCTCCGTACTAAATGTGCCGCCGACACATCGCGAAACAATATCGTGTATCGCGCTCGCATCGTCGCGGCGGTGGCGGTGGCGGCGCTAGTGTGCGGCATACATACTACCGCCTTCAGGTGGATTGTTTCAAGCTCGCGCTCGATACTATTTATTTTGTGGTTTTTAATGTTTTCTCGGAATTGTACAGGGTGGTCCAAACACAGAAGTCCAAAAAAAAAATTAGACAAATCGGCTGCCCAAATTCAAAACCTAGTAACAGGTGATTTGAAAAAAAAACGATTTTTGGCATTTTTCGACCTACTAGACAGTATTAAAGTGATGTGGACCTTAAAACACCCAGTTTCATACATAATTTTAAAAATTTTATTTAGCAAGTCTAAGCAATTTGGCGTGATTACGAAAATTTCCTTCAAATACAACTTCTAAACTTAGTATGTCAGAATACAAATTTAAAACCCTAGCAGATCAAGCGACTTACTATGTTATGAATTTGAAATACCAACTTGCTATGTTTTGAATTTGGCGCCGATTGTAAAATCAATGACATTAAGTCCAGTGACATTGCGCACGAGTGTTTCGCTCCGTGTTAAAAAAATAATAAAATGAGTTACAAGCAATTTTATCGGTCCAGGCGTATAATTTTTCCAGTCATGTTTGGGTAAATTCACAAATAAAAATAAAGTAAGAGCGATTTAAGTGTAACTATAGTCTAAAAAGATTACGAGTATTGCAAACTAAAATGTCAACGATATAGCACAACTTTTCGCCAAACATCCAAATCGCTATCTCTTTTGGTTTCTTCGGGCGAACGAATCAAAGTAGCCAACACGTTTTTTGGCTCTCCTGAACATTTTTGTTGGAACGAGTTACTATGTTTTGATTTTAACTATAATGAATTTTTTAGTCTACGTTAACAATAGAAAATCAAATTTATAACCTAGTAAGCGGACTTACTAAGTTTTGATATTGTTTTTCCAGTCATATTTGGGTAAATTCACAAATAAAAATAAAGTATGAGCGATTTAAGTGTAACTATAGTCTAAAAAGATTACGAGTATTGCAAACTAAAATGTCAACGATATAGCACAACTTTTCGCCAAACATCCAAATCGCTATCTCTTTTGGTTTCTTCGGGCGAACGAATCAAAGTAGCCAACACGTTTTTTGGCTCTCCTGAACATTTTTGTTGGAACGAGTTACTATGTTTTGATTTTAACTATAATGAATTTTTTAGTCTACGTTTACAATAGAAAATCAAATTTATAACCTAGTAAGCGGACTTACTAAGTTTTGATATTGTTTTTCCAGTCATATTTGGGTAAATTCACAAATAAAAATAAAGTAAGAGCGATTTAAGTGTAACTATAGTCTAAAAAGATTACGAGTATTGCAAACTAAAATGTCAACGATATAGCACAACTTTTCGCCAAACATCCAAATCGCTATCTCTTTTGGTTTCTTCGGGCGAACGAATCAAAGTAGCCAACACGTTTTTTGGCTCTCCTGAACATTTTTGTTGGAACGAGTTACTATGTTCTGATTTTAAGCAGCCGAAATAATAAGTTTGAAAGTCGAATCCAGCAAATTATGCCCTATTAAGTGTCACTTTTTTTTATTATTTTGAAAGTTTAGAGTCAGGCAAAGTTTTTAAAATTACTTCTGGTCTTTGAATTCTGAGATTTTTAGGTTTTTTTTTTACAAAATCAAACTTTGATTTGCTCAAAGGTAAAACTTTCACTTTCGGTCAATTTTATTGTAACTTGAGTCAAGGTTGGGAAGCTGATTGTTTTATGTGTGAAAGTACAATTTGTGAGGATGATGTCGTAAAAAAATCACTCAGAAAAAACGTAACCAAAAAAGTTACATGATGTTAAACTGCTCGGCCCGAAAATTCTTGAAAAATCTTTAATAATTAATAACTCGAAAACTACAAAAAATCGGCCAACATACATGGGGTATATTCGGATAGCCCCGGATGTGAGGCATCTAAATTTTTTTTTTGGACGTCAGTGTTTGGACCACCCTGCATAATTAAGATTCTGTAAGTCAAGTTTGAATAAATAAATAAATAATAAAACAATCGAAAAAATAATATGTTGCAATCGAAAACCATTTTCTATGAAAATGTAGATTTTTAGCCCAAAATCTCCTACTCCTACCTATAATTGGGTAATATATTTCTATTGACACCCGATTTCATTTTATAAGAGAAAAAAAAAATTGGTTTCCTGTAAAGTCGGTATACGGGCGAAAGTTTTACGTGACAACGAACGTCTCTCTCGCTCTTAGGCGGGCTAACCATGCCCGAGTGGAAGGGACGCGTGCCTCTCACTCGCTCTCATTGTGAGCGCATAACGTGAGCGGAGCGTAACGCGTAACGCAGTTTCTTGAAGTGTCACCCGGCAAACCAATTTATAAGACGTTGTCACGTCAAAAGTGGCTGACGGTATTGTCGTAATTAAGTATGTACCTACAAGTAATATGCTATGCATGTCGATATGTTAACTACGCCGTTAGGCAGAGTTGCCCACTGTAAACTATTATAGGTTTAGGGCTGGTCTCGGCATGGCATGAGAATAAATAGGTTAACTTTAGTTAAGGGCTGGTGTTGTAATAAAGCCTTATTTATAAAGTACTGGCATCCTGTTCTAATATTGTAACTGATATAAGTTCGATTTTTGTATGCCGTGTCACTCTGATTTGTCGTTTCCAAGTAAACATTCTTACGAATTCAGCTTGTCTATTATTTCAATAATTACAACATTTATTTCATGTAAGTAAAAAACATATGGAAAAAAACCACAAAAATATGGAATACGGCGCCAACACGAAACGATCAATCTTAATGGCTGAGACTAGGTAATCCTCGAATGACTGTTATGCAGTATGCTCTATTTATAAATGCCTCAAGCGATATCACTTTATTGCCCTCAATGCAACTTCCATCTATTCCCATGGTTATTGTGCAGTTCTTTTCGCGATTTCTCGAGTATTTTGAGGTTTAAATAGCCTAATAAGTAGATCCAGATGCAGAACGTCACGCGTGCGTTTGAAGATTTTGTCCTTAGCATCGGTCGCCAATATATTTGTTTTTTCAAAATCGCCGCGCACAGTAAAGTTTTATATTTAGATAGGGGACACAAAAGCAAATAAATAATGTATTTTATATAAAATAATGTCCTCAAGCGTCAAGTTTCGGAGATATGAAGAAAACATATAGTAGGTAATAGGCAATCTTCATCCACACCTGACCTGAAACCTGACGCTTTAGTTGGGCCATTATTTTAAAAGACATTATTTATGTGTTTTAGTGTCGTCTGTCTAAAAATAAAACTTTTATTGTGGGCGACAATTTTGAAAAAGAAAAAAAGCAGTTAGGGCCCTCTATACAAAAATATTGAAACCCCTTCCATTCAGTAGTTCTGCAATGGCGCGCTCTCTTGCGACTCTTGTCAACTCTTGTCAACTCTTGTCAAGTCTTGTCACTCTTGTCAAGTCATGTCACTCTTGACTATCAGCGTCACTCACACATGCTCATATTTCGCTTTGCGGAAAGTTCGTCTACAACAATTCGTCTAAAACAATTCGACTAAAACAATTCGCCTAAAACACAATTCGACTAAAAACATTTCAACTAGTAACAATTCGACTAACGACTAAAACAAAAAAAATTGTGTCATCATATGGCTCTGGGTGCAATTCCCCTTGTGGGAGGCCTACAAGTCGGGTCAAATCAAGGTATTCGTGTTTTAGTCGAATTGTCATTAGTCGAAATGTTTTAGTCTAACTGTTTTAGTCGAATTCTATTAGACGAATTGTTTTAGTTGATTTTTCCGTAGACGCATATTTCACAAACTATCGCATTAATAATAAAGTAGCTTTTGCCCGCGGCCTTGCACGCGTATTTTCGGTAGGTATAATAAGTTTCATTATTATCTAAGTTCGGCTTTGTTCTAACCGTTCGCCAAATTTCATCTTAATCTGTCCAGTAGGTAGTTTTGGAGGTCCTAGGTAACAAAAATTCAAATTTCACAAACTTTCGGCTTTATAATATTACTAATATTATAAAGCCGAAAGTTTGTCTGCTTCGCATGCGTATTTCGATTATAATAAGTTGACTATTATCTAAGTAGGCTTTGCTCTAAATGTACTTACGCCAAATTTCATTTTGATTTCTTCAGTAGTTTTGGAGATCCTAGGTAACAAAAGTTCGGATTTCCCAAACTTTCGGCTTTATGATATTAGTAGGACACACTGGGGACGACCGGATAAAGCTGCGTGAAGCAGCTGCTTCCAGTCGCGGAGGGAGGAGATCCTCCAGTCTCAAAGTAGGGAGAGCTGGACCTAGTGTTATGGGTAACTGGTAATATATTTACTCTATAGGCAGTTAGGCAGGTACTTATTTATACGTAGAAAATATCCATACAGAAAATATTAATGATATAAACGACAACATCTATCTCTTGATAAGCTCAGGGTATTTTCAGTGTTCATATTATGATTATGACGAATGAATTTTGTCCCATAAAAATTATGTGTAAATAGTGTAGCCTTAGTCTAAGATAAGAAGAGGTTTTGATTAGAAAATTGTTTTTTTAGAGATAGTTTAATACTGCGAAGGGGTTTCGCAACTACTGGGAACAGCTACTACAGAAATGACCCAGCATTTTGTACGATCGGTTAGGGTTGTCTCTGGTTACCTTTGGTTAGATATCCGGAGACATAGGTTAACGAATAATGATTTTGTTGACATCTTCCGGGCGAGTGTTGTTTGTGTAAGATCTTATAGTATGAGTAAGTTGTTTTTGGTACGTACTTTTATAAAAGGAATGCAAGTTTTTTAAAGTTCGCGATCTGAGCACAGAGCCAGGTCACTCGCTAGTATCATCTCGACGACTACACGTTCCATTTTTGTATGCGATTGGGTCCATCGACTACCTACCCGTGCGGACATGTACGCAAATCCCATACAATAATCGAATATCCCGTCGAGTAGCCGAACTCGAAAACGAAAATCGAATACGTTTACGCGCAAAAGCCACTCATATGACACAAACATATGATAGCATTTGTACGAGAACGAATCAGAAACTAAGATTTTCGTTTCAACAAGTATGGGCTATTTAGTCTATTTAGTCTTTAGTTAAATCACAGGTATTTCTCGCGTTTTTCACCGTTGATCATAACCTCGTTTTAGCAGAATTCCACGGCGTGGTATCAAGCTGAATCAGAGCAATTTATTTATTAGAACTACTAACTAAAGATAACACAAAAAAGAAAAATAACAATCACAAAGTACGGGTATAAGGTCTCTCATTTAAAGACGTACACATGGCAACTCAATTATAAAGACGATACCCGTGATATCGTCTTTTAAAGTTCGGAATAGGAGGATCCATTTTCGGTCGTATATTTGTTTTCTTATGTCGGTATGTTCGTCGATTTCACCGTCAATTACGGACAGATTTTGAAAATTCTTACTTTTTCTTTGAAAATGAGCCCGAGGTGGTCCCATAAAAACGTTATTCCCGAGGGATTCGGGCAAAACTTAAATACAGTGTAAAATTGAGGGATTCGAATCGGTTTTTAGTTTTACCAAGTGAATCAAATAATGGTGATGATAGCCCTACACAAGAAATCATTCGAGATTCCGAAGGTTACGGTAACGTTACTGCCGAACGGATATATTTACGAGGTATTTCTGTTCCGAAATATCTGACTTATGCGCCGCACTAAAACACAACTCGCCACGCCACTACGGCTCGCCGACAGTCAACGTCTCATTCTGCTTCTTACTGCTTTAAGAATAAGAGCTAGTTTGAAATACTTGAGCTGTTTCCTATTTAAATTATTGTTGTATTAAAATCTTGAATATTTTGCCCTTCTTGAAGCAATCTCCCAACGTCGCCATTTGCTAGCGTAACGCTTCGGGCTCCGAGGCCAGCCCGAACTTGGTGAACCGAATTCAGTATTTTTGTTGGAAATGTAACCTCACCGAGAGTGCTCCTAGCGTTGTCTGATCTGATCTGAAGTCACTCAGGTTGTTACAATGTTCCAAGGTGAAATTCTCCTCGGGGATTTAAATTAAAGTAAAATTAGCTTTTCTATCGTTTTTGAGAACCAAACTTTTTTAGAGTTCCGTACCTTAAAAGGAAAAAAGGAACCCTTATAGGATCACTTTGTTTTCCGTCTGTCTGTCTGTCTGTCCGTCTGTCAACCCCCTTTTCTCAGGAACGCGTGGACGTATCGATGTGAAATTAACGTCAAATACTCAAGTCCGTAAGAGCCTCGATATAAGTAAAAAATAAAACTTCTAAATCAACGGACTCAAAAGTTACAGCCGTTTAAGTCCGAATATTTTAAAATTTCCAAGGGAATCACATACACACAAAACCTTTAGGGTACCTACTTCCCGTTGACCTAGAATCATAAAATTTAGTAAGAAGCAAGGTCTTAGCACAAATGAAGGGAAAAATCATGAAACCGTAAATTTGTAGTTTATTCATAAAAAAATTGATTCTCGCCATGGACCATAACCTACAGGTCCCGTTGACTTCACAATCATGATAATTTGGCAAGACACAAGGTCTTACGGAACCCTTAGCGAGTCCGACTCGCAGTTGACTTTTTATTTTCACTTCTCTTGCAGTGTCACCACTCACCAGCGCAGCACTAGAGCGCTGCAGCGTAGCTTAGCGGGACTGAAGTACCTACCCCTAGAGCTAAATTGTATTTTTTTCTTCTTAATTTTTGTCTGATATCATCAGGCAAGGCAGTACAAGCAAGGCATTGTCCTCTTATATAAAGACTCGACTGTTTGATGTTTCGTACACAAAGACATAATTAAAATTTTATTCTTGAAAATGAAATGAAATGACTTCTAAGTGATCGTTGGATGTTTATAACTGAACAGAAAGTGAATGTGGCTTATTTTATTCAGAATGTCATCAAGCTCAAATTCAGTTAATAACATACAGATGAAATAGTAGGGCTAAGAAATAAAGACTTAGGTACCTACGACAAAGATAAGAAGAGAAGTAAAAATGAATAAACTCGTGATTATTGGGATGGTTTAGTTTCTGGTAAAAAAAGGCTACCTACGATTATGTAATGCCGCGGACAAACGGACAAACTCATCTGGCGACTCCATTGTATTGTGCCGCGCACTAAGTTTTAATAAGGACAATTTCGCTGTAGCTCTTTACAAAATATCTCGTCTATTCTATTCTTGTTGACTACGGAACCCTAACAGGCTATTTATAAAAGTGCGGACTATGGTTGGCTAGCAACGGATTTAGCTAAAATCGCAATTTGCAAATGCCGCACTTGATCTATCCGATCGCCCGGCGGCGCGCCCGGGGGCGCTCGGAGCGGCCCCGGCATCGCGGCATCCGCTTTGGACATTTTGCGCACCGACCTAATTAAGACAGAATAACGAGAAGATTCCCAGTTACTCACGCGATAAGTCTTCTACTTACAATATGGCTACACGAAGCGTGGGGCAACTTTTGACGGTCACATTTTACAAGGGAATTGGGAATATTTGCAAAAACTAGCAAAAAAAGCTTGTCTACCAACAAAAGTAAGCTTATGTAGTTTTTTTTTTTAATATAAGTACTGAATGATTAAACTTTAAAACATGGGTCCTAACCTAACAGGCGCAGAACACCGTGAACTATATATCTGAAATATCGGCAGATCGTACAACCAGTTGTCCCGAGGCGGGAATCGAACCCGCAACCTCCTGCGTCGCAGGCGGCCCTTAGACCGCTGCACACAGGTCGTCATTGCTAAACTAACGGGGCGGCGCGGCGCGGCGCGGCGCGGCGCGGCGCGGCGCGGGGCGCGGGCGTGAACAGACAAACACACTCATTCATAATCTATCAGCCACACCCCTATTTATCCGGGTCGGCAGCGTGCGACTAACGCGGTCATTAAATAAAACATCAAGTGCGAGTCGGACACGCGCACTAAGGGTTCCGTAAGACCTTGTGTCTTGCCAAATTATCATGATTCTAGGTCAACAGGAAGTAGGCACCCTGTGGGTTTTGGTCCATGGCGAGCAATAAAAGTATTTTTTTTACTGAATTAATTACAAATTTACTGTTTTCGGATTTTTCTCTCGTCGGACAGACAGACAGACGGACAACAAAGTGATCCTATAAGGGTTCCTTTTTTCCTTTTGAGGTACGGACCCTAAAAACCCACTCGTTTTGTTCAGTCAGCATAGGTACAACAAAAATATTAAAGCTTCGCAAAAGACATATACAAACTTGTATTTCTACAGACCAGACAAATAATCAGAGTACCTAGATACTGTGTTGTTCGTGAAGGTCGTTCCCAAGGGGTTGCCTGCGCACTGCCACTGCGCGGCGCAGACAGATACATAGTAATTAGTAGTAGGTACGTGACAGGGTCAGGGTGTGCTCACTTCGCAAGCACACTTACTTATTCGTAGATGTACTCGTAAGTATATGGTTACGCTCGTTTTTAAATACCAAAATTATATGCTATAATCAGTAATTTCAATCTTAGATGTTCCCAACTTTAATTGGCCTAAGCACACGCATTGAATTGAGAACTAAACTTTCTTTACTCTCCAGTATATGTGTGTGTGTGTGTGTGTGTGGCCAGCGCAGCGTCGGCGTGTGTATAAAACTATAAACGAGTTTTCGTGGCCGAAAGCAAAAATGGCCTCAAAGTTGTGGTTATGTCTGCCTGTACCACTGTGGGGCAAAAGTATCCTTCCCCACATTCCATACAAATAAATAAATAATGGTGGACAATCCACACAGCATCATCTAGCCCCAAGCTAAGCAGAGCTTGTGTTATGGCTACTAGATTGAAGTGTTGTAACTTAAAGGGTTGTTTTGAAGGGTGTGAAAGGAAAGAACCTTATTTGTTCATGGTCGTATATTGACTGAATAGAGTAAACTAAAAGTGCTATGCCTGCACAATGACATAGATTAGATAGAACTTACTTACTACTCGTAATGCTAACCTATGTTATAGTAGGTACCTATAGGATAGGTACTTCAAGATAACTGATAAACTTGATACAATACATTACATAGATATATATTTTTTACTACACTAACACCCGGAACAAATACTTGCAGATCGTATAAATATTTGTCCTGAGGACAAATCCCGGGAATCGAACCCGCAACCTCCTGCGTCGCTGGCGGACCTTCGCCCGTCGCGCCACCCAGGTCGTCATGCTTGTATTCTGCTGCTACGGTCGAATCTTTCTATTACAATCTAGCTCCTCTCTTTGGTCAGGTGACATCAGAGGAGCAGGAAGTATATGGAAAGGCACAGGACAGGGTATCTATTCTGTTTCTCCACATCCGACATTGTCGACCCGAATGGCATACGACCGCCACACGTAATCTGTAGCTATTCCCTTACACTGTCGGGTGGGCTGTTTTCGTGCGGGCACACTCGACTAACTTCGTGAACGATCATGTGAATGAAGCCACCAGAGAGCATAGAAACCTTAAACAAATGAAATAAAAAAGTCAAGTACGAGTAGGTAGGACTTGCGCACCGAGGGTTCCGTACAAACTTATCCCTAATAATGAAGTCCCTTGTTAAAGGATGAAACGTTGGTGTTCTTCCAACACAAACTAGGTTCGAAGTTAACCCTAAGAATGTAAGCACATTCCTACTGGAAACATAATACATACTTGTGAGCCAAAAAATTGACACAGATACACTGCGTTGTTTTTTGTGATGTTGCTAAAAATGAACGGTTTTCGATTTTTTCCCTTCACTTAAAGATACATATATGTAAATGTAAATTTACTTGTGCCATAAGACCTTACTTCTTGCCAAATATCATCATTCTAGGTCAACGGGAAGTACCATAAAAACTCACGTATAGGTTTTGTTCCCTTGTGAGAATAAAATTTTTATCAATATGCTCTATAAGAGCTTCTAGCTAAATTTTAACATAAACGGCTTTAACTTTTGATTGCGTTGACGTATGATTACGTATGAAGTATGATTTTTCACAGCTCCAGGGTGTTACAAACTTATTATAGTAGGTATTTGATATAAATTTCAACTTGATACCTCCGACGACACGATCCTGAGAAAAAGGTCTTTACAGTCAGGTAGACAGACGGACAAGAAACTAATGCTATAAGGGTTCCTTTTTTCATTTGCGGTACGGAACCGTAAGTAGAGCGATTTTAGCGCTGTTTTAGAAAAACAAATAACTTCGTCCTCAGCTGTTACGTGTATAAAATATTATAATAATTATAAACTTACCGAAATTTCAGTTTTAAATGGACAAAATATGGTGAAAAATTACCATACGAAATGAAAAGGTAGCTCTGTAGCCACCGTGCAAATTGACATTGGTTCTGGAAAAAAATACCGTCGAATTAAATGTTTCGTTCGTACATTTTAAATTCATTTTAATTGAATTAGCCCATGACAATTGAGGTGCCCGCCGCACAAGCCGTCACTTGAAACTTCGTGCCGTAGTGTCGAGTTTTCGTGAATCAGATTCAGAATACCACTTTAACGAAACAAGGCACGCAATTGTCAATTTATTCTGTTCAAAATAGACCTCCAGGCCGTATACAGCCGGACAGAACGGCGCGGGCGGGATAGAAAGGCCGAGTAAATACAAAGATTACTAGTTTCAATGATTCGGTAATACTAGTAATAATGTAGGTATAATTCTTGTTTCTATCACATTATTTCCGGGAAAAAAGTAGCCTTACAGATACATTATTCGCCATATCAACTACAAAATACTATAGGTACGTAGGTATCTTAGCTACAAATAAAGATGTTCTTATTCTTATTATTCAACAAAGATATTTCTAGTTATTGTTCTGCATACGTTTTAAACTTATTTCCATGCTATTTTTAAAGGTAACTGATTTTTGGGATTAAAAGTAGGCGTTATTCCAGGTCGCATTCGCATTTATAATATTAGTGTGAAGATGTAGTTTGGTTTGTGGTTTCGGTGTTGCAGTTCGTATGACTTTCCCTATGACACAGTCGTCCAATTATCCGTGACACTGTGTTTAATGATTAAACACAGTGTCACGGATAATTGGACATTAATCGCCTACCCTTGCGGAGACACGTGCGTCCGTGCGTCTCCGTGCGTCTCCGTGCGCGCCCGTCCAAGCCCGCCAGTGCCCGCCACACACAATACACGTTGTAGATACCTACACATTAGTAGATTGTGTCACAAATAGGGTTGCCACCCGTACTATATAATATAGTATTGTACTATATTTCGGGCTAACGTACTATATACTTTATGAGCACAATAAAGTACGCAAAAATACTATATTTGGCTTTTCAACTTTTTGAACAAATCCAATTATCTTTTGATAAAATAACCGGGCTAAGTGCTGACAATACTAATGCCAATTTTGGAATCAACCATTCTTCACAAAGAAAATTATACTAGTATTTACAATTGAAACAATTGAGCTAACTGCCGACTGTTGCAAACAGTCTACAGATAGCTCAACTGATCCATATCAACACCAGTCGGAAGCGTCCCCAAGACGCTGGCTGCATTGCCACGCTGTATGGCAATGCTGATACGCTGTGCCAGATATTCACCAGCTCTCGGGTCACGCGTCGCTTCGACCAGACGCTCAGATAGTTTTTTGAAAACCCGAAGAGCCTCGGTACCCCACGGACCTTCCATACCATTCTTTATTTACAAATACATATTAGATTTATGATCAAGGGAAATTGTCATGCTCATTATAGTGCATAATTGCATGAAACATGATATTGAGAATGTTATTCTCAAAATTTACGCCCATTTTTCACATTCAGCTGTTCGGTCCCTCCGAGGATATATATATAGGATATTTCCGAGGTATAAAAAAAATTATAGAATCAGTTGATGGACATTTTCATGAACTCAAGCGCCATGTAGGAACTAGATGGCTCTTTCTGTTGCCATGTGTTGATACAATACTGATTAATTGGAATCCCATAAAATGTTATTTTCTCAGCTTAGAAGAAGACTGCCCGATGGTTTTAAAAAACCTGTTATTGCTGAACAGTGGCGATAATAACCGACTTAAATTAAATTTATTTACAATTTTGCAGCCACATTTTGACTGTCTTGAATAAAACGGTTAAATTATTAGAAGGGAATACAATAACAGTTCTGGATGTATACAGTGTTATGAATAACTTCAAAAACTATTTAACCAAACGAAAAGAAGATCTCTTCTTTGGATATGAAACAAGTAAAAAATTTCAAGAAATTGATCTTTCTTCACCGGAAGTAGGTAATAAAATTTATAGAAATTTCATCTTATTTCTGGAAAAGGCCTTAGCATACTTGGATAAATGGTTTGATTACAGTGAGACCAATTGGCTCTATCCATTAAGTAATATAAATTTAAAATACAGTGTTAAATATGATAATTTTTTTCATATAGTTGAAAATTTAAAACTGCAGAAACTAAATGTAAACATGAATAACCTATATGAAGAAATAAATTCTGTAAATGAGATACTTGCACATTTCAGAAACTGTAACGAATTTTCTATATTATCAACGTCACAGAAATGGCCAAAAATACTTAGTACTAATCGATGGTACTAATGAGTTTACCAATGTGTATAAAATTGTCTCATTTTTACTTTCCGTTCCTGCCACTTCAGCATTTACAGAGCGAGTATTTTCTCTGATGAATGCCGAACTTATGATATACCTTAATCTGGACATAGATTGCTCAGATGCTTTGAAAGTATTCAGCACTGATAAATATTTGCTAAATATTGCAAAAAGCAATAAAAAAAAATAATGCTGGACAATTCACACAGCATTATCTAGCCCCAAGCTAAGCAGAGCTTGTGTTATGGGTACTAGATAACTTCTTTTTTTTTTTTTTTTTTAGTACTATATATTTACATGCTGTCCTTTTTTTTTCACCCCTTGCAAGGTAAATGTACTCTATTTGCTCAAAAAAAAGGTGGCAACCCTAGTCACAAGGGACCAAAATAATGTATTTAGGGCGAGAGCGATTTTTTAAATCTTAAGCGTGGCATTCAAAGTACGTCGCTTGACGTTAAATCAGTTTGGTACTAAATAAGCGATGCTTTTAGTAGTGACGAATATTTACCTACATATATTCTGGTGCTAATATTTCACTTTCACTGCTAGAACTCGTCTTTTATTCAATTTGTGTGAATCAAATAAGAATATTACAGACAATTTTATTGTCTGTAATATTCTGTTAAGAAGTAATAAAACACGAATGAGAAGTTCCCGCGTATTTATTTTATATTTGACCTCTTCTTTGACCCTAAAAAGGAAAAAAGGAACACTTATAGGATGACAAAGTTGTGCGTCTGTCTGTCTGTCCGTCTGTCATCCCTCTTTTCTCAGGAACGTGTGAAGGTATCGCGCTGAAATTAACATCAAATACTTACTCAATTCTGTAAGTAACCTCTTGGAGCCTCGATGTACTTAACTAAAACTTTAAAGTCAACGCAATCAAAAGTTACAGACGTATATTTTAAAATTTCCAAGGGAATCACATGCACAGAAAACCTACAGGATATTTCCCGTAGACCTAGAATCATGAAATTTGGCAAGAAGCAAGGTCATAAAGCACAAATAAAGTTAAAAATCCGAAATCTGTAAACTAGTAGTTAAATAAAAAAAAATTGGTTCTCGTCATGGATTAAAACATATATGGTACTTCCCGATGACCTAGAATCATGATAATTGTCAAGAAACAATGTCTTGTCTTCTCGAACCGAATGGTCTGTTGCGTGACGATGGTAAGAGGCCCGACGGTACGACACTGGTCCCATAGGAGTTGGGGAGGCCCATTGTGTCGGACGCTACATGCGTCGACACACTTGCGCCTTCCCATCTTTCGAGGACATCCGTGAGGGCGGATGCGGTAGCAGATTTGGCCGAAGATCTCAAGAGGCGCAAATATGCAGGTCTCGACAGAGCCTACACATTTGCTCGAGACCCTAGGTCCGTGGGGTACCTCTTCGGGTTTTTTAAAAATCATCTGACCGTCTGGTCGAAGCGACGCGTGACCCGAGATCTGGTGAGTATCTGGCACAGTGCATCAGCATTGCCATACAGCGTGGCAATGCAGCCAGCGTCTTGGGGACGCTTCCGACTGGTATTGATATGGTTTGCAACAGTCTGTAGTTAGCTCAATTGTTTCAATTGTAAATACTAGTATAATTTTCTTTGTGAATAAAGGCTATTATTTGCTAAAACAAAAAAAAATGTCGTGCAATTATACGGAACCCTTAGTACGCGAGTCCGACTCGCACTTGACGTTTTATGTCTTTATTTTATTGCCGGCCAGGAATTTATCGGAGCGAATAGCGTTCAAACTTTTTAATTATATAGTGTTAGTGTGCGCACTTATCGAGGAACCCTTCGCCTCTTTTAGAAAAGATCGGATGATAAAGAATAGAACGGATGCGTTGCGGTAGTCGGGTCAGAGACGAGTACCTGTTCCGACGATCAGACGATCAGACCAACTATCGGAGGCCGAAGGGGAGCGCGAGCCGGCCGCCGGGCGCCCGCGCCGGCGCCGCCGGGGGGCTAGCGCGAAGCGCGCCGCTCCCCGGCGAGCGGCCTCCCTCTGCTTTCAACGTGTTCACACAATGTCTTGGAATCTGACACTCTGTGTCAATAGCCGATATTAGCCAAGAAATAAACATACAGCGAACAGAGAACCTTCTCGTTCTTTTTAAAGTCGGTTAAAAATAGCTCAGCTATATTTTACAGTACTCACGCCTACATACAGTAGGTACGGGTTTATTTTGAAAAAGCTGTACCCGCGACTTCGTTCGCGATTGCCATACCTGCCGGCTAATTAAGTTCATATTTAACCACAGTTTCTCTCATATTATGAAACATTTATTATATTAAGAAACGTTTTTTTACTTGTGCTATAAGACCTTGCTGCTCACCAAATTTCGTGATTCTAGGTCTACGGGAAGTACCCTATAGGTTTTGGGTGCATGTGATTCCTTTGGAAATTTCTAAATTTTCGGACATAAACGGCTGTAACTTTTGAGTCCGTTGATTTAGAAGTTCAATTTATATCACGGCTTCAAGAGGTTACGGACTTGAGTATTTGATGTTAATTTCAACTCGATACCTCCATGCGTTCCTGAGAAAAGAGGGTTGACAGATGGACAGACAGACAGACAGACGGACAACAAATTGATCCTATAAGGGTTCCTTTTGAGGTACGGAACCCTAAAAAACAGATTGGAACTTACCTACCCTTTATCGACTGATTTTCTTCTTGAATCTACAGATTATTTCATCGATCTACTGATTTTCTACTCGACTTTCGACTGATTTAGTCAAATTAGATCTTGCAACACAGATTCTAACAAAAAATAACGCATGAAATCGGACGACGCGTTAATGAATTACAACTCAGTACACATTGACTTTTATCCCCTCTCCTAAGGGGGTAAATGTATCCTATGTTCTTCCGCGTATTATGAGCTCAAATCATGCCAAGTTTCATTTGAATTCATTCAGTAGCATATTTTTACTTTCATCCACTCTCCCAAGGGAAGCGTACTGATTCCGGGAGAAATAGTATTGTTCATTTGAATTCATTCTGTACTTTCGGCGTGATGCGGGGCCAAGGAATTTGACTTTCATCCCCTCTCCACGCGGAAACTTACTGAATTCTGGTATAAAATGTATCTTGTCCCGTAGTATCGTGAAGAGTTCCATTCGAATTCATTTAGTAGTTCCGTCGTGAAGCGCGCTTAAAGAATTTTACTCTCATCCTCTCTCCCAGGGGAACTTTACTGAATTCTGGGATAAAATGTATTATACTATGTCCTTTCTTGTAGTATGAACTCAAAACGTGCCAGGTTTCATTCCCATTCATTCAGCAGTTTCAGCGTGATGCGCGGTGTTGGAATTTTACTTTTATCTCCTCTTCCAGGGGAACCTTACTGAATTCCGGGATAAAATGTATCCCATGTCCGTTCTTGTAGTATGAACTCAAATCGTGCCAGGTTTCATTCCAACTCATTCAGCAGTTTCAGCGTGATGCGCGGTGTTGGAATTTTACTTTTATCTCCTCTTCCAGGGGAACCTTACTGAATTCCGGGATAAAATGTATCCCATGTCCGTTCTTGTAGTATGAACTCAAATCGTGCCAAGTTTCATCCCAACTCGTTCAGTAGTTTCGGCGTGATGAGCGGCGATGGAATTTTACTTTTAGCCCCTCTCCCAGGGGAACCTTACTGAATTTCGGGAGAAAAAGTATCCTGTCCTTTCTCGTAGTATGACCTAAAATCATGCCGAGTTTCATTTCAATACGTTCAGTAGTTTCGGCGCGATGCGCCGTTTAAGAAACAGACAGACAGACAGACATAAATGAAAAAAATTACAAAAAATTACAGTATCGTAAAATGGATTAGTTGCATTTCGTGCGTCGACATTTTGGAGTAAACAACCAAGTAAGTCGCATTTCGTGCGTTCTGCTATCCGGCGAAAAAAATACATAAACCTTTTGTCTCATTTCGTGCGTCGAGTACGTATGAGTAGCTTGAACAAGTAATACCATAGATATACATAAACAAAACAGAATTGGCAAAGGCATAAATTTCAACATTTTAAATCACTAAAAGGATTCTGATTACTTATTTGCTATGGCCCTATGTTCATTATTCTTAGCCTAATTTGTTACAGGCGTTTGTTTTTTGTTTTCACGTGCTGCAGACCCTTCCCTTAGCTCTATGTACTTCATGCGGTGCGGACTTTGGCAGTACCAACACGACAACGAATATATTTCCCGTTTTCATGTTGTTTGTTTGTTGCCTGATAAATCAGAGAAGACTTACGAAATACTATTTACTATATTATGAAAAGAAGTTTTTGTTATTATAGTGCGTAAGCCCTAAAACTCTAGGTAAATTCTAAGAAATCAAAAAATATCCCAAAAATTAG
Organism: Eupithecia subfuscata; assembly: GCA_963564075.1. Lineage (NCBI taxonomy): Eukaryota > Metazoa > Arthropoda > Insecta > Lepidoptera > Geometridae > Eupithecia > Eupithecia subfuscata. The sequence continues at coordinate 6,860,084 of OY751096.1, read as the reverse complement.
AACCTTGAGCTTTACGCAAAAAATTTATGGTAAAAATTTAAAGACTGATGACTGTAAAAACTCCTGTGTTGTTGATTATTTATAATTAGGTTTTAGGGTAAAAATATGAATCAAAGCGTCCCTACTAAACCTCATGATTTTTTAGTAAAAAAGCTGATCTTAGTGTGAGCTTAGTAAAAGTTTGTAATCTAAAGAATAACTCTTGTTAAAAAAAACTGTGATTGTCAAGAGTAGGTAACTGTTTCAAAATTGGTGATTATTATTCTGTTTTGACTATACCTACTTAAATGGAAAGGTATAAGTACAACATTTTTTCCGTTCGTATAAATTAATTATGTTAAGAGCGCTTTTACATCTTGGCGCTACTTTTTTTTTATTTAACGCACCGAGCGGGCGGCGAGCTACTCAAGCGTAACTTTCTATTGTCTCGCGATTGAACTGACATAGGTCTGCCCTCGATAACCGCTCGCGTGGTACTGAGGGTAAATCGCCAGCATTCGCCGGCGCAATGAAATACATATAAACTACTTTTAAATAATTCAAAAAAAAATATCAGTGATTTAAAAAAAAAATGAATATTGTAGTTAAAGCATGTGTTGAAGATTATTTTGGTTTAAATATTGTGTCAAAATGATGTAGAACTTCGGAGATATTGGGATTTGTTTCGAAGCCTTTTCGGTCGATAATTGAATTCGCTTCAGTTTTTTCTTTCTTTACATAAGGGCCTATAGCGAAAATGTATTCTATTATTATGGAAGTATAGGATATTTGTTATCTTAAAAAAATTTTTTTGATTGTCTATATTCAATATAATCTACAAATTAGAGCTCCCAAAACAGGTCTCCGAGAGTTTTTGCCTGAACATGCATCGGTAGAATGATTATTATAAAATAAAAAAATAAGTAATCTAAAATATATTCTATTATTACTGTAGAAGAGAAAAGGACTTTTATTAAGAAGTAATTGTTATTTCAAGCAACGAACGAAAACCATATAATATGAAACAGGTAACTGTTCGATTTCGCGTTTTCTTGTAATAGCCCTCTTAAATATAAACTAGTAAAGTTAACTAGGTACACCATCGCTTTCTTTTTATCCCAAAACATTGACTACCTTACTTGTATAAGGAAAACATATAGATGATAGGTACCTCTAATAATATAATGAGACTTCTAAAAGTTTTGCTGCTCTATGGTTAAAACTTAGTTGAAAATTATTATAATGTACTCGACGCACGAAATGCAACAAAAGGCTTAGCAATTTTTTTCGCCAGGTAGCAGAACGCACGAAACGCGACTTATTCGGTTGTTTACTCCAAAATGTCGATGCACGAAATGCAACTAATCCCGTAAAATAGTAACCTTCAGAAAATATTCAAAATATCTTCAATGTACAGAATTGGACCTGTTACAGTTTTATTATAAGTATATAGATAAAACATTTAAAAGCCTAGTCTTTTGATTAATTTTTATATGCTGTTGTAAAAAGCCTACAATTAAAAAAATACTACCTATCGCATTCACTGCCAAGCCTCGGCAGTACACGGAGCTGTAGATGTACATGTGCGTCGTGCGTGGGCTCTGAAAGTGTTGTCCTGTGACATAAATTACATTTTAAAACCTTCAGGCTTAATATACACTCGTTTCGATCATTAGAAGTGAAAACAAGGTTACCGTTTTCGAGCCAGCAATTTTTTTCGTATTTTTGACAGCCAAAACGGCCAGTAGGTACTTTGTTTGACTCGATCCCCCTTTCATCGCTCGCATACCTTTACGCGTGCTATTGATGATGTTCCAGCCGATTTCGGCTATGGTGACGTGAGTCACTCACGTTACTGGACAAGCATAGTAACTCGGAGTACATTAGGGCGTTTGTGTGATACACTTTGTTGCGCTCGATGATAGTGAAGTGAAGCGCTAGGTCTCGTTCGTTCACTGTAGCACTTATAGCAGTCGCCCTCGTTATCCCGGTGGTGAGTCGATCTAGTAACTCGGTGCGGTCTAGTGCCATTACGTAACTACGTTACAAGGTTACGAGCCAGGGGACGGGAACGGAAACTCGGACCCGATTCCGTCACGGATGTAACGTATCGCTCATTTGGTATTCCTTAGGTCGAGACTTGAATGTTTATTTTTACGAAACTGAAGGATGGAGTTTATGTTACTTTTGCTAAGAGAGATGCAAAAACGCGATTTAAAATTAAAACCGTCCGGGTTTCATTTCAAGTTCAGAGATATCTACCAGGTTAGGATCAAATAAATATCGTCAAAAAATTACGAGCCAGAAAATCATCATATCGTAGGTGTATTGGTGAGATAAGAGTCTCGCTTTATTGTTTATTTATTTATTGATCACTGACATAGTGTACACTAAAACTAGCGTAGAGGTAGTAGAAATCATTATAGGTACCTAATTAATTATAGATGAGGACAGCATGCAAAAAATAATCATGGGCGAGTAACATGCTAAGGATAAAACTTAAACACAATTCATTTTTGGATTTCTTTCAGGTAACAACGAATTGAATTAGTCTATATACCTAGAAATGGCTAAAAAATTAAGTTAAAACACTAAATTAATGAATGGGTTATTCCAGTTTTCCCCCTTGAAATCCCCCTTGAGGGGGAAAACTGGAAGTCAAAAAAAAGAATTCCAGTTTTCCCCCTTGAAGATTAGCCTCAAGGGAGAAAACTGGAATTCATTTTTTTGACTTCCAGTTTTCCCCCTCGCAAATCCCCCTTAAGGGGGAAAACTGGAATAACCCATTCGATTAGCCTTAAGCCGCCCGCCGCGCCGCCGCCGCCGATTTACCGCTCACATATATGTGTATCTAGAAGAGTCTGTCAGTAAAAAAAAACATTTACAGTTTTTTATTTGTTTTGAAAACCCGAAGAGCCTCGGTACCCCACGGACCTAGGGTCTCGACTCCAAGGGGAGCAAATGTGTAGGCTCTGTCGAGACCTGCATATTTGCTCTTGAGATCTTCGGCCAAATCTGCCGCCGCACCCGCCCTCACGGATGTCCTCGGAAAATGGGAAGGCGCAAGTGTGTCGACGCATGTTATGTAGCGTCCCACACAATGGGCCTCCCCAACTCCCATGGGACTAGTGTCATACCGTCGGGCCTCTTACCATCGTCACGCAACAGACCATTCGGTTCGAGAATAGCTGGTACGTTAGCGGTGACAAAGGCCCGCCGGATGATGTCGTTAAGGCTAGCGTGGCGAGATATCCGACCGGCGGCCCTAGTGCACGATAATCCGTGAAATTCCTTAAAATGATAATAATTTTTAATTTTTGACGTTAAGTGTAATTTTTGACATTACGTGTCATTTTTGACATTAAGTGTCATTTTTGACATTATGTGTCATTTTTGACATTAAGGGTCATTTTTGACATTAAGTGTCATTTTTGACATTAAGTGTCATTTTTGACATTAAGTGTCATTTTTGACATTAAGTGTCATTTTTGACATTGGTTGTCATTTTTGACATTGTGTTTTTTTGATAAATTACGTCATTTTGACATTTGGTGTCATTTTCGACAATGGATGTCATTTTTGACTTTGGTGTCTTTTTGACATTTAGTGTCATTTTTTGTAAAGTCTGTCATTGCTGTCAAAGTACAAAATAAAAAGTGAGTGTACTGTTGAGTACTGTAGTTTTTATTGTTCTCTTTGGTTTCCTTCTCTCAAGGGGGAAAACTGGAATTCATTTTTTTCGCGTTCCAGTTTTCCCCCTTGAGAAAAATTTTTCAAGGGGGAAAACTGGAACGCGAAAAATCGTCGAGGGGGAAAACTGGAATTTGAAAAAAATTATTCCAGTTTTCCCCCTTGAAAAATTTTTCTCAAGGGGGAAAACTGGAACGCGAAAAAAATGAATTCCAGTTTTCCCCCTTAAGGGGGATTTGTCAAGGGGGAAAACTGGAATAACCCAATCGAATGTACCAGTATGTCAGCTACAGGGCCCGTGTCAGAAACTATGCTGATGAACTTCGATCAAACTGGATCGTAAATTCCCCGGAAAAAATACACTAGAAAGGTTTTTTCGTGATAATTTTTCGTGATTAGCTTCTGTCAGTGTGTCAGTTTTTCAGGGTGAGAAAGTAGCTTAATTATGTCCTTTCACAGGACGCCATCAATCTGCTTGTCAATTTTAATAAGGATACGTTCAGTCGTTTAATAGCGAAAATTTAACAGACAGACAGACATAATTACTTGCTTGCGCATTTTTTATCGTTGTTTTTTTATCGTATTTCTGACAATAAAATGTGTCGATTTGTGTACCCATTGATCTGGTGGAATTTATTTTAGATCATCATAAAATAAACTGCTTTCAGTTATAAAATAAAAGGGTTTGTGGCCTCTTTTTCAAATATTTTTGTCGATCATGTTAGATCCCAGAGTACCTACCGTGAGGATCACAATTCAGAAACTATCGTAGGCAACCTGTACATAAGTTTTATCCAGAAAAAGTCCTCACGTAGCCATTAGCATGCAGACACACACTCACACACTGTTCTCATTAGCGTGCTTTGAGCTAGGCTAGCATCGAGTCGGTCGGATTAGTGGCTCAGCCCCGCGGTGGTATTGATTGCACGAAGCGCATCACAGCAGGGAACAACGTGCGTTGAATAAAGAGCAACCTGCAACTGGGCTAATCGTATTCCGTTAGTCTTTGAACGTTTCCGGACGTTTCCGGATTTAATTAATTAATTCAATTTTTATTTACTACTAGCTGTTACACGCTACTTCGTTAGCGTGGTAGGTAGAGTACCTAACTAAAGGTAGAAGTGATGTCTAATAAGACATAGATAACTAGATAAGATATAGATAAAAGTGATGTCTAATAAGACATCACTTTTATCTATTGACATCGATAGCTAGTTACGAGTATCTCGCAAATCTCAAAAATGTTTGGTTACATAAGTGTGCGGTCATACAAATACAACGAGGGAGAGTTGTAAATTCTAATAATTTACAACTTTCAGAGATTATGTCTCTAAAATCTCTTTCAGAGGGTGAAACCTACAAATATCTTGGTATGCCAGAAGCATTGGGTATAGTGGATGGGGACATAAAGCAGTCGGTGAAAGAGCGCTCGCTTCTTTTGTCGCCTTACAAAAGTGCTAAATAGCCTTTTGTCAGGTGGCAACAAGGTGCGTGCCTTCAACGGCTGGGTTATGCCACTGCTCACTTATACTTTTGGCATACTGAGATGGACTCAGACTGAACTAGACGCCTTGGACTGTAAGAATCGTAAACTTTTAACCACACATCGCATGCGACACCCGCGCGCTTCGGTAATGAGATTTTATATCCCGCGGAAGTGTGGTGGTCGAGGCTTTTTAAACGCCAAGACCCTGCACAACCGTGAGGTATGCAATTTTTAATTTTAATTTATTTGGAAAACAAACAGCTTATTGTACAAAATTGGTTGAAACTTATGGGTAACTTAAGCCTAGTAGTTTTCGCTTATGGGTAGTCAATATGAAAAGTGTCCTTAAAAACTTAAAAGCAATCCATGAGTGCTTAGAACTGATAAACTAACAATTTAAACAAAGCTACTTATATTAATATGGATCGAAAACACTTACCTACTCATGTACGTCACTCACTATATAGACATTTATAACATTCAACAATCTCAGAAATTACTTCCATCAAGCCGAATACCAGATGCATCGTGATGTGGTTACAGTTGATAAGAACCTTACCCCTCTCTCTCCTTAGCTAACGAGAACTGGCGCAAACCTACGGTGATGAGCATCCAGGACCGTAAGGCTATATGGGAGAGCAAAAAGCTGCATGGGAGATTCTACAAGGTCCTCACAGGAGCTGATGTTAAACTGGCTACGCTTTGGTGAACTCTTTGGGGAAACCGAAGGTTTTGTCTGTGCAATTATGGATGAGGTGGTAAAGACCAACAATTACCGAAAGTATATCATGAAAGATGGCACGATCGATATTTGTCGAGCGTGTCATCTTCCTGGGGAGACCTCTCGTCGTATATTTTCGGGTTGTTCGCACCTTGCTAACTCTCAGTACTTGCACAGACACAACCAAGTAGCCAAAATTATACACCAACAACTTGCTCTCTGATATGGCCTTATGGACCTGAAGTTCCGTACTATAAGTACACGCCGGCGCCAGTTCTCGAAAACGGCCGCGCCACGCTCTATTGGGACCGATCTATCATTACAGACAGGACTATTCTGGCGAATAAACCTGATATTGTACTGATAGATCGGTTAGAACGGAGGGCCGTGCTCGCTGATGTCACCATACCACATGATGTTAAGTTAACCTCGTTAAGGCTGAGAAAGACAAAATCAGCAAATATCTTGATTTGGCTAACGAGGTTGTCAGCATGTGGGATGTTGAGTCAGCGACTATCGATAGTCGTTTCGGTTAGCGGCGTAATAGCGAAGAGCCTCGATCAACATCCCAAGAGACTCTCGCTAGGAAGTTGGATCAAGGGCCAGATTCAAAAGGCGGTACTCCTGGACTCGGCGCGCATCGTCAGGAAGTTCCTCTCTCTGCAGCCCTCGTCACCGACCGCTTGAGCCTAGCTTCGAGGAGGGTGATTCACCGTGCCGATATATTTTTTACTGAAGAATAGTTTTTTAATATTATATTTTCTATAGTAAAAAATGTATTTTATAGACGAGATTGAAGAATAAATGAATGTATAATAATATAATATATGTATATATAGTATATAAGTATAGATACCTGCCATAATCCCCGCCTATATCTATCCCGACTCGAGAGTCGATACACAAACAAACAAGGTAAGTATCCATATCTTACATTCCAACGTTTAAATTCCAGTCGGCCGAGGAGCGCAACCCGGACCTCGCCACACTGTACCGCAACCACTTCGCTCGGAACGTGAACCCGGCCAACCTGGCCCACTACATCGAGGCTTTCAACCGCCGCGGCGACCTGGGCATCGCGCGCGACGGCGCCACGCTGCGCCCGCCCGTGCTGAACGTGACGGGTGCCATGTCGCCCCATGTCGACGAGACCGTCGCGTTCAACGCGCGACTCAACCCCAACAACTCTACCTGGATGAAGGTGAGCCCTGCCCTGCCCTGCCCCATGGAGGCCACACGCATAGGCGTGAGTGCATGTCTCACTCAGATAATAAACGCGGACGGAACATAGTGAAAGCATAAAATAGCAAACAGCGCGCAATAAGCGACCGTGTCGCAATCGCAACCAAGCCACTCGTTGGTTTGCGCCTTGCTTTCGGTCCTTGCGGCTGCGGCGCGCGAGCCTCTCCCTTGAAGCTACTCGTACGTACGATCACACGGCTTCATGTTGACGGTGCGTGGGCATCGCCCTTGCTGCTATAATATATTATAGACTCGGTGCGGTCAGCACAATTTGAGGAATGTTACAAAATAGTTTATTTGTATGCAACAAACTCAGGGGATGCGCGCAAGTGCTGCTAGCTTCTCCAATCCACTGGGAGACCTGTGCGGTAGCGGTGTTTCACTCGTGTCCTTTAACCTACTGTACGTACAGTATAAGTTTGTAGAAAGTGCAACTACAAGCGCTACTAGATGTGTGCTCGCAGCGTTCGATAATGCTGGAAGTGGCAGTTTGCCAAAATAATGAGGTCGTCGATCCCGGCTCACATACTCTGGAACAAATTGTCCGCGCCGTCCTAGATTATTAACCTATACGGAATAACTCGGTAAATACGGAATAACTCGATTAATAGGTCGCTGTTCAGATAATATGAAAAACCACAAATGAATATCACAGTATCGTAAATCGAATAACTTTAAGGGTCCGGCGGAGGATGAATTTCCCATACAAACGTAGTACCTACCAAAATGATTTGTAATTTGAGAATATTTTCACAATGGTTTGCTATTATTTGTATTAGAATAGTATTTATTTAGGTACCTGCCACAAGCTTTTTTCAAAATAGTTATCTAGAAAAATACTAAGAAAACATTCATTCTTTGATGTAAAAATGCTATTCGGTTTAATTTAATTTCAAATAGGTATTTAAAAAAAAAAATTGTGTCAGGAACCTAGATAAGTAAATACTATTTTAATACAAATAATAGCAGACCATGGTGAAAACATGCTCAAAATACAAATCATTTTGGTACTACGTTTGTATGGGAAATTCATCCTCCGCCGGACCCTGCTTGTATAAATTAAACTGAACCTAAACTTAACTGTAGGTACTTAAATAAACATACCTAACTGCTCATCTTACCTCAACGAGGAAAATGTCCAAAGCATCATTAATCTAAAAAAAAATAAAACATCTGCCATTTTTTCTATTGGTTCGAAGGACTTTAAACCGTTTTCAGGAATTTAGAAGGTATTTTTTTACTAAAGCATCCAATTTATTATATTATTCTGTATCAGCTGGCAACTACAATTAAAACACGCGATTAATGTTTTGTGCCATGTTTCCCTATTGTACCTTACTTAGTTTAATTTGTTTCTTTAACTATTTTTTCGGGCGTCTTTTGTATTATTATCATTTGTGTAACTTCCAAACGATTTTTTATTGCATACATTTTACAAAAGTATTACAATACTAGACGATCGCCTCGCGGTTTTACCCGCGTAGTTCCCGTTCCCGTGGGAATTCCGGGATAAAATATGGCTGAAAAGTAAGCTTCCTACGGTGAAAGAAAATCGGTCCAGTAGTTTCGGAGCCTATTCAATACAAACAAACAAACAATCAAATCTTTCCTCTATATAATATTAGTATAGATTTGTCAAATTATACGTCACAATGTATAATTTGATGAAAATGTTTGAATTTTTGTGGCTTTCAATTACCTACTTAGTTGTTAACAAAAACAAAATTATAAAATTAATGTAGGTAATTCGTACTAGGTACGTCTCTACGTTCTTTAGTTTGTTTTTAAAATTTTGAAAACTGTGCAACCCTAACCTATCCTGGGAGCTTGTTGTAGGTAGCCAGTTCCATTGCGTGCGCTAACTTGTCTGATTTGGCCAGTCGTCTTGCAGGCACCAGCCAGCCACCGGCGGCATTGCGAGTCTTGTAGCAATGCATCTCCGCATGTTTTGGTAGTCGTGTGGTGCCGGTATAGATAGCCGTGTGATGCCGGCATTGAATTGCACCATCCCAACTCCTCCCGTGGGTGTCGTAAGAGGCGACTAAGGGACACACGCACCGGGGGACGGGCAGTAGCGCCTCCTGCAGAACAACTTCACCGAACTGCGATCCCCAACCCGCATGCCCAGCGTGGGGATTATGGCCCCCACTTCCCAGCCGCTTCGCTATTCCTGGCCATGGTAGCGGTCATGGTAACAGCGGGGCAGGGGGTGCTTGAAATCACCGGGCTACCCCAGGCTACCATTCATTACGCAAACCGACCCTGCCAACGTTTAACGGACGCACTCTGAGGCTTGACCACCATCTAGCGCAGCTGGAAGTGGAGTTAGAGAACATTAAATGGCATGTTCTGGGGTTATGTGAAGTCCGTAGAGAGGGGGAGGACACCGTAACCCTAGACTCGGGTCATCTTCTCTACTTTTGCGAGGGTGATAAAACATCCTAGGGTGGCGTAGGTTTCCTCGTCAATAACGCCCTCTCTAACAACGTCCAAGAAATCGCCAGTGTGTCGTCCAAGGTAGCTTACCTGATCCTTCAGTTGTCCAAGCGGTACAGCATGAAGGTGATTCAGGTTTACGCACCGACCTCGGCACACTCGGATGATGAAGTGGAGGATATGTACGAAGACATATCCAAAGCCTTACACAACAACACTAAGGCACACTTCAACGTTGTTATGGGGGACTTTAACGGCAAGGTGGGAACCCAGACTGGTAACGAACCCCGAATAGGCCCGCATGGTTACGGAGTTAAGAATCACAGGGGGCAAATGCTTGTCAACTTCCTTGAGAAAGAGGGGCTGTTCTTAATGAACTTCTTCTTTAAGAAACAACCTCAAAGGAAGTGGACATGGTAAAGTCGTCGGGACTTTGCCATGTCCACTTTCTTTGACTGTGACTAAAAATGAGATCGACTTCATCATGACGGATAGCAAGCACATATTCAGAGATGTCTCAGTGATCAACAGGTTCAATAGGTACCGGACCTGATCACCGACTGCTCCGAGGCTCTCTGAATATCAACTTGAAGCTTGAAAGAAACCGTCTGATGAAGTCCACGCTCCGACCTAACCCAATCCAAATCATGATGAGCACCGAGAAGTTCCAGCAGCTTCTCGGAAATATTTGTTTCCTTGGATCCCACTGATGACACTGACGTGACCCTACACAATCTGGTCGAAACGCTGAGGGATGAGGGCATCAAGTTCTGCAAAAAGCAGCGCACTGGCAAGAAATCCTAACTCTCGGATGAAACTCTCGAGCTGATGACAAAAAGACGGGAAACCACCCAAGCGACTTCGTCAGAAAGGTCGGACCTGAACAAGCGAATTGCGAAGATGGTACCACGCGACCTTCGGAGCTCCAACACACGCCTCCTCGAAGAGGCGATAGAGCGAAACCAAGGGTCCAAAGTATTCACTCAGCAGCTTGGCAGGAGCCACCTGACGAAGCTCAAGACGCACGACGGGAGGACCGTATTGTCGAAGGCGGAGATCGCCGCCTTGGTAGAGGATTTCTATGGACGTCTATACGCTGCACATGCCCCCCATTCCCGACGAGACGACCATGATTCTAGAGCCAACCTGACACGCAACTATACCGACGAACTGCCAGACATCAGTCAAGACGAGATCGTGTGATGATGATGATTGTTTTGGAAACGAATGTGTCGACGGGCATTCAATGCTACCTGATATAAGTATACTTATCGATGGAAAGGTCATCATATTGACCTTTTCACAGATGTTCTCTACGACACGCGTAAGGCCCTTTTTTGTATTCTGATGCAGCGTTCCCTTTCGGCAGCGCGTCCAAAGAGCTCGGTTGCAGTACGCCGTACTGCAACTGTAAGTGGACGTAGTTACGACCGTACACTTATTGCTGAACCGCTTGCGCAGCTTATCCACGTGCACCGCCCACGTCAGCCCGCGATCCAATTAATTCTAAGACCTTGTTTCTTGCCAAATATTATGATTCTAGGTAAACCAGAAGTAGGTACCCTATTGGTTTTGGTCTATAGCAAGAATTAAAAGTATATATTTTTTTGGTGAATAAACAATTTACGGTTTTAGGATTTTTCCCTATACTTGTGCTATAAGACCTTGCTGCTCACCAAATTTCATGATTCTAGGTCTACGGGAAGTACCCTATAGGTTTTGGGTGCATGTGATTCCCTTGGAAATTTCAACATTTTCGGACATAAGCGGCTGTAGGTACCTTTTGAGTGCGTTGACTTTGAAGTTTAATTTATATCACGGCTTCAAGAGGTTACGGACTTTAGTATTTGATGTTAATTTCAACTCGATACCTCCACGCGTTCCTGAGAAAAGAGGGTTGACAGACGGACAGACAGACAGACAGACGGACAACAAAGTGATCCTATAAGGGTTCCTTTTTTCCTTTTGAGGTACGGAACCCTAAAAATGAATGAAGTGTGTTTAACTAATGTTGATGTAATTTTATATCCGCGATTGAAAGTGTCGACTGGTATGAGGTAAGTGAACGGCGGGCGACTGTGGCCGAGCTGGGCGTCTATTATAATTCTAAGTACCTACGTAATTGACAATTGCGTGCATCGGCTATTCTAATGAGGGTCCGTAACGTTATAGCAATAGAACTAGTATCCACGTTATTCTTTATGACATTAGAATGATATATCTTTTTAGATTATCCAAATCGGACCATTACGTACGTACGAAGTTATGACTAAATTACTAGCGAAGTTCACTGAGTGACCGCCGCAATCAAATAATAAAAAAATAAATTTAAAAAAATCCATCCGATGTGTCTCTCAAAACCATCGAGCAACATACCCACTTGGGTATGTCAAAACTGAGTCTATTTGGTTCTGTCATTTTCTCCCAAACTTATAGTTTCGGAGTATATCACTAAAAACTGATATCTGCCCACGGTTAAAGGGCGGCGAGCGACCCAGTGACGTCACACGCGCCCGCGGGGCGGTCACTCAGTGAACCTCGCTAGTAGGTAATTTGGTCATAACCTCGTCAATTTTTGAACAATAATTTTTGCACTGTGTGTTATGTTATGTATTTCTTAGTTCTATAAATCTGCATTCTCAACTAAAAACGTTACGGATCCTCATTCACCAAAACTCCAAGGTATGGCACGAAGTTTGAAATGGCGGCTTTTGCGGCGAGCACCTCTATTCTAATGGGCAAAATGTACGAACGAAACATTGAATTTGACAGTATTTTTTTCCAGTTTGCAAGGTGGCTACAAAGCTGCCTTTTCATTTTCGTAATGTAATTTTTCACCATATTTTGTCCATATCACTGAAATTTCGGTAAGTGTACTTATGATTGTTATAATATTTTAACCAAAACATGGCGCTAAAATCACTCTTTTTAGGGTTCCGTACCTCGAACGGAAAAAGGAACGCTTATAATAATAATTATTTAATTATTTATTTCAGACACAAGATCTATTTTTGGGGTTATAAAAAGCAAATTTAAATAAAAATAAAAATAAATTAGAAATATAAAATTTAAGGTAGGTATTCGGTTGAGTAACTACTCAGTACGTCAAGTGGCAATATTCATCCACCTTCTGTAAGTGTCCGATAACATCAGACGGTCAGACAGGCCTACATAATGTCGTTTTTACTCATGTCAAACTCGACATGAATGACGCAATTCTCTTTCTTTAGGTGGCATTAAAAAGAGTCTATTCTAGATTATAGGATCACTCTATTTTCAGTCTGTCTACCTGACTGTAGGTATAGGTACCTAATTATAAAATTAAATATGTAGTGGCGCCACTATCCACCCTACTATTCGCCTTAATCGAAATTTTTTGGCAATTTTCTTTTGCCTGTCCTTATATTACAAACTAGCTGCTGCCCACGGCTTCGCACGCGTATTTTCGGTATAATATGTAACCTATTATCTAAGTTAGGCTTTGCTCTAAACGTACGCCAAATTTCATCGTAATCTGTCCAGTAGGTACTTATGGAGATCCTAGGTAACAAAAATATACATTTCACAAACTTTCGGATTTATATTATTAGTAGGAAGTAGGATCAGGATCACCTGCTGTTTATAAACGTAGCTTATAAATTTATGATCAACTAGCTGCGCCCCGCGGCTTCGCCCCCGTGGAAATTTATGTTTCCAACTTTCTTAATTTTTTCTTTCATAAGAACCTTCTCCTGACAATAACAAACACAACAAAGAAAGAATTAGCGAAATCGGTCCAGGCGTTGTTGAGTTATGCGCTTACCAACACATTTTGCGATTCATTTTTATATTATAGATTCAGGGATAACATTAGCAGCACCATCAACAATACAACGTTGGCTGCAGGAAACAAATTGTCTGCCAAGAATCAATAACGAAATATTTGAAAATGCCTATTAAAAATAAATTTGCAAATAAATCAATTAAGGAGAGGTCTTTTGCTGTATGTTTTGGTGAAATGAGAATAAAGGTTGATTTGTTGATTTTATAAAAGGATATGAAGATTTTGGTGATGGTGATCGAAGTAATAAAGAAGCCAAATACGCTTTAGTATTTATTCCAAGAGGTATACAGGGTGGTCACATTTCTATGGAAAATTATAATTCCTTGGATCGGTTCACTCAAAACTCGGTTTAAATAAACTATAAAGTAGACAATTAATGAAGAATTTTTTATTTTTATAAAATTACCCCCAGGTTCAGTAAATTTGTAATCGTACAAATTTAAGAAATTTACTGCACTGACATCATTCAACGCGGGCGAAGCCGCGGGGCGCAGGTAGTTTACCATAATTTAAGATGATTTTTTGGTAGATCGATACCTGTCTGCCAATAAATACCTACTCGCAGTATTCCGTCATGGCGCATGAAGCTGTGCGGAAATATTGGAAAGCTCAAAACTCAAATCATGGTACACAAGGTGAGTTTTTTTTTCAGGGCCATTGAGGGGAAGTCTGAAACCGTGAGAGAGTTATCAAAAATTCATGTTAAGAGTTATGTGCTCGATTTTAGAACAAATAAGGCCTGCATTCAAATATACATTTTTTTTTTTAGTTTTAGTTAGGTACCCTACGTGAGTTTTTGAAAATCGTTTTTTTAATTTTTGGGTTCTTTGTTCGATATAAGTGAATAAATGTACGACGATTATGTGTCCAAAGTTGCTGGCCTTTAAAATAGTTTATTCACAAAGTAAATTACAATCAAGTAAAACGATTAAATTAGAACTAGTATTTACAATTGAAACAATTGAGCTAACTGCAGAATGTTGCAAACAATCTACAGGTAGCTCAACTGATCCATATCAATACCAGTCGGAAGCGTCCCCAAGACGCTGGCTGCATTGAAAATCATCAAAATCCTCCAAAATAGATTTTTTTTAAATTCAACTTTATGAATTCAGTACAGGTTACACGTTCAAATTCAGAATCTGAACGTTCAAAGACTCACTTTTCTATAACGAAAAAACTTAAACTAAAAAAACTTCACTTTTTTAAATGCAGATCTTATTTTATTCAAAATCGAGCACGTAAAATTAGATAATTTTCGAAAACTCTCACGGTTTCCGACTTCTCCTCAGTGGCCCTAAAAAAACTCACCTATATATCCCGTTGTAAATGACTTTAGTGTAGAACTTAACTATGATAGTTTTAAAAGAAAATATGGGTTTTACCGAAACCTACATTGTCTTTAGTACGAATAAGTAAGTGAAACTTGCTGTAGGATTACAAAATAACTACCTATCTTTAAAGTACGATAACACAATTATAATTAAGCTGAAAAACTTTCGTCAAGTCTACGAGTATGTTCTAAATTTAAATAAACCGTAAGTATCTTTTGACGTTTTCAGAAAATTATTACCAAGTCTACTAACTACTAGATAGAGTCACTATAATATTGCACGAGTCGACATCTAGTAGTGGAGGGTGGTATTATTTCATTCGGTCTTGCGGGCCAAGGCTTGCGCCATCTAGTGAACTTAAAACCATAGCTGGTTCACCCGCAGAAATCTCGCCCGAAGCGAGTCACATTTCTTACTATGGGATGAGGCATCTGTACTAGTATAGTATTATAATGGTGTCGATGTCAATTAAAGGAAAGCTATTCTATGTTTGAAAAATTAGGTTGACAGATCTAAAACAACTCAACTTAGTTAAAATCCTATTCTTTGCATTGCATTTTAGCTATGATTAGAAACATCTACCTAATTTTAGCAGGCATTTAATTTGGCCGTGATTAAAATTTATTATAGTGAAAAACGGGCAGAATCTTATGAAGAAATATGGATTTTGTGGTATTTTTAGGGTCTGTATAGAGAATACCATAATTTGAGGTCAACCTAACTTGGAAAATTTAGAAATCGTAAAATTTAAATTAGGAATCCTAAAACAACAGAATCGACATCAATATCTGTGGTAAAAATAAGAACTTCGTCGTCAGGTGGGGGAAGTTGTTGGTTGTAGGCTTTGCTAAGAGATGGCGGTACAGTCGCTTTTCTGAAAAATAAGGAACGGAAAGTGATCTTCAATTATAATGAGTAAACTTCATTAATTTAGGAAGCTACGTGTATTGTATAAAATATTATAACAATCATAAACCTACCGAAATTTCAGTGAACGATGGACACAATATGGTGAAAAAAAAAAGATATTATCACATCACACTAATATTATCACACTATTATAAAACATCCATCCATCCAAACTTTCGCATTTATAATGCGAAAGTTTGGATGGATGGATGTTTGTTACCTCTTCACGTCAAAACTACTGAACGGATCGGGCTGAAATTTTGCATACAAGTAATTCTAATCCTGGAATTAAACATAGGCTACTTCTTATCCCATAAATTAGTTCCCATGACAGCCCAGACTTACCAGTATGCAAAATTTCAGCCTGATCCGTTCAGTTGTTATGGCGTGAAGAGGTAACAAACATCCATCCATCCAAACTTTCGCATTTATAATATTAGTGTGATGATGTGATGTGATGCGAAAGTTTGGATGTGTAGGGTTTTATCAAATAAAGAGTAGGTATTTCCAATTGATAAGTACTGAGATTTAATTAGCGAAAATATCAAAATGCAAAACAAAACTTTCACAGGTAAATGACATAAGGGACGGAAGTACAGTAGCGCCACCAGAGGGTGGTAGACAAGTTAAAAACCAATTCAGATGCGTTCCATTTCCATCATCCACCCCAGTACGCAATCCCATCTTCAATACACAATACAGATGTTTATTTGGAGTTGTTCCCTTGGTTTATATATCAGAAACATTTTCTTTACCCTTTACATAACAAAATATAAGCTTTAAATTATTAACATGTTCCTATAAAAAATGATATCTTATGTTTGGACCTCGGTAGGTAACAATCATTAGTGGTGAGTTTGATAGCATTTTAGTTATGGCTGTAGATGACAAGAGTGTGCTCATGCTGCCCGCCAAGCTCTCTCTCCAGTTGCTGCAGCCACAGTGCCTCCTGCGCCGCCGCCGCCATGGCCATGTATTCAGCCTCTGCTGTGGAGAGGGCCACGGTTTTGCTGTTTGCGTGAGCCCCATGATATTGCGCCACCCTGCAAAATAATGATGTATCCCGTGCATGATTTATGGTCACGAGTGTCACTCGCCCAGTCTGCATCACCGTAGCCTGTGATTTTTTATCTTCTTCTCGACTTCTCGAAGTTTATAATTTGTGTTGTTTTGTTTAAAAGAGTAATGAGATACCTACAGGGCACTAATGCCCTGTAGGTATCTCATTACTCTTTTTACGGCAGGCCAATGCTCAGATTTAGGTTCTTTATTATATCTACTGAGTGCATTCACAGCTTATGTGATGTCTGGTCTCGTTCCTTGAGCTACATACAGTAAACAGCCTATGGCATGCTGATGGGCAATCTTATGGAACTTTCTGCTTCACCAAGATCTTTCATATTTAATTTTACACATAGATCTTTCTTTAGTTCTTCGGTGATTGCTGGTTTAGAGCTGAATATTATTGTCATCAACCCAAACTGCAATATAAATTCCTTTATTAATATTATAAAAAATACAGGGATCAGTCTTTTATTGCTCGATTTCCATTTCCTTCAAGACTTTGCTTTACTTCATATTCCACAATCTGCTCGCTTGTTTGAACCCATAGAGAGACTTGAGTAAATGACATACCTGGTCACCTTCATTATACATCTCTGGCTGTTGCATGTTTAAGCCAGTATCTATATTTCCTTGTAAAAAGGCTCCATTTGTTCTATGTGGAGATTGTTCTGTGCTGCCATAGTAAATAAATAGCATATGGAGTTATAATACCACTGGAGAAACGACTTCTTAGTAATCTATACCTCTCTTTTATGCGTAACTTTTTACAACAAGTCTTGCTTTAGATCAGATAATATTTCCCTGTTGGTCACTTTTAGTTTTAAATACCCATTTGCTTGGCAATACCTTTTTGTTAATGGGTAGGTCAACAAGCTGCCAAGTTTTATTCTCCATCAAGGAGTTATATACCTCATTCATGGCTTTTTTCCACTCACTGGCATGTGAAGATGACAGGGCTTCCTGCACACTTTGTGGATCTGAAATGAGTCGTATAAAATCAAAGTCGGCAATCTGTCAAATTTGACAAAAATGACTTTTTGGTATGGCCGTTTAGAGAATTTAAAATAAAGTTTAAAAAAAATCTTAATCTATATCAAATGCGGCAATATGCCGTTCAAAATCGACTTCAAAGTTCAACATTAGTTTTAAAAGCGGCAATCTTTGGTAGTTTTAAATCAAACCCGGCGTTCTGGCTCCGTCAACCAATCACAGGCGTCCAAGCGGTCGCGTGGTCTGATGGCGTCGGTTGAAGTTTCCTACAAGTGCGTCTCTGTGTTTTTAGTGATTATAAATTGTTTTTGCGGTGCAACTAAAGAGTTTTATTAATAATTGGAACAATGGATTGTCATCCTACCCCTGTTACTAACAGGTTTGCGCGGAAACGGCAAAAGGATCCAGAAAAATGGAAACGAACTTTGCAAAAGAGACTAAAGTAAGTTTTAGTACAGGGTTGTCACCTATGCCCGGCCTATGGCTTTTATGCAGTGTAAAAGGTTTATACTAAAAAGGTCAAAGACATCTGGAAACGTTCTTGTCAGAGGTGAAACCTTCTACAAAAGTGATTTGGCCAAAAGCGTTAACGTATGCCAACGCCAAAAAGTTATAGACATGATTAGTCCGCAAGCCATGCCTAATATTGTTGCGGTGAATAAACATAAGTTAACAGACGTGAACAAACTATTGTGTAAGCATTTCGGGACGAGCTGGAAAGATATCCCTACCCTAAATTTTTACAAAGACGTACTTTACGCACAGGAACCGAACAACTGAATGTTTCACAAGAAGAAGAAAACTATTGCGAAGGAGGGACAGGAGATGATTGTGACTTACGTATATAAATTTAAGCATTAAATTTTAATATAATTTTTAATTAATAAACCTAAAAGATATTTTTTCTTAAAAGATATTTTTCTTACCCTGTGTGACACCCCTGAATAATTTTTAATTTGGTTAAATTCAAACACGGCATTCTGTCAATGGGTTGGGAACAAACATGGCAATATCCATATTGTTTGGTAACAAATACGGCATTCTTTGATTTTCAGAATCAAAATCGGCATTCTGCAAAATTATTATTTAAATTCCGACTATATTATCTTATAAAGACCACATCCTGTGTTATTATTTATTTACTAGAGCTATTATCCAACTATTTTAAATGCGATTGTAAAATTATTTACAAAACAGACTTAATAAAACGTTTTTATTGAATTACCAAAATTCAACCGAAGTACTGATTGCCGCTTTTGATTTTATAAGACTCAAATATTTGTGTACAGACAAAGTAATCCCATTTTGTCTTCATGAATTCCTCTACATGGCCTTAGTGTTACATTACTTATGTCTTGGTTACGCTGTTGTAATGATCTCGGAGGCCAGTAACTGTCATCAGGGTCGGCTTCATAGTCACTGGAATCTACACCTTCGTTTCCTTTCAAATTAGGCTCAATAACTGATCCGCTTCACTGAGTAATGATGACTGATACTTTCAGTTGCTGACTTTGTTCTGAGCGAGCATGACCTTCCAACTCGACTGACGCATTTTCAATAGGATCTAATGTAATTGAGCATTCATTTACTCTGACTCATGTTTTCAAAGAAAATTACATCCCTGCTCTTTGTGACCTGATAAGTTAGTGGGTTCATTATGCGATATCCTTTCGTGTTTTCACAGTAACCCACGAATATCCTCTCTGTTGATTTCTTGTCCCATTTTTGCCACTTTTCCTTTGGGACATGGAAAATCACTTTTGAACCAATTAGTCTAACATGATTCAATCTGGGTTCTTTTCCTGCCCACATTATATATGGTGTAGTTTCTCCTAGTGCTTTGGTTGGTGATCTATTAACAATAAATGCAGCTGTGGCTACAGCTTCAGCCCAAATAGGTTTTTTTAAATTTGTATAAAACATCATGCACCTTGCCTTTTCTACTAAAGTGCGATTCATGCGCTCTGCAAGGCCATTTTGCTGCAGGGTATATAGGGTGGAGCTTTGGTGTCCAATACTCCTTACCATTATCGGTTCTTATGATTTTAATTGTATGATCTAATTGATTCTCTACTTTCTTCTTATAGTCCTTGAAAACTTCTAATATGTTTTGTTTGTCCTTTAGGAAATAGATATGAACCATTCTAGTGTGATCATCAATGAAAGAAATAAAATATTTCATACCTCCATAAGATATACATTCCATCGGCCTGCATATTTCGGAGTGTATCATTTCCAATGGCTTTGCTGCTCTAGATCCCTCATGCTTGAAAGGCAACCTCGCTTGTTTTCCCTCACAACAAGTGGAACATTGTACATATCGTCGCCGTAGAGCGAAAAGTCACTAACTCGCTATTTGGGCCAAATCGAGTTAGATGTGCCATCAAAATCCCCGATTTTTTCTGCATTTTTCAGTCTGACAACCGTATCCCTAGCTATCACGGTTTTCATTTTAGGTTTTGCAAAAAATTCACTAACTCTACATTTGGCTTACAGCATTTTAGTCGAAAACCAACTAAGTAGGCTTAGATACTTTTTTCCTACTTGAAAGAATTGCAAAATATAAACCTAAGTCGGGTTGGTTACTTTCTTTTCTAAAATAATAACTTGTTGCTAGGACCCAGTCTAGTCGAGAAATAACTAAATATACTTGATTAGTTATGTGGTAGCAGGTTTGATACACAACATGAAAGCGAAAACTAACCAAGTCGACTTAGTGTCTTCTAGATCGCTATTTGCGATAATTGTACTTCATAATTTTAAAACAAGAAATCATTTAACATGTTAAGTTAGTTTTCGCCCCAACATTTTGACTACAAAGTTTGGTTTTGAATGATAGCTAAAGTGTTTTGTTGATTTATTAAAGCCAAACTTTCGTACGTCTGTGTTAGGATAGACAATTAAACGTGCAATTTAGTTACTTTTACGCTCTTGATTTTGCTTACTCGGTGGCTAGTGACTTATATAAGGCCCTAGCCACCTGTCCAAAACGTCTTCGCTGGTTCATCAACATCGTTAGTCTACTGCTGGACATAGGCCTTCCCTTAATGAGCGCCATAGCACCGTGTCTTCAGTTTGCCGCGTCCGACATCTGACTGCAGTCTTTGGCAGGCCGTCTCCACCTGGGTGTAGGGCGTCCTACACTATGTTTGCCGAGTCCCGGTCTCCTCTCAAGAACACGGTTGTTGGTTTTTGCGAGACATGGCCGGCACGCTACCACTTTAGCATGCTTATTCTAAGAGCTATGTCGATAACTTTGATTCTCTGTCGGATGTATTCGTTACGAGTCCTATCCCTTAGAACAGCTCCGAGCATTACTCTTTTCATAGCTCGTTGAGCGACTTTGAACTGGTGGATCAGCCCTAAGGTGAGTGTCCACGTCTCAGCTCCGTAGGTCATGACGGGTAAGACGCACTGATTGAAAACATTCGTTTTCAAGCATTGCAGTATGGAGGAATCTTTTTCTCTTTATTTATTTTAAAGGAGTTTTGTCAACTTTATCATGTCACTCCCGTAAAGAATGGATGACTCGGCGAGGACTCAGCGTAGTTCGCTGTGTGGTGCCGGCTTAGAATTTGCACCACCCCAACTCTTCCCGCGGGTGTCGTAAGAGGCGACTAAGGGATATCCACCGGGGGCGGGCAGCAGCGCCCCTGCAGAACAATTCTTCCACCGAACTGCGATCCCCAACCCGCATGCCCAGAATGGGGATTATGGACATAACCCTCCATGTGATAAAAACCAATAAGGCGCTTATCAGGGGGAGGCCTGCGTCCAGTAGTGGACCACTACAGGCTGTTGTTGCCTTCTCAAGTAGTCCAGCAGTTTAAATAATATAAAGGAATGTTTCATTTCAGTAAAACTTGAATATTTCGGGTAACTGCCCTCCGTCCAGGTAATGTTCGTTTGTACCACACTGAAATGTATTTCAGAGGCCAAGAAAAAAAAAACCCGTTGATATGCTTTCGTCGTCTGAACTGGACCATTCCCCGTTATCTTCATTCATTGTACGAGTACTCTCTACTTTACAGCTACACACAAAGATGTTGCAGAAAAGCTGCTGGTGCCCGATGCCACTATAAGGCCGTATTGTGAAAGCTTACTCAGTCATCGGTCTATGTTTGAGAAGCGATTATGCCATGGAAAAGCGATAATCATGATCAAGAAATACAACATTCACAATGTTAAGACTCACTGGACCAGAATGCTATCATTAATCATTTTAATAGGATTTCAATATTTAAAATCTTAACAATACGTCGAAAACATTAATTTACTTATAACTTGTTGTGAATGCGTTTTTTTTTGTATTTTTCAAGGAAGTATGACAACTGCATTTGATTATTTATCATTTTCTTATTGATTACCTGATTCGAGAAATAGAAATTATATAAAATTAAGCAGATAAGAGCGTTAGAAAAATTACTTAAACACTAAATAAACTTATCCAAACACGGGTGAAAAGTCAGTTGGTGACTTTTAACAAATCATTGTCTCACAAAGTTAGTACAAGATTTGAGGGCGAAAAGTAACTAAGTCAGTTTTTTTTCATTTTCCCTGAAATTATCAGTCATTCATTGACTGTAGTGAATTGACCTTAAGAGCTTTTATATTTCCTAACATATGAGACCATAAAATTAGAAATATCCCATACCGAAAAAAAGTTATGATTTTATTTTGTTTTTCAAAACTTTAAACCTTCATAACTCAAAACACCAAATGACCTACTTAGTGACTTTTCGCTCTACGGCGACGATATATTTTTCTGTGAACTCGCCGATACCATAACCCCCCTCAGCACAATCGGGCAATTTCTTTAAAGCTGAAATATTCAAATAGGCCATCCGTAGATGGCATAAATTAATATCACCCGGATCAACTTCACTAGACACCAAGTGGGCACTTTCATTTGTAAATGTGTAATTAACACATATCATTTATTTATTAAAATGGCTGAGCACAATAATATTCCATCTGCATTTTTTATGTTACAACCTTTCTCATTAAATGATACCTTATATCCATTCTTTGTAATAGTGCTCACTGACAATAGATTTGCTGCTAATCCAGGTACATAGAGAACCTTTCTTACTTGAATTTTTTCCTTTTTGATATCTCCAACAGATTCCACAGTCAATGGCTCTCTGTTGGCCACTGTGATAGTTTTTATAGATGCTTCTCTACTAATATTGTACTTACATCAAATCTTTGTTGCTGACCATATGCGCCGAGCATCCACTGTCAATATACCAATTGTCATTATTTTTATCTGGAAAAGCTGAAAAGACTGAAAAAGCTGCAGCAAAACTTTCTTACTGATTCTTTTCTCTCTGTTGTCTTTGGTTGTTTGCAAAACTTCGCGATGTGTCTATAACCGTTGCAGTTATAACATCTTGGACCCTTATTCTTATCGGATAGCTTTGGCTTGTGTTGATGATTCTTATTCTTTTTAAAATTGGAATAGAACGCTTTGCTTGAATCCTCAGTTTTCACTTCTTGGAGCAATTTAGTTTTTATAAAGTCTGCACTGAAGTTTGCACCAGAGTTTTCTAAACCCATTATCATTGGTTTGTACTCATCGGATAAACCTGCCAACATTAATATGCCAAGCCACTCATCGTTCACTTCGAAGCCAATGTTTCTTAGCTTATGAGCTGCACTCATAATCCTGCTGAAAAAGTCTTCTATACTGTCACTTGATTCAAGTGAAGTATTGATCAATTCCTTCAACGGGTTTGTTGAAGGACTCTTCTGGCTAGCCCATTGTCATCAAAGGCTGTAAACCTGCTTGGCAGTTTTACACTCCTGAACATGGACATGGTTTTGAGTGCATAGCAGGCCAGCAGAATGAGTTTGGATTTGGCCTTCACATCACATCCTTCGCCCGCCGAGTCGACGGTTTTTTCTGCACAGTAATTTATGCAGTCCCATAAAATCCTCGTGCTGCAGGCAGTTATGTGATGATGTGAATTAGGATTGTGTCGTTCATGCATGAACGAACGGCTCATATGATCCGGATCACGGGCCGCTCGTGATTGTTCCGAACAGTCTCGACGAAAAGACCCGTTCATTTCTACGTTCGGTTCATTGTGAACGACTGAGACGCGTGCCGCGACATAACGCAAAGATCCGCTGCGTCTTGCTCTCGCGAGGCCGTAAGTGGTGCGTGCGAGTAGGATAGGACACATTCTGTGGCTTGTATCATCTACTCACAGCCTGATTAAAAGTAGATACCATATGGTAACGTAATAGAGTCTGTTGTCGCAGTATGGTACTTAGGTATTCATTCCTTTATTCCTTACCAAACATTACGTAGGTATAACACGCAGAAGTTAACTAGGCACCTCGTGCCTAGAAGTTTACTTGGCACCAGGTGCCAAGTTGATTTCTGCGTGTTGTACACAACTGTTTTCTTCCTATATTAGTAAAAATATTACTACTGATACTTGATACTTTTGTTCCAATTTACTTGAAACTTTAAAGACCTTCCTTACAAATAAATGTTTTAACTATTTACCAAAATACCTATTTACATTCCATACGAAAACCAGTTAGCAACCAAATCGATTTTATACTGACAGACGAATAATACTTAATCATAATCGATTTACCCGATAGCCCGAGAGAGGAGGCTATTATTTTTCGAGTAGGTAGGTACATGTAAGTACTTGGGCATCTAAGTAGGTATGTAGGTAGGTACCTACTGTACGTACCTACTACCTAGGTAGGTTAGGTAAGTAGGTACCTCTATGTAAATTATTTACCAACAAGGAAACCCGCTTGCACAAGTTCATAAAAATATCAAGCATAGGTAGGTAGATATTAAATCAAAGTGAAATGAAAGCTGATTGAAATGGTTTAGCAATAGTCGGATAAGCTTTGTAAAGTTTTGGTAAGTACCTACCTAGGTAGCTAGGTAGTCCTTAGGTATTATTTCTAAAGTAGCTTTCCTCAAAGTCGTCGCATCAATCAATCCATTTTTTAGTAGCCTTGGGATCCTTTAGGAAGATAAAATTTATAAGAAAAGCATCAGACGAACGAAGGTGTTATTGTAGGTACCTAGGTAGGTAACTAGGTATTAGCATTCGACACAGACAAACCTCACCTCAAATTAATAGCTACTACCTATTCAATTGCCTAAATTAAATTATCATTCAATTCAATAGGTAGTAGCCGTGGTAGTGGGTAGGTACCCAGGTACCTAATTGAGTAGGTACCTACCTAAGGAGTTATATATTTTTCTGTCGGACAACATTACCTACTTGCTTGAGTTTTTTTATAGCTCAGTATCTAGTACCTACCTACCTAGTAGGTATCTCGCAATTTGACCATTTTAGACGCACCTACCTAGGTATAATAAAACGACGGTTGTTGGAGGCACGCAAGATAGGTAGATAAGTATTTACACATCTTTCTACCTCCTGTGAGGAAGATATACTAACGAAGATATAGGTACCTACCTACTAGAAGAATCTAACTTGAGACGTTATAAGTAGGTAAGTACCTATCTCAATTCAGGTCAATAAATATCTACCTACCCAGCAGCGAGTTTTTACTCTATGTACCTACCATAATTTAATGATAATTGGATCATGAATGATATACCTAGACCGAGAATTCGAAAAGATCCACCACAGAACCAAATCCAACCACAAATCCAACCAAGTCAGTAACGAAACGACGCGCGACGCGACGACACGCAACGAAACGAACCGATATCGCACAGGCTCAGATCAGTCAGTCACAAAATCGAAAAGATCCGCCGGCAAAAACAATCATTCAAATGAACGGATCATATGAACCGGATCATTTTCTTAACGGGTCGTGACTGATATGGATCTTTGTGAATGAACGAACGACACACGCCTAAGTGAATGTGAATTGTGAAGTGAACTGTCAACAGCAACGTCAGCAACACTAGTCATTGTCAAATCAAAAGCGAGCATCTTTGCGTTTGACGAGAAAGGTTACCACAGATAAGATTATACATTCACTAAAATCGTTCACGTCACGGAAATAGAAGTTAGGGTGGAAGGAACCAACGTCACTGATTTGGAAATAAACCTTGACTTCTACAGATAAGATTTATTTTACTTTAGCATCAGAACGTATTTACGGTCTATAGTAACCAAACATTCGATTGACAAGTTAATTTCGCTACTTGACCATAGATGGCGGTATTTTCAGTGGTCGCAATTATAAACTTAATTTCCTCAGACTTAAGATTGACATTCGCGTGATAGGTCGACCATCGACTGCTACTCGATTAGAGCTGCACCAGGTAGCACATTGAAGTACATTATCGATATCGATAGATACCCGATTTTTTGTTCAATTCGCAAAAAATTAAACTTGTTGGTAGTTTATTTACTTACTTGGCACACAAAGAGCTGTATATTTTAAACCATTTATAATTAGACACAGACAGGCAGGTAAAAATAAAGTTAATGTTGTTTAAGCCCCTGAAATAAAACGTATTTATCAGGAAACTGGTGTTTGGAAAGTTTTATGTTTAATTTTAGTAAATGGTGTATGTGAACATTTATATATTTAAACTTAACGATTTTCAGTGATACAAGCGCTGTATGTTTCGTAATCGTATATTATTATCTATATCCTTTATTTGATATTTTATATCTACTTCCAAAAAGTGTTCAGAACATATCGTGCTTGATTTGGTTGGCATCCAATTAACTCTACCCGTTGCATCTATCAATTTCTCTTTGACGTTTGTATCTTTGGGAAACCTACAAATATTTAAGATAAAGGTTAGAGGACCTAATAATGTCGTAGATAGTGACTTGTAATGTAAATACTAAATAAATAATTAAGTTACACAATAGAATATCACTTAATTTAACAATAACATTAAAATTTGAAATTAAAATTGAATTTCATGTATCGATATCAATCGATAAAATCAACATCCGACTTGACTACATCACTAATTGAGTAGCGAAGAATAGAATCAATTCAAAATCAACTTTATCTTAATTGCATAAGGTTGATTTTGACTAACCCTTCTCTTAAATTATTGACAAATTGAAATAAAATAAGATTTTAGCGCCCCGCGGCTTCGCCCCCGTGGTAATTTATGTTTCCAACTTTCTTATTTTTTTCTTTCATAAGAACCTTCTCCTGACAATAACAAACACAACAAAGAAAGAATTAGCGAAATCGGTCCAGGCGTTGTTGAGTTATGCGCTTACCAACACATTTTGCGATTCATTTTTATATTATGGACAATAAAAACCGTTCTCCCCATATTATTTTAGAATAAATAGATCAACTACACTAGCGACCTATAAGTAACTTCGTGCAAAACATTTATGATATAATTAACGAGAAGAAATACGGAATCGGGCTATTTCTTGACATGACAAAAGCATACGACAAAGTAAATCACAAAATACCTACTTCTTCAAATGTTGTACGGTGTTGGACTGTTGGTATTAGAGGAGTTGCACATAAATTAAGTGGTTTAAATCATACCTACATGATAGGAAACAGTTTGTACAGCTAGACCACTACAACATTGACACCCGCGAAACAACTAAGGTAATATCCGATATCCTGATATGATAACAAACGCATCTATACCACAAGGAAGTGTACTCGGATGTACCTACTCTTTTTGATTTATATAAATGACTTGCCAAAATGTATTCCTACGACATGCACACTCTTCGCTGACGACGTGTCGCTACTTTTCAGCAGCACACTGCACATTGACATTTAGGTAGGTACTTATATTAAAGAATCATTCAACATACCTATGCGAACAATGGCTCAGAGAACATAACTTAGAAATAAACTACAGTAAAACTAAAATAGTCCAATTTAGAACATGCCAAAAAAATACCATTAAAGTACACTTAAATACACTTACCTAGGTACTAACATTGGCGGATACAGGGGGGGGGTTTTCTGTAGAGGGGGATTGGTGCTGGTGAGTGCTAGAATACCTTCCAAACTGTGCTAACTGCCTACTATGCCCATGTCTATTCAGCTTTTAACTACGGAATTATACTATGGAGATGGAGTGACAGCACGGACTTTGAGCAACTTTTTATAACGCAAAAAAAATTAATACGCATTCTTGTAAATAATCCTCCGCGAGAAAGCTGCAAGCCACACTTTATAAAAGATACTTAGCTTGCCCTGCATCTATACTTAATATTACAAGTGGCAATGTTTGTTAGGAAAAATAAAAAATATTTCAAAACAAAACAAGAACTAGACAATAGATATAACAGAAGAACTAACAATAAAATAACACTCCCCGAAACAACCCTAACAACGGTTAGTAAAAGCCCCAAATTTAGATTTATAAAAATATTCAACCAACTACCTGAAAACCTAAAGTGCGAACCAAAAGATAATATTTTTATGAAAAACCTGAAAACTATTTTATTAGAAAAATGCTACTATTCAATTAACGAATTCTTCTCCGATGATGATAGTTTAAAACAAATAACCAAAAGTGTACTAGCTGACCTACTATCACCGATAGAATAAGTTAGTACCTACTACCTAAGTAATTATGTACCTAAGAACATTAGCAAGGTAATATTATCCTATAAGTAATCCGACTTCATACAAACGGGCGAAACGCGAGCTATACCTACGCGCCTCGATCTCGGCATGCGCTCAGCATGCAGACAGTCGCGGCTGTGCCGCAGTGACGAACGGATGGTGTGATGTTTTTTTAACAATAACCGCGCGATTTTTTCTCTAAAAATAAGTTCAGGTACATATTTAATAAAGTAGCTG
The DNA here is from genome assembly GCA_963564075.1 of Eupithecia subfuscata. NCBI lineage: Eukaryota > Metazoa > Arthropoda > Insecta > Lepidoptera > Geometridae > Eupithecia > Eupithecia subfuscata. The sequence goes on along the minus strand of OY751096.1, from coordinate 6,831,636 downwards.
CAGGTATCTATAACCAAGTAAAAGATATTCCTTTTTCTCCAAAAAAATCTCCTAAAATTTAATAATAAAGCATTTTGTAGGTACGTCTCAGTCGAGGCGCAAATATTTTTCGGTCGCAAATTTATAAGACCGATTCGTTATTCAAACATAAACAGGTTTTTTAATTAAATCTACCAATCAAAAAACAACACGCATTTTTATTGAACACTTCCCATTCTATTCACAAAGTATTTTATTTGTTTATATAAAAAAAGTACCTTCCTATATTTACATACACAAAACTAAATGGAAACACAAAGTAGGCAAATGTAATTAAAATGGTGGAGGCGGGCAGCCCTATCGCATGTTTACCTACCGCGCGGCTGTAGGCATTTATTTCAAAGATACGGCCGAGTCGAAATACTGTTGGATAATATTACCGTGACATTAGTTCATTAGTTGTGATTAGGTGATTACACAACATACCTAGACCTATTTTATTAAAAATTATTTGACGTTGTAAATACCTATGCCATTAACAATTCGGTTTAAAGAATTTATTCTCATTAAAAAACTTACACAGTTTACTTACAATGAGATTACTTAAGATTACTTATTTCTAGTTTCTTTATGGCTAGCGCCCAAGCCATATTAGTACTATATTAAGATTTATTATCGCTACGGTGACATGCAAATAATCTTTATTTATATAATTAAATAGGTATAGTATGCGAGCGTAAGTTATAGAGGGTAGGAGACTTATTTCTATTTGTTGTTGGTTGTGTCGTGACGTAGGTACGTAGCTCGGCGCACTGTATTGTTCTACCTACCACCGGCGCGGCGCGGCGGCGCGGGGCGGGGCGCGGCGGTGTGTGAGTATAGCGAGGATTGTGCTTTCTGTGTTAGTGTGCTTGTTATAGACCGGGAGACATCTGCATTTATATTATTGTATGTGTTTGTTATAGTTTTGTAATGTTCATGTTACAGTGTAGTATTCTTACTATTTTTCCATGCTATTTTCTTACTTTAAAATTAATAGATACCTAGGTACATAAATAATACTGTAACATTTGGTACCCATCGAAAATAAATATTATAGAACTAGGAGTACGTAGGTAGGTACATAGTCTTAGGCGCAACGCACACAGAAGGCGGCGAGGCGAGGGTAAGGCGCAGACACGCCGCTCCTCGCCCCCCGCCACGTCGCCCGCAGATGGGATACCGGTAAGGCGGCGTGGCGGGGGGCGAGGAGCGGCGTGTCTGCGCCTTACCCTCGCCTCGCCGCCTTCTGTGTGCGTTGCGCCTTAGTGTTTTAATTATTAAGTGGTTTTTATTTTATTCTTGTTTTATTTTCTCTTTTTTTATCTTGAGTCTAGAATATGTTGTTTTACTTTATTTTTGTAGGCGTTTAAGCTTGTAGGTACATTCTTTTATTTCGTTGGGTAATCCGTTGTACATTATAACACTCTGACACAGAATGTTCCTGGAACCAAACCTTTTGGTCCGCGGTGGTCGCACATAGAGCTTATTTTTACACCTTAGGTTGTATTTATATTTTCTAATTGTCAGTTTTATATTTGCTTGTATAGTTTTATTTGGGATCTTTTTTATCAAAATGCATGTATTATACTTAAAAATCTCTGCAACGTCTAACAATTTTGTTTTTTTATAAATTAATTCAGTTTGTTCTAAATATTTGTATTCAGTATTCAGTACTTTATTGCGAAAACAAAAATATTACATATAGTAAGTATTCATGTACCCTGTCAGGTAGGGTATGGCAATATATCTTAATCTAGGACTTAATAAGGACTAAATTAAGTATTTTGTTAAATTTAAGTATTTTGTTAAATAATGGCCACCAGGATCTAGGTTGTTAGTAAATAGCTGACAGTTTTTTTTTATCTATTTCAGATCCAGGACTGCGGCCTGGTGATCGAGGAGCAGCCCGCTAAGATCTCGGAGGCATTTCGTCTCTTCTTGCAGGGAGAGGGCTATGGTAAGTAGCCGGAGCCTGCTCCTTGCCTTCCACACTTCACCTCAGTGCAGCCAGCCGGCAAGAGCTTGTCTCACGGGTCTGCCCTACCCCTACCCACCTACCAGTGCTACCAGTCGAGTCATATGGTTGACTCGCACCGCATTCGGCAACACACGCCTTTGCAAACTTTCGTTTGATCTCTACCACTCCTCCATCACCGCTTTCCATCAGGCTAAATAATAGATAAGGTCCCCCAGAAAAGAAGTTTTCCACAAATCGTAGACCAGTTTCTAGAACCCAATATGGGTTCAACAATAAATTATGATATAAGTAATGGAGCTTTGGTTAAAATGTAGAGTTTTAGTAATAACTCTCCAATAATTGCTACAAAAGTAGCTCTAAACCGAAATTTTGTTAAAACATGGGTTTTTAAAAAATATTTTACCGTTTAAGCGACTTTTGCGCTATTCCTTGTAGAATACAGAAAATATTAAAATATGCAAAAATATTTGGATAAGTATATCGCGAATCTGTGTGAGATTCCGTGTCGATGACGCGGTACTCGGTAGCGGAGAATAGCACTGCAGGCTTACTCGGGAAAAGATAATCGTAATTTCGTTTTCGTTGTCGTGCAAAACCAACTCGTATGCCTCCAACCACAGCCGCGATTTTGAAGCGCGTCTTTGTCGCGCGATTTGTTGCCATTTTGTAGCGCGATTCCGCTGCGTTTTTGTAAGCGCGATTTCTTGACGCCCGCCGCGCGCCAAATGCGAAATTGCAGCTGTGTGTAAGATCGTAATCGTATGCGTCGAGATACAAAATGCTGCTAACAAAAATCGCAACAAATCGCGCGACACAAGACGCGCTTCAAAATCGCGGCTGTGGAGTGGAGGCTTTATGTCGCTTTCATAAGATTAGCGTTGGCACGAAAACGAATCAGAAACGTCGATTTCGTTTTTATGAGTACAGGCCCTGAACGCTTGAATTTAAATGAAAACAGATACTTAGCCTAAACTAGAGGCACACTTACCGCACCTAAGCGCTACGCGACCGACGACGACGCCATCCTTCCTCAGCCTCACATTCCCTCGCGGACGCGTGCCTCCGCCCCGCGCCCGCGGCTCGCCTCCTCGCGAGTTATTTGCCTCATTCATTATTAAGCTAGGAACAGACCGAGGCCTCGGTCTGTTCCTAGCTTAGGTAAACCTTTTGAAAGTTACTCTCCATTTTTTGAATGGCGTTGAACTTCTGACTGCACGTCATGTTAATAATTGTTGTAATGTAATGAGGCAATTAATTCGCTGCTTTTTATAAGTAAAAACTTAAGGTTTCTGTTATTTTAGTAGATACTATATAGATATATAGATAGATAGTAAGCCCTAACACTCAGAGTACCTAATTTCTAAGAAAGGTGCTAGCTAGAGTCCGAAAGAAGTCCCAAAGTTTTTCGACTCCGATGTCACTTGACTTCGTGGTGTAGTTGGTTAGCTTAGCGGCAGCGCATTCCCGTACTGAGATAAGGATGCGGTTTCAAGTCCATATGATGGATATTATTTGATTACCTACTCAAAACTTACCTTACTTCCAAAAAACTGGTTTTCAAAAAACTATCTGAGCGTCTGGTCGAAGCGACGCGTGACCCGAGAGCTGGTGAATATCTGGCACAGCGTATCAGCATTGCCATAGAGCGTGGCAAGGCAATGCAGCCAGCGTAGCGGGGACGCGACGACTGGTGTTGATATGGATCAGTTGAGCTACCTGTAGACTGTTTGCAACAGTCAGCAGTTAGCTCAATTTTTTCAATTGTAAATACTAGTATAATTTTCTTTGTGAATAAAGATGTTTTACCTTACTAGCAATTGGCTATCAAATAGTTTTAAAAATATCTGTGCATAACTACCATGTTGGACGAAACCACATGTACAAACAAATACTCCTGATATTTAACTAAGAACTACGTACAATTATATTTGCTACACCGTTCTATCCACGCGGCTATTGGCTGGCTCTTATTGACAGATCGTAGGTACAAACAAATACTCTCATATTTAACTTAGAACTAAGTAGGTACATAGGTACATATTACCTACACCTACTCTGTCCACGCGGCTATTTTCTTATTGACAGATCGTGCGATTGTCAACTAGTCATGTCCCGATGCATAGCCTATTCAATTTATTATGACAATAGATTTTTTCATTTTCTTCAACATTTTGTATTATTTTACAGGCATAGTGGCGCATAGAGCAAGTACCTTGCTCTATGTAGTGGCGTCTAAATGACTAGGTATTTTTAACCACTTTTAAAAAATGAGGAGGTTGCTTCTCAATTCGGCTGTATGTTTTTATTTATGTACCTATGTAGGTATGTTAGGTACTTGATATCTCCGCCTTTATTTAACAGATTTTGCTGATTCTTCAACTATTGTAAAGAATGATCTCGAGGTGGTCCCATAAAATGTATTCCCGAGGAATTAGTATTTAATTTTCCCGTAAAGCTTAAAAACAACATACATACTTAATACTTTTGAGAAATCAAGACTAGGTATCTACAACAATTTTTGTGATATCTTCGCCAATTCTTAATAGAATTCGATGATTCTTTCGTTGGTGTTTAAAAGTTGATTTTAGTTGGTCCCGTAAAAGTTTTCTCTCGAGGAATTGATGATGTGCGCCGTAAATCGTATTTAAAACATCATCACAACACAATAGATGTATAGATAATTTTACAATCACTGGTAATTAATGGTTTCCATGGCAACGGGCATAAACAAGAGGTCTACTTAGAAAAACAAATTACAGACGGATGGCGAATCGCAGGATCACATAAAACGAAGGATGACCGATAGATACGTTCTTTCGATGGCCCTTCTATGAAAATGATTTTGACTTTTATTCCTAAAGATCCGAAACCAAAAGTGTCATTTAGTGAACGCTTAAATTTCCCAGTCAATGATCGCCATTCGAGATCGAGACTACGGGTATAAACGATTTCGGACAATCTCAATTGCAGTTTTTTATTTATTCGCTAAAACTTATGTAACATACACTTGACCTTGTTTTTTCACTGAATAAAGCTTTGAATCAGAATTGCTGAGGTCGAGCAAAGAAGGTCAAGGGTGAGTAATATGGCAATTCTCTTTTACTTAGGTTATGTTGACGCTGACGTAGAGTGTCCGTCGTCGTCGACCGGCTCTATCCCGCTAGAATGTTGTATGTATTTTTAATACCATATTGGAAACCGAAATCGCTAATGGCCAGCCTCCCCGGATGGCCCATTCAGTGGGAATGGAAGATTTGAGCGTAATCGCACAGCTGGCTGGGTTCCGAGGAGTCTATGCCACCATAGGCCACATTCATGCACTCAGCCAGAACTTACAGAAGTCCGAAGAGCAGCAAGAGAATCAGCCCCTGTGTCTGGCTTTTGTGGACTCTGAGAAGGCCTTTGACTCCATCGAGGTCTGGGCTGCTCTGGAATCCTTACAGCAGCGATGCCAAGTAGACTATCGTTATGATGGTGATTTCCTCCTAGCTGAATTTCGACCACGGCAGCCAGCCTCATCGGAGACTACGACCAGATGCGACCAGATGCGCAGGACATATTATAGTGCACAAGTGTGTGCGCAAACACAGGTGCACTCTCTATTTCCTCACTCTCAAAATCCGATGGGATGACAGACCCACACGACCGGGGAGAGGTCAAGCGCAGGACCAACGGCTTAACGTGCTTTCCGAGGCACGGGGTTGTAACACCGCCAACTTCCTGACTCCGGGCGACTACTGTGAATGGTTCTTGCTCCAAAAACCCCAATAACAACTATTGGCCCGACTCGGGATTAGAACCCAGGACCTCATAATTAGCAGTTCAGCAACAAAGTGACCGCTAGACCAACGAGGCAGTCAGGCAGTCGTTATATCGAGGTGCTGAGATGTGTCTACGAAGCCGCCACCATAAGTGTCCAAGTACAGGACCAGCAGCCTAAACCCATCCAACTGCGCAGCGCAGAGGAGTGAGACAGGGGGATGTTATATCCCCGAAACTGTTCACAAGCGCGTTGGAAGATATGTTTAAGATGCTGGACTGGAAAGGTGCATTAACATAAAAGGCAATTACATCTTACACCTGCGATTCGCTGATGACATAGTCCTAATGGCGGAGTCGCTAGAGGAGCTGAACCAGATGCTCGACGGCCTGCGACGCATCGGCCTCGGAATGCATTTGGATACAACCAAAGTCATGTCATGATCAATGGCATCATTGATCCAGGACTGGTACGACGGTACATGGTCACCTTGTTAAAATTGGTACCGAGAACACTTAACTCAGGCAGATTCTGCAGTTAGATAAAACAATTTTGAGAAGGAGGCCAAGAGGAGGATCAGCTAGGCTGGGCAGCGTTTGGGAAACTACGTCGAGTCTTCTCGTCATCCATACCGCAATGCTCGAAACCGAAAGTTTTCAATCAGTGCGTCCTACCCGTCATGACCTACGGAGCTGAGACCTGGACACTCACGGTAGGGCTGGTCCACCAGTTCAAAGTCGCTCAACTATGCGAGCTATGGAGAGAGCTATACCTAATGCTTTGAAAAGCCAAGCGGAATCACTTATGTAAAGGAATAGTTCCTAATGCAGAATAACTCGCAGCTCGACATAGGGCTTAAAACTCGAAATCTATTTATATTGAAATCTACGTACGGTCCGTCGACCTAGCATTTACCATTAGCGCTATCTTTCTAATGGGTTACGAACTACATTGCGAGGTGCTTCGCAACATACCTACCTAGTTCGACCTTTAAGGTTCGTCGACCTAGCATTTATTAAATGTGTGCGACCATTAGCGCTATCTTTCTAATGGGTTACGAACTACATTGCGAGGTGCTCCGCAACATAGTACCTAGTTCGACCTTTAATTTTGGATAGGTACCTAGTGCGGAGAGATAACCCCTGTTTCAACGTAGCGCTTCAACAGCGAACAGAGCTGAAATGAACTAAATCGGAATCTAAAATTTATTTTTTCAGTGGAGACGCATGCATGTGCGCTGTTGTCCCAGCACGGCAACGGCACAAGCTACCTACAAAGATCGTACCTACACTGCTATTCGCACCAAGTCAAGTCCGTATTTCTCTCTAATAAATAATCCACAGATGTAAGAATAATTCAGATGTCGCCTTCGGCACAATAGATAAATATATTATCTACTGTGCCTTCGGTGCTTGCTTATTTGCACGGAGCGCTGTTTGTCGAAAACACTGAAACCTCACCTCCCACTCACCAGCGTAATGGTGCTCGTTCGAAAACATTTCCCGATATTTGGTGTAATTTTGTTCCATAGATCATCATAATCATAATAATATTATTTCGACGATCGATATGGCGCGGCGGGCAAAGGTCCGCCTGCGGCGCAGGAGGTTGCGGGTTCGATTCTCGCCTTGGGACAAATGTTTGTACGATCTTCAAACATTTGTTCCGGGTGTTCTGGTCGTAACTATGTAGAATAAAAAAATATCTATGTATGTATTTTACGTATATCAGTCATCTAGTACCCATAATAACACCAGCTCTGCTTAGCTTGGTTGATTGATAATGATTATTTAAAAAGCTTATTCAGAGTTTTTATTTGAAATAACTATAATTTTTCGTCATAATGTGAAAATCTCTGAAACCTGACACTTTAGGGCATTAAGTTGTAAAACATTTTTATTTAATTAAGTGTCTTCTATCCAAATATAGCTGTTATTGAGCGCCGCCATTTTAAAATTAAATAATCCTAGCGGAGCACATTTGTCACTATCACGTCGCGTCAAATTCAATAACATTCACTCACCGCTCTAGCTACTTTTTGCTAGAACTAAGTGATTTTATTAATATTTAACCACATATTAGATAACTTTTTAGCGGACAAAATTCTAAATTTAACTTGAAAAAATATTTGGCGACTTCTATCGACTTTTAGACGGGTCAATATGACGCTAGAAGGGCAACCGTCTTTAAAACTAAAGATACTGAATTGATAAACATAATGAATCAGATTAATTATAATAATATATTACTTAAATATAATTAATTTGATTCATTATGTGTTTAATTTATTATATAATATATTAATATAATTAATTTGATTCATTATGTTGTCATAATTTGGGAATGAGGATCCGTAACGTTTTAGCAATTTCAATAGAACTAGTATCCACATTATTCTTTATGACATAAAAATTATTATATCTTTTTAAATTATCCAAATCGGACCATTACCTACTTACGAAGTTATGACTAAATTACTAGCGAAGTTCACTGAGTGAGCCCCGGCGATCACTCAGAAAACTTCGCTAGTAACTTAGTCATAACTACGTCAATTTTTGTCGTAGATCAAAAATTTTTGCACTGTGTGGGATTTCTTAGATCTATAAATCTGCATTCTCAACTAAAAATGTTACGGATCCTCATTCCCGAATGCCCTGCTTCTCTATAGGTATATATACAGGGTTATTGGTAATTAGACCGGATCCTTTTAGGGGGTGATGGGGGAGGCCATTTGCAACTATTTTGACCCTATATCGTATTATGCAAAAGTTAACCATTTTTGAGATATTCGCAAATTCTTAATTTTTTGGGAAAACCCTGATTTACGTCTTCAAAATTAAATTAAAAAAAAAGTGATCATCCAATTCAAATTTTAGTGACTGATTTAGATAGCCTGAAGTCTAATTATTAATAACCACTAACACAATCGTATGAATCTGTACCCATATGGAAGCTAAAGGACATGTTTATAAAAACAAAGTTTATTTTTTTTGTAAAGTCCTTACAAAAACCCCATTTAACAAAAAAATACTCCAGTGAATTTGATCGGCATGTTATTTAAAAAACATCTACACATCTTTAGCTATCCAAAGAGGTATAAATCAATGCACTTTGTAACATAATTGCAGAAAAAAGGATAAACCATAAGCAGGTAGTAACTTCCAATAAATCAAACTATGAATTTTGTAAAACAAACAAAAAATTTATTACTATCAAAACAATTTACTATTTAATTTACAATTTACATTATTAATTTACAATTTACAAATTTTAATTTACAATTTACAATTCGTTTTCAAAATGTCCACCTCTATTCCGTATGCAAAGCCGCATACGATGGCGTAACTCAGTTTTAACAACCCTTGTCAAATTTATTTTCATTTTTTCGGCAGCTCTTATTATTCGGCGTCTTAATTCATCCACTGATGAGATAGGTGACGTCAAATCGTCATAGACTAGGCTCTTCATATGACCCCAAACATAATAATCACATGGGGTAAGGTCGGGACTCCTTGCTGGCCATGGAATACTACCTCCTCTACCAATCCATCGGTTCGGAAAATGCTGATTGAACCATTGACGCACACTAGTCCTGTAGTGAGCGGGGCAGCCATCATGTTGGTAAATCATACCTTGGCGTGTTGCTAATGGTACCTCACTAAGAAGGCCAAAAACTTAGTTTCTTAAAAACTCTTCGTATGTGTCACCATTTAAATAATTAGGCAAGAAATAGGGACCAATTAAATTATCATCAATTATTCCCATCCATACATTAAGTGAGAATCGTCTTTGCGACCCTTGCTCTTTCTTTTTATTGGGATTAAGATCAGCTTTTCTAGACCAAAAATGAATATTATGGTAATTTGTGATTCCATCTTGATCAAACTTTGATTCATCCGTCCATAATATTTTTCTGAGAAAATTAGGGTTCTCTATGTCAGCATTTAGCATAAATCTGCAAAATGTTATCCTGTTAGCGGGATCTCCGTCTTCTAATACTTGTACAGGGGTTAAATGGTACGGATAGAGACCTGCTCCATGGAACGTATGCCAAACTTTCCATTGGGTTACACCGAGTCTTTGAGCAACCATGTTAGTTGAAATGGTAGGATCCTCTTCAAAATGACGAATGATTTCTTCTTCGTCCTCCGTTCGATGAACATGCGGTCGGCCGGCGTCACTTTGTCGTCTCTGAACACTGCCAGTCTCTCGAAGTCGCCGATATGTATTATCAAATACACTTTCATGAGGTAACCGGCGCTGAGGAAACCGAGACTGATACTCTGCCCGTGCACGTGTAGAGACACCGTTTGCATAACCATAACAAAACAGTATATCCGCATATTCTTCGTTTGAAAAGTCTCGAGGAGGTGGTAGGATGCGTGGCACTGCAGCCATAATTGTTGATAAATTAAATCTTTTATTACTTCACCGGTTCGAAAAATGCGAGAAGAAAAACTATTAGAATTTCATTTGTCATGCGTTTAGCGGGAGATTTCGGCGGTTATTTTCATTGCAGGTCAAACAACAAAAAGTTTTTACTCCGCCATGATATCAGCCTATTCTGTTTTCGGAACAATAATTCAAAAAAAGAACTAAGTGAAAATCGCGCAAGCAAAGCCCAAGTCCAAGATGTTGGTAAAGCAATGTATCCAAACTTATTCACCAGCTAAGTCATTACATTTACCCGTATTTTTCTGCAATTGTGTTACAAAGTGCATTGATTTATACCTCTTTGGATAGCTAAAGATGTGTAGATGTTTTTTAAATAACATGCCGACCAAATTCACTGGAGTATTTTTTTTTAAATGGGGTTTTTGTAAGGACTTTACAAAAAAAATAAACTTTGTTTTTATAAACATGTCCTTTAGCTTCCATATGGGTACAGATTCATACGATTGTGTTAGTGGTTATTAATAATTAGACTTCAGGCTATCTAAATCAGTCACTAAAATTTGAATTGGATGATCACTTATTTTTTAATTTAATTTTGAAGACGTAAATCAGGGTTTTCCCAAAAAATTAAGAATTTGCGAATATCTCAAAAATGGTTAACTTTTGCATAATACGATATAGGGTCAAAATAGTTGCAAATGGCCTCCCCCATCACCCCCTAAAAGGATCCGGTCTAATTACCAATAACCCTGTATATATATATATCTATATATATAATGAACCCTTCACGGTAATTGTTGATCCAGTACGATTTCTTAAGAAATGTTGATCCACCTATTTCAGGTGTACATTCGAATCTAAACCTAGTAAACAGATATACTTTGATCCACATTTGAAGAGCACATGGCAACGCTAGATCTACATTAACTGGTTATCAAGATACTCGCATTCAAAATATCCTAAGATATCAAAATTTTGTTGATCCACTAACGGTCAAAAAATGTACACCGAAACGTCTTTTTTACATCCGTAACATATTTAGCTACGCGCAACATTAGCTTAGACAATGTTGATCCGCAGACTCTGGAGCCACAAATGACTACATCGTCTGTTTTCAGAGCGGCAACGCCGCCGCACGCGCTGTGGTGGGGATCGTTTCGAGAATTTAAACTATTAATAGCTACACAAATTTCATGATTTAAATAAATTTTAGACGAATTAAGCCATATTCCATATTAGGCTGAAATGAATGACATACGGTCTTCACTGATCATGCTGCCCCAACTTAAGGTCGTTCATCATCATCATCATCAGCAACAGCCTACATATATTAGTCCACTGCTAAACATAGGCCTTCCCTAATGAGCGCCATAGCGCCCTGTCTTCAGCTTGCCGCATCCAGCATCTGCCTGCAGTCTTTCGCAGATCGTGATCCCACCTGGCCGGAGGGTGTACTACACTACGTTTGTCGAGTCGCGGTCTCCACTCAAGAACACATTTACCCCAGCTGTTTTCGGTTCTTCGCGAGGTATGGCCTGCCCACTGCCACTTCGGCTTGCTAATTCTTTGAGCTGTGTTGCACTGATTGAAATCTCTCGTTTTCAAGCATTGCGGTATGGATGACGAGAAGACTCGACGTAGTTCCCCAAACACTGCCAGTCTATCTGGATCCTCCTCTTGGCCTCCTTCTCATAATTATTTTTACCTAACTGCAGAATTTTCTCAAGTATACCCGGAAACAATTTCGAGAAAGTGGCCATGTACGACGACCGGTCCCGGATCAATGAGGCTATTGATCATGACTTTGGTTCATCAAATTCTGATTCAGTGAGGCTGAGGCTAGGCCGTCCAGCATCTGGTTCAGCTCCACTTGAGACTCCGCCATTAAAACTATGTCATCAGCGCATCGCAGATGTAGTCGTTTATGTTGATGCCCTTACCATGGTATAATAATAATATTACAAGGTATGCTACTCCGAGAAACAACGGTCACGTGGGTTTTCCCAAGCCTACGTCATATCCGTTACGGTAGTTCTCAAACTTTTAGTTTTGGGAGATTCGAGATCTAGGTTTTAGGTTTTCTATGAAATTCTTCAAACTTAGTTTCCATAATTTGAGCAACGCTAATGAGCTCTGCACATGGATAAATATTTTTTTTTTCTTGAAATGAAATTTATCAAGAAGAACATTTTTCAGCCACAGATTCTGTTTTCGGGAATTTAAATAACTCTGGATTTCAAAAGCTCTGCTGTTATTTCGTTCTCACCGGGGCTTTTTTAAGCTGCCTCAGAGCTAACACGATCTCGTCTTGACTGTCAGTACAGTGGCGTGTCAGGGTGGCTCTGGAATCATGGTCTTCTTATCGGGCATGTGCAGTGTATAAACGACCATAGAAATCCTCCACTTCAGCGGAGATCTTCGGCTTCAACATTATGGTCCTCCCTTCTTGCGTTTTGAGCTTTATCAGGTGGCTCCTGCCAAGCTGCTGAGTGAATATCTTAGACCCTCGGTTTCGCGTTATCGCCTCTTCAAGGCGATAGAGATCAGATCTCTGAGGCGTGTGTTGGAGCTCCGAAATTCGCGCCGTACCATCTTTGCAATTTGCTTGTTCTGGTCTGACCTCTCTGACGAAGTCGCTTTTGTTTACCGTCATTTGGTCCCGTCCCTATCCCGTCATCAGCCAGAGAGTCTCATGCGAGAGTTTGGAATTCTTGCCAGTACGCTGCTTTATTCCTAGCACCCCCTGCCCAGCCGTTGTCGTGGCCGCTACCATAGCCAGGAATAGCGAGGCGGTTAAAAACTGGGGATCATATATTTCTGGCTTCCTCGTACCCTCAAATGAATTGAGTGTCCATAATTCCCACGCTGGGCAAGCGGGTCGGTCGATCGTAGTTCGGTGGTGGAGTTAGTTCTGCAGTGGTACAAATTCTAAGCCGGCAACACACGGCCATGAAATAGGCAAGTTACCTATTTCGTACTTCAAGCCCTTAGAAGCTGTGTGGTGCCGGCTTAGAATTTGTACCACCCCAACTCTTCCCGCGGGTGTCGTTAGAGGCAACTAAGGGTTATCCACCGGGGGCGGGCAGCAGCGCCCCCTGCAGAACAATTCTATCACCAAACTGCAATTCCCGACCCGCCTGCCCAGCTTGGGGATTATGGGCATAACCCCCATGTGATAAAAGCCAATAAGGCGCTTATCAAGGGGAGGCCTGGCTCCAGTAGTGGACCAATACAGGTTGTTGAAGTTGAGGTTGAGGAGGTATGAGAAGTAGGTAAATAAGAAATTTTGGGTAGGGGTTCTGATGACAGACCCCTAAAAATTGTTATTTGTGAATTCCCTTTGTTTTTCACAGTAGAAACAACCTGCAAATTTGAAGTTTGTAGGTAAAGGTTGAAGTGATTCCTATCCCATGGGAACTGATTTATGGGGTAAAAAGTAGCCTATGTTTGATTCCAGGATTAAAAGTACGTGAATGCAAAATTTCAGCCCGATCCGTTCAGTAGTTTTGGCGTGAAAGAGTAACAGACATCCATACATCCATCCATCTATCCATCCATCCAAACTTTCGCATTTATAATATAAGTGAGATGATTTTAAACACTTTCCTTTATTTTGAACCTGAACTTATCATGCCCATTCCAAATTTCACGTATGTAGGCCTGCTGGAATATATCAAGGTAACCTATACATATTTATGATTGGTCGTGAGTGATGATGACGAAATACCTACCACCGATATCGTTAGGGTAATTTGCCAAACTAAAATGAATGACTGACAGTGACACTAGTGATTTTCAGAGTCGGTTAACCACGCTTAGGTACTACCTACTTTAAAAAATTTTTGGTTCTAGGTTTAATTTGTAACAATGATGCTGAAAAGTGACAGATATGGGTCGAGAATAGGGTTCCTGGTGGCGGTTGTGGACTCCACTCGGGCCACTACTGTGTAATAATATTTAGGTATAAATAAAATAAAATAATTTATTCACCCACCCATCCATCCATCGATAGAAGCAGGCGACTCCGCGAGGTCCGCTATTTGTGGCGTCGTTTGGGGGAGGCCTATGTTCAGCAGTGGACATATACGGGCTGATGATGATGATGATGATGATAATGAAATAATTTATTTGAATAGTCAAACAATAGGTACATAACAATTACAAAATTTATAAAGAAAAATTAACAAGGTACGAAATACCAACAAGTTCAGTAGGTACATAAAACAACTGTTTCCTTGGTTAATGATTTCAGTTAGACAAACAAACAAGATCCGTCAAGTGCGAGTGTAACTCGCGCTCCGAGGGTTTCGAACGTTTGTCAATTATACAGATTATGTAGGTACTAAAAGTAGCGGTGAATACCTAAAAATAGTAGGTACCGACCTACCTTTTAAATGGATCGCTAAGTAATTTTTCGACTTTTCAAAATATTTCATGAAGTTTGAAATTATGCCTGCAGAAATTTTAAAAACAGTTTTGAACAAGACAAAATTAAAATTTTAAAAAACCCGCTGACGTTTATTGGCAGAACAGATTTTCATAAAACATGGCTAAGAACACTCGGGATAAAATTATCTATGACACAAAAAAAACTAAACGAAAATCGGTTCATCCGTTTGAGAGCTACAATACCACAGACAGATACAAAGACAGACACGTCAAACTTATTACACCCCTCTTTTTGCGTCGGTGGTTAAAAATGTACAAAACGATACATTTCAAAAATTTTCATTTTCATTTATTTTTCTCTAAATCTGTGAAGGCGCACGAAACATAATATTATTTTGAATTGCAAGTTTATAGCTGCGGTAGTTGCTGAGATATTAAAAAGGGGAAAAAGGACAGACAAAGCGATGGCATGACACAAAATAGTTACAGAATTATCGTTCAAAAGTATCGACGGATCAACATTTGACAGTAGAAAAGTGTACACAATGGATTTTTAATAACTAAATAATGACTAGGTAACGCGATGTCACAATAAATAATAAATGACATGGAACATGGCGTTCCCTAGTCAGTTCGTTTCTACACGAGTCGACCCCTCCCCCAGACGGAGCGGCAACGTCGCATCCATTTTCGACCAATGCTGCGTTCTGATTGGTTCATTTGAATCGGATCAACATGTGCAAAATGGATTTGTATATTGGATCAACAAATGGTATTAGAATGCCTAAGGCTACGAGGGGTCAAATGTTGATCTGGTTGGAGCCACACTTGTTCATGGAAATGCATAATGGATCAACAAAAGAGGCTCGGATCAACATGTGTTTTTGGATCAACAAAGTACTCGTCGTGAGTCGCGCCTGATCAACATTTACCGTAATGGTATATCTATATACATATATATATATACAATTATACTATGTATTACATAAAAGGGCAAAAAAGTCCCTGTGTCAGCATTATGCCTACAAGCCGAAGCTAGAAGCGGCGCTGAAGCATTACCTACTTAATCCTGATTTTTCTGGATAGTTAAAGATGGATGTAAGTGGGTTAACTACGAACCTTATTTGTGTTGGAAGAACACCAACGTTTCATCCCTTAACGAGGGACATCTTCAGGGCGAGTGTGGTTCTAGACGCGCGCGGTCCGTATCTCTCCGAGCACTCTCTAGATAATGTTTAGACAAGGACCGGGCGGAAAGACGCAATAAAAAGAAGGCGCAATATATCCAGAAGTGGGTGCTTGTGTATTGAAATGTTAGAGAAAGAAAGAAAGAAAATCATTAGTCAACCTTGTGGCCATATATTTATATTTATTTAGGGGAAAACCAAAGGCGCAATTAACTGAATTACAAATTAATAAATACCATTGATCCGGGACCGGTCGTCGTACATGGCCACCCTCTCGAAATTGTTTCCGAGTATACCTACCTTGGGCAAATTCTGCAATTAGGTAAAAATATCTTTGAGAAGGAGGCCAAGAGAAGAATCCAGCTAGGCTGGGCAGCGTTTGGGAAACTACGTCGAGTCTTCTCGTCATCCATACCGCAATGCTTGAAAACGAAAGTTTTCAATCAGTGCGTCCTACCCGTCATGACCTACGGAGCTGAGACGTGGACACTCACGGTAGGGCTGGTCCACCAGTTCAAAGTCGCTCAGCGAGCTATGGAAAGACCTATGCTCGGAGTCTCTTTGAAGGATAGAATTCGTAACGAATACATCCGACAGAGAACCAAAGTTATCGACATAGCTCAAAGAATTAGCAAGCTGAAGTGGCAGTGGGCCGGCCATATCTCGCGAAGAACCGACAACCGCTGGGGTAAACGAGTTCTTGAGTGGAGACCACGACTCGGCAAACGTAGTGTAGGACGCCCTCCGGCCAGTTGGGATGACGATCTGCGAAAGACTTCAGGCAGATGCTGGATGCGACAAGCTGAAGACAGGGCTCTCATTAGGGGAGACCTATGTCCAGCAGTGGACTAATATAGGCTGATGATGATGAAGATGATGATGAAATACCAGTGAGAAAGTTTTACGAAGAATAAAGTTTCCGATATCGAATCCGACGGCCTTTCCGACTAATTAAAATAACCCTGCAAAAAGCTTATTGAAGGTTTTCACGGATAGGTGGTGGAATAGTACAATGGAAAAGACTATGAATATATAATTTACAATCTAACGCTTGTAACAATGCTCTACCTACTACTATAAGACACGCAAAGTCTCTCCCTGTATTTAAGTATATGGTCTATAAACACTATCTCTCTTCAGTTATAAATTGTTAGTCTTTTATTTTGCATCTCTTTTTTATATATTTTTTATAAAACTTTTTTTTGTCTTTGTTAAAAAATGTCTATTTAACAAAGACAAAAAAAAGTTTTATTAAAAATTATACTAGTATTTACAATTGAAACAATTGAGCTAACTGCCGACTGTTGCAAACAGTCTACAGATAGCTCAACTGATCCATATCAACACCAGTCGGAAGCGTCCCCAAGACGCTGGCTGCATTGCCACGCTGTATGGCAATGCTGATACGCTGTGCCAGATATTCACCAGCTCTCGGGTCACGCGTCGCTTCGACCAGACGCTCAGATATATATATAATATATAAAACTTGGTATTATTATTATAGTAAGTATATTAATATTAGTATATTTTATATTATGTATTTTATGTATGTATTGTATATTTAAGTCACCGTCTTTACAAGCACAACTGCTTCGTGTCCATTCCAAGGTTGTCTGGAAGAGATCGCTCTTAGCGATAAGGCCGCCCATTGTACAACTCTGTATCTCTCTTTTCCTATATTTTTATTTTTGTATTTTCTTGGTGTACAATAAAGTGTATTTGTATTGTATTGTAACATTACAGGAAGTACAAGGCGACGGCGAGTGCTGCGCCATTTGCATAGAGCCTTACAAAGTGTCTGAGACACTCAGATCTCTTCCTTGTAGGTGAGTCATGTACCTACTTATACTTAATCTAATGCGTATTTCATATTGACAGCTATACTGGATCATAAATCCATTGGTAAACTACAATCTGCCCGCGGTTTCGCACACGTTTTTTCGTTATAAAAAGTCTTCGATCAAATATACCCGGTATATTTGATCGAAGTAAAAAGTAGCCGAAATGTTATTCTCGGTCCACGACTTTCATGTCCAAATTTCAGCTCGATCCATAATTTTTTGGCGTTGTCTTCGCACAGATATTTTTACAACGGTACTAAGTAACTATCGCCTAGGTATTACAGCATTATTTTTGTTAATTCAAATGTCGCCAAAACTGTTACCTCTTCCCGCAAGAACTACTGAAAAGATCATGCGAAAATTTCGATATAGGTAGTTCTAGGTTATTTTTTAATATTTCCGTGGGATAAAATAACCTTTAAACGATTCCATTGAAACAACGCGTGCGATTGATTGTTTGTTTGTTTGTATTGAATAGGCTCCGAAACTACTGGACCGATTTAAAAAATTCTTTCACCGTTAGGAGGCTTACTTTTCAGGGAGTGACATAGGCTATATTTTATCCCGGAATTCGCACGTGAAACGGCGAGGCGATCGTCTAGTTCTTAATAAATCCATAAATATTTTACACCTGTAATCAAGTAATTATCCATCAAAACATTGTTTATTTGACTATGTGAAAGATGACGCAGTCGATTTTATCTACGTAGGGCCGGCATAATAGTGTTTACTTATTAAACACTCAATGTACAATATAATATTATGTACAATACAATACGCGGTACATTATCTACCTACCAACCAATGTACACGATTAATATATGATTTATTTATTTGCTGACTTTTGTATACACGTTTTATACTAGACCGTAAGTAACTTAACTACTACGGCCTCGTCATCATGTTTTTTTTACGATTTGTAAATTGTATTGCCTGAGTCTGGTTTATGTTAGTTTGGCTTATTACATATGTAAATACTATGTTAAACGAAATGTTGTTAAATGTTACTATGTAAAAGTGACTCTTTTCTTTGAGAAACAAATATCCGTCAAACATCTTTAACTACCTAAGTCTATGGATGCGGTCAAATCTCGGGAGGGATATAGGTACCCAGTAAGCCAAGCACAGGGATAGTTGTCTAGGGTAGAATAGAGAAAATACGTCACTTTGTCATCGACTGCGTAAATTATTTGAAGTTCTTCAATAATGTACGCAGTGTATGGCGATGCGATGTCATTGTTGTCTATTCTACCCTAGAAAACAATCAGCAGTGGGTAAATACTGCAGATGATGATAATTACAGTACAGTTATTTATCACTCCAGAAACCAAATACTTATTAAAATATCCTACTTGAAAAACTATCGTCTATGGCTAATTAATTTTGAATGTAAGCGCTTTAACCACGAACCGTGTTTGTGTGAGACAATTAAAAAGAGTGTTTGTGTTGTAAGTGTTCTTCCAACACAAACAAGGTTCGTAGTTAACCCGCTTACATGTACAATCAACTTTAAACTAAGATTTCAGTTGTTTTAAGTAAAAAGTTCGTTGCTTGTTACAGACACGATTTTCACAAGAACTGCATAGATCCGTGGCTACTAGAGCACCGCACGTGCCCCATGTGCAAGATGGACATACTCAAATATTACGGCTTTGTGGTGAGTACAACTACATCCTAGGCACGCCCACTGCTGGACACGGTCAGGCCTACCCTGATAAGATAACGCATAATTAGCTTTTATCATTAAGGGGCAGTACCTTAATACCCACTGAATGTGAATCTACCAAAGACAGGGCAGCAGCTCTCTGGATATTTTAACACCTCTACTACGACCATCTATCCGTCTGCCAAGCGTGGTGATTATGGGAAAACCTCCCTTGTAGGAGGAGGCACGTGCAGCTGTGGACATAGTGTACTGATGAGTACCATAATCCCCACGTTCGGCTTGCGGGCGCTGCTGCCGGTGCATAATCTGTGGATAATCCTTCCTAAACACGTCTCAAGTCGCGATTTTTTGACAGTTTTCAATGAAAACCTGTCATAAAATAGTCACTTGAGATCTGCTGAAGAAGTCTTGTGCCGTGTATACGGGTTAAGCAGAACACGGCCTATACTAGTGAGTTCACTTACAAATTAAAAAATCAATAAATAATGGTGGACAATCCACACAGCATCATCTAGCCCCAAGCTAAGCAGAGCTTGTGTTGGTACTGGATAACTGATATACTTAATACAATACATTACTGACATAGATATTTTTTTAAACTTGAATTTAAGGGATGATGGATTGATTTCTAAAAGTCGATACACACCAATTTTGTGTCTCAATACCTTGGCAGATGCAATAAATACAACACCAAAAACACTAAAATAATAACTGCAAACATAACTAATAAGTTGTAACCTCCATGGACAGTTCACGGGCAGCCAAGAGAGCATTCTGCAGCTGGAGGTGGAGGAGTCTAGGAGTCGCGCGCTCAGCCCAGCTCGGAACAGGCATCCACTCACTCTGGTAACTATATTTATTTATTTATTGCAAGGAAAACCAGCAGCACATACATACAAATTGTATAAAATAAGTCGAAGCAGGATGTTATAAAGAGGTTTTCACAGTTAAAATAATAATAGTTACTTATAAAGTGTGAACAAGCGGAATAAACTGAAAATCTACTAAAAACTACAAACAACGGTTTACATTATTTACGTAGTGTCTTGATTACAAAATATAGATATAAAGTTACGAGATATTTTCAGAAAATTTCAAAAACGCTTAACGACATAGAACAGGAAACATCATAATATCATTTGTTTGACAAGGCCTCTAGATGGTTAGCAACAGTCTGCAGTTAGCTTAACTGTCTCAACTGTAAATACTACTTAGTTCTAATTTGTTTCTGTTACTAATTTTCTTTTTTAATAAATTTACTTGTATTGCTGCATATATTTTCTTTACATATACTAAGAACATCTTACAGCCGTCTTTTAGAGCAAGTAGACGGTTCAAAATGGGCCAAGATAAGTTCGCTTTGTCAATCAAAATCTTTAACGTGATCATAGCAAATGCACTTCGACGATCTTACCCCATGTACATATCCGACGATCCTATCCATACCAGGTTGTCTGGCAGAGATGGCGGTGAAAGACCGCCAATTATCACTTGGGTTATAATTATTTCATTTGTAGATTGTTTCTTAGTTTTAAGTGTGCAATAAAAGTATTAACTACCTATCTAACGTGTAGTGTAATGAGAGCATAAGTTTGCTTTCCGACCAGATACGTGTTACGATAAGCTGGACATAATTTAGTTAGACGGTTACCAATGAGTTTGTTGTGTCCACATAGGTTACGTTTCAAGCCAGATTATATTTAGTTTTTTTGTGTTATTCTATTATTGCTTGTCATGTGCCATAAAGAAACTAGAAATCAGTAACCTTTAGTAATCTCATTATAATTAAACTGTTTAAGTTTTTAATGAGAATAAATTCTTTAAATCTGTTTTGTGTACATAATAAACTAAAATAAAATAAAAATATAAATTTAAAACTTCTCTGCCCAGCTGACAAGCGACAACTCGTACTCGGAAGCAGGCAGCGGCCGCAGCAGCCGCGCGTCGTCTCCCGACGAGTTAGCACCTTCACTGCCGCGGGATAACGCTTGTTCGCGCGACACTTCGCACGACGACAGGTAAAAAACGTTTTGAGTATTACTTGCAACCATAGCACATTATTTTGGTAAGCAGTTTGATAAGCAGTTAAGCCTCTCCCCACAAGCTATAATATCGCAATGCGTTATTGCGATATCCCCATACTATATAGATAGATAGATATATCATTTATTCATAAAGAAAAAACATTACATAGGTTGGTTAGTAATGCCTTAAAGCCTATGTTAGGTTTGTCTAGGCAAAGAGTTCTCATCTATTTTACTTAGGAATTCTTATTTCTACTGTTGGTTAACATTGTAATTTAACTTGCCTAAATATACATTGTAGGCAAATCGCTTACCTAAGTATAAAATATCCTAGCTCTTATATAAACCATCTACAATGATAGCAGTCTTTAGCATGCATGCATTCACTTATCAATCAACGACCGGAATGTTGCTACAGGTTCATCCAGCGTGAAGCTCGCCGCTTATCGCCGCTTGCCGCTTATGTATATATTATAAATTAGAAAGTAACTCTGTCTGCAGTTGTGTACACGTTATAGTATACTCCAGTCGAATTCGATGTGAAATGTTTGTATACTAAACCTAAAATTCACTCTGTTGCCGTGTTTTATACGCAATTTTCTTTCCTTGTCGACATGAGATCTTTCCTTCAATAAATATTGCTAACAATTGTATTTTAATCCCGATGCTAGGCATGTAAGTCTTATTTGTTTTGGTTTGTTTATAAACATTTGACATCGAGCTAGGTTCGAGATATAGAGACGATTGGATAACAATTGATTGGCTAACGGTAGCACGAAATTAGGACTTATAGGTGGAATGGATGGGAAAAGGCTATGTTCATTTCTGTTTTAGAATTTGAATTTATATTTCACAATCAGCACACCATGATGCCACAAATGTTAGGGCTGTCTCATCGCATTCTTATAGCACTAGTTTCTGCTGTGGCTTCGCGCGCGTTGTTTCTATGGAAACGTTTAAGATTTACGGGATAAAAAGTAGCGTGTTCTTCTCGGTACAGACCTACATAAAAAATTTCAGCCCGGTCCGTTAGTACCTAGTTCACGTGAACAAATAACAAACATTCCAAACTTTCGAATTTATAATATTGGTATGATTGATTAAGATTACAACGAAAAAAAAGCAAAAAGTGTTTCTAGCAGAGCGTGGTTTCGATCCACGGACCTCTGGGTTATGGGCCCAGCACGCTTCCACTGCGCCACTCTGCTCTGTGACGAGACGTGTGAAATTACAGTACTGCTACTACAGTGACGCATTCTACAAGTGTTACGATATTCTGCCGATAGATGGCGTAATAGTTATGTAGTGCGAGCTAATAAGGCCGACAAACTAATACGTACTAATCTACTAATATTATAAAAACAAAAGTAATCTGTCCGTCTGTTACTTTTCACGCCGAAACGGCTGAACGAATCGTAATGAAATTTGACAGGGAGGTAGACTATTCCTGGGAAGGACATAGGCTTATTTTGTCACGGAATATCGCGCGCGAAGCCGCGGGTCGATGTTTATTCTTTATGGACAAGCTTCTACGCGATAAGCACGTTTTTTCTGGTATAAAAAAACCTATTTGTTATTCCATTCGAACTTAATGCATACAAAATTTTCTTCGATCACATTTGGTTGTCCTGGCGTAACTAAAAAAAAAGTTCCCTTAAAAAAAATAGTAAAAAAAAATCGTTTCCAGAAGATCTTATTATATACCTATTGTATTTCATAAGACCTTCTGGAAACGATTCACCATGTATGTGCACGACAGATATTTAATTTAAACAGTTCTTCTTTCATGTCCTGCGCTGGTTCCCCATCGTCTCCGAGGGCTGATAACGCGCAAGGCTCCTCCTTCAGCTCGTCCAGTTCCGAATGAAGAGTGAAGTAATGGGCATCCAGCCTCGTGCCAAAACTTCAAGAGGTTTTACCTACCCAGGAACAATTGCTCGACTTTATCTACAAGACATTTGGATGTAAATCGAACAACAAGATTACCCCCAAGATTGTTCTACCGATCTCTAATTCTGAGGTGATAAAGAACAATAAATGAAAAGAATTCTCTGTAGATAAAGTCGGAAAGCATTCGAAGTGTGAAGCCAAAATCAAGGTAAAAACTTGAAAAACTCGAAGAGGTAAAGTGAGACAGTGAATGTGTTCATATAAAATAAGCTAAAAATACTCAAAAAAAAAAAAACCAGTGATAGTGACGATGTATGGTGGACAAAGTGATATTTAATCGTAAGGAATTAAGATTTAACCTGAGTTGCCTGTACCTAGTTGTGTTTAAGGCAATCTAACCCTAATTGTATCTTATAAAAAGTACTAGTTTACTCTGAGTAAAAACTATAAATACTTTTACTTCCGATGACAGCTGTACTAAGGTACTTAATCCTGTTTCTATTCAAATAAAACCCTAGCACGGGAATTGATGTCTAGGGTAGAATAGAGAAAAATGACATCGCCTACATTATTGAAGTTAAAGGAATGCGTAACTTTTCTCTACCCTACCCTAGACATCAATTCCCGTGCTAGGCCTACAGATTTTGTCTGGGTTAAACTATATTTTTCAAAGCAAGAACCGCTTGTAACTGAATATAGGTCGCAAAATCTCCGCCTAAAACATTTCGTAACACTCAGGTTGTATGTTACACTATGAGTTTTGCAATAGAAAGTTCATCAGATGAGTAATACAATGATTCATTTCGAGATACAGTTATCTCGAAATTAATCATTGCATCACTCATGAGTCAACTAAAATATAATATTTACAATGATGAAACCAAGATAAAAGTAAAGATTCATCATTCTGAGGAAATATTTATATCGTGAAGCAGCTATTATAGCTCTGTCCACGCATTTATTTTCTTTTACTGAATGTGTGTAGACTTATACTAAGACTCGGAGACTAGTATACTAGTCCGAGGCTGGGCAGTGAATGCGTTAATTAATGGAATGAGGCAACTCGATAAATATAGAAGCTCTCGTTAGTCTCGATATTTTTCGAGGAGGTGGAATAGCATTACTATTTTGAAAAAGAAACAGAATCTATGAAATATTGCATTCTTTTAGTCAGTCAAAGAAAATAAAAGCGTGGACGTAGTTATAGTCTTTAGATTATTCATCAGATAAGTTTTGTTCGCTAAGCTATACAGGGTGCCACGGAGAGGGTGTACTAAGCCGAAAGAGGGTGATTCTGAACATCGAGGGGGTCAACGTTTGTTCGTTGAATTTCGTACATTTTTTACTTCTTTGAACAAAAGTTACCGACTTTATTTCTGTTCGTGTTCTTTTACGTGTACATTAATATTATTGTTTTCAAATTTCAAAGGATTCACATAATTTTTTTTGTAATAATTTCATGACAAAACACTGGTTGTGCTGAAAAAACAAGCAAACATTTGTGAAATGTTTTGTAATGTTAAATAATGCAAGAGTTCGTGTAACATGAAAACGAATAGAAAAAAAAAAGCTTTAATAATTGCAAAAAAATATTCGAAATTCAAAAGTTGATCCCCTCAGGGTCCAGAATCACCCTCTTTCGACTTAGCTTCCCCCTTTCCGTGACACCTTGATCCAAAGTTACTGTACTGCTTTTTCATTGTTATCAATTATCATAAAAATGAGAGAAGTGTTGCTTTGGTTCATATTGTTAAATTCACTATGTACTTACGCATCTGATTGGTTCATGATCTCATAAGTTAGATCCAATCTGTGAAAGCTTATGGTGGCCCGTGTTATTATTATTACTTAAGGCCAGGTATTCCAAAAGAGGCCGCGCTTTTGAGATTCTTAAAATCTTCTGAGACATAGAAAATAGCGGTTCTGAAATTCTTAAAAAAATATATACATATGTCACTGTAGGATCTAGTCTAGTCAAAGATGCATTCAGTTATAAAATCTAAAGAACTTCCCTCGATAGAAAAAAAACCCAAAGTTACCCCTTTTTGTAATGTTTTTTCATTATTATGACTGAACTACTATTTTACATATTTTTTTGTACTTAACTAAAGACATTCAATATTTCTATACATATTCGCAGAGTTTGACTTAGTAAAATGATTTCCTTAACTACTATGTTTAAATACATACCTACTTACAAAATGCACGAGCGCGGCGGCTTGGCAGCGCGATCAGTCGCGCCCTGGGCGGCTATTCCCTATGACCAATGCAAGCGTGTTACACACCTACGACACGACAACGGCGTGGAATCGGACAAAACCGTATTCCGCATGCCCTAGCAGTCATTCCATAACACGGCACGGCACGATTTGAACTGTCAACTAAACGAGCTCGTTCATAGCGTGTTAAGGCACAGATTAGCGTGTTCCTGCAATAGTTAGTACGGCTCGTTTCGTCGTTCGTCTTTGGAGGTTATACTAAAATAATAACAAACATTATGTAAATAAAATCATTTCTTTTAAAGGAACCCGTAAGTTACCTATAAATAAATTAAAATATCTACTACGGTTACGGTTCCCGCTCTAGATGTGACAATTATATTACCCGTACCTTGAAAGATTGTGTTTTACAAATAGAATTCCTACAATAAGCAGTGGAAGTCTTCCGGAAGATATACAATACATCAGACCACTGCTCGAATATGGATTCCAAGCTGCCAAGCGGTGCCCCTACTTTCATAAAGACATAAACCTGCTTGAAAGTGTTCAGAGAAAGGCTACCAAGATCCCATGGTCTTTACGACGGAAATCCTATGAAGATAGGTTACGCGCACTACGCCTCACTACTCTAGAAGAACGACGTCTTCGAGGTGACCTCATTGAAACCTACAAGATACTCACCAATACAACCTGCCATCCCTACAAGACATCTACATAAAGAAAGAAGGACGTTCAACCCGTGGACACCACCTTAGATTGGCCCGTGACTCTACTCAAGCCCTTGCAGCGCACCATTTTATAAGCAATAGAGTGGTTCACAACAAACAAACACCTTCAAGAATAAACTTGACAACTGGTTACCAGACGACAAAAACAAACTAAAAAAAGTGACGCAATGACTTATTCAACACTGTGTGTTAAAGACACATCAGCCACAGGCTGCTCGTCTTTAATAAATAATTAAATAAATAAATAATTACATGGTGTTTTTATAGGCGTGAAAAACGTTAGGGAAGGGTAATCATTCAATAATTCATCACAATAGACTCGCATAATGAGGCATTGATTGTTTATTATATTGCATATTAGTGTAGTAGGCTTCTGGAGTATGATCAGCTGCGTGGAGCACAGGCGACATAAGCCATGGTTTTTGGGGATAGCCAGAGTCCCCTAGTAGCCACTCAATTTTTCCACTTCTGTGTAATTTTTAATCGCTGTCGCATATCTGAAACAAGGGAGAAATATTTTTTATTACTTAAATAGGAATAAATAGGAAGGTACCATCTTCCTCCCTTGGAGGATTTTGCAGACATCATTATTGGTGAAATGCAACTATGCACTGATATGTGTTGGTCTTCTCACAATGTAAAAATAAAATCATGTTATTTTCGTTCATTTCATGTGTTATTTTAGCTTTTCATGTAACCTCAACTTTATAGTTTTGCGCTACCACTTTGTAACACCATCGTGTTACGGTAGCGCAAAAAGGTGTGCGACTTTTGTAGTGCCGTTGCATAACATTTTGTGTTACTATTGTGTCAAAATTCTGGACTTTATCCACACAATGTTGAAACAAATCAATTTTTTACAAGTTTGCAATGCCCTTGTGGAGATTTCAAACAAAATTTAATAAATATAATGTATACATACCCTTTGTTTGATTACATTCCTCTCTTGTTTTGTGGTAGGAAATTTCACATAGCTTGGAAGCAGTTCATTGAGGGCATGAACAACTTCCTCTACACAGCGACTTACAGACGGCTGGCTGAGGGGCTCTAACCAGTCCTGCCCCACTGGCTTTTGATAGCTACCGGTGGCCAGGAAATTGAGTGTTGTATCTAAAAAAATAAAAGTAATTCTTTGTATTAAAAAGTAGGGTTAGAATAAAGGTAGTATTACAGTGTAGGTAGGTAAGTACAGCCACCTCCCCGAACAGCCTATAAGGAACTTTAACAACAGTCCATAGCTGGACGCAGGCCTCCCCGTGATAAGCACCTTATTGGTTTTTATCTCATGTACCTAAGTACCAGTACCTATTACTAATTTTAATGATGCACTTACTTTGATTTCTGGTGTTATACTTGTGCACCTTTGAGGAGTCACTCCATCTCTACTTTTAAGGATCCCACATAGAAAAGAATACAGTTCTTTGCTAACCCTTTAGCACCGCACAAACAATTTAGGGTCCATTGAAAGAGGGTCCGCAGAACCCCTGGGTAACCTCCTGTTTATAGTCGTACTTTGCTGGTGCCAGCGTCTTACGCGTCGTCTCCTTAGAATAATATCCTTATATAATAGAATGAGTCAGTCAGTCAGTGGTAATCTAGCTTTATTTATTAGAATAATTGGTAGATTTTTAGGTTATGTTGTTCAAAACAAACAATCAATGAAAACTACTTATTCGTTCCGAAACTAGTAATGAGTGACTTGAATGTTTAGACAAATCATTATTTTTGGGCTCTAAATTTTCAAATGAGGGGTGCAGTATCATAACCCGCTATAATGCTTTTTGACCAATATCGTGTTAGTACCATCAATCAAAAGTTCTTAAAAATAGCTTTGAAATGGTTGGCTGCTTTTCTATTAAAACCCATTAAAACACAGAGAAATCCGCTGGTAAAGAACGATGTAAGGATCAAAAGCCACTATAATAGCGTAGGTCAGTTTCAAAATCCTCTATAACACAATCGACCAATCACAGCACCGGATTTGCGTCGCCTCATCGAGAAAATAGTATGGCGGTTGTGACTTTCTGTGTACAACAAGTGTTCGGATTTTTAATAAATTTAATGCAAAAACATGGAAGAATTAGCCCAGTTTGTGCAAAAATCAGATCTGAAGCATTTGAGGAAGAGGCCACGCGTTCCGTCATCATGGAAACGTGAAGTGGAGCGCAAGAAATGGTGAGTGAAAATGGAACAAAAATCTCCTGGAAAGTTAGCAAGAAAAGTTTTATGCAAGATGTACCTAGTTAAGTTTTCAGCCAGTTATGTACGTAGATACCATTAAGAGAAACTCGTGTTTAATACATTTTGAATAAAAACTATAATAATACTTCATATCTTTTTATTTTATGTATGTACGCAGGTAAATAATACATTTTAGGTAAAATATCTTTGCTATGTTAACAGTAGGTACCTACCTATTTTTCTTCCTTCACGTGTCAATGACACAACAATTAAAAATATTATTATTTATTATTATTATTGAAAACATAGTAATCAAATACAATACACCTAGTAATAAAATAATATCCTACCTCCGACCCCTATTTTAAAAATTATGTCGTATAACGCCATCCATCCACCATCTTATTGTTGGTTTTGGTTGGTTGCAAAACCCGCCAAAATATGACTGTTCATTTTCAAAACCCGCCATTATGTAATATTAGTTTCAAAATCCTCTAAAACGAATTTTAATTTGCTTATAATTCAGTATTTTCTCTATGATTTCTGTTGGTAAAGCTAAGATTAGTGGCGCCATGCCCAGGACTAATCGGCAAGACCAAAAACTATGAATTACGATTCATTGGTCAAGATTTAACAGTTATTTCTAATCTGTGAAAATTTTGAGAAAGCTATTATAGTGGTTTATGATAATACACCCCTCAAATCACATTATAGTAGTGTAAGCTCAACAATTTAATGGTTGAGCAAGCTTATAATTCAAAATATTTATTATTGGAAACAAAAAATAATTTTTAATAAAACCGTAAAATTTCCGAATAGACCGGATGTAAGATTTTGAACGAAGCGTGTGAAATAATCGTAAAACAAAACACGGGGCATAGACAACCAGTCTTGTGGCATGCAGAATACCATTTTTCGATTCCACACATAGGCTCGTTTGAAACGCGTTTGTGTTTAGAACGCGTTGTGACGTCACACGTTTTGGGCATGTTATCTCTTGGGTCATAGGGAATCGGGCCCCTGGCGTTTGAGCCTACTGCTGCTGGAATACCTGGCCTTATCCAGTATAACTGGCACTCAAATGATCAGAAACTTTTACTTGTAAATAGAAAAGGTGCCAACAAAAATGTTGTAGTAGGTACTTATTTTGATTTGATCACTTTAAAATGGGATAAAGGGTATCCGTCCATTTGATTGTAACTAACATGTATAATTTGTATCTTTATTTACGAAATATGTTTGTTACATTCATTTTTGTATACCACGTTTACGAAGCAGCGATCTTGTGGCAGTTTGGTTTGTGCTTTACAAGGCTTGCTTCGCTCGTCATGTATCCTATTATACATTTACACAGCGATAGTAGATTTGGCTGCTAGTTGTTGTAGTACTAACCAACTACCAATATTAGAGAAGTGAAAACGATTGTTGTCATTAAGTATAAGAATATAGAAGTAATCACTTTCGACTGTCTACCACCTATAAAATATAACCGTGTATGTAAAATAACGCTAAGGGGCCATGTCGCAAGTAATTCGAAATCAGGCTAGATGTGTAATTTCGTTGGTTTTGTGCTACGAGAAGCGAGTAGACCTTATCGATAGTACCTAAATAGTATAGTTTTATAAAAGAAAATTTTAATATTAATCTAGTCTGAAATCGTGTCGCTTTTAAATTCAATGTTTAAGTTAGATTTAAAACTGTTTTTAGTAAATTGAGTTTACTTTTATTTGTATCAAAGTTGTGTTTAAAAGTGAATATTCAAAGTAATTGAAAGTTACGGTATGTTAATGTATTTTAAGTGAGCATTTAAGTTATTAACGCAGTACTTATGTACTTAAATCCATTGGATTTCATATTTACAAGGAGACTGGTATGTAATTATAAAAAAACTAAAAGATGTAAATGTGTTTTTACATTCCCTTCCAAGGTTTTTCTTAGCATCAAGTTTGAAAACAAAGTGAATAAAAAACCAATACAGTATTTATATTGGAGTTTCAATTGCCTGTTACTATTAAATTAAATCGTTCATGTATAACCTAACCTAATGTCCTATGAAATCAAACAAATAGGTGTAGGAAACCTTAATTTATTTCTAAAGACTTTAAATAACTATATCTACATTGAAGTACATTTAAATCGTATAACAATACAATACATTATGTTCATGAGAATTTTGCTACAAGTTTGCAAATGCAGGACCCATTATATGGGAGATGAACCAATTAATTAAAACCTACACAGGAATCTAGCCCTTATTTACATTAGTTTTTTCAAGCCCAACCGAAGAAAAGAAAAACTACCCTTATAAAAATGCATAATACGTGATTTAATTGGGTATAACTAACCGACAGCAACATGGTTATTGCTGGTGTGACAACATATTTAGATTTTAGGAAACATGATACGATATTTTTTACACATTATTTGCATACTTTAGGTAACATTGTACGATATTAATTGTACTGTCGCTTTTTAAAAGCTATACTTATGAGATAGGCCTGTCGTTTCCCGCCACAATATTCAAATTATACAAGTATTTGTATTGACTGTCAAAATTGGCCTACAGCCAATGACAAGCTTCGTCCAATTAGGAATTGGCCAATCAGGTGTCTTCCCGCCACGCCAGAGAGGCGCGCGAGCGAGCCTGTGGCGCCACCATTTTGATTCTCCATTGGCGTTTAGTTTCCCGCCGAGTACGGACGTGCTACCAATACGTAGCACGCTTTTGAAGAAATATCTATTTCAGATATATTTGAAGGTGCATTAATTCACAAAGAATTTATTATCAAAGTGCACAAATGTAAAGGTTTGGTGAAAAATGCGTAAGTAACCTTTTTCTTCAATCTTAAACCTTATAAAGTTTAATTTGCGAAATTAATTTCGTAAAAATATTCCTTGGACTCCTCAGTCCATTTCATTTCTATTATTTCGTAGACTGACGAGTGACGACACGTGCGTGTCGCATTGTTATAACGAAAGCTAACGCTTTTACTACCTCGCTCGAGGTGGTACCGCGTAAATTATTTATGTTTGTGTGACTTTTTATTTCGAATTTAATAACACGTGCTCGCAAACACGTGGTAATTTTCATTATTTTAAAGACGTAAGCTGAGGCTTGTCCAACCTAGCACGTGGTATTTCCGCTATTATTAGCGGCAGTTCTTTTTATTTTAAAACGATATATTAACGGTTTTACCGTTCGTTTTGTTA
Organism: Eupithecia subfuscata; assembly: GCA_963564075.1. NCBI lineage: Eukaryota > Metazoa > Arthropoda > Insecta > Lepidoptera > Geometridae > Eupithecia > Eupithecia subfuscata. The sequence continues at coordinate 6,800,147 of OY751096.1, read as the reverse complement.
ATTTTATTTTCCGGCCTTTTGTTGGTTTTTGTTCCTGTATGCTGAAATACTGTTTTTTCTAGCAAAGATGTAAATAAATTCCGACCACTGAAATCGTGGGATCGACGACGGGCCGTGAACAGCCGGAGAAAGAGCTCGACATGGATTGGTCATGGGAATAAAATCGTGAGTACTCTTAAAATATAGTAATTGAGCATTGTGGGCCACGAACGCCTACGTAGGGCGTTTGATTGGTGCCCCTGCTCATACATTATAAGTAATTGGCAAATAATACGTGGACTGCGCTCAACGTCTGCTAGATTTGCTTTTCATGACGCAACTCAAAAGCTTGGGTGTCCATGTAGTTCTAGCTTTCAGAATCGAATGTCCTATGTCAGCTAAAGGAAGATTCCTTATATAATATTGAAACCAAGCTGAATGTAACAATATTTCTGAATCATTTGATACGACAACACACAGTAACAACTATCAACTACAATTTGTTTGTTTCTAGAATATGTTTTGTTACTGCCTTTAAAAATTATATTGCTGTACTAGTATAGTCACAAATAATTTGCGTGATTGGGTTGTCTTATCCATTCACTGCCCATTTGCTGCACTGTCCGAGCAGCTCTTTTGCAAGGGCACTGAAGGGGTTAACCTAGGATGGCAAAATTAACTTTCTTTTTTTCAGAACTTTTACATATTTTGTTGTCTAGTGTTTGTGGTTATCGAACAGATTCAAGTCCACGCTCGAGAACATACGATTGAAGGATGAATAAGGAATAAAATCATATTAATAGTGTATAAGCAACACACCCGATGTATCTTCTTGCAAGTAATAAAAAAACCCTCGCAGGGTTTGTTTTAGCACCCTCGCAGGGCTGCAATAGCACATATTGTCAAGAGCATCTTCTTGCAAGTATACATATCAAAATAACCCTCGCAGGGTTTCTTTGCGCACCCTCGCAGGGCTGCAATAGCACATATTGTCATGGGCATCTTCTTGCAAGTATACATATCAAAATAACCCTCGCAGGGTTTATTTGCGCACCCTCGCAGGGCTGCGATGACACACAAAATTCGATATTGTCATGGGCATCTTCTTGCAAGTATACATATCAAAATAACCCTCGCAGGGTTTATTTGCGCACCCTCGCAGGGCTGCGATGACACACAAAATGCGGCCGCACCGAATATGTTTCAGCTATTATAATTATCATGGACGTGATGTGATGATCATATTTCTCAAACAACAAGTCGAAAGGTAGCAATAACGTAAGTATGTGATCACATGACCTTCAGAAAGGCCTGACTGGTTACTATTGGATAAAAGAAGTCGTCGTAGTGCACCTCCTCGCGTATCTATTGACAAGAACTTCCAGGAAGGCCAACTTCTATCCATAATGATTCGGATATCCACATCATGAGTTTGTATTGAATGGAAGTCATCGTGGTGCACATCCACCAGTGATGAAAAAATTCCAGGGTATCGCGTACCTAATAGGTAATAGGTACTACCTTTTGACAAGAACTTCCAAGAAGGCTAACTAATATCCATAATGATTCGGGCATTGCATACCCATCTATATAAACTTCCGGGAAGCTCAGTTAGTATTTATTTTGAGACAATTCTTGTGCTTGGTGCACTACCGCTTTATGACGATTTTCTTATCAAGGTATCGGACTTCTATTGATGTTTAATTATAAATATTATTTATCATCTGTAACATTGGGCTATGTATGTTTCCTTGTTTGACATAAACTTTTAGAAAAAGCCGTTTAGCTGTATGATTATTATAATCTTCTGGTATACCGCACTTGTGATAAAATCATCCTTGGATATCGTACCTTTTTGTGAGAACCTCTTCTTATCCAACTCAGGTTGATAAGTTTGATGGATTGATGATTCATTGATTAACTGACTTACATTCAACATTGTTAATTAACCAGTTACTTAAACTTACTACCATCCGCGTAGTTTTTATGATATGTAACCTGTATATAAGTGATGAGTAGGAGAGGATTTAAGAACATTTCTATGGGTTCATGTTATCGCAGAAATGAGTGAAACAGATTGACCTTCCGTCTACCTACCTACAAAATTTTGTTGCCTACCAGACTTGTCGCATTAAAAAGACTGATTCGCTAAAATTATCTACCTTCAATGTTATTTTTGTCATCCCGAGATGAAAATCTGTTGGGCACCATCAACATTTTTAAGGCCACGATAAGTAATCATAGAAATTCAAACAAAAGATGAATGCTGGTTTGTCTACATTAAATATGAGTAATATTAGAAACTTCCTTATCCCTTTTTCCAACACGAACTGGAATGATGCGTGGGATACTTTTTTGTATAATCAGGCTAGCTTCTACCAAAAATACAGAATTTTTTGCCTAAATCTCAACATGCTGTACGGCTGTTACTCCTAGCTGGGTTTTTGGTCGCGTATACAGCCTCCACAAAGGGCCCGTCATTGTGCCTCAGTGTCACGACAGTGTCTATCCGTGGATATGCCCTCGCAAATGCATAGATCCAGCCTTAACCCCGACCTTGGCCGTTTTAGGTGTACATTTTGTCTGACAAGTAAATATGACTACTCGATGATATTGCTGTCAGTGCGGCACTGGCCTGGAGGCTTACAATCTATAAGTGTCTGGCGTATGCTAAACAGTTACAAGGTATATCTGGTTTAAAATTAAACTCCGGCCATGTCCGGAGTTATGATTGTGAGAACGGCAGGGGTGTGTATGATAATAACCCTTCCGTGTTTATTAACGACTAACTACCCTCTTCAAACTTTTTATCATCGATACGTACGATCGTATGGTAATAATCCTTCCGTGTTTATTTACGAATAACTACCCTCTTCAAACATTTTTATCATCGGTGGAATTTCTGAGTTATCTGCTTTGTATGATAATAAGTTGTTGAGTGGTTTCTCAACTGTATTAGATACATGTTAACTACCTATTTTATTTCTATAATTTTTTATAACTGGGAGAGTTTAACCTCTTAAAACATCAGTACCTACTTACTGCTTCTGTCCTTGACGCGCGGACCTGTTTTTATTTTCTATAGTGTTACACTATAGAAGACTTCTATTTCCAAAATTTTTGTGGTGGCAAACGATCATTGTCAGCTTCTGAGCTGTAGTTGCGCTATGTAAACTATGATCCTGAACGAGAAAAAAATTGCAATCATCGCTTCGAAAGCGGTATGCAGTCAGTAATTTGACATAATAAGAGATGTTTTAACACAACTATTAGTTAAGCGTTAAATCGTTCCTGTTTATTATTTCATTAGCATTATCGAGGAACAGTCACGACTGCATCTTGAACCAAAACCATTTTGGATGAAAGTACATTGGCAATGAGTGACATATCTATCTACAAGTGGAGTACATTGTAACAAATAATGTATTGCTGGTTTTTAAACTAAGATATCTAGTGCCTGGTAGTCACAAATGAGACATAATTTTATAGATGTCTCGATAATTTTCTCTCTTTCAAGGAATGACATGCTTGTGTGAATATATGTATATACTAAATATATATTCGGAATGAAGTCTAGATGAGATACAAAGGTACCCATGGCACGTTTCTAAGAGCAAAACATACAAGGTTGGTTTTCTCAATAGAGGTAGCTGTATTTTTATTGATATCGGATCAAGTGATCCGTAAGCTTTCCTACAGTTGGAAATTATATGCAAGTCTGTTATTTTAACACTTGTAACGTTGTATTCCAAACAATGTGGGGGGGAAAAGTTAATCATTTACTGAAACCCATTATAAGAACTTGCCATAACTGGACATCTTAGAAGAGCATAGCTTCACTATAGTTAAAAGGGTTCAGTGCGTTATTATACGTACTGCAATAATTTGAAGAGTGCTTTTAACTACCTACCTACATGATTTAAATTATTTAGAACGACCATACAGCCTGATGGGCGAGGTTTTTATTATGGCCAGCGTAGCAATAAGTCCAATATTTTTATTTTGGATCTGAAATTTTATTTTCACAGTTGTAGTAATGATTTCGTAACGCAAGGATGTTATAAATTACAAAATTAACCGTTTCTAAAAGAAATTGAGCCGTGGCCGCTGAGGTCTTATTTTACGGATACCAATGTATTGTATTGTGTATTAAGTTTATAAGTCATCTAGTACTCGTTTCTGCTAATCTTGGGGCTAATGATGCTGTGTATTTGTCTAGTATAATTTATTTATTATACTAGCATCGGTTGATCCTTCTATCATGGCATGGCAGTAGCAAAGAGCCAAAATCAAATTTTCCAATAAATTTAATGAAATTTCATTGTTATTATTTAGGTATAATATGCCAACCTTTAAATGTGGCTATTTTTAATACTTGTGCTCTAAGCACAAGTGCATTAGCTATGTATTTCGTTTGAATGTCACAATGACTAATTTGCATTCAATTCAAAACTGTGTGGCTTACGAATCTTACGATTATAACATTTCTTATAGTAAGTTCACATTGGCGTTGGAGTGTCTTCACCACCACCAGGCGATAACAAACACGTCTCATAAGTATAGCTTTTAAAAAGCGACAGTACAATTAATAAAAGCGTTTTACATAAAATAAAACGCATATTAATTTACTTACCTTTTTAAAAGCTATAACTTTTAATTCTGCCTGGTGATATTCGACGCAATGGAGAATCAAAATGGTGGCGCCACAGGCTCGCTCGCGCGCCTCTCTGGCGTGGCGGGAAGACACCTGATTGGCCAATTCCTAATTGGACGAAGCTTGTCATTGGCTATAGGCCAATTTTGACAGTCAATACAAATACTTGTATAATTTGAATATTGTGGCGGGAAACGACAGGCCTATCTCATAAGTATAGCTTTTAAAAAGGTAAGTAAATTAATATGCGTTTTATTTTATGTAAAACGCTTTTATTATTTTATAACACCACTTTCGAGCGTCTTAGGTTCGTATGAAACTTTGCTCAGTCATCCATCTATGCTTGAGTAACCCTTTCATAAGGCGTAAGCGTTACTCAAGCACAGATGACTCAGCAAGCTTTTATAATATTGGCGTAGCATCATTCAGATTTGAGCACGTCTCAAATGAATTTTTTACAGTTTTCAATGAAAATGTGTAAATATTCGTCACTTGAGACGTGTCTAAATCTGAGTTGGGCGTAAGTCTTGCATGGTAAGCCATGCTAGCTAACTTCGCTAAGGTTACATATACATTTGGTAATTTACTACGATGTCTGAATTATCATCATAAGACATCACTATTACATAACATTCTATGCACTGAGTGTATAAATATCGTTGCACATTATTCTAATAAGTGTATCCTACTCAAATTGAGCAATATTTAATAGTTTGCCAGAATGACGAAAGCGAAATACCTACTAGGTGCCTCTTCGCACGAAATCGCACGGCACGGTCGCCGTGCTAAATTTGGGCAGGTACATCGTGTATCTCTAAGCAAGCTTACGACAAGTTGCCGTTTTATCAGCAGCTCTTACTTATTAAGAGTGCATGTTCTACGTGACGACGGCCTGAAGAACCACACAATTTTAGTGTGGCGCGGCAGAAATATATCGTTTTCATTCATTTAGTACGGATAAAACCACGCGATTATAGGTATAGTTGTTCTATCTCACCAAGTCCGTTTAGTCCTGGTTGTAGTAGTGACTTTGCGCTTAGTTGTCATGCTGACGGTACTCGCTACCAAAATCTGACGTGAATACAATGAGCACTAGTGACCCGGACCGCGTCTCGGGCGAGACTGATTACTTCTGAGCTTACGCACACTAAAACAATGTGTACATGCATTCACTATACATACATAGCCCAACGGACTTCGTGAGATAGAACAAGTATAACGGCACGTAAGTTTAGCGCTGAGCAATTGGTTGAGGGCACCCTGTGATCCCTAATTTTTGACTTCTGCGCAATAACGGTCAGTGCTAGAGTTTCGTGCCGCTACTTGTACTGGGTGTTGTGTCGCTGTAATAATGCATCTCAAACCATAATAAATGTATGAACCCGATATGTTTCTGACACCACACCGCAATAGTGTGGTTCTAGCTTGAAAGACCACAGGCCAATATAAATTACGACAGCAATAATTTATCAGCGAGGAGATTTGATACATACAATTTGAACCGAATGAGTAAAGAATTTACTCAAAGCAGTACAATGAGGATCAGTAAAGTTATAGTGATATCTATAGAACTAGTAACCACGTTATTCTTTATGACATAGGAATTATGTATCTTTTTGAATTATCCAAATCCGACCTTACGAAGATATTAGGTAATAAACATTACTGCTGGTAAAATCAAATTGCGCGGGTGCGTGTGACGTCACTGACTCGGCCGAGCGAACCGAGCGGCGCGCAGTCGGTACTCTTACTTCACGATTCGACGGTTAAAAAGGTGAATTCGGACACTTAATTTGTTTCAAAGTCACAAATAACTAAATAAACGGCTACAGCTAACTGGCGGCGACCGAGGGAGTGACGTCTCAGCGACCGTGGCGGTCACTCAGTGAACTTTGCTAGCAATTTGCATATAGCATATATGCATTATATAAATCTGCATTCTCAACTAAAAACGTTACGAATTCTCACTATCCATAGTTACTGTACTGCTTTTTCATCGCAAATACGATGGGAAATCGTCACGATCTACACTATTACACTAAAGCACAATTGTCTATTTCGAGATTCCTTCAATAGAAGTCTCTTCACTGCGGAAGAGTTTCTTGGCCCCCCGCAGCCGGAGCGCTCACGAGGGCCCGTATGAAGAATTCGTCGAAGTTAAATAACGATCATTTGTCCCATAAGCCGACCTCTTTCATCTTGCTGTGGAAGTATTTCTCGAGCGCGTTTGCGCATCTGAAACGGAAAAGGAAATTTCAATTTTGGTCACGTCAATTTTTTTTATACATTATTATTGTTAAGGCTCTACCTCCCCGAACACTAGCGCCGCCACATATTTTATCTTATTATTACGTCGAAGAAAGGAAATTCCAAAAATTACGTTGGGCAATTTGTAATACCTATTATAAGCATTTTTTTAACGCCTCTGTAATAGTATAGTTTAGGCAGAGATACGATGTTACCCTTGGTGGCCACCAAACTCTATTTTCGCATCTCTGTTTAAACTATACAAAATAAAACTATTACAGAGGCGTTAAAAAAATGCTTATGATAGGTATCACAAATTGCCCAACGTAATTTTTGGAATTTCCTTTCTTCGACGTAATAATAAGATAAAATATATGGCGGCGCTAGTGTTCGGGGAGGCAGAGCCTTAAGGACTTTTACTTTGCAAAGTATGTCAGTTCTATCATAACCTAAACTTATTAATAACAAACAAGAGAAAACAAAAGTTGTAGGTAGGTATATTCAATTGGAAGTCACTGATGCATCAAAATTTAAACAGTGAAATGGCCGCTAATGAATTTGGTTCGCTAAAATGTTGACAAAGTTCCTAAATTTTATCTATTTAAAGTAAGTTCAGTCAAATTTAATTATTTTGATTGTTTTATTTTGTTAACCAAAGAAAAAAATCTAACTAAAAGTGACTACGTTGCCGACGATGTATCACATAGCCCACCGGACGCTAAGTAGCGATAACCATTGCCTATTAATTATAGGCTATAACATAGCATGGCATTTATGTTTGCTTTGCTGACACAATCAAAAACTTAAATACCTCTCTTCATTTTTATATTCTAAATTCATTAACACTTAGGTTAAAATTCCTCTAAATTATTCTAAATTTACTAACACTTAGGTTATAAGTCGTCCCATAACCTTGTTTATGTAATAACGTTCGGTTGCTTTTTGTGGAAAATTTTAAGTAGCCATCAGAACTCTATTATCTTACATATTCATAAAGTTAGCTATAAATTTCATCAATATTTATAAAATAAATTAAGTAAGTATTATACACACCTGTAGTAATCAGTCTCAGGCGAGTTATACAGCCGACAGTTGGTGCAGATTCTCGTCAGATCTGCGATGAACAGTCGTTTGGACACGTAGTAGCGAGCCTTTAGCCGCTCGCCCATCGTTCTGAGATCTGAAATCATTCGATAGACATTAACGAAATGGATCTTGTAGACATCCGATTTTTTTAGTTTAGATCAAATAAAAACGTTACTGTCAAAGAAAATTACAAAAAATGATTGAAATAAATTAGAACTAGTATTTACGATTGAAACAATTGAGCTAACTGTAGATTGTTGCAAACAATTTAAATGATCCATATCCATACCAGTCGTCGCGTCCCTAAGACGCTGGCTGCATTGCTCCGCTGTATGGCAATGCTGGTACGCTGCGGCAGATACTCGCCAGCTCTCGGGTCAAATAAAGTGATTTTTTGCAACCAGTTTTAATTGAACATAAGATTATTAAATTTCAATAGTCAGAAATATGGACTTTATTTTCGCATGTCTATATTAATAATTTCGGACCGGTCTACGGTAGACTCGAACGAAATGCACATCAAATTGAAGAGCGTAAAAAATTAGTCGATCCGAGTCGACAACTTATAGGCGGAAAATTCGGACGATCGAGTAGTTTCAATATGAAAATGAATAAATTGCTAAAAAAATTGTAACGGCTTTGCAAAGTAAACATGTCAATTAAGTATAAACATGTCTATGGTTCGGTCTTGGTACCGTGGACGGAAGAAATCGCTCCCCAGGGTATATAAATACTCCTTGATCGTAGCTTGGTACATATATAGTGATCTGTGGTTCGGTCTAATTTCTTTGAATGAAAACTCTTTGCTCTTTGATTGAGAAATCATAATAAGTATGTATAATAATAGTAATAGTAGTATTTTATTGCACCCGTGCGAAGCCGGGGCGGGTCGCTAGTATTTACATAAAATTTTCGGCAGTGGGCGAAGGTCAGCCTGAAGTGCAAAAGGTTGCGGCATCGATTCTTGTCCTATCATTTAATATCCTATACAAAACCAAGAGAATCATCAAAATCGGCCCACAAGTGACTGGGAAATCTGTGAACATGCATACATCTGAACATACATCCGGAGGAGTTTTTTCGATGTCAGTTAAAATGCGCACTCACCCATAGGGTACTTGATATGGTCGTAGTAATCAGGCACCTCCGCTTTGTCAACTGGCTTCAGGAAGGGCCAGGCTGCAGCGTGATTCTTCACCTAATACAATCAGTAAATGCAAATTAAATTCATTTCATTTATTAAAATTAGCAGCGTGATTCTACACCTACTACAATAAGTAAATGCAAATTAAATTCATTTTGTTTATTAAAATTAGCAGCGTGATTCTTCACTTAATACAATGAGTAAATGCAAATTAAATTCATTTTGTTTATTAAAATTAGCAGCGTGATTCTACACCTACTACAATAAGTAAATGCAAATTAAATTCATTTTGTTTATTAAAATTAGCAGCGTGATTCTTCACTTAATACAATGAGTAAATGCAAATTAAATTCATTTTGTTTATTAAAATTAGCAGCGTGATTCTTCACTTATTACAATGAGTAAATGCAAATTAAATTCATTTTGTTTATTAAAATTAGCAGCGTGATTCTTCACTTATTACAATGAGTAAATGCAAATTAAATTCATTTTGTTTATTATAATTAGGAGCGTGATTCTTCACCTAATACAAAAAAAATATTATTATCTGAAATAAACGTATTGAATTGATATTTATGTGAAAGGTATTTCATATCTGCTAGTACAATATCGCGCTGTGTTTATTTAATGTAAAAAAATAACCCTTGTTTGGTAAGTGCATGGATGTCATGACAGTTTTGGTTACCAAAGTACCTACCAATTTATATACAGTTACTTACCTATTTACCGATTTGTAACACGCTCTCAACCCAAATATAAGTTACATAATAGCAATAACTGGATAGATAGAAAATTCTTTATTAAAATTATATATTTTTTTCAAATTAATTAATTATATTATCTATATTTTTTTGCAGTATTAATTTCATTTGACTAATTATATTAAATGTATAACTTTGACATTAATTTCCTGACATTTGTTAAGAGGCCAGCGGAAGGCGACTTGTCCATACAAACGTAATACCAAAATTATTTCTAATTCAAGCATATTTCCGCTATATTATTGTATTATTTGTATTCAAATAGTATTTATCTAGGTTCCTGGATAGTTTTTTTTTCAAAATACTCACCGAAAATTAAATGAAAGCCAATCGCATTTTGCAATTTATAAGACAAAATTGGCCAGTTTTCTTCCTATTTGTTTCGTATTAAAAACAACAATATCTTATGTGTTATTTGTTTGGGAACATAGCTAATATTGTCTAGTTACAGAATAACAATACTTTGTGAAGAATACAAAAAGTTTTCAGTCATCATTTTTGGTATTACAGAACACAGCGAAATTCATACCAAATTTTAAACGGCAATATTGCTATCGCGCACGCACGGGGCGGGGTGCAGGGCCGGGGGACGGGACACTTCGGTTGTGTGATCGTGATCGCATCGCTCGGACAGACACACTAATGCAACGTGTATTTACACGGGGCGCCGCCACCGCTCGGGCACGGTAATATTATCCAACAGTATTTGGACTCGGCCGTATCTTTGAAATAAATGCCTACAGCCGCGCGGTATGTAAACATGCGATAGGGCTGCCCGCCTCCACCATTTTACCTAATTACATTTGCCTACTTTGTGTTTCCATTTAGTTTTGTGGTTGTAAATATAGGAAGGTACTTTTTTTTATATAAACAAATAAAATACTTTGTGAATTGAATGGGAAGTGTTCAATAAAAATGCGTGTTGTTTTTTTATTGGTAGATTTAATTAAAAAACCTGTTTATGTTTGAATAACAAATCGGTCATAAATTTGCGACCGAAAAATATTTGCGTCTCGACTGAGACGTACCTACAAAATGCTTTATTATTAAATTTTAGGAGATTTTTTTGGAGAAAAAGGAATATCTTTTACTTGGTTATAGATACCTGCAGCTACTTTATTAAATATAAACCTGAACTTATTTTTAGAGAAAAAATCGTGCGGTTATTGTTAAAAAAACATCACACCATCCGTTCGTCACTGCGGCACAGCCGCGACTGTCTGCATGCTGAGCGCATGCCGAGATCGAGGCGCGTAGGTATAGCTCGCGTTTCGCCCGTTTGTATGAAGTCGGATTACTTATAGGATAATATTACCTTGGCTCGGGGACTTTCGGAGGTCGTCGTAGGGGTAGGAGAACATAGATAGGTTCTTTTAGTATGGTAGGAGAGGCTAGGTATTATTAGTAAGTAGGTATACTATTTTCTAAATCAGTGTGTCTGACAAGTTACGGTGCTGTGCATGCGTAGGTACCTATTTGTTTGTTCACTATTCTATAGACCTGTGCCACTGACTTGGATTGAGATTTGCCTTGTTGTTTGGAAACAATAACCTACCTCCTTAGGTACATTACATACCTAGAGGTACCTACCTACTAGGTACGACTTTGGCGTGCTTTGGCTTTGTTTACGGACTTTGATATTTTTCACTTACGGTTTGGTTAATGATATTATGGAATCGGAACGTTGGGATGTAGGTAGGTAGGTATCTCACAGTAAGTAGGTAGGTACTTACTCACCCACCTACCTACCTAATATTATTAGCTAGTTGTTTTCTTATTTTAAAGTAAATACCTACATACCTACCTAATACTTACCTACCTAGGTAGGTAGGTACCTAACATGTTGTTTAGATATATGTACCTATCATAAGATAGGTACCTACAATGTATGTGAAGTAAGGAAGTACTAGGTAGGTATCCAGGCGCGGTCGCAGCCCAAAACTTTGGGGGGGGGGGTCACACACAGTGTCACACTTGGTGCGGGCCGTAGCACCAAATGTACTTGTAGGCGGTTGCAGACCTCACCGAAAACCACTTAACTTTATCGGCGAGCGGAGCGAGCCGCGGAAAATTTATACTCAACTCCCAACAATAGTAGGTAAAAGTTATAGCGAGCGAAGCGAGCCTCGAAATTTTTGAGTTGTTTTCTGAAGTTTGGGCAAAAGTAAGCAAGAGTAGGTCTACTTGCTTACTCTCGCCCGCATCATTTATTTTGTTGTTGATAGGTATCTATAAAAAATAAATGATAGCGATCGTAGCAAGCCCCGAAAATCTTAGAGACTTGCGGTAGTAGATATAAAGCTATGAATATAAATAGGGCGAGCGGAGCAAGGGCATCAACAAAAAATTGAAAATACAAAAAAGATATGGAAAAAAATGTAGCGGCGAGCGGAGCGAGCCGCCGAAATTTTTGTTACTTTTTCGGGTAACTACCCGAGCAAAATGATGTTAAACACACTGGACCAAATACAGAGAAGGACAAAATACTATCGGCGAGCGGAGCGAGCCGCAAAATGCAGTGTTTTGCATATTGGCCGCAAACATGACATCCCTTCCCCCAACTCCCAACCCAACAATAGGAAGTATAAGTAATGGCGAGCGAAACGAGCCTCAAAAATGTTGGAGATTTTTTCTGATGTTTGGGGAAAAGTAAGCCAGAGCCTATGACAAAATAAAGTGAGCGAAACCTGCCCCGAAAATTTTAAAAAGTTTGCGGTGGTAGATATAAAGCTATGAATATAAATCGGGGCGAGCGGAGCAAAGGAGATTAACAAAAAATGAGAAATACAAAAAACATATCGAAAAAGATGTAGCGGCGAGCGGAGCGAGCCGAATTTTTTTTTCCTTTTTCGGGTTGTCACAAACTGGTTCAGAAAATAAATAACAGCGAGTGGAGCGAGCTCTGAATGAGCTGCAGCCTTTTTTGAAATTGGTGAGGTAGCGTCCATGCAAGACCCTTATGCTAGAAGCATGAAGCTAAATTATGAGCTACTAGCTTCTGCCCGCGGCTTCGCACGCTTCTTTCTATGGAAACGTTCAAAGGTAATTTCTATCCCATGGGAACTGATTTATGGGATAAATAGTAGCCTATGTTTGATTCCAGGCTTAGAGCTACACCAATGCAAAATTTTAGCTCAATCTGTTCAGTAGTTTTGGTGTGAAGACGTAACAAACATCCATCCATCCATCTATCCATACAAACTTTCGCATTTATAATATTAGTGTGGAGAACAATTTTAAAGTTTCACGAATAACAACCAAATATGCGAACAACAGACCTGACACCATATAGAATCAACAAAATTTTTTATGATCTGGCTGTGCGTGTGAGTTGTTTGGTATTAGATATTTTGCAGTTGCAAACTCGCCTGACACGGAGAAGGAGTCCTGAACTAGAGCAAGCCAGAAGCTTATCAAAACAGCAGAATGTTATCAGAGGCAAGCAGAGCGTGCTGCGATAATTTTTGGTTTTTGTTAGATTTTGGGCAACTTTTTAGAAAATTTGGCAAAGTGACCTAAAGCGGGCCGGGTTTTGAGCTTTGGATCATAGTCACAAGGAACAAATGTTATCAGCGACCAGACCAAAACGCGAAAATTTTGTTGTCTACAAATTTTTTGTACTGGTTGACAAAGTGACCTCGCAGATTATTTGTTATATTTTGTGCTTTTTATTGTGGTGGTTGGATTGATACAAACTGACAATAGCGGACCAGCCAGACCAATAAAATTGGGAACGTTGCCTCTGTGCTAATCAAAATACAGAGCACAAATAACAGTAATATCGGCGAGCGGAGCGAGCCGTGATTTTTTTTATTGCTGCAGTTGGTAACCATAATCAATGTAACGGAAGTAAACAGGAAAAAATTAGACGTTTTTTCATAGTTTTTTACGTGTATTCTTAGGTATACAAAACGTACCTACAAATAAATAATAAATATTCGAAATTTTAAAAATCGTTATTCACAAGTTGAATCTCTCGGATTCCAGAATTATCCCTTTTCGGTTTAATAAACCCTTTCCGTGGCATCCTGTGTATATTTTATCACACTCATATTTTGAGTTGTAGGTAGGTACCTAGATGATTTTAAAGTTTGGATAAAGATGTTTAGAAGTTTTCGCGTAAAGAAGTACCTAATAAACACATACCAATCCATCAATCCATACTTGTTTTATAAGTATCTTTCACACTACCTAGGTATATTTTTGACTAGCTAGGTACCTACCTAGCTACCATACCATAACAAATTTCGTACCTAGTGTTTAGCCGATATGGTTACCCCACAAGGCTTTACCAAAATCGTAAATTGATTTGTTTTTTTGTTATGTAAATAAATGTGTCAAGTCAAAATCAAATGTTTTTTTTTAAATAAATGAAAGTGTCAATATCAATGAACAAAAAAGTGTTTACGTTTACATCCTTGCCTTTTATTTTCTTGTCAGAAATTCACTATACCTACTCGTGTATTTAATCCTAAATTTAGGTATATCCTAGGTATTGCAGAAGCAGAACCGTATGACGAACCTACCTACACTCCATCCAAATTCGGTTAGTTTACAAAAATGTCACACCGAATTTGGCTGGAGTATACGTAGGTGCTTACATACTACCTAAGTACGTAGGTATTTCCTGATCGATCAGTTTAGTTAGGTTCTAGGTACACTTAGATTTTTTTTAAATACACTTGCATTGCACTTCCCAAAATGTAAGTACCAAGGTACCTATGTAGGTATGAAACGCAAATAGTATGCCTAAAGAAATAGGTAGGCAAATTTAGTACCTAACCTAGTCTAGTATCTAACCTACCTGCCGCTTTCGATAGCAGAGGCACAGTAGATAAATGTATATATATATTTATCAATTGTGGCAGAGGTGTATACCTACTCACGCACACGCACAAGCACGGCACTATGGATGGTTGTGTTCACGTATGTAGTACACCTACCGCGTCCCGCGCGCGCCTGCATCAACTAAACAGAGATAGCGATATTCGGGGCGATTTTTGCACGCGCCTCGAATTGAAGTTGCGATCGAGGTCCGCCGGACTCTTAACTTAGAACGATGATTGGACATCTGATAAATTAATGTATGCTGTTTCATTTTAGTAAAATACCTTTAAGTTATTTTTATAAATTATAGAACCCTATTATTATTGTAATAATGAATGTTTGTATACTCTAGTGGCAGAATCTAGCGATCTAGACTAAGTCCGAATAACTGATTGTATCTACCTGATTCACAAACAAATAAATGAATTACTGAATATTTATATATTTAATGAATTATATTCTTTATTGCCTCGTGCGGGAGACCACCAGCAACTGTATGGTCGAAAAAAGTTTTCTGGCAAAAAAAATTTTTTTATCTATCTTTTTATTGCAAACTTATCAAAATAATTTACAAACAAAATGAACAACAAAAAATACAGAATATGTGACAAATGGCGGTCTTATGGTAGAGATAGCTCTTGAGCGATAAGACCGCCACTTCTCACTTAGTTTTTAAGCTGTTTTGCTGTATTGTTTCTATCTATAAGTGTGCAATAAAGAATTTTCTATCTATCTCTATCTTGTTTACATTTTTGCTGGTGTTCTAAAAGTCAAGTATAGATAGAGATGCTGTGCGCTATGTACAGCACATACTACTCACAGCATGCAGCACGTTCCGCAGTAGCGCGGGGTCTGCCTCGTCGTGTGTGGAGGGAGCGCGCGGCCCCCCGCCCCCGCCGCCCGCCTCGCGCAGCCCCGTCACGCATTCCACAGGGATACTGCGCACCTGGAGATACACAAATTACACAATGCAATTAGTTTGAGAATGTATGAGAGAATATTTTATTTGTAACACAATCAACAGAAACAAACATGATTTAAAAATAAAATATCACTCCGGAACCGTGGTCCCACTGCGATGTCCCACGGGTGGAACAAAACTTTTTCGTGGTCCCACCAAACACACACTTGACCGTTCAACATATGGCTCTGGGTGCAATTATATATATACACACCCTTTCAGTCACAGAGTCGCAGTTAATGTTGACCCCCCGCCGCTTCGCGGGGGTGAGAGGATGTGGACGGTCAAGTGTGTGTTTGGTGGGACCACGAAAAAGTTTTGTCCCACCAGTGCGACATCGCAGTGGGACCACGGTTCCGTCACTTAAAAGATGACGAAGACGAGAAGACAGCTTCTGTCGATTAGAGTCACAAAACGGTCTCTGTCTCAGCATGAGCTAGTTGTAAACACGGTACGTTTGGGTGGTAAGTTTCATATCTTTAAATAAATAAATAATTAATTCTAGACAATTCACACAGCATTATCTAGTCCCAAGCTAAGCAGAGCTTGTGTTATGGGTACTAGATAACTGATAGACATAATACAATACACTACATAGATAGATATTTTTTATTATACATAGAAAACATCCAGAACAGCCTGAACAAATATCTGATATCTAGCAGATCGCACAAACATTTGTCCCGAGGCGGGAATCGAAACCGCAACCTCCTGCAGGCGGACCTTCGCCCGCTGCGCCACAGAGGTCGTCACGAGGGACTCTACGAGGGACTTCGTCAGGGTGAGTAATGAATTAATCAAACTACGATACTTTAAATAGTTAAAAAGTAACAGAATTCTTTACATAATAGTCAACGCAGAGGTACTGGAATCGAAAGATACCTATTTTTTGAAGATTTTGATAGAATATTGACGATTATCTCCACAATGTAATACCCACAGTTATAATAAGAAAAAGATTGATGGTAGCTCTAAAAATACAAGACAAAAATTAAAAAGTTTAAAAACCCGCCGACGTTTACTGGCTGAACAGATTTTCATGAAACATAGCTAAGAATAATCGGGATAAAATTATCTATGACACAAAAAAAAATTAAACGAAAATCGGTTCATCCGTTTTGGAGCTACGATACCACAGACAGACACGTTAAACTTATAACACCTCTCTCTTTTTGCGTCGCGGGTTAAAATGGCGCGCGCATTGGACTTACGGCGTGGAGATAAGGATTAATATGCCATCAAAATTCCCGGTCTATGCCGCTCGAACGTTTAAACGAAAAGCCCTATTTGACATTATACCTACACTGTTAGATTATCATTACATGGAGGCTTCATGATCATAAAGCTCTGCGCTCATTAATCCAATACTGCTACCACAAAGCACAAAAACGTGTACATGGGCTTTAACTTGTTAAGTATCTTCAAATACATTCTACAGTGACAAATGGCTTCCCACAAGCTTCAAGCAAGTGGTCCGCGATCTGTCCGTCATCTCATACCGTCAATATAAAATTCATCTAAGTGTTACGTGTTAAAGCTCATATTTGTATGCACATTTTTAGAAGCTGTAAGTCGTTACTTTGTGACACATTAAGAAGTTAGTCAAATACTTACGCCTTCTTTGAAGCAAGTTAGGCCCGGATGTATTTTTCGGACTTCCTTTTGTCTCATGTCTATCAACTTCTTTACAATCTGAAACAATAATAGTTACTTATTTATCATTTATTTAAATCCGGTTTAATTATTTATTCGTCTTACTCCAATGTCGCATCGATAAATAAGGTGAGATGCCTGGAAGAGATCGCTTCTAATGCTACGGCCACACTATCGCGATAACGCGAAGATTTGCGCTGTCGCGACAAGTCTGGCCAAGAAGTTCGTCCTATCGCGAAGCATCATCGCGACAACAAGTGCCCTTCGCGACGCTGTCGGTAAACTGCCGGACATCAAAGGGTTTTTGTCGCGACAAAAGTTCGTGCAGTTGGCTACCTACACGTCGCGCGCGCTTTCTTGACAGCGAGACGCCGAGCGGTGTGCACGTATTGTGGCTGATTTGTGTTATTATTATTAACCTACGGAGTGACCTATGGAGTGGACAAATGATCGAATTTTGTTATTTATCAAAAATTACGAAGCTGAGCCTGTTTTGTGGAATCCTAAAGAACCTAATCACAAACAAACATGAATTATGACACCATGAGCGCAACCACTGCGTCCATTTTTTCCGTAAAATGAATTATCGCGACGTTCTAGAATTATCGCGACGATGCGAAGTTTTTTTTCAATGTGGCCAAACACTTCGTCGTAGATCGAACACGAAGTTTTATCACGACAACAACGCGAAGATGAATCTTCGCCTTGTAATGTGGCCGTAGTATCAGCGACAGGGCCGCCCATTGTACTTGTGTCTTATGTTATGCCTTTTGTATTGTAGTTTTGTTGGTGATAAAGTATATTGTATTTTATTGAGATGTGAGTCCCTTAGAAACAAAGGTAGACAAGCTTCTGTTCGCAGCTTTGCTCACGCGGTACCTGGATGTTATGTAATCAGGGATAAATCAACATATTTACTAGCGACAGAATTTTTAAGAATTGGACGGTAGTGTCTGTTGTTATTATTACAAAGAACCTTAAAATGTAATTTAAAACTTTTTGGTGGGATGGCGACCTGCGAAAGACTGCAGGCAGATGCTGGATGCGGCAAGCTGAAGACAGGGCGCTATGGCTCTCATAAGGGGAGGCCTATGTCCAGCAGTGGACTAACATAGGCTGATGATGATAATAATAAAGTTCATTACGGATGTAAAGCGGGTTAACTACGAACCTTTTTCGTGTGTTACACACATTTAAGAGCACACACAACACAAATAAGATGAACTCGTGAAACTACGATAGTTTTAATAGTAAAAAAAGGTTGTCCTTTCCTTACCTCCTTCTGTTTTCTAACAACGCTAGTGAATTGTGTATAAACGATCCTTGGGTTCAGCTCGCAGTGCATGAGGGTGGCCCCCTCATAGTCCTTGATGTAGCCCTGGTACATCGCGCGGGGCAGTTTGATGTCCTTGCTGAAGCCCTGCTTCTTGAAGTAACCTGTAAGAAAATTGTTAATTCAACCGTCAGACAAAATACTTTATAAAATAAATAAATAATGCAGGACAATTCACACAGCATTATCTAGCCCCAAGCTAAGCAGAGCTTGTGTTATGGGTACTAGATAACTGATATACTTAATACAATACACTAAATAGATAGATATTTTTTATTATACATAGAAAACATCCAGAACGCCCTGGACAAATGTCTGCAGATCGTACAAACATTTGTCCCGAGGCGGGAATCGAACCCGCAACCTACTGCGTCGCAGGCAGACCTTCGCCCGCTGCGCCACAGGGGTCGTCACTTTGCTTTATGAATTAGTAGGTAAATTTTGGTTAAAGGCCTCATAAATTCTGGATTTTGGATTTACATCCTACCCTACCTATACAGTCCTAAAGTAGATATGACAAAAAGTCTTACGATTTCAATTTCCTTAAGGGGCGGACCTAGTGGGTTTGTTTGTCAAACTAGACCTAAATCTCAGTACTCACGGGATCGTGATAAAAAATAAGAATTACATAAAATTCCACATTTATTCCTCGGTTCCTTAATTGTGAAAACACGATTTTACACCTAATTTGGTCGAGATCTCAGGAACCCTGCGGTCTATGGAAAAGATTTTTGTTTTGATTCGTAGGTTATTACTAATTCTTTGGTTCCCTAATACAGTTTCTTCATAAGTTGTGTAGTTTTTTGCAAATAAACAAAAACATCATTTTTGCGTTTACGCCGTTACAAAAACGTATGCTCTGTCCCGCTCACGGAAATGGAAGTTAGAGTGGAAGGACAATGCAACAAAATTAATAAGGGCACCGGTGTCGCCAAACTCACACAAATAAACCAGTAATCATATAATGCATTACAAAGAAACAATTCGTTTGATTGGTAGTTTAAGTTTAGTCAAAACTAGCCAACGTCACTGATTTGGAAATAAACCTTGACTTCTACAGATAAGATTTATTTTTCTTTAGCATCAGAACATATTTACGGTCTATAGTAACCAAACATTCGATTGACAAGTTAATTCCGCTACTTGACCATAGATGGCGGTATTTTCAGTGGTCGCAATTATAAACTTAATTTCCTCAGACTTAAGATTGACATTCGCGTGATAGGTCGACCATCGACTGCTACTCGATTAGAGCTGCACCAGGTAGCACATTGAAGTACATTATCGATATCGATAGATACCCGATTTTTTGTTCAATTCGCAAAAAATTTAACTTGTTGGTAGTTTATTTACTTACTTGGCACACAAAGAGCTGTATATTTTAAACCATTTATAAATAGACACAGACAGGCAGGTAAAAATAAATGTATGTTGTTTATGCCCCTGAAATAAAACGTATTTATTAGGAAACTGGTGTTTGGAAAGTTTTATTTTTAATTTTAGTAAATGGTGTATGTGAACATTTATATATTTAAACTTAACGATTTTCAGTGATACAAGCGCTGTATGTTTCGTAATTGTATATCTATATCTTTTATTTGATATTTTGAAATCGACTTCCAAAAAGTGTTCAGAGCATATCGTGCTTGATTTGGTTGGCATCCAATTAACTCTACCCGTTGCATCTATACATTTCTCTTTGACGTTTGTATCTTTGGGAAACCTGCAAATATTTAAGATAAAGGTTAGAGGACCTAATGATGTCAATTTAGTGACTTGTAATCTAAATACTAAATAAATAATTAATTTACATAATAATACTAATCACTTATTTAACATTAACATTAAAATTAGAAATTAAAATTGAATTTCTTGTATCGATATCAATCGACAAAATCAATATCCGACTTGACTACATCACTAATTGAGTAGCGAAGAATAGAATCAATCCAAAATCAACTTTATCTTAATTGCATAAGGTTGATTTTGACTAACCCTTCTATTAAATTATTGACAAATTGAAATAAAATAAGATTTTATTACAAAACAATAAAAACCGTTCTCCCCGATGGTACGACACACCTCCATTTTGAAGATTTTTTCTCCTACTATCATTTTTACACTCTAAAATCGAACAATACGGCATGATTACGGAAAAAATGAATTGGTTGCGAGACTAGCTACTCCACGCGATGTTAGAACCCGACTGGGGTCGAGTAAGCATACCAGCGCGTACTTGTAGCACGCGTGCCACGCCCACTTACCATTTCCCCTTACTTTAATTCCGTGGTCCCGCTCCTATGAACACAAAATCCTATGCCTATATCTTATTCACAAAATGGTGCGCAATGCGCTCTCTTAATATTTTCACTGTTTTTAGGGTTTCGAAACCCTTATGGTCTCGCTTTGTCTGTTCTTTTTTCCCTCCGGTAGTTATAGATCTATATTTTACAGGAAAATTATAGAGAAGTTTGTAAAAAGAACACTTTTTGAAAAATGGTCAAAAAAGGGGGGATAATTTTCAAAAGGGGGGGCTACCCCGCTGAGTGGGGTATCAAATGAAAGGTATGGTTTGGATATTTCAAAACAGTTTTTGAAATTTCTGTAGGTTTTATACTTTTCGAAATATTTTGAAAAAAGTCGAAAAATTTACCGCTGTCACCGAATCATGCAGAGAGATCCATCTGAAATGTAGGTTGGTACCTACTAGTTTTAGGTATTCATTAAATTGTGAAGTCTCTAACCGGTACCTTTTGTACATACCTACTTGTTGACAAACGTTCGAAACCCTCGGCGCGCGAGTTACACTCGCACTTGACGGGTCTTGTTTAAGTTTTGTGGTACAAGTTATTAGCTCTTTATAGTATAAAACAGAGAATACAAACCGATAGCGAATTCATCAGCGAAACTGAGAAAGTGCAGGATGTTATTCCGTATGTGGTAGTCCTTGAGATGGTTCATGAGATGCGTGCCGTAGCCTTTCACTTGCTCGTTCGAAGTCACCGCGCAGAATACTACTTCGCTGAAACCCTGCGGCAGTAATATTATTGTATATATAAATTTATTTAATTATTTTCATTATTTGTAATATCCCACTTTAGTGCAAAGGCCTCCTTCTAGACTGGCCCATGGCATCTGAGGACAGTAAATCATCATTAATTACTAGCTTCTGCCCGCGGCTTCGCACGCGTTGTTTCTATGGAAACGTTTTGAGGTTATTTCTATCCCATGGGAACTGATTTATGGGATAAAAATTGGTTGTCTGTAAAGTCGGTTTACTGACGATAGTTGAACGTGACAACGCAGACCGAGGTAACGCCGCATGCGAGGTAACGCCGCATGCGAGGTAACGCCGCATGATGTCATGTTTTTTCGTGCGTGCAGCCGGCTCTATCGAATTATAAGACGTTGTCACGTCAAAAGTAGCCTATGTTTTATTCCAGGCCTAAAATTACATGTATGCAAAATTTCAGCCCGATCCGATCAGTAGTTTTGGCGTGAAGAGGTAACAAACATCCATCCATCTATACATCCATCCAAACCTTCGCATTTATAATATTAGTGTGACTAGCGGCCCGTCACATTATTAATTTCTAGTGTTAGTTTTATTTCTCAAACCGTCCGGGTTCGATTCCCGGGCTGAGTACAAGTTTTTTTAAATGTATGAATGCAGTTTTTCTTGTTACTAAAATCGATGACATGGTTCCTAAGAAGAGATCTTCGTATGTCTTCTAGTTTCAGACTTTACCATGACCGATCTAAATGTGCCACCCTGTATACCCTATGTTACTCAGGGATAATGTAGCATTGTAATGGTGAAAGAATTTTTGTAATCGGTCCAAACTATTCCGTTATAAAAGAAAACTTTTATACAAACATTAAATAACTCACCTGTGATGGAAATGTCCTGAAGCATATTCCTCCAATAGGTCTGCCTTCTTTCACTAACGCTAACGTCTTGTGCTTGCTGTAACAAAAAGAAAATGTTTTGACGCAACCGCTAATATTTTAAGGGCAGACATGGTCAAAGAAAAGGTGTGGTATCACTATTCTTGTTCGATGCATCTCTCGATCATATTCTGTCTCGCTCACATAAATGACCATATAGAGATAAATGACCAGTGATTGTGATTGCTGTTTAGTTATTATAACGTAGTCGTGTACATACCTGGCGCAGTTATATTATTATACTATGAGGGCAGGTAGGTAATAAATAATAATAATAAATAAATAATGCCGGATAATCCACACAGATCATCTAGCCCCAAGCAAAGCAGAGCTTGTGTTATGGGTACTAGACGTCTGATATACTTCTATAATATAAAAATGAATCGCAAAATGTGTTGGTAAGCGCATAACTCAACAACGCCTGGACCAATTTCGCTAATTCTTTCTTTGTTGTGTTTGTTAGTGTCAGGAGAAGGTTCTTATGTAAGAAAAAATTAAGAAACTTAGAAACATAAATTTCCACGGGGGCGAAGCCGCGGGGCGCAGCTAGTACTTAATATAATACATTACACTGATAGATATTTTTTATTATACATAGAAATACACAGAACACCCGGAAAAAATATTTGCAGATCGTACAAACATTTGTCCTAAGGCGGGCATCAAACCCGCAACCTGCGTCGCAGGTGGACCTTCGCCCGCGGCGCCACGTCGGTCGTCTACATGTAAGTTGTGTGTGGTACTCACGAATCGAAAACCAATTGAGAAATGTATTCTTTAGTCATCTCTGGTAGTTGGTGCGAGAAGACGTTATGAAGTCCTGAAAAAGAAACAATGTTTTGAAGTGTTTCGTCTTCTAACATCAGATCGACAGTCTTTACCACCACTGCTGGGCATTGGCCTCCCCTGATAAGTGCCTAATCATTAATAACTAGGCAATCGTAGTTCGGCGGTGTTCTGCAAGGCTATTCCAGTTCGATCGAAATCAGGTTTCCGTGTCGAAGACTCGGAATCTGTCACGGATACGTGTTAAATTCAAATATTTTTGCGGTTTTTAATATTTTTTTTCGGTTTAACGAGGAATAGGTAAAACTAGAGGAAAAGTAGTTTCCCGCAAATCGTAAACCATTTTCTATGAACCGAGAAAATGGCTTACGATTTGTACCTGTTACGACAAACTTTGATTTAAGTTCCTTGTAGAATGCAGAATATATTTGAATTGCGCGTAGGCCAGCACAGATGTCTATATCATAGAACTTGCGTTTTATCTACTTTTATCACGTTCATGAAAGGCGAAAGACAACCACTGCTGGAAGTAGACTTTCCCCCAAAGGTCCATGGTTTGCCATAATCGCGACGCTGGGCATGCGGTTTGGGAATCGCACTTTGATGATGGATCTGTTCTATAGGAGACGCTGCTCGGCAGCAGCGCCTAAGGGACGGTGATTAAGGGATATCCACCAGGGGTGGGCACCCCCCGGTATCCCTTAACACTTATGACACCAGCGGGAAGACTTGGGGCGGTGCAAATCCTAAGCCGGCACTATACGGCAATAGGTAGTTAGTGTTACCCGTGGTAAAATAATACGAGGTATGCTACTCCGAGTCACTGTCCACTTGCCACAAAAATGTGAGGTAACTTTCATTTGCTGGTGACTATCAAACTTTTATTGACGCCGGTGAATTACTCGCGTTGTTGATCGGATAATACTTGTGTGAAAGGTGGTAAAATAAGGTTCTTTAAATTCCCGAAAAGAGAATCTCTGGCTGAAAATGTTCCTGCGATTAGATAAATTTCATTTCAAGGGAAAAATTTATTTATCAATGTGCAGAGCTCATTTAGCGTTGCTCAAATTATGGAAACTAAGTTTGAAGAATTTAATGGAAAACCTAAAACCTAGATCTAGATTTCGAAACTCCCAAAAATAAAAAAGTTTGAGAACCACCGTAGCAGATATGACGTAGACTTGGGAAAACCCACGTGACCGTTGTTTCTCGGAGTATAATACCTTGTATTATTATACCATGGTGTTACCTATGAGCCAAAGCATGGTTTGCTTATTGACTGGTCCGGTCAGAGAGTTGCCGATCACGTGAAACTCGATCAGTTTGCGATGCTCTTCCACCTTCGCCGCTTCGTCGCGCGGCGCTTGCATTTGGAATAGTGCCTGTTGACCACGGAATATTTTATTAAGAACATTGCCATTCCAGGGCGAGCGAAGCGAAACGCAAACCTTCAGTCAGCGGGGCAGGCAAGCAAAGCAAGCCGGACTCCCTCATATAGCGTAGTGAGCGAAACGAGCCGTTCTGTGTATTAAGCTACTGTGCTAGGTTGTGCTTTGTTTTGCGTTGTTGCTTTCTAGCACGCACAAGACGTTTAATGTAAGTACTCTATCAATAATCATTTATTTCGTACATTACAAGAATAACACGTCATATTCGTATCTATACAAAAATACATTAAATTCTAGAAGGTATAATAAATGAAAATAAATGCATAGAAATGATTTAATATTATACGTTTGTAACATTAAATTTTAAATTATAGTTATAATAGTATACTCTACTGCTGCGTCCCTGATAAAGCCTACTTGATTTTGCTGATTATATGCGACTATACATGTAATATACTAGACTATAATATGACTATAGCCGATTCCAATAAATGTAGTGAGACTTTACCATACATACTACTTACATCAGGGCCACACATATAGTTGGGGTCGTGGATGGTGGTGACGATCTCGGCCACAGTCCGTTCGCTGAAGTCATCGTTTCCGGTAACTAGACATATACTACTTACATCAGGGCCACACATATAGTTGGGGTCGTCGATGGTGGTGAGGATCTCGGCCACAGCACAGATTAGATAACGTTACTTGCCACAGTCCGTTCGCTGACGTCATCGTCTCCGGTAACTAGACATATACTACTTACATCAGGACCACATATATAGTTGGGATCGTCGATGGTGGCGACGATCTCAGTCACAGTCCGTTCGCTGACGTCATCGTCTCTGGTAACTAGACATATACTGCTTACATCAGGACCACACATATAGTTGGGATCGTCGATGGTGGCGACGATCTCGGCCACAGTCCGTTCGCTGACGTCATCGTCTCCAGTAACTAGACACATCCTACATACATCAGGGCCACACATAGTTGAGGTCGTCGATGGTGGCGACGATCTCGGCCACAGTCCGTTCGCTGACGTCATCGTCTCCAGTAACTAGACATATCCTACTTACATCAGGGCCACACATATAGTTGGGGTCGTCGATGGTGGCGACGATCTTGGCCACAGTCCGTTTGCTGACGTCATCGTCTCAAGTAACTAGACACATCCTACATACATCAGGGCCACACATAGTTGAGGTCGTCGATGGTGGTGACGATCTCGGCCACAGTCCGTTCGCTGACGTCATCGTCTCCGGTAACTAGACATATCCTACTTACATCAGGGCCACACATATAGTTGGGGTCGTCGATGGTGGCGACGATCTCAGCCACAGTCCGTTCGCTGACGTCATCGTCTCCGGTAACTAGACATACTTACATCAGGGCCACACATATAGTTGGGGTCGTCGATGGTGGCGACGATCTCAGCCACAGTCCGTTCGCTGACGTCATCGTCTCCGGTAACTAGACATATACTACTTACATCAGGGCCACACATATAGTTGGGGTCGTCGATGGTGGCGACGATCTCGGCCACAGTCCGTTCGCTGACGTCATCGTCTCCAGTAACTAGACATATACTACTTACATCAGGGCCACACATATAGTTGGGGTCGTCGATGGTGGCGACGATCTCGGCCACAGTCCGTTCGCTGACGTCATCGTCCCCCTCCTCGACCACGCGCCGTCGTTTGTTCGCGCTCGGCCCGGTGATGGGATCGGAACGGGCTTCCGACGCGCGTTTTGAGGCTTCTTGTTTTACTGTACCTGTTTTTAGCAAATGGTTTAGAAATCGAGCATCATAAAGAGCCTCAAAATTCTTGGTTCAGGAACAGTGTCGGCACGATGTTTTAGCATAAGTTGTGGAAGATGACTGATATACATCTTAGATGCAAAGAAAAATACACCCATCGAAAAAACCCCGAGTACGATTAAATAAAAAAGCATAAAACAAAGCTGGTTAACTTTTTGTGTTACAGAAAATATAATTTTAATATCTTGCATTGTATTTGTTTGGTACCTTTTGAGTCTTGTTACGGAAATAAAATATTTCTATTTCTACGAATTTAAATTATATTCGAAAAATGAACTGCCTCGACTTCAAGGTTTTAGTGGAAGGTAGCGGGTTCAAGTACCATCGTAAATTTTAGGTAATTTAAATTCGTAGAATTTTCCCTGTGGGGTTAAGTAACCACTATAAAACAAATAACCTAGATATTTCTACTTCTTTTCATATAAATATCAGTGTCATATATTTGTTCTGATTTGGGAATCGAACCCAATTCTCATCTCCTCCTTTTCTTTCGTAATTCGCCCACTTCGTTAGCGGTCATCAACAGTAAGTATTAAAGCGCTAAAGAAAAAGAAAAATCAAAAGCAAGCGTAGAAGCGAATAAATTGATGATGATGATTGGTGAAATGAACTTCCGTTAGGTACTACCTTGGCTTGCTTGTTTATTAGTGTTTGTTCCAGCGGCCTAGTTGATTTAAGACCCATTTACTCAATAATTCGCTTGAAACGTTTTATGCGAAATTAGATCTAATTGTATTAGGATGTTTTTATTAGCGACGCGTGACCCGAGAGCTGGTGAGTATCTGGCGCAGCGCATCATACAGCATGCCATACAGCGGGGCAATGCAGCCAGCGTCTTGGGGTCGCTTTCGACTGCTATTATATGGATCAGTTGAACTATGTACCTGTAGATTTTTTGCAACAGTCTGCAGTTCGCTCAATTGTTAATACTAGTTTTAATTTATTTCTATTACTTGATTGTAATTTTCTTTGTGAATAAAGATTCATGTTCATATTTATAAAGAAAATAACCATAAGGTGGGTCTTAATCATAAATCAACTGGGTAGATAGTACAGTGGTGTTACTCATTGGGTTGACCCCACGGGCAGGTTTCAGGTCTCGCTCGTAACTACATCAGTTTTAGTTTTATATTATTTAATTTTGAGTTTTTATATGAAACGGCTTGTTATATTCATTTTACCTGAAGATTTCAGTTTTAAAATTGTTTTTTTATTCATGGAAATCGAATTCAAATGTAACAGGTGCTAACAATTGTCTTTTAAATAATAATAAATAAAATCTTTTAAATATAATAAATATATAAAAGCTAGAACTTTTGAAAATGCAGTCACTGTTGGTGCAAAGTATTGACCATTTATTTTATAACTAGCTTCCCGCCGCGGCTTCGCACACGTTTTTCCGAAATAAAAAGTAGACTATATGCTATTCCGCATTAGAATATAGATGCCAATTAGCATGAACGACATCTATGCCCGAATCGTTTAGAAAGCTCGGCGTGAAGAGGTAGGTAACAAACATTCAAACTTTCGCATTAATAATATTAGTGTGATTTGGCTATTACAAATAAGCAAAGAACCTAGAATCACATATGACGGGATACTTAACATGGTTTCTTGAAATATTAGCATTTTACTAAAGTTCTATAAGAAAACTAAAATCATGGTAAATCTCACCATACCCAAAGTGATGTTAGACTCAAAAACCATGATGGTTTTAAAAGTTTTCAGGAAGGTTGGTAGCAATATGCCAGCAGCTCGAGATTCTCAATGTATAGGGCTAGTTTGCTTAGTTAGGATCCAGCCCCCTAATTTTATAAAAGTTATAAAATAAGCACTCACAATCATCGGCCAAAAAAGATCCTTTGAAATTTATTGTGAAAGAAGTAATTATCAAAAAAAAACCCCTACAATAATAACATGCTGCATTTAAAAAAATAATCTTATAGCTCAGATTTGGAAGGGGTAAATTCCTCTACAGCATTTCGTCTATAGGCAAGGATGTAAAAGAAGTATGTAGGTAGGGGACACGCTAAGAGAGTGCGTTATTTAACTGAATTTTAGCTGGTGAAAGCGTTAATTTTAATATGGTTAGGTGGAGTAAGCGGACATCAGTACTTTTTTAACATTTTCTAAACACATAAAATCCCAAGCATGAACGTACGTTATTCTCTTGACCATATCGATACGATGGTGAATCCATCCTTGCTAGTGACGGTATTAATTTTAATAAGGTCAGGTGGGGTAAGCGCGTTTAAGCAGTAATTTCAGCATTTTCTAAAAGCGTGTTTGCGTAAATTATTGTGGGGTAAGCGCGACAATAAGAAGATATTTTAAGCGTTTTCTTTTAGAAGCGTATAAAAGCCCTAGCATGAACAATGCGTTATTCACCTGACGATAGCGATACGGTGGTGAATCCATCCTTGCTGTCGCCGGCTGGTGTAACGCGTTCGAACTCTCCAGTGTTCCGACGCGACCACCCAGAGTCATCTTAGAACGTACAGTTAATAGGTCATTATACACACCTATGAAATTGCCGTTTTGTATGGAGAATTTTGAGAAAATTGATTTTTAACACATACATTTTTATATTTTTTTCTGGAACTGCAGATTTAATTTCCGTAAAATTTTGTATGTGTAACCGGACAACATCGTGAAAAGTATGCGTAGCTTTTATTTAAAAAAAAACTTACAAATTAAAAATATACAATAAATTTAAGCATTGAACACATGAACAACATATGAAATGTGCTATTTTAAGTTTTATGTTTTAGGGGATGAACTTGCCCAAACATAGTATTTATTGCATTTTAAATCTTTGCAATAATGCTACATTCAGAATGTAAATCAATTTTGATTATAACGGTTGAATTAAAAAAACTATGTACAAAATAAAACAGAGTAAAAAACGGCAATTTCATAGGTATAGACCTATTATATTTAGAAGATAATTTGTTATGTGTTGTACCATGGCAACCCCAGATTTACAGTGGACGTCTTCTGCCCTTTCATGGCCTAGGACGTAGAGGGTCTCCTGTGGGTCGCGGAGGCGCGCCCTCGCGGTTGCACCGCCCAGTCTGGGCAGTGAATGCGATATACTAAGGCTCGTATTATGAAAGCGTGCACTGCACAGTCATCGATCTTTGCTTATGCAACGTTTCTCTATGTCATAAACGTTACTCAGGCATGAGTGAAGTAAATATGTTTATATTTCAATTTTTGTATACCTTCCTTTAGGCCTTTTTTTTGTCTCGTCGAGGAAATTCATTCACGAATAAACTGGTCTGGGGGGACAAGAATTATGTGGGACTCGACGCCCTGAAAAGGACGTAATACCCACTAAAACCTCTCCGGTGTCCCTCTCTCGCCATTTTCGCCGAACCACGGGAACATTTAATCATCCGCGGCCTTCCTTTAGGCCTAGCACGGGGATAGTTGTCTATGGTAGAAAAGAGAAGAATGACATCGCATTGTCATTCAATGCGTAAATTATTGAAGTTGAAGGAATGAGTTTCATACATATAACGCATTCGATGACGATGTGACGTAATTTTTCTCTATTCTACCCGAGACAACAATCCCCGTGCTAGGCCTACAGATCCTTGTTTGTTGTTTTACGCGCGTGTCTCAGCTGATGCTGCTGCGCCCTGTAGGTGTCGCATAAAACCAGCGCACAGTAGCGCCATCGTTACTGTACATGGATTGTAACCTTTATTTGTTTGTACCAATTTGTAATTTTGTGACACAGAATAAATACTTTTACTAGTGAGTAAGCTTTCATAGTACGGCCTAAGTAAGTCATGGACACTGGACACCCCTCGACGTACTCAGAAAATTTCAGCACTATTTGAAATGTTGGGTCCTTGGATGTTCCCAATATTCCAGCTATCGCTGGTTTTGCTTATCTATAGTTTGAATTTGATGTATAATAATAGGTTAGAATTCAACAGCCAAAAGGATCGACGGATGTATTGGTTATTATCGTATTGGTCATATAAAAAGGGTACATCAAAGTTTGAAAACGTAGATTAGTCACAAAACAAGAAAGTTAGACAGATGTTTGCGTGACAATGGACATGATCATGGCGCATGATGTAAAATGAGGATGAATTAACAAAAAAAAATAATGAAAACGCAGCAAAATAAAAAAAATATGAACTGAAAAATAAATATGTAATTCTAAAATAGAATTATAGCATGTCTAAGGCCCGTTTTATGATAGCTTGCTGACATAGGTCTATACTTAAGTGATATTTATTCCACAGAAAAGCGTTACTCAAGCATAAATTCATCACTGAGCAGGCTTTCATATAATACAATACAAAAATGCTTTATTGTACAATAAATAGACAACATTACAAAAGACAAGTACATAGGGCAGCCGTATCGCTTAGCAGCGATCTCTATCAGGCAACCTTTAGATGGAAAGAATAGTGAATTTCATAATACTAGCCTAACCCCGGAATACTCAAACGCAAGTCAGACTTAAACACGTCTGAAACGACCAATTTTTGACAGATTTCTATTGAAAACTGTCAAAAAATCGCGACTTGAGACGTGCTCAAGTGTAAGTTGCGTTTGAGTATACTCAATGAACATACAAATAATGACATATGCTTACTTTTGCTTTCCATTAAGGTTTGTAAATGGTTCGGTGGTACTTGTTTATACTCAGGGTCCCATATCGGAGAGTTGAGGCTGAATATTTCCTCTTCCAGCAGCGCCAGAAACCGGGGGAAGTGAGTTAACATTAGCACCTGAAATACAGTTCAAAATGTAGATCTGTAGATACAGAAGACTGGCATTTCAGATAACATTTTATTTAACTAACTATTAAATTATTAACTAGCTTCTGACCGCGGCTTCGCACGCGTTGTTTCTATGAAAACGTTTTGAGGTTATTTCTATCCCATGGGAACTGATTTATAGAATAAAAGGTATCCTATGTTTGATTTCAGGGTTAGCCTTATAAGTTAGACTTACCTGTATGCAAAATTTCAACCCGATCCGTTCAGTAGTTTTGGCGTCAAGAGGTAACAAACATCCATCCATCCATACATCCAAACTTTCGCATTTATTATATTAGTGTGACTAATTTTCGTCGGCTTATTGCAAGAAGTCATTAACCGACAAATCCAAAAGTTTGGCAAAAGCAGTTTAAAGTTTTTAAAACTTTAAGAGCCCATATCATCAAAACTACGACAGTTATCAATATAATTTAAACGCCAATATATAGAGATATGTAATTATTTTATAATTAACTGAAATCAGTACAAATTCAACCACTGCAATTTTTTTAAAAGCTAAAAATGCAAAGATAATGACTTCTTGCTATAAAAAGTTTTGACTAAACTGGAGTTAAGTATTTCTGCAACGAAGTTATTAGTGGCCTCTTTGGAGTATTAAAAGACAAAATAATCATAAAATAACATCTTTTATTACTAAAAGCTAAACAAATTACCTTGTTTGTCGAAAACACTTAATAAAATAACTAAAATTAGTAATAATGGCACATGAATCAGTCAAAAACACGTTCTAAGCTTTTAGAAAATAATTCTGCTAGCCAGCAAAGAGTTATAAACACATAAATAGGTTGGAAACGATTAAGTAAACTGTATTTAGATTAGAAAATATTAAGTAACAGACTTTGAGCTTTACCTGAAAACCTTCTTATCCTATCTACCCTCCTCTTAACGCTCGACCTGGCCGCGGACCCGGCCCCAGGACGTGAGGACGCGTACGCCTAGGCACTCGAGTCCGTGGACGTCGGACCTCTCCAGACGCCTACAGAAGTGGAATCCGAGGCCTCAGCGCTGATAGCGCGCATCTTCGAGGCTGAGGCGGCCGCTTCCATACCCATCACCAGGCGCCAAGGCCAGCGCAAAGACCTCCCCCAACACATTAAGAGGGTAATAGAGAGGAAACGCGAACTCCAGCGCAAGTGGGCGCGCTCCCGCTGCCCGCGACTGAAGACGCGACTCTATTGTATTGTATTGTGTACTCTATTTTCCGCACTTAGACACGGTTTGGTCCATTGTGCGTGTTTTGTTTGCTAGTGTAACCAGCCTAACTCCGTCCAGAAGCGCAGAATCTTCCTGGGATCTTCACACACTTCGCGGAGCGACCTCGGGTGGTCGAGGATTTCGTGTCGTTGCGCTGTTACTCCCTCGCATTCCAGAACTACGTGGGCAGCTGATTATTCGTCACTAAGACATCCCCTGCAGAGAGTGCTGTCTGTTGCTCCGATGGTGAAGAGATGTTTATTTAGTGGGCCATGTCCTGTGAGTGTCCCCACTAGGTAGGACGCGTAGGTCCATTCTGGTCAGGTTCAGTAGGCGCTTAGTTAGCCTTGGTGATGCAGCTGATAGTGCTGCTCTTGCCTGGCGGCACTCTAGTAGATGCGTCCATCATTCGTTATGTTTTTCTCTAGTTTTCAGCCTTATCCATGTTCGGATTTGGGAGAATGGTAGGGGAAGGAGCGGAGGTGGGCCTATTATCGGTGTCTCCGAACCTTTCCGTGCCAACTCATCGGCGGCGACGTTACCAAGTGATCCGCTATGCCCCTTAATCCATTGAAGGGTTATCCTGTTTCTGCAGGAAATCCTCTCAAGTGCCAAGTGGCATTCGTACACGATTTTGGAGTTGCAGCTGTGTCCTGCCAGGGCCCTGAGTGTAGCAGCACTGTCAGTCAGGATACAAACGCACTGGTTATCTATATCCCTTCTTAGCACATCTGTGGCTGCCTCGGTTATAGCTGCGCATTCACATTGAAATATGGAGCTGTGTTTGCCTAAGGTCATTGATACATTGAAGACGCGACTCAACCCGATATCTGCCGAGCTCTCGGCCGCGGTACAGATTTGGCGTGAGACCTGGGACTGAATCATCGAATAGGGCGAATCATAGAATCAATGAATAGGGCGCTCACGCGGCAGCCGGCAACAACTTACCCGCTGCTGGACCGAGATGGGGTCCGGCGCTTTGCTCCCGCCGACCGTGCCGAAATTCTGGCCGAGCACCTCGCGGAGCAGTTCTCGCCTCACCCCGTTGCAGCCGACGCCACCTTTGAAACCCTAAACCACCACCACCAGGTCGAGGTCACAGTGAGGGACTTCCTGTCTGGCCCAACACCGCCCCTAGACGGGGAGTACTTCATCTCCCCTGCCGAGGTGCGGAAGGCCGTCCTCCGTCTACCCAGACGGCGCCAGGCTATGACGGAGTCCCCAACAGTTGCCTCGCCGTGGAGTCACCGCGCTCGCCCGGCTCTTCAACGGGATCCTCCGGACGGGCCACTTCCCGGAATCCTGGAAGACCGGACGGGTCATCGTGCTACCCAAGCCCGGCAACGATCACCGCCTCCCGGCCAACTACCGCCCCATTACTCTACTACTAATAGTGGGCAAGCTCCTGAAACGCCTGCTCCTGGGGCGCCTGGCTCCAACTATCGAGCCGCGCCCGAAGCAATTCGGCTTCAGGAGTGGCCACTCTACCACGCTGCAGCTCGCCAGGGTGCTGCACCACCTTGCAGTCGAGCACAACGCCAGGCGCTGCACTGTCCGGGTCTGGACGTAAAAAAGGCCTTCGACCGTATTGGGCACCCCGGCGTTTTGTACAAGCTCCTGCAAAACCCAACTCCACCAGCTCTCATCAGGATTGTGGCATCCTTCCTCGACAACCAGCGGTTCTTCGTCGCAGTTGATGGTGCCACATCCTCCACTCGATCCATCTCTGCTGGTGTACCGTAGGGTAGCAGCCTGTTGCCAGCGTTATACGCGTTCTATACCGACGACATCCCCACCCTGGAGGGCCACCTACGCCCCGGGGAGAGAGATGTGTCGCTAGCGCTGTTCGCGGACGACAGCGCCTTCTTTGCGTCTTCTACCAGCCCCACCATCGCAGCCCGCAGGATGCAGCGGCTGCTGAACATCCTGCCGCCCTGGCTGGACAAATGGCGCATGGCCGTCAATGTGGGAAAGACGGCTGCGCTGTTTGTTTCCCGCCGCATCGGCCACCCACCGCAGCTGACACTTCGGGGCCAGAACGTGGCATGGAGCCCGCACATCCGGTATCTCGGCTTCGGGATCGACAGGTCGTTGCGGATGCAGCCGAAGGTTGACAGCGCACTACAACAAGCGCGCGTCGCCCAACCTTTCTCCGACCCGTCCTGGGATCTCACCTGCCTCTGAGGACCAAAGTGTGGGTCTACAAAGGCTAAGTCCGATCCCGACTCACATATGCAGCGCCGGCCTGGTACTCACTAGTCTCCCAGACGAATAGGGACCGGCTCCAGGGGCTGCAAAACGTGGCTCTGAGGATCTACACTGGCGCGAGCCAATACGTCAGGAACGATGTCATCGCCCGCGACCCGCAGATCCAATCCATAGACGAGTTTGTCGTACAGCACAGTCGTCGAATGTACGACCGCGCCGACAACGGCCACCAAGCCCACCTTCACTAAATAGCGCCTCACCAACCCCGGCCCCCAGATGATGACCGCCCGTGGAGGCCCCTTCCCTAGGACCTCACCCCCGCAGAACCCCCCGGATAGACCGTGGGTTAATTTAAAAAAAATTAACCCAAACCAAACAAAAAATAAGAAAAAAACATGCAAATATGTTAATAAAAAAATAAAATGATTAACAAGCTAAATAAAAGCATTTTTAGCGAAATCCAAGGACCGAGGAGTCGTCACCCCTCGAGTTGATGCCGGGGTAAAGAGGCCAAGCCTCGATGCCCCGCTCTGTGCCCCCACAAGGGCCGGAAAGAACGAACTACTACGCGGCGCGGCAGAGGCGCGAGCGGCCCCGAACAAAATACCCCTCTGCCCCGCTTCCGCGACTCCGGTCACACGGCACGCGGTCTCATAAGTAGCATAGCAACACGTAAATGTATGTGTGTAAAAGTCATTACCTTACATTTACCTGTTATTTTTACAATAACAAAAATCACTAATAAAACAATACTTCATTCAAGCGATTTTAGTCTTGTATTAAGTTTAACATAATATTTTAGCAAAAACTTGTCAATGACCTATAATTAATTTTACCAATCCAATAGTGATGGTACCTATAAACGTTACTTGTTCTGAAAGAAGTCATTTAATGCGAATAGTATTCATTTACCATTAATTATGTTTCGAAAACAGTAATTAAGTGTAAAAAATTAAATCTATAAAAAATAAAAAACTCAGTGTAGACGTTACTCGTTTTGATAGAAGTCATTTAAAAACGTTAGTATTTTTTTTTGGTGCAAATAATGAATTAAAGCAAAACTTATTCAAACGTTTGTGAACGTAAAAGCACTTTCAAAATGTTGTTAAGTCACATAAATGAGTTTCGTATGAAAATAAGAATGGCAATTGTGTTTTTTTTCTTTTGTTAAAATTTATTAATGTAAGTTAATGAATTTTATGAAACCAGATATACCAAAAATGCAGTTATTGACTTTATAACCAAGCCATAACTTTTAAGTTTGAAGAGCTACAAATTTGTGAGTTTTACCAAAATGTAGAGCTCATCGAGACGAACTCAATGGTATATCTAACGCAGTTAGTGACTTCTTGCGACTAATGACTTCTTGCAATAAGCCGACGTTTTATTAACAGGAAATATTTGATGGTGACAGTCTGCAGTTAGCTCAACCTGTTTCAATTGTAAATACTAGTTCTAATTTGATTCTATTCTTTGATTGTAATTTTCTTTTTAAAGAAATTGCTTAAAGAAAACTTCAACGGAACTTGGGACGGAAATTCCCTAAACTAATTGAGCAACGAGAATAATTTTACTTCGCATCGTAACTAAGAGCTGGTAACAGGTGGTGGAGACCCATCAACGGCAACGCCAGGCTTTTGCCGACATATGAGAATCTGCGCACAGCCTAGTGTGGGAATCGTTGTCATTTGACTAAGTAAATTATCGCTACTTACACAGAAATGATTTGTATTATCACACTATCACATCGCATCACACTAATCACATCACACTAATATTATAAATGCGAAAGTTTGGATGGATGATGTTTGTTACCTCTTCACGCCAAAACTACTGAACGGATCAGGCTGAAATTTTGCATACAGGTTAGTCTAACCCTGGAATCAAACATAGGCGACTTTTTATCCCATAAATCAGTTCCCATGGGATAGAAATAACCTCAAAACGTTTCCATAGAAACAACGCGTGCGAAGCCGCGGGCAGAAGCTAGTCTAGTTATAATTCTGTAATTCTAATTCTGTTTAAGTAGCAATAAACATATTTTTCATTTTAGTTTCATTAATCCAACATCGCTAACGCCCAGTACAAAAATGTGCAGTCAAATATGGTCTGAAACTCATTATCTTTAGATACATTTTACTGTGACAAAATGGCTTCCCACAAGCTTCAAACGAGTGTCTGCGAGCTGTCTTTCATCTGATACCGTCAATATACATGACATAAAGGAATATTTTGACCATAAAACTTTTTTTGACGTATGTACCTAACAAACAAAAAATTTTATACACCCATTTTGAATTATATAATGCTTGCTTTAGTTAATTTAATTAATCTTTGACATATTACTTTAATAAAGCCTAAAATTTTAATTTTGCACGCCTCGACGAGGCAGAATGTATTGGAGTTACCACTAATATTAAGAGCTTTTGTACCTACATTCCTGCGAATAAATGATTTGATTTGATTTGATATAAAATACATCTAAATGCTACAAGTATCACACTAATATTATAAATGCGAAAGTTTGGATGGATGGATAGATAGATGGATGGATGGATGTTTGTTACCTCTTCACGCCAAAACTACAGAACGGATCGCGCTGAAAATTTGCAAACAGATAATTCTAATCCTGGAATCAAACATAGGCTACTTTTTATCCCATAACTCAGTTCCCATGGGATAGAAATCACCTTTAAACGTTTCCATAGAAACAACGCGTGCGAAGCCGCGGGCATTAACTAGTATATTATATATTTGAAAGCACATTTTAGTGATGTGTGAGGTTTAGGGTGCGGTGATGATCAGCGACAAGCATTTTATAATTTTTTTTAGTGGAATCATCTATGTACCAATCATTTAACCTAAAGGTCAGTTGGGGTAATTAGCACCAGTTAGCAAAACAGCTGTGTGGCTTAGAATTTACACCACCCCAATTCTTCCCACGAGTGTCGTAAGAGGCGAGGGATATCCACCGGGAGCGGGCAGCAGCGCCCCTGCAGAACAATTCTACCACCGAACTGCGATCCCCAACCCGCATGCATTACCCCATGAGCATTATGGGCATTACCCCATGTGATAAAAGCCAATAAGGTATAAGTGCTTATCAGGGGGAGGCCT
The DNA here is from genome assembly GCA_963564075.1 of Eupithecia subfuscata. Taxonomy (NCBI): domain Eukaryota; kingdom Metazoa; phylum Arthropoda; class Insecta; order Lepidoptera; family Geometridae; genus Eupithecia; species Eupithecia subfuscata. The sequence continues at coordinate 6,762,237 of OY751096.1, read as the reverse complement.
GCGTCCAGCAGCGGACCAATATAGGCTCTTGAGGAGCAAAACAGCCCTATATTTACCCGTTTCTCCGGCGGCATACGATCCCGCTCCGAATGGCATTTATCCATCAGCTGGCGACACACAGACTTGAACACAGCGCGCAGTAGCGTCCGACCGAACACCAGAGAGGTGTCGTAGTGAGGCAGCGAGTCGCAGAATGCAGGCACGTGGCAGAACACCAGCCAGCGAGTGTAGTTTATCTGGTAGGCTGAGATGTCTTCCGGGTTTGATACTTGCTGGAAGAGAATATTTCAATCAATCAATCAAAAACTTTTATTTGTAACTAAATCAAATTAAACAAACCGTTGCTTGATTGAAAAATACAATATAACGATATACGATACAAAATATTATTAAACTTAGTTTTAGCTACAAAATAGTCCCAACTCAGCTTATGGAGGTGTTAAAAAAACCTGCGCTGGTTTATTGCTGGATTTAGATTTACGGAGTTTATCGCAAGCGGTTTCATCGCCAAAGAGTTATAAGAACAGGTATAAATAATTCTAAATTAATAATTTCCGGATTTAGCGAACCTAAAATAGTTGAAGTGCCCTGACAAGGTTTTTATGCATTGTGTACCCACTAAGTCTACCTACAAGAAAAATACACGTATGCATAAAAACACAATAAATGATATGAATACTTTCTTACTTTGTGTTGGTTTTGGTGTAGTTAGCTACTAATATAGCTTTCTACCTACTTCTAGCCACTAACATTTCTGTAACCTCCAAACCATAATTTACACCAATCCACTACTTAAATATTTTTGTGAATACATAGAAAACACCCGAAATAAATATTTAACGCGGCGGTAATCGAACCGGAGACCTTCTGTGTCTCATCCAGATCGTCACCCACAGCACTAAAAAGGTCATCAAATAAGGCTCTCTCAATACATCTACAATACTAAAAAATCAAATAATATCGCAAATATTTTCGACTTCGACGGGACTTGAACCCGCATCCTTCTCTCAGTACGGGAATGTGCTAACCAACTACACCGCGAGGTCAAGTGACGTAGGAGTCGAAAATCTTTGCGACTTCCTACGGACTCTAGCGCCGTTAGCTCCACCTACAGGGGAAACATTGAAGTTTATCCAATCCTGTTCAAAGACTACTACTAGTTACTACTCCTAGACTACTACGTTCAAAGACTACTACTAACTAGCTACTAATAGTTACGTTTAGTTCGTTTGACGAGAGGTTGCTCAAATCTATGGTTTTTGTTATTATAGTGCGTAAACCTGGTACTCTGGTGCGTACTCTGGGTAATTTCTAAGAAATCAAATAATATCGCAAAATTTTTCGACTTCGACGGGACTTGAACCCGCATCCTCCTCTTAGAAATTACCCAGAGTGTGAGGACTTACGCACTAACAAAAACCTTAGCTACAATACTGAGAGTGAGACTACTATAAAATCCTTCGAACATAAGGGAAGATAGTTGCGAATGTGAGTGTAATCCCGCCTTTGTGTGCTATACGTGTGGGCGTAGTCCTGCATACTGCATGTGTGTTTACCCCACCTCTACATTATAAAATCGGAGGGGCGGTCGGGGCAATTTTGGTACAGCGGTTCCCTCCTCTATGTTCGAAGAAAAGATCTTACCAGCTTCCTAACACTAGGCGTCTCGAAGTTCCAATGATTGAAGCAATGCAGGAACATCTTAGCTAGGTCGTACATAGTCTGCCACTCCCGTTGCGGCAGAGTGTTGAACTTGTACAGTACGAAGTTGGTGATGGCTTTGGCGATGGATGGCCGCTCGAATGGTGGTTGCCCGAGTGGACCCTCGATGCGCGGGTGCGAGCGGAGAAGGATGCATTTGCGGAGGATCTGAAAATAATTCAGATTAATATTTTATGCTTACTAAGTTTTTGGTTGTAACCAACTGATAGATAAATAGATAAACGTTTTATTTGTTTCCGCAACACACGTGATGTGTGTCATGAGTTTAAGTATAAATCTATATGTAGATATATATAAATATATATATTTGCATTATTTTTATTTGTTTCTATTTTGTATTCATAATGGTATGTATATTTTTTTTACATAGTCTTCGGTACACCCCCTGTCTTTCTTAAATTCAAATAATCCTTTCCATCCAAAGGTTGCCTGGAATAGATCGCTTCTAAGCGACAAGGCCGCCCATTGTACTTGTCTCGTGTAATGTCTCCTTGTAATGTTATTTTTATGGTGTACAATAAAGCATTTTTGTATTGTATTGTCTAAGAGATTTCGTTTTAATTTAAGGTTTCATTTTAAGAGATTTCGTTTTAATTTTTTTACATAAACTGGGTAACTCGTACTACGATTTACGAGTGCCCCAGTTTATGACACGAGGTAAGACGTTTTAAACTAAAACTTTCATTGTGCATGACGCTCTTCATTTCCTCCAGGCTACAAGGCAAAAATCGTTACACTTTCCGTAGTGAGACCGCACCGTATTGTTACCAAACGAAATGAGATAGCTCACTCATTTACATTCACAAAAACCCACACACAGGCGCACGCGCGTGCGTAACTTCTGAATCATTTGTGCACATAAATTTTAAGTTTTATCGTTAATCTGAACTCTTAGCTTAGTTTTAAATAGACCTTAAAAATAATTACATAACTCAATCTACTATTCATATTTTATTTTTCTTGGGCTTCCAAGCTGAGCTTTAATTCCGTGTCAGTATATCCCACTAATCCTACCAATATTATTCTACTAATTTTATAAAGCCAGTCATGACGTCATGCGGCGTTACCTCGCTCTGAGGCGTTTCATGTAAGGCTTGAAGTGCAAGCGAGAGCGCTCGACATCCGTCTCTCTCCTACTTGAGTGAGCGATGCGTCTGCGTGGACAGCTGCTATACTATAGTACATTTACATGTTTTGATCGAGTATCAAATGCTACCATTCCATCAGTATTTTCTTAAGACGTTGTCACGTTCAACTATCGTCAGTACACCGACTTTACAGACAACCAATTTTTTTTACTTAAGATCTCCAAAACTTTTGAACAGATCAAGATGAAATTTGGCGTACGTTTAGAGCAAAGCCTAACTTAGATAAAAGGTTCCTTACTATACCGAAAATACGCTTTCGAAGCCGCGGGCAGAAGCTAGTAATTTTATAATTTGACTAAGTGTACTTACATTATTATTGTATTTATGGAAATAAGTATTTGATTTGGGCAGTGAAAGCGTTTAAGGTCATGGTCAATTCAAAACCCGATGAAAACAAGCTTACAAGTAGGTAAATCAGTAAATGAGATTTCCTACGGTACGCCGCGCTAGGCTGATGCGGGTTGAAGGATATCTGTTATTGAATGTTTAGTTCTTTTGTTCATTATAGCGAGGATTTCCTTATGCTTTCTCTATGTTTTTAGTTCTATTACAAACATTTTGCTTCTAGTCTAGGTTTAGAATCTGGGAGAATAATTTATTTCTTCTTCGACAATAATGATAATAATGCTGTGAAGAATTTGGTTGTCGCTTATAGATTGAAATCATGATTCACGTAAGCCAATGTCGCTTCAAACACAAGTATTACTTAGTTCAGGTTTAATTTTTATCCTTAGCTATATTTAGTACTATTGTATTAACATATTTATTTCCTGTTTAAGAGTTTCGTTGAATAAATTATCAATATTATTGGCCAACACTAGGTATACGACTACGACTACGTTCAATTTGTTAAAAGTCCAAAAATCTTAATCAGTATGAACTCCGAAATTAATGCTTTGCGGAAAACTCGACTAAAACAATTCGACTAAAACACAATCCGACTAAAAACATTTCAACTAAGAAATCAAATAACATCGCAAAAATTTTCGACTTCGACGGGACTTGAACCCGCGTCCTCCCCTTTTTCACAACATTTCAACTAGTATCAATTCGACTAACGACTGAAAGAAAACGTTTTAACAACGAAACATTTTGTGTAAACATATGGCTTTGGGTGCAATTATACACCCTTTCGTTCAGAGCCGCCATGACCCCCTCCCCCCCTAGTGTAACTGTTTTAGTCGAATTGTATTAGACGAATTGTTTTAGTCGAATTTTCCGTAGACGAAATTAATATCTATCAGTGCCCGCCTTAACTTTTATTATTTATTTATTTGAACAAGCTTGATTCACAAAGAAATAATCACCATCATCATTCAAATCATGTCTCCCACACAAAACAAAAACACTGTAACACAGGCCAAGAGCGAGCCAAATGTCAAACACCATTTATAAAAAAAAACTGGCGCGAAACAACTTGGCCGACGCGATGTTAGCAACATTCGGAGTTCTCACAACGCGTTCTCTGTTCGCAGCTGCGATAAAAACACATATTGGCACTAATTAACTTGAATTGATGTGAATAGCGGCGGGGTTTACAGAAATCCAACGCCTTCATTTGTTATTTTCACAGCTGTCCATTTAATTAAGTTTAGAATTACACTAGAATCATTTACACAATATCACTAAACACCAATTTAGTACACAGTTCTCTCTTTTAAGGATCTAACTCACTTCATATCCATATTTTCAGTAATTTACACACATTTCTCAGTATTTTACGACATTTTTCCGCGATATTATCTAAGCGGAGTGAATGAAACCGTTCTTAGTATGAAACTAAACACTCGCTTCAACCGTGATGTGATTTTAGTGACACTGTAAATTGTGCTGTTAGCGGGACAAAACATAATTTTGATAACTTATCGCTATTTACGGTTTTTATTAATTGGTCCTAAGCGTTATAAAAGGGGGAGTTAGTAGTAGACCTCGTGATGGAATGATTAGGTCAAGTGGTAGGTCATCATCATCACCAACTTTCCATCAGGATTCTATCAGGGATTGTGGTTAAACGAAGGTCTTTTGACTTTAAAAAAGCTCTTGTCAACCCACTGCTAGGCTTATACTATAGCTATGTTTATGCCATTCGCCTTGGTCCTGCGCTAGCCCGGGCCAGGTGATTTTATTTATACAATTTATTAATTCTGTGTGGTAGGTCAACATTCGATATCTTAGTCGATAGGTTTACATGTTATGAAATCGAAAAGATAAAAAATAAATGACATCTCAAATTCCGCTTTATTTTTCTTTCACTTGTTCCTCATCCAAAATGAGGATACCAATATGACTTAAATTCTATCTACATATATGGTGTAGCCTACGGTCATGCGGAAGTCGTCAAAATTCATTTAAAAAATCCCACGCATTTAATATAGATGCAAAAAAGACGGAAGATCTGCAGCGCCTGCAGGAGAATAAGAAAGTATTTCTCTAATCGCTTCATAAGCCTTGGTAGCAATAGTAAAAGACCGTCAAAGGGTGTCACTCAAAAATGAGACCGACCGGTCAAGACCGTGCAACTTTTGTGATCTGTCCCCTATAGTTCTAACGCCATAGTGACCCTACTAGGCGCTTTAATAACACGTTGCAGTGGTAATAACCTGCTTCGTGACATTGTGCTTCGCGAGCCTCTTCTCTACCGTTTTTGTAAGGTCAGCGAAAAAAAAACTTAAGCGCATATTTTAAAACTCATTTATTTGAATTTAAGCAATAAGATGGGTATGTAGATTTTTAAAATTATTTTATGTAAGCAAGCTTATAGAGGGCATAAGTATAAGTTTTTTTCTTTGTGACCTACTTTCATTATTTGTACGATCAGCAAATATTTGTTCCGGGTGTTTTGGGTATTTTCTATGTATAGCAAAAATATCTACCCATGTACTGTATTGTAATATGTATATATGTATCAGTCGTCTATAGTATCAAAATGCAGCCAATCAGGGCTATCGCGTGTGAATTTGCCACTAGAGGCGCTTGTGTTGAGTGAGGTCCAATAACATTCACACTTTTCGATGGTTTTGGCGGGCTTCGTGACATAAATTATAACAAAAGTGATATCCTTCGTGAAATTATCGCAAATATGGATTACTAGCTTTTGCCCGCGGCTTCGCACGCGTTGTTTCTATGGAAACGTTTTGAGGTTATTTCTATCCCATGGGAACTGATTTATGTGATAAAAAGTCACCTATGTTTGATTCCAGGGTTAGACTTACCTGTATGCAAAATTTCAGCCTGATCCGTTCAGTAGTTTTGGCGTGAAGAGGTAACAAACATCCATCCATCCATCCATCTATCCATCCAAACTTTCGCATTTATAATATTAGTGTGATAGTGTGATTTGGCGATGAATGCGAACGCTTTGAAGGCGGAATTAACAAAAAGAGGCGCAAAAATAAACGGCCTCAAAAAGCAGCTAATTCAGATGTTAGTTTGTTTACTGTTTACAGACTTAATTTTTAATACCTAATGTTTAATACCTAATAATTGATACCTAATTTTAATGTTACACCTCTGAACCTTAGTCAACAGTGGCGCCAACTGGTGAGCAAAGAAACGATAGTCCCCATTGGCGAAAATCGTATGAGTGATATACTCTCGAACGAACACATCTGAATTCAACAGCTGTGTTTGTGCCTTCTACGGCCGGAAATTTTGAATAGCAACTTGGTAGAATGATAATTGGGAACTTTATAATGCACTATAGTTTCTACCCGTGACTTTGTTTGCGAGTTTTCTCTTAGTTATTCTAAGGGATATTTTGACAGGCTTCGGGCGAATATCTTCCAGAAATGAGATACATACGTGGTCAAGCCCGAAATTCTAGGAATGCTATTGGTGGTCTTCATCGTCATCATCAGCCTATAATAGCCCACAGCTGGACATAGGCCTCCCCTAATGAGTGCCATTGGGGGGCTTGATATTTCCCAATAGCTACGTTGCACATTATGGTCGACAAGAACTTTTAATGTATCGCATTCACTGCCCAGCCACACGAGCGTCGAGAGGCTCGTGTATGTCTTGGGCCATGAAAGTGTTAGTTTAACCAATACTATGGGAACAGCCCGCTCTGCGGAAAATTCGAACACAATTCGATTTAAAAAAATTGGACTAAAAACATTTCGACTAGTAACAATTTGACTAACGACTAAACCAATTCGAATCAACAGCAAAAAAAAAATTGAGTCAACATATGGCTCTGGGTGCAATCATACATATAGGTAGGTACACAACACACCGTTTTAGTCACAGAGTCGCCACTCGTTTTATGGACTGTGTAGGTATAAATCCGTGCCTCGGTAAGCACGTTAAGCCGTTGGTCCTGCGCCTGACCTCTCCCCGGTCGTGTCGATCTGTCGTCCCATCGGATTATGGGAATAGAGAGTGCACCTGTTTTTGCGCATCTGGCTGGTCTCCGATGAGACTGGCCGTCGTGGTCGAAATTCGGCTAGGAGGACATCATTATTATTATTAGGCATAATTATGTGCTGACTAAAATATATGTGGTTTTAATTTTATGGTCTATGCTAGGAATTCCGGCTAAATAAATGCACGAATATGAACAAACAAATTCACATTCGAATTTATATTATTAGAAAACATTACAGACTCATTATACCAACAGCTTAAGCACACATTAATATACCTAACAATCGACTATGATTGTCGCTGGACAATGGTACTATTTTTTACGGTTAGCGATTGCATCTAAAGCCATTTAGTATTTTATTACAATGGGATAGAGATGAGATTGGCACGTGTCGATGCTGACCTTCGTACAGTGTTGTTATACTGACTTTCTGCGATGTATAGCTATAGCTACGTGTAATTTGAAATTACGTCATTTTTGTGCTCGGGTCATTTTTTTGCTGAGCTATTAGCGAATGTTACGATAGTAGACATCATAGTTTATGTACGTAGGTGATAAAACTGATAAACAAGTTTCGTATTAAATGTATGGTATGATATGCTTTTTAAAATTTTCATTGGGTAGTATTTAAATTAAACGCAAATCAAAAAATTAGGTACTGAGCAAAACTTTACTGATTGCACAAATACTCAACTCAAAATCAAAATCGGAAAATCCGAAGCGAATCTGTTGACAAATGACCATGTCAATGAGGAGGAGCTATTTCGATCATCAACCCGAGGCAAAATCAAAATAGCGTTTTATAGATCAGTCGGAATCGAATCGGAATCCGTCGGATTCGATTTGGAAACGAATCGAAAGAATTAATATACGCCTGCAGGTCGGTACGCTGTTACTTTGCTGTGCAGTCAGTATAATTTGCTGTGCAGAAATTGGTAGGTGATTATTTAATTTGATATGCAAATAATAATATCTCATTTTTATTGATGAAGATGAAACAGCTTGTAATTTTTCGATGATTACCTTTTCTGGTTACAAATGTAGGGATACGAATTATTTCATTGGAAAGAAACCATCTCTAATGGGGGATTACTCGAATCGCAACATTCGCTTGGCCGCATCAATGGCGACTGACGACTTATCGATCAAGATTTCTGCACCTTTAGTGAGCTATACTCGGTTCGGAATTTCTAGATTAACTAAGTAAACAAAAGGTTTGCGAAACCAAAGAACTATATCAAGTGCGAAATAATTTTTCGTTTTGAAAGCTTTCATTCATTCATCATTTAAGAACTCGAATTTGAAGCTTTTTTGATGCTCGCGTTTGCTATTATGCGTTATTGAAATTTTTTTTTGTTTTTCGTGATACCTTACTGTGATCTTATTATTGTTAACAGTTTTTGTTAGGTTTTTATTTATTAAATAGATAGATAATACTTTTATTCATCACTATAACATAATTAAACATAAAGAGAACAGCAATGGAATTCGCGGCCTTATCGCTTATAGCGATTTTTAGTAGATTTCTTCCAGGCACCTAAAACGATTGCGAGAAATAAGGCATTGCATAAAGTCTTTGCTGACTAAACTATGATGGATTCTAAATCCGAATGTCAGTTGTTATGTCACTCGTGCTTCACATAACCTTATGTTTATCTAAGGTCTAGTTCATCTTCACCTGAAGTCAAGTCTAAGGACCATATTGTAAAAGATTCCTCGAGCAGTCATCAGTCAGTGCTTGAGTAACAATTTTGTATGGCATAAGCGTTACTCAAGTAAAAATCGGACAAGTCTGCCCGTATTAGGAATGCTTGCGACGTGCACGTAACGTACCCGAGAGCTGGTGAGTATCTGGCGCAGCGCATCAGCATTGCCATACAGCGTGGCAATGCAGCCAGCGTCTTGGGGACGCGACGACTGGTATTGATTTGGATCAGTTGAGCTACCTGTTGATTGCTTGCTACAGTCTGCAGTTAGCTTAATTCTTTCAATTGTAAATACTAGTTCTAATTTATTTATGTTATTCGATTGTATTTTTCTTTGTGAATAAAGGTTAGAAAGTTTGCTCGGTCATCGATATAGATCTAGTATAAGGCTTGAGTAACGCTTTTGCAATAGAAAATAGGACCTTAGCGCTGGTTTAAAACTAAAGTTTACCTTTAGGGGGTCCGAATAGGACGACGTCCATGGCTTTCAGGGCCAGCTTCTGCTTGTGAATGGGGTCCTTGATGCCCAGAACATTGCTTAAGTACTGCATGTTGTTTACTGCCAACCTGACGACAATATAACAGTTAAATCATAATTCACACTCTTATTATAAACTAGTTTATGCCCGTGGCTTCGCACGCATTTTGTCTATGGAAACGTTTAAAGGTGACATCTATCCCATGGGAACGGATTTATGGGATAAAAAGTAGCCTATGTTTGATTCCAGGATTAGAATTACCTGGATGTAAAATTTCAACCTGATCCGTTGAGTAGTTTTGGCGTGAAGAGGTAACAAACATCCATCCAAACATCAAAACTTCCAATATGTGCCGCACGCAAGGAGGTAGCGCTAGTTTCTCTCATTTTCACATTTTCTTGCGCCTAAGGCGCAACGCAAACAGAAGGCGGCGAGGCGAAGGTACGGCGCAGATACGGTGCAGGCGCGATATCTGCGCAAACAGATGCGGCGACGGTACGGCAGAGAGTATTATTATACAAGGTGCTTTCGGTTTTTTTGTATCATATAATCCCAATCAATTTCCAAAAGTGGCAGATGGGTCATTACTTTGTGGTGCTGTCGCTCTAACTACCGCTCTAACTACTCCAGTGTGGAGAGAAGCAGAAGAGCACAGGTTCCATAAGATAATGGAAACTTTATATGAATATCCTGATCGTTTTCGCACAGTTTATAAAATGTCACCGGAATGTTACCATATCTTATTGTCAAAAGTAAAAGGACTTCGGAAGCAACTGACAAATTGGAGAAAACCTATCAGTCCTGAAGAAAGACTACTGATAACTTTAAGGTACCTAAGTGATATTGTTCAATTAACTGGCAAAACTCAATATTAAATTCAATTTCGTCACGCATCCTGTATACGAAGCGACGTGCCTCTTGCGTAACTATCAGTTCGTGCCTGAAGGCGGCAAGCGGACGGCACAGACACGCCGCTCCTCACCCCCGCCACGTCGCCAGCAGATGCGATACCGGTAAGGCGCAAGCGGCGTCTCGTATTATATACAGTATGAACAAAGATACGTTTTAAACGGTAAAAATTTTTGTTTATTTGGGTATTTATCCATGGTTTTAATGAAAATCCGATGTAATTTAACTTGTTTTTTATATTTTAAAACACTTAAGGAGCAAACATAGCAGTTACATACCGCAAACATAGGTACATAGCGGTCTACACACATTTACTCACGGTCATATTCTATAAATAGGGGTAGTTAGAGCGACATCACCACAAAGTAATGACCCATCTGCCACTTTTGGAAATTGATTGGGATTATATGATACAAAAAAACCGAAAGCACCTTGTATAGTAATACTCTCTGCCTTACCGTCGCCGCATCTGTTTGCGCAGATATCGCGCCTCCACCGTATCTGCGCCGTATCTGCGCCTTACCGCCTTCTGTGTGCGTTGCGCCTTAGTGTTACTAGTGTAGATAAAGAATAGGATTGAAGATGACATGGTGGGGCAGCATGATGTCGCTAAGATCATATTTGATCAAATGTGATCTAATCGAAAAAAAAATGACCTTCATTTTTTTCCCCATTCTTTATTTAAACGACTTATAGTCGAAGTTGTTTGAAATGTATTATAATTGTAGGTGTAATTAAAATTATTAACAAAACAATTTAAACTGCGTGAATTAACTATTGTGCTGTGTGGTGCCGGCTTAGAATTTGCACCACCCCAACTCTTCCCGCGGGTGTCGTAAGAGGCGACTAAGGGATATCCACCGGGGGCGGGCAGCAGCGCCTCCTGCAGAACAATTCTACCACGGAACTGCGATCTCCAATCCGCATGCCCAGCGTGAGGATCATGGGCATTAACCCCATGAGATAAAAGCCAACAAGGCGTTTATCAGGGGGAGGTCTGCGTCCAGCAGTGCAATGGACCAATAAGTACAGGCTGATATGGTGAGGTGAAGAAGTATAAAAATCATAATTTTTTATAGTCGGGCGTAAATTTTGAGGAAAACGCCATTCGACTTAATGAGAGGCAGAGTTTTTCTTTGAAACTCAATTCGTGAGTACATTTCGAATTAACACATCTATTTGTAGATCGACATCTATTCCTAGATTGATTGCTTGAGTTTTACGAGGCATTTGATGGATAACGTATTTGTTAAAACAGTATTGTTCAAAGAATTTCCGTTTACAATAAAACTTTTTACATCCTAGACTTTTTTATCCGGGATACGTTTTTCGCGCGTATCTATGTGTGATCTAGAACTCTTGATACAAGAAATGGTTGGTAATACAATGGTTTTTAACTTTTTATGTTTATAAAACAATGGTTTTGTATTTTTATTGGCAGATAAACGTGCGTGACTTTTATGTTTCCTATTATCCACTAGATTTGTCCGCGGCTTGGCATGCGTTGTTTCTTTGAAAAGGTTTTAAGTTTATTTATATCCCATGGGAACTGATTTGTATAAAGCTACTAATCACAATATCAAACTAATATTATAATTGCGAAAGTTTGGATGTTTAGATGTATAATAAATAATAAATAAATAAATAATAAATAATGCTGGACAATTCACACAGCATTATCTAGCCCCAAGGTAAGCAAAGCTTGTATGTATGTATGGATAGACGTTTGTTACCTCTTCACGCCATAACGACCGATCGGGCTGAAATTTTGTACAGACGTATAGCTCTAAGCCTGGGATCTCCAGCGCTTCGTCAGGATCATGTGCAACATCCAATTCGTAGTTGTTTAAATAATAAAACTAACCTAGGCAGAGTCGCGCCGGTGACTTTGTGCTGGAGGAACATTGTCTTGTACTGCGGCAGGTCCACCGACTGCGACAGCCACTCCACTGTCTGCTCTACTGTCCAGTTGTGGACCTGTAAAATCACAAAGGACATAAGAAAACTGTATTGTATTTAAAAAATTATCTGAGCCTCTGGTCGAAGCGACGCGTGACCCGAGAGCTGGTGAGTATCAGGCGCAGCGGATCCGCATTGCCATACAGCGGGGCAATGCATGTCAATGCAATGTCTTGGGGACGACAACTGGTATTGATATGGATCAGTTGAGCTATTCTTTGTATTATTGTATTATATACATAATTCTAACTTATATCTAATTTTTGATTGTAATTTTCTTTGTGAATAAAGAGCTACTTCTTCTTTTTATTTGAAATATGCAGGAAGGGGGAACAAACAAAGATTTGAAGTTTGTAACCAATTGCTCGGCTGGGGGCTAGATGATGCTGTGTGGATTGTCCAGCATTATTTATTTCTTTATTAATTAGCCAGCGAAAAGCGCGTATGCCCAAACGCGCCTCGCAAAGTCGCAATGCATTGCCCTGCATGCACTCGCGAACTCCGGAATATGCATAGGCGTGCTTGATTTTTTCTGAACAACAAATAGCCAACAAACTTAAAGCAGTATCTGAGTGGAGATTTACTCTTCGTACGAACCGGTCTAGGTGGCATTACTTCCCTGGACAAGCCCTTTCGCGAAGAGTTAAATCTTACTCTGATGGAGGCCAAGGAATTCAAGGCCAATTTGAGTACCTATTTGGGGCGGCTTATCAATAATGAGGATCCGTAACGTTTTTAGTTGAGAATGCAGATTTATAGAGCTAAGAAATCCATAACACACAGTGCAAAAATTTTTGTTCTACGACAAAAATTGACGAAGTTATGACCAAATTACTAGCGAAGTTCACTGAGTGACCGCCGCGCCGCGGGTGCGTGTGACGTCACCCGCTTTGTCATTTCTTTCCTAAACTTATAGTATTGGAATAATATCACTAAAAACTGATATCTGCCTACGGTTAACGGGCGGCGACCGAGCGAGTGACGTCACACGCACCCGCGGCGGTCACTCAGCTAACTTCGCTGGTACTTTAGTCATAACTTCGTACGTGATGGTCCGATTTGTATAATTTAAAAAGATATATCATTATTATGTCGAATAACGTGGATACTAGTTCTATTGAAATTAATTAAAAAGCAGTTCTAGTGACTAAATAACTTACTTCCGACCTAAGCCAGGCCTCCCATAGCTCCTTCACCGATATATGCATGTCATCATTGTGATGGAACGCACGCTGTCTCTTCTCATATCCACTGTCGTACTGCAACTCCTCACGGAGGAACTGGAACAAGAAAGGAAATTTTAAAAACTTGTACGTATAAATAAATAAATAATGCTGGCCAATTCACACAGCATTATCTAGCCCCAAGCTAAGCAGAGCTTGTGTTATACTTAATACAATACACTACATAGATAGATATTTTTTATTATGCATCGAAAACATCCAGAACGCCCTGGACAAATGTCTGCAGATCGTACAAACATTTGTCAATAAACTAATCACTAATCAGTCAAGTTGTAGGTATACAGGTTTTACCTAGTTCAGGCACACGTAATCTATAGAATTTAAGTTATTATTATTCTTATGTTAAGCATTTGTCTTGAGAAATTTTTAGATAAATTATTTATTTATATTCAAGGGGAGTCACTGATGCATAAAAATTTTAAACAGTGAAATGGCCGCTAATGAATTTGGTTTCGCTAAAATGTTAGTAAAATAAATGTTCCTAAATTTAATCTATTTAAATTAAGTTCAGTCATCAGTGTCTCCCTTCGATCTTTGAACTTGTAATTTCAATTAAGTTCAGTCATCAGTGCCTCCCTTCGATCTTTGAACTTGGTGCAGTCCATCAGGATGTGCTGCACATCATCTAGGACTTCACACTTTGGAGAGTCCGCTTTTGAACCCAAAATTCCTTGATGTATAATTAATTTGTGTGTATATCACACTAATATTATCAATGCGAAAGTTTGGATGGATGGATGTATGGATGGATGTTTGTTACCTCTTCACGCTAAAACTACCGAACGGATCGGGCTGAAATTTTACATACAGGTAATTGTAATCTGGAATCAAACATAGGCTACTTTTTATCCCATAAATCAGTTCCCGTGGGATAGAAATCACCTTTAAACGTTTCCATATAAACAACGCGTGCGAAGCCGCGGGGCGCAACTAGTCACTCATATTTTCGCCGCTAACCAGTTCATTTTCGTACCTAATCAAAATGCTGCCAATGGCAAAAATAGTAATAATAAGATTCACCAGCTGGTAACCCATCAAAACTCACAAGTGCTTTATTTCCCTTATACAGGAATCTTGGAAACGTCAGGTATTTAAAATTACATAAGTTAAACTAGGAAATAAAGCATTAACCATATCACAAGCTCTTCTTAGCCAGATAATGCTGTGCTAATCATTTTGTACCGCTTTTAATTAGATTTAGTTTAGATATTGTTTTATGATTTCTACCTAACAACGGCTTCCGCACGGTCAAACTTCTGAAACCGTATAGTTTTCCTCGTAAGCTCCTTACGATGATAACCAAATAACAAGATCAAAATAATTTTTCCATAACTTTGAACCTTGAACTAAAGGTTTAGGCTCTTAAGTCGCTTCTTACAGTATCTATACTAATATTATAAAGAGGAAAGATTTGATTGTTTGTTTGTATTGAATTTCTTTATAAAGAAATTAAAATGGAGATGGACGGGACACACTACGCGGCTCGGATAAATGGAGCAAAATCATTATAAACTGGTATCCGAGAGATAAAAAGAGGAAACGCGGGAGACAATATAGAAGATGGGAGGATGAACTAAGAGAGACTGCAGGACAGACTTGGTCTAGAACTGCACGAGCAAGAGAGGAATGGAAGCAGTTGGAAGAGGCCTTTGCCAAAACCGGGCAAACAGATACGGTTGCCGATGTCTAAATTTAAGGTTAGTGTAATTTTAGATTAAGTGTCTGAATAAAGGCTTTATTATTATTATTATTGTATTGAATAGGCTCCGAAACTATTGGAACGATTTGAAAAATTCTATTACCATTAGAAGCCCACATTATTCCTGATGAATATAGGCTACTTTTTACCGCGGGAAAATGCTTCATTCCTACGGGAAAACGGGTAATAAATAAATAAATAATGCTGGACAATCCACACAGCATCATCTAGCCCCAAGCTACGCCGAGCTTGTGTTATGGGTACTAGATGACTGATATACATAATATAATACATTACATAGATAGATATTTTTTGTTATACATAGAAACGACTAGAACACCCGGAACAAATATTTGTAGATCGTACAAACATTTGTCCCAAGGCGGGAATCGAACCCGCAACCTCCTGCGTCGCAGGCGGACCTTCGCCCGCCGCGCCACATCTGTCGTCCCAATAGGACAACGGGTAGTAAGAATGCAGCTAGTATTTTATATTTTCAATGGTAATAAGCTTTTTTCTCGTCAAATATCATCTCCCAATGCTTTTCAAAACGGAACCTTATGACTTTACAAGTTTTATGCAATATACTCACATCATCACTCTCAGTGAGGTCGACATTGCCATTGGCATCGTCATCCAACTGTCTGTGCAGCTGTGTGATGGCCTCCAGTCCAGCTCGGTCCTGGAGACATGACGCGTCATTGTGACACGCTTCTACGAGTACTGAAAAAGAAGAGAAAAAAAATTAAAACTGGTTTGAAAACATCGTACAAATGTTAGTGACTGACTTGCTCAGAGCTTGTTTGCAGAAAAGACGCGAAATCAGCGTAGTACGTATCATTTTTTTTTTAGCATTGCCAACCTTTTTGGGCTCTTTTGCTTGATGATTTTTATGATTTTATTATCTGTGTGGCCCGCTGTGAACGCGGACATTCCGACGAACCTTAATTGGTTTATTGAGCGTGTTCTAATTTACGAATAGTTTAAGACTTTTGATAAATTCAAAAATACCCGACATTTTAAGCCCGGTTCGTCATGATTTGTAACAGTTCAGTTACGTACCTATATAAATCAACGCCGTTTACCAATCAAACATCTATTTAGGAACGATAACGTTGCCAGCCAGCTCGCATGCCGAATCGTAGAGAACCTACTGATAAGAACCTGATTGGTATACCGACAGTAAATTGCCAAATATATCCAATATTGAACTATCCCCTTGTATATTTCCCTGTTCTGAGATCCCATTTATCTATACTAAACAAAGAGAAAAGGAAAGAGGTACAATCTGCAAGATTGTTTGGAATAATATATGACTCGAGTTCACCAGCAGATGGTTAAATTTTAAACAGTTGTGTTCACGTTTTTGAGACACAAGTTTTCATAAATTAAACGTTAACCAACGAAGCTGCTGAATTGTCCGATTATCTTTTGGTGAACACGAGCCTTAATGTGATACTCCGGCACTACTGGACCGATTCCACAAACTATTTAGCTATTTACGATGTCTAGGGTAGCGAGCGAGCGTCGTCAACGGCGTTGAGCTGCTGGCTTTCCTGGAGAACATCGGGTGGTTAAGGCCAGGTATTCCTGCAGGAGTAGGCGTAAGGGAAAACGCGCACCTGCCAACCGTGCTTGTGTTTTTTGTAGTTATTTAAACATGATGAAGAAGTAAATAATTTTATCAAGTCAAACTCTGCGAATTTGTTTAGAAATATTAAGTGTCTTTAGTTGAGTACAAAAAACGTAGAAAATCAGTAATTCGCTAGTCATAATATCGAAAAACGACGATGCGACTTTGACTGGACTAGATCCTTATGTAATATACACATGTCATATCTTTTTTCATAATTTATAAACATATTTTCAACACACTATTTTCTAAGTCTCGGATGGTTTTAAAAATCACAAAAGTTCGTGCTGGCCTACCAAGCCTTAAACTAGCAGCCCCCCAGACACGCAATAAGGGACGACCTGTGGCCTAGTTGCGGAATTCAGTCCAGAAAACAGGTAACAAGCACCTAAGTAACAGATATGTCTAGGGTAGACTGACTGAGTGCTTCGATTACGATTTATCCAGTGAGCAAAAGCCAAAGAAGTTAGCAAATCATAAATCGGAATGCCAACCGAGATTCAAGTCATTGAACTCGATAGTCAAATAACAAGATTGACGAACAGACGACGTTAATGTGTTTACAGACATTGTTATGTCTGAACTTGAGGATAGCAAAGATAAAATGCAAACAAGAATCCTCCGACATCATACGCATTCTTTAGAGTTTATGGATGCCGAAGTTACGTGTCTTAAAATTCTACTAATATTCTACTTATATTACAAAGGCGAAAATTTCTGCCGTTGTGAAGATGTTTGGCCGAAGACAAAGCTAAAACTACTGAATGGATCGGACTGAAATTTTGCACACAAAGATCTGGACCCGGAATAACTTATTGGCAACATTTTATTCCAAAAAACGTGTGAAAAGCCGCTGGCAGAAATGAAAGAAAAAGTAATATATTCAATAAATCAAAAATCAAAAAGTCAGGTACAAGCAACTTAACTAGATTAAGTCGCTTGTACCGGCTTACTTAGGAATATAATCGATAAATATATTTCGGCTTTCTAGTTTGTAGCTGTACCTTAGCAGATCTCTGTTCCTCACACTAAGTCTCTGACAAGCCTGTGTGGCGAGGTTACAGTGATTTGCTTTGGACTCTCTTAAGCCTAAGCCTATGACAAAAGGTAGTAGAAGCTAATGCTAGCTGTCGTCGATGGCACATTGAACTTGACACCTACACATTTCCTATACTAACGCCTTAGATGAATGGAATAAGGGAAGGGAGGCCTTGCCGAGCAGTGGGATAGACCGGCTCTTTAGATTAAACGAATAGATCTTCATCATCATCATCATCATCAGACGTTGTTGACCCACTGCTGCATAATGTCTCTCTCTGTTTAGCATAGGACCCTGTGCTAGATGTAACCTACGGTTTTGCCTGTCCTTCCACTCCGACCAACTAAACCGAACAACTGGTTGCGCAAAATGGAACAAGATGAAGGGTTTTATTTCAAACCACCACCAATTTCCCACTTGGTTAATAATCATATTTTGGGAGAAATTGTTCCAGTCGGACCAACTGAAATGATGAATTGAAGCGGATAAACAATTTTTCTTTCTCAACGATATAACTTTTTAGATGGTTTGCGTATTACAACGACCCATCGCGGTGGATGTCTTCCGACAACTTCTCTCGGCCACCACTCAGCCAGTGCTTTGGTCCTTCTGTCACTCCGTCTGGCCAAGTGTCCTACCCAACTTCATTTGCGCCCCAACATTAAACATAATAGCACTTATTATTTGCTTGTCTATACTTCTATACTAATATTATAAAGAGGAAATATTTGATTGTTTGTTTGTTTGTATTGAATAGGCTCCGAAACTACTGGACCTATTTGAAAAATTCTTTCATTGTTAGGAAGCTTACTTTTCAGGGAGTGACATAGGCTATATTTTATCCTGGAATTCTCAGGGGAACGGGAACTGCAACCGCGAGGCGATCGTCTAGTTTATAATATAAGTATTTGCATGAGATTAGTTAACCACGGTGGGATGACGATCTGCGAAAAAGACAGGGCGCTACGTCATGTCGTTCATTAGGGGAGGCCAATATCCAACAGTGAACCAGCATACTAAGGCCGATGATGATCAATATATTATGTTATGTTATGTAGTAATAGGTCGCATTGACACAATCAGAGTCTGCTGGGACAAGGCTCGGGCTGAGTGGACTCGTAGGAGTGGCTTCATACGAGTGTACTAGGATAGCTGTTGATATTAACATAGTTCACTCGGACCATTTCCTTAGTCAACATCGAAAAATGGTATGAGACGCTTGGTTGTTGTTACTAGACGCCATATTGCTTTCCTACCGTATACGAGTAAAGTAAAGTATCGTTTATTGCATGAAATACATGTAGGTACAGGTGTTTTTATGTCTATTATGCGAGTCAATGTATTCCTACCGGTTTTATGGTGTGCAATGTCTGTGTAACGAGCTAGCTCGGAAAAATAGAACACAGTCCGAGTCTACTCGTAATTAGATCGGACTCCCCGAGTGCGCTCGAATTACGAGAATGGCAACCCTTTCTCGTAACCCGAGCGCCCTCGGGCGACCTACTTGGACGCAACTTCTATTGTGGCAACCCACAATAAAAATTGCGTCCGAGTTGGTATCCGAGTCTACTCGGTCCGAGAAAACTCTGAACGTGTCAACGCATCTTAAAGTTCAAGTTCAAGTAAACGCAGATTGAAAGAGCCCCATTATAAAATACTTTGATCATAAGCAGTAAAATATTTACGAGTTTACAGACCGGATGTTGAGATAAAAGACCAAAATGGTAAACAAAAGCGGCAGCGTGTGACCAAGATATAAATGTGCTTTTAATGGCGACTAATATCTTGTTTTAGTGTCAATAATACTAAAAAATAAGTCGTTAAAAGTTTCCAATGAATTTTCCAGAGCATACGTTAGTTTTTGATGATAACCGCAGAACAATCAATTAAATATCGATGTGGTTATCATTATCAGGCTTGTTTTGTTTACATGTTATTGATTTGTAAACACAGGGGCCGACAATCGCTTTTCTATGGCAATGGTATAGTCACGGAATCGTCCATAGATGAAAGAGACTCTAGATCCGTGCTGTTTGCACGGAGATTGATAGATTGATTTCAACCTTGACACGCGTCCTCTTATCTGTAGTTTCTTTCATCAAAGGTAAAAATGCCATAATTTGGCGTGTTTTAAAAAACTATGAACCGACTTCTTTACATGGGACTAACTTTGGGGTATATCCTATCCAATTTTTTTTTTATCAAAATGGGACTACTGTGTAAAAAGTTATGCGTGGTCATACATTACAATCAGTGAGTTAACAATCAATCATCCCGTTTTCCTACCCTTAGGGCGATTGTGCACTACTAGGAATTTTACTGTCCGGCAGTCCGATTTTTTACGGGCCGATATGGCACGCCATATAATGTATATACTAGTTTGTGCACTATACGTAATTTTACCGTCCGATATTTTACTTTTCCCCATTCCGGAACGGTTTTTTACTAGTAGTAGTTTAACTGACGGAGAACTGAAAAGAGACTGAAAAGACGGAGCTAAACTGAGGCGTATCATCCGAGTAAAGACGGACAAGTGCACAAACCAATCATCCGTTTTTTCATGCCACTTCGGACCGTAAAAAATCGGACTGCCGGACAGTAAAATTCCTTGTAGTGCACAATCGCCCTTAGGGTTGGATTTTTTTTTCAAATTTAAATGGGACCACCTTCGGGGTATACTTACCCTTTCCAATAAAAAAGAATTCTCGAAATCGGACTAATCTGTAAAAAGTTATGCGTGGTCGGTCATACATAAAAAAAAAAATACGCGTCGACTTGAGAATCTCTTCCGTTTATCGTCGGTTGAAAATATGTCTTTCTGGGACGATACCATTAGTTATGGTGAAGTTTATTTTATTTATTTTTTTTATTTATTTTTATTTATTTACAATGAACAAGTACATTATGTAGCTAAAATACAATGAAACACTGGAAAGCGCATAAGTTAAAAACTGTGTTGCACCTCCCAGCGCCCAAATTCAGTAATAAATTTAGTAGAATATAGCCCAGTTGTTCTACTTATGCTGGTTTTTGTCTTTGGTGTGAGATCACACTAAAATTATGAATGCGAAAGATTAGATGTTTAGATGGATGTTTGTTACTTCTTCATGTCAATACTACAGAATGGACCGGGCTGAAATTTTGCAAAGAGGTAGATCTTGGCTTGGAATAAAACATAGGCTGCTTTTTATCCCATAAAACAGTTCTCATGGGATAGAAATAACCTTTAAACGTTTATATAGAACATTTGAAAGGTAATTTTGTTACCTTTCAAGTGATATCAAGAATATTTAAAATTAATTAAATTGGCTACCTAAATTTTGGGAATTATTGCAATAGGTCGAAGTTGTGGGCGTCTAAATGAATAGGCAGTAATATGAAAAAAATAAAATGTTCTTCCTTGTATCCGCTGTTTTAGCTCGTCCCACATAGGTATGCCAGATTGGGTTCAAGTCAGGAATAAGCCCTTATTTTGGCTAGTCTAGTGTGGGAATGCCGACATGGAAGACCTCTGTCGGTACTGTCTAGTCACTGCAGCGGTGTGGCAACGGACATTATCGTGCATTAAATCAAAATTTATCTTCGCAGTTTAAAGCTCGCAAGTGTAGTAGAAAATAATTTTAAATGGCGATAGTTTATATGTATGTCAACGGTTACTTACCTAGAAATTCCTTAGTGGTGATTGTTTTATATCAAAATATACACACCTGCATTAATCTAAAACAGAAATGCCACGTGTGTTTAATTATAGATTGATGCCTCAATAACGATGAAAACTGCTCGCAACTGCCGGCAGAATGAATGTGTGGGTTATGGACTTATGGATGATGATGATAGCTCTTCACGAACACCAACTCTTCGAACAAGCAGTTTCAACAACTATCTGGATTTGCAGAACTCGATTTCCTTAACACAGAAAACGTGGAATCCAAAAAAATGAAAATCCTAGACAGGGGTGTACCTACTCCTAAAAACAAAAATCGAAATTTCTGATTCGTTTTCGTGTAAGCGCGTATCTTATGAAAGTGGCAAAAGACTTGGTTTTGTTTGAAAAATAAAGAGAAACTTTGATTTTCGTTTTTATGAGTAGAGAGAGAGTAGACCCCCCAGCCCCCCGGTGGTACCGTAAGATAGTATAGTACCTACCTGGGCAACGATTATCATGGAAATGTTGTTCATCAACATCATGTTTGCAAGAAAATTAATTTACATAATAATACAATACAATATCTACAATATCTACTTACATTACACTATATTGTACTTACAAGAAAATAGGTAGGTACAGGAAAAGAGAGATAACAGAGTTGTACAATGGGCGGTCTTATCGCTAAAAGCGATCTCTTCCAGACAACTTCGTTCTTCTGACAACTTTAGGTCCTTGGAATTCCAGACAATATTATTGTTTTATAAGGATTGCAAATAAAAGAGGTTATTTACTTTGTTGTTATTTAAAGTAGGCAAGGAAATAAAAATCCTATCTATCATTTCCTTTTCCGATCGCACGATGACATGCCTACGAATACCTACTTCATTTTCCTAGCGGAAACGTTTAAGCCCTGACCTTCGTGTCAACACTATATAAATAGCAACTGATCATAAATATTGTGTGTTTAGAGGACTGCGAAAGGCGATAAGGGACTTGATTTATTAATTACTAGCTGCATTCTTACTACCCGTTGTTCTATTACTCGTTTTCCCGTACGAATGAAGCATTTCCCCGCCGTAAAAAGTAGCCTATGTTCATCAGGAATAATGTGGGCTTCTAAATGGTAAAAGAATTTTTTAAATCAGTCCAGTAGTTTCGGAGCCTAGTCAATACAAACAAACAAACAATCGAATATTTCCTCTTTATAATATTATATAGAAGTATAGAAGACTTATTAACATTAATTTGGTAAATTTCTTTCATAACTAACTTCCACCTGCGGCTTTGCACGAGTTTTACAAGTAGCCTATGTCCGTCTCCGGGATATTGCTGACCTGCCTGCCGAATTTCATCAAGATCCGTTCAGCCGTTTGGGCGTGAAAAGGTAACAAACAAGTTACTTTTCCTTTTATAATATTAGAATGGATGAGTTCAAGTTTGTTATTTCGTCTGAAAAGAATGGGTTACATTTGGAAATACTGGTTAGATTCTGAATATTTCGAATTTGAACAAAATCGTGGAGTGGCAAGACTTTGGAGACGTCCCAGCAGTGGGTGAAGTCGACTTGCGGATGATGATGAAAAAAAATCGTACAAAATAAAATTTTATTTTATTAGTCATTAATAATTGAAATGATTTCATGTGAAAGCACTGCCCCAGACCTCATTGACCCAGGAATCTCTGCAGAAAATACTTTGGAAGAATCTCCCTAATTTCTCAGGCTGTCTTGCCAAATCGTGCTACCAACATAGCGCATGAATTGTAAAGATGCCATAAGAGTCACGCGTAGCAGTCTACAATTGGTCTATACGAAGTTGATTCAGATACGCTTTGCCAGAGCGTCTTGTGACGGTGTTTACATTGTCAGGAGATAATAAATGACCAGCTACTTGTCTTGGAGTATTTTTGTGCGTGATTCCTTCTTGGATCTGAGGTGATATAGTTCGTGCTACGTAAGGCTGAGCGCAGACTTGAGTCACGACAGTTTTAAGACAGACTTTCCTCACATAGATAAGTCTGCCTTAAAACGGAAACAAAACTGTTTTGTCTTGCATCTTCATAAATTTTGTAAAGCAATAGTCTGTCTTAAAACTGTCGTGACTCAAGTCTGCGCTCAGCCTAAGCAATCCATGATGCATCAGTTTTTTTATAAATCAAGCAAATTTGCCACCTGGTGTTAGGTGGCACCCTAAGCTAGTGGATGATTTGTTTAAAAGATTTTACCACCGAACTACGATCCCCAACCCGTCCTCATGTTATACAAAAGTCGTAAACTACTGCTATTCCCCAAATTGCTGGACCAATATTACTTGCGCAAATATAAATAATAATAAGCTGTGTTCATTCTCAAGCAGTCTGATCTAATAAAGATCCGCCAAATACCAGACACGCAAATAATCTCTTCGTACGTCTGTCAACTTCAAACATACTTACCACAGAACTTATAGATGACGTGACGACCGATGTGGCGCGGTGGGTGAAGGTCCGCCTGCGGCGCAGAAGGTTGCGGGTTCGATTCCCGCCTTGGGACAAATGTTTGTACGATCTACAAATATTTGTTCTAGGTGTTCTGGTCGTTTCTATGTATAATAAAAAATATCTATCTATGTAATGTATTATATTATGTATATCAGTCATCTAGTACCCATAACACAAGCTCTGCTTAGCTTGGGGCTAGATGATGTTGTGTGGATTGTCCAGCATTATTTATTTATTATTATTTATTACAGAACTTATAGAGTCCACAGGTGATCGGAATGCTGGCTTTAATTTCGGTTAATGAATTAGCATTGCCATTCAACGTGGCAATGCTGCTAGCATTCTGGGCACTCTGCCTTCTGGTGACGGCTTAGATTTTTAAGAAATAGATATACTTACTTGTATATACTAAGTAGTTGTTATTGTTTTATTCTGTTAATGTAATGTTCTATGTGCTAAATAAATATAAGTGCAGTATTCCATTTCCCACCACAGAACTTGTAAACTTAGATAATGATTATATCGGGTATTTATCGCGTACCTTTTGTTTTATTTCCATTTATTTTTTATATTTATTTTTTTATATATTTTTTATATTATTTACATCCAGTCGCCCCGTGACCACGATCGCTGTAACGCGGTAGAAACGTAGGGGAAATAAAACAAAAGGTACGCGATAAATACCCGATATAATCATTAACTATGTTAACAAATCGCGAAAGTTTAAAAACTTGTAAACTTGTAATAATAACAAGTTTACAATTACACGATTATTGCTAAGGTTCATGTCTTCACGGGCAATTTGACCTACTGTGCAGTAACAGTAAGTGTCTGGTATTGACCTCACTGGACTGGTTATGGTTGCGTGTTACTAAGCGAGAGAGAAGAGTGGAAATAATTTCTTTGATACTACTGGCGCAGCTTCGCTGCCGTTCACAAACGACGATGTGAATAATGCAATCTCAACAGTTATACATTTATAATTTCTAAGAAATCAAATAATATCGCAAAAATTTTCGACTTCGACGGGACTTGAACCCGCGTCCTCCCCTCAGTACGGGGATGTGATAACCAACTACACCACGAAGTGACGTGGGAGTCGAAAATCTTTGCGACTTTCTACGGACTCAAGTGCCGTTAGCTCGAAAAAGAAGAAGAAAAGTCGAAAAATTCTTGCGATATTATTTGATTTCTTAGAAATTATAAATTATCCTGCGAGGCTTACGCACTATAATAACAAAAACGTTAGTTATACATTTGTTTAGTGTCAATAATCTTTTACTTTACATACTTAATCTATTTCCAATCTTCATTCTATTAACTAAATTATTGTGTACTAGCTTCTGCCCGCGGCTTCGCACGCGTTGTTTCTATGGAAACGCGTGATTTATATCCCATGGGAACTGATTTATGGGATAAAAAATTGCCTATGTTTTATTCCAGGCCAGGTATCTGTATGCAAAATTTCAGCCCGATCCGTTCAGTAGTTTTGGCGTGAAGAATTAACAAACATCCATCCATCCATCCATCTATCCATCCAAACATTCGCATTTAATATTACTTAGTGTGATAAATTTTTTATTTTTGTAACTATTTTATGCTAGATAAAAAACCTATAAATTGTAAGCAAAGGTAATTATGTGAAAACAACATGCCTTTAGCTGAGGATTTGTTTTGTTAGAAATCATTTTTCAGATCCACGCGCCTACGTCTAGTGCGCGGATATAGATATTTAATTACCAGGTAAACCGTATCTTCTTAAACTTTTATATTATAGATATGTTACACTGATAACTTTAACTGTTTAGTTGTCTAAGATTAAGATGTAATAAACATTTTTCATTTTCATTTAATCATTCACTTAACGAAACCAAAACGAAATGAATCAGATTTATTCTACCTAATGTACCTATAACAAGTTAAGGCTGATGTAAACGTAAAAGAAGAAACGCTATAAATAGGAAACAGTACCGTATTCTTAGGAATAACCTTAGATAGTAGACTTCAATGATGCCCACACATATGTAGATAAGCTATCGAAAAGACTTAGTTCTGCAGCGTATGCAAAAAATAAGTCACCACACAGACGTTGACACTTCTAGACTATTTCAGCTACTTCCATAGTGTTATATCGTATGGCATACTGGTGTGGGGAACGCTGCAGATATTAACACCGTATATGTGCTGTAGAAGAGTGCAATCTACAATCCCATATTATAGATTGCACGATCCTCTTCTCCCAGAGAATTCCTTCGTGATAAATTCTAAGAAATAAACATATTTATGAAAACTTGTTCTACACTCATAGAAATATGAATCGGTTCCCTAAAAAAAGCGATACATAATTAAAACACTAGAAATAATAATAAGCTCGCTGTGCCTACAACAAGGCGACACATGATTAATGTATATTTTAAAGGGAAATGTATACACTTCTACGACAAAACTCCCAAGTGAATAAATTAAATTCAAACCAATTGTGAAAGTCTTTGTAAAAGTGGGCTTTTCTTGTATTTTAACATAGATTTTAAGACAACTCACTACCAAAAAATGGACCTAAATTATGTTGTCCGATTTAATAAATGAATTATTAAAAAGGCTTAAGTGCTACAAAATATCTAATTATCTGTAGACCACACAACTGGCGGATCTGTAGTATTTTATCACAATAAGAAAACAAACGCCACTTTTAGCGTTTGTTACTGTGACATGGTTCTAAAGCGATTCGCCAGTTGTGTTCTACATAAAAAGGATAAAAAATCTTGAAACTAGTTTTGCTCCAGCTCGAAACTGACGCCCTAACAAGGTAAAGGTTTCTTGTTCGCTTCTTTACTTTACCTTACAAAGATTGAAGACATTCAAGTATACATAAAAGAGATCACTTTATTTGCTAGTTTTACTGAATTTTGTGACGTGTCCTGTAAGGTCTAAAGGAAATAAAGCACTTTAATATTTGGAGTGCCTTGATACAACGTTACCTTGTTAAGACTCGTGGATAATATAGCCACCTATTAGTGAAGAATGCTTTAAAGAGGAAAATTTTCGAAGATTAGAACCCATAACTTCGTATACAGGTGGATATTTTGACGGGGCAGCAAGGGCAGGTACCTGAACCGATGTAGCTACAGGAAAATCGTCTCAGAAGACTATCCCTAATTTTATCCTAATCCAGATTTTGAAAACTGATAACGGTTTTCAGATTATCTTACAAATGCTCTAACTAACTCATACTCATATATTTATTCGCCGTAGGAGTACAAGGCCCACTTGGTTAAGTATTTGGATAATTAAAAAAGATAATAAAAAAATTTAAAAAATCCTTTCGATGGGTCTCTCAAAACCGAGTCTATTTGGTTCTGACATTTTTTTTTCTAATCGGATCCTCATTTATATCTAACATTATAATAGAAACAACTAATAAGACAAATATATATAGAAATATATATAATAGAAATAACTAATAATAAAAATTATAATAAGACAAAACAAAGAAATAATATATAAAGGTATCTGCTGTAAATGGGCATTGTCAATAATCAAATTAAACAGAATAATTATAAAATTAAACCTAACCTATGTTTATATTCCATATATTGTAATTTTTATGTGTATCACCTTTAGTAGTAGGTTCAAATAAATAATAGACACAGCTATAATCTCTGGCAAGATAATACGTTTGAAGTTAATTCATACAGTTTATACTCAGATACGTTTACATACAATATTTACAATTCAAAGCCTATTCCAAAACATGTGTTATCGCTGTACCAGGTGTTCGTAACATCTGTTCAACGACTAGACAACGGAACGGACTTGTAAGTCAGCAACCGTGATTCGTCGAATTGAAAAGCTGTAAAATAATTATCAGTAGATATAAAATCATTAGCTGGACCTATGGAATCATTAGCTGAAGCTATAAAATCATTAGCTGGAGCTATAAGATCACATGCTTTCAGCGCAATTAACTAGCAATTGTGCGTATGTATTTGTCGTGGCCATATCCTAGAATTGATCACTTCATGATGTGACCGACCATTTCATGAAATGGTAGAATTTCATGACATGGCCAGCTAAAACTGACTATATCGTATAGGCATCAACGTTTAATGATATTTCCATCAACGTTTGGCCATATCACTTATGTAGGGTTTCCATGACATCAAAAGGTTTAAGGCTATGGCGCTCATTACGGGAGGCCTATGTCCAGCAGTGGACTAATATAGGCTGATGATGATGATGAAAAGGTTTAATGAAAAATTCGAATTAGGAAGGAACTTTATATTTAAAAATTGCTTAATGCAGGTGGCTTTCAGTTTAGAGTCTAAAATGATGTTAGACGTTATGCTCGTTTTTCAAGTGACTTTTATAAAATTCCTGTAGTTTTTTATCGTAACGGCTCCTTACTTCATTTATGTCTTCTATTTGCACATTATTATTCGCTTTTTTAACTAAATAATTGTCCGCCGACATGATGCATCACAGAACAGAAACAAACAAACACTCAAAAACCACAGATGTCAAAAACAAAACAATATCAGCGCCTCTAACGGTGGATAATGTAACTATTTTATGATATTGTTTGACTTTATCATGAAGTAGCCGTGCGTATAGTTTTCATATCGTTAAACGCTGATTATTCATTGATCTATCCTGACTACATCATGATATGGCCAGCGCGTATTTTTCATTTCATGAAATTCTACCATTTCTTGAAATGGTCGGTCACATCATGAAGTGATCAATTCTAGGATATGGCCACGACATAGATAATGCTGTTTAATTGTGCTGTTGTTTTGTATCCTAAGGCGCAGGCCTGACAGAAAAGACGTATTACGAAGACACGTCGCAGACGCGGCGCCCCTTTAGTTCACTTTCATACAAAATGTAAAAAAAAGTCGCGACGCAACACAGAAATGACGGGGCGCAGACACGACGCTTACTTGTCTGCGCCCTATTGCAAGACTATGTACTGCGTACTATGTCTGATTATTACTTATCCTACCAATTATGAACATTGTATATTCCAACTTACATAAGATTACATTTATTTTATTAACTCGCGCACACACACATATACAATTACATACACACGCTGACCCCTGTTGCCCAGACTCTCGTTTTTGTTTCTTTTAATTATTACATAATTTTTTGCAGATTTAGGTAGTAACTGAGCTTTGAATTTATAAATTACGTAAAGCTAATAGTAATACTATTAATGTCTATCACTATTGGGTGGTGGTAATATAATAAGTGCTTACTTAGTTAGTAGTAGATGACAACCTCTGTAGCGCAGCGGGCGAAGGTCTGCCTGCGACGCAGGAGGTTGCGGGTTCGATTCCCGCCTCGGGACAAATGTTTGTACGATCTGCAGTTATTTGTTCAGGGGTTCTGGGTGTTTTCTATGTATAATAAAAAATATCTATCTATGTAGTGTATTGTATTAAGTATATCAGTTATCAGGTACCCATAACACAAGCTCTGCTTACCTTGGGGCTAGATAATGCTGTGTGAATTGTCCAGCATTATTATAAAACCTTCTTAGTCCTCGGCTTAATGATTGACGACACAGTTTTGGTCGTGGTGATAAATTATATTTTTGACGCTACTGTACTTACAATAATTTTGGTATGCGGGACGAATATGGACAAATATTATCATGCAGGACGAGGAAAAACTTTTTAATGGCGTGGGCTGAAAACTAGGGACGAATATGGCATAAATCCATAGGACTGGTGCCTCGGGAGAACAAGCACACACCCACACGCACTCACACACTGTTCTATTGCCCAGACTCTCATGAGACTGTTGCCTCGGGAGAGCAGCTCGAATGCTGGACGCTATCAGATACCTTTCGAATTATATTATTATAGGCTAACCTTTAGTTTTGATTATATAAATCTTTCATAGGTAATCAATGCTCTCACATTTTATCGTGCAAATGTATGTAACATCTTTATGTAACACTAAGATATTATGTTAACCTAATGCCAAATAAAATTATTTTAATTATTTATTTATTTCACGTATCTTTATGAAATGACTACTATGTTAAACCTGAGGGGGAGTCAGGCATTGCTTAAAGGCACGCGTTTTGTAGCCCGCAGCAACCTAGGCATGTATGAATGAATCAAGCGCAGGCGTACAGCGACTCAACTAATTGAACCTCGTCATTTATTGGGTTCAATTGGTCTGCCGTCGCACAATCCTTCTAGTAATTGAGGCGGTGATATCTACGAATGAATCTGTTGTCAAACTATTATGTAACACTCTGTATCAATAATAATTATTTTGTTGTATGTATTAGTGTATTAGTTTAGTAGGTATTATGTGTATTAGTATTAATAGTTTACAGTTTATGTTAAGAAGCACCGCCATCCTTTTGGTTGTCTGGAAATCGCTTTAAGCGATAAGGCCGCCAGTTCCATTGCTGTTCTCTTTAGGTTTCGTGTAAAATTTGTTTTTGACGTGACAACGTCTTATAAATTGGTTTGCCGGGTGACACTTCAATAAACTGCGTTACGCGTTACGCTCCGCTCACGTTATGCAGACATAAAAAGTGAAAGGAACTCAAAGTCGTTGTCACGTAAAACTTTCGCCCGTATACCGACATTACAGACAACCAATTTTTGTTAAGGTGATGAATAAAGAATTATCTATCTATCAACCGACGACAGATGGAATAATAAAAACAACGCTAGACCCGGATTTCCACAGTGAAACGGTGATGAGCGGGAAATGAGAGATGATTGAGCGGAGTTCATATCAAAGGTTTCTGCTCGCTCAGTTCTTTTGTTCGCTCGACTATTTGTTGGTGGAAATACAAGTATGCAGTTTACTCTTGCGAGTTAAATGGAGTCCTGAATGCCGCTCCGCTCCCGGTGGAAACCCGGCTTCTGTGAATCGCAAGATCCCAGATGTAAAGCAGAGATGCGTTAGTTATTTAGAACCACCATTGGTGGTTCCAATTAACAAACACATTGCATGGTATCAAAATCTCTGGTGAATATACCACGACATATGTTCGATTAATAGATTTGACATCTCTACGCTCTGCTCCGGTTTGGTAGAAACTGACTCTATGGTTTTAATTTTAATTGAAATCTATAGTTGATAATATAGCCTAGCTAATTACTTAATCCAAAAAGGTCAAAGGATTATTCCACGAACCTAATAAATCTTAGTGCACCCGTGTAGCATTCAGAACTAAATGATGAGCGAATATAAAAAGCAAATGAGTCGCATAAATTTCACTTACAAAGTGCTTGAATTAAATAAGAAAAGTGATTGAACTCTCTTAAAACGTGAATGACCTAATAAACTCAGATGCTGCTGAATAAAATATCTGAGATATAACGAGAGAAGTGTGGGAACGAGATAAAATGTGCAGTCGGGAATCAATTAGGGGCATTATCAAAAAACTACGTTTCTAATCCTGATCAGAATTTAATGAAGCAATCGTGGCGATCATAACTTAGCTTAGGCTTAGCAACAGCCTAGGCAGCGTTTGGTCTAGGCCTCAGGGTAGAATGGACGAATATGACATTCATCAAGTGCGTCGTTGAAATGAATTCCTTCCACTGTCATTATTTACGTATTCATTATTAATGTGAGCGGAAACAAAAAAAACTTTCACTGGACACGACGTACTTGCTTGTAGTCGCGGCATCCTGCGGGTCGCATCGCAGAGGCTGGGCAGTGACAGCGTCATGTCAACTACGAACCTTGTTTGAGTTGGAAGAACACCAACATTTAACATTCATAATTAATTTATCAAACTACAATAGAGTTTATTGTAAAATTTACGGATAGCATGACATTTATCTATATTCCGGCCTAGACGAATCTTTGGCTTGGGTTTTTCATGCTACCAGTGCTGATTGAACTGCCGAGGACCCATAGAGTCCATTGTACCGTACAAATATCACATCACAACAGCAAGTACATTTGACATTGGACCAAAGTTCCTTATCGAGAATCTAGGTTGGACAGCACATGTTTTGTAATCATGACTCATTCGCAGCGGAGAAACAGAATGAGATAATATAAAATTCTCGTAAAGTGCATTTTGGGAAAATCCTGTAGCTAGGTCAGGGCTAGATTTCTTGCCCGATATCATTAGCATCTTCTTACATTTGAGGCTTCCGTCGACTGGGACTGTAAACCACGTGACGTAAATTTATGTAGAAACCATCGTAGGGTAGTTTCAGCAAAATTTGTCGAATTTCAACAGTTTCGTTAAACTAAACTTTAAGAGGCAAGTACCTACAACAGTCTCTTCCGCATTTACAATAATAATAACAGATTTCAATAGATTATAACCAACATAAAGATACATAAAACAATCGAACATTAGCGGGATAATAATGAATTAGATATGACAGCAAGTCGGAGCGCATTAGCCAACAACGAAATATAATCACTTGTGACTATTCCTCTTTTGATTCGCGACGCAACATTGTCTGGGTGGGCCATAGAAATCTAAATAACAAGACACAGTTATTTAGATTTCTATGGGGTGGGCCGATTGTTCAAATTAAATAAATAAATAAATAAATAATGCTGGACAATTCACACAGCATTATCTAGCCCCAAGCTAAGCAGAGCTTGTGTTATGGGTACTAGATAACTGATATACTTAATACAATACACTACATAGATAGATATATTTTTTATTATACATAGAAAACATCCAGAACGCCCTGAACAAATGTCTGCAGATCGTACAAACATTTGTCCCGAGGCGGGAATCGAACCCGCAACCTCCTGCGTCGCAGGCAGACCTTCGGCCGCTGCGCCACAGAGGTTTATTATTAGCTATTAACAAAAACTAGCTGCGAACTTTTTGTTTGTTTATGTATTTGGTTAACATATGAAATAAACGTTACTTTAATTCTAGAACAGAACTCGTGTCTTTACAACACGCAACACGCGGTTACGAGGGGTTATGTTTTTCGAGTATTCCTATATATCTGTAACACTGCATCACCTCGAAGCGTCCATTCCAGACGGCTGAAGCTTTATTGATAAATGAAATGAGGTATCAAAATACTCATCTGGACTCATTTCTGATTCTTTGCTGCATATCGTAGGCCTTTGCTCCCACATTTTTCGAAAAAAAGTGAAAAAGACGGGATCGGGTCGGGTTTCAATAGTTTTAAATTAAATAAGTTCTCCATGATTTTGTTTGTCCTAACTAGATAAACCTATTTTAGGATTAGGCACCCTGGTGAGGCGAGGTAATGATGGCCCCTAGCCGAATTTCTGCTGAAAGTCGAAGGCCAGTCTCAATCGCTTCATTACATTTCTTTCTGAAGAGATATTTGTAATTCGGTCGGACAAACTATCCTTAAATGAATACGTTGCATAGTAAATTAAAAATCCAATAGATTTGGCAACGGGAAAAACCCAGGCGCGTACAGGAGATATTTTCTTACAAGCATTTGAATATCCACGTCACGTTTTTTCCTCGATTGCATTGTGTAAATTAAATAGTTATATGTTTTTTGGTTTTATGATTCTTGTATTTTAGATAGTACCTAACTTGTGACCGGGAAAGCTAAGTAACTAAAAAAGGTGGCACTCCGGGAGTGCCGGCAGAAGTGAAAACTTACATCTTACGATCT
The DNA here is from genome assembly GCA_963564075.1 of Eupithecia subfuscata. Classification (NCBI taxonomy): domain Eukaryota; kingdom Metazoa; phylum Arthropoda; class Insecta; order Lepidoptera; family Geometridae; genus Eupithecia; species Eupithecia subfuscata. Next base: position 6,728,583 of record OY751096.1, on the reverse strand, counting down.
TACGCTTTTTCGATCAGCATCACGTGACCCTGACGCGAGCTTGAAAGTTTTTACCCATACAAAAAAAGTGCTCAGCGCCGCTAAAGAAGTTTTCACTTCAAAAATATGCTGGACTATCCGTATTATAGATATTATATTGTATTTTAGTATAGTGATCCGTAGATCACTTATGAACATACTATCACATAATTTAGTATAGTATAGATCACACTTTTAGGTGGTTTCTTTATTAATGTTACGGTAAATTGAAAGTTCCTATTTTTTTCTCTACGGATAATTTTTCATGGACGTAACAGATACCTACAATAGGTCGCTGATCTTTAGTAGTTCACCAAAACATTAATAAAAGCGTCTAGATTTGAGAGGTTTAGGTTAGAGTAAGAAGAAAAATCAAAGACCTGCACAATTAAATTTTGGTTAACGATTCCGCCACCGTAATTGAATCATCCGGGTAAAGTTAAACAATGTCCATTGGAAACAGGAAAACGTTATCGATATGGCCTTTAGAGTACCATGCAGGTCATAACTAATTGGAGATTAGATTAACTCATTACAACAATAAACATTAAGGCGCTACCCCGACCCAAATCAGCGCCACCACCTATTTTACCTTATTATTCCGCTACACGAAGGAAATTAAAAAAACCGATTGGCCAGTTTGTGCTTCCTATCATAAGCTTTTTTTTAATGCCTCTATAAATGTTTTAGTTTGTATAGTGTAGGAAGAGATGCGAAGTTGCTCATTTTTCCCACCATGGTGGCCAAAAAGAGCAACTTCGCATCTCTGCATAAAGTATACAAAATAAAACTTTTACAAGGGCATTAAAAAAAAGCTTATGACAGGAAGCACAAACTGGCCAATCGGTTTTTTAAAATTCCTTCGTCTAACAGAATAATAAGGTAAAATAGGTGGTGGCGCTGATTTGGGTCGGGGTAGCGCCTTAACAGGATAGATTTAATTTTAAACACTATGTATGTTTTCCAGAAAAACAGAGGGAAAGTTAGGAAATAGCAGCGTGTTACACAAACTTAATAAAACAAGATACTTGAACTAAAGAGGATTTCATTTATATAACGACCTCGGTTGTAATTGTAACGACTTTTTGGTTATAGCGATCTAACACCGAAGTCCCTTAGAAATAAGGCATGCTTTTAAAGGAAATCCATTTGGCTATAGAGACTTCGGATATATCACCATTTTCTAGTATTTAATTAGCGACTAGTTTTATTGAATCATTTGTAACACGTTCCTAGACATCCCATGCAGATTTTGCGACCGAGTTAACTCAACAACACAAATGTTAAGGAGTAGAGGATGCTATCTCTAGCATTATGTTTGCTTATCTACAACGTATATAATAAATTACATTATATTTAGATATATCTTTCTATGTGCCCCCGCATGGCACTTAGGAAAGTTTAGATACTCAGGCTGTGCTCTACCATTCTAGAGCTTAAAAGATGATAATAAATAGGTAAGTAGTTGTTTTTAGAGATTTGTACTTAATAAAGGCATTATTTTGTTATTATGTTATGTTGGCCTTTTCGTCTAGATTAGAGATGTTATACTAATTTTGTTTCCTGTTTGATTATTTCTTACTTTTTTGTACCTGTGCCATACCCTGTGCCCAAATAGGTAGGTACTTAAATGTTTTTTTTATTCTATGTTTCACATAATGCCTGTGCCTAGATTTTGACATTTCTTTCAGTGGTGAGATGCGTTCGCGCATCGGGTTTTGTGAGCGACCGCGAGTTATGCAGAGCGGGGTTCGAGAAGCTATGGATGTAATTGCTCTACAACAAAAACGATAGACCCTCCTGTTTGCAAAAAGCACGTTCAACAGTGGACGAATGAGTGCTAGCAATGAACCCATAAAAACTAGCCAACCGTAACCTACATGAAAGCCAATACTGTTCTAATTACAATTAGAATTTTATCTAGAACTATTTATTCCTTAGGTATGCAGTTCATATCTGGGTGATTCTCTGTAAGGATGTTTTTTGCTGTCCCAGGCATTTTTTTGTAAGAAAAATTGTTATTTTGTTACTAAAACAAATTGATTACGAAAGTAAAAAAACATTTCTATTTGGACCATTGAAAACTAAAATGAAATAAGTTTTGGTTTTTTTGCTATACATTCGTAAACCATCGAAATAACAGTCCCCTGGGCTGTCCCATTCCCAAAATTAAAACTTCAAGATTAAATTTTAAGTTATTCGTCCATAATATATAATTTGGTCCCTAATGTTTATAAACTTAATTATTTAACTAACAATCTTATTCAATAAAAAGTACCGAAACTTAATTTGTTTCATTTAATCCATTAAACCAAAGTTTGTCCCAGGCATTTTAAGAACAGTCCCCTGCCAGAAGTTCAAAGCCAAAAATAAAAAAATCCAGCATGTTATTTTACCTTTTGTAAGGTTTATAAGGACCTAACTAGCCTTGAGTTAATAACCATAGGGCTGTTAGCGCTTTATCGCCATTTTATTTAGTGCCAATGCACCGTTTGTGCTGGAAATATGTGTCTGGGCCACGAGAAACTCAGTCCTCTGGCAACTATTTTTATTTATAATTTATTTATAAAATTGGATCCATAAGTCTTAATATTATTCTAATTAATGTAAACATTCATTGAGAACTTGAAAAGTTGAATGCATTGAAATAGTTTGCTTGATTTTTCACAATTTGATTAAAAAAAACAGTCCCCTGGCAAACAGTCCCCCTGTCATGTTATAAGGCAAAATATACACAAATATCGAAAAAGCAAAAATTCAATCGGCCGTTCATTTATTATGATTAAGCTGATAGTTTTGTAGCCCTTGTTAATTTTTTTTCTAATAAAATCAAAAATAATTTGGTCGGACAATTTTGTACAGATTTAAGACGTCTTTACAGAGAATCACCCATCTACGTTTAAGAGGCACGGTCCTAATTTAGCAATGAAATTAATCAACCAATTGGTCGTCTCGTGGCTTGCCAACGAATGTTTACATTTACAAATAGCCCAGTGCTTGAATAATAAAAGATTTGTTTGCTTCCTAAATTACAAAAAAAATTATTGAACTGGTACAGAAATTCCAATTACACTAGTCACGTAGTCACACTAGTTACATTATAAGTAATTAAATTAAAAAAATTATGTAAAATTAACTAAAATTTGATGTCAAGATCAGATAATGCGTTAAACTTGGGTTAGTTTAGTTTAGAATGATGTTTAATTTTAAGGTTCTTATAATTAGATGGTAAAGGTACTATCTATTTTTGTGTAATGAACGAATTTTGATTCAAAACAGATACGTTTATCGCATTTTACGAAATTAAACACGTAGGTTTGGGTACTTGGGGAAGACGGATTTTAGTTTTAATAATTTCACATTCGAAGGATTCCAATTTGGAGTCCTTCTTGTAGATGTGGAGGTCTTCTTTAGGATCGAATACCAAGTGGTTGTTTGTTTTGTGGAAGCCAGGAAGGTGTTATGGTGTAGTAAGTAAATCACTTTGATCAACGGCAAAGGCAAATCTTTAGCTAGATCCTCATTTAATAGCCAAACCCGGTTGCCGCGTCTTTTTTTACGCAATTTATTATTTGTCGATTTGAGATCCTTCCATCAATAAATATTGTTTACAATTAAGTATATATCTGAAACTCCACGCCGAGCAAGTGAGTTTTAGTTATTTGTGTCGTGGTTTGTTACAAACATTCTAACAAGCTTGATTGGCTAATGAATCGAGCTATTTAGGATGTTTGTGCAAGCAAGCATGGTGGTTTGTTTAGGTAATGACTACCTACCTATCACTTAAGGGCCCATACTACCTCGTTATTGTGTGAAGAGGATAGGCATAGGATTTCGCGTTCACAGGAGCGGGACAGAGCAAAGCGGCGTAAGCCCAAAAATCAAGTTTTTAGTAGTTATTTGCTCCCCACAAACATTAGAATAGTTAATTGAAAAAAAAGGCAACATATAAAATCTTCTTTATACTTAGTTCAATTACCATGCTTAATCTAAAGATCGTATCATCTGTGTTTATTGAGAAATTAGGGTTTTAGTAAAAAATTAGAGGTAACTTTGCGATTTTTTTCTATCGTGAAAATTTTATGGAATCGTGTTTTCGAAACATATGATCGATAGAATAAGTCCTGAACTTCACCATATATAAATTTCAAAGTTAAATATTCAGTAGTTTGGAAGATATGGAGGTCCGACGGAGTTGAAAATAAGCAATTTGAGGTTGTATACGCCCTTAAGGGCTACGGTATTACCAAAGATCCTATGATATGACTACGTAGGTACTCGTATATGGGTATTATCGATAGGTCTAGATCAAATGGTAATAATACCTCTATGGCTAGCCAATATACGGAAGACACGACAAACAAATGGCAACAGATGACGCATCCCTGCACAGCTGATGTTTTACTATTTAATGTGCGCAAATTTCACTCATCAGCTCATCACAACCGACGATAAGGAATGTATGGCACTCGATTGGCTGATCTAGAGTTGAAGCGGACTATACTTTTGTTTGATTGCTTACTTCTTTCTCGAGTTATAGATTGGCGCCAATTCTACTTTTTAATCGAGTTCGTGGACACTCACGGTAGGGTTGGTCCACCAGTTCAAAGTCGCTCAGCGAGCTATGGAAAGAGCTATGCTCGGAGTCTCTCTGAAGGATAGAATTCGTAACGAATACATCCGACAGAGAACCAAAGTTATCGACCTAGCTCAAAGAATTAGCAAGCTGAAGTGGCAGTGGGCCGGCCATATAATAAATAATAAATAAATAATGCTGGACAATTCACACAGCATTATCTAGCCCCAAGCTAAGCAGAGCTTGTGTTATGGGTACTAGATAACTGATATACATAATACAATACACTACATGGATAGATATTTTTTATTATACATAGAAAAACATCCAGAACCCCTGAACAAATATCTGCAGATCGTATAAACATTTGTCCCGAGGCGGGAATCGAACCCGCAACCACCTGCGTCGCAGGCGGACCTTCGCCTGCTGCGCCACAGAGGTCGTCCATATCTCGCGAAGAACCGACAACCGCTGGGGTAAACGCGTTCTTGAGTGGAGACCACGAATCGGCAAACGTAGTGTAGGACGCCCTCGGGCCAGGTGGGATGACGATCTGCGAAAGACTGCAGGCAGATGCTGGATGCGGCAAGCTGAAGACAGGGCGCTATGGCGCTCATTAGGGGAGGCCTATGTCCAGCAGTGGACTAATATTAGCTGATGATGATGATGATGAATCGACCTCGAAAAAAGGAGGTTCTATGTTCGTTTATACAGGGTTATTGGTAATTCAGTGACACTATGTGAACTACAGGTTCTGCCCACCGTCCTGATTACGTCCATGACGACGCCAGGTCTCAAATCTTAAAACTGAAAAATGGAATGATATTAATATGTACCCCCCTCCATTCAAAACTCGTTCACTATAGGGGTTTTCTTTGAAACTAAACCTAAAAATGGCCCTATCCTCAATAATTATCAGAGGGTGTGTGTGTTCGGCTGACTCCCAGCCAGGCTGATGCCACTTATCATCTTTCGTGGATGTAAAATAAACAAATGATGATAATGTGGATTTAAATAGGAGTGACAGATCGGTATTTAGTAATTAATTGGGTTTAGGACAATATTTTGCGTGGGAGGCGATTTAGAAAGAAAAAAAATTAAGAATGTGGTACATTCTTAATATAAATGTTCCTATAAATGTTCGTCGATTTCAGAGTTGAAGCGGACTATGCTTTTGTTTGATTCTAACTTCTTTTTCGAGTTATAGATGTGGCGCCAATTCTACTTTTTAATCGACTTCGAAAAAACTCGTACCTACCTAAAGACTACAATTCAGCATGATCGCCATGAGAGGTTGATCGTTTGATCGTTTCGTGTCGGCGCGAGGTTCATTTTTTGTGATTTTAATATTTTTCCGCGTTCAAGGAATAAATGGTTTATTGATAAAATTTATAATTCATAATTCATAATTCTTTATTGCACAAAATTGGTACAAGTATAACATTTTACAGGAAAAATCATGGCAAAGGCGAGCTTAACCCTATAAAGAGTTCTCTTCCAGCAAACCTTATTGGGAGAGAGAGACAAATTTGTAAAAGTGGGTACATGTGCTTAACCAAAGGATACAAGATTTAATTTAACCTACTTATTAACCTACTTATTAAATAGACTACTACATAATATAATACAATACATAAAATACTATAACTAAACAAATACTATAGTTATATACATAAATAAATTAAATAAATACATAAAATACAACAGAATCATAAAGATAGGTAATGCTCTTTGACTTTACGCTTGAAAATGAAGAGAGAGGGGCTAGCACGAATATCGTGTGGGAGCGAATTCCATAACCTAACCGAGTCGACAGTAAAGGAGCCACCGTAGCGGCTGGATGAGTGAACCGGAAATTTCAGGACGAGGGACAAAGTTGATCTACATGGTCTATCACGAGGGTAAAGAAACTCAAAACGCTCACGGAGGTAAGAAGGGGAGAGAGGATTGTTCAGAATGTTATAAAGAAGAGAGAGAACGTGCAGATCACGCCTGCGACGGATTGGAAGCCATTTCAACTGATCTCTGAACAATGAGACGTGATCGTATTTACGCAAACCGAAAATAAACCTGATGCATAAATTTTGAAGACGTTCTAATTTGTTGAGAATTTCCTCCGTGGCGTCAAGGTAACAAGAGTCAGCATAATCTAATAGGGGAAGAAGGAGTGACTGGGCTAAAGAATGATCGACTTCCGGCAAATTACTTTTCTGCTAGTTTTATTCCTTGTAGAATGCGAAAAAATTCAACACGCACCAACACGAAACGTTTTTAAATACCTACGCTCTGCAATATATAGAAAACTAATACCTAGTTACAACACGGCAACAGCGACGAAGCGACAACTCTTATCTAAATACCTGTTTATTACATTGAGAAACAATATTTAGAGTTGTGTCTAGCTGCACTAATCCTAAAATAAAATACCTACAAGCGCACACTTGTCTATTGTGATATTTGTGATGACTCACGGCAGTCTGTCGAATCCTGGTCACGTGACCTGCAGGTGGTTGATTTGATACGTTCATTTCTGAAGGCCATCACTGATTGGCCATAGTTGGGTCTAGTGGCTCAAAACTTATTTGAGGACCAAAGGGTTCTGTTAATATCAAAATTTGTGATACCAATAAACTTATGCCAATAAATTTTAATATTAAAGATAAGCCCATGCATCCTACTGCACAGTGCCTACCAACCTAAGGTTTATCACACTAATATTATAAATGCGAAAGTTTGGATGGATGGATGTCTGTTACCTACCTCTTCATGCCAAAACTACTGAACAGATCGGGCTGAAATTTTGCCCACAAGTCTATCAGTGCTACCAGTGCTCCCAGTGCTACCACCCAACAGCTCAAAATCTAAGCTGGCTACCTAAAGGATTTCCAACTATATTTCCGCAGCCAACTCAGAAGCTCTTAGACTACACATATTTTATATTCCACTTTATTACTTGTGAATAAAGCCTAATTTCTGTTGGTAGCTAGGTGTTAACAGCTTATCTACACAAATTTTCTAAGTAAACTGCCATGTTTGAATAACTAATCAGGCTTTGTGACTACCAGCAGCAAGAACTACTTTATTTTGCCCTGTAAAATGCGTCGAGCATTGCTTGGTGGGAATCAATGTATGAAAGCTTCAGAACTCCATACATTTCACCTTCGTGAGACACGACGACCTATATTTTGATGTCACTGTGTTTTTTAAAATACTAGTGTATGCCCGCGATTTCGCACGCGTTGTTTCTATGGAACCGTATAAAAGTGATTTCTATCCCGTGGGAACTGATTTATGGGATAAAAAGTAGCCAATGTTTGATTCCAGAATAAGGATTTTCTTCCTATTCGTTTTTTTTAACACGCACTCTTGCATCATTTAACATAACGAAATATTTCACAAATGTTTTTTGCTTGTTTTTTCAGCATAACCAGTGTTTTGTCATGAAAATATTGCAAAGAAATTTCAAAACAATAATAATTTTGTAAGAATAAACGTAAAAAACACGAATATGAAGAAAAAAACATCTCAATTTTTTTTCAAAAATATGTAGGTAAGTAAGTACTTACTTACTTAAGGGGCCGGCGGAGGATGAATTTCCCATACAAACGTAGTACCAAAATGATTTGTAATTTAAGAATATTTTCACCATGGTTTGCTATTATTTGTATTAGAATAGTATTTATTTAGGTCCCTGCCACAAGCTTTTTTCAAAATACTTATCTAGAAAAATACTATGAAAACATTCATTCTTTGATGTAAAATGCGATTTGGTTTAATTTCATTTCAGAAAGGTAAGTATTTTGAAAAAAAAATTGTGTCAGGAACCTAGATAAATACTATTTTAATACAAATAATAGCAGACCATGGTGAAAATATTCTTAAATTTCAAATCATTTTGGTACTACGTTTGTATGGGAAATTCATCCTCCGCCGGACCCTTAAGTAAAAAAATTGTTTAAAATTCAAAAAATCGTATAACCCCTCGATGTCCAGAATCACCCCCTTTTGGCTTAGTTCACTGTTTCCGTGGCACCCAGTTATGTACCTTTTATTTTGGGAAGTCCAGTGTTTTACCAGCATGACTGTTTAACTAGTTATTAACTACAATTTCTTAATAACATAGGTACTTACTAAGTACCTAATAAGTTTTTGCGTAACTGCTAATCAGTTTCCATATTACAAAGTTTTTATTGTTTCATACATGGTAATTTGTGGTTTTGCTCTTTTCAAGGCCTGACATAAATTAGCAATGTTAAAACTTATAGGTGTTTTGTTTTATGTCATATTCGCTGGAATGACCCTTTAGGTTAAAAATACTTTTCTACGCCTTCTAATGTATAATTGTAAAAGACGATTCGACATAATAATAATACAATTCAAGGCGTTTAGAACAGTGACAAGTTATTGCATGAGAATAACAAAAAGAAGTTATAAAATATCAACGAAATGCTTAGGTTCTGGTGTCCCACCCGTCACAGCAAAACATAATATATTCCTTTTTATCCTGACCTAAAAATATTTTGGCTTTCGGGTTTGCAGAAGTAAAAACTATGCCATGGATAATGGTTTTGGCTACATGGGACATTGACCAAATAAATACTTAAAGAAATATTGAGATTCTTCCTCTATTTTTCCTCTACCGCTAATATCTCAAAAATAGTAGGGGTTCGCTCTGCTCGCCAGGGCCATCATGTAGACCTTTGCTCATTTTTACTTTCACAAATTTTCCAACAACTGCATTGCGTCACCGTCAAGTCTTAAGAAATCACTCAGTTTGCCGTTTTTTATATAATAGTAATATTGTTTTAACCCTTCGACTCGACTGTCACCTGTAATGGCATATACCAGTAAACTCGCGCCCTGTCATGGCGGCGAGGTCCAATATTTGCCGACTTTTACAAGAATGACGTTATTTCTAAAACTACTGGGAATTTTTACTTGAAACAAAATGTAGACTATTCTATGATAGTACAGCTCTAAATTTCAACAGAAATTCCGTATGATTTGTTGCCGCATACACTTCCAATTCTATCTAAAAATGTACAAATTGAAAAATTAGACATGTTCATGTAAACTAAATATTTTTAGGAATATTAGGCAACTTTGGAAAAAAATTGTATGCCTATTGTAATCTTGAATATAAGTCTAAAAACCTATGTAGTAGTTTTAGTCTTGTATACAACATTATGTACTCTAAATTCCTTCAAGAAAACAGGCCCTATACTGAGAGTTAGTTACTCACATTTTGTAATGACAAATAATCTATGATGATAAGTCCAATAGAAAAAAAAGTAGTTGCATTTGAAGGAAATATGTTTATTTTGTTGAAACACATACTGATTTATAAGAATATTCAACAAAAAAGAATAAATGAGGTAATCAATCAAAAATCAAAATCAAAAACTCTTTATTTCCATAAATACAATAAATGTACACTTAGAAAAGGTCAAAATATAAAGCTAAACACTGACACGGAAATAAAGTGATATTTTTGATTTCTGTCGCTTCGGTATGTAGACTAAAGTAAAGAAGCGACGAAGAAACCTTTAGCCTGTTAGTTGTTATTTTTCGAGTTGGAGCAAAACCCGTCCCAAGCATTTTTGTCCTCTAGATAATCTGATATTTTATAGTAAGCCTTTTTGCACAGCAAGGTTTTAACAATTTGTTTGAATTTATTTATTGATAATTTTTGCAACTCACTAGGAGTTTTGTTGTAGAAGCGTATACATTGCCCTTTAAAAGATATTTTAATTTTGTGTAGCCTAGTTGTGGGCACAGCGAGCTTATGTTTGTTTCTGGTATTCAAATTATGTTTATCGCTATTTTTAGGGAACTGACTTATATTTTTATGTGTGTACAACAAGTTTTCATAAATATATTGACATGGTACTGTCATTATGTTTATTTCTTTGAATTTATCACGCAGGGATTCTCTGGGACCCATATTATAGATTGCACGAACAGCCCTCTTCTGCAGCACAAATACGGTGTTAATATCTGCAGCGTTCCCCCACAGCAGTATACCATAAGACATAATACTATGGAAGTAGCTGAAATAAACAAGTCTAGATGTATCCACGTCTGTAAGATGACGGATTTTTTTGACTGCATATGCTGCAGAACTAAGTCTCTTCGATAGCTTATCTATGTGTGGGCCCCATTGAAGTTTATTATCTAAGGTGATTCCTAAGAATACGGTACTTTCTACTATTTCTAAAGTTTCTCCTTTAACGTTCACATCAGCCTTCACTTGTTTAACATTAGGTAGAATAAATCTAATACATTTTGTTTTGGTTTCGTTTAACAAAAGATTATTGACACTAAACCAATGAACTACTTTTGAGATTGCATTATTCACATCGTCGAAATTTGTGTTTTGTCGTTTCATTTTAAAAATTAATGAAGTATCATCAGCAAACAATACAATCTCGTGATTATTCTTGACAAGATGAGGCAGGTCGTTAATATAAACTAAGAATAGGAAAGGACCGAGGATGGAACCCTGTGGTACACCCATTGTAACTACAGACCCCGAAGACCGTTTCCCATTAATGTCAACTCTTTGTATCCTATCACTCAAATAAGATGTAAGAAGATCCAAAGAGGTGTTCGTTATTCCATAGTGATGTAGTTTCCTGATTAATGTTTCATGGTGTACGCAATCGAACGCTTTTGATAAGTCGCAAAAAACGCCCAAAGCGTCTTGCGACTTCTCCCAAGCATCGAAAATATGCGATACTAACTCTACACCGGCATCAGTAGTTGACCTGCCGCGAGTAAACCCAAATTGCTTACAATGCAGCAGGTCATTGCCATGAAAATGCCTAAGCAATTGATGTAAAATAAGTTTTTCAAAAACTTTGCTGAATGTTGGCAGTACTGATATTGGTCTAAAGTTAGTGGGGTCAGACCTACTACCCGATTTAAATAGTGGGATTATTTTACTACATTTCATTAGATCAGGAAATACGCCACAATCAATGGATTCATTAAATATAAAAGCCAGATCTGTTGCAATGGTATCAATCAATGGTTTAATAATCGTAACGGAAATGCCCCAGAGATCTGCAGTTTTCTTTGTATTTAAAAGTTTGAAGGCTTTTTTAATATCTTTTTCATCAACATGGGTGAAATTAAATTTATTTTTACATTTAGTTACATTTTCTATTAGCAATGACTCAGCAATTACTTGAGAAGAGTTTAAACATTTTGTAGTAGAGATTGGAATTTCAGTAAAAAAGTTTTCAAATGCCTGGGCCACTTCGACATCATTTTTAACTGAGCAATCATTAATCTTTAAATTGTAATCATTAACGTATGTACTGACCTTTCCAGTCTCACTTTTTATTATATTCCAAGTTGATTTTATTACATTATCACTGTTTCTAATTTTCGAGCTAATATAATTTGATTTTGCTATTTGACAAACTTTTCTAAATATTTTTGAGTAATTTTTTACTTTTTCTTTGAACTCCTGGCTAAAATTGTATTGTTTTTCACTATACAGTTCATATAACTTTTGTCTACTTTTATGTATACCCACTGTTGCCCACTCACTAAAGGTAAGTTTTTCTGAGACCATAATCGATTTGGGTGTGAATATTGAATGGAATGCATTGGTGAACTTGTTAAAAAAATTGCAGTACGACTCATTTGGGTTGTTAAGTGAGTGATAAGGTGATGGTTTACAATCCCAATCCAATTTCAACAGTTCAAATCGATTTGTGGTTACAGGTATGTATGTTATTTTCTTTTTACAATTATTATTTTTTACTTGAATTTCTAGTTTTATTAGTTGACCTAAGTGGTCTGATTTTAAATTTGCTATAATTTTTTTAGTTACAATTTTTCCGCTTTGGCAAACAAATACATTATCTATACATTTTGCTGAGGTTTCAGTTATTCTAGTAGGTTCCATAAATAATGGCCTTAGATCATAAGAATTAAATAAATTAGTCAGTCTAGTACTGAGGGAGTAAACTTCTAAAAGGTCAACATTAAAATCTCCACATACCATTATAGTTTTATTTGATTTTGATAATTTAAATAAAATATCCTCCATAACATTTTCAAAAATTTCAAAAGAAGCTGATGGTGGGCTGTATACGCTTACTACAATAATTTGCTCCAACTCTACACATGCTACTTCAATGTGGCTTTCAACGGATAAGCATATTATGTCCTTACGGTCTTTGAATTTCATTAATTTGTTTATTAATATTAATGAGCCTCCACGAATAGCATGTGATCTGCAAAAAGAGCTACCAACCTGGTGGTTACTGAAATTGAACATGAGCTCATAGCTTTTCAGCCAGTGTTCTGTTAAGCAGATGATATCAATATGAAAAGCGTTCATGTACAATTCCAACTCTAGTAATTTACTGTTTAATCCTTGAATATTTTGATGCACCAAGTTAGTAAACTTTGCATTTATTTTACAGGTTTGGTTTCTTTGACTTTTTATGTAACCAATATTATTTGACTGTTTATGGCTAGAGACTTCCTCTATTGTCGTTAAATCTAATTTAAATGGCTTGGAAGAAGTTCCAAGGTCTTGGTTGTAAATTTATTACAATGCTCAAAAGAAGCATCTTGTTTAGCCAAATTTTTGGCTGTAATAGTAAAGTAGTAGGATAGCGACACAGCTATTTGTTTTTTGCAATAATTTGAAAGGTAGTAATTACCTTTTTTAGTCAAACAATATTTTTTACTAACAGTACTGTTAGTGTCAATCACATGTATATTATTATTGCATGAAATAGTATGCAATGTCATATTTAGCTTATATCTAATGTTATTTTCTGTATTTGGCAAGCTGTCACTGTAGGGGAATGTGAACATTACAATTTTATTTAACTGTAGGGAACATAGTTTCTCCATATATTTAATTAAGTCTAATTTGTTCACATTACCCCTATTTCCAAGAAATATTATCAAGTTTGAGTTATTTTGAAATCTTTCATTTTCAATTCTATGCATTATATCATGAAGATTGCATATATAATAATAATGAAATAGGCATCCATTTTTCTTTCTTTATGTAGAAAATAAAAAAAAAACGTAATTATAGCATGTCCTGTTCAATTTATGGTAAAATTGATTACGTAAAAGATCAATATTTATTTATTTGTGATACACAGGCAGCTGTTAAGCTGATACGTGTATATCTGAGTCTTTGTCAATGCACTTTAAATATTTGTCCAGTCTATTTTTGAAAGAGTTCACTGAGGGGGCACTGATCACTGATTCTGGTAAATATATATTTCTAATTTAGAATTTTATCAATGTTCACTCTCCTTTTCACAAAAACATTTATTTTTGTAACACACACTTCGACGTAAAGAACACCTGATTTCAAAATGGCAGTGCTTGATGCCAAAGACAACAAATCACATGTATTATACGCCAAAATAAAGAGCACATTATCCTCTCTTTCGTTCATAAACAAACCTTTAACAGACAGAGCAAGACAGAAACACTAGAATGTACTTTTTGAAATGTTGGTGTATGCGTATAGATTCATACGCATTCCGAGTCAACGGTAGTATGGAGTCATGCGTATGAATTCATACGCATTCCGAGCTTAAAGGTTAAGGTTCCGTCAAATATTTCAATTTCCACAAGGGTTCCATTGCTAAAAAAAGTTTGAGAGGCGGTGCCTTAGAATGTATGGAAGGATGTTTGAGTGAGGCATGGCCCTCAGTAATATCCGGCAGGCTGATTATACAAGTTGAGTTACAAGAGAGTTGACTAAACTATTTATACAAGTTGAGAGTTAAAAATGTACCTACTTCATTAGTAATTTATTTGACTGGTACCTACTGTTTTGATTAGCCAATAATTTAGGAAGGGAAGCAACTCAAAAAACTGTAATCTACCTTGGTATTTAATTAATCTTGAATCATAGGATATTCTTCCTATTTTCCCTGAACCTACTCAAGATGTTTTACCTGTGCATAATATATTTTTCCTACTAATATTATAAAGGCGAAAGTTTGTAAGGTTGTAAGGATGTTTGGCTAAAGTAAACGCCAAAACTACTGAATGGATTGAGCTGAAATTTTGCCCACAGAAAGATCTAGAGCTGGAATAAGATATAGGCTACTTTTATTCAGAACAAACGCGTGCGAACGCGCGGGCAGAAGCTAGTATCTATATATAATCTTTTCATAATACGTTTAATTCATAATCCTTCTATCTACTCATAAAAAAAGCATACAAATTCCATCATCAAAGCAAATACATGAAGGACATCAACAGGTGTCATGATAATGGTTTGAATTTCATGGTTATCAGAACTTACTGTGTTCATTGTTGACAGTGTCACCACTGTAGGAACTGCTTCTAACAACTGGTCCCCATTGCTGCCGCCTTCCACCTTCGCGAGATTCTGTCCTTTCCACATCTTCCGCTTTGCACAGATGAAATGCAAGTACGCACCAATACAATACTACACCGATACGCATCGTGATCTCTCACTGACACTAATGCACTAAAAGGAGACAATAATACGTAACCACTGTACGAATAAAACACACTATACACATCCTAATATAAAAGGCAGCTTCACTAACTACAGCGTTAAAGGCCACATCACAAGTTTACTGAAAAAACAATAAAACTACGAATTTTTATCACAGAAAGAACCAGCGAGGTCGAAAAAAATTTGACATTGCTTTTGAGATTGAGATTGCAGTGACAGTGACGGGTGACAGCTGTAGCTGCTACCAACTTCTTGCCAACATGGAGAAATCAAAATTGGCTATGGTTTAGTGACGTGATACAGATTTTTGTTTGTGATAGTGTCGTTGGTGAAATCGGATTGAATCGAATGAATCCGATTATTATGAGTTTGACCTACGAATAAAATGAACGCATCTGAATGAAACTCATTGGTCTTATTTACGGTCTTATTAGTCTTGTGTCAGTGTTACCACCTTACCTACCCAAAAATTTCAAATGACATGACCTTGCTTGCCATCAGTTGTAAACAATAAAATACACCTTGCAAAACTGCTTTTTGATTATATTACAATAAGCTCTCATTTCCTGGTGTTCAAACGAAAGAAAAATAAACTGTGCTGCATCTTTTGTGTGATTCAACGTCGAGCAACCTCATCAAAATGAATATTGATTTTGAGACCATGGCTGTTTTGGAAGAAGAATCACAAAATGTAAGTTTCTAGAATCTATAATTACTTGTGTTTTATTCGCGAACCTTGTCAATTATCAGACAAAATTATGTACTTACAATATCTTATTCGGATTTTTCTCGAGATCGGATTTGGAGGTAAGATGAAAGCCTAAACGAAAGGTCACCTTATTTGTTTACTATTTACTTCACATGCCATCAAAACAAAAACATGGACGTCTCAAACATTGTATTGCACAACAAAGACATGCTTTACATCACCATTATTTTGACCCAGCCAGATATTAAACTTGTAGGTATTTTTATTTCTTGTAAGAATCTGATAAGTAGTCTAAGATTTTAAGAAATCATAAGTTCCAGTTTTTTGGAATCAATCGCATAATAATTACTTTTATCATATCTGTTTGTATGTTTAGTGAATAATTGAACAAAAGACAATAATTATCTTAATGTTATCTATCCATACCTATACCTATCTGCTTACTAATGGGTTATTTAAACAAAATCTAACATACTTGGTAGGTTAGGTACCTACCAAGTATGTTAAAGTCCCTAAAATAAGTTAATAATGCTGGACAATTCACACATCATAGTTGAATAAAAATAGAAGCTAAATAGAACATTAAGTACATAAAAATATAATTATGTTACACTAAATGGATTTGACACTAATTTCATTGATTATTGATTACATACATTTCTCTTGATCTTGACATTTTTTTTGATGTCCATGATTGAACTTTGGTCTATGTTCAAAAACTTTGTTTTATTTCTCTTGATAGGTAACATAATAGGTAGGTACTTAGGTAGGTATTTCACTAATCACAAATAATAATAAGCCTATTGTTGTTTTCCTGCTTTTGGTGTTTTTGTTTAACATGCATTTTATGTAGTGGTCTTTAGGTACCCCTCTTAAATGACAGTCTCGGTAATTGCCTCCCCCAGTTGGCCCATTTTTCTCAGCCTTCTGCAACATTCATGAATCCGGCTTTTTGGATGATAGATAGATAATACTTTATTGTTCCACACAATGACAGATGCACAATGCACAATACACTCCTATGCGAGATGTCAGTGCAGATCCCAGTTCCCCCATTCAGAATTAGAATTAGACACAAAGACAGATAACAATACAGAATAAATGCTAAGAGTAGACGAAGTACAAAGGCGGCCTAATCGCTATGAGCCTATGAGCGATCTCTTCCAGGCAACCTTGGGATGGACTGGACCTTTAAGAACAAAATAGACGGATGATATTATCGCTCAATCGTTTTTTTGGCCAAACTGCTCTTCTTTTGCCATTTGGAGCTTTCCATTTAGATGTTTAACACATTTGCCGTTCGGTATCCGCTCCACCGGGCTGCAGGAAGACATCTGCGTCTTGGGCCATAAAAGTGTTAGTATACAGAAACAACTCGATGGAAGTGTGGTCATTTGATCAGTATTGTAAGCTAGATGTCCTGCTCTCACAAATAAATAGAACAAATTAAATAAACAGAGTTCTTTTAGAGGAAATCAAACACAAAAGAAAGGTCTTCTTAAAAATTCCAACTAATAATAGTGATTTGAGGTGGCTGACAAACAAGAATGGACAACATTGAATCATGCCAAAATAAATCAGCAATACAGACCAAATCAAGATACCAGCAGCGCCATCTGCTAACAGCTAAATAAAGGTATTCATAGTAGCAACATGAAAGAACCCTGTGATTCATTAGATGCTCACTAGGTGGCGCTTATTCAAATTTCTGTTAGAATCTATAGGTGTCACGGTCATCGATTTTATGATTGTGGAAAATAACTTGGTATACTCTCGAAGCTGAACACTTTCATGGCCCAAGAAAGACACACATGGTCCTCCTGCGGCGCCTCGTGCGAGGCTTGGCAGAGAATGCGTTAATAAACTCTAAGCTAAAAGGAGTACCATACGAACGAGTCAGCTATCAGGGGCGATTCGTTTTCCTCTATTTGATAGCGCGTTGAACCGGCGGAAGTAATTGCATACGTGGCCTGGCCTGCCGAATCAGGATGAGACAGAAACACACACAGGACAAGAGGGACCGGATGAAGTAGCATACAGAAAGTACCGGATGAAGTAGAACAGGAATGTTAAGGCGAATAGTAGGGTGGATAGTGGCGCCACTACATATTTAATTTAATCATTAAGTTATACAAAGGAATTATCAAAAAATCGGACCGCTGGCTGGTAGACGATACCTACCTATCACAAGCTTTGGTTTTGTGTTATTCAATCAAAAACCTTGTTTGGAGAGCTTGGTGGCCACCAATAGGAACTAAACTGTACTGTGTGATAACCCTTGCGTGTTTTCACAAGAAGACGTGAGGAAGGCCATAAAAAATATGAAACGTGGCAAGTCACCTGGCCACGACGGTCTCAGCATCGAGCACATTCTTTACGGTAGCGATAAGCTTATTGAACAGCTATGCTATTTTTACAACATGTGTCTAAGATATAGTTACCTTCCACCTGGCTTGATGAAAACTACTGTAGTTCCCGTGGTGAAAAATAAAACGGGCGATCTTAGCTCGTCAAATAACTATCGCCCTATATCGTTAGGAACTATTATCGGGAAGGTGTTGGAGCGACTAATCTACCCTAGGCTGCAGGAGAACTTGAGCATAGAAGATGGACAGTTTGGTTTCCGTCCAGGTCTTTCGACGGATTTGGCCATAATGAGCCTTAAAAGCACGGTGAACTACTACACCTCACGGAACACCTCCGTCTACGCGTGCTTCCTAGATCTTAGCCGTGCTTTTGACCTCGTGAACTACGACATCCTTTGGGCCAAATTAACATCTGCTAATGTGCCTGTTCACGTAGTCAATCTGCTGAAATACTGGTACGGAAACCAAACAAACTGTGTCAGATGGGGTGACGCGACTTCTAGTGAGTACATGCTAGAATGCGGTGTTCGCCAAGGTGGATTGACCTCGCCTGACCTTTTTAACCTCTACGTCAATAGCTTGATCGAGGAGCTGAGGAGTTCCGGAACCGGCTGTTATTTAGGCAACGTCTGCGTAAATAACCTGAGTTATGCTGACGACATGGTGCTCCTCAGCCCCTCAGTTAAGGGGTTAAGGAAGCTGTTGTTAACCTGTGAGCAATATGCTATTGGTCACGGGTTAAAATACAATGTAACGAAAACCGAAATGATGGTATTTAGGTCAGGTCGAGGTCCGGATAGGGTGCCAGAGGTTCGCTTGAACGGCTCTACCATTAAGGTGGTGGAGCGGTTCAAATACCTAGGACACCTGCTGACGGAGACGCTGAGGGACGACGACGACATTGAGCGGGAACGAAGGGCGCTCGCGGTGAGGAGTAACATGCTCGCACGCCGCTTCACGAACTGCAGCGCGGACGTCAAGAACACGTTGTTCCGTGCGTATTGTTTGGGCATGTACACATGCCAACTATGGTCGAATTTCACCAGGAAGGCCATAAACACGATAAGAGTCCAATACAATAACGCGTACCGGGCACTTATGAGGTTACCGAGATGCTGCAGTGCGTCGAGCATGTTCTCCGAAGCGGGAGTGCCCGACTTCTTCGCCATAGTCCGTTCGCGCGTCGCGTCGTTCTGGGGTAGGTTGGTCCGTTCCAAAAATAGCGTTTTGAAGGCCGTCTCGGACCAGGTTTATAAGAATCCTGTATTTATACATTGGATTTCCCTTCATATGGAGGGAAACAGAAGGTGACGTGCGGTAGCTGTAGCGCCGTGTTATATAAATTTTTGTTTAATTTAATTTAATTGTAATTTTATTCGTGTATATTTTTAAACTGTGTGATTTTTCTTTTTTCTTATGTGATATGGGTTTTTTGCCTGAAATAAACGAATTTTTTTTTTTTTTTTTATTTTTAAACTCTTGAAACAAGTATCTGCCTAAATAATACAGTACAAAACGATTAAAGATACATTAAAAAAAAGCTTATGATAGATATCGTCTACGCGCGGTCCAATTATTTGATAATTCCTTTGTATAAATTATAAAATTAAATATGTAGTGGCGCCACTATCCACCCTACTATTCGCCAACCCAGCAACGGGTCAGCCTGGCCGTGAATGATAGTGATGATGAGAATAAGTAAATATTGCGCAGCGCTACCTGCTTCAGCGTTGCAGCAGCTAGGAGATCGTTCATTTATCGCGATGTTTTTAGCAACTTTTTTAACCCATCCTCCCCATGGTGATGAGTGGTGAGGTTTTAAACTAACCCCTAGTGTGGTGTTTAGCGGCAACAAGTAAAAATGTTTTGTCGAAAATTCAGAAATTTATTGCCAACCCCTAGTTTTGTAAAAATAAAAAATACCTACGTGATTCACTCTTATGGTGTCGCTTTGTCTGTCCTTTTTCCCTCTTTAATATCTCGCTAACTACCGCAGCTATAAACTTGATATTTAAAATAATAGGTAATACGTTTCGTGTGACTGTACCTACAGATTAAAAAAAAAAGAGAGATGGAAATGAAAATTTTTCATAAGTAAGGTTTCTTAGGTACAAATTGTGATGACGAAATTTTCAAAGATTTTCAAAGACCTACAGGGTCATGTGGGATATCAAATGAAAGGTATAAGTTTGTCCATCTCTTTGTCTTTTATTAACATTATTATGTTTAGATTGACATTTTTAAATTCGTAATATTTTTTGAATGGAATGTCCGGTTTGAATAATTCAAAATGTATTCTACAGGTACCTATTGAAAGAGACTTGAATACAAAATGATTTATTTGGATGAGAATTTATACAAAGGTACCTTACCTATGGTCTGATTTTGATCGGCATTTCTATCAACTTTTAAAGTGTAAAAAGGGGTTATAGTGACATAATTAAGTACAATAGTTGGACATAACGGTATCGCGAAGTTCTGTATTTTAATGTTCTGTCATCAATAGTTTCCGCAGCGCATGCAATAAATGAAAGACATTTTATGGCAAAAAAAAATTACACCTTGTGATACATTACATTAATGAAGTTTTATTGGGGATCTCCAATGTTTTCTAGTAATAAATATATCCTATGTTACTCAGGGATAATGTAGCATTCTAATGTTGAAAGAATTTTTGAAATCTGTCCAGTAGATTTTGAGTTTGATCGTTACAAACATACAAATCTTATCTCTTTATAATATTGGTGTAGATTAATGTAGATGGATAGTAACCAAATTATTTTTAACTAGCTTCTGCCCGCGGCTTCGCACGCGTTGTTTCTATGGAAACGTTCAATGGTAATTTCTATCCCATGGGAACTGATTTATGGGATAAAAAGTAGCCTATGTTTGATTCCAGGGTTAAACTTACCTGTAGGTATGCAAAATTTCAGCCTGATCCGTTCAGTAGTTTTGGCGTGAAGAGGTAACAAACATCCATCCATCTATACATCTATCCATCCAAACTTTCGCATTTATAATATTAGTGTGATTAAGTCTATAAAAGAGAATAGTAGGTACCTACCTACATACAGACCAAAGTACAGCACAGAAAGTTTCAGTCTCTTACGCCAATCCATTGGCTCGGCGACCTGCTGGGCTATTCAGAAGACTCTCCGCTACCGAGACATCGATTCGGAATCTGACACAGATTTGCGCGAAATTCAAATATTATAGCGGTTTATAATATTTTCTGCGCTCTGCAAACTAAACTACCAGAAAAGTAGTTTTCCACAAATTGTAGACCATTTTCCATGAACCCATGTTACAATAAAGTATGACATAATGTAGCTTTTGGTAATATGTTGATTTTTAGTAATAAAACATCAACCTTATCCTCATATCAACGCGAGGCGAACGTTTTCGATTCGGAAAAGAATCCAATGAATCTAAATACCACTGCCGAAGATTTAGACTAAACTGCTAAATCATCTCAAAATTATGCGTACCGAACAAGCTTACCAATCTCTCAATAATCGGAAACATCTCCCCTCGTATGTCCCCCTTGCCGACGGGTAACCAAGGTCAATGTAACGAAGGGTGCTCCCATAACTTACCGTCGAAACGATTCCCAACTCAGTTCTGGCCCTTGATTTATGTTCTTTTAATTATTATTAGGTTATATGAATGAAGTACGTTTTTGCAAATTCAAATTTTGCCCGTCGAAAGTGGTGACCTTTCTTACTCGTGTCCTCTTGCACAGAGTCTATCCATCCAGCATTATTGATTTATTTATTACTAGCTACTGCCCGCGGCGCGTATTTTCGGTATAATAATTAGCCTATTATCTACGTTAGGCTTTGCTATAAACGTATGCCGAATTTCATCTGTATCTGATCTGTAGTTTTGGAGATCCTAGATAACAAAAATTCAAATATCACAAACTTTTTTTCTTTATAATATTCGTAGGATTTAGGGGATTTAGGTATCTTGTCTTGTAAGTTATAGGGTCCGCTTAGGTAGTTATTGTTAAATAGACCGGGGGTTATTAACTCATTTTTACGTACATTTTTTTGTCAATCCTGTTTTCACATTAGAAGAACAAGATCTAATCGATCAAAGAAATAGTGTTGTATGTACTTAATTCAAGTTTTTTACCTCAGAGGTCCCATGAGTACCTACTGAGATCTAGGTCTAGTTTTTTTTGGTTTGATCAACAGATCCGCTACGCTCTTAAAGTTCGCAAAGTTGGCAAACTCATCATGATGATGACATATCATCCTGAAGCCTCTTTAGTCAATTTGTCATGCATGGCCAAGTTCCCAGCTTCGCCATGCATGACCATCAATGGCAGAAGCTACAAAACCATAATCATATTTATTTTATTATATCCTGTAAATTTGCAATACTTTGAATTAGGCTTAGGCCTAATTCGTTCGCAATTCCCATCATCATTTTAGCCCTGGTTTGCTTCACCCTGGGTAGGTATTGGCAATGCGAGTACTCGCATTGTCGTTAATAAATCGGCAACAGAAGTCTTCTCATAGATTTATTGGTGTTAAATCGGTTGTCCCAAACAATAGCTTCAAATCATTGCCAGTCCATAAAAATAGTCTTTCTGGAAGACGTTAACTTTGAGAAGCTCACTCTTTGCACAATCATTTTGCCGCTACCAAAGCGAAATTTAAATTTTAAAATCTATTGGACTTTCCCGTTCATCATGGGCGTGTCATATCGCCGGACATTATCCATTATAGAGGCAGTATTGATCAGTGCAATATGCGTTTTGGCCTCTTTGTGCGACGTCTGAAACCCCTGCGCATGCCTGCAAGCTAGTGCTCCCCCCCGACCCCTCTCGCTGGCTACCGGCTCGTCCATTTTCGCCTAGGCTGCATCATAGGTAAGTCCCGTGTCTGATTTATTGCCTTAATAATTTTATTTTATTGCGTTGCCTTTTTATTGTTTATTTAGTTCGGTCGTAGGCGTACTGCCACAGCGATTTTCTATGTGGCTGGTATGGAAGCGTTCTATTTGAATTAACGGTTTTTTAGATAATCGGTTGTTTGCGTATTTCATAGTGCGGCCCGGCCATATTTTTTCTTAAATTTTTTTCCGGCGCGGCGCGGCGGCGCAGCCATTTTTCTACTCAGTGCGATTATCTCCTAATTAGAAACCTTTTCTTATTAGAATAAAATTTGATTTTCTTCAAAAATAGAATACTTGTGCGTGGAACAAAGGATAAGAATATGGCGGTTTTCGCAACGACGACGACGCGTGGGTCGTCCTCCCGCCCCGCTACCTCACCCCGCCCGGGCGAGCGTCTGAAACAGAGACAGAGTTATTCAAAATGGCGTTGATAGAATGAGTGCGAATCATGCGAAGGGTTAAAATACAGTGGGAATTTTACTCTTGAAAATTTCGGTTTACATTCGGTTTTCATCAGAATATATAGAACGAGATGACATAGTCGGGCTACTCAGTTTCCAGCAGGCTCGTCACATACCTAAATCTAAAGAAAATGGATTGGAAGAAAGAGATGAAATAGTTCGGTTTACATGCGGTTGTCATCGGAATTGGCTTTCTGCGCCGCCGATTTAATTTCCGCGCATGTTCGATTTAATAGAATGAGGTGGGCATTGTCGCGTTTCTCAGTTCCTGGGTAGGTTCGTCACATGAAATTGAAGAAAATAGAGGAGATGGAAAGATACGACAGTCATCCGGCTATCATAGTTTTTTCTCTCCTTTCTGTGTGGATGATGACCTACTTAATTTCCGCGCAAGTTCGAGTTTATAGAATGAGATGGGCATAGTCGGGTTATTCAGTTCCGTTCTTGGCAAGGTGCGTCACATAAATCCATATAAAAACGAGTGAGAGAACGATAGAATAGTTCGACTGACATTCGGGTATCATCGGGATTTCCTTTCTGCGCAGCCGATTTAATTTCCGTGAATATTCGGGAATATAGAATGAGATACTATGTCGAATCAGGTCACCGGGCAGTTGCGTCACATAAATCTAGTACCATTAGTTTTCGACGGCGCGTGCGGTGGTAATTTTTAACTAAGCTTATATCTTGGTTGAATCTTACAAGTGTTTGGCCTATAAGTCTATGCTAGAATGACTCAGTGTTATGATTTGTGTTTTCATCTATAAAGTAAGTACTTAAATTATTCTGTGGACTGTGACTGGCATGTCTTGGGGTAGGATATTTGGTTATTTTGCATTGGAGTATTTGGTTGTGGTAATTTTTATGAGTATGTACCTACTTGCATTACTTGATACTTTCCTATTTGAATGACTTATAAAGTGAGAATTTAAGACCTAATCAGTAATCATAGTACTTACTTGAAACAAGTCAACAAACATTCTAATTTCATATTTTCTCCTTTTACCATTGATTTTTTGTTAAGGTTGGTAGGTATTTAATGAACTCGTTGTTTACAAAAAAGTTATATCGGTGCGTTTCTTTAGCAAAAAAAGTAGGTTCATCAATCGGAAGAACATTGTTGTAAAAAAAATGACCATACTTTTATGCAAGAAAGAAAAAGCTATTTGTGGTTTGTATCTGGCATCTAACATCATAATTGATTACTTGGTGTAGAAACAATTTAGGCAAAAATTTTGATTATTCTATGGTGCCGCTTGGCGGGCGTGGGGGTGGGCTCCACTTTTGTTTCACTTAAATGACTAGGTAAGAAATAAAAAGGGTCGTGTGGGGTTGAGCCATTTCTGTGAACCTAGAATCTAGGCTGAAAGTAGAGTGAGAGAAAGTAGGGATAGGTCGCAGCAAATGGGAGAGGGGAAAACCAACGCATTACGAATTACAAGAGCATGCGCGGGAATTTGAATTTGCGTTCGAAGTTGGAAGAGTGCAGAGGCTTATGTTCTGTTTCGTCATGATAACCGATCACCGAAGGTTCTCGATCGTCCGTGCGCAGTTGGTGTTCTGGTGCTCTAAACAAAATGTTCTGTTTAAAGCACCAGAGCACCAAGTGTGGTTTTCAGTTACGAGTAGGTTAGTTTAATTCGAAATAGTTACATGAGATCTATTTCATCATCTGATAGTATTGTGAAATTGTGAGTGCTTTTTTCCCCGTGAAAATTAAAATGCTGTAAGTAGCTACTGTTTAAGCTAATGTTAAAAATTATGATAGCCAGCCATCTCTTT
This sequence comes from Eupithecia subfuscata, assembly GCA_963564075.1. Classification (NCBI taxonomy): domain Eukaryota; kingdom Metazoa; phylum Arthropoda; class Insecta; order Lepidoptera; family Geometridae; genus Eupithecia; species Eupithecia subfuscata. The sequence continues at coordinate 6,703,283 of OY751096.1, read as the reverse complement.
CATAGTCTATTAATGAGTTTTCTCGCCAAAATCAATTGCATTTTAGTTCAAATTTAAATTTAATCTCTTAAAACGTGTGGTACCTACCTAACTGAGTTATGTGTGTCTAGTACTTAATTCAAAAGTAACAAAATGGCGGCGACGACGCCTCACCTGCGTAGCGTGGCCTGCGCAGTAACGGATTTTGATACAAATAGCAACAGCTTTCGCGGAAGTGGGCGTGGGGTAAAATGGCAGTGGCGCGGCGTGCCTTGCGCTTAATTGAAACAACTTTAAAACAAATTCGTTTTAGTTCAATTACATGCCGCGCATGGAAGGGAGGTACCTATTGGTTTTAAAAGTAGAATCGGCATCTCAGGTCTCTCATTTTCAAGCAACTGTTTTTGTTTAAAATATTATCGCTATATCATTTAACTTAGAGCATAATTTTATACCGAGGCTGATCAGATTCTTATAAGATTCGTTCTGCCAACAGTAAATGTAAATGATTTTAAAAATTACAAATGTACAATTACACTACGTCGCTGCATCCTCGAGATTTTTCAAAATTCATAGTTCATTCTTCAATGTAGGTACTAGACAACGATCACTTTTATAAAGTTAACAATATATATTATGAAAACATCTGTCAACATCTGACCTCAGCCGCGCGCGCGCCATCTGTCGGGACCGCCACGTCTTGCATACAACCTCATTGTTTTTTTGTGTTCAGGCAACGAAATACCTTTTATATAAAACACAAAATGTTTCCAAAGTTATTTTTTGCAGTTTAAAAGTGATATAATGTGTTTGATTACGCTTTATAAATAAGTCTAAGTACAGAAAAAATAAATTATAATATAATCTTAGAATAGATACCTGCGTAATAATTTGTTCGGAACAAAGTGAAGTGATGGAGGTAAAAAGTGTTTTTCGGATTACCATGAAGGATATTATGATTGTAAGTACACCGGATTCTTGGTAAATCGGTTGTTCTTCTTTGTGTTTTAAATTCCAAAACCAAATATATCAGATTTTACTACCTACGCCAGATTTAGTTCATTATTTTTAAATGAAGATAGTACTTGCCTACTCATTAAATAATTAAAATTAAATAATAAACATTTTTTGGGAAACATGATATAAATTTTCCACTGACATTATCACATTTATCACATGACTCATGGGGCCTCCCCATTTACTAAGCTTTTTTGGGTCTACCCACATATAAAATGTATTCTTAAAGAGATTACGTTGAATACTATAATATGTATGAGTAACATCTAGTATGAGTATTATGTATAAATAATTCTGTATAAATTTAATAGGTTATGCAAAATTTTACTTCCTTTATTATAAAATAACAAGCGATTTCCCTAAAAGCTCTAAACATCTACGAATGCTAAAAAATCTCGAGGATGCATCGACGTAGTGTAATTGACGGTTAAACAAACTTGCCTTAAGTGAAGTTTGACCATAATTACAAGAGTCGCTGCATTCGCAGAGATTTTCGGTCCCTCCCTTTCTACGCTGGAAATCCTTTTTTTCTTGGGGAAATCTCCAAGAAAAAAAATTGGTTGTCTGTAAAGTCAGTTTACTGACGATAGTTGAACGTGACAACGCAGACGCATCGCTCACTCAAGTAGGAGAGAGACGGATGTCGAGCGCTCTCGCTTGCACTTCAAGCCTTACATGGAACGCCTCAGAGCGAGGTAACGCCGCATAACGTCATGTTTTTTCGTGCGTGCAGCCGGCTCTATCGAATTATAAGACGTTGTTACGTCAAAAAGGGTTTCCTTGCCTTCCATGCCGACTAGGTTGTAACCAAGGCGTGGCACTTCCGTCGGGTGGCGCGCGCGTGCCAGATGTCGGATCTTGACAGATATTGACAGACGCTTTCATTTTAACTTTATAAAAGTGTTCGTTTTCTAGTACATTGAAAAATGAACTACTAATAGGCATTGATTGATGATGCAAATCTCTTCGGATGCAGTGACTCGTGTAATTATGGTCAAACTTTACATAAGGTAAGTTTGTTTAACCGTCAATTACACTACGTCGCTTTTTTTGTTTAACCTTAAATAAATACGTCATAAAATAGGATAGGTTGGGACCCTTATTAGTGCTATACATGTCATAAAATTTTAAAATAAAAATAATTGACTCGCACGTTAGTTGCTGTTGCAATAAAAAAATCTTCTAAGACTTAAAATAATGACCGTCAAGAGTCACGTCGTAACGTCGCAAACTTTTGACTTGAGACGTAATTATCTCCAGACGAAGAAACAAAGAGTGGTATCTACCTATCTCGTTCCCGACGAAGTCTCCTCACCCCATCGTAAACCCAGACAGGGACGTCTTTGTGGGTATATTACCCACTTTGACAGGTTGCTGTAGCGTGAATTAATTAACTCTACCTGTCATGCATGATCCATGGTCACAAGCGCTTTCGAAATTCAATTTACCATGCAAAATGACTGTGTGTGTGTGTGTGTGTGAGTGTGTTGGTCTCTCTCTACACAGACAAAAAAGCGAAAAATTTATAAAAAAATATTTGGTAGGTACCGAGTACATAAAAATTTACATCATTTGCGAGCACGTCGCAAGAAATTATTTATTCCTTTCATGCAGAGTGTAAAGATTATGAAATACATGTTTTTTTACAATAAGTAAATGTATAATGATTGTCCGGTTTTTACAAAATACCTTACAATTTTGTAAAAACCGAACAATCATTATCAAAAAATTATAAATGGTACTCGGTTTGTACACGACTTCTCACTTTCCTATAGCGATCTATAAACGTTCGTATATAATATTCCAGACAGGGGTCTGTCCGACCCTTCTGTCTGTATCCATGTTTTCTCAGGTACCGATTTGAAGGGAGGTTGCCGTTGCTACGGAGATTCTGTTACCAAAAAAATTCCAATTAGTGCTCGTGGGATGTACGCCCAGCAACGTCGCCCACGTATGCTTATAATATTTTAGCAATCAGTAACAAAAAACGAGTTATTCAGGAAAATTGGTAAAAAGATTTTTCGCAATCAAACTTATTTGGTACCTTACAGGTATATTTGAATCTATTTTAAGAGAAGGGCTAGATGATTCCGTGTAAATTGTGCTGCATTATAAAATCAAATGTACATAACCGAAAATCATCTTCACATTATCCGTTTGGCGCGAGACGTGGGTTATGTTTTTCAAGTGTATCTACCTATGTAGTTTGCGGACACTCATTATCACCTCCAAGCATTATCAAAACGGCTAAACAGATTTTGATAAGTGAAAGAGATATCAAAATACTCGTCTGGTCTCCTATATTTATGGTTCTCAGCTACATTTCGTAATGTGTCTCTCATTTACTTAAATTAAAAAAAAAAGGGAAAAAGCGAGAGCGTAGTCGGGGTTCATAAAGTTTAAAAATTCAATTAAGTAAACACTTTTGTCATACTGATCATGTTTATTAATTTATTAAATCTCATTGGAAGATTAATAGCAAAATGCCGTGTTAGCAAAATAACCATTTTTCACATAATAATTCTCAAGGCGACGTCTCCTGATCAAAACCACATCAAAATGTCTTCCATGTTTACCCAAAATGTCTAATAAACACAAACTAAACCTTATCTCAAAAGCATAACACTGAAAACTTGACTTTGAATGAATAATGCATTATTTACTTCCTTTCCATGACCTACGTTAGTTACGCGCAGACTGCGTAGTTGAACGATGAAGGTTAGTAAAGTACATATCGCATGCGCACATGATTGCATGGCATAGCCAGGATCTTTATATATTAGTCAGATAGACATACATAATAGACTAACAAGTTACATGAAACAGTAGATCGGCACCAAAATAATAATTATTGTTTTCAGCAAATCTTTTTAAAATGACAATTCCCAACGTCTCAGTCAAATTTATAGGGCCTATGCTACGAGTTATTTCAATATTTGTGTGCGGGAAAATTAATACTTGATAATTTTTTCAATTTTCGCAAAATACGGTAGGTAGGTAATCAACGATGAATGTTGGTCAATTCACACAGCGCCTCTCCTCCGTAGACCGGGACATGTTCTCGGTGACCCTATTGATCCAATCACCGCCACTAACCCGGAGATGACGGCAACAAGCCCAGATTCGCTTCCATACACTAAACACCCGACCAAAAACCGATCCCGCCGGATGCGGGGTCGAAGATCTCCCTTCTTCCGCCCATAATAGGTGCATTCGTGTACATAGGCAAAACCTACATTTCCTCTAGCATCTGGCAACAGTCAGAGTCGACGCTCGCACCTAAGCAGTGGCCCTTGTGGGGCAACCCCCAACCTAACTTTAACGGCGAGGGGCCCCCTGCGCCCGCTAAAAGTCAGGTTACGCTTTCATGACCATCAGCGGCAACAGCATTATAGTCCTATCGAAAAAAAAAAATATTCACACCGCCTCATTTTAGCCCCAATCTAATTTTGTGGTTAAACCTGAGGTATAAATTACACGATTCCCTTATAATGAATAACTAAATAATACCTTTGATAGGTACAAAAACGTTTCTTCACAGCCCGTTTACAGCCCATCTTGGCAAATTTAACTTCAATGTATAACGTCTTTGATTTTATTTCCACCAATGTTTTATTATATTCCGTTTCAAATACAAAGGTAGGGTCCCCGAAACCTTGATATCCCCTGTGGTCCGGTCTTCCCCTATACTATACGTTCCCAGGTGGACACTGGCCTTCAGTGCATTATACTACTCGTTTACATTACCTATCTGATAGTTCATTCTGCTTCTTTTGGTCCTTATCCCACGCTAGGTGATGTTGGCCCAACGTGCAAATTACTTGCACGTTGTGTGGAAGAGAAATAGGTACCTAGGTAAGTACCTAGGTACCTATTTCTCTTCCACTCTCCTCTATCAACCGTCATCTCCGTACTAACACCTTTCTGACCCATTTTTTATTTATTTACTAGCTTCTGCCTGCGGCTTCGAAGGCGATGTTTCTATGGAAATGTTTTGAGGTTGTTTCTATCGCATGGAAACTTATGGGAAAAAAGTCTATGTTTGATTCCAGGGTTAGACTTACCTGTTTGCAAAATTTCAGCCTGATCCGTTCAGTAGTTTTGGCGTGAAGAGGTACTAAACATCCATCCATCTATCCATCCATCCATCCAAACTTTCGCATTTATAATATTAGTGTGATAATGTGATTCAAACTTGACTCGTGTTCTCTTTCACTCATTTTTTCTTTTTCGGTCTTCCTCTCTGAAACGAGTTATTCATTACGCAGTTTATATCATGACCGATGATAAAGGAATTCATTTAATTTTGAAGATTTAGAAAAATCTTTATTATGCATTGACGTCTTATAATTCGATAGAGCCGGCTGTACGCACGAAAAAACATGACGTCATGCGGCGTTACCTCGCTATGACGTCATGCGGCGTTACCTCGCTCCGAGGCGTTCCATGTAAGGCTTGAAGTGCAAGCGAGAGCGCTCAACATCCGTCTCTCTCCTACTTGAGTGAGCGATGCGTCTGCGTGGACAGCTGCTATACTATAGTACATTTACATGTTTTGATCGAGTATCAAATGCTACCATTCCATCAGTATTTTCTTAAGACGTTGTCACGTTCAACTATCGTCAGTAAACCGACTTTACAGACAACCAATTTTTAGCAGTAAGAAGGAGTTAATCCGGATATAAATGATCTGGTAGTTTTAAAACATTCTGCCTACATCGAGTTTGGCTTATTTATAGAGCCAACTTCTCGAGCGCACAATAAAGTTAGATATATTCTATAGGTAGGCTTTTACGAGTACTAACTTGTATTGTCGAACGTTGATCAAACGAGATGTGTGGATACGCAACACATCTATAATAATCAGGACAAAAACATATATGAGACTGCTTTGAATAAAATACACCGTTTATTTAAAAAGAAACGAAGAAAAAATCACATAATTTAGATTTCATTCAATAAAATATTTAATCGGCTTGGTTTTTGAGATAGCTAACATATATTTTTTAATGAATTTTATCGATAAATATGTCGGGTATCCGCACATCTCGTTTGATCAAGGATCGACAATACACATTGTAGAAAACTCCTTGGATAACGAGTTGTTTATGGAAAGCATGTTCTACAAAATTTAATTGGACATTTTAGGAATTCTCTTTTAATTTTTATTTTCAAGTAACTAACGATTATCTTCTTCTAATATAAGTATAAAATTCTCGTGTCACAGTTTTCGTTGCCATACTCCTCCGAAACGGCTTGACCGATTCTCATGAAATTTTGTGAGCATATTGAGTAGGTCTAAGAATCGGCCAACATCTATTTTTCATACCCCTAAGTGATAATTTTAAATTTCCACGCGGGCGTAGCCGCGGGGCGCAGCTAGTAGGTACATACATATATGTGTAATTTGTTCCTTCATTTTATATATACTTACCTTAATTAGAAGAAGAAAAAAGAAAGAAAATCAATTTATTAGCTCACACATAAAATGTATAATAATAATTTAAAAAACCTTAAGAAATAATTCATAATCCTTAAAAATCCTTAACATACCTATTTGCGTATCTAGGCGGACTCTTAAGTCCATCACAAAATTCACAAACCAATAAAGCATATTTTATATAGGTAGGTCGTAGTATAGTCTGTAATCTGCACTTGAAAATAATTAAATAGGCAAACCAAAACAAAAACACTCATGATAAACCTACTACGAAATCAAGTTGCGTTGCGATACAAGTGATACAGCGTAGATATAGATACAGGCATATCTGTAGATACAAATATACGCAGTATATTTATTGCATTCGTTGCCGAGTGCAGCCAGCGGCGATAAGGTCACATTGCCCAAGGTGGGGATCACAATAGGCTCGTTGCGAAACTCGGCAGAATACGCCATCTCGTCTTCGGTCGTCGTCGCCCCGTCTGTTCGCAATTCAAAAATAATAAAAAAACTCGGATTCTCTCACTGCGCTGCGCAGTCAGTCAACTCATGAACTGAACTGTTCAATTCAGTGTGCGTCGGACACGCCGGTCGAACGGACCTATTTATAACGTGCAATTTTAAAAATAATACGATTCTTGTAAGAATCTTGTGAGAAAACCTCAGCATTGAAATAATTTCGCTGTTCCGTCAGTGATTTGGCTGTTGAAGGTAAGTTTTAAGTTATATTGATACTGCGCCACAAATTATTGAACATTCGACGGGAGTGTATGTAGGTACGACGCAGTTACGTTCGCCGGCCTTTTGTTGCTAACCGGGTAACGAACTGCGTATGTTTAATATGCTTAATATTTTTGTATACACAACATTGTAACTGCCTTTATTATGCTATTGCCTCTCTCCTCATTTGTTGCTAGTATATTCGCTGATGCGCTAGGTCAGGGTCATAAAGTGCAATGGCGACTTTTCTTTAGCACTTTTGTGTTAAGAATGTTCTGGTAATAGGTATGTTGTCTTGGACGCTAATAACAAAATTAGCTCAAATAATGGATTTATTAAGCGTCATGCATTTTTTATCTATGAAAAGATAGTAGCGTTAAAAACGCTGCATGCGATAAACAACCACCCTGTCAAAACAATGATTATTTTACCTACTACTTTCACTTATTGATCTCAGAATTTTCCGTGATATTTTATGAGTGAATCCCTTTTTATAAGTACCTATTTCATTGAAACATACCTACTGCTGTTCCAAACTTTTAGGGAGGAACTCTTAGGGGACATAGCATTATACCTGCCACCTATACTAAATGTTTATTCATTCATAAAAACCATGCGGATTTAGTTTTTACAAGTTTCATCTAAACCCAGGAGCTAACTTCGTAACCTGACAACTCCAGTAATAATATGAGAGGTACCAAGAAGGTTAAATCTGAGACGCAATATGATCTATGAAAAAATGCACAAAGCACAGTTGACTCCCAACATCGGGTTTTCTTTTTACGTTGTTGGAAACATTTTGGATGAAAGTGCATTGCTTGCAGTGTGCTATTACTATATCTACCTATTTAATACTGGTCTATTAGTAAACGCAATCTTTCCAACAGAGACAGGAGTCTATTAGAACCTATTGGATATCAGTTGTTTTTCATGCATGCTCAAGTGGCACCATAAAAGCGCGCTGCCTAAGCAATGTTTTTTTAGAGGTGTTACACGCTTGCGATTTACCCTCTTAGAATAATCAATTTATTGGGGAAGGTATTACAGGTCAGAAACCTAAATCCTCACTTTTTATTTAAACAATTGCTGCAATTATATGGGGCCACCCCGGTAACATTCTGTATACAAAACCAAAATAATCATCAAAATCGTTTCACAATTGCCGGAGAAATCGATGAACATACTCGTACATTTAAAAATTACATACACCCGAACATAGCATCTTCTCCTTTCAAAGACCTTTAAAAACAGAGTTACCTAAGTACTACCAATACCTATATAATAATAGGTAACTCTGGGCAGGCGAGGAATGTCGAAGTTGAGAGAGTATTATTATAATAAGAGGGTAACTAAAAACGGCGCTAGAGACCGTAGGAAGTCCCAAAGATTTTCGACTCCTACGTCACTTGACCTCGTGGTGTAGTTGGTTAGCACATTCCCGTACTGAGGGAAGGATGCGGGCTCAAGTCCCGTCGAAGTCGAAAATTTTTGCGATGTTTGATTTTTCAGATATCAGACTAAAGTCCTTGTGTTTTCAGGAGCCCTTCGGTCCGGCTATAGGGTCGTTCGGGGCTGCGTCTGCGGACGGTAGCGAGCGGCGGGAGAGCGGCAAGCGCGGACGCCGGCCGGGGAGGAAAGCCACGCTTGACAAGTCCGACATGAAGGCGAAACTTGGTAAGTGTTTATAAAGATGATGCTTGGTGTTGCCAAAAAAGGCTCGTAGTTATCCCGCTTAGGGTTCATCCGTTGGAGTGGAGTTTACGGGACGCAGGCAATTATAAAGCAAAAAAGACTTAGAATTTTTTTTACTAAATTTTTATGTTTAATTAACGTATATATTTTTTTGTGGAATCTTGGAGGGGGTCACTAGAGGTGCAACTTTTCTTAGTGACCTTGACCTCTTAGTTCAACGATCTTGGCGCTAGAGGTGAAAATGTGTCGCTCATTTACAAGGCGAAAAAGACTTATTTTAAGAATTTTCGACAACTTTTTTCAAATGCATAATTAACATGAATTTATTTTCATGAATATATATAAGGGAGTCCTTGTTTTAAGTTGTTCCTACTTGAGTGAGTTAAACCGACCTGTAGGCGTCCCACCCCCGCGAAGCGGGGGGGGGGGGTGGCGACTCTGTGACAGAAAGGGTGTGTATATGTATAATTGCACCCAGAGCCATAATGATAACACACGTTGACCTTGACCTCAAAACTCAGTAAGTAAATAACTTTCTTCCAACGTTTTCCCAAAAAAAGGTCAGTGATCTTGAGGTCACCGATGTCAAGGTCACTGACGATAAGGTCAAAGGTCAATGACCTTGACCTTGAAAAAAGTTATTTTTCCTTGCGTCCCGTAAACTCCACAGCGACCGAAATTTTGGTACATTACATACAGGTAATTATAATCCTAGAAACAACTTTTTATCCCATAAATCAGTTCCTATGTGATATAAATCACCTTTAAACGTTTCCGTAGAAACTACTCGTCAAAGCCGCGAGCATAAACTACATAGTAATGATATAAATATTTCAATTTGTGTAAGTAGCAAAGTATTAGCAAGCTGAAGTGGCAGTGGCCCGGTCATGTATCCCGACGAAACAACAACCGCTACGGTATTCTTGTTCTTGAGTGGAGACAGCGACTCGGCACACGAAGGGAAGGACGCCTTCCGGCCGGGTGAAATGCGATAGACCAGGCAGATGCTGGGTGTCGCAAGCTGAAGACAGGACGTTATGGCGGTCACTAAATGAGGGCTATCTCCAACAGTGGTCGCTAGAATAGCGACTGTTTCCAAAGGGCGTAAAGACCATTTTAAGCAAAACGACTTTTTGATGCAACCTTACATAATTTTTCACGCTCTTTCGATCTGTGTATCTTAAATTGCGCTACGACGAAAGAAGTGGTACTTACCACCTAAAACTTAATTAAAAAAAAAAACATTTTGCAAAAATTATGGTTTATACAACCAGCAGAATTACCCTTGTATGTACTTAAATGGCTGTTACTTCAGACGTTTGTTACCAGGCCATTAATTAATGGGTCGTAAATTACGTCGTAAATACATTTTTTTTGGGATTCAGGGGTCATATTTGGGTAAGTCCATGCTAACTTTTAAACAAACGCTCGGTTATATATAACTGTAATTAAGTGAAACAAAGAACAGCCCAAATATAAGAACTTTCTTCCCAAAAGTAACTTTATTATAAGTATAAAAACAGATTTTTATTAATATGTTTTTTGCTTATTGCCACAAGTAGGCGATTAGGAGTTACGCCCTTTGTATCGGAAACAGTCGATAGGCTGATGCTGATGTACTTAGCGGCTGCCAACCGGCCTCACATGCCGGTTTGTGAGGAAAGCCATGCGAAAGCTAAACTTGGTAAGTTTGTAAAGGTGATGATATTTCAATATGCTAGCTCTCGAAGCTAGCTCGAATAATTACCAAGACGGTCTGTGAAAGACTGCTGGCTGATCCTAGAAGCGGCAAGCAGAAGACTGGCTGCTATGGCGCTCATTCGCGGATTTCTATGTCCAGCACCACTACTTGGCATCTTTACACATAGGCTAAACCACATTCGCCTACTACATCAATCAACATAGGCGAATGTGGATTCGCCTATGTTGATTGATGTAGTTAATAATATTCTACCATTAAGAATAAACGTTGTTGTAGAAATGTTGTTTCTATAGAAACGTTTTGAGGTTATTTCTATCGCATGGGAACTGATTTATGGGATAAAAAGTCGCCTATATCTGATTCCAGGGTTAAACTTACCTGTATGCAAAATTTCAGCCTGATCCGTTCAGTACTTTTGGCGTGAAGAGGTAACAAACCTACATCCATCCATATCCATCCATCCATCCAAACTTTCGCATTTATAATATTAGTGTGATTACGTGATTAGTGTGAAATGTGATTATGCTCGTAATGATATTCCACCAGGTTTTTGTTATTATAGTGCGTAAGCCTCGCACTCTGGCTAATTTCTAAGAAATCAAATAATATCGCAAATTTTTTTGCGATAAATTAGCCAGAGTACGAGGCTTACGCACTATAATAGGTAACAAAAACCTTAGATTTTGAGCAACGCGACACCTCTCGTCAAACGAACTAAACGTACCTTTAGTCTTTGAACAGGATTGGATAAACTTCAATGTTTCCCCTGTAGGTGGAGCTAACGGCGCTAGAGTCCGTAGATCGCAAAGATTTTCGACTCCCACGTCACTGGTCTTCGTGGTGTAGTTGGTTATCATTATCACATTTCGACGACCTCTGTGGCGCAGCGGGCGAAGGTCCGCCTGCGACGCAGAAGGTTGCGGGTTCGATTCCCGTCTCGGGACAAATGTTTGTACGATCTGCAGATGTTTGTTCAGGGGTTCTGGATGTTTTTCTATGTATAATAAAAAATATCTATCTATGTAGTGTATTGTATTATGTATATCAGTTATCTAGTACCCATAACACAAGCTCTGCTTAGCTTGGGGCTAGAAAATGCTGTGTGAATTGTCCAGCATTATTTATTTATTTATTTATTCCCGTACTGAGGGGTTCCCGGGTTCAAGTCCCGTCGATGTCGGAAATTTTTGCGATATTACTATTCCACCAGTTATTATTATAATTTTTGGATTGTATTTTTTGTCCCGGCTTTATAAATGCCGGTTTACTAAAGTGCATGGGTATAAGGCAAGTTATTAATATTATTGTCTCTGGTATTCCAGAACGCAGTCGCCAGTCGGCGCGCGAGTGCCGTGCCAGGAAGAAGCTCCGCTACCAATATCTGGAGGAGCTCGTGGCTGATCGAGAACGGTCCGTGCTGACACTGCGTAAGGAGCTGGAGAAGGTACGTTATTGCTGTAAATTTAAGGGCTATTTTTGTGTGAACAGGTTGATAACATAAAGGTTATTATGGAGTGGAGTGGTTTTCTTCGTTCGAGAAGGTGCGTTGTTGCTCTCGATTTAAAGTCTGTTTTTGTATGAAAGGGAGGTTATTATTGTGTGAACTGTTCATAACTTAGAGAAGTTACTTGCATGCGCAATTGAAAACGGAAATTGGCAGAATTGTGACAAATCATGATGCAGAACCAAAGCTAAAAGAAAGAAAGAAAATAAAACTTCAAGTGCGAGTTAAACTCACGCACCGAAGGTTCCGTATAATTATAAGACCTCGCTTCTTGCCAAATTTTAGGATTGTAGGCCAAGGGGAAGTATATGAATACCCTATAGGTTTCAGTCCAAGGCCAGAAAAAAGATATTTTTTGTGAATAAACCACAAATTTACAGTTTTCGGATTTTACCCTTTACTTGTACTATAATGACCTTGCTTCTTGCCAAATTTTATGGTTCTAGGTCAACGGGAGTACCCTATAGGTTTTGGTCCATGGCCAGAATCAATTTTTTTTGTGAATCAACTACAAATTTACGGTTTTCGAACTTTTTCCTGTACATGCACCAAGACCTTGCTTCTTGTCAAATTTCATGATTCTAGGTCTACGGGAAGTAGGCATCCTTTAGATTTTGTGTGCATGTGATTCCCTTGGAAATTTCAAAATATTCGGACATTAACTGTAACACTGTAACGGACTGTAACATTTGATTGCGTTGACCTATAAGTTTTATTTATATCGAGGCTCCAAGAAGTTACGGAGTTGAGTGTTTGATGTTAATTTCAATTCGATACCTCCACGCGTGCTTGAGAAAAGGGGGTTGACAGACAGACGGACAACAAAGTGATCCTATAAGGGTTCCTTTTTTCCTTTTGAGGTACGGAACCCTAAAAAAAAGTTAGTTCCTGATGTAAGTGAGTTGCAGCTCTAGATTTAAGGCGTATATATACACCGATACTAGCGCCACTACATATTTTATTTTATAATTACGTTATACAAAGGAATTATCAAAAAATCGGACCGCGCGTAGACGATATCTATCATAAGCTTTTTTTTAAATGTATCTGTAATAGTTTTGTACTGTATTACTTAGGCAGATACTGGTTTCAAGAGTTTAGTTCCTATTGGTGGCCACCAAGCTCTCCAAACAAGGTTTTTGATTGAATAACACAAAACAAAACTACAGATATTTTAAAAAAAAGCTTATGATAGATATCGTCTACGCGCGGTCCGATTTTTTGATAATTCCTTTGTATAACGTAACGATAAACTAAAATATGTAGTGGCGCTAGTATCGGGGTATATATTCGCCTTAAGGACTGTTTTTGTACGTAAAGGTACGAAAACTCAGAGTATGTGGGTGCTGACACTGCAGAAGGAATTTAGAAGTCTTAGATAGAAGTCGACATAGACGACCGATGTGGCGCAGTGGGTGACGGTCCGCCTGCGACGCAGGAGGTTGCGGGTTCGATTCCCGTCTTGGGACAAATGTTTGTACGTTCTGCAAATATTCGTTCCGAGTATTTTCTATGTACAATAAGAAATCTATCTACATGTAATGTATATCAGTCATCTAGTACTTTATTACATCTATATTTTTTAATTTTATTTTTATCTGTTGTTTTGGAAAACCTAGGTACCAAAAAATCAGATTTCACAAACTTTCGGCTTTATAATATTAGTAGGATTTATAGATTTTAGGTTTATTTTAGTTTAAGTATAAAACCTGCTCTTTTAGCTAGGCCAGCGGTATCTATGTTTAATTCGAAGATCAGTTTCGAAACCCTTATGGTCTTGCTTTGTCTGTCCTTTTTTCCCTCTTTAATATCTCAGCAACTACCGTAGCTATTACCTCAGCAACTACCGTAGCTTACGTTTCGTGCGCCTGTACAGATATGAAGAGAATGAAAATAAATGAAAATGAAAATCTTCCAAACAAATTGTGATGCCGAAATTTAAAAAGAGACCTACAAAGTCAAAGGAAATTTCAAAACACTTTTTAAAATTTCTGTAGGTTTCATACTTTTTGAAATATTTTAAAAATAGTCGAAAAAATACCCATCGTCATCCTAACTCGTCGAGAGTCGTGGTCTCCACTCAAGAACACGTTTACCCCAGCAGTCATGATTAATTAATCAATATTAATATTGAAACCAACTAAATCTCGACGACCTCTGTGGCGCGGTGGGCGAAGGTCCGCCTGCGACGCAGGAGGTTGCGGGTTCGATTCCCGCCTCGGGACAAATATTTGTACGATCTGCAGATATTTTTTCAGGGTGTTCTGGTCGTTTTCTATGTATAATAAAAAAAAATATCTATGTACTCGTATATTATTAAGTATATCAGTTATCTAGTACCCATAACACAAGCTCTGCTTAGCTTGGGGCTAGATAATGCTGTGTGAATTGTCCAGCATTATTTATTTATTTAAATACTGAAGTCAAAAAATACAAAGTAATTTTTAAAACATTTTCAGCTGTACAATTGGAACGCAGAACTGGAGCAGGGCATCACACCCGAGGGCCTAAATGCCATGCTGCTCGAACATGGCATCATCAAGCAGGAGTAACCCTGCAGCCAACAGGTAACACTTAATTCACCTATATTATCGACTAGTTCCGTTTTACTTCCAGATTGTTTTTTTTTATTTATTTACCAACTTAAACTAATATTACATGAAAAGTTTATTATTATAACACTGAGTAAACCACAGAGGTTTGTAAGAGAGTGTTATTAGCGATCTACATCTATGTAAAATTTTAGGTTCAGTAGTTTTGGAATGTAGAAGTAACAACCAGTAAAGTGACTTTTTATATATCTTGTCAATTATGTAGAGAAGCCACTTGGCCTCCGATAGGCCAAGTGGCTTCTCGACTTCGGCGTTCCAGCACTTACCTTCATTCTTTTTTTAGGCCTACTTCATCCCACTTCTGACCACTGCAAAGGCCTCCACATGTAGTATATGAGATAATCGCGCCACCTCGTGGCTGACCTAACGTTGTCTCCCGCCTTCTCTTGTCTTTCGTCTTGCTGCAGTGGTAAAGTTAGTAATTTCTCTCTTTAGTTTTTAATATGGAACATTTGCCGTTTGACATATCGTTTTTTATAGGCTTCGTATTCATATCCATTAGGGATTATTAATAAGTATTGCTGTAAGTAAATTCTCTATGTTAATTCTACGATTTGCCAATTCAAATAAAACTACAGGTTTTCTTGTTACAAAACTATAAAAATTAAATGATGAAAAATTAGATAGAGAAGAAAACAGAAAGTAAGGCTCGTACTTTCTCAATATTAAAGAAATCTCATTTTGAGTCAAATTCATACTTATTCGAAAAATATTTTTTTATGTATTGACCTAAACATAAGAGTCGAAATTCGATTAGGCAATGTTGACTAATATAACTTGGACTAATATCACTACGACGAATATAATTAAGCTGACGATGATCGCTCTGTATCGCTACGCTTTTATGAGAAAGCTGCAAAATCTTAGATTCTTAAAGACCCAGTACGGGTGAAGGATAAACCAAACCCGTTCTGGTTTTCCGATTTATGTAGGTAAGTTTTAAAATAGGGGAAAACCAAACCTTAAATAAGTAAAATAATGCGTGTTTGAATACTCAATGCTGGGTGCGGTTCAGTTAGTAAAAACGTAGTTTATTAGAAGAATGTACGAAAAAAATGAGAGTTTTATTTCGTAATCAATCTTAATGGACTTGGTTTTTCAATCCTGTCAAAACTGTCAAAAAAATAGTGTGTTGAATTATTTAAGGCAGGCTAGCTAATTAGTTTAAGCATAGACGAATCGTAATCTGGTATTCGAGCAGATCACCTCATTTTGGTTGGTGAGATTTTTTTACATTCTCCCGTGTAAATCTAAACGAGTACGGTTGTGACTTTGGTAATAACTCAAAACAGGCGAGACAAGTTCATACACAGTACTTTGTCTTGTTTGAATTTTGTAATTCGTAAGCCCGTGAAAGACGTGGAGCGCAATTACTTACGGTTCTCGATGAAATCAATCTTCATTGATAAGCACCGATTATGTCTCTGGTGTAGATAAAGTTCATGATAAAAACGTCGGTTCTTACTGAATCTTATCGAAACCAGTGACAAAATCGGTGCTTCGGTGAACCATAATCGCGCCCCTGGAAAGTTAAGATTAGTAAAATTGTGACCACAGAACTGTGGTTGTGACTTTATTCGTAATGGTAGTTAAAGTACAAAAAATCGCTGCGGCTCAGGAAAGTGCAAGGTTAGTACCTTGTCTGTGTACGGGACGGCGGCGTAAACACCAGACCACAATGCAGGTTCGAATACTCAATGCTGGGGGCGGTTCTGTAAGTTCAAAGTAGTTTATAAGAAGAGTTGAGGAAAAAGATGGCCAGTTAACTAAATAATGATTATTTATTCGGTATTTATCGCGTACCTTTCTGAAGACGAAATAGTGCCATCAATCTCGGATGTAACTCCGAGTACATCCAGTCGCCCCGTGACCACAATCACGGTAACGCGCTAGAAACGTAGGGTAAATAATAACAATAACAAAAAGGTACGCGATTAATACCCGATAAATAATCATTAATTATGTTAACCTATGTTCAATTCTAAAATACGGTCAGGTAAAGCGAAGATAAAATCTTTAGAGATATCTAGATTTAGAGAGGATTTGTGGGGCTGATCTTAGAAAATAGAATCGTTGGACGCCCCGTAGAGAGATGACACGTTGCGGGACGTCAATGGATTCTAGTACCGGACATCAACTATGATGGATGGCACAATCTTCGGGAGGCCGAACCAAGCAGTAGGTAAAATCTCGCCGCGAATAATAACTCACTTAGAGACGGTCACTTGAGAGCAATTCACACGAGGAGAAACCATTAATCCATGCAATGTTTTCGAATTGACGACCTTAGTGGGCGAAGGTCCGCCTGCGACGCAGGAGGTTGTTGGTTCGAAACTCGCCCCGACACAAATGTTTGTATGATCTGCAAATATTCGTACCGGGGTGTTTTTAGTATCTAATTAAAATATCTAACACTAGTGTTATGTTAGTAGGTAAGTATTGCTGAGTCATTGCTTATAGAAAATGTATCTAAATGCAAAAATAAATTTAATTTCACCCATGTTGATGAAAAAGATATTAAAAAAGCCTTTAAACTTTTAAATATAAAGAAAACTGCAGATCTCTGGGGCATTTCCGTTACAATTATTAAACCATTGATTGATACCATTGCAACAGATCTAGCTTTTATTGAGATTGTGTTGTTTGCTGATGATACTTCATTAATTTTTAAAATGAAACGACAAAACACAAATTTCGACGATGTGAATAGTGCAATCTCAAAAGTAGTTCATTGGTTTAGTGTCAATAATCTTTTGTTAAATGAAACCAAAACAAAATGTATTAGATTTATTCTACCTAATGTTAAACAAGTGAAGGCTGATGTAAACGTTAAAGGAGAAACTTTAGAAATAGTAGAAAGCACCGTATTCTTAGGAATCACCTTAGATAATAAACTTCAATGGGGCCCACACATAGATAAGCTATCGAAGAGACTTAGTTCTGCAGCATATGCAGTCAAAAAAATCCGTCATCTTACAGACGTGGACACATCTAGACTTGTTTATTTCAGCTACTTCCATAGTATTATGTCTTATGGTATACTGCTGTGGGGGAACGCTGCAGATATTAACACCGTATTTGTGCTGCAGAAGAGGGCTGTTCGTGCAATCTATAATATGGGTCCCAGAGAATCCCTGCGTGATAAATTCAAAGAAATAAACATAATGACAGTACCATGTCAATACATTTATGAAAACTTGTTGTACACTCATAGAAATATCAATCAATTCCCTAAAAATAGCGACATACATAATATAAATACTAGAAATAAGAATAAACTCGCTGTGCCCACAACTAGGCTACACAAGATAAATGCATCTTTTAAAGGGCAATGTATACGCTTCTACAACAAAACTCCTAGTGAGTTGCAAAAATTATCAGTAAATAAATTCAAACAAATTGTCAAAACCTTGCTGTGCAAAAAGGCTTACTATAAAATATCAGATTATCTAGAGGATAAAAAAGCTTGGGACGGGTTTTGCTCCAACTCGAAAAATAACAACTAACAGGCTAAAGGTTTCTTCGTCGCTTCTTTACTTTAGTCTACATACCGAAGCGACAGAAATCAAAAAATATCACTTTATTTCCGTGTCAGTGCTTAGTTTTATGATTTGACCTTTTCTAAGTGTACATTTATTGTATTTATGGAAATAAAGAGTTTTTGATTTTGATTTTTATGCGACATTACATAATATACAACAACTCTAGTTCATAGTTCTTTATTAAAAACTTAAACATGTTGCATGTTACATGTCACTTATTACTGAATTATGTAAATAATACATATATTATTAAATTAAAATTGCAATAAATCAATTTGAAACTAAATAACGTCATAATTGAATCATGCACATTTTAAAATCATAAAATCATTAACATGATAAATAGATTGCGTTATTTCATCAGCCACGTTTTCAACTTATCTTTAAAAGACCGAGTGGATTGTGCGCTGGTGATAGAAGTTGAAATGCCGTTGTAAACAGCCGTCACGTGTTGCAACTTGGACGTCTTCGCTAACCTTCGTGGAAGAACTCATATCTGGTATTCCAGAATTCCGTTCTGGATTTCGGATTTATGTAGGTTAGTTTAAAATAGGGGAAAACCAATCCTAATGGACTTGGTTTTCAAATAAAAAGGTCTTGTAAAAACCGGCTATTTTTTTTTGTCGTCTATCTATTTACTTCTAATTACCTTACCTATTATACCCTATTCCGTATTTATTTGATATAATTATCTATGTTTCTAAAGTTACCGAAAGTAAAATTAATGATTAGTGTGGCCAATAATCGTCTAGTTAGTGGTAGGACTCCTACGTTGTGTTGTGGTAGTACCTAGGATCTTTTAGGTGCTAAAGACAAACGAACTAATTCAGAAGTTAACTTAATCTCATCCATTCCTCGTATTAATTTAATAATAAAGTTTAATGTTTCGAAGTATTTATGTACTAAAATTATATAAGAAGTATGAAACAACTATAAGAAGTTCAAATAGATAGATTTATAGGTATTGATATAATCATTCTTCATTCTATCGTACTGATTTTATTACGGCATAGATACGGGCCCCATCCACCGCCCTGTATAGTAGCATTCGTCTCCTTACTGGATAGCTCCCTCCGTAGAAGATGTATGCTAGCTAACATACCATCTACATTATAATAATAATAATTGGACTTATCACAAAACAGTCATAGTTCAGTGTGTCAGGTCTGTCGGGGGAATAAGAGGGCATAATCTTTTATCAACTCCTATAGCCAGCCTCAATGTCTGTCATTTAATTAATGTAACTAATTTTGATAGATAATCGTTTTAATTATGTATATATAATAATATTAATCACATTCAGGGGGAAAACTACTTTGTGATATTTAATTCAACCCATTCACTCCATCCACTTTCTTACTAAAAAATAGTCCGTATCAACTTTCACGTTAAAAAATAGTCCGTGGTCCACTAATTCTCTACAGTATCTACCCCTACTAACTAGTGAAGTACAGACTGATCCAAATTTTATGCGGAGTCAGACTCTACCAAGTTATCTTTAGTTAGTACCGAATGACCCCTATTTCGCGCTTTACGGATAAAAGTACAGACTGTTATAAGTCTACATGATAATAAGGACCTCCTCGTATGGGAGTTGATGTCCAAGAAGTCTACAGCTTCTGAATATAAAATATTTCCAAATTTCAGGTTTACTTTTAGATATTATTCTCAATATTTATAATATAATGATTTATCAAACTGAGATTACTTCTCATAACATAATAAAAATGACCTCCTCGTATGGGAGCTTATGTCCAAGAAGTCGACAGCTTCTGAATATAAAGTATTTCCAAATTTCAGGTTTACTTTTAGGTATTATTCTCAATATAATATAATGATTTATCAAACTGAGATTACTTCTCATAACATGATAAAAATGACCTCCTCGTATGGGAGTTTATGTCCAAGAAGTCGACAGCTTCTGAATATAAAGTATTTCCAAATTTCAGGTTTACTTTTAAATATTATTCTCAATAATATATAATATAATGATTTATCCAACTGAGATTACTTCTCATAGCTTATAAAAGGCTTTCCCACATTCGGAGATTATTGCCTAAGGTGACAATCGCACCAAGCTATAGTTAGATTGATCAAAATATAAAATTTCTCTCTACCGGAGAAAACTGTAAATACAGTTAAAATTGCAATGTAAATCATAGTCACACCTGAAACCAGAATACACTACTATGCGAGTTTTAATCAACTTTAGATATTAATTAATCAGAACAATATTATCAATATTAAATTAATCAGTCTCATGGTTCAAAAATACAATAATTCTGGAATTCCTAAGGGAAAACACAATGAAATTCAATAAAAAATAAACACAGCTCCTTCCCTAAAAAACACATAAATAAAATCAATAAAGGATAAAAATACATATGATTTAAGTCAACGTTATTATTTACTTTTATGCGAATTATTTAACATTTGGTTAAGGAAATAGTAATCTGAAAAATGCTTAGGGTTTGACAAATATCAGACGTATTTTTAGCAATAAAAAAACATGCAACTTAGCTTTATCTGGAACCAGCCCCGCAGTGCTCTGATATCTGAAACACTAACTCTACTCTACACTAAATTGATTACATGACCAAGTGCCATGAATCACAACACTGACTTTATATCAAGGTAATAATCAAAATTCGTTCTAATTAACACTTATTCTATCTACATTAATCAACACTGATTTTAATCAATTACTTGAATTTATGAGGTTTTATAAAGGGGTCGTTTCAGCTTTTGTCCAAAAATAGACCAGCTTCCCGCGCGGGCTCCCAAAATTCGACTGCCGTAATATTTTCATAGGAGACTCCCCATGACCAGCGCTTGCGCACATAAGGTTCAAATTATCCCAATTATTTTGGGCATTTTGCTTATCGATTTGAAGTGTTTAATTTTTTTGCTTCTTGAAAGGTCTTATTTATGACGCCTCACGTTTCATGGGAATGTTAATATTATCGTTTTAAAATCAAGTGTTCTTACGATAGCACACCTCTTGACAAGTAATTTATTACCAGCCCTCTCAAATCACAGATCGTTAAAGCTTTCAGCGTTGAATTTCTATGGCTGTAAGAAATGCCATAAATCTGATTATTTTATTACCATAAATTAATAAGGACTAATAATTATTTTATATTTGCAACAACAGGCAGATTATGATCTGTTCTGTTACAGTCTGATGTCGGCTTATAAATACGTTGTATGGTTGATAGTTAGTTTAAGCATAGACGAATCGTACCTGGTATTCGACCAGATCACCTCATTTTGGCTGGTGAGATTTTTTTACTTTCTCCTGTGAAAATCTAAACTAGTATGGTTGTGACTTTGGTAATAACTCAAAACAAGCGAGACAATTACTCTTGAGTACTTTCTATTATGTTACAATTTTGTAATTCCTAAGTCCGTGAAAAACCTGGAGCGTGATTACCTACGGTTCTCGATAAAGATCGATAAGCACCGATTATGTCTCTGGTGTAGATAAAGTTCATGATAAAAACGTCGGTTCTTACCGAACCTTATCGAAACCAGAGACAAAATCAGTGTTTCGGTGAACCATTATCGCGCCCCTGAAAAGTTAAGATTAGTAAAATTGTGACCACAGAACTGTGGTTGTGACTTTATTCGTAATGGTAGTTAAAGTACAAAAAATCGCTGCGGCTCAGGAAAGTGCAAGGTTAGTACCTTGTCTGTGTACGGGACGGCGGCGTAAACACCAGACCACAATGCAGGTTCGAATACTCAATGCTGGGGGCGGTTCTGTAATTTAAAAAAGTAGTGTAAGTGTAAAAGAGGATTGCGTAGTATAATATAAGTCTATGCACAGAAAAATGAATCACACGACAAATTTTAGAATCTACAATTCTAAAATTCATGTTAAAGTAGGATAGAGATAGTACTATAAGTTATTTTTAGAGATTGAGGAGGAATGTAAAGCGTGTCGGATTGGTGGGGCCGATCATACAAAATTAGAAGCTTTGGACGCCCCGTTGCGAGATGCCACGTTGCGGGACTTCAATGGATTCTAGCACCATCTACCATGATGGATTTCACAAACTTCGGGAAACCATGATGAAGATGGTGACTGATGGAGTGTCATAGCATCATTTTAGGTTACTAAGTAAAAGCAAGAGAAGCCATGATTAGAATAAAATAGAATAGAATATCATTTATTGTCCAAAGTAAAGAGCTACAGCAAAATTGTTCTTATAAAACCTAGTGCGCGGCACAATACAATGGAGTCGTCAGATGACACATAACTTAACACATAAATACACAATTCTTAAATATTATAAGTAGAAAAAAGTAATGCCATTCTTGTAAAAGACATAAATAAGTTCTATTCAATGTTGCAAACCAGAGTCAAACGAAACAAAATGAACTAAAATTTATAAAGCTGTATATGCCTGCTATGATAAACAATTTCGATTTGACGACTTCAGTTACGCTGTGGTCGAAGGTCCGCCTGCGACGCCGAAGGTTGCTGGTTCGATTCTCACCTTGTGACAAATGTTTGTATGATCTGATATATGTTCCAGGGTGTTTTTTTGTGGATCTCATAAAAAAGTCTATCGTTTATAAGTATTTAGTTAATAGGTAAGTAAAGTAGGTATGTCAGTTATCCAACTACTCATAAACTACCCCGATTCCATTCTGGTTAGTTAGGTAAGTTTTGAAATAGGGGATGCCATCCTGATGGACTTGGTTTTCCAATAAAAAGTTCTGATGTCAGCTATGAGATATATTGTATGGTAGGTAGTTATTTTAAAATGCACCCTGATTAAAAACACTGCTTTAAAAAATTTCAACTAAAGAACTAGTGCTGTAGACAGAAGACAAGAACGCTGATAGGGCAACACATAAGGAAATTTTGCGAACATAAGTCTCTAAATTAGACGAATCCTATCTGGTATTCGAGAAGATCACCTCATTTTGGTTGGTGAGATTTTTTTACTTTCTCCCGTGTAAATCTAAACAAGTACGGTTGTGACTTTGAAACTCAAAACAAGCGAGACAAGTACACTTAGTACTTTCTCTTTTTTGAATTTTGTTATTCGTAAGTCCGTGAAAAACCGGTTACCGGTTACGTTTCTCAATAAGCACCGATTATGTCTCTGGTGTAGATAAAGTTCATGATAAAAACGTCGGTTCTTACCTTATTTTATCGACACTAGTGACAAAATCGGTGCTTCGTTGAACCTTAACCGTATTCATAATGGGAGTTAATGAAGTACAAAAAGTCGCATCGGCTTAGGAAAGGGCAAGGTTAGTTTACCTTGTCTGTGTACGGGAAGTTGTCAACACCAGACCATAATGCAGGTTCGAATACTCAATGCTGGGTGCGGTTCTGTAAGTAAAATAAGTAAAATAAGACAGTAAATTTTGGTAAGTTAACGATTGTGAATTAGATGAAACTTAAGTTTTGCATAGGAAGACGATGTGTCTATTGTCACTTACCCCCGATTACTCAATCACAACTAAGATTTAAGCGCGTCTCAAGTGACGAACTTTTGACAGATTTTCATTGAAAACTGTCATAAATCGCGACTAGACACATGCTTAAAATATGGTTTGCGTTTGAGTATCCGGGCGTTAGTGTAATTAAGTAATTATACATTATATACATATATATATTATACACGCGTTAGTGTACAAAGCCATTTCTGTCATTCAGTTTGTGATAAGGGGCCATTCATTTAAGTATTACGTAAGACAATTTAGGGGGGGAGGGGGGTCGACCATGTCTTATTTTTTCTTACAAGGGGGTGGGAGGGAGTCTCGATAGTTCTTACGTAAGATCGCCATGGAACGGACCCGCGCCACTCGCACGGTACCTCCCGGGAACTCCCCGCTTGTGCGCATAAACAACACTCGTTATTGCTATTTAAAAGTTATTAGTACCTTTGTAACATTGCTTTGTAAGTACAAATAAACATTTATAAAAATTGTTACTCTGAGAAGTAAACATTAAAACAAACCAAACGTGTATTATTATTTTTATTAGATTCTTACATAACAAATATTAAACAGGGGGGGAGGGGGTCGGTCTATTCTTATTTTTTCTTATAATAGGGGGCGGGGGGGTCAAAAACTATCGAAAATCGTCTTACGTAATAAATGTATGGCCCCTAAGCACGAAATGTAACTTGACGACCTCAGTGGCGCTGTGGGCGAAGGTCCGCCTGCGACGCAGGAGGTTGCTGGTTCGATTCTCACCCCGAGACAAATGTTTGTATGATCTACAAACATCTGTGCCGGGGTGATTTTATGTAGGTATCTAATATAATTTGGCGTGTTTTAAAAAACTATAAACCGACTTGAAATTCTTCTAGTGGCGACATCTAGTTAAATAATAATCAATAAATAATATCACCAAAATTGTTATAGCTAAACGTGATTTTTCAAAAGTATCGTTGTTTTTAGAACTTTCGGGATAAATACTAATCCCTTGGGAATAACATTTCTATCGAACCTATTCGGGATCATTTTGTATTCAACAGTGGAAGAATCAGTAAAATCAGTTAACCACAGCCGGAGATATCAAGTAACATACATACATAAAAAACATACTGACGAATTAAGAACCTCCTTTTTATGTCGTTTAAAAAATACCTATCTTGTATTATGTTAGTTGCTTGGTAGGTATGTCAGTTATCCAACTAGCCATAACCATAACTGGGATCAGATGATGAAAGTCCATTAATTTTCGTTTATGTACATTATTTATGAATCACTTTGATTTATTTAAATGTATTTTTCATTATTCAATCTCATATATAAATTATTATTATATTAATTTTCGTGTCACAATGTTAGTTACCTTACTCCTCGGAAACGGCTTTAGTGATTTTTACCAAATTTTATATGCATATTCTGAGAATCGGCTACTATCTATTTTTTATACCCCTAAGTGATAAGGGTTGCTCACCCTTAACATTTTTTTTATTTTTGTACAAAAAATTTTGTTTTTATTTTTCTTTAATGTGGCATTAAAAATTACATACAACCCTTAATTTTTACCCTTTTATCACCAACCCCTATTTTTTAATAGCCATTTTAGTAATTTAATCATTTTTCATATTAGTATAGAAAATGAATCCCTATTTCCCTTGGTAACGGCATCAAGCGTGAACGGCTGGATCGATTTTGCTAATTATTTTTTTGTTGTGTTTGTTATAGTCAGGAGAAGGTTCTTATGAAAGAAAAAATTAGGAAAGTTGGAAACATTCATTTTCACGTGGGCGAAGCCGCGGGGCGCAGCTAGTAGTATTATAGAATTCATTGGTAGGTAACTGTCATATTTACAGACACAGAGTTTAAACTTTTAAATGTAAGGGGTTTTTCCAATTTTCTAACTAAAAACCACGCTGTAAAATACGTAGATGTCATCCTTTTCTACCTGACTTAGAATTATTAATTAATTAATATTATTAACAGGAAAAATTTGTATGTTTGTAACGAAAACTCAAAAACTACTGGACCGATTTCAAAAATTCTTTCACCATTAGAATGGTACACTATCCCTGAGTAATGCTAAAAAATGTATTCCCACCCGTGCGACGCGGACGGGCCGCTGGTAGGTATAGAATATTGAAAATGATCCCGAAGTGTCCCATAAAATTTTTATTCCCGTGGGATTGGTATTTGAAGTATTTGAAAAACTTAAAAACAGTAAAATTAATGGATTCAAAGTCGGATTCTAGTTTTTTTAAACCATCAAATTATACAGTTAAAAATGTATAGTGTAGTTCTAAGTGTATTGATAAGGAATTTTAAACTGACGTCCTTTGTGGCACAGTGGGCGAAAGTCCACTTGAGACGCAGATGGACGCGGGTTCGATTCCCGCCGCGGAACAAATATTTTTATAGCCTGCGTATGTACAAAATTGGATTGAGAAAATTACGTAATCTTTTCCGCTATCCCGTTCAGATTGGATTCGAACTGCCCAGGACAGCTTATGGCAGTTGTCCCACCGCCAGCGAGAAAACGACTAACAATAGATATACATTCCGTGTAAACAAAAGAGATGCATATACAAATAGTTGATCGCTGACTATTCACACTGCCGGCGAGGACTCGCTTCACTAGTTTGTCGCTGGGCGACAAGAGCTAGGAAAGACAACACTGCCTCAGCGATACTCGCTCAGCGATCAGAACTCACGCCGAGAGAGCAACCAGCGGTAATTTCTCTAGTAGTATGTTCTCCTATTCCACTGTCATTTGGCCGCCGCGAGCGAGAATGCGAGTAATCGCTCGTCTCACTCGCACACTCGCTTATAACCGAGCTACACGACGACCTCTGTGGCGCAGCGGGCGAAGGTCTGCCTGCGACGCAGGAGGTTGCGGGTTCGATTCCCGCCTCGGGACAAATGTTTGTACGATCTGCAGACATTTGTTCAGGGCGTTCTGGATGTTTTCTTTGTATAATAAAAAATATCTATCTATGTAGTGTATTGTATTAAGTATATCAGTTATCTAGTACCCATAACACAAGCTCTGCTTAGCTTGGGGCTAGATAATGCTGTGTAAATTGTCCAGCATTATTTATTTATTTATTTACACAACTATCGGAACTACGCACTCGCTCCCCGCGGCACGACGACTCGTTTCTACATTCAAGCTTTACTCGCTACGTTCATCGTTGCTGGTGGGAAAACTGCCTAAGAGATGACGTCATTCTCAATCCTATTCTATAAGTACGCAGGTTATATGATGATTTAATATTTGTTCCGGGTCTAGGTTTAATGGTGGACTTTTATAAAGGTACTTAATATTTTCTAAGTGTTATGTATTCTCTTTTTTAATCTTCTTTAAATTCAAATACGCTTACATACATGTAAGTAATAAATAATAAGAAGAAAGTGAGTATCCTATCCTATACTTTGAAGATTTTATCGAGGGCACAGTCATTATTTAAAATAGGTATTGGAATAAATTCAAAATTGTACGTCAGATTAAATTTTAATTATATTTTTTTTATTAAATTTTGTGTCATCTGAACGGCCAGGGAATCAATTAATTCGGTTTAAGCTGCTAGAAAATGTATTTCGTCGGCAAGCAAAGCGAATTGAGCTGCATCTGATGGTCAGCAAAAATAATTAAATTGGCCAGCAAGTAATTTCAGATGTCAATAACTTTATTTCTTTAGGCTTACAAAATAATGTGATACTGGGCAGCCTTAAAGGGCGATTTTTTTCACTGAAGAAACCTACTGTTGTTACTTACTTATTAATTTTTATGAAGAGAGGCCGTTCACTAATTATTTAATTTTGCTGACCAAATGGTTTTTTAGCAGATTTTTCTCATTGAACTAATATTTAATTATTTTTTTTCATATCATAAGCCGGAGGACTGAAATTCTAATTAGCAATAAAAAGTAAAAAAAATATTTTAAAGATAATAATGCCATGTTTATTATGAACAGCTGTGTGGTGCCGGCTTAGAATTTGGACCACCCCAACTCTTCCCGCGGGTGTCGTAAGAGGCGACTAAGGGATATCCACCGGGAGCGGGCAGCAGCGCCCCCTGCAGAACAATTCTACCATTGAACTGCGATCCCCAACCCGCATGTCCTGCGTGCGGATTATGGGCATTACCCCATGTGATAAAAGCCAATAAGGCGCTTATCAGGGGAAGGCCTGGTCCAGTAGTGGACGGCTGTTGAGGCTATTAATCCTAGTAGGTATGTATTGTCGTGTGTGTGTGTGTGTGTGCGAGTCATGTGTATAATGATGAGATACGATTGCTCATTCTATTATTTTGTGTAAACAAAGCATTATTTCGTTGTCCTATCTACGGTAGATATTAAAAGACGAAGAAAGAAGTTTACAAGAACGTGTTCGTTTTGTTCGTTTAGTCTACACTTCTAAAACATTTATATACTAAGCATTAGTAGTACCGGTTATTAGATAATAAACTATATAATATATTACGTAAGTGTACGAAATAAAATACGTGGGCTACCTGGGATAATTATAAAGGTTTTACAGTAACAAAGTCGACCACTTGGTTCAGTCATTAATTCATTATACAGGAACAGGGAAATTCTTGCTATCATAGAAAAATAGCTAAGAACCAAAATTATTGCCATAGTTGGCATAAATAAAGATAATTCATACGTAAACGATTCGAAGCTTACACTGGTCATAACACAAGCTTTGCTTGGCTTGAGGCTAGATAATGCTGTGTGAATTGTCCAGCAATATTTATTTATTATTAAAGATGCTAAAATGTATAAATAAATAATAATAAATAGATAATGTTTGAAAATTCACACATCATTATCTAGCCCCAAGCTAAGCAGACCCCGTGTTATGGGCACTAGCTAACTGATATACTTACATAGATAGATTTTTTTAATAATACATGAAAACATCTAGAACACCCGGGTGTTTGTTCAGCTGAACAAATATCTGCAAATTGTACACACATTTGTCCCGAGGCGGGAATCGGAGCCACAACCTCTTGCGTCGCAGGCGGACCTTCGCCCGCCGTGCCACAGAGGTCGCCAGTCTGTTGTCACTTAGATATGAATAGTTATACTCGTAGAATATGAATAGGTAACGCTGAAATAAATTCTAGAGAATTAGCTTGAGGTAATCCAGTATGAACCAAAAATTTACAAAATGATTATGTAATTTCCCTGTTACTATGGTTTTTTACTATATTTTAGTAAAAAAACGTGCATATTATAGTGGGCTAAGATTTGATGCATCATTACCAATAATGTGTTGTATATATTTAAAATACGTACGAGTTACGTACGAATTTAAGAAGAAATGTATGTACGAGTAAAGTACACAGTACCTACACTAGGTACTGTACTTTACTCGTACATACATTTCTTCCTAAATTCGTAATCAAGTAGGTATGTAGGTTAAACAACTTATATAATCTCCACATATTAAACCAATCGGTACTCGATTGTGATTTGCAGAAGATAATTTTTAGGCTAGGCACGTTGGTTCGGGATATGACTTGACATATTAAGATTTATGAGTAGGTATAGATAATATTTTTTATGACCATACACATAAGTATTTTAGATAAAACACTCGGTATTCGACCAAATGTTTAAAAACAAAATTCATTTCCCCTTCAAGGTATGTACCGCTAAATTAATCACAAAAAAGACCATCTATTAAAAAAAACCTCTAATGGCTTTCAAGATTTCCATTTGCCATAGTAATTTGCTAACAACGAACAAATCAGTAGTAAAACTGATTTGTTCAATTTCGCCTCAATTTATTAAATGGTAAATACTAGTTCTAATTTGTTTCCATTAAATATTTGATTATAATTTTCTTTGTTTAAAAAATGTCTCCTTAAGTTTACGTATTCCGTAACGTAAGTAACGTATCGTGA
The DNA here is from genome assembly GCA_963564075.1 of Eupithecia subfuscata. Taxonomy (NCBI): domain Eukaryota; kingdom Metazoa; phylum Arthropoda; class Insecta; order Lepidoptera; family Geometridae; genus Eupithecia; species Eupithecia subfuscata. Next base: position 6,673,707 of record OY751096.1, on the reverse strand, counting down.
TCTATAATATAACACGCTAATTGCAATTTTGACGAATACCTTATGAGGAGAAAATTAGAACAAAAAAAACAACCATTCTAAACAAATATCTCACTGAAAAAAACACGCTACACTACCAGAGTACCTGAAATATATTGCCACGGTTTTTTATTTAACCTATGAAACTGGCAAGACTGTCTCTTTTTCTAGGACGCAAACTTCAGTTGAATACTAGGTATTTAGGTGGTTCATTTCATGTTGGCACTAGATTCAATTTTTTTTCTAGTTAAAATATTTCTTAAAGGAATAAAACTAACGGAAAATAAAATAAATAAAAATTGGAAAAGTATTTGTTTCTTTTAGAACGCAGAAAAAAATTAAAACAACAAAAATACTGAATCTCTCGCCAACACGAAACGAACAACCTTAACAAATTTGCCTTTTACCCTGGTAGATACTTTATTTTTATTTCATACTTACCACAAAGTTATACTCCCTCTCAAAATAAACCTAAAAATTTCTGCGGATCCAAGTAGTAAGGTGGATCTGTCTGTCAAAAACTCGCACAATAAGTTGACACTATTCAACAAAAGCTGAGCTGCAAAGCAAAGCTGTGTGGTGCCGGCTTAGAATTTGCACCACCCCAACTCTTCCCGCGGGTGTCGTAAGAGGCGACTAAGGGCGGGCAGCAGCACCCCCTGCAGAACAATCCTACCACCGAAGTGCAATCCCCAACCTGCGTGCCCAGCGTGGGGGACTATGGGCATTACCCCCATGTGATAAAAGCCAACAAGGCGCTTATCAGGGGGAGGCCTGCGTCCAGCAGTGGACCAATACAGGCTGTTGAGCTTGAGGATTCATCAAAACTCATATAAAATACCTATGGTTCATTATAAAAGTAATCCAAACCCGTGATCTTAGGAAATCTCGCCTTAAAAAAATTTTGCGGAACAATTCACAATTATTGTAGATAAACATTTGGTCGATACCGTTTACCATATTGTATGGAAGACAAAGAAATGCCGTGTTCTAAATTATTTAAGATATTAGGTAGTCATATGTATGGGTGATTCTCTGTAAGGATGTTTTTTGCTGTCCCAGGCATTTTTTTATTAGAAAAATTGTTATTTTGTTACTAAAACAAATTGATTACGAAAGTAAAAAAACATTTCAATTTGGACCATTGAAAACTAAAATGAAATAAGTTTTGGTTTTTTTGCAATTCATACGTAAACCATCGAAATAACAGTCCCCTGGGCTGTCCCATTCCCAAAATTAAAACTTTAAGATTAAATTTTAAGTTAAGTTCGTCCATAATACATAATTTGGTCCCTAATGCTTATAAACTTAATTATTTAACTAACAATCTTCTTCAATAAAAAGTACCGAAAATTAATTTGTTTCATTAAATCCATTAAACCAAAGTTTGTCCCAGGCATTTTAAGAACAGTCCCCTGCCAGAAGTTCAAAGCCAAAAATAAAAAAATCCAGCATGTTATTTTACCTTTTGTAAGGTTTATAAGGACCTAACTAGCCTTGAGTTAATAACCATAGGGCTGTTAGCGCTTTATCGCCATTTAATTTAGTGCCAAAGCACCGTTTGTGCTGGAAATATGTGTCTGGGCCACGAGAAACTCAGTCCTCTGGCAACTATTTTTATTTATAATTTATTTATAAAATTGGATCCATAAGTCTTATTATTATTCTAATTAATGTAAACATTCATTGTGAACTTGAAAAGTTGAATGCATTGAAATAGTTTACTTGATTTTTCTCAATTTGATAAAAAAAAACAGTCCCCTGGCAAACAGTCCCCCTGTCATGTTATAAGGCAAAAGATACACAAATATCGAAAAAGCAAAAATTCAATCGGCCGTTCATTTATTATGATTAAGCTGATAGTTTTGTAGCCCTTGTTAATTTTTTTTCTAATAAAATCAAAAATAATTTGGTCGGACAATTTTGTACAGATTTAAGACGTCTTTACAGAGAATCACCCGTATGTTACTATACGTGTAATATTTCGAGAGCGGATCACTGTTTTACCAAATGTAAGCCCGTGAAAGACGTGATCAACTAGGAAAGATTCGTTATGACGGCACGATATCTATAACACACAACAACGATTTCTGTCAAAATGAGTTACTAATTTCCAATTCATTTCGTCGTCGGTTCAAAACGTTTCATCATCGCATAACAACAATTTTCTTGGACAAAACGATCAAGTATCGCAGATGTCATGAATGCATTTCTGCTAGCACCAGTTCAGTAACGTCGTGGCATGCAAGATCACGGAGCCCACATGATCTCCCATATTCCTAGACATTACCTCGGAACTTAATTACATAATGAACTTGGTTTAAAACTCAAGACTGACGTGTCCATATGTCCATTGCATCCGCTATTACAAACTCTTTTTAAAAATATGCTATATTTTTTAAGTGTTTTAATCCGCTAAGGGAAAATTTTAAGTACTATAAATATCCCAAACACACAGTCACAGAGCCACATAGACTTTTGTGTACGGCGTGGAAGGTGGCGAATTCAAGTCCCGTCGGAGCCGTTAGTTTTTTTGGTATATTAGTTCTACTTATTACTTATGTGAGTTCTAGCATACTGTTTGATGTTTTTTGATTAATTTTCGTCGTTCTTGAGATTGATTTAGTTCTGAGGTAAGAGCGTCTTAGAATATAGAGGTATGTGGCAAATTTACGCTAAACTTTTATCAGCGTTCAGTTTGAATACTTCGTAATTACACATAGAAAGCGTCTTTGACGTGTAGCTGAATAATAGATTTATATTATAAGACAGTTTTGCTATCAACAGAAAAAGTGAGAATTCTAAAAACTTAGGTTAAGGTTGCCCCTAAAGCAATTTTTGCCAGACATGAACTGATAAATATAATATTGGTCGGTAAGTCTATGTACCAAATATAACATATTATTTAGGTACCTATACACAAAATATTAGACTTCGTCGTAGAATATTTATGAAGGAACTCTTACCACAGATTAGATAACGTAACTCTTATTGTTTCAGTAAGATATAATTTCCCTTTAGATGCAGCGATATTTTGTAAATTGAAAGGAAAAATAATTGACGATCGCTGTGGCGCAGCGGGCGAAGGTCTGCCTGCGACGCAGGAGGTTGCGGGTTCGATTCCCGCCTCGGGACAAATGTTTGTACGATCTGCAGACATTTGTTCAGGGCGTTCTGGATTTTTTCTATGTATAATAAAAAATATCTATCTATGTAGTGTATAGTATTAAGTATATCAGTTATCTAGTGCCCACAACACAAGCTCTGCTTAGCTTGGGGCTAGATGATGCTGTGTGAATTGTCCAGCATTATTAATTTATTATTTTATTTATTTTTAATTGAGTGGGTTTAAAAAATTAGCTTACTGTTTCTCTAAAGCATATTTTGAATTAATTCATAGGTACTGCTACGTTCAACTGTTAAGTTTAATTTGCAAATACCTCTTCATGGCGAATAGTCCTTTTAACTTTAATTAATTAAGTTTTTATTTTGAAACTTTATTATGACAGTAGATCAATATTATGTCGGCAAGCCGCCTTTTGTGTTATTTTTGTGATTATCTCTTCAGAACTGTTTCTGATTTAACCACCGAACAATTTTACATATAAATTAGATATTATTAAATTTAATATGATCCCTTCTAGTATCATAATTTTTTAACATTATTTCACTATCGTTATTTACGTATATTTTCGTTTTCAGTATACGTGAGAATAGATTTTGAACATCATTTTTATGGAACCAAGATTTTTTTTTTCTAACAAAAATTTATTTAAGTTAATGTTAAGTATCCCAGCGCTGGGTAATTTTAGGACTTATATGTTACGCTCCGCTAAATGTACCAAATTGTGTCATTAAATTTAAATTTTAGGTAAGTTCCTTAGAGGTTTTTGACAGTACAGTATGTTTTAATGTATAAATAAACCTCTGTTAGTAATCTGTTTAGGGAGCATAGGTTCTTCGCCTTTTATATAATAAACTAAAGGCACTCTCTTAAACTTTTCAAAATGTATTACATACATTTTACTTTAACAAAAAAAAGACAAATCAGAAAATATGGATCCTTTAACCCAGCGGTCGCTCAATGTTGATTTTAGAAAAAATCTCATGCCGATAAATCCAACACGACAATGGATTTAAAGTTTCTTTTAGCAAAGATTTATAGCAAATGACTTACAATGCCCGCAAAAAAACTCCTGTCTAAAGTACTTGTCGCCTAGAAAGTAGTAAAAACCCATAGCCTGAAAGCCACAGTAATTATGAAGTTTAACAACAAAGACAAGGAAGCTAAGTTGAGTGAAGATAGCCGCAGCATTTTTACGATTTTTTGCGGCATGGAATGATATATATCCTTATTTACTGGTTATTAAAAATCAAACTCGCTGTGTGGTGCCGGCTTAGAAATTGCACCACTCCAACTCTTCCCGCGGGTGTCGTAAGAGGCGACTAAGGGATATGCACCGGGGGCGGGCAGCAGCGCCCCTGCATGCAACCTGTACCAGCAAAGATCTGTGCGGTGTACCACCAATACTTATCGATTGGTCCCCCATGTATGTTCCACGATTTTTTGTAGTTTTCGTGATATGAATTTTTTTGTATATTTTCAGATTTTTTTCAAATTATGGACGGATATAATTTTTTCTGCGATGTGATTCTTTTAAATTTTCTTTGTTAGTATCATGGCTAGCATGTTTGTTCGTCTGTAAAAACAACACTAATATTCTAACTACAAGTAGCTTTCGATAGCTGTTGGTGTCCCCACACCACAGACCTTCACTGGTACAGGTTGCATGGGTCATCCTGTATATGTATACTTCTGGAATTATTAAAAGATGTATGACGTAAAAGCGGTCGAAATAAATGCTATTCTATAATGACAATGCAAACAGTTTAAAATGTATGTAATAAAAAAAATTGTACTCCATACAACCTAATATTAATCCACCTCACTTACTATTAGATTATTTTAAGATTATCTGATAGCCCTGGCTTTCGATTACAAATACCGATTGATCTTAATGAAGTTTTTTGTAGTTTTTAAGATATTATATCATTGGTAAGATAAGATTGGTACCAGTATGTAATTAGCAAAATAAGATATATTTATGTCGGTAAGTACATGTATTATGTAAAACGTCCCATGTATTCCGATACGTGGGACGCTTGTATTATGTAAAGCGTCCCACGTATCGAAATTCATGGGACGTTTTACATAATACATGAATCATCCCATGAAATACTTCCGGAGCGGGAGGGTTACTCCCATGCCCACAAAATCGAAGCTAAACGTAAACCAAAACATGCTGCCATTTGCTTCAAATAATTTTTAAAAATTGTCATCTGTTAGGGCGAGAGTTACGCTTTGATTCAGCCGATTACCACATTCAAGAATAAGATTGATAATGACGTCATCTGTCATGCTGTTACGTTCAGATCAATTTTTTGTTTCAACGAGCGGGACAGCATTAGCAATGACGTCTTTCTCAATCCATTCCTAAAGTACGGAGGTTACAACAATTCACACATATCAGTACTCAGTTCACGGAGCTTCAGTGAAATCTGGTCCAATTCCATCAATCGCTCGTCCTCAATTTTGTTTTTGATTCCGCGGCGTCCGTGATCCGACAAAAAATATCGTCGTCAACGAATACGTCCGTGATTGCCGGTGTCGGCACTGACACAGAGCACTGTGTCGTCACTGACACTGACAAGTGACAATCACGCACGGCCCGTGATTGCAATCACATGAGCCGTTCGTTCATGATCGACACAATCCTAGTTCATAGAGAATGTATGAAAGAATATTTCGCACTGTGCCGTTACTGTGACTTCACTGATATGTGTGAATCGACCTTAATCGATGCCCCGGCTGTAAACTGCACCTTCTTTGGAAGTAGGGATTCTTAGCCCTTGAATATTGCAGTGTTTTATCTAAGGTTTACTTCACGTCTTATGAGCCACGAACCCGTCTGGTTTAGATAACAGTATTATCTAACCCGTTCATGGCCCAAGACGCAGACGAGCCTCTCGACCCTCGTGTGGCGGCGGCGGCGCGCCCTTGCGGGTCGCACCGCCGAGGCTGGGCAGTGAATGCGTTAAGGTAATAAGTAGGTATTATCTTATGAGATGATGTTGACGTATAATATAGTGTTAACTTTTGTCCTTAATGGGCTTGTCTAGTCCATTTTTTAATTTAAGTCATCTATCGAACTTTTCCCTTTAACAATCGATTCAGTTTTTTAACTTTCTTTACCTTCTAAAAATTATTTTTGTATTTATTATAAATATAATCTGGTAATGTGGTGTTTTTTAAAGATAAGTAACCTAAGATAAGTAAATTGTTAAAAGGTGCAATATACTTTTGTTTTACTATACTGGCCTGAATTTGTGACGTCGTCAGCGTGGTTAACTGTAAGAAAAAAAAGACAATCGCGCCAGCTTAAATTTAAAAAATTATCTATACGAGTACGTGAGTTATCTAGTACTCATAACACAACAGCTCTGGTTAGCTTGGGGCTAGATGGTGAGGGTGACTGGTCCAGCATTATTTCTTATAATATGAGTATGGATTAGCATGGAATTAAAACCAGTGTACCCACTACCTAATCTGTAAATGCTGAGAAAGTACGGGCCGCGTTCTCCACGTAAATTGAATGGATTTAAACACTTTTGTTATGTTTCATTTCATATGAAATTCAAACACATGATTTTTTTATTTCCATTGGTAAAATAAAATACATTTGGAAAAAGGAAATAAAGTTCTTTTTTAGAATTTGTTGATACACGACAAATTTGTCAAACTTATCCTTTGTAGAAAGGATAAAAAAGCTTGGGACGAGTTTTGCTCCAGCTCGAAAAGTAACACCACAAGGTAAAGGTTTCTTGTTCGCTTAGTTACTTTACACTAAAAAGATTGAGGTGAACATAAAATCAAAGTGATCACTTTATTTCCTAGTTTTACTTATGTTATATGAATTTTTATGACGTTTCCAAGAGTTCTGTGAGGACTAAAGGAAATAAAGCACTTTGATATTGGAAAATCCTAACTGTTTTTGTAGGAATTCAGTGATTCTGTATTTTGTGGAATTTTATCCGTTTCAATTGAGTTGGCAAATCGTTAATTTATTTCTTTGTAATTATTAATACTAAAAGTTGATTAACTGTTGTAGGAATTAAGTGATTCTGTATTTTGTGGAATTTAATCCGTTTCAATTGAGTTGGCAAATCGTTAATTTATTTCTTTGTAATTATTAATACAAAAAGTTGATAATAAGAAAACTCTGGCTGTATATTTATTTGTACGGGTTTTCGTTGCTATGGTTATTTCATTGTACCTATCTACCATTTTCAGTGTATTATTTCATCTTTCGATATAATGTATACTAAGTATTAAAAGTAAATGTTTGTGGAACAAAAGCATTTTATTTTACCTCATAGGTACTTAAGTAATTTTTGCAAACAATCTACAGGTTTTTTTTAGCTCAACTAAGTACCCTTAACTTCTAAGTTTTGACTTGTCCCTGCTCCTTACTTAACCTTGGTTAGGTTAACCTTAAGGGGGTACCTACCCTCAAATTGCTTATTTTCAACTCCGTCGGACCTCCATATCTTCCAAACTACTGAATATTTAACTTTGAAATTTATATATGGTAAAGTTCAGGACTTATTCTATCGATCATATGTTTCGAAAACACGATTCCATAAAATTTTCTCGATAGAAAAAAATCGCAAAGTTACGTCTAATTTTTTACTAAAACCCTAATTTCTCAATAAATACAGATGATACGATCTTGAGATTAAGCATACTAATTGAGCTAAGTATAAAGAACATTTTATATGTTGCATTTTTTTCAATTAACTATTCTAATGTTTGTGGGGAGCAAATAACTACTAAAAACTTGATTTTTGGGCTTACGCCGCTTTGCTCTGTCCCGCTCCTGTGAACGCGAAATCCTATGCCTATCCTCTTCACACCATAACGAGGTAGGGTACCGCCTTGACAGAGATATCGTAAATAACGATATCGTTATATTAAAACAGTTGCGATACCGATTCGTAATACTAAAACGATAAGTTACCCAAGTATCTACCCAAGATAGAGATTACTAGTGTCCACCCAAGTCTTCGCATGCGTTCTTCCGGGATAAAAAGTAGCCTAGGTATGTAAGTACTTTCCTAGGATGACATCTATCCACTGGTCAAATTTAAGAAGGTTCCGTTCAGCCGTGAAATGGTTGCAGATAGAATTACGTTTGCATTTATAATATTAGTATAACGACTAACTACCATCGAAGCAACCAGCCAACCCAGCCGCCTAACACCCTGCAGTCGGCCGTGAAGAACGGCCTGAAGTTAGAAAGGGTAAACAAATATTAACTTAGGTTAGGGAGAGTACGCTTTGCTGAGGTCAATTTTGGCACCGATTAGTATCTACCTAGATACTTGCTTATCTTTTTATTAAAGCCTATCCAGAAAGTCGCGATCGAAGACGCGGTACTGAAGAATCCAGTTTCGCATAAGGGAAGATTTGTATTAGACCGAGGCGTGCCGTGTGACGGGGCACGGATTTGAATCGAACATATATTTTGTATGAAGCAGTTTATATTAAACAGTGCTTGATCCGTGTCCCGTACTAAAGTTCTCTTCGGCTCAGCTCCGGCCCGCCCCGGCCTCGGCCCGGCCCGGACACAGACCGGTCATAATATACCTAAATCGTGTCCGTCAAGTTAGCAGCCCCGCTATGGAATTTGGTGGTTTCAACTATGCCAATAAATGTGGTCTGAAATAGTGACCCCGATACCCTGAGTAAAATAAATAGTGCCCCATTACTTTAGGAGATATTTAGGTCTTTCAATGTGGCTGCTATCTTGACGTCAAGCTGATAGCAACGCTGATTTCGACAAATCTATAGCGAGAAATGAATCATGAACTATGCCAATTAACTGTGCCTTACGGTATCAAGTTCTCCTGAAAAGCTCAGAAATAGACCTCCTGTGGTTTAAGAGATATTTGGCTCTGAACATCTACATACATTTTAAAGTACAGACGAGTACAAAAGTGACTTGTTCCTCGCACGTCGATTCCAAGACGCAGCTTCAAAATCGCGGCTGTGTGATGTGATGACTGATGACTCTAATAAATTATTTTGGCTTCCATCTGCCATCCCATTGGATTATGAGAGTGAGAAGGGAATAGAGAATGCACATGTGTTTGCGCACAGACTAGTGTTTCTACTATCTATGTGTGTGTAGACTAGCCTGTGTTCCTTCGTGAGACTGGCCGCCGACGCCGCCGACGCCGAAATTCGGTCTACAAGGACATCATCATCATAATAATGCTACTGAGGTAGGTACATAACGATAGCTAAATAGATAGATAGATAGATAATACTTTATTGTACCACACAAAGACAGATAACAATACAGAAATAAATGCTAAGAGTAGACGAAGTACAAAGGTGGCCTTATCGCTATGAGCGATCTCTTCCAGGCAACCTTGGGATGGACTGGACATGTAAGAACAAAATAGACGGTGGCAAATATTGTATTAAGTCGCTGTCATATTTAAATTTGCTGTATTGGTATGGTTTGACAACTCAATAAACGTAGGTAGGTACCTACCTATATAAAAAATTAGTACCCGAGTAGGTAGGTGTAGGTACCTACTAGGTATTAAGCCTGAAACATTCATTTTTTTCAATTCAATGTCAACCAACATAGGTACAACCTAGGTAGGTATGACTTACTTCAGCCACAAAAGCCTAAGCACTTAGGTAACCACTTATCTACCTACGGCCATTTGCTGTCTCACCTGTAGGTAAGATTGTACGTTAGGTTTCGATTGACCCCAGACCAATCGTAACGCTGATTTTCCACTAGATATTTGAAAAAAGCAAAGTTAAATAATCAAATAATTTTATTAAAGTAGGTAGGTATAACAGGAAGTTGGTCGAACGCGGATTATAACCGAACCATCTGGGTCCTCGGTCAGTCGGAGTGAGGCTCCGACTCCAAGGCGAACCCCGGCAGGTCGATGGCAGTGTGTGGCGCGTGCCATCTTAATTCTCGTGGTACGTTGGGGGCGGTAGTGTGAACGCCCTCGGAGACGTGCTTAATTTGGCAATGCGAAATGGGCCTGACGCGGTCCATTGGAGTTCCCAGGCCCATTGATTTACGCTTGGCGGCCGGCCACCGGGGGGTCGTTTAGTGGGTCGTCGAAGATTTTCTTCGAAAACAAACGACACTTCGACAACCCCACATAACCATACTGTATCCTACATGCAGTATGGTATCTGTTCGCAGATTTTCCCCTCAAAAACAAAAAAAAAACTTAAGAGGTGTCAAGGGACACCCGGATGGAACGAAGTTCCTTTCGATTAATAGTGGGCGTGGAAGTCACAGCACAGTACTTTTTATCCCATAAATCAGTTCCCATGGGATAGAAATTACCTTTGAACGTTTCCATAGAAAGACCGCGTGCGAAGCCGCGGGCAGAAGCTAGTTATATATATATTAGAACAGCGATTGCCAATTACACTACCTAACTATCCTACTAATATTATAAACGCGAAAGTTTGTAAGTATGGATGGATGGATGTTTGTTACTCTTTCACGTAAAAACTACTTAACAGATCGGGCTGAAATTTTGCATACAGGTAATTGTTATCCTGGAATCAAACATAGGCTACTTTTTATCCCATAAATCAGTTCCCGTGGGATAGAAATCACCTTTAAACGTTTCCTATGGAAACGTTTAAACAACGCGTGTGAAGCCGCTGGGCGCAGCTAGTAATTTATATTTAACACAAAAAACTAACATAAACATAAAGGTGTCAAATGGGGCGACCTTACAAGACATTTGCATACGTACCAAACTCCACTAGATACAGTCTGTGTACCTGTATGTACCATTTGATCTAAGCTCAGCTGGGCTTCGACAAAGCTCTTGCTTTTCCGAACCCTGCTGTGAGTGCAATCTTCGTCTTGAATCTACTGCTGGTGCTTGTGTAGTTATTTTATCATCCATCATAAACCTATTTAGGTACTAGTCCACTAGACTGGACATAGGCATCCACTCCCCCGAACTACGCAGTAATAAATAAATAAATAAATAATAAATACTTCAGTAATACTGACTCATTAGGTACCTACTTACATCTAAGAGAACTTTGATAACGTTTATTCACTATCACGTACGTTAATGGACTTCAAAGGAATATTAAAGTACAAATTAAAGGTTCTTGAGGTGAATAGTTAAGCTTCTCGGTTTCTCAGGTACTCCTCGTTAAAACGTAAGATACGTGAAATCGGTAGCATGGTTTGCCTGAAGTTTTCAATCCGTCATCGACACTTAGCTAACTTCAAAGATATTTCGAACCAACTCTTCATAACAAAATGGTTTTGATATCGTTGCTCTTCGAAAGTCTGTGAACTTTTGTGTTATCACTGGAAAAGTTCAACAGAACTCACAGTTCTGTTGAACTCATGTTTTTCATTCTATGAAAGTCTTATTTTACCATGCATTGATATTTTACATCAAAGAAACTTTTGTACTGATTGATATGATAACACAGAAGTACCGACCTACTTTGATGTTTTTCATAATAATGATTTCATAATAATAATTTGATGTTTTTCATGTAATACTACGGCCACACTACGAGGCGAAGATTCGCACTCGCGTTGTCGCAATACAACTTCATATTCGATCTACGACGAAGTCACATTTGAAAAAAACTTCGCGATAAACTAAAACGTCTTGATAATTCATTTTCACGGAAAAAATAGAAGAGGCGGTTACACTCTATTACATGTCGGTAAATAATTACACATCACAGTAACGATAAAACATACAAATATACGTGCAAACCCCTCGGCGTCTCGCCGTCAACAATGTGCGAAATGTGGCTACACTTTGCACTTTGTTGACAGCGAGACGCCGCAAGAATTTTGTTGCGATAAAACCCTTTAATGTGCGGCAATTTACCGACAGCGGCGCAAAGGGGATTCGTGTTCGTGATGATGATTCGCGATAGGACGCTAGGCCAGAATTGTCGCGACAGCGCAAATCTTTGCGTTATCGCGATAGTGTGGCCGTAGCATTAGAAAAGATCGTCTTACTGCGTTATTTTATCAAATAAACTTCTTAGACGGTACACAATCACACACAAAGAGTAAAAACTCCCTTCTGACTCAGATCACATGCCTATTTGGAACGCTTTGTGGACTCTTATCACTATAAAATACATCGTATAGCAATCAATCATCTGAAAGGCTCTCCGATTCAATAGAAAACGACTCGAGTACGGGGAAAATGAGGGTAAAAGGGCGGTATACCATTGAGTCTGTAAGAGCATTGATTGCCGACCTGGATCTTTTCTACGGCTAATGATGTTGGTATTTTATTATTCTAAGCATATAGCGTATGTACTTTCTCCCCGTTAGGTACTTACATTCTGCCAGCTGTTTTGCTCCCGCTAAAAGCAACCTATGTCCAGGAGGGCTATTCACACTCTCCGCTACTGAGTTGTCGACACGGAATCTGACACAAATTCGCGTTTGTAGTAAAATTCAAATATTGTAGCGGTTTTTAATATTTTCTGCATTCTGAACTAAACTAATAGAAAAGTAGTTTTTCACAAATCGTAGACAATTCTCTACGAACCCATGTTACGATAAAGTATGATTATAACATAGCTTTTGGCAACATGTTTATTTTTAGTAATAAAACTCATATATTAATATTGCTGCAAAAGCAACACTAAATCGAAATTGGTTACAACATGGGTTTATAGAAAATGTTTTAATAAATATATGTATATGTAACCTACTTTTCTGCTACTTTAATTCCTTGCAGAACGCAGAAAATATTGAAAACCGCAAAAAAATAAAAAATCGCGCGAATCTGTGTTAGATTCCGTGTCGATGTCTCGGTAGCGGAGAGTCTAAATAGCCCTTCAGAACAATCCGTGAGATAAAAGGTTCCCGGTGGCGGCCGTGTTCTCGAATTGGCGTTGCCAGGCACACTACACTACCAACTATCGTGGCCCCTGATAACCAAAGTGACAGCTTCATACGTCAAATAGTCTATATCTATACTATTAGACTAATCACACTAATATTATAAATGCGAAAGTTTGGATGGATGGATAGATGGATGGATATTTGTTACGTCTTCACGCCAAAACTACTGAACGGATCAGGCTGAAATTTTGCTTACAGGTAAGCCTAACCCTGAAATCAAACATAGGCGTCTTTTTATCCCATAAATCAGTTCCCATAGGATAGAAATAACCTCAAAACGTTTCCATAGAAACAATGCGTGCGAAGCCGCGGGCAGAAGCTAGTAATATTATAAAGAGGAAAGATTTGATTGTTTGTTTGTTTGTTTGTATTGAATAGGCTCCGAAACTACTAGACCGATTAGAAAAATTCTTTCACCGTTAGGAAGCTTACTTTTCAGGGAGTGTCATAGGCTATATTTTATCCCGAAATTCCCACGGAAACGGGAACTACGCGGGTGAAACCGCGAGGCGATCGTCTAGTAAATTATAAAATCGTCCAAGCCAAAGGTTATATTACATACTATCTTCTGCCCGCGGCTTCGCACGCGTATTTTCGGTATAATAAGTAGCCTATTATCTAAGTTATGCTTTGCTCTAAACGTACGCCAAATTTCATCTTGATCTGTTGAGTAGTTTTGGAGATCCTAGGTAACAAAAATTCAGATTTCACAAACTTTCGGCTTTAAAATATTAGTAAGGAGATAGGATAGTGAAATCCGCTCTCAAGGTGTCGGGCTATAGGCAAAGTAGACTATTATTATAAGCCACTTGAATAAATAATAGGAAGCGAGTGAGTGAGCTGTATATCCATTATCGTGTGCCGCAAGATACATACTAGGTACTTACTTAGGGTGGCTTTTAGATGTGGCAGTGTAGGCAGTGCTAAATCCCAAACTACCTATACTATCTCAAAAATCATTTGCAGACGCTGTGGCACCCTTTTATTAGAAGAACACTAGACCTTAAGACAACTTTGACATGTAATATTTCATGTAATGTGATTTTTCTGTTGGGGGTCCTTTTAATAAATAAATAAATAAAAGCCACTAAAGTGTAAAAGTGTGTGCTAAAGTGTAGGATAATTTGCTCCTGTTCAATTTCTTTCGGGTTAAATAGTATCTATTAAAAAAATTACAATCAAATAATAGAAACCAATTAGTACCTATTGACAATTGAAATATTTGAACCAGGCAGACATTATTGTCTTTGTTACTAAAGATGTTTTATCTATTAAGTATGTTTTCAAAGTCAAGGCTAAGGTTCTAGGCTTAGGCAGATCCAATCAGTAGTTAAGACGTCTTCAGCCCCACATTTTCACAAACTTCCGCATTCATAATATTAATACTTATAAAAGACTAGTTTATGCCCGCGGCTTCGCACGCGTTGTTTCTATGGAAACGTTTGTGATTTCTATCCCATCGGAACTGATTTATGGGATAAAAAGTAGCCTATGTTTGATTCCAGGGTTAGAATTACCTGTATGCAAAATTCAAAAATCAACCTAAAAATCAGCCCGATCCGTTCAGTAGTTTTGGCGTGAAGAGGTAACAAACATCCATCCATCTATACATCCATCCAAACTTTCGCATTTATAATATTAGTGAAGTGATGATGATACAAATAACGCTCCAATATTGCAAAAGGTTTCTTCGATTCAATATTTTTTGCGCGTCATTTGTCTTCGTTTCTTATCTATTCGACACCTGGGGATAGATAGATTGATTGTAGGCAGGTCACAGAGGGAAATGAAGGAGGGACGGTGATCTGTAAAATGTAGGGGAGTGATGTTTTATGGATGTTCGGGTATGCTATTTCCGTAAGCTGTTGTTGTAGTCCAAACTGTTTGGGCAAATGATACGTTGGTTTAGCCCTGTAGGTACCCACTCAAGTGTATAGTTTGGAATACGAGAGTGACAGGCTATATAAAATGTTTAAAATCTGGTGGGGCGGTTGCGAGAAGCAATTTTTATACACTAATGAATTCAGACGACGAAACGACCAGACTCATAACTTTTTGCATCTGTGAAAGATAATTTAAGCAGCATCGTGACGTCACGTACGATCAGTCTATGTTCCTAGAATATAGGCTACGATTTCTTTGGTTCGTAGAATTTACATATCGTTAAGAAACGAGGACATTCCAAGCTGAAACAAAAGCGGTCCGTTGACAAGGTCCATCTCATTCGAACGCACGGACAAAAGGTTGTAGGATACATGGGCTGCACACTGCCGCTTCTATTATGGGCCTTAGCTTGTAATCATTTACAGTAACAGCATAGTAATTATATCAGACAGCGCGTGGTAAGCGAGCTTGCCACCTTACCACTCGTCGGCTTACGCCTTGCTTGCCGCAGCTTTAAGTGGGTGAGCCGCGTGGACCGCTTGCTTGAATCAAGTTGTAGGATTATCCGGCTCTTTGCCGACCGTGCGTGGACTGCGAGCTTGCTGATAGCTGTCGCCGCGTGGACATCAGGGCGTTCCGCACAATTTGAGGCGGAGGAGGCGTGCGGGAGCTGTGGTTGAAATCGGATCGGTAGAGGTGCTTCGTCCATATGAATTGCATTGACAATGTTACGCACATGCTTCCATAAGATTAGGAAGTACTACGGCGTAGGCCGCGTAGACATTAAATTGTACAATAACGCTACGTGGCCTACGCCGTAGCCAAGGCTAAGTGCTACGGCGTAGGCCTCGTAGACATTATTGTATCATAACGTCTACGTGGCCTACGCCGTAGCCACGGCTAAGTGCTGCGGCGTAAGCCTCGTAGACATTATTGTATCATAATGTCCAAGTGGCCTACGCCGTAGCCACGGCTAAGTGCTACGGCGTAGGCCTCGTAGACATTATTGTATTATAATGTCTACGTGGCCTACGCCGTAGCCACGGCTAAGTGCTACGGCGTAGGCCTCGTAGACATTATTGTATCATAATGTCTACGCGGCCTGAGTCGTAGCAGCCCGTGTGAGGTGTGTCTGAGTAAATAATCATTATTGGTCTAACTAACTAATGGATACATTTTAAAAGAGCCTTTGTTCACACTGCTATTTTATGCTACAAAGTTAACGAATTTAAGCTCATATGATAATAAGCTTTATTGTGCTGCGTGGGAGCAGCGGTGCCTTTATTGTGCGTGGAGCTTTACTATGTTTTTTCAGAGCAAACGGCCAATAGATAGAGAGAATAAAGTGAGTTTCCACACCCTAACCTGAAACTTGCGGGAACTCAACTCACTAATTGAGATAAATTACCCCTAACCAGTAATTGAGTCTTAAAGACTTAATGCTCGATAAGTTCTTAGTTTGTTTCTGTCCTTCTTATGTTTGAGTAGTGAAGTTCGAATCTTGATAGCGACCATGATCGTCGTTTCCAGATAAAGGAGCAACCAGGCGGTCGTTGCTTAGAAACCAGCCAAGGGCAAGTCTGTCTCTATGTCTAAAGTTTCGTCGTGCCACAGGATCACAGTAGAAAATATGTCCCCCACGTCCAATGTATTTTTTTTAAAGTAAGCATGTTGGTTTACAAGGGTACAATTGTAGATATTATATACGAGGTGGTTATACTCCCGAGTGCAGCAAGGGAGGATGACAAGACGGAATTATAATGAGTGGTCTTGGCCCGACTTAATCACTCTATTTTTCACTTTGATTGCGAGAAATAAAACAATTAAACCTTACCATCAGTAAAAAACACACTTTTTCACTTTTACTTTACGAATTTATCGTAAGTCTTAAATATATCTCACGTGACCGCAACAGATTCATATTAATTATTTCATTGCTCTTCTGTTCCATTTGCATAATATTATGTTAATTTTAGCTTGATGACGACATTCTCAATTAATTTAAATAAGCTACGTTCCATACAACTTTCATTGAATTTGTAGAAACAAAAAATTCCAGAGATTTGTCGCTAGTACCACCTTTTTATGTATTTGCAAAAACGCAAAGTACGCATTTTACCATGGACGAAAAATCACCCACATAACCATACTAAGGCGCTTTCAATTCCATTTTCAAAATAAATTCAAATGAAGATCTTTGTTTATGGAACATCAAAAAGTTGAGTCTTTATGTAAGGGGACAATGTTATTGTACTGGCTGATGATAACAGACATTTTTAATTGAGGTATGTACTTATACATTGTGTCTGCAAAAATTAAAAAGAAATAAAAATAAATTTTGACCCTAGGCTGGAAAACCTACTTTAGGGTCAGACTCCACCAAAGCGGAGTCGAGACGAGCGGAAAAGAGATGTGTTTTAAGCAACAAATAGGACATCTTTATTCACATATCTCGTCTCCGCTGAACTTCAGTGGATACCACCGAGATGTATCATATTTGTACGCGAAGAAAACTAAGAAAGATCGAAGCGGAGATGCGAGACGAGAATAGATGTGAGCGGCGTGCAGTGAGCACCGCCGCTAGTGCATTAATCTCAACAAACACCCGAAGCTCCACGCATCTCAGACGCTCTAGCCAGCACACATCTCCGCTTTAGCCAGCACACATTTCCCCCCAGTCTAGCCAGTACGCATCTCCGCACAGCTTCGGTGGAGGCAACCTAGCTGGAAAACGTCTCTTCTCGTGTCCGCTATTTAGATGTGAAAAGGTAACAGGTAACAGAATGAAAGAATTAACAATGACACAGAAACAGCCCTAGTTTAAGACAATAAAGAATCTTAATAACCTAGATCTTAATACCAGAGGATCTAAAGACCCTATCGGGATATTTATTTAATACTAGCTGCAACCTGCGGCTTCGCGCGCGCTTTTCAAGTAGCCTATGTCCGTCCCCGGGATACCACTTATCTTCCTTCCAAATTTCATTACGATCCATTCAGACAGACAGACAGAGTCACTTTGGAATTTATAACATAACTAGCTTCTGTCGCACGCGTTCGTTCTATGGAAACCTTCAAAGGTAATTTCTATCCCAACTGATTTATGGGATAAAAAGTAGCCATGTTTCCAGGCTTAGAGCTACACCGATGCAAAATTTTAGCTCAATCTGTTCAGTAGTTTTGGTGTGAAGACGTAACAAACATCCATCCATCCATCTATCCATACAAACTTTCGCATTTATAATATTAGTGTGATTGTGGATAAAAGTTAAAAATTGCCTTCTAAATTATTTATATAGTTATATTATTCCATGAATCAATATGATTTCATTGACATTGATTTATAATTATTTTGAGTATTTAATTAGTTCACATATTAATATATTAGTAATGTTATTATAGAAATAAAATATTGTGTAATAAAAAAAATTGCATGAATGTTAGGTAGAATATAACTGGATGTATTATAATTTAAAGACCTACATGTAACATATTCCAGCAAATAAAAATCTTTAATCTTTTGTTTTTATTTATTTAAGATACACAAAAAAAATTGACACAGCAAAGTGTCTTAGGTCTAGTGGTTTTCCAATAACAGGTTGCCACAGCGTGTGCAATGGCTAGACCTTAGCTAACAATGCAAGTTGGTAAAAAAAATAGTTTTGACTACCTAGGTACAAAACTATACAAAACATAAACAATATAAAATTGTAAAAACGTTCATAGTTTCACGAATTCCTTATGAATGTAAGCGGGTTAGCTACGAACCAAGTTTGTATTGGAACAAACTCCACGCATACATTACAAATTTGTCTCTCTCTCCCAATAAGGTTTGCTGGAAGAGAACTCTTTATAGGGTTAAGCTCGCCTTTGCCATGATTTTTCCTGAAAAATGTTATACTTGTACCAATTTTGTGCAATAAAGAATTATGAATTATGAATTGGTTCGTAGCTAACCCGCTTATGAAGTCCCTCGTTAAGGGATGAAATGTTGGTGTTCTTCCAACACAAACTAGATTC
Source organism: Eupithecia subfuscata (assembly GCA_963564075.1). Classification (NCBI taxonomy): domain Eukaryota; kingdom Metazoa; phylum Arthropoda; class Insecta; order Lepidoptera; family Geometridae; genus Eupithecia; species Eupithecia subfuscata. The sequence goes on along the minus strand of OY751096.1, from coordinate 6,654,763 downwards.
GCAGTTAACCCGCTTTCATAGTGAATATAAAATTACTTTCTAAAATAAAAACGTTTACAGTAAAATATACAGTCTCTTATACACAAATTATAGGTAATATAAAAATCGTTTTATGATATTAGTAAGAATTACCTAACAAAAATGGGATTACTTTCTATAGATGATTTAAGCATTAGTTTAATATTTTGTCAAAGAGTAAAAAAAATTCCGAGAAAGACCCGCTGCTGATTGTGAGATTCTACGGTCCTTGAAAAATCAAATCCCTTTGAGATACATCTACTAATTTGCTTCTAAGAAGCTTAAAGGATGAGATTGACAGAAATAACTTTACGAATCAAGTGAAAATAGTTCTTTAGGGGCACTGATATTTACAAGGGAATTCTAGAGTAGTTATTAAAGCATTTTCAGAATATTATTTACAATAAGTTATAAAATATATTTTCTTAAAACAAGTAGGTAACAAATAGCTTTTGTTTTTCGTTATGTACAAAAAATTAGATAGTTCTAAGAAAATGACTTGGCTTGTACGCACAACGGAGAGATTAGAGTCTAAGGTCTGTGTTCACCAATAGATAATCGAACAATTAGGCAGCTTCGTCGGTTAAGTGACGTTTAATGTATGAAAACTTATGTCAAAAACGTCAAAACAACTGTTTAAAATTTAACCATCTGTTGGTGAACTCGGGTCTTAGACATTTTTTGTAAACAATGGGGTAAAACCAAAGAAATATCGGTGGACAATATTTTACGACATTGATCATCGGAACAAATCTCATAAGTTTGAGTCAATTTTCGGTTTTGTCACCTTCATTATTTTTTATCTTTACCATAATTCATCTCTCGTCTGTTTTCGAATTCTAATAGGCTCCTTATTTGCAGCGAGTGTGCATTTAAGTTTTTCCTTTCATTTGTTACCTTGTTTTTGTCGCCTATTATTTATTATTAATCAGTTTTTGTTAAATTTTAAAACATGTTTACACTTTGCTGACAAAAAATATATCTATCTCTTAAACCGAATATTTTAGTGCGCAAATGCCTAGAGTAAGTAGAACGACTTTACCTGCAAAATGCTGCTACGAGCAGGTTACAAAGTAAAACTTTGAATTTCACATAGGGACTATGTATTTTTTTAATAGGTTCTTTTTAATAAAGACGAAAATGTTGGTAAGTACCTAAATATACAGTTTATTTAATTATACATTTAAGTATTCTAATGAATACCTTAACTTACAAATTTTTTTCACACAACCACAATAAAAAACACTGTATTTGTTTTAATCTTTTCACAAAACCCCGTTCGATTACAATTGTACAAAACATTGAGCTTACAGTTATTTATCATTGAGCTAACACAGTACACTTATTTTTTTTTAAGGATTCCCTACAGAAAATCACAACACATGAAACACGACATAACAAAGTGGCCTTAGGTCATACTAGTGGTTTTCCAATAACAGACGTGGCACAGCGTCTACAAATAATAGCGAGACGTAAGCTAACAATGCAAGTTGGTAAAAAAAAGAAAGAGCTTTGACTACCTACAATACTAAACATAAACAATATAAAAAAATACTTCGAAAATAAAAACGAGAATATTATTATATACAAAGACATCTTACGACTAGTGACTAATACATGGCTATCTACAGTAAATAAAATTTGGTAACAGAAAGTACATATTGTATGAACTATACGGTATTAAAGTTACTGATTTGGTAGACAACACACCAACAGATTCATGCAGGTCATCGAGCACATACCTTTTTGACTTTTTAAAATGATTTTCTTAACCACTATCAAATTTAAATACCTACAAAATGCACGAGCGCGGCGTTTTTTATTTCACTCAACGCTCCATTTCGCTTACCACCTAAACAATACTTCGACAACAACCTCGATTCCCTGTGATACGAGATACAACAACAGATTTTTATTTTCTAACACAAATATAAACATGGGAGAATATACATACAGCACAACCATGGGACATAATAAATAAATTATAAATAATGCTGGATTACTTAACACAGCATCATCCTGCCCCAAGCAAGCAGAGCTAGTGTTATGGGTACTAGATGACTGATATGCACATGGTACATTAAACAATACATTACATAGATAGGTATTTTGATATGGAGGGCAAGTTCCAGAAATATTGGAGATAGGAAGCTTTACTGAAAGAAAACATTCCTTTATTTTGAACTTGTTTATACCCGCGGCTTCGCACGCGTTGTTTCTATGGAAACGTTCAGGTAATTTCTATCCCATGGGGACTGACTTATGGGATAAAAAGTAGCCTATGTTTGATTACAGAATTAGAATTACCTGTATGCAAAATTTCAGCCCGATCCGTTCAGTAGTTTTACTCGTGAAGAGGTAACAAACATCCATCCATCCATCCATCCAAACTCTCGCATTTATAATATTAGTGTGATTCGTGTGATGTGATGTGATTAATAGTAGAACTGTATTCATAGAATTATAAAAATTTCTTTCTCGGTCCAGTAAACGAACCTACATAAATCCAAAGCAATTGAATTCATTTGATACATACCTATAAATGGCTTTACCGATCGATGCCATAAAGTACAGGCTGATATTTTTGTGATTTTAGTGCATTCGATTACTGGATAAAGCTAGTAATTTTCCGAAATTCTGAGAATGCAGTTTAACTTACCTTTAAAAATAAAGGAATGTTTCCTTTCAGTAAATGTTCCTATCTTCAATATTTCGGGTACTTGCCATCCATGTCTCATGGCCGTGGAACAGATATTATAATATATAAAGTTATATTTATATATAGATAGATATGGCCAACAAATTCAATCAATAGAAAATGTTTTGAATTCACAATCTTCATGTTCAACGCGCATCGGTGCCGGATCTTTAACAAAATCGACTCTAAAGTGGCCAAAATGAGTTTTATCTGTTACATTGTCCTTTTGGGATGATTTTTTGGATTCTCTATGCCTGAAAACAGCAGTGATTTGTGAGGTGGGTTCTCGGATGGTGAAATCACAGGTTCTCGAGTCGCGGCGGGTGACGGTGCGGCAAAGTAGAGTCTCACGGAAAGCTTGACGGTATCTGGAAAGAGTTAGCTTAATGTTAGAGGTTATAAGGAAATAGCTTATGGACCTAAAAAAAAATTGGTAGTCTGTAAAGTCGGTTTACTGACGATAGTTGAACGTGACAACACAGACGCATCGCTCACTCAAGTAGGAGAGAGACGGATGTCGAGCGCTCTCGCTTGCACTTCAAGCCTTACAGGGAACGCCTCAGAGCGAGGTAACGCCGCATGACGTCATGTTTTTTCGTGCGTGCAGCCGGCTCTATCGAATTATAAGACGTTGTCACGTCAAAACCATACAGATAGTCAGATAGTCAATTTATTGGTAAAGACATTTACAAGTCAAACTACCTATATCTACGGCAAGTGTCTCGTGGCAAAGGTTTGGAACTGTGCTTGGTGGCCACAAAATCTGTTTTTGCATCTCTCATAAACTATAAATAAGGTTCTTCAGAGGCATTAAAAAAGCTATGTTCGGCTGTATGTTTTTTTTATGTATGTTCGTCGATTTTTGATAATTTATAGAGAGTGATTTCGAGATGGTCACATCAAAAAAATTATTCTCGAGAGAGATTATTATTGTAGCATAAAGTCGCTTTTTAGTTTTTCAGAAAATCAAATTATTTCATATCTACTTTATTGCATTCATAATTATAGATAGGTAAGTAGAGATAAACCATTCTAAAAATGCACGCCCCCTCTACTAAACGTCATACAATCGGGGTGCATTTTTAGAATGTTTTATCTCTACATGATTTTTTTACTATTCTAACCTGAGATCTAAGGAAAATCTGTAGATATGTTACGTTCTCCCAGCGCTTACTCAACAACTGGCCTGTGTTACAACTACGCGCAAACACTCGATCACAGTTACATTTCCAATCTTGTGCAATAATTTTAATGAACAAACACGAGGGCATTGCTGCAGACTTTTAATCAGTAAATCACACTAAAGTACATTGTAGCAAGCACGTGTAACACGAACGCCGCCGCCGGTCCGACTATGACTGAAGTGAGTGGACGTGGAGAAGTTAGTATCTCATCTCCCTTAATCTATAAGTTATCTATCTATCTATCTGATCGTCAAGAAAGTCAATAAGTATATTTTTTAGTAACATGTCTTTTAACAATTTATTATAACTAATGTCGGTTGTATCTTAAAATCGTTAGGTATAATATAAATCGTTGCTACCATTTTATTCCGGCCTGTGCTATGAATATTTAGTTTTCAGTCAGGTATTTAAAGTTTATTATGATTATGTGTTTAGGTACCATATAAATTTTCGTCATAAAATATTCAGGGTATTTTCATACGAATTTACAATCTATTTCTATATGTGTAATCTATTTCTTATGGATGTTAAAGGTAGAATCTTCAGTTCACAAAAGTACGGTCTACAGCTTTCTGCTTATGCGGTATGCTGAAATAGATACACACTTCTTCTGACTGGTGAACACGTTAATAGCGTCTGTGCTGTTCTGCCAAAGCAGAATAGCGTAATTTAATGAATGCAAACGCGTTATCTATGTTATTTTTAGAAAATTAAACGTCAAGCTCGAGTCGGATTCGCGCACTAAGGGTTCCGTATGACCTTGTGTCTTGCCAAATTATCATGATTCTAGGTCAACGGGAAGTAGGTTTTGGTCCATGGCGAGAACCAAAAATAATTTTTTTCGTGAATAAACTACAGAGTTACAGTTTTCGGATTTTTCGTTTTACTTGTGCTTGGACTTGCTCCTCACCAAGTTTCATGATTCTAGGTCTACGGGAAGTACCCTATAGGTTTTGTGTGCATGTGATTCCCTTGGAAATTTCAAAATATTCGGGCATAAACGGCTGTAACTTTTGAGTGCACCCATAGTTAAACTTGGGACGAAACATTACACAAAACACCACTTGAAATCCGTTTTAAGTAAGTTGTAAGTTTACAATGACGACCACGTTCAAATAATAGAAATAAATTAATATATTAGTTAATTATTATTATTAATTAACTAGTATCTACAATTGAAACACTTGAGCTAACTGCAGACTGTTGCATACAATCTACACGGTCAAAACAGACAAAATTTTAATTATATTTAAATAACTAATGTAATAAACAGACAAAACCACAAGTGGTATAATAAATACAAGTTAAATTTCTTGAATCACAAGAATATGAGAATAAATTCTACCATAATTGCGATGAAAGAGCAGCAAAAGCCAAGAAAATGTGAACCTCCACCCAAATTAATGAAAGCGTTATTATCCGGTTTATTGTACCCTGAATTAGGTGCGGAAATGAATCTGTCACCAGCAAAAATTTACTATTGTAGGGCCAAGGCACATTTACTGACAGGAAATGGGTATTTCCTACTTGGGGTCACATTTTTGAATGGGACCTAATGGCGTACCCTATTCAATCTACATAATCTAATCTACATATCTCTGGATTTAACTAGAGGTAGTTCGTTTAGGTAGGCACTTACTTTATTGTGTGAAATTAAACTGTAGATTAGATGGATAACACAATCGGTACAAAGCATAACGGAGGTACTGTGGCGAATCGATAAGAACACTCATCACAACCCTATTTTGGTGTGACGTCTCTTGTGGAGTGACAAATCTATGGGCGATATGAGTGTGTCGTTAACAGAATTTCCATTCACTTCACGATCCCATCTGGGCACCCGTGAAATAACTACTTATTGTTAAAAGTCGTCAACAACTGGTTAAGTCGATTTAGTCTTCGTTCGCGGGGCGATTTCGGTCTTTCTCCTTTCCGTATCTATCGTCGCGTATTAATGCTCTGTGAACTCCTAGCGAGTTCTTTATAAAGTGTCAAGGAGAAGGTACGAAAGTGGCTTCTTACATTGGGCTACGACGACGCCACTGAAGGACTTTTACTGATTCAACACTAATGTCTTACACATTTTTCTCCACTACCGCTCTAACCCACGTCTCCCCAACTCACCCTCCCCCATCCCCTCCTCTGTCCCTCATATATCAAGGATCTCAAGAGGCGCAAATATGCAGGTCTCGACGGAGCCTACACATTTGCTCCCCTTGAAGTCAAGACCCTAGGTCTGTGGGGTACCGAGGCTTTTCAGGTTTTTAAAAAATTATCTGAGCGTCTGGTCGAAGCGACGCGTGACCCGAGAGCTGGTGAGTATCTGGCGCAGCGCATAAGCATTGCCATATTGGGGCGGGGTAATAAGCCGCATAGGCTTCTTGAGATCCTCGGCCAATCCGCGGCAAATCGATTTAAATTATGTAGGTTATTAAATTACACAAAGGAAAAATAAAACTTCGATAAAATCAACGAGTTAATAGAGAATCTATGACAAAGGCTCTGATAAAAGTCGGACTTTGATTAATTACCGGATTCGCTTTGCTTGAAGTGCTTCTACTCACTAGTATAGTAAGTATTCCTTTATCTGTGCCTTTGAAAAGCTTTTTTGCTGAAATAATTTTGAACCATATAGGCTGTATGTTTAAAACTTGTTAAAACTTGAACTGAAAGAATATTTTTATTGCAAACATGTTGTGAAAGTGATCTTAAATCTCTTTTATCACATGTCTGCAATGAAAAAATTAAGTAAGCATAATGAATGATACATTAAGAAGATTAAGGGTAGCTTACTAAGGGATTTCTAAAGCTGGTTTAATAGGTTTGTTTGTTAGGGTACAAGAATAGAATAGAATAGAATAGAAAATCATTTATTGCCTTAATACAGAAAACACAACATAAAACTATACATAAACTACTTAATTAAAAGATATTGTTTTATTTTAGGAAGGAAATAAAAATCACCTGAGGCGTATTTGACGACTATTTGACGGACTATTTGGCGTTAGTAACGAGAATATAAAAAAATAATAATAATGAAATAATGCTGGACAATTCACACAGCATTATCTAGCCCCAAGCTAAGCAGAGCTTGTGTTATGGGTACTAGATAACTGAGATACTTAATACAATACGCTACATATATAGATATTTTTAATAAACATAGAAAACATCCAGAACGCCCTGGACAAATGTCTGCAGATCGTACAAACATTTGTCCCGAGGCGGGAATCGAACCCGCAACCTCTTTTTTAAAAAGGAGATGTCAAGATGACGATATGTCTCGTTACTAACATCACAGATTAGATAACGTAACTAACATCAAATAGACTGATCCCTCTGGGGTTGTATTTGGATTTGTGACATTCGTTAAGAGGGCGCATTGCGCGCCATTTTGTGAAAAGGATAGACATAGGATTTCGCGTTCATAGGAGCGGGACAGAGCATACGTTCTTGGAACGGCGTAAGCGCTAAAATGATGTTTTTGCTTATTTACAAGAAAACTACACAACTTCTGAAGAATCTGTATGAAGGAACCAAAGAATTTCTAATAACCTACGAATCAAAATAATAATCTTTTCTATCGACCGCATGGTTTCTGAGATCTCGACCAAATTAGGTGCAAAACAATGCACTTTCATGATTTTTTTAATCGTAATTTTTTTTCGCAATCCTGTTTTCACAAATAAGGAACCTAAGAGAAAATGTTGAATTTAATGTAATTCTTGTTTTTTACCACGGGGATCCCGTGAGTACTGAGATCTAGACCTAGTTTGACAACGAAACCCGCTAGGTTCGATCCTTAATTTTATGCTTCCTTTCATTTTATATAGATTTACATTTACATTATTACCTAATAATTTCTTTGTCGTGATTTCGTATACACGGTGTAACTAGAGGGGTGGATAATCGCTGGCTGGGGGGTGGGGTACCTCAGTACCTACTGATTTAACCCCCTTGGATGTTCTGCGATATTCAGCAGTTTAAAAGTTATTTGGAGTTTGGTAATTTTTTTTGTCAAAATCAGATTTCAGCCTGAATTTCGCCTAGCCACCGATGATACACACCTCTTTTTTACACCCTGTATACCTCTCACTGGGAGACAAGGTTTAGGTCGAGTAATTAAGTGTTTGGCAATTCAACAGACAAATCCGGTTCAGGTTTAATTAACAGCTATATCGATTTCTGATCCTTAGCTTGTGGTTTACCGCCGATTTGAAACAAAGGTTTACATAGCGACCAGAGAGAACTGACCCCTGAGTTCGGTTTCTCGATTGCGTCAAGACGTTATGTCAACGACACGCTCCATTATTGTATAGGATTTGCTAATGCCCTTAACTAATAAATAAATAAAAATCATTTATTTCAGACTTACAAAATCCATAGACGATGACATTTAAATACACAATTACAAATTTCAAATTTAAATAAAATATAATAATCATAATAATAATACACAATCAAATAAATCAAATTAAATTAAATAAAGCCTAGTGGCAGATCATTGAGCCACCAGCGATGATACCGGTTTCAGTATCGTCATCCAGTGGCCCATGATACTGGAGCGGAGGTCCTGCGCCACGGCGGCCAGCAGGCTGTTGGAGCTGCGGCGCATGCGGCCCACCAGGGATGCGACCCGCTTGCGCATGATTGCGCGGAACCCATCCACGTGCGCGTCTGCGAATATCCCTGATGCGCTACAGTACCGCGGCAGCCCCAACAACATCCTGAAGCCGTTATTATACTGGACGCGTAAGGCGTTATAGGCTTTTTGTGTATATCTGGCCCACAGACTTATGCCTGTACCGTGCAGACATGGAACTGCGCAGATCCCATACAAAAATGGAACGTCTTGATGAAAACTTATTCCATTTGTTATATTTGTATGTATGTAATCTTTATTTACGTCAATGGGGACAAAAGGAAAGATATTTTACAAGTTCCCTATCCCCATAGCGAAAAGATTCAATGGGGACAACGGAAAGGAAATTTTATAACTTCCCGTTGTCCCCATAGCGAAAAGGGTCAATGGGGACAACGGAAAGGTATTTTTATGACTTCCCGTTGTCCCCATAATGAGGACAGCGTCAATGGGGACAACGGGAATACATCAATGTCTCTATACTATCGAAGAACCAAACTCAGCGGTCAGTTTGGACGGGTGCTTGAACTGCTTGCTATTTCCGGACCTACTGATTTTATTTTCAACCTCCGAAATGCAAAGGTTCCTCAGCTCGGTTGTATTTTTTAACCCCCGACGCAAAAAGAGGGGTGTTATAAGTTTGACGTGTCTGTCTGTGTATCTGTCTGTGCTATCGTAACTAAACGAAAATCGGTTCATCCTTTAGGGAAAGGATGAACCGATTTTCGTTTAGTTTTTTTTGTGTCTTATAGATAGTTTTATCCCGAGTGTGGCTAAAACCATGTTTTATGAACATCTTTTCAGACATCGGCGGGTTTTTTTTAATTTTGTCTTGTTTTATGTAAGTAGAATACTTACTTACACCTAATACGTATGAGTTATTCGATTTCTTACTGATGGTTACTTCACTTTTGTAAAGAGAAAGATCTCTAGAAGGTCCTAAAAAGTTTTATTCCGGAGGGATTTTCGAGGAACTACTATTTGACTCCTAAAACTAAACATTCAGATTTTTTCAGAAATTTGAAATCTGTTTTTAGTAGAGTAAAATCATTTTTTTTCTTCCCTTATTCTTATAGATTAGCTACTAACCCCCTTACACTTATAAAAATCTGTCAACAACGGACCCTGGCCTCCGTTTATGTATGAATATCAGATTATATATTTGTTTATAGCTTATTAATAGTGACCTTATCAAATAACACTGATTATGGAGCGAACCGTATCGAGCAGTGCGTTTTAAGTTATATAAAAGACCCATTAAAACGGTTATCTGTGTTTTTTCTTACTTTGACTTACCTATTTGTCAACTGGAAAACGAACTAATCTTAGCTATAACAATAGCTTGAAAGAACTTCGTTCTCTTTACTTACTCAGAACATCTAAGTAAGTAAAGAGAACGAGGTTTTTTCTTAGGACTACAACAAGGGGTTCTTCAAAAAAGGTCTTATAATTGACATTTAAAGGTCGGCAACGCACGAGTAAGTAATGTCTATGGATGCCTGCACCCTTGATGGTGCCATAGACTGCAGTAACCGTTTTCTATCAGGCAGGCCGCATGCCTGTTTGGCAGCTTGGTGGTAAAAAAAACGTTGATTGTAGGTAGTTTCAAGAATTTGCGTCGACACACTTGAGCCTTCCCACAGAAATATATCAAGATATATTTCTGTGCGCCTTCCCATCTTCCGAGGACATCCGTAAGGGCGGCGGGTGCGGCGGCAGATTTGGCCGAGGATCTCAAGAAGCGCAAACATGCAGGTCTCGACAGAGCCTACACATTTGCTCCCCTTGCCCCTTGGAGTCGAGACCCTACATCTGTCCGTGGGGTACCGAGGCTCTTCGGGTTTTAAAAAAATTATCTGAGCGTCTGGTCGAAGCGACGCGTGACCCGAGAGCTGGTGAGTATCTGGCGGAGCGCAACAGCATTGCCACACAGCGGGACAAGGCTGCTAGCGTCTTGGGCACGCTTCCGACTGGTATTGATATGGATCAGTGGAACTACCTGTAGATTGCTTGTACCAGTATGCACTTAGCTCAATTGTTTCAATTGTAAATAATAGTTCGAATTGTTTTTATTATTTCATTGTAATTTTCTTTGTTAGTAATGGCTTAACGTTTTCTAGCTTGCTTGTATGTATTTGAAGATTTTGACGACTTTGACGATTTTGACGATTCGACGACCACGGTGGCGCGGCGGGTGAAGGTCCGCCCTGCGGCGCAGGAGGTTGCGTGTTCGATTCCCGCCTTGAGACTAACGCTTGTACGATCTACAAATATTTGTTCCGGGTGTTCTGGTCGTTTCTATGTATTATAAAAAATATCTATCGATGTAATGTATTATTTTATGTACATATATCAGTCATCTAGTACCCATAACATAAGCTCAGCTTAGCTTGGGGCTAGACGATGCTGTGTGGATTGTCCAGCATTATTTATTATTTATTTACTATTTATCAAATAACTTACGTAAGGTTTTTAATTGAAAAAAGTCAGTTAATTTGGAAGTGAAAATAATTTTTGGGATAATTACTAAAGTAAATATATTGACTAAGTGGTTCTTTAAACTGAGTAAGGAATATTTGAAGATACTCATACAAATATAATGAAAAATCTATCTCAGATGCTTGTAAAATTTCCTGTTGTACAGGCAATTAATTAACCGAATTATTGCTACCAAAATTAATATCGATACTTTGAAAACCTCCATGTTTTAATTATAGAGGCCCTTTGATTTACTAATGCTTCGTTATAATTTAATTTTTTCGACGTGTCCAGTCATTTTTTTTTAATTAACCGTGTGTAGTCTAATCCACTAGCTTGGTCTATGAAAAATCGAATGTAGGCACGTATTTTTGGTGTTTCGTTTATAACATTAATATTTAATTATGTAGGTACCCATGGACCAAAACCTATAGGGTACTTCCCGTAAACTTAAAATTATTAAATTTGGCAAGGAGCAAGGCCTGATAGCACAAATGAAGGGAAAAATCCACAGTAACTTTACAAACAGTAACTTTCTTTTTTATACACAAAAAAAATACTTTTGATTCTCGCCACGCTTCCCGTTGACGTAGAATCATAAAATTTGGCAAGATTTTGATTCTCGCAGTAACATAAAATAGAAAGGTACAATGGGCGTCCTTGTGGCTTAAAAGCGATTTCTTCCAGGCCGTCGTTACAATGAAAAGGTTGCCTGAAAGGTATCGCTGATAGCGATAAAACCACCTTTTTTCTTTACTTACATGTAGGAATTTGTACTCTGTTTAGTGTTTTGTGATCGTGCAATAAAGCGTTTTCAACTTGATTACAGTGACCACAAGCATGGATTGCTCAGCCTAGGCTTTATCCATGGGTCATGGAATCACACATATCAGATTATATCGCACCACCGCTAAATTAGTGTTACAACTTGAAAAAGTCGAATTTTTAGTTAAATATACAGAACGGCTTGAAATTTTAAGGACTTTCTTCCAAAAAATCGTTATAATTGTAACTCCAATAATCTCCGCGTGGTGGAGTTGTAACGCTACACCATTAGGATATTTTGGCGCCTCCGTGTTCTCAATCAGTGAAACAATTCATGTTGTGAAAGGTGGACGTGATGATAATGATATTTTTTTACATATTTTTTTCTATTAAAGAGTTACAAGAACACTTATTACGGTTTAGTTTAAATTTTTTTCGACTTAATACAGGTCTTTTTTATAAAAATAAATTAAAAAAATAAATTAAATTAATTAATTTATGCAATAAAGTGTTATATTTTAAATTGTATCAATGCTCTAGATGTTTTTGCTAATAGAATTACAAGATCAAGTGTTCCATTTCATATTGTAATACTATTTGACAAAAACTAATAATTGTTTCGGCAAAATATTTAAATTTGTAATGGTGCATTATAACGAAGTGTTTAATTTTTTTTTATTAAAAAACTAGGTAAGTATATTATTATTGTATTGTTAAGCATTAGGTATGTGGATTTAGGGTGAAGACGGATACTAAAATGTATCTAAAATCTGATACGAAAATGAATCCAATTCGCCAGGTAAGAGGACACCGATTAATTATTTTTTTTATAAAGTGTTAGGTTGATTTAAAAAAAAAATGATAACCTACATACTTAATTGCGTTGTTGTTGCATCCTCAAGTGAGCGATTTCAAGAAAACCTTACAGTCGCACGTCAGCTTCAATATCAAATAAACAAAGGTTTTAATTTTAACTTACTTTGGAATTTATTCAATGATGCGTATGGTAAATATTTTATTTTTACAGATACCAATACAAGCGAACTGTCCAAGAGTTACAAACCTACTGATGGTTCTTCTACCAAGTATTCTTCACAATCCTCAGATACTGAGAGTTCATCTTCATCCGACTACTCCCTCCTCCAGTTCTTCTTTTATTGAGGATAATGATGACTCTGTTAAAGATCCTAATTATGAAATTGAACGACGTCCTCTCATCCCTGAAGATTTCGAAGATGAAGACAACATCAGTGGCCTTATGGATTTAGAAGCTCGCTCAATGTGTATTGCGTATTTACTTACCCTAAACTGAATTCAAAAACTCACAAATTTTCAGTGATTGGACACACGCAGAATAAAGGCGATTCAGTTCGCTCTCTTATCTATTGAAAAATGCATAAAAAGAGGGAGTCAGGATCAATTTACGAGTACGTGCCCTCAATGTATGCGCAAATAATACAAAAAACCGGAGATCCGTACTCTGTAAATGAGTTTTCATTCACAGTCTTCGCATCCTTGAAAAAACTACACTCAGATAACAGTTTAAGCATGGGTAACATGAAAATAAAAATATATATTAAAGTTGTGAAATTCATGAAAGAAACACCTAGTGGTCTCTTTTACAAAAACTCGTATTAAAATAAACGATATTCAAAAGCAAAAAAACTGGTACAAAGAATCTAACGTTCTACCCGAACTAAAACCTGCATATAAAAGTCAGCTGCCTCGAAGCGAACGCAAGAAAGCCGATTTAATGAGATTGGTGCTAAGTAATCACGTGCCACATGTCCACACACAATTTTTTTAATCAATTGCAATGAGATTAACCGTACTTAAACCGGATGTATCTGTGATTGTCAATTTTAAACGTGTTTCAGTTCCTATGTAGCAATTAATGCTTTAAAAGCACTTGCACAGGAAAAAATACAGATTTATAACACCCATACGGTGCCACTACACGCCATCGAGCTGGTAGTTTAATTTAAAAAGTGATAACAAGCTGAAACTTAACGTAAGACCAACGTTTCGTGTATTAAATGGCACTGATCAATGATACGTAAAAAAAATTATGACTTGAATAGTTTTTTAGTTTTCTATGGTCAGATATTGATTATATTTTTGTTACAGTATTTTGTTTTGTAAGTTTAGTACGGAATAAAGAGATTTCACTGAAATAACAAGCCAGAATCTGATTATTTCTCATGAAAATAAACATCATTACAATTAAAAACAGTTATTTTATTTCATAAATATGCAAATAGCTATCTAAAAAAGTGTTACAAATAGAAATTTTCAGGCTTTCTTTCAGGAAAATAGACAAACTGAATATGCAATTTGATAGTGTTTATTTTGAGCTTTTCAAATACCTATATATAGTTTGTTACATAATTTAAATAAAACTACATAGTTATAGACTATTTATCAAATCTGTGAGTTTGTTTTCGCTCTCCTGAAAATTAAGGTTTTTCAAGTTGTAACACTAATTTAGCGGAGGTGCGATATGTTTTAGGAATATTCAATTCAGTTTGATGAAGTTATTAAAAATTAAAAAATGCTGGACAATCCACACAGCCTCATCTAGCCCCAAACTAAGCAGAGCTTGTCGTTTGGAAAATAAATAGGCAACTGATACCTACTTACATTCATAACACACATAGATATTTAGTTATCATATATAGAAAACATACAGAACACCCGGAACGAATATCTGCAGATCGTAAAAACATTCGTCCCGGGGCAGGAATCGAACACGCACGTAGTCCAGTAATACAGTTAACTACATTATAGTTAATAATATCATTTACTATCGACTAACCTACTTAACATCCGTGCACATTGCAAAGCCCAGTTTTGAATTTTGAATAACATCCCCAGAACTTTTTAACTCTGCTATTTCCAATATGCAAATTTCTTTCAAATAATAAAAGAGTTATAAAGCAAAAGAATAGGGCTGAAGTTTTATAAGAAAAATAATACCAGAGCTTTAAATATTTTTTGTTCTTATGTTTCAAATGGAAGTTTTTTATTGCAAGAATGAATGGATAGGTTCTTTTGCGAGCGAACAATACTTACCTATTTGTTACAAGCGTGGGCTTCGCGCAAGTAGCAAATTAATGTGTATTTAATTCCATAAAACATACCTAGGTACTTACTTTGTTTTTATGTAGGTACTATACTTACCGCGTAAACCAATGTTTACGCGGCGCTCGCCAGGGCCGCGATTAGGGTGTGTTAAGTGTTTACCTATTCGCATTACGGCTCAAACGTTAGCAGTTGAAACGTTAGTGTGCGTGTTCACAGGCCGGCATCGGACAACCCGCACTGGCCCCAGCAATCAAATCCAATTAAAAAAAAATGGTTGTCTGTAAAGTCGGTTTACTGACGATAGTTGAACGTGACAACGCAGACGCATCGCTCACTCAAGTAGGAGAGAGACGGATGTCGAACGCTCTCGCTTGCACTTCAAGCCTTACATGGAACGCCTCAGAGCGAGGTAACGCCGCATGACGTCATGTTTTTTCGTGCGTGCAGCCGGCTCTATCGAATTATAAGACGTTGTCACGTCAAAAGCCTTTATTCGCTGACCATGTTACAGTAGGTAAGTAAATTTATCGTATAACTAGCTGACTCGGCGTACTTCGTACCGCTCTCACCTTTTAAACCTTCCGTGAATAAGCTATTCTATCTTTCAAGTTGAATCAAACTGCACACGGTGTGCAAATTTAATTTAAAATCGGTTAAGTACTTTAGGAGTCCATCGCGGACCAACAACGTGACACGTGATTTATATATGTATATTAAGATTAAGATATTATACAGTAAGTGCTATTTTTAAACATAAAATAGAAAACAATTTTCTTTTTAGCAATTAGTTTGCTGGTCAGGTTGTCCTTCGACATAGGCCTCCCCTTGTTTCTTCCACTCATCTCTGTCACGAGCTAATCTCCTCCAACCTTTTGGTAGCCTTTTGGCCCCAGCAATAGTGTGCCTTATAAGATCCGCACCGCACGAAGCGGACTGTCGGCAATGCCGGCGAGGATTCTTCAAGGCAACTTTTCCCTTTAGTGCGCATGACGTCATTCGGATTGCCGAATGACGTTCACAGGCCGGCATCGGACAATCAACTGACAGTGGACGCACTTGTCAGTGGATTGTCCGATGTCGGCCTGTGAACGGGCACCCTAACATTTGAACTGCTAACGTTTGAGCTGTAGGTAAAGCCAATAGATAACTACTCTTACCACACCGGTATCGCGGCCCAGCAAATCTCCCAGGGGCGGCATAGGTACTTATTTCTCTCGTACTTACTCTTCGTACTTATAACTCTTCAACAAATTATCGTCATATTTCAGTCAATTTACGTAAAACCTTAAAACTCTTCTCAAATCTCTTCGGATGCAGGACAACACGACTTTTTGATGCAGGTTGCATACATAATTTTTAACGCTTTTTCGATCTGTGTTTCTAAAATTGCGCTACGACTAAAAAGTGGTTCTTACCACCTGATTTTTTTTTTATATTTTGCAAAAATTATAGTTTATATAACCTGAAGAATTACCCTTGTATGTAGGTACTAAAATGGCTGTTATTTCAGATGTTTGTTACCAGGCCTTTAATGGTTCGCAAATACATTTTTTTAGGTATTTAGGGGTAAGTCCATGTTAACTTTTAAACAAACGCTCGTATATAACTGTAATTAAATGAAACAAAGGACAGCCCAAATATAAGAACTTTCTTCCTAAGACCAACTTTATGTATAAAAACAAAAAAGTTATGTAAAAACAGATATTTATTATTGTGATTTGGAGTTACGCCCTTTGTATCGGAAACAGTCGATATTATGAAAATCCGTTCAGTGATTTTGATTTTACCGCGACCAGACAGACCGTCAGACGCGCGAGGCGACTTGGTTTTATAAATGACTAGCTGCGCCCCGCGGCTTCGCCCCCGTGGAAATTTATGTTTCCAACTTTCTTAATTTTTTCTTTCGTAAGAACCTTCTCCTGACTATAACAAACACAACAAAAAAAGAATTAGCGAAATTGGTCCAGCCGTTCACGCGTGATGCCGTGACCAAGGGAAATGGGGATTAATTTTATATAAATGAACTTATTGCTGTGTAACTAGGTGGTAATGTGTACATTGGTCTTATGTCAATCTATAGTATCTCTAGTCTACCATGGTCAGGTTAACAGCATTAACATGCAAATGAGAAATTATCAGGAAAATAAAAATAAGCTAAGGTTAAACAAATCCAAAGCAGTAAATTTTCAATATCGGTAGAGTCAATGAATAACACAATAAAAATAAATAAATAAAAATAAAATAAAAATAAAAATATCCTTTATTCCCTAAAATACAGTTTACAGTTACAATTTATAAATAATTTTTAAACCAATGTATTCATTCTTATGATTAATTTACAAATTATTATATTTAATTACTAATAATGAATAGGTATAATAGATGCTAATTATACAGTGTTATTCATTAAATTTTTGCAGGGTTTATCCATTTCTGGATAAAGGCCTCCTCCACCTCTTGCCAGTTTGCTCTATTTTGAGCCGCTCTAATCCACCCTTTTCCTGCTACCAATATTATATACGATATAATATTGGTAGCAGAATAACACAATAGTATAACATTAATTATAATTTCATTACCTACTGAATGTCAATGATAAATTATGTTAAAGAAATAGGTTGATGGCAAAAGTAAATAAAAATTTTAATAAAATATATCATTACAATGTATCATTTAGAAATTCATCCACCGTATAATATACTTATATGTAGGTACCTACCTAATGATTGCAAATTGTATCGTACGAAATAATAAGACATTTTTTTACTGGTCTTTCCATTGCAAAACCCTAATCAGTGATCGGAGGATCGGAGCAGTGGTTCTGGAGACATTCATTGATATAACAAGTTATCTACGACTTAAGTACCTCACGAGTCCACCACTGACCAAGATATTCTCATAAAGCTTGCTGCAGTCAGGAGAGGAAGCGCCGCGCCGCGGGCCGCAACCGTACTAGCGGCGCGGCGCGGCGCGGCAAAATATTCTCTCGGACCCAAATCTGCACCGCCGCGCCGCGCCGCTCAATTGCGGTTGGTTCCATTAAAAATAATAGAAAGAAAATTTGGCTGCGTGGTGCCGCGCCGCGCCGCTCAAGTGGTTTGACCTTTAGACGATTATAGTCAGTTATACGGAGCTATATGATTTAGAAAATGAACACAAATGAACCAAACCAGAAGAAATAACATTTAATATTTTTATTGGTACAATATTGTACTTATTTCTAACCAAATATTATTTCTCTTCATCTTAAATAAGTTACGATGAAGTTGCGATTAAGGCGAATAGTACGGGTGATAGTGGCGCCACTACATATTTAATTTAATCATTACGTTATACAAAGGAATTATCAAGAAATCGGACCGCGCGTAGACGATATCTATCATAAGCTTTTTTAAATGTATCTGTAATAGTTTTGTTTTGTGTTATTCAATCAGAAACCTTGTTTGGAGAGCTTGGTGGCCACCAATAGGAACTAAACTCTTGAAACAAGTATCTGCCTAAATACTACAGTACAAAACTATTAAAGATACATCTATAAAAGCTTATGATAGATATCGTCTACGCGCGGTCCGATTTTTTGATAATTCCTTTGTATAACGTAATTATAAAATTAAATATGTAGTGGCGCCACTATCACCCCTACTATTCGCCTTAATCGTAACTTCATCGTAACTTATTTATTATAGCAAAAGAGGAGCCGAATCGTCTATAGCAGTGGGTTAGACCTTGCAAGCAGTCTCCGGTTCCACAGTGTTCTAACGTAACGCCAGAATACGAGTGCTTTGTCTGCGGTCTGAAACCGCTAACAGACCTGCTGCTAACCGGTTGGTGTTGCAGGATTTTCATCCCTTCTCGGCTTGACACCGATCCGGGGAAACTAACTGTATAGCTGTTATGGCATCGGATGGAACTTAATCAACATCTTAACCTTTACGTTCAGGCATCGGATGGAACTTAATCAACATCTTAACCTTTACGCATCTACAGGCAGTTTAAGGTGGCATAGGGTGATTTTGAACAGCTCACCCCATAAAAGCTGCTTTACTGTATAGACACGGGCTCCCCATTTACTATTGTAAAATATTTCTACCGCTCGTTTCAGGACGAGAAATATCGTAAGCGCGATCTAGGATTCGTATTTCCTTTAGCTTTTAACGTGCAAACGGTAAATTATTTAACACTTTTTGCATAGCAATATTTATTTCTGTCAATTCCTGATATTTATCAAGTTGACTCTGTCATTTTAGAACTTCCAACTAGAATTTTAGAAAAGCTGTATTTAAGCGGGAAAGGACAGCTATATGTATGAACGCCCGAGAGTGATAAAGATGGGAGATCCGATGGAGTCCACGATGGCACAGTAACGCCATCTAGGTCACCATCTTTGGTAGTGTATCAAAGCTCTCGTTTTCATGTTATCTGTTTAGGTTGAAGTCACAGCTAATGAATTGGAGCATGGACTTTGAACATTTCATTGAGGAAAAACCCGCATTTCTATTAATAATTAAATGGGTCTATCCATTTAGTAGTATTGAAAGGATGCCTTTTCATTCAATTAAAGGACTTAGATTATTTATGTTTATAGGTTTCATTTTACCTATTAAAAGTCAATCTAAGCATTCATACAAATACGATACTTTCAGTACCTCACATATCTTTTTACCTAATTACAAGTCTGTTAGTTTAAATCATAACCCATTGCCATAACCCAATAACTTTAACGTACGTTTTGTGAACTTGGGTCTAAGAAGTCGTGAAAGAAAACGTAACAGACAGGTTAAATAATTTATGATTAAGTCCCGAGTTCACCAGCAGATGGTTAAATTTTAAACAGTTGTTTTGATGTTTGTGACACAAGTTTTCATACATTAAACGTCAAAGTAAACCGACGAAGCTGCCTAATTGTCCGATTATCTTTTGGTGAACACCGGCCTTAATAATTCTTCTATGATGGAATTATTACTCAAAAGAATATCTAATGAGGCCTTATATTGCTGGGGAAAAAAATATTCAATTTTTGGAAACAGAGTTACTATTTTGATCTTGCTCGATTTTCCCAATTATTTTATTTGAATAGTCTCTAAGACTAAGTCCGTAGCAACGTAGCAATGGAGATACTTTTCGTAGATCAAACAATATTATACTCTATTATTTTGAGATATTTTTCTACCCATGGTACGTTAGTATTATCCTACTAATATTCTAATGCGAAAGTTTCAGAAATGTGAAATTTTTGTTTCCTAGTATCTCCAAAACTACTGAACAGATCAAGATGAAATTTGGCACATACTTAGAACGTATCCTAACTCTCAATTCGTCTGTATGTTTTTTTGGAAAATTATTAAATTTCTTAGAAACTTTCCGTACGTAAATAGGTTAGCACTATAAAAACAAAAAATGTAGTGCTGTCGAGTTAGTTTTAGTTGTGATACCATTCTGAATTACCACAAATATGCAGAGAATATATAATGAACTGGCTTCTGCCCGCGGCTTCGCACGCGTATTTTCGATATAATAACGATGGTCATAAGTTGATACCTCGTAACTATTTTTAGTCAAATTTGTCGGTAGATAAAAAAAACTTTCTAAAATCTGCCAGAGATGATTGTAAAATAAAACAAAAATATAGTTCGTACATAATTCGTTTATTTTTATAAGGAATTCAAAAAGTAAGGGGTCTTCTTAGGTTTTTTTCTAGAAAATGAATTTATAATTAGTTACGAGTAGACAATTTAAAAAAAAATCTTACCATAACTGAGTTACGAGCAGTCAGCAGTGACGTGAACAACGTGTTGAAGATTTTCTTATTTAGTTGTGTAGTAAGTTTTCGTAAAAGGAGTGATAATCTGCAGGGATTACACTCTTATGAGCTTGCAAATCGGCATACTTGGTGGATGTAAGTTTCAGTGGCTCTTTGAAGAGATTTTCATAAGTTCTTACTGGAAAATCTATGTTCTTTGGTCTGTTTGGCAACACGTAGATACAGTAATTTTGATCTTCAAAACTAGTATATTTTTAAAGTAAATTTTACCAAAAGGCCTTTGACTCCGTCGAAACCTGGGCTGTTCTGGAATCCTTACAGCGAGCGATGCCAAGTAGACTATCGTTATATCGAGGTGCTGAGATGTCTGTACGAAGCCGCCACCATGAGTGTCCAAGTACAAAGCCAGCAGTCTAAACCCATCCAATTGCGCAAATGAGTGAGGCAGGGATGTCATATACCCGAAACTGTTCACAAGCGCATTGGAAGATATGTTTAAGATGCTGGACTGGAAAGGTAGGGGCATTAACATAAACGGTAACTACATCTCACATCTACGATTCGCTGATGACATCATGATGAACCAGATGCTGGACGGCCTAGATTCAGCCTCCCGATGTATGGGACTTGGCATGAATTTGGTTACACCAAAGTCATGATCAATGGCCACATTGATCCAAGACCGGTGGTCGTACATAGCCACCTTCTCGAAACTGTTTCCGAGTACACTTACCTTGGGCAGATTCTGCAGTTGGGTAAAAACAATTTCGAGAAGGAGGCCAAGCGGAGGATCTAGGCTGGGCAGCGTTTGGAAAATTACGTCGAGCGTTCTCGTCATCCATACCGCAATGCTTAAAAACGAAAGTTTTCAATTAGTGCGTCCTACCCGTCATGACCTACGGAGCTGAGACGTGGACACTCACGGTAGGGCTGGTCCACCAGTTCAAAGTCGCTCATCGAGCTATGGAAAGAGCTATGCTCGGAGTCTCTCTGAAGGATAGGATTCGTAACGAATACATCCGACAGAGAACCAAAGTTATCGACATAGCCCAAAAAATTAGCAAGCTGAAGTGGCAGTGGGCCGGCCATATATCACGAAGAACCGATAATTGCTGGGGTGCACGTGTTCTTGAGTTGAGACCGCGACTAGGCAAACGTAGTGTAGGACGCCCTACAGCCAGGTGGGATGACGATCTGCGAAAGATTGCAGGCAGATGCTGGATGCGGCAAGCAAGACAGGGCGCTATGGCGCTCATTAGGGGAGGCCTATGTCCAGCAGTGGACTTATATAGGTTGATGATGATGAAGCCTTAATTGAATGTGAAACTAATTTTAAAATAATTAAAACGCTCAGCGTACTCTTTCAATAACAAATAATAAGGACTAAGTGCTACAAAAGTGGGTGCCTATACGTTCATCGTTAGTAATGTTAGTATTGACAACTCGTATTCAGCTTGTAAGTGAGAGCAGGTTGATACATGAACCTATGGGGTGTCAACTCTGAAAAAAAATGTTCGAGTGATATTTTCAGCGGATTACGATCTAGCAATTCTAAGTCGCGCCGCTTAAATTCGAATTTTTTCATGTGAGCAACTTGATTTCGTAAAAAATGTAAGTTACGAGGTGTCAACATATGACCATCGATAAGCCAATTATCTATCAAATTTCATCTCGATCTGTTCAGTAGTTTTGGAGATCTTAAGTAACAAAAATTCAGATTTCACAAACTTTCGGCTTTATAATATTACTAGGATCGGATTTCTTAGCACTAAAAGTATGTTCGACAGAGACATCAACAGATGTCTCTGTCAACTATGGACCGATTAAAAAATTATTTCACTATTGTGTGTGCCTGTTTCAAGTTTTTTATTGCATATCCCGAGGTTAGCATTTATCACGCAAAACTCAAAAACAGGATAAAATTAAGGGATTGAAACTCGGTTTTAAGTTTTTTTGTCAAAATATCTTATTACATATTTCCATGTCAAAGGAACGGCAACATTTTGAGTGTTGTCAAATAAGTTTAGTATTTATCTATACTAATCTATACTAGATAATATTATAAAGAGGAAAGATTTGATTGTTTGCTTGTATTGAATAGGCTCCGAAACTACAGGACCGATTTGAAAAATTATTTCACCGTTAGGAAGCTTACTTTTCAGGGAGTGACATAGGCTATATTTTATCCCGGAATTCCCACGGGAACGAGAACTACGCGGGTGATACCGCGAGGCGACCGTCTAGTTATAGTATTTCTTTACATTTTTATTTTTGCTATATATTTTAAATTTTAGAAACTCGTGTTTATATTTAACTTCATTAGCTGATACTAAGCTGTTAACTAGTATATTAATATTACACACTAGCTGCATTCTTACTACCCGTTGTGCTATAACCCGTTTTCCCGTAAGAGTAAAGCGTTTTCCCGCGGTAAAAAGTAGGGCCTATGTTCATCAGGAATAAAGTGGGCTTCTAATGGTAAAATAATTTTTCAAATCGGTCCAGTAGTTTCGGAGCCTATTCAATACAAACAGACCAACAAACAATAAAATCTTTCCTCTTTATAATATTATTAGTATAGATATACCTAAGTACCTATAGTTCGTGGAACTTCCTCAACCACAACCTCAACAACCTGTACTGATCCTCTACAGGACGCAGACCTCCCGATAAGCGCCTTATTGGCTTTTATCACATAGGGGTAATACCCACAATCCCCACGCTGGGTTGGGGATCGCAGTTCGGTGGTAGAATTGTTCTGCAGGGGGCGCTGCTGCCCGCCCCCGGTGGATATCCCTTAGTCGCATCTTACGATACCCGCGGGAAGAGTTAGGGTGGTGCACATTCTAAGCCGGCACCACACAGCGTGGAACATAACTTACTCTAAGCCCGGAGCTGGGCGATGCGATCTGCGACAGTGCTAGTATTTTACTTCTGCAGCTCGCATCGCTGCCTATTTTTTAACCCCCGACGCAAAGAGAGAGGGTTGATATAAGTTTAACGTGTCTGTCGGTGTATCTGTGTATCTGTCTGTGGTATCGTAGCTCCCAAACGGATAAACCGAATTTCGTTTAGTTTTTTTTGTGTCATAGATAATTTTATCCCGAGTGTTTTATGCCATGTTTCATGAAAATCTGTCAGGGGGTTTTTAAAATTTTTAATATTGTTCTTCTTTTTTTTAATAAATCATGACATTAATTCACAAAGAAAATTATACTAGTATTTACAATTGAAACAATTGAGCTAACTGCCGACTGTTGCAAACAGTCTACAGATAGCTCAACTGATCCATATCAACACCAGTCGGAAGCGTCCCCAAGACGCTGGCTGCATTGCCACGCTGTATGGCAATGCTGATACGCTGTGCCAGATATTCACCAGCTCTTGGGTCACGCGTCGCTTCGACCAGACGCTCAGATAGTTTTTTAAAAACCCGAAGAGCCTCGGTACCCCACGGACCTAGGGTCTCGACTCCAAGGGGAGCAAATGTGTAGGCTCTGTCGAGACCTGCATATTTGCGCCTCTTGAGATCTTCGGCCAAATCTGCCGCAATTGTTCTTCTTATGTTATTTGCCTCCATGTATTCCCAAATAAAGACTTTTTATGTCTTACTAGTTTATGCCCGCGGATTCGCACGCGTTTTTCTATAGACACGTTTAAAGATGATTTCTATCCCATGGGAACTGATTTATACCTGTATGCAAAATTTCAGCCCGATCCGTTCAGTAGTTATTTAAACCTTTATTGCACTGAGGTACAAAGGGTGGGCTTAATGCCGAGGCATTTTCTACCTGCCAACCAAAAACACATATTTTTACAGGGGGTAGGCGTAGTAGTTATGGCGTGAAGAAGTAACAAACATCCATCCATACAAACTTTCGCATTTATAATAAGTGTGATAGTGTGATGTTTATGTTAAGTTTACTTTAAGAACTCACCTCTCACTCATAACATTGTAGAGAATAGGGTTCACGGTCGCAGACACGTAGTACAGGGCTCCAGCGATGTTGAAGAGGTGTTCGTTGATGGAGTGGAACTGGTCCAGTCGGTAGCCGTAGATGAAGAACAGGCGCTGGATGTGGAAGGGTGCCCAGCAGACGAAGAAAGCGATCACTACTGCCGCTGTGGACGAGATATTTTACTTTACTACAAAACTATAGTAATTTGTGTCTAATATTATGTGGGCAAACTAAGGTCTGTGCCATGCAAAAAAGTATTTATTTTCTGTTAATAAATAAATAATTATTTTTAGAGTATTTATCGAGTACTCCGAGCATATCCAGTCGCTCCGTGACTTCGATCGCTGTCACGCGATAGAAACGTAGGGGAAATAATAACAAAAGGTAAGCGATAAATACACGAAAAATAATCATCAGTATCATTTATTCCTGATCCTCAATGATAAGTCAAGTATAATAAGTATTTTCAAAAATGGTTCAACACTTTTTCCAAGATTTTTGCAAGATTGACTTTTAATCGATAGAGTCAAGGTACTTTATTAGAAATCGGGTACCTTCGGGAATGTCGCCCGGAGTAACCCATTAATTATGTTAACAAATTGCAAAAGCTTGATAAGTTTTATGTAAATAAAGCTTCCATAAAATAAATTCAATTAGTTAATGATGATGTCCACTTGGCTTATTTATTTAAATTAACGTAAAGCATAATGCATTTATTCGTTTGATGTACAAAAGAGCGTCGTAGCACGCTCTACCGAGTTCTTCGCCAAGAGATGTTTATCTTTATCAAGTACTAGCTTTTGCTAAATAAAACGGAGCCTTTGTAAGGAAAAAGGCTACGTTTTATCTCTTAGATCTAATATGATGGTATCCTGGAGACGGCCCAGGATACCATCTTCAACTTCATCAAATCTTTCCCTATGCCAAATATTAAGATCCGTTCAGTGCTTTAGGCGTGCAAAGGAACATACAGACAGCGTTACTTTTGCATTTACATTCAGTCAAAAAAGTATCGGGAATGGATGATTTGTTTATGGTTCCAAATTCCAATATTTTTTTTGTTTTTGTTAGATTGGCACAACTGTTTTCCATTTTGGCACGGAGTTTCAGTTGCATCTGTTAGTTATATCAAATACAGTGCTGTTTTTAGTTACATCATATCTAGTGTGTATTGCGAATTTCATAATGGACAAAAACATCGAACCGAGTTTATCTTAAATTTTGCATCGCAAATTTCGTGTTCGGAGTCACTGAAAATGTTACAGAAGGCTTACGGTGAATCGACTTTATCAAAAACACGTGCTTATGAGTGGTACAAAGCGTTCAAAAGCGGTCGAGATGTGATTGAAGATTTGCCTCGCTCTGGTAGGCCATCAACGTTTCCAACTGAAGCTAACATCGCAAAAGTGAAGGAAAAAGTGACTGAAAATCCTCATTCGACTTTGAGAGAGATATCCGCCGAACTTTCTGTAACTCACTAGTCGATCCGTACCTTTTTAAATGATCACTTGGGTATGAAACATGTTGCCGCTCGACTAGTCCCAAAAGACCTGAATTTTCTCCAAAAACTCAATCGCATGAGAGTCGCTGAGGACATGCTAGAACGAGTCAATTCCGACCAAACATTCATGAAACGCATTGTTACTGGTGACGAGACGTGGGTTTATGAGTTTGACATGCAAACTAGTCAACAAGCTTTGGAGTGGCGCCTGTTTTCAATCGGTAGAACACATAAAGGAGAATTCGCGGCGAGAACTGAACTCAATTCCGGAAACAGCGTTTAAAAAATGTTTTGATGATTGGATTATTCGTTGGCGTAAGTGTATCGTTTCTGAAGGAGCATACTTTGAAGGTGATAAAATAAATTTGGATGAATAACAAACATTTTGTGCATTATTAATCGTATTATTAATCTTTTCGCGGTAATTTCTTGACAGGGTAGTATAATATTAGTATCGAAGAAGGTAGAGGGGAAGGAGCGAGTAAGATATAATATAGAAAAGAGGGCAGGGTAAGAATTAGTCAATGATTAATTCCGCAACTCTTTACGATCTCTCGTTCCAAAGAGTTTTGTGCGCGATTATGCCTAATAGTGCAAATTTCTTCTCACGTGGAACCAGATGATTCCAAATATTTATTAATTTATTTATCAAAAGGTTTCCACATCGCTTTATTAACATAGAAAAATACATATACCTAATAGAAACAAATTAGCCCAATCGAAGACATGTTGCGATACGGGAAGTTACGGGTTCCAATAAAGTGCCATTGTTATATGAAAGAAATTCTTGCAACCAATGTCCTGAATCCCATTTAGAAACAGCCAGAGCACGATCCTCAGAGTTGGAGCACGTTTGTAATAAACAATTCCGTGAATTCAGTTTATTTATTGTTATGAACCACCAA
Source organism: Eupithecia subfuscata (assembly GCA_963564075.1). NCBI lineage: Eukaryota > Metazoa > Arthropoda > Insecta > Lepidoptera > Geometridae > Eupithecia > Eupithecia subfuscata. The sequence continues at coordinate 6,627,768 of OY751096.1, read as the reverse complement.
CAGTGGGAACACACGTTTACTCCCACCTGAACACAGGATACATGGGTGTGTATAAAAATATATTATAATATACCAAAGGAACCAAACTAAGTGAAAAATATTTATTTAACATGAAATTATTTGAATGTTTAAGTGGCTGGATGATAGGAATAATTATTTATAATTAAAAAGATTTTTTTAATGCTTAACCGTAAATATATTGCATGCTAGATTATAGTGAGACTAAGGACATTACATTTTTATCACCTATTGTACCATGTTAGATCCAAATAAAAATCTTTGCATGGGTATAAATCTTAAAAGAACATGTGGTAGTGATCCCCTTTTTAACCGACTTCTAAAAAAGGAGGAGGTTAGGTATAATTATGTTCCGCTGTATGTTTTTTGAGATGTAATTTAACTAGCTGCGCCCCGCGGCTTCGGTTTTTCTTTCCCATGGGAACTGATTTATGGGATAAAAAGTAGCCTATGTATGATTCCAGGGTTAGACTTACCTGTATGCAAAATTTCAGCCTGATCCGTTCAGTAGTTTTGGCGTGAAGAGGTAACAAACATCTATTCATCTCGGTTAGTTTCGCTACGCTCGGTTCCCGCTATGCACTGATCTTTAAATACCTACCAAAAAGTGCCGCTTTGCTCTGAATTTCTCAGTGCTACCTTTAACAATGGAAGGTACAATTCGATAGAAAAGTGTTTCTAAAGTATAATCTTAAAGCTTGCCTGGGACTGCATATACATCCATCCATCCAAGTTTTCGCATATATAATAATAGTGTAATAGTGTGATGAAATTTTCCGTAGGTGCCTAATAGATACCATCAGAATTGACACCAATGCAAATAAAATATAATAAATAGTACCAATAGTTACAAAAATGAGTCAAGTACATTATTATATTGTTTGGTCTACGGTTGTTGTTTTATACCATCAAATTATTATAGGTAGACACGTATAAAACTTGCATGCATTATTGCTATTATAGTTATGTAGTTATATATAGTATTATAGTTATGTTTTCTATGTATATCATGTATATTACATGATATACATAGAAAACACCCACACCCGGAACAAATATTTACTGTCTATTATCATTACCTACGTAGTATTTACCGAGCGAAATAGATAACTCCATTGGCAGCCTAATACAATTTTCTCCCTGCACGCGCGAAACGCGAAGTGGAAAATCAGGTTTTGTTTGTAAGGGCTGTAAGAGCTTAAGAGTTCTTCAAACACTCTTTTCTCTTAAGTGGTTTAACGGCGATGTTGAGTACATCGCCGAAACTCTTTAAACGCAATAAACGCATTACAAGCGATAACTGTTGAGAGCTGCGTACGTATCTGCGCTAATCCAATAATTAGCGATATAGCAGGTAGACCTAGCACGGGGATAGTTGTCTAGGGTAGAATAGAGGAGAATGACATCGCATTGTCATACATTGCGTAAATTATTGAAGTTGAAGGAATGAGTTTCATACATATTACGCATTCGATGACGATGTGACGTAATTTTTCTCTATTCTACCCTAGACAACAATCTCCGTGCTAGGCCTAGAGTAGCAAATGCTACGAGCCCCGCTCCTAGGGGGCCCCGCGCTTGTGTCCAAAATAATAAAAATTAAAAACATCTTAAGTTGCAAAATTATTTCAGACACTGTTTCATATAAAATACCATTTAGAGTTAAATTTAAAATAAATCAGGTCCTAAAACATAATGTATAAAAATACAAAATGTAACTTTCTCAGGATGCTATTTAGGAGGGCCCAAATAAATGAAAAAAAGACTTGATTCACAATTTAACTTTTATCATCATCTAGCGCACGTCGATTTGGGTTTCATTTGACGCACCATTGTTGATTTTTACGTTGTATATCTATTTGTAACGTGGTGCTTCTTCCAAAAGCAGATTTTTTTAAGTAATACGTAATAATATATTTTCAAAAACCTCCACAATATAGCTTAAAAACCTTTCCTCTCTTCTTTTATAGCTAGAGCTGCTACCGTTCTTGTCTTGGCTGCGATAAAAATGTACTTATTTTACTAAAAACCGAATTAGTCTCAGAGACGCTTCCGCCTCCCTCCGAGCACTACGCACGAGCACGCTCGTGCACAAAACTAATTTGGATTTTAGTAAAATACATTTTATCACAGACAAGACAAGAACGGTAGCAGCTCTAGCAATAAAAGAAGAGAGGCGAACGCGCGCGTCTAGAACCGCAATCACCCTGGAGATGTCCCTCGTTAAGGGATGAAACGTTGGAAGAACCAACACAAATTAGGTTCGTAGTTAACCCGCTTACATTCGTTATTAATAAGTCTCAAAGATATGTTCAGTTCACTCTGCTTACCATCATCTACTAGCTATTTTGTTTGCTGATCGCCTCACCCAAAATTAATGAGAAGTTTTCTCATAAATTTTCATGATCGCTCTGCTCGCCGTCCTTTATTTTGTGTTGGTTTTCTTTATTATTTTTCCAACAGCCGCAACAGTCTAAAAAGTGTACCTACAAGTCGTTTCGTTCATCGTCTTAGCTTCCTTAGCTATTAATCGATCACCGTATACGTTGTCTTAAACAAGATTTCGTGGCTCGCTCCGCTTGCCGTTACGTTACTTCCTATTTTTTTTCCAGAGCTTCAAAAGTATGAATCATGTGTGCAGTTTGCTTAGCTTAGTCTTAGATACGAGTATAGCTCGCTCCGCTCGCTATTGTGTTGGCTTTACAAGCTTTTTGTCAACCAACGAATACCTACACAAAATGTTTACCGTAAAAACAAGTCAATTTTGCGCAACTTGCTCCGCTCGCCGATAAAATGTACTACTTCCGGCTTTTGTCTCGAGTTCGACACTGTTTCTTACTTACTACCACAAAAAAAATGTACCTACCTAACAAGAACAAAGTTGTATCGCTCCGTTTGCCGTTTGCAGAACTTGACCCTGGTTTAAGGTAGGTAAGTTTGCCCACAACCGCACAAATTTTCTTTATTGAATTTAACTTCATCCTTAATTTGAAACAGTAACCCAATTCAAGGGCCAGTTCACATTTGCTACGGGCCTCGCGGCTTAATCCGCCACTGTGCGTAAGTGATGATTATGTGTTTGCTGTTTTAATTTTGATTTCAAAGGGGTTTAAAGGGTTAGGTTTACTTGCCATTTCGTCATATTACATACCTACCAGGCAAAAAGACATCGATATAGAAATATAAAAGTTAAGTTAAGCAAAGAAAATTATTCTCAAGATCAGTTGAGCTACACCTCTAGATTGTTTGCAACATTCTGCAGTTCGCTCAATCGTTTCAATTCTAAATACTAGTTCTAGTTTGTTTGTTTGATTTCTTAATAAATTTTTGTTATTCGTTGTCGGTATCCAGATTGTTAAGTTCAAAGATGGGCTTTAACTCGAAGTTAAAGCCCATATTTTAATGGCCATTTTTGTGCTATGTGGTAGTTATGCGCATCTGATCTGCGACAACCATACACTTTTATCCTCACCTCACCTCAACAGCCTTTAATGGTCCACTGCTGAACGCAGGCCTGATAAGCGCCTTATTAGCGGTTATCTCTTGGGGGTAATGCCCGTTATCCCCACGCTGGACGTGCGGGTTGCGGATCGCAGTTCGGTGGTAGAATAGTTCTGCAGGGGGCGCTGCTGCCCGCCCCCGGTGGATATCCCTGAGTCGCATCTTACGACACCCGCGGGAAGAGTTGAGGTTGTGCAAATTCTAAGCCGGCACCACACGGCTTTCTCAGCCGGCACCACACGGCTAAACTTATACATCAGCACCAAAAACGGTGCCCTCCCGGAACGCGAACTTTTTTTCAGCACTGTCACAGATATTTTAATACTGGTGTAGCGACTTTTGACTTTGGATGATCGCGAGAAAGCTGTCAACTGGCTCTTTGAATACGACTGGTGTTCAATCAACCCATAGGAGTTACTAGGGATGCAAAGCCTAGCCTGTCTAGCAGAGCTATGCCCGATTCCCGCGACCATTCGACCTGTTTCCAGTACTTCTCTCAGATCCTTTGTCAGATGGGCACTGTTAAACTTTTTAAGTGTAATGTCTCGAATGCGTATGGGTCTCAATTTGTTTATTTAAGCTCAGTTTTTTGTTTGTTGAAAACGCCCCCAAGCCACTTAATATGATATCGAGAATGTTTTTGTCGGTGTCAACAAAAAGCTTTGTTTTTTGCGAATACAAAGAGGATAATACGGAAAATGTTTATGTAAATCGTAAAGTCGTGGCTTTGTGACGGAAAGCATGTTTTATGTTTATAACACATTCATTGTATATGACCTACTTAGACTATCATATCTACGGCGCGTCCTTAGTTTAGGTATTTTATTTGTGTATATTTAAATTTTCGCCCGGAGATTCCTCCTCCATCAGCCTCCCGAACAGGCCGGTTTTCGGCCTGGCTTCTCCACCGTCGATCACCTTCATACCCTTAATCAAATAATTGAAAAATATACAGAATTTTATAAGCCACTTTACTTAGCATTTGTGGATTTTACTAATGCATTTGACAGTTTAAAACATTCAGCGATAATAAAAGCATTAGAAAATCAACATATTGATGCAGTTTCCATAAATCTTATTAAAATCATTTATTCCAACAGTTATGCTAATATTCAGTTAAATTGCAATGGACCAATTTTTAAAATCAGAAAAGGAGTGAAACACGGAGATCCCCTTTCACCTATACTTTTTACAAAGTATTTCGAACACTTTCACCTTCGTGGACAAATAAGGGCATTGTCGTCGGAACCAAACGTCTCACTAATCTACGATTTGCGGATGACATTGTCCTTTTTGCACCAACGTCTCTAGAGCTGCAACAAATGCTCGAGGATCTGAGCGCAGCGAGTCTTGAGGTTGGGCTTCAAATGAACCAGTCCAAGACAAAGATTATGTCTAACAGCACGAAACGTAGGGTAGTGGTAGACGGACAGGTTATACAATATGTTGATGAGTACATCTACTTGGGCCAGATAGCATCCTTCGATAACAGGCATGATAGGGAAATCGAACGTCGTATCGAGAATGCCTGGAAGAGCTTCTGGTCCATGAAGGAGCACATGAAGGGCGACCTTCCACTCACACTAAAGCGCCAACTCGTCGACATGTGTATCCTGCCTGTCCTAACCTACGGTGCACAGACATGGTCACTGACTGAAGCACAGAAGTCCAAGCTCAAGATTTGCCAAAGGGCAATGGAGCGTAGCATTCTAGGCTTCAAACGGATTGACCGAGTGCCGAATACAATGCTACGTTCACTAACAGGCATTGCCGATGTTGGGGAAAAGACCGCCAGGTTAAAGTGGGATTGGGCTGGCCACGTCGGTCGTATGCACCCGGAGAGATGGGCCCATGCTATAACATCCTGGCAGCCAGAAGATGGGAGGCGGCGACGGGGTCGGCCACGTAAAAGGTGGCGAGACGATCTAGTAGCTTTTGACCCGGAGTGGTGGGAGTCTGCAAAAGACCGAGAAGTTTGGAAGGGTGCGGGGGAGGCCTTTGCCCAGCAGTGGGACGAGATAGGCTGAATAAAAAAAAAAATATTTAAATTTAATTTATTGTTACCTACTTATTTTATTATTCAATTTTTAATATACAGGGTGCCACGGAAAGCGCCTGGGATTCTAGACAATTCAGGGGGGGGGGGGCGTCTTTCTTTCATAATCGTGTTTTATAACGTTTATTTTTACATTATTATTATTATTGATATGGATCGATTATTATTATCGATTTGAATCGCCTTGATATAAATAAAAATTTGTAGTTTAATTACAAGAAAATACTTTTCAGTCTCGGTATGGACCAAATCTTATAGGGTGCTTCCCGTTGACCTAGAATTATAAAATTTGACATGAATACTAAGTCTTATAGCAAAAATAAAGGTAGAAACCCTAAAACGGTAAATTTGTTGTTTTAGTCACAAAAAAAAAATTTTGGATGCTCGCCATGAGCAAAAACCGGTAGGGTTTCTACTTCCCGTGGACCTAGAATGAAGATATTTGACCTAGAATAGACTTTACAAACGGTGGGTGGCTATTGCCACCCAGAATATTTTTATATTTTTTTTTTGACGTACCTTAAGTAGGTACCAATTTATATTTTTTATTTTGTATTTTTTGCTTTTTTTGTATTTGTTTATTTAACCACTTGTAATTATTACATTTTGTACCTATGTAAACTGGATCTCGTGTCTGAAATAAAGAATTAAAAAAAAAAAAATTGGCAAGAAATAAGGTCTTACAACTATACGGAACCCTTAGTGCGCGAGTCCGACCAGCACTTGACGTTTTATTGTTTTCTAATAATTTATTTGGTTTCGCTGAAAAAACAAGCAAAAATACATTGATAATAGTGCATTTTACACTAAGGCGAGAAAGTGATCAATTCCTACCGAGTGTGTCGTTTTGCCTTAAAACACACGAGGTAGGAATCGCACTTTCTGCCGAGTGATAAATAGTGCTTTATACTACACCTTCGAGGAAAATAAAAAGCAGAATTAATTATGAATTGAAATTTATATTAATTTAGAAGAACTTACCGCGCCCAATGATGTTGGTAAAACCTCATTGACCGCGCCAGCCTTTGGGTTCTTTTTTCAAAATATTGTCCGGAAATCGGAGGAGGCCTAATGGACTTGGAGTAAAAACTTTTTGTCGTTTGACCGAACGAAAATAACCATAGCTGCTGGCCGATCTTTTAGGAAATAAAAAAAAAAAATGGTTGTCTGTAAAGTCGGTTTACTGACGATAGTTGAACGTGACAACGTCTTAAGAAAATACTGATGGAATGTTGGCATTTGATACTCGATCAAAACATGTAAATGTACTATAGTATAGCAGCTGTCCACGCAGACGCATCGCTCACTCAAGTAGGAGAGAGACGGATGTCGAGCGCTCTCGCTTGCACTTCAAGCCTTACATGGAACGCCTCAGAGCGAAGGAACGCCTCAGAGCGAGGTAACGCCAGCTCTATCGAATTATAAGACGTTGTCACGACAAAAATAACACGTTAGAAATGGATTTCCATACACTTTTTCCTCCCGCTAAAACACGTGAGAAATGAAATTCCATAGAGTTTTTCCTCCCGGTTTCGTATAGGCCTGCAAAGACATACTTTCTATTCTATAAATGGAAAAGGAATAGGCAACTTTCCGAGCAGGTGTAGTAGTAGTAGTGTATAAAACACATATTTTGTAACGTTAAATAATGCAAGAGTGCATGTAAAATATCACGAAAAGGGAAAAAAACTTATATATAAAAAATAAATAAAAAAAACGAAATTCAAAAAAATTATTAGGTACACGCATGTTGATCTCCGGGGTCCACAATCACCCCTTTCGGCCTAGGACACCCTTTCCTGTATAATATTTTATTTAATTTGTTATTGTACCTCAATTTTCATTTATCGACTTGTAAACTTGTAAAGTTTACTATCTATCTGATTCAGATAGTCATTTGCTTACATCATGTAATGGACCATACCGACGACCTCTGTGGCGCGGTGGGCGAAGGTCCGCCTGCGACGCAGGAGGTTGCGGGTTCGATTCCCGCCTCGGGACAAATATTTGTACGATCTGCAGATATTTGTTCAGGGTGTTCTGGTCGTTTTCTATGTATAATAAAAAATATCTATCTATGTACTCGTATATTATTATGTATATCAGTTATCTAGTACCCATAACACAAGCTTTGCTTACCTTGGGGCTAGATAATGCTGTGTGAATTGTCCAGCATTATTTATTTATTATTTATACCTAACGAATCCAATCATTCGATGGCAATGTTCCAGGCAACACAACCTACACAAAAAATTTCCCAAATCAGAAGCCTCCGCGCCCGTTGCCACAAAATTAATAAACCTTGATAAGGTTTCGGAATGTAAACAAATCCTAATTGCATTATGGTTTCATGACGAAAAAACAATATTTTCTTTTCCTCAATAACCTTCTACACGAGGTAAATGTTATTGTAATTATAGATATCCGGAAATTTTACGTTATTACCTTTGTTTGCTTTCACCAAAGATTTATTTCGCCGAAAATACGTGGAGAATATGAAATAGGTACCTAAAAGCATCCCTAATATATATTCGTTCTTTCAATCAACTTATAAAACGTCAAGTACGAGTCGGACTCGCGCACCATGGGTTCCGTATAATTGTAAGCCCTTGTGTCTTACCGAATATCGTAATTCTAGTTCAATGGGAAGTTTTGTCAAATTTTGACTGTCAATGCGATTTTGCCCCCATGACCTAGTGATTTAGTAGGTACCCTGTAGGATTTGGTCCATGGCGAGAATCAATTTTTTTTTTGTGAATAAACTACAAATTTACGGCTTACAGATTTTTATCCTTACTTATGGTAAAAAATCTTGCTTCTTGCCAAATTTTGTGATACTAGGTCAACGGGAACTACACTATAGGTTTTGTTCTATGGCGAGAATCAAAAGTAATTTTCTTGTGAAAGAACTAAGTACAAATTTATATACAAATTACTAGTTTTCAATGTTACAAATTACTAGTTTTTGGATTTTTTCCTATACTTGTGCTATAAGACCTTGCTTCTTGCCAAATTTCATAATTCTAGGTCAACGGGAAGTACCCTATAGGTTTTGTATATATGTATATGTTTTGATTCCCTTGGAAATTTCAAAATATTCGGACGTAAACAGCTGTAATTTTTGATTGCTTTGGACTTAGAAGTTTTATTTAGGTATATCGAGGCTCCAAGAGGTCTTTAGTATTTGATGTTAGGTATTTTAACTCGAAACCTCCACGTGTTCCTGAGAAAAGGGTGTTGACAAACGGACAGACAGACAGACGGACAACAAAGTGATCCTATATGGATTCCTTTTTTTCTTTTTGTGGTACGGAACCCTAAAAAGTGATTAAAAGTGACCCGAGAGCTGGTGAGTATCTGGCGCAGCGCATCAGCATTGCCATACAGCGAGGCAGTGCAGCCAGCGTCTTGGGGACGCTTCCGACGGGTATTGATATGGATCAGTTGAGCTACCTATAAATTGTCTGCAACAGTCTGCAGCTTGCTCAATTGTAAATACTACACAGTTCTAATTTGTTTCTATTATTTTAAGGTAATTTTCATTGTTACTTAAAAGTTGGTAACATATTTGTGAATGGTCTCAACGGCTCTTCGAACAGTTCGAACATAAAGCAACGACTAGCATTGACACTCGCAATTTATCTAATTCATTTTCTGAACCTTTCAGTATCTTGCCCCTCTTACAACAAATAAAAAAAAACCTTTGTGGGTGTTAGATAGAAACACATACAAAAGAAGGTAGGTACCTACCTACCAATATTTTATTGTGTCGCTGTAATAATGTATTTTGACTTTTTATCTTACTAACCATCGATGTAAGCAAAATTCGGAAGATTGGACACTGGCTTCTCGAAAGTGGAACGCTCAAATTAAGTCCAATTAGGTCCACCCACCTCAGTCACAGTCGGACCGGCGGCGCGGCGCTGCCGGCGTACGTTTTCGCGTATACTGTTGTCTCTATCGCACTTCGGTCTAGATACGTCTTTCCATCATTGTTGTACAATAGTTAGGTATATTGCAATAGATTGGAAATAGCGTGTCTTTGCGTTTAGTTGTAGGTAACACAACACAGGCCATTTGTTGTGATAGTGCTGGGAGGACGTACCATATCTACAGAATTTTACTTATATCAATGTTACTAACCGATAATGCTTCTGAGGCGTCACGACACACACGACACAATAGTTACAATCTCCAATCTGAATCGAATGAACCCTAGGGTCCTGCGATATTTATGGGCTGTTGATATAATGTCGATCGAAGATTCAGCCTACAAACGGGTTGGAATGAAGCGGATAAGCTGATTACAATACGAACGCTGATTTGTAGGGAATACCTAGCCATAGACTAAGTAAAATTCAGTAACAGTCAGCAGTTAGCTCAATTGTTTCAATTGTAAATACTAGTATAATTTTCTTTGTGAATAAAGATCTCTTCAGTAAAATTCTGTAGGTATCTAGATATGGTACCTTCTCCCAGCGCTAACTCAACAAATGGTCTGTACTGTGTTACATCTATATCTATACTAATCTTAATAATATATAAATCACATGTCACGTTGTTTGTCCGCGATGGACTCCTAAACTGCTTAACCGAATTTAAATTAAATTTACACACCGTGTGCAGTTTGCTCCAACTTGAAAGATAGGATAGCTTATTCAGGGAAGGTTTATGAAGAATATTTTCATTTTTCATTTTTTTTCTTAAAATCTGTACAGGCGCACGAAATGTATTATTATTTTAAATTTCAAGCTGATAGCTGCTGTAGTGGCTGAGTTATTAAGGAGGGAAAAAAGGACAGACAAAGCGAGACCATAAGGGTTTCGAAACCGATCTTCGAAACCCTAAAAACCTAAATCGGCCCTACCGTCTCCTTATTATAAACCAGATTTTACTACAATTTCAGAGGAAAAAATAAAAAATAAAAATAAATAAAATTAGCCTTTATTGCTGTTACTTATTAAACATTTTTTTTATAATTAACTAAACTTTAACTTAATATAACTTAAAAATTATTATTCAAGTTGATCAGCGTTCGGGTTATTACTTTTTGACACAGCTTGTCTTTCGACATAGGCCTCCTCTAAAGATTTCCATTTTTCTCTATCCTTTGCCACCCTGATCCATTCTGGACCAGCCACCTTTTTTAAATCATCTTCCCATCTTTTCGTTTGTCCACCTTTACTTCTTTTACCGTCTCTTGGGTACCACTCCGTTATGATTCTGGTCCATTTCTCCTGCTTTTCCCTCAACATATGTCCAGTCCATCGCCATTTTTGTGTTCGGTATACAAATTGTGCCTGTTTGAATTGAGTTCTGTTTTTTATTTCTGTTAATTTTACTTTATCCCTTTTATTGACTCCAATGACACTTCTTTCTATGCTATTTTGACAGACATTTAGTTTATTTGTTAAGGTTTTCGTTAGTGTCCATGTTTGACTACCGTATGTTAAGCAGGGCAGAATACAGGTGTTGTAGACTTTTCTTTTTGATTTTATTGGCATATCTCTGTCCTTCATAACTTCACTGAGCGACCAGTATCTCTTCCAGGTATTGGCTATCCTCCTATCGATTTCTTTTTCCATGGTTTTGCTTGGTGATATAATTTGCCCTAAGTATATGTACTCGTTTACGTATTCTATTTGTTGTGTATTTACTACGATATTATGTGTTTCTGAAGAATTTGTCATAACTTTTGTCTTGGTGATGTTCATTGATAGCCCCGCTTTCGCACTCTGATCGGATAACTGTTGTAACATATGTTGTAATTTTCTTGGGCACTCAGAGAACAGTATCAAATCGTCCGCAAAACGTAGATGGCTTAGATTTACTCCATCAATGTTGAGACCATTTTTATTCCATTCTAGGTTTCGAAATATCATCTCCAGGACAGCCGAAAATAGTTTGGGTGAGATAGGATCGCCTTGACGGACGCCTCTCTCTATGGGAAATTCCTCGCTTGTTTTCTCCAATCTAACTTGTGCAGTACTTCTTGAGTATATGTTTTTTAGTATTCTTATATATTTGTGTTGTATTCCCTGACTGTGTAAGGCTTTCCAGATGTAATCGTGTTCCAGGGAGTCAAAAGCTTTATTGAAATCTACAAACCCTAAGTAGTAGGATTTATTGTATTCATTGTACTTTTGTAAGATTTGTCTAAGGGCATGAATATGATCAATTGTTGAAAACTTGCTTCTGAAACCAGCTTGCTCTTTTGGTTGGTTTTCGTCGAGTACTGTAGTAATGCGTGATAAAATAATTTTTGAGAAGACCTTATAAACATTAGACATTAAACTGATGGGGCGATAGTTTCCGATTTCTTCTTTACTTCCTTTTTTATGTAGTAGTATTATCGTCGATTTGGTCCAGTCTTCTGGAATAGTTTCGGTCTCTAGAATCTCGTTGAATAAGTCTGTTAGTATTGGGGCAATTATTGGTATGGTAGATTTGAGTAGTTCGTTAGTAATTTGATCAGATCCAGGTGTTTTGTCTGCTTTTTGTGTTGTAATTGCTTTAATCGTTTCTTCTTTCAATATTTCTGGTATAGGCTCGGAATCCGTTAAACTCAGACTCTCTGCGGCCGCTTTTGGGTTTTTATATTGGTACAATTCTCTATAAAAGTCAGTTGCTACTTTCAGTATTTCAGGTCTTTTTCTCGTCTCCGTTTTATTCTTAGTCTCTACTTTTAGCATCCATTCGCTTGTTTCTCTTAACTCTTTGATGGCCTTTTTTATTCCACCAGTTCTGTTTATATGTTTTTGTAATGTTTCTTGTCTCTTTATTTTCCTATCTTTTCTAATACTTTCGTTTATATTCTTACTGATTTCTCTTATTTTATTTCTCTTCTCTTGATTTTTTTCCTTGGTTTGTAATAGTATTTTCCTTTCTTCAAGTAAATGCTGAGTCTTTGTAGAGTTTGTGATTTTGTTTATTTTTCTAGTTTCTGTTTTAAGTGTTTTCAAAGTTTTTTCATATTTCTCTTCAATAGAAATGTTTTTTTCCCCGATTATGTTAACTAATGTTGTAAGGTTAGTAATGAGCTTTTCGTTGTTTCCAGTTCACATCAAGGCCGAGCTATCTTTTTGCCATCTTCTGTTCATTTTTATAGGTTTTCCTGCAAGTGTAGCACGAACCATTCTGTGATCTGAATTAAAATTAAAATTTTGTATGATTGAAATGTTTTTGAAAGCTTTAGTTTTATTGGACATGATAAAATCTATCTCGTTTTTGTAGAGACCATTAGGGGATATCCACGTCCACCTTTTTGATTCCTTTTTCTTGTAGAAACTGTTTAGAATGCTAAGTTTGTTTGTTAAAGCGAATGTGACTAGCCTTGCTCCGTTTTTACTTCTTTTACCGTGTCCATATTTGCCAATTGTGTATTCCTCTCCACTACAGCATGTTCCAATCTGACTGTTAAAATCTCCCATCACTATAGTTTGTTTGTGTGTATTTTGCATGATTTTTTGCAAATCTTGGTAAAACTTCTCTATTTTTACTATATCTTCTTTTTTGTTAGATTCTGGAGGCGAGTATGCTTGAATGATTGACCATTTTTCCTCCTTGTGAATAGTAGGTAGTAATATGTTTAATATAGCTATTCTTTCTGTGACTCCCTTAATTTCAATAATCTTATCCGCTAGTCTCTTTTTAATTAAGAAACCTACTCCGTATTGTCCTGGCGTTTCGCCTATGTGGTGTAAGATGTAATTTCCATAGTCTTGTATCTTTTCCCCGTATCTTCTCATTTCGCTAATTCCTATTATGTCCCATTTTATTTCTGATATGGCCGTTTCAAGTTCTTGAAGTCTCTCAGGTGTCCTTAACGATCTTGTATTAAATGTCGCTATGTGTATATCTGAATTTGAAGCTCTTTTATTTATCTTTAAAGGGTCTTGGTCGTTTTCCCCCACGAGGACCAGTCGGCTTGGGGGAGGGTGTGTTGTTGTTTTTGTTTTCTTTTTTTGTTTGTGTTCTTGTTTCCGTTCACCGATATTTGGTTGCTATTGTTGTTTTCCTGTTGTGTGAGATGTAAGAGAATTAGATCGAGCCCTCATGAAGTCAAACGCATTTGTTCTGTTAGTTTTCGTAGAGGATGTGATCTGCTGTTTCTTCGGTTGCGAGTTCGCATACGGGGAAGTAGATGGTTCTCTTTTTCTTTTATCATTAACGCCTGTGCTTTCTTTGACAATGAGCTTATCATATTTCACGTAGGCTATGTTTCCTTTGTTTCGTTCCTCCTTTAGTTGGGGTAGTAATGCCTTCCTCTTCTCCAAAGTTTCTCTGGAGTAGTCTTCAGAAATATGTAACTCCTTGGACTTTTTCTTGTTTTTCAATACTTCGCTCTTCTTCCACCCATTGATAAACGATACCAGTGTAGGTCTCGGTTTTTCTTTGTTTGCTGATTTTCCAATACGATAAATTTTGTTTATCTCAAAGTTCTCTATTTGTATATCCAATTCTTCTTGAAATTTTTGCCTTGTATTCTCTAGTAGTTCTGTTATAGATTTTTCACCTTCTTTTAATCCATAAATTACAATATTGTTGCTTTTCTTGTCTCGCTCTAAAAGTTCTATCTTATTTTCGAGTTTTTCCAACTTAAGTTTTAAATTTCTATTTTCTTCTAACACTGGTTTCAGTTTTTCGTCCATTCTCTCCATTATAGTATTAGTTATAAATTCTGTTTGGTTCTGCATTTCTATTTTCATTTTTTCAAAGAAAAGTTGAAATTGATCATCCATGATTTTGAATGTAAAGGAACGTTTCCAAGTAATTTATTTATTACGCAGGCAACACTGATGGCTGTGACGTTCGCCGATTACGACAGTGACAGTGACAATCTGAGACGTGAGATGTCAGCTCAGATTGCTAGTTGTCTATGGTTGCTTAAGTCGGTAGTGCCAACCTGTGTGTGTGCAATTTGTTGTTGGAATAACAAACTAACCTCCAAATTCTATCGGTTTTCTTCTTTCAGTATGATTGTCGGATGCTATAGTTACACAGTGTTGATTTGTTCCACCGTTCGGTGCCACTTTATTTATCACTTGGAAATGGTATTTAGGTAGAAAATGTGACTGTGAATATGTTATTTTGATTTTTGTTTCGGAGCAACAATACGTAGGTGTTAACGATACAAGTACCGGAAACGGAAAACCAATAGCAAACGGAAATACAATAGTTAGGTATATTGCAATAGATTGGAAATAGCGTGTCTTTGCGTTTAGTTGTAGGTAACACAACACAGGCCATTTGTTGTGATAGTGCTGGGAGGACGTACCATATCTACAGAATTTTACTTATATCAATGTTACTAACCGATAATGCTTCTGAGGCGTCACGACACACACGACACAATAGTTACAATCTCCAATCTGAATCGAATGAACCCTAGGGTCCTGCGATATTTATGGGCTGTTGATATAATGTCGATCGAAGATTCAGCCTACAAACGGGTTGGAATGAAGCGGATAAGCTGATTACAATACGAACGCTGATTTGTAGGGAATACCTAGCCATAGACTAAGTAAAATTCAGTAACAGTCAGCAGTTAGCTCAATTGTTTCAATTGTAAATACTAGTATAATTTTCTTTGTGAATAAAGATCTCTTCAGTAAAATTCTGTAGGTATCTAGATATGGTACCTTCTCCCAGCGCTAACTCAACAAATGGTCTGTACTGTGTTACATCTATATCTATACTAATCTTAATAATATATAAATCACATGTCACGTTGTTTGTCCGCGATGGACTCCTAAACTGCTTAACCGAATTTAAATTAAATTTACACACCGTGTGCAGTTTGCTCCAACTTGAAAGATAGGATAGCTTATTCAGGGAAGGTTTATGAAGAATATTTTCATTTTTCATTTTTTTTCTTAAAATCTGTACAGGCGCACGAAATGTATTATTATTTTAAATTTCAAGCTGATAGCTGCTGTAGTGGCTGAGTTATTAAGGAGGGAAAAAAGGACAGACAAAGCGAGACCATAAGGGTTTCGAAACCGATCTTCGAAACCCTAAAAACCTAAATCGGCCCTACCGTCTCCTTATTATAAACCAGATTTTACTACAATTTCAGAGGAAAAACATCCTATCGAAGAATAAAACCTTTTAGAAGAAATATAGATAAACTAACAGGATTCCTCATCCAATCTTTATGAAATTTATAATCAGTCATTCGAGCTAAAGCGGTAATTCTCTCACAGCTTTATGAGCATCTGCGACAAGAGCGATCGCGCCTCGGGCGAAATAATAAAAGACTCTCTCTCTCTTCTTGTCTCTAGCCATGTTAAGAGGGCGCATGAGATCTCGCGTATATAGGAGCGGGACGTGGCATACGCTTTTAGAAAAAACATCATTTTTGCTTATTTACAAGAAAACTACACAACTTATGAAGAAACTGTTATTATGGAACCAAAGAATTAGTACTATTAAAATAACCTACGAATCAAAAGAAAATCTTTTCTATAGACCGCCGGCTTTCAGAGATCTCGACCAAATTAGGTGCATAACATTGCACTTTCGTGACTTTTTTATCGTAATTTTTTTTCGTAATCCTCAAAGAAAAATTTTGAATTTTGTGTACTTAATTCTAGTTTTTTACCACGTTCATCCCGTGAGTACAGAGATCTAGATCTCTGTACTCACGGGATGAACGTGGTAAAAAACTACCCCTCGCGGTTTGCTTGTCAAACTAAGCCTAGGCTTAGTTTGACAAGCAAACCGCGAGGGGTTTGGTTAATCTCTCGTTGGAAACAAATAGAATGTTTATAAAAACACGAAAGCCTCCACTATAAAAAACGGAAATACCAGGAATTATTGAGCGAGAGCTCACATAAAAAGTGTTAGCTTTTTCAATATATTTTACTGAACAACGGTGTTGTTGGTTAATGGGCTACTTAGACGTCTTATACATGTCATAAAAACATACATAACATAAAAATACTCAATTTGTGTCACTATAAAAAACCACAAGAGAGTCACAAAGTGATTTCGGTTTGTTTTGTGTCTGATTGGGTACGTTGTATTATTGTGTTGGTTGTTGTATTCGCAAAGAAAATTACAATCCAATACTAGAAACAAATTAGAACTAGTACCTGTAATTGAAACAATTGAGCTAACTGCAGACTATTGCAAACTCATCTACAGGTAGCTCAACTTGTTGTATTAGATCTTCCCAGTGTTTTCCTCACTCTCTGGTCCAAATTAGCCTGGGTAACCTAGCCAACCGGGCAAGTAATGCAATCTGTGCCCTCTATTACCTTTTATAGAGAAACTGCGCTCTATTTGTAAGAGCTGCAGATATTTGTTGTAGGTGTTTATTTGGGTGTTTTCTATGTATTATAAAAATATATATACAGGGTGTACCACGGCCATGGGACATGGAGGGCAAGTAGGTACCAGAAATATTGAAGATAGGAAGTTTAACTGAAAGACCATGAAATCTTGTCAGCAGATTTATGGTCTTACTCTTTTTTCTTTGACAATATTTACTAGATAGATTTGATTCTGACGACCTATGCAGAAGCTCTGCTTAGTTTGGGGCTAGATGATGCTGTATGGGTTGTCCAGCATTATTTATTTATTTTATTTATTCTTATGATTGACACTACCGAATAGTGCCATCAAAAATATAATGGTGCTATTTTTGGTTTTTAGTGGGTTCGATTACCGCTCAAAGCAAGTAATTTTATAAAAATCTGTGAATGCAGTTTTTCTTATTAAAAAAATAAATGAATGTTTCCTTTCACTTCAACTTTCTATCTTCAATTCTTCTGGTACTTGCCCTCCACGTCCCATGGCCATGGGACCTTTTGTATTATTATGTTAGGGCTCTACCTCCCCGAACACTAGCGCCGCCACATATTTTATCTTATTATTACGTCGAAGAAAGGAAATTCCAAAAATTACGTTGGGCAATTTGGGCAATCTTGAATACAGAGAACCTAAACAACTATTTACCTACTTAATTTTCGCCGTATAAAAATGAACCGTCTTACACAGAGTGATTGAAGCCGTTTGATTTCACGGTCGACTGGTTTGATAGATCCTGTCAGAAAATTGGACATCAGTGGGGACATCAGTGAGTCAAACGACTGCCTCGAACTTCGATCAAGTATATAGGTTATTTTCTCGATGGTCTCGCACAAGAACTAATTCAGTGCCGCTTTAATTTTAAATTAAATAGGCACTGCTCAAATTCGCGCTTGAAAAACTCATACGTATTTCAGCAGTTCCCGGGGAACTTAGCGGTAGCTGAAATACGTATAAGTTTTTCAATCGCATTCAAGAGTTGGAATATTTTTAGGAAGTTTTAGGTCTTCTTTAACTTCTACGAGCTTGCACGCGGCTTTGTTTACGAAGAACCTATCTGGATAAAACATAACCCATCCCATATCAGTCAAAGATAATTTAGATGTGCTTGAGACCAGTGAGATAAAAGCCAACATGGCGCTTATCAGGAGGAGGCCTGCGTCCAGCAATGGATACAGGCTGTTGAAGTGAGGTGAGGTAGGACCAGTGCCGGATTAGCCTATAAGCAAACTTAACAATTGCTTAGGGCATCGCGTCTTGGGGGGCACCACGAGTTGGTGATTTTGAAGACACCCGTCAAAGACGAAGGGAGAAATTGCCCACTGACGGTCCAGCAAGTCCAGCAAGTGAAGCAAGTCTTAGCCCGAGATAACAATTTAGAGTTTTTATGTCGTCATTGATAACTTAAACGTAGAGATGTGAAGAAGAGATATATACAAAGAAACACAGATTTTGACAAATTCTCATTCCTGACTAAAATACCCGATGTCGATAAAATCATACCGACTTCAGAACCGAAATTCAACAGTTTTATTCATATGTCATAAACAAACTAAGTTCTAGTGATTTATTTGCCTCGCACAAGTTCACATCAAACTCACGCACAATTGTACAAACTAATAAGTACTTACACGATGATAAAATTGAATCGGGGCGTTCCCTGATGGGGACACATTCTATCTAAAACGATGCCCGGATCAGTTTATGATTCGCTACTGTAACATTTGCCGCCTCTTTGAGCCATTTCAGGTAAATCCGCAAATCTTAGGATTTACCTCAAAGACTAATGTTGGTAAAAACCGAAATTATCAATGATCGATCGCAACAGTTCAGACTTTCACCAACCCTTGAAGGATTTTTATGAGAATACGAGAATATCCCTCAAGGATCGCGCCCCATCCGAGGTCACGTGCGCGGTTTTTTTTTCTGTCAGTCTTCTAGTCTAGACCATGGACAAGTATTATCTTCTAGACCATGGACAATTGTTTTAGAATACGTTCTAGTTCACTCAGATGCAAGTACAATAACAATGTTATTAAGATATGAGTCGAATTTTTATATACCTACTTAAATACGATTTAAATTCGCCCTTTGTCCGCGGACCAATTAGTCCGCTTGAAGCTTGAAGGCAGGAAGAACATGGAGGACCAAAGAGACTGCTTGATTCTCTATGGGTCATTCATCAACATGAGTTGATAAATCATAGGATTTTCCGGTAATTCTAAGATTTACCGAAGTTCGGGTATGTAGGTACAGGTACAGATACACAATATGCCTATCTATATTTAACCTAGACGTTTGCTATGTTTTTGCATGTGAAATTAGTGCAATGACTATCTGTATGTATAATAAAAGACAAACCCAACAGCCGAGGGGAAGGAAAAATGATAAAAATAAGGAAAACAACATATAAACAACAGTATAAAGCAAAGCAACAAATAGTTAGGTACATATGTGAAGTCAAAGACCCTGAAGAGAAGAAAGGACGTCGTAAATAACTTCAGATATTCGTAACCTGGTTACGTAAGTAGGTACCTTATATATTTCAGAGTGTTAGCCACAAAGTCTACAAATGTTTTGTATTCTGTGGAGCCAGCCATTTAAGAGATTACGAAGGAATTACCTACCCATAACAACTAGCATTCATGAACTTGAACTTTCTAACATTGTTTTATCCAGAGACTACTCGGGTCGGGATTAGGTCCATCAAGAACTGCTGAAAGGGTTTTTGTATTAGAACAACTTTCAAAAAATCGGCTTTATAATATCGGCACAGAAGAGACGAGTCATCTTCCTACGCTAAAAATTTTGACAGGCTAAAAGTTAAGGCTTTGAACTTATTATAAAATGACTTTTTACCCCCTTAAACAACGAATTTCCAAAAATCCGTTTTTAACGGGTGCCTACGTCTTAATAGAAAACTCCATGCAAAGTTTCAGCTTCGTAGCTCTTCTAGTTCCTAAGATTTCGTGATATGTCAGTGAGTCGCCTAACTTTGACTCCACACCACTGACCTTTAGGGCCAGAATTTCAAAAAATCCTGAAAGACGTGTCTATTTATTTTAAGTCATCTTTCTACGCTACAAATTTTGAAGGGCCAACAAAAACGATTCTGAAGTTATTATAAAAATGACCTTTGACCCCCTTAGAATACGAATTTCCAAAAATCCGGTCTTAGCGGGTGCCTACGTCCTGAAAGGAACCTCCATACAAAATTTCAGCTTCGTAGCTCTTGTAGTTTTAGAGATTTCTTGATGAGTCCAGTTTTCTCTTCTCTTTTACATATATATAGATAATGCTGGACAATCCACACAGCATCATCTTGCACTAAGCTGCTTATGTTATGATGGGAACTAGATGACTGATATACATATTACTTGATTACATTAACTTGTAATTAGCCCTCAGTAGCATATCAGGCATGTATTATGCATGTTATACATATAAAGCAAAGACCTTTGTAAAAACATAGCTGTAAGTTTTCCTAAAATTTGTAAAATAAATAAAATAAAATAAAATAAATAAATTACAGCGGGGCAATGCAGCCAGTCTTGGGGACGCTTCCGACCGGTATTGATAATGGATCAGTTGAGCTACCTGTAGATTGTTTGCAACAGTCTGCAGTTAGCTCAATTATTTCAATTGTAAATACTAGTTCGAATTTATTTCTATTATTTGATTGTAATTTTCTTTGTGAAACAACTAACAAAGTACTTATAGCAATACATTACTTAAATGACAAACGCGATGACTCGCGCTCAGAGGGTTTCGAACGTTTGTCAATTATACAAAGAAGTAAGTACAAACCTACAGAAATTTGATAAACTGTTCTACTCACTGACTTCTCTATATTTTTCCTGTAAAATATACTAGATCCTTATCTACAAACGCTACAAACATTTCAGATGGATTGCTCCACAAACTTCGGAGATAGGACCCCTCCTATATCCGAAGTTTGCAGAGCAATCCATGCTAATAAAAGTATGAAACCTACAAAAATGTCAAGAACTATTTTCAATGTACAAACTGATACCTTTCATTGGTTACCCCTCTTGACCTTGAAGGTTTCTTCTAAAATGTCGACATCACAATTTGTGTGGAAAATTTTCATTTTCATTTATTTTTAAATCTGTACAGGCGCACGAAATGTATTATTATTTTAAATTTCAAGTTGATAGCTGCGGTAGTTGCTGAGTTGCTGTGTTATTTATTAAAGAGGGAAAAAAGGACACAAAGCGAGACCATCCTCACCATCCTATATTGGTCCACCACTGGACGCTGACCTCCCCCTGATAAGTCTTATTGGCCTTTATCTCATAGGGGGTAGAGACCATAAGGCTTTCGAAACCGATCTCGTAAAGAAAATACCCAGATGACCCGGAACAAATATTTGCAGATCGTACAAACATTAGTCCCAAGTCGGGATTCGAACCCGCCACCTCCTGCCTCGCAGGCGGACTCTGCCCGTCGCGCCACATTGGTCGTCAACTTTATACACGTTGCTGATATACATTACTTTTTGGTCTATGTATTAGCAAACGAATAACGGAAAACATAGCTTTAAATGGCTAGACGCCAAAATAATTAAAAATAAACTTATCATTATTAAAACAAAAGTACAAAAAAAACCTTATAAATCTCTTTCCAGCGCTGCCCTCATAATATTTTGTCTAATTATTCTATCATGTGGGCTTAAAGGGCTTACAGGATTATTTAAGGCGAATAGTAGGGTGGATAGTGGCGCCATTACATATTTAATTTTATAATTACGTTATACAAAGGAATTATCAAGAAATCGGACCGCGCGTAGACGATATCTATAATAAGCTTTTTTTAAATGTATCTGCAATAGTTTTTTTTTGTGTTATTCAATCAAAATCCTTGTTTGGAGAGCTTGGTGGCCACCAATAGGAACTAAACTCTTGAAACAAGTATCTGCCTAAATAGTACAGTACAAAACTATTAAAGATACATTTAAAAAAAGCTTATGATAGATATCGTCTACGCGCGGTCCGATTTTTGATAATTCCTTTGTATAACGTAATTATAAAATTAAATATGTAGTGGCGCCACTATCCACCCTACTATTCGCCTTAAAGGAGATTGGGCAACACTCAATATTTATAAATTCCTACCTATTTAATTTTTAATCCAGAGATTTATCATTTTTGAGTAGGTAGGTATACCTATAAATTATTGTATCGAGATAAGCCTCGTTAAGTGGGTGGAAAACCGTATTTTCACAAAAAAGAAGTTAATTAGGCTACAAAAGTTTGCAGACAGAGATTTTATTAGACATAAGTGTTTTAATGCATGAAAAAGACAGCATTATTTATTAGGAGTTATTTTTCAATCTTCATGTATGTAATGCTCCAGACAACTGCAGGCAGGTGCAGGTGAAGGGATGCTGGATGCGGCAAGCTGAAGACAGGGCACTATAGCGCTCATTAGGGGAGGCCTATGTCCAGCAGTGGACTAATATAGGTTGATGATGATGATGTATGTAATGTGCCTATTTAATTTTGCTCAAGAGCACGGTTGCCGTATCGCAAAAAATTCGGAAATTAAAATCGTTGAACCGAGAATATGCGTGGATTTGATGGTTTCTGAGTTCGCATATTTAGGTTTTCTCCTGCAAAAGATTGTGATCCCATAACACATGGGGAGGTCTATGAAAAAATACAATTTATCTTTACTGTCTCGTAACATTTTATTACTTACCGTACCTACGTGATACACCAGCCGGTTTCTCTAACGCTCATTGACCAATTGTAAGCGATGCTAGAAATTGATTGTCAGTTTTAAAGGATTCTACATTACCTAGATAGATTCCTGTCCAGTCGAGAGACATGCATAATTCCTAAAGCTGGAGAAGGTACCCGCGGGTACCTATTCCAGCTTTAGGAATTATGTATGTATATTATGTTATTTGCTCATAATCTCTTATAATATTATTTTTGTATTTCGAGATTCACTTCCTTACCTGGCGAAAGACTTCGAGAAACTATATCGGGTTGCGTTAGGAATGTAATTATTTTAAAATTACAGTTGTTATTTAGAACAAGTTCCCTGTTCACATGAATATAAGTTAATAGCTTGATCTAATTGTATTGTTTGGAAGTCCCTGAAAGTAACCTAAATTGAGTAGATAAACTAAGTATTTAATACCATGGAATTCAAATTTCCTCCTGTTTAGCATTTTATTTTTATGACACTTCATTAGCATTGCCACGCTGTATGGTATGGTAATGCTGATGCGCTGTGATAAATACTCGCCAGCTCTCGGGTCACGCGTCGCTTCGACGAGACGCTCAGATATTTTTTTAAAAACCCGAGATCGAATTGAGAACTTCTTTTTGAAGTCGTTTAAAAAATAGTGAGTGAATCTTTCGACTCGAAAAATGTAAGACCAACGAGAGCTTCAATATGTCGAGCTGACTACGTGTCTATGTTATATTATATTGCATTCTTTTATTCAGAGAACAAACGCGTGGACAGTATAATTAGATGAATGCGTTAAGGCGCTACCCCGACCCAAATCAGCGCCACCGCCTATTTTATTTAATTATTATGTCAAACGAAGGAATTCTAAAAAATCGATTGGCCAGTTTGTGCCTTCTATCATAAGCTTTTTTTAATGCCCCTGTAAAAGTTTTATTATGTATACTTAAGAAATTATGTATACTTTGAAATTCCTTCGTTTGACATAATAATTAAATAAAATAGGCGGTGGCGCTGATTTGGGTCGGGGTAGCGCCTTAAGAAAGCAAGGTTTATTTCATCGCAAAAATGTTGATCAAACAGAAATCAATGTCCTCGGCCCCAATAGAGGATTCTTGGAGAGTTATATACCTATTTGAAAAAAGTAGGTACCAATTTGTTGACTAAACTTATAGCCAGCGAAAAGGAAAAGTAGGTAAGTAACTTGAATGTTAGCTTCGGGCCCGCGAAATGGAGCAGAAAGTTTTTGAATGTTTTGTACATTCTAACCATCTATGTAAGTAAAATACGGGAGATTGGGTACCTACCTACCTATCGAAAGTGGAACGCTCAAATTAGGTCCAATGCCGCCGCGTTCGTGTTTCGCGGGTGTATTGTTGTCTCGGTCGCACTTCGGTCTAAGTACGTCCTTCCATCTTTGTTGTATAATAGGTAGGTACTTAGGTAATGTATCGTAAAAGATTGGAAACAGCGTATCTTTGCGTTTAGTTTTAACTAGTTTATGCCCGCGTTGTTTCTTTAAACGTTAAAAGATGAATTCTATCTAATGGGAACTGATTTATGGGATAAAAAGTACCTAGTTTGTTTGAATCCAGGATTAGAATTACCTGTATGCAAAATTTCAGCCCAATAAGTTCAGTAGTTTTGGCGTAAAGAGGTAACAAACATCCATCCATCTATACATCCATCCAAACTTTCGCATTTATAATATTAGTGTGATGTGATTTTAACACGACACAGGCCATTTGTTGAGTTAGCGCCGCAGAACGTACCATATCAATAGAATTTTACCAAAGTATATCTATGATTCTAATGTACAATATTCCTTGAGTCAGTACTACGATGCTATGCAAGGGGCTGGAGCTGGAACTCATGCCGATGGGTATTTTTAATACAATTAAATGTGTACGGGGTCTTAGGGGGTTAATTTTTGCGTGGGTAGTTACAGTTGTTCTGTCTCACGAAATCCTTTAAGGGGGTACCTACCCTCAAATTGCTTATTTTCAACTCCGTCGGACCTCCATATCTTCCAAACTAGTGAATATTTAACTTTGAAATTTATAAATGGTAAAGTTCAGGACTTATTCTATCGATCATTTGTTTCGAAAACACGATTCCATAAAATTTTCTCGATAGAAAAAAATCGCAAAGTTACCTCTAATTTTTTACTAAAACCCTAATTTCTCAATAAATACAGATGATACGATCTTGAGATTAAGCATAGTAATTGAGCTAAGTATAAAGAACATTTTATATGTTGCCTTTTTTTCAATTAACTATTCTAATGTTTGTGGGGAGCAAATAACTACTAAAAACTTGATTTTTGGGCTTACGCCGCTTTGCTCTGTCCCGCTCCAGTGAACGCGAAATCCTATGCCTATCCTCTTCACACAATAACGAGGTAGGGTACCGCCTTAAGGGGGCTTTTACTTCTCGACGCAACGTTTTTTTTTTATTTAACGCACCCACGTTACGCCAGTAACGTGGGACACAGTAATCGCTAGATTACTGTCACTGCCATTGCAATAACTGTCATTTTGACAGCTGTCATGAAAATTATAATGTTATTATTATCAGATTAACCTTTGTGTTATATTCTAGCTAGAACCTAAACTATCTGTCAGTACCAAAATTTCATCTAAATCGGATAAGTAGTTACGGCGGCGGAGATCCGAGGTAACAAACATTCACATAAACTTTCGCATTTTTTATCGGTTGAGGTAAAAGCACTATTAGAAAAGATAATTATTAGATGATGTAGATTTGTAAATCACGACACGACACGCTCTGACTTTCGTGAGACGTTCGTTACATCGATCACGTAGGCAGGTATATAAAATATCAGATTATCTAGCTAGAGGATAAAAAAGCTTGGGACGGGTAAAAAAGAGTTTTTGATTTTGATTAGCATCTTTTAAATCCATCTTGGGATTAACACTAAAGTGAGTTATTCCATGATTATTGCGCATGAAACTGTGCCGAAATATTGGAAAGCACAAACTCAAATAATGGTAAATATCCCGCTGTAAATGACTTTAGTGTTGATTAGTATCATCAGCAGTTTGACCTAAGTAGGTTAATCGTGCCGCGAGCGCGGACCGGGCGCCTACGCGGGTCAGTGCATCAGCAGCAATCATCCAAACCGCACTCATTAACATCATATTAGTCGTAGTTTGCTGTGTGGTGCCGGCATAGAATTTGCACCACCCCAACTCTTCCCGCGGGTGTCGTAAGAGGCGACTAAGGGATATCCACCGGGGGCGGGCAGCAGCGCCCCTGCAGAACAATTCTACCACCGAACTGCGATCCCCAACCCGCATGGCCAGCGTGGGGGGCATTACCCCCTCCCCGTGCGCTTATCAGAGGGAGGAAGCCTGCGTCTTACTTTTCGTGAGACGTTGAAATACTTTTTGTGAGACGTTGAAATACTTTTCGTGAGACGTTGAAATACTTTTTGTGAGACGTTGAAATACTTTTAGTAAGACGTTGGTAATACTTTTAATGAGTTTGTGAATACTATCATAAGCGTTTTTTTAATGCCTCTGTAAAAGTTTTATTTTGTATATTTTAAGCAGAGATGCCAAGTTGCTCTTTTTGGCCACCATGGTGGCAAAAATGAGCAACTTCGCATCTCTGCCTACACTATAGTCGTACAAACAAAACATTGTCACTATTATAACTATACAAACTAAAACAAGTCAACACAATCAAAAGTTACAGCCGTTTATGTCCGAATATTGTGAAATTTCCAAGGGAATCACATGCACACAAAACCTATAGGGTACTTCTCGTAGACCTAGAATCATGAAATACCGGTAGCAGCAAGGTCTTATAGCACAAGTAAAGGGAAAAATCCGAAAACCATAAATTTACCAAAAAAACCATAAAACCAAAAATTACTTTTAATGCTCGCCATGGACGAAACCCTATAGGGTGCTTCCCGTTGACGTAGAATCATAAAATTTGGCAAGAAGCAAGGTTTTATAGTACAAGTAAATGAAAAGGAGTCAGGAAATTGATGGTTAAAGTGAGAGGGAACAGAGAGTGCACTTGTGTTTGCGCACACACTTGTGCACTATACTATGTCCTGGGTGCATCTGGCTAGGTAGTCTCCGGTGAGACTACCTAGCCAGATGCATATACCTGCAGATACCTAGCCGCCGTAGTCGAAATTCGGCTATGAGGACATTATTCTAGATCTTTATTTGGACAAAATTTCAGCTCGATCCATTCAGTAGTAGTTTTGGCGTTGTCTTCCCGCAAAGATTTTTGGCACAAACTTTCGGCTTTATAATATTAGTAAGAAAGGACAGATAGGTAGCTTTTGTAAATGGGACTACATTTTTAGCATTTGAGAAAATCCGCGGATAAAGAAATTTCTATCGGATCGCGTCTCCTTTTGTTGATTCAGATCTTTACTGAGTTTTGCAGATTCAGATTGTCAAAGATTTTCACACATACAGGGTGCCACGGAATGGGTGTAACGAAGGAGCTGATTCAGGACCCCGAGGAGGGGATCAACTTGTGAATTACGGTTTTCTAAATTTCGAATATTTTCATTTATTTTTGCTACAAAAAGCTTTTTTTCTTACACCCTTTCTGTAGCAACCTGTATAAGAAAATACAATATGCATGTAGTTTTATGCTTCAGTGCCCAACACGTAGTATTTGCTTTACTCGAAATGATTTACAGACTCAAATCTTTTCAATATTTACTTAAGTACCAATATTTTTATGATGATATTTTTTTTGAAAATTAAATTATTTCAAGAGTTTTTTAAACAAAATATTTACTTTTTCTGTAAATACTAGTTGTATTTTATTTCTGTTGTTTGATTGTAATTTTCTTTGTAAATAAAGATTTGTCTTTGTTCTGATAGAATCAATTAATTTAGGTAAAATAGGTAAGCTGTGTGGTGCCGGCTTAGAATTTGCACCACCCCAACTCTTCCCGCGGGTGTCGTAAGAGGCGAGAAGGGATATCCACCGAGGGCGGGCAGCAGCGCCCCCTGCAGAACAATTCTACCACCGAACTGCGATCCCCAACCCGCATGCCCAGCGTGGAGATTATGGGCATTACCCCCATGAGAGCCAACAAGGCGCTTATCAGGGGGAGGTCTGCGTCCAGTAATGGATCAATACAGGCTGTTGAGGTTGAGGGTTGAAGTAAGTAACTACCTACCTATATAATTATGTTCAACCTGAAATTATATTTTTCGCGCGAGCTTTTAACATCGAGTTCGTACTACTACGTGGGCGAACTTGACGCGATCGAGGAGACGCGAAGAGAACGGCCCATACATTTTATGAATTTGTAATTGACGACCTCAGTGGCGCAGCGGGCGAAGGTCCGCCTGCAACGCAGGAGGTTGCGGGTTCGATTCCCGCCTCGGGACAAATGTTTGTACGATCTGCAGATATTTGTTCAGGGTGTTCTGGTTGTTTTCTATGTATAATAAAAAATATCTATATCTATGTAGTGTATTGTATTAAGTATATCAGTTATCTAGTAAGAAAATGTTAGGCCGCCGCTTCGCGATCGCGTCAAGTTTGCCCACGTAATTCGCAGTGTGAGCCATACGTCACATGTGTGTTTGGATAAAGTTTAAAGCCTCTACCCCACAGCCGTGATTTTGAAGCGCGTCTTGTGTCGCGCGATTTGCTAAGACGCATACGATCCTACACACTGCTGCGATTTTATCGACGCGATAGAAGTTCGACGCATGTCCGCGTCCTGCGATTTTGCGATAATTCTTCACGGAACATTTTGTATTAGGACGCATGCCATCTTACACACAGCTGCGTTCTTGCGTTTTGGGGGACGGCGGCGGCGGCGCGCGTCTAGAAATCGAGCTTACAAAAACGCAGCTGGGTGTAAGGAATCGCGCTACAAAATTACGAAAAATCGCGCGACACAAGACGCGCTTTAAAATCGCGACTGTGGGGTAGAGGCTAAAAACTGTTTGAAACCGGTTAGTCACCGCGCCGAGCCGCCGCCGCGTCGTCGCTGTCGGCCGCTGCTATCCCCGTGTAAATTGAGCCTTACTTTCCTTTACAGTCTGCAGTCGATTTCCCCGATTAATTTAAACTTTGTGTAGATTGAATAACAACGATCCAACTTTAAATAATGCTGCATCATCCAGCGGCTGTCTGAAATGATCCGCATTATTTATAAGCCTTGCAGAACTGGATGACTGGATACTAATAATGCTGCATCATCCAGCGGCTGTCTGAAATGATCCGCATTATTTATAAGCCTTGCAGAACTGGATGACTGGATACTATTATACAGGATTAGCCCCAAAATAAGCATTGCGTTTTGTGTGCAAATGCAGCTGCTGCAACTGCACACAAAACGCAATGCTCATTTTGGCCGCAAGTCATAGATACGAAACTCACTTTATCCTGCACAATCGGTTATGGAGGTAAGGGGTTTATCTAAGTCAGTCTACGTAGGTACTATAAACGTTTCTAATATTTTCAAATTTTATATTTTTATAGTGTAAGCTTAGGTAGAAGAGTAGATAGAACCTAGCATAATGTTGCAGTGCCCTAGCAGGGTGCATGCTTGATACCAAAAATTATTTTAAGATCTTTATACAGCACTAGATTCTGCCCGCGGCTTCGCACGCGTATTTTAGTATAAAAAGTAGCCTATTATCCATGTTAGGCTTTGCTCTAAGCGCATGCCAAATTTCATCTTGATCTGTTTAGTAGTCTCGGAGATCCTAGGAACACAAATTCAGATTTCACAAACTTTCGGCTTTATAATATTAAATAGAATGTTCCGCAATAAAATATCTCGAATCTTAGGATGTTCTGGATCGTATTATAAAGTTTGTTTTGTAGTGATTATGCTTCTAAAATTGGAAAACTTTCTATTCAACTCAAGCCTTAGTAAGAAATTTAATAGAAGAGCTCTGGTTAGAATGGGCAGTGGGCAGAGATCATAGACAGGCTGTTTGTAAAACTTTTGAAACTATCATAGTTATCAACTATCAACAAACAAAGGATAAAGGATGAGGGTAGAGTAGATATCGGTATATCTGCCAAAAACAATTCACTCGTGGTGACTTCAGTTAGGTCTTAGTAATAGGGGTTATAGTATGAAATTGCCGTTTTATTGTAATAGATACTTCGAATTGACATAGAACCTTCATGGTTTGAGATTTTTGAGCGAAACCTTCTTCACATGGTATCTATGAAGTTCTTCTTTAAAAAAACTTGAGAGGTGTTAAGGGACACCGGGATGGAACGAAGTTCATAAGAGAGAGAGAGAGACAGACAGAGAAACATGCGCACGCCGCACGGCTTACAATAGCTTACCATAGCAAAAAGTGTCGTTACAACTTTTCGTATGAATTTTTTCCGTCTAGCCCCCTTTCACAACGCGCGATAAGGAACTTCGTTCCAAATTGTGCGACATTCGATTATCGACTTTCAGTTATTTTTTTTATTCAGCTTAGCCAAGAAAGATGGATACTTCGAAAATTCGAGTGATTTCTGAATACGAGTTCCGACGCGGAACTAACGCGGCAGAAACAGCTGGCAATATCAATGTTGTGTTTGGAGAGGGGACTGCTAATGAACGCACCGTGCGATTTTGTTTCAAACCCTGTCGTGATGGAAACTTTGATTTGAAGAACGAACCACGTGGAAGACCGCCACACAGGTGAATAACAATGAATTGAAAGAGATGGTGGAAGCCGATCCGAGCTCAACTACCCAGGAATTACCGGCATGGTTTAACATTACCTTACCAACAACATTGACTCATTCATTATGAATGTAAGCGGGTGATGAAGTCCCTCGTTAAGGGATGAAACGTTGGTGTTCTTCCAACACAAAATAGGTTCGTAGTTAACCCGCTTACATTCATAATGAATTCGTCAAACTACGGAAGTTTTTATAGTAAAATATTGACTCATTTGCGTTAAATCAATAAAATAAAAAAATATGACTCTACTCGCTCTCTCTACAACTCTACAGGAACTGCAATTAGAAACCATTCGTCACCCTCCGTATTCGCCAGACTCCAACGGACTACAATTTTTTTCATGATTTGGACAATTTCTATGTGATAAAAAGTTTTCTTCCCAGGAGGCAGTACAAAATGTTTTCACACAGTTTGTCGAATCTAGATCACCAGAGTTCTATCGCAATGGCATAAATGACCTTCCTATTAGATGGCAGCAATGTCAGTATAGATAATAATGGTAATTATTATGATTAAATAAATATGTTAAATTAAAAAAAAAAAATATGTTTCAGTACAAATCGGCAATTTCATACTTAACCCCTATTATTAATATTTGTATACCGCGGCTGTAACCCGCAACTTCGTAAGCGTGGGAGGTAGGATGCCTAACCGCCGCCGGGCACTGATGGGCTGGATGGTTTTACAAGATGATTCAACTTCCATGATTCCATGTATCCATTCACATCAGTGAATAAAAAAAAACGTTTGCATAGAAAAAGCTAATACATCTGCTACTACACACGAAGCGTATAATATTATATCCTTAGAAAGTACCTCTAGCAAATCATGAAATTATTTATCGTTAATAGAGAACCGTCCTATTTTTTTTTCTAAATATCTACAAAGTACAGAATTCGACCTGTTACAGTTTCAGTAATACCTAAAATTATTCTAACTTTTTGAAATAAATTCTTATCATATTTTCCCCTTTGAAATATCTTTGTAAAATTAATATTTAGGTACAGACAGCGTCAAGTCCTGAAATTTACGCCTCTAAGTTTACGATCAAAGAGCTGCCTCGAAGGAAAAAAACGTTTGGTTTCTTTGGATTTACTTTAATTTAATATTTCACCTAGAAAGTTAGCACATTTATACTCCAACATTTAATTTCCGCTTTTCCGCAGTATCTACTTAATGATGGAATTTATCGGCATAAAATCTGAATAATTAATTTAGGAATTTTATGAGTAAAAAAACCTATTCGGGAGGGATTTGATTTTTTAAGTTAAAAATCAGAGAAACCCTTCAAGGATTTTTATCGTGTGTACGAGTGTACGAGAATATCCCTCAAGGATCGCGCCTCCTCCGAAGTCACGCGCGCTTATTTTCTGTCTTTCTTCTAGACTAGACCATGGACCAGTATTTCAGAATACGTTCTAGTTCATTCAGATTCAAGTACAATACCAATGTTATTGGGAAATTAGTCTAATTTTATTTAAATGCGATTGAAATTCGCCCTTCGTCCGCGGTCCAATTGGTCCCCTTGAAGCTTGAAGGCAAAAAGAACATGGAGGATCAATGAGACCGCTTGATCCTTTCAGGGTTAACCGGGGCTTAAAGTTTCAGATAAGCACTAGGAAGCTGTGTAAATTGTCTGATAAAGTTCTATATTTACAGAATTTTGGCAGATTTTTAGAAATACTCTATCATCACCTCACCTCCTCACCTCAAAAGCCTATATTGGTCTGAGGTCTGAGATGCTGGACGCAGGCCTCCCCCTGATAAGCGCCTGATTGGCTTTTATCTCATGGGGGTTTTGCCGGTGTTCCCCACGCTGGTCATGCGGGTTGGGAATCGCAGTTCGGTGGTAGAATTGCTCTGCAGGGGGCGCTGCTGCCCGCCCCCCGATGGATATCCCTAAGTATCCCTAAGTCTCTTACCACACCCGCGGGAAGAGTTGGGGTCGAGAAAATACACAGCACCCTAGCAACAGTTAGTTAGCAATAATACGTAGGTATAGGTACCTTACATCATCAATTATTATTTATTTATTTTTATTTATTTGTGATACACAGGCAGCTGTTAAGCTGGTACGTGTATATCTGAGTCTTTGTCAATGCACTTTAAATATTTGTCCAGTCTATTGTTGAAAGAGTTCACTGAGGGGGCACTGATCACTGATTCTGATAACCGGTTCCAAGTTTTCACTATGCGATTCGGCAGTACGTGCTCTCTGGGTTTGCTGGTACTTGGCCCGCGTTGCAGCTTCAACGAGTGTCCTCTCAGGTTTGTGTTTTTGTTCATAGTATACAATACAGTGTCTTTGATAAATTTGGTATACTATATCTGGTGGTGAGGATTTTGAATCATTGCTAGCGGTCTTTCACAATTTAGCCTGTAAATTAGAATGATCTTGTTAGCAATTTACGGAGTATATTAACTTGACTTGTTCACATTAATTTGTGGTCTTCCCCGCGCTAATTCTTTTTTGTTGTGTCTTTTGTCAGGATAAGTCTCTTTTGAAAGAAAAAAATTAGGAAAGTTGGAAAATGTTTTTAAACTTTCGCGATTTGTTAACAATCAATGAATTTATCAGGGATTTATCGCCTTTTGTTATTATTTCCCCTACGTTTCTACCGCGTTACAGCGATCATGGTTACGGGGCGACTAACGTTCCGTGGTGAGGTAAGGTACGCGATAAATACCCAGTAAAATCATTAATTATGTTGTAAAATGGTTGGAAACATAAATTTCCACGCGGGTGAAGCCGCGGGGTGCAGCTATATACTTCCAGATTTTAGTATTACTTTCAGATTTTTAACTTTTTTGGTTAAAACCTTTACTTCATCGTACCTATTGTATTCTCTTTGACCTTCACGTGAGATACAAATAAAGGTTTTATTATAATATTAGTAGGTATGTATCTAGGTTGTTATTTCTGTTCCTACAGAAGTAACCTTTTGTGTAGGGATCAAGAATTTAAATAAGTAAATTGTTTTGGCCGACACGACTGGAATTCAATAACGCTTCTTCTGGCTTGGATTGGAATGGTTTGAATAGAGAAAAACATTTTGTGAGAACAAAACGGTTGGGTGTTTTCTAAAGAATAATAGGTATCTAAGGACCAACAGTCTACGGGTGGTTGGTTTTGTTTTCCTACCGGTACCTATATTTTGTTTAGAAAAAAAACCATACCTATTTGAATAAAATAAACGATACTTATTTGTATAATTTTGCGAGGATTCTACTGTTTTACTTATAATAATTGTTTGTAACGCAGACAAATACGATAGATATATGTATAATAGGTACCGACATATAAAAGAAAAATAACATTGAATAAAAAACAGTTAACTTGAGTAACAAAACGGTCCCTGTCTAAGCATAAGTTGTTTACATACAACCAGGGTTGGTTAGGTTAGGCTACTTCCCGTGGCAGTATGATATGCGTGCGCATTTCTCTCAGGATAATAAAAAAGCGGGTGTACCCCCACCAACTCCTTTGAAAGAAAGAAAGAAGGAAAATAAATTTATTTATAACTACAATCAATATACAGATAATAAGTTGTAGTTAAGTAAAGCTAATTGTAATAAACTGATTGTAATTATGAACTAGGAAATGGCTCAGCATGAAAGCTGCGTGTGCTGGTAAACCGAACATACGCAGCGCTGATCTTCCGCCGTTTCCTACAGTCAGTAGCAGGCAGTATGCATATGCTTTGCCTGAACAATTTTTGATTTAAAGCCTTGGTACCTATACCTACCTACCTATTTAGCGAAAAATATAGAACATAATTTGGTTTTCATGTTTTTTTTGTCTTGTGACATGCCTAGGTGTACTACGTCCATTGGATTATTTTACTTTTGACACATACCTATGAAGTTTCCTAATTGTTGACAAGTAAGTAAATAAAGACTGAATGAAGAATGCCATGCATATTTCGTGGTACTCTGTTTTTTGACGTGACAACGTCTTATAATTCGATAGAGCCGGCTGCTCGCACGAAAAAACATGACGTCATGCGGCGTTACCTCATGCGGCGTTACCTCGCTCTGAGGCGTTCCATGTAAGGCTTGAAGTGCAAGCGAGAGCGCTCGACATCCGTCTCTCTCCTACTTGAGTGAGCGATGCGTCTGCGTGGACAGCTGCTATACTATAGTACATTTACATGTTTTGATCGAGTATCAAATGCTACCATTCCATCAGTATTTTCTTAAGACTTTGTCACGTTCAACTATCGTCAGTAAACCGACTTTACAGACAACCATTTTTTTTTTAAATACATACGTATATAATGACCTTCGTCATTGGGAATAGGGAATCCAATCCCGCAAACACAGGATCCTGCAAATGCGGGACTGGGAAAATGTGGTACTTTTCGTTCATTTCAACGTCCTATGTTCATGTTGCGTGGACTCGAGGCACCCTCGAGGGGTATCTCCTGTCTAGCGTAAATAGACATTGGTCACTTTCGGTTAAACGCCCATAACACTACATGTGAAAAAAAAAGGTAGCACTCCGGGAGTGCCGGCAGAAGTGAAAACTTCAATACTCGATCTTACGCTTTTTCGATCAGCATCACGTGACCCTGACGCGAGTTTGAAAGTTTTTACCCATACAAAAAATGTGCTCAGCGCCGCTAAAGAACTTTTCACTTCGAAAACGATTACGTCTGATTGAGATGTTAATGCGGGATTGGATTCCCTAAATGGGAATAATGCTGGACCATCCACAGCATCATCTAATAAATTGGATTCCCTAAATGGGAATAATGCTGGACCATCCACAGCATCATCTAATAAATTGGATTCCCTAAATGGGAATAATGCTGGACCATCCACAGCATCATCTAATAAATTGGATTCCCTAAATGGGAATAATGCTGGACCATCCACAGCATCATCTAATAAATTGGATTCCCTCAATGGGAATAATGCTGAACCATCCACAGCATCATCTAATAAATTGGATTCCCTAAATGGGAATAATGCTGGACCATCCACAGCATCATCTAATAAATTGGATTCCCTAAATGGGAATAATGCTGAACCATCCACAGCATCATCTAATAAATTGGATTCCCTAAATGGGAATAATGCTGAACCATCCACAGCATCATCTAATAAATTGGATTCCCTAAATGGGAATAATGCTGAACCATCCACAGCATCATCTAATAAATTGGATTCCCTAAATGGGAATAATGCTGAACCATCCACAGCATCATCTAATAAATTGGATTCCCTAAATGGGAATAATGCTGGACCATCCACAGCATCATCTAATAAATTGGATTCCCTAAATGGGAATAATGCTGGACCATCCACAGCATCATCTAATAAATTGGATTCCCTAAATGGGAATAATGCTGGACCATCCACAGCATCATCTAATAAATTGGATTCCCTAAATGGGAATAATGCTGAACCATCCACAGCATCATCTAATAAATTGGATTCCCTAAATGGGAATAATGCTGGACCATCCACACAGCATCATCGAATAACAAGCACACAGCATCATCGATTATCGAGAGCTAAGTAATCAAAGAAAAAAGTTTTTTTTTTATAAAAACAAGCAACTCTGTCTGTCCTTTCTGTCTGTCACCTTTTCACGTTAAAACAGGAAAACGTATCCTAAATAATCCTAATGCAATTTAGCAAGGGTAGAAATGGTATTCCGTGAAAGGACATAATATACTTTGTCTTTTTTTATCTCGCAAAAACACGTGTCAATCAGCGGGCAAAAGCTAGTAGCAGTAACAAATAAAACAGCAAAAATAATATAAGGTAAGTTCTATCTATCGAATATTCGGATTTCTAAAAATAAAGTCATTTAGACGCCTGAGTTCCTACCTCTGTAAAATAATACAAAATGATGAGCAAAATCACAATAACAAAATCGATTAACAACTTATCCTTATTAAAAACTAGTTTCTGCCCGCGGCTTCGCACGCGTTGTTTCCATGGAAACGTTTTAAGGTTATTTCTATCCCATGGGAACTGATTTATGGGATAAAAAGTAGCCTATGTTTGATTCCAGGGTTAGACTTACGTGTATGCAAAATTTCAGCTCGATCCGTTCAATAGTTTTGGCGTGAAGAGGTAACAAACATCCATCCATCCATCCATCCATCCATCCAAACTTTCGAATTTATAATATTAGTGTGATGCGAAAGAGTTTAATCTGAATTTTTGTTACCTAGGATCTCCAAAACTACTGAACAGATCAAAATGGAATTTGGCATACACTTAGAACGTAGCTTATCTTGAACAATAGGCTACTTATTATACCGAAAATACGCGTGCGAAGCCGCGGGCAGAAGCTAGTTCATAAATAAAATCGACTGTCATAAAAACTGTAATAGGTAAAGCATCAGTGTCACTCGAGCTGTCAAAGTTAAGAATAATTTGGCACTGGCGAGCTGGTGTATCCCTCAGAACCCTTACAACTGCATCGTGAACTACGCAGCTGCTCCAGCAGTTCCATGTTTATTAAAGAGAAGACTGTAGTTCACTATGCAATTGCTGCTTGAAGCAGTCGACTCAGCTTCCCGTGTATCTCCACTTGCGAGCTTTAAACTGGAATCGCTTCAAGGGTTGTTCAAGACTAATTTTTACATATTCTTTGCAGTGAACTATGAGTTAAGTTATGTTTTCCCTTACGCAGGATTTATTGGCGACGATAAATTTTGATTTAATGCACGATAATGTCCGCTGCCACACCGCAGCAGTGACTAGACAGTACCGACAGACGTCTTCCATGTCGGCATTCCCACACTAGACTGGCCAGCCCTTATTCCTGACTTGAACCCAATCTGGCATATGTGGGACGAGCTAAAACAGCGGATACGAGGGAGAAATCCAGCTCATCCAGCTCCGGCGC
The DNA here is from genome assembly GCA_963564075.1 of Eupithecia subfuscata. Classification (NCBI taxonomy): domain Eukaryota; kingdom Metazoa; phylum Arthropoda; class Insecta; order Lepidoptera; family Geometridae; genus Eupithecia; species Eupithecia subfuscata. The sequence continues at coordinate 6,590,574 of OY751096.1, read as the reverse complement.
CGATAGAAGCCGATAGATGCAACTTCGACCTATTGCAATAAATCCCAAAATTTAGGTAGCCAATTTAATTAATTTTAAATATTCTTGATATCACTTGAAAGGTAACAAAATTACCTTTCAAATGATATTCGTAGGTTATTAATATACCACAATCTATAATACATTGTTCATAAATTGTAAAAAAATTGTTTTGATCAACTCGCGATGAAAGCGAATCCATTTTAAAGCTCGCAAGTGTAGTTGAATCCGATCTGCATGAATAAAATTCCTTAATTAAACACTTGCCAAACTCGATGTGGAATGTTCGTAAACCACGACACAAAAACTAAATCTCACGTAGGGATTTAAGGGGCGTTATGTTCGCCCCGGGCTTGGTAGTCAAACTAGGCCTAGATTCCAGCCCAACTCCTTGAAGTACCGAAGCAGGACTTTTGGTAATTAACAGCTTGGTTTCAGCTTTTTTGTACATGTGGAAGGGTGTCGTGGGGTATTTTGTCGTGAGTCAAGGCCAACCAAAAACCAAAAACAAGAACAAACCTCATGGTCGCAGATAAAAGGCATTCACGGGATCCCCGTGAGGAAAAACTCGAATTACATAAAATCCAACATCATTTTTCTTTGGTGTGAAGAGTGTGTCCCCATGAGTGTGAAAACACGATTGAGAAAAAAAAATACAATAAAAAAAACATAAATGTTCACTAAGGTTTTTGTTATTAAAGTGCGTAGTGCCCCACACTTGCGATGCGGGTTCAAGTCCCGTCGAAATCGAAAAATTTTGCGATATTATTTGATTTCTATGAATGTTCACTGTTTCGCACATAATTTGGTCGAGATCTTGGAAACCCTGTGGTCTATTGAAATGACTTATGTTTATATTCGTAGGTTATTACTAATTATTTGGTTCCGTCTTCATAAGTTATGTCCTCATAAGTTATGTAGTTTTCTTGTACCTAAATAAGCAAAACCTTCATTTTTGAGCTTATGCCGTTCCAAAAACGTATGCGCTGTCCCGCTCCTAAGCACGATGAAGTTTGTTTGAAATGATAGCAACATAAATCAATTAGTCATCGTAAAGTTGAGAACTTAAACAGAATAAAGCGGTCAAATGAAATAAAAATAAATCTCCCTGGGGGTAATGAAAACGCAATGAACGTTCCGCTCGTCGGAAGAAAATAGATTTACCTTCTTCCTCAGTATAATTGGCGAGAACCAAAGCCCTGATTAGAGGACTCTGATTAAACTACACAATATTTGTTCATGTAGGTAAGTATTGCAATCCGGAAAACCGGATCCGGTGATACCCATTTTCGGCAAAATGATCGCGCTGTTGCATGAGTAGATACCGGCGTAGATCCGGCGCACGTTGGGCCAATGAGGATCCGTAACGTTTTTAGTTGAGAATGCAGATTTATAGAGCTAAGAAATCCTTAACACACAGTGCAAAAATTTTTGTTCTACGACAAAAATTGACGAAGTTATGACCAAATTACTAGCGAGGTTCACGAGTGACCGCCGCGGTCGCTGTGACGTCACTGCCCCGGTCGCCACCAGCTAGCCGTAGCCGTTTGTTTGGTTATTTGTGACTTTGAAACAAATTAAGTGTCCGATTTGTGTCTAATTCACCTTTTTAACCGTAAATCGTGAGTAAGAGTGCCGGCTGCGCTCCGCTCGGTTCGCTCGGCCGAGTCAATGATGTGACACGTAGGTACCTGCGTAATTTAATTTTACCAGCAGTAACGGCGTAGTGTTTATTAGGTACTTAATATCTTCGTAAGTAATGGTCCGATTTGGATAATTCAAAAAGATACTTATATCATTCTGATGTCATTAAGAATAACGTTGTTGAAATTGCTATAACTATACTGATCCTCAATGAATTCTAAGTGGGAGAACTGGGATCTGCACTGAAATCGCTGTATTGTGCATTTTCCCCTGCCTAACCAGGCCCTAACCAGCCCAACTCTTTGAAGTACCGATACAGGACTTTTGGTAATTAACAGCTTCGTTTCAGCTTTTTTGTAGATGTGGCCTTCCACATCTACTAAATCGCGGTTAATATCTCTTTTCTATTTTTATTTTTAACAATAAATCTAGCATGCTTACATATTTAAATACACTAGAATATCATTACAATCTAGCCATAGATTTGACTAATGGGTAATTTTGTTTTAACTTAATTTTATAAAAACATATCACTAAGAACGTGTCCGTCGGCACTTTACTTATTGTCTCTATTTAAGGAGAAGACACTTGGTTCGTGTGTTCTTTACAATTAGCACTTATGCACTTTCACTATAACTATCACTACACTAACTCAAAAGGTTTAGTTCTTATGAGCCTTCTCACTATGTCCGTGTTTTCGAGGAGCTGGATAGCCTCGGCGTTCACATGATGATGAAGCCTCTGTTCATGAGCCTCTGCGTATTTTTGTATTATTCTATCGACGAATTCAATCTTCAGGTAACGATGAAGATCGTCATCTCTGAGTACTTTATTCTGGAATCTTTGTATAATTGCTACATTAGTCTTTTTGGTACAGCTCCAGAGCTGTATGTCATAGATCCAAATTGGCTTATGAACTTGTTTGTATAATAAAACCTTATGTTGTATTGTATGTAATAAAACGTTATGCTAGAGTAGAATTTCTTCCAATTAGCCAGTGCATCTTTTTGTAGCGAATCTCCAGCTCTTTTTTTCTTTTTGACGTGACCTTTCCAGCGTAGCTTGGCGTCAAGGGTCATGCCTATATATTTTGTTGTGTTAGCATATGGTACTACGACTCCGTAAATTACCTCAAATGGACTCTGCAATTCCGTCTTTTGTCTAGACTCCTCTGTGACCGTGGTGTGTACTACAACGTATTCCACAGTCTCTTTTTGAATCATGAAAGCAGCCACGCACGACACAGGCTGCTGTCTGTGTCTCCAGTCTTGAGAACATGATGGTGGCTCTGGTATTGGGCCAATGTGTAGAGATCACGGCGTATGTTGCTAGTATGCGACCAACACTGGCCGGCCAACCAAATAGCGTCGGTTTTCCGTGCAAACCATCAAGGTTCTTGGCACGCTCCGCAGACAGTGTTCATCTTCATACGTTGGCGTCTTATTCAGTTCGTTGTTCTATTCCGATTTTCTGATGAATAGTCACCATCCACCATCTTCTTTTGTGTCGTTTCACAAAACGCCAATGTAGAATGATCACGCCAATTTGGAACCAAAAAAGCAAAATATTCTGATTTTATCAAGCCAGCCGGATCCGGCCGTATTGAAAATGTCACCGGATTGCAATACCTATGGGTAAGGTACCCATCATATTAAAGCGCTACCAAAGCTTAACCGAAAAATACTGCCTAAGCAACTAGTTTCTGCCTGCGGCTTCACACGCATTCTGCGAAAACATTTTAAGATTATTTTTATTCCATAGGCACTGATATTTAGAATAAAAATAGCATGTGTTTTATTCCAACCAGTCTATTGTAATTTTCAGGGTTCTGTACCTCAAAATAAAAATACTCAAAATAGGAACCCTTATAGGATCCTTTGTTGTCCGTCTGTCAACCCTCTTTGATCTTCTTTCCCTCAGGAACGCCCGTAGATATCGAATTGAAATTAACGTCCAATACTTAACTCCGGAATTTCTTAGAGCCGTGATATAAATACTAACTTCTAAGTCAACACAGTCAAAAGTTGCAACCGTTTATGCCCGAGTATTTTGAACTTTCACATGCACACAAACTTTAAGGTACTTCCCGTTGACCTAGAATCGTAAAATTTGGAAGGAAGCAAGAACATTTATAGAGTCATTAAAAAAAAGCTTACGATAGGAGTCGCAAACCGGCCAATCGATTTTTTAAAATTCCTTTGTCTAACATAATAATTAAATAAAATATGTAGGTGGTGGCGCTGATTTGGGTCGGGGTAGCGCCTTAAGGCTATTCTCTCTTCTAGAAGAGCCACTTTCCCGGGGGGATAGTGAACAATCACAGCTATCCGACTTACTGATACTGGCTCAACTACAACACAAAGCAAGCCACTACCAAAGATATAAATCTTTGACTACAACAAGTAAGCTCCACTACGGCCTGGAATTAATCAGGTCTGTGTCACTTTCTCCCGGGGTTCTAAACTTTCTAAGGAAACCGACCTCTGCCCAGCATAGATACCATAATAGGTTATTTAACGAAATAGGGTACGAAAAGGGCATTATTTATTTGCTTTGGCTGGTTGGCTTTCGTGTCACTGGGGTCATGTTAGGGCTATTGTGATCGGCACAAACTACAATGGGTAGAGGCTTAAAACGGGTCGCGGGTGGCGGCTTAAACGGGTAGGCTTCTTCTGTAGTCAGCAAACTAGTTTGTTAACTAATAAAAATCAACCTAACATAGGCTTTGGCACGTTTAAATTAGGTACCAAGAACCCATGTAACGTGTTTGTTTTTTATAAATATCTATCCATCTAAATTGACTTTGTTTTTAAAAAGCTGCTAATCTCAACCTCGACCTTAACAGCCTATATTGGTCCACTGCTGGACTCAGAGCTCCCACTGATAAGCGCCTTCTTGGCTTTTATCTCATGGGGGTAATGCCCATAATCTCCACGCTGGCATGCGGGTTGGGGATCGCAGTTTGGTGGTAGAATTGTCCTGCAGGGGGCGCTGCTGCCCGCTCCCGGTTGATATCCCTTAGTCGCCTCTTACGACACCCGCGGGAAGAATTGGGGTGCTGTAAATTCGAAGCCGGCACCACTCAGCTTGTTGTTTAAAAAGCTGCTAAGCCGTGTCCAAATTCAGCGGGTATAACGTTTAAATAATTACTAGCTTCTGCCTGCGGCTTCGCACGCGAATTTTCGGTATAATAAGTAGCCTATTGTTTAAGTTAGGCTACGTTCTAAGTGTATGACAAATTTCATCTTGATCTGTTCAGTAGTTTTGGAGATCCTAGGTAACAAAAATTTCCCATTTCATAATTTTTGGCATTTATAATATTAGTAGGATAGGATAGAGAAAACTAATTCATTTAATTTCATGAAAGTGACTTACCAAGCATCCTGATGATGGCTTTCCTGGATTTGGCCTGCCGTGTCTCTCCGTGTACGTGTCCATTAAGCAAGCCCATCTTTGTCTTCTCTGTGATCTTCGTAGATCTGTGTAAATTTGAATTTAGATAGATTAAACGGCTTGGCTAACTAGCCCTAATAAGTAACTACTTACTACGTCTTCGCTTGCTATAAACTCGGAGGAATTATGTTGCAGAGCACGCCTTAAAAACTGGAAGTGCCAATAAACAAAAGACCATCAAACAATGTTGGAAAGCGGAGCGGGGACTAAGAATAATGGTACCGTGTAGGTACATTTAATCTCAAAGCTTATAAGAGGGTAGATTTATGGCTGTGGTATGAGCTAACGCGACGGTTTCAAAACGATATTTCTCCGTAATAAGTGGATAAAAATGTGCAAAATAATATATGTTACAAAGTAGTAGTGAAATTATAACTTGTGCGTTTAAAAGGGTTAATCTATAACTATAATCAAATAATAGATATAAACAATTGAGCTAACTGCAGACTGCTGCAAAGAATCTACAGGTAGCTCAACTTATCCACATCAATACCAGTCGGAAGAGTCCCCAAGACGCTGGCTGCATTGCCCCATAATATAACTGTATAAAAAAATTACCCAAGGATTTTTTATTCGAGATTTGGATGCTAGTTCTAAACGGTATTGAGTTTGAGTATTTTTCTTTCACTCAAATTTTTCAATTCACCCTATTGCTAAAGCGTCTCAGCACTATGAAGAACGCTGCATACTGCTCCTTACAGCTGACGCAGAATTAATCGGAAGAAAATACCACTCTAGACGTTTTTCATACGATTATGTGTCCGGCACTGCATAGCGCATAACAGCGTAGTGATCAAATGACCAAGACTTATAGCCTTAGTTTAGGGCTGCAGAAGTCGTCCAGGCCAGGCCATCAGTGGGCCTAGGTGTGTAAGTCAGGGCCTAAGTGTATGCTACCTCACCTGACATAATAGACATACCCGCGCGCTAGAATGAAATGAAAGAAAATGAAATGCATAACCATTTATTCGTAAAACGGCCGCGTAAAAAAATGGGAACAGAGTATCTCTTCAAAATAATAATAAATTTATTTCAACTTTTGAAGAACTAATCTATGTCGGTACGGGCTATTTAGAGTATTCTTTCTCCGTATATTATTTATTTTGGCCCGAAGTTGGGCTAAAATATGTATCTAAATACGAAAGTTTAGAAGCTTGTATTTTTCAAATGTATACTTTTTTTAGTTTTGGGTACGTACAAACATAGATAATGACGAGATAAATTGATGTTATCCTTAGTTTTGGATGGTGAACATCAAACAGCGTAGAAGTAGCCCTTCCACGTTTGTATGGAAAGATGAGCGACTCGTTTAGCCTTAAAGCCTTGGCTTAAAGTCTTGGTTAAAGCCTTGGCTTGGCTTTTATTCCATTAAAGCCTTCGTCAACGTCAGCTGAAATCTGTGTCAGTGGTAGAGGGCAGTACGCAGCATACATCGTTGTCAATAAGAGACCAAATCTTGACCAGTTTTGCAGCATGAAATAGAATGAAACGAACACCGCGAAAGGTGTTTCGTTTTAATCCTGCCATAGTTGTTTATTTTTAAATAAAAATAGGTTCAAAAATGAAATACTGGTGGTTGCTTCACCGGATGTCAGCTCACTGGCTTTGTTAGATGTGACAGGAGAATGTCACAGCCTGCCATCGTGTTGATAAAGGTTTACTCGCCCCGTCCTACATGATTTATTCAGCGAAAGACGGCTATTAGTTTTCATGATAGTCGGCAGTTTTCTGTTATACATAATCTTTACTAGCTGTTTCATGTGTGGAACTTTGATAAATATGTTTGTGATTATTAGATAATATCTAACATAGACCTCAAAAAAAGTTATGCAGTCTATCATTAAAAAAAATTACGCGTCGATTTGAGAACCTCCTTGGTTTTTTTGGTCGGTTAAAAATGAAAGCCTACAAATGAAAATTGTGCTGCATTCTGATGCGCTAATCCATCTCTCTAGTAGGTAATCTAGTAAATTTTTTCTTGTAATATATTTACTAAGTATTATTTAGGTACTTTTTGTTCAAAACTTGGATTGTATTGTACCATAGTGCCTTGAAAGCAACGAAAGCCAATCATCAGTCTTCTTTTATTGTTTTAAATAAAACTTTTTAAACTTTCGCGATTTGTTAACATAGTTAATCATTATATCGGGTATTTATCGCGTACCTTTTGTTTTATTTCCCCTACGTTTCTACCGCGTTACAGCGATCGTGGTCACGGGGCGACTGAAACGTAGGGGAAATAAAACAAAAGGTACGCGATAAATACCCGATATAATCATTAACTTTGTTTTAAATACTTTGAAAGTTGATAGGAAATTGTTCAAAGTTTGTTTCAAGGGTCAAAAACTCGTTTTTACCATAAAAAATACAGTGAGAAGGAACAATTTCTGATTCGAAATTCTAACGCTTGAATATAGTTTAATAAATGTATCTACTAGCAAATAATATGGTCTCGACATTTGTTCTCCTTGGAGTCCCTAGGTTCGTGGGGTGCCAAGGCTCCCGGGGTTTCGAAAAAAATATCTGAGCGTCTGGTCGAAGCGACGCGTGACCCGAGAGCTGGTGAGTATCTGGCGCAGAGTTTGCCATACAACGGAACAATGCAGCCAGCCTCTTGGAGACACTTCCGACTGGTATTGATATGGATCAGTTGAGCTACCTGTAGATTGTTGGCAACAGTCTACAGTTAGCTCAATTGTTTCAATTCTAAATACTAAATACTTCTAATTTGTTTCTATATTATTTGATTGTAATTTTCTTTGTCAATAAAGATTTTATTTTATCCACAGAATCTACGAATAAAATGCCAGACATAAATCAGAATCTCTTATGAAATATTTCTTTGAGAACTTAATATGGTGAGTTGCGGGAAATTGCTATTGGTGTTTCTGAGAACGAGTTGGTCTCACGTTGAAAATAAATCCCTCAGCTGTAAATACAAACAGTTTTTCTTGAAAAATAATTAAAAAACATAGGAACAAATATCTAAAGTCGAACCATATTATGTGGTGGGTGTGTTGAAGGCAGCGTGGCGTATAAAGAATGACCTTCACACAACGTGCATGACGTTGGAGACCGTGGTAGCGTCGATGCTTTCAAATCCAGAAATTGAAAATTATTTTTTTAAAGCATACCTTTAGCTAACATTTTATTTATTACAGTTTCTGCCCGCGATTTCGCGTGTTTCTATCCCATAGGAACTGATTTATGGGATAAGAAGTAGCCTATGTTGGATTCCAGGATTAGAATTACTTTTACGCAAAATGTCAGCTCTATCCTTTCAAAACTTTTGGCGTGAATAGGTAACAAACATCCGTCCCTCTATTCATCCAAACTTTCGCATTAATTATATTAGTGAGATTTCCACACTAATATTAAAATTTACTTAGTTTAGATTGAAGTATAGTACAGCACATATAAACGAAAAAATGACTTAGGACAGAATATTAAATGAATGTCCATAACGTGCGCTAAATTGTTATTTTTATTTTTAATTTTACTAAATTCATGTTCGCAACCTTTTTATCATCTGTTTTTGAATAATTTATTGTATCTCAATCCTGACACATTTTATTTGTTACATTGAAATAATAATCGCCCCTTTGTCTATCTCTATATTCGTTAGCGTAAGTAGTATAATTGATAATGCACTGAAACGCGAATACATTAGTGTACTTATACCAAAATTGAGTGTCCTATGAAATGAATACCTTCGAAAAATGGTGCTTTGAACTCCTTACCACTTTTGTATTTTTATTGCAAAACCGAACTCAATACTTTAAGATAGAGCGTTGTGTACATGTATAGATTCCATATATGTAGGTATTACGGTCTTGTGTTTTTATTTTGTTTTGTCATGTGTTTTTTGTATGTGTGTGTGTTTTTGTATGTGTGTGTGTGTTATTTTATTTAGATTGTGTTAGTTAGTACTAACTCTTTATTGAGACAGAAAATTAGAACCAAATAATTTCTAGAAATAAATTAAAACTAGTAAGTATTTACAATTGAAACGATTGAGCTAGCTTAACTAAGTTAGTAGATTATACTAAGTTCTTAATGTTTCTCTGTGTACTTGATGTTACGCTTTAGAAAAGCTGTAGTGTTGCATTATGAAAAAATATTAAAACTATTGTTACGCTGTGTGGCTCGTCAAAAGCATTATCGGTTTCATGTGTTCATTGGGTATGGTTTAAAACACATTATCACGTGCAATAACTGTTTATTGTGCTATACTATAATAATGCCTCTCTAAACATATTAATTGCCTGAAACCGACGTGCTTCTGTCGCGGTACAACACACTCTCCACACCACAATAGTGTGGTTTTGGTTTCAACATAAAATTGCGTTTATTTTATATTTTCCATCTTTCCAAATCACACTCAACTAAAACTAAATAAGTAGCGAAAGTTTGGATGGATGGGTATCTTTGTTACTTCTTTACGCCTAAACAATAAAAAAACTGAATACACTGAAATTTTGCATACATTTAGGTCTAAACCTGAAATAAAAGATAGGCTACTGCTTTTCTCTTATATCAGTTCTTATGGGATAGAAAAAGCCTTTGAACGTTTTCATAGAAAGTATAGAAACACGTGCGAAGCCGCGAGCAAAAACTACTACCTATCTGACGACCTCGGTGGCGCGGCGGGCGAAGGTCCGCCTGCGGCGCATGAGGTTGCGGCTTCGATTCCCGCCTTGGGACAAATGTTTTACAATCTACAAATATTAGTTACGGGTGTTCTGGTCCTTTCTATGTATAATAAAAAATATCTATCTATGTAATGTAATATATTATGTAATATGTATATCAGTCATCTGTCTGTAGTCGTACCCATAACACAAGCTCTGCTTAGCTTTGGGCTAGATGATGCTTTGTGGATTGTCCAGCATTATTTATTTATTTATATCTATACTATAATAATATAATATTATTAAGAGGAAAGATTTGATTGTTTGTTTGTATTGAATAGGCTCCGAAACTACTGGACTGATTTTTATCATTAGAACAATTCTTTTATCATTAGAAGCCCACTTTATTCCTGATGAACATAGGCTACTTTTTACCACGAGAAAATGCTTCATTCCTACGGGAAAACGGGTAATAGAACAACGGGTAGTAAGAATGCAGCTAGTATGTAATAAATCTTAGTTCGGTATCTATTCAAGTAAGCACCTACCTTATATGAAGCCCCATCCTGACGTACAGACACAGTATGAGCACGGCCGGCACAAAGAAGAAGAAGATGCTGCTCAGCTCCAGCAGTGGCGATGGAGCCATCAGGGCGCAGAATGCAGACTCGCTTGAGACGTTGCCGGAATCTGTGGGAAAGGTACCTCTCAATATAGTGCCTCTAGATGACGAACACGCCTCGACGTTGAGGCAAAAAGAAAAAACACCCTCTTACGACACCCGCGGAAAGAGTTGGGGTGGTGCAAATTCTAGCCGGCCCCACACAGCTTCTAAGCCGGCACCAGCTAGCGCCACACTGGTCGGATAATCCGTCGCCGAACTCATGATTAAAATGTACTGGCGTTCCGCCGCGTAAGATCAGCGACGGATCATCTGTTTAATGTGGCGCTAGCCTAAACTTTCACTCCCGCTAGTGGCCAAAAAAATAAATAATTTAATTAAAAACATAAACAAATATACGCGTCGACTTGAGACGAAAAACGGAGCAGCCGTTTTTCGTCGGTTGAAAATCAAAAGTGAACTTGCGACGAACTTGGGAAAAGTAGGTAGGTAAGTACCTATTTCCAACATGATTAAAAATTTAGTCAAAAAATCGATATGAATATGATGTTTACTTACCTTAGAATCACAATAGTTCATTGATTGATTTTGATACAAATAAGATAATGCAAAATTACTCTAGAATATTCCTTATAAACATTTCTAGGTACTAGTTTTCTACGAATCGAATGAATTAAAGTACCTCCCCCCTGCTGGTCTCAAATCTAAAAGTGGTTTCATCGAAAAATACTCTACAAAATACCAGTGAATGGATTCATTAAGTAAATTGTGTTCAAATCGCGTAATCATAAAAAGTAAATAGCAAATCCAATAAGTAACTTTATAAGAAAGCCGTCAAATTCTTCATCACTCCCTACCTACCCAAGGCCTAAACAAATTAAAAGTCTGTCGGAAACTACTAACTATACTCCAGCCATTCTCAATTTACAATGTTTGTAAAGAACTCTCAAGACTAAAATTCTAAATTCTCTTTTTGGCGTGGTCTTTGACGGGTTAGAGGGTGGTGTTTAAAAAAATATTGTCAGCATTCTGCATTGCAGGAAAGAGCTCAAATTGACAAGCTTAAATCCTGTCACAAAATTAAAAACTAGAATGTGATTTTTAGGTTAATTAACGGGGTTACACTGTATTCAGTTTGGCCAGAGTATAAACCGCAACTGTAAGCCTGAATAAAAAGCTTTCACAGTTTAATGTACAATTTTCTTCAATCCAAGTTCCTGGTACCTAGTCTTTAGACAACCCAACCCACCCACGTCTATTCTAGATTCTAGCTTTTCAAAAGAATTCTCGCAATCGCAACGCTAAGTATTTCTTTGAAAAACCCTTTACCAGCATATTTTTTTATTCTTCGCTCAAAATTTACGCTTCTAATGATATATATTTTCTTGGCATTTCCGAGAAAGCTAATTGTAAACAGTTTCTTTGAGTTGCCAACTGCCATTCCGAGGAGATAAAATGAATTGTTCCGTTGAGCTGACAGTTTTCATAGAAAACTGTCAAAGAATCGCGACTCGAGACGTGAGTAAATCTGAGTTGCATCTGAGTATTCGGGGGTTAGTCTCCTAGATACTCTTAAATCGCGACAATAGCTGACAGCTTAACCACGTAGCAATAGAAATCCTTATGCTACGGCCACACTATCGCGACAACGCGAAGATTTACGTTGTCGCGACGAGTCTGGCCAAGAAGTTCGACTTATCGCGAATCATCATCGCGACAACAAGTGCCCTTCGCGCGACGCCGTTGCGAAGTTTTTTCCAATGTGGCCAAACATTTCGTCGTAGAACGAACACGAAGTTTTATCACGACAACGCGAAGACGAATCTTCTCCTAGTAATGTGGCTGTAGCATAACGGTATCACGTCATAATCGCAGTTAAGGTGGCTATTACAAAAAAACGCGAAATCCCACAGTTACCTGGTTCAAATTATATGGTTTTCGTTCGTTGCTTGAAATAACAATTACTTGTATAGTTCCTACAGTAGATAATGGAATAAATTTTAGATACTTAACTTATTTGTTTATTTTATAATAATCATTCTACCGATGCATGTTCAGGCAAAAACTCTCGGAGACCTGTTTTTGGAGCTCTAATTTGTAGACTCTATTGAATATAGACAATCAAAAATTTTTTTTAGATAACATTATATCCTGTACTTCCTTAATAATAGAACACATTTTCGTTATAGGCCTTTATGTTTAGAAAGAAAAAACTGAAGTGAATTCAATTATCGACCGAAAAGGCTTCGAAACAAACCCCAATATCTCCGAAGTTCTACATCATTTTTACACAATAATTAAACCAAATAATAATAATAATAATAATGCTGGACAATTCACACAGCATTATCTAGCCCCAAGGTAAGCAGAGCTTGTGTTATGGGTACTAGATAACTGATATACTTAATACAATACACTAAATAGATAGATATTTTTTATTATACATAGAAAACATCCAGAACGCCCTGGACAAATGTCTGCAGATCGTACAAACATTTGTCCCGTCAATCAATAATCTTCAACAAAAATCAAAATCAAAATCAAAAACTCTTTATTTCCATAAATACAATAAATGTACACTTAGAAAAGATCAAAATATAAAACTAAACACTGACACGGAAATAAAGTAATATTTTTTTATTTCTGTTGCTTCGGTGTGTAGACTAAAGTAAAGAAACGACGAAGAAACCTTTAGCCTGTTAGTTGTTATTTTCGAATTGGAGCAAAACCCGTCCGAAGCTTATTTGTCCTCTAGATAATCTGATATTTTATAGTAAGCCTTTTTGCTAGGCATGTGTAGTTCACGAATGAATCCTTCAAATGAACTACTTCAGTTGTGCGCCGTCCTTCTCTCTCTAGTTCACTTACAATTCAACTAGTTCACTAACTCTTTAGTTCAGTTGTCTTCATCTCGGTCGCGACGAACGAAAACCCGTGCGGATAGATGGTGATAGATTATGCTGTCACGCTCTGTTGTAGGCACTGAAGTGATTGTCTATTTCACTCACTAGCTCGGTTACGTTCGTTTCGAACATTATCGTATGTTGGGCGGTATATACAAAAACAGCATGCCTCAACCGACTCCACCTCCGTTCGGTCCCAAACTGGTACAGACTCGTTTTGCAAGCAAAGGCTGGGCAACAACTATTCAGTTGTAGGTCAAAAATACCAAGTCTGCTCAGGACGGCTGTCGGCGATAGAATGAGTCCGGTAGCCGAGAGTTGCCTGGCTAATCGTGCGTCACCCACTGTGTTGCCAGGCTGATATACAATTTTACCCAGTTATGTTTGATGGTTATTATTTACCTAACAGCTCGGCCGTCCGACCGTCAGCGAGTGCCTTCGTTGCTTATAAATATTAACATATAAGTAAACATTAATTTATTTTCCAAACAATCATTGATTTTTCAATTTGAACTTTATCTATCCTTGCGGACAAAATATATTTCATCAAAAAAAAAAAACAAAAGGTAACGAATAAAAGACCATATTCTTACAAACGTATGCCAAAGAGATTTAAATCAAAGAGCACGATCCAGCTAACAAAGCTTAGAATCCCTTTTGTTCACATTTAGGTACGGCAACCATTTATTTATTTATTAGATTCGAAATATTTCTAATAATATCTCTCTCTAATGAGCCCGTCAAATAATAACAATATATAATAATAACAAAATAAGTCTTGGATTTAATTGTCTCACGATCGCTCGAACAGCTCTCTTCTGCATCCTAAACGCTCGCTCCCAGTCAGCAGCTCTGCCCCACAGCTCCACGCCATATTGAAGGAGCGAGTGAACGGATGCAAAGTAACAGCTTCTGGTCATCCCTTCTTCAAGAGTAGCCGATAAACGCCATAAAGCGAAGCAAGCCCTTCCCACTCTCTCGCAGAGTCTGTCGATGTGTAGCTCCCACGTTAGGCTTTGGTTGTTAAGTTCGTCACTGCATTCCTTCTCATTTCTTAGCTTTGGTTGCAAAGCTTATCACTTCATTCGCTTATAGTAAAACTATTAGTGAGAATTACTATTTTCATCAACTTATTGCTTTTCACTGAGCGAAACATGCCCACAATAAGTAGATCATCACTCAGGCTGTTAACTGCTTCTCGCTGGGCGGCATGCCCACAATTAACAATCTGTCATGCCATTTGGTTAATCTTACGCTAGAAATAACTCACGCGCAACATAACCCAATTGCTTTTTATTATTTATAATACCCAGACTGTTAATTGCTTTTCATTGGGCGGCACATCATTGTGCCTGGCATGCCCACAATTAACAACCCATCATGTAATATCATTTGGTTACCCTACGTTAAAATTATTTCACGCGTAAAATAACCAAATTGTTCCCTTTTTCACTGAGTCTATTAACTGCTTCTCGTTGGGCGGCACATCGTTATGCATGCCCACAGTTAACAAGCTGTTAGTCAATTATATTAATTTCACCTGACTTAAAAATAACTTATCGTTTTTTTTTCACTCTGACTGTTAACTGAGACTCTTTGGGCGCCGCATCATTGTGCCCCGCATGTCCACAGTTAACAACCAGCGGACTAAGTTCGAATTAAACGTGGACAGCATTATTAAGTTTATTATCATGAAATGCATTGCATACCTGACTATTAAATTGTGTGTCAATAAGATGTCATTGTTATCTTCTGCTAAACTATTAGCAAAACGTTTACGTATAATATCCAATAGAATATCATGATCAGTGCAGCAATAATAATGATTTTCATTGTCAATGTACCTACAGCTACAACTTTCAACATCATTGTTTAAATTTACATTAACTACCCTATATTGGATTAGGGAGTTCAAATAGACCCAAAAATAGAATTTGATAGGCCTAAGTCTAGTAAATTGTTACTAAAATTATTTTTGTAAGACATTGCACGACTTCAAGTTATCTAAAAAAAAAAGGACTAGAAAGTCCCGTTCGACCTATTTGAAGATACTTTAGTATAAAAGCATAATTATTCACCGCCGCTCCATAACGACATATCAACCAATCGAGGATAGCCTAGTTTGCCTTCAATTTCCCTTCCCGCTCAAACACTGGTCAAGATTCCTTAAACCAACACAACTATCCAAAAAGCGCGATTTGGCTGCAGGTAGGAGAACCTTTACACAAGTAAATGAGAAAAGTCGTCGTCACTAGTAAATTAGAAAAATCGTCTTCTAGTATATTACATTTTATAGGTGTTGTAAACCTAGGTGTGTATTTTACCTTTAATTTTATTTATTTGAGTATGGTATTAACTCTGTTTATTTTTAATTGAACCTACTACAGTCCTAAATTCATTTGAAAAGTCGTAAGTAGTTTACTTTGGAAACTCAATTTATTTTATTATGCCAGCAGTAACTAATTCTCTGATCACGGTCACTGACGACCCGTGTTTCAATTGCGTCTGTTAGTAAATATAAATACCTTTTCTATTATCCTATTCGATCCTACTCGATTTTATTCGATTATGTTCGATTCCATTCGATTCCATTCTATTTTATTCTATTTTGTTTATTATGGACCTAAACAACTTACGAGTACTTATATCGTTTTCACCGTTTAAACTCTAATTAACACGTAGGGTGTAACAGTATAATAATATCGTACTAAATAATTTACCTACCGAAAACCTACTCGTACTCAAAGCATAATCAGGCATAAATATGTATGTAATTGATACTCTGCGTATTAACGCATTCGCTGCCCAGCTTCGGCGGTGCGACCCGCAGGGGCGCGCCCCGCCGCCGCCACTACACGAGGGTCGAGTCGAGAGGCTCGTCTGCGTCTCGGGCCATGAAAATGTTAGTTTAAAGACCTACGTGGGAATCTTCCCACAATATTTAGTTTAAGCGTTTGATTTAAGTATATTATTTATTGTTCATTTTATATCATCTACACTACATTATATATTTACACATTCACACACTGTTGACTTTTATGAAAAGTGTGGTTCTCCCGTTCATACTTGCTTAGCGTTCGTACTCTTACATCCTGTTCATACTCTCTACTCCTCTAATCCTACATGTTTACTTCACATTTCTTTTCGCTACCCTCAATGATTTCTATTCGATATTTTATTGCTTCATTTATATGCATTATTTACACGTAAGAAGTTTGCCACCTGAATGACAAAATGTTTGGTTAAGGTTGCATGTGAGTCGCGGGCATCAAAAGTGTTAGATTAAGGAGCTGCCATAAATTGTTTTTGTTTCAATTCTTAGTTTTTATTCCTTGTTCAAAAAAAATTAGTAGATTGCGAAGACTTATCTTAGGTTTTGCCTTCCAGTCGTCCATTGCAATAAATAATAGTTTGGATGATCAAAGAAATGACTTAAACCAAAAAAAAAAACACTAGAATTTGTGTTTTGTTTTTATAGGTAGGTACCTTCCTACGCTTTCTACGTAGTTTAAATCGGAATTCCTACAAAGGCTCATTATTATTTTACATATAAATTAAAGTACTTAATGCTTGTCATGCCTCAGGCCCCGAACAACCATCCGGAAATCGAACAAATACCTGCCGCGCCGCGGGAATCGAACCCGCATGTTCTCACAAAAGTCCTATTTTGGAAACCACCGCGAGCACGGCTTCGTGTCATGGTTTTATTAACAGAAAAATAGAAAGTGAATGATCTTTTGCCACCAAAAATACCTATAAATCTTGGAACTACTTATCGAGGTTTTGGTCATCTACAAATCTATAATTAGGTAGGTGAGCATTGTTTCAAGACTATGATCGAGTTTATTTAAATATTATATTTTCTCTAGCAAATATTTCATGAATACGCTGCAATCAAAGGTGCATTCGTGCATTGGTATGTAGGTAGGTAGGTCTAGAGAGAGATAGGTAGCTAGTTGTGTTCATGGGTTTGCAAACTGAGCATGGATATAATATGACGTTGGCATGGCACCTATCCGTTTAGACTACAAAGTTCTTAGCGTAAGTAGCCAAACGTTCGTTATTATCAAGTGAAGTAGCAAATATTTTAAGTAAACTGCTTTGTTTGTGATTAGCATTTTCACCGACAACTCAACCTGAAACTCGTCGCTATCTTGATCGGTTCAAGTGCACTCTGATGCATACCTATGCAACATAGGTACTACGCACAGAAATATATCTAGATATGTTTCTGTGGTACTACGACTCGGAAACGGATCGTAAAACTAAAAAAAAAAATATTACAGCTCCATGATTTCATTTCATGCTTAACTTAGAATTAGTGCCTACGTAGATATATCAAATTTGTCCCTATTCCTTACTATGCTAGGTACCTACTGTAGTTATTCTGAGCGTAGATATTGCGTAGGTACCTGTAGAATGTATTCGTTCCGAAGGTTGGGTAATTTATAAGGTGGTCAGGTCACTAGCAGTAAATATCGAGGTCTTTATTCTATCCCATACCTACATAAAGCCATGAAATCTTCATCATCGTACACCTATCTACATCGGTTAGTACATAACGGAGCTAATCAAAATTTAATAAATGGGTTGGTATTCTTTGGTATCACGATTCGGTGAGGCCCACCAGATTTGGTTAGGGTAAAATCTAAATATTTTGTAGTCCATTGAAGAAGTGAGGCATGGCATGGATCAAAGCCTATCAACGGATTTTGACATAGGTACATAATATCTATATCTAGGTACTAATAAAGTACACCTTCAAATACATTCCGATTCGATTCACGAAGTTCACTATAGTGCCGATTACGACAACGGCTTCGAATGTGAGGCGCAACTAGCCTCTCGCTGCGACGTGCTGTTCTAGGTACGCCTGCTTTGGCGCTTCGATTCTTCCTACTATATCAACGGTTGCGTGAAGGATTTCGAGTAGAATTACACGACTTACCTCGCTTCTCGTTGCATCGTCCATCGTTCGCTGGACGCTTCTCAGCACAGCCATCACGATCACATTACGTCAGCATCTATGGTACCTGGCTGGCTGTGTTCGTCGCGGCTCCGTCGATTGCTACGGCGCTTTGGCGCCTTATGGCGACGGTGTTCTCTGCTACGGTGGTGGTCACGCTAACTGCTTCCATCATTCGCTGTTAAAAATTATCAAGCATCAATGTTCTTCAAGGCATATTTCCATTTCATCTGACAAGTTAATGCGATCATGGATCACTGATAACCAGAATCCAAACAAAAGTTTATAAATTTCTCTTGGGGTTACAAAAAACACGTTGAAAAGGAAATCCAGCCAGTTAAATTGCTGAGCCCGCGTTCAAGCTATCATAGAGTAGGCGACTAGGCGGGTACCTATGTATCTTGGCCAAACGCGGCCACGATCACAGATTCGGTAGGTACCTACCTACTTACTTAACGGTGAACCCGCTACATGTTATCGAGCAATCGCTATTTAGTGTACTTTAACATATTGTCATTAGTATATTAATCAGAATTAACCAGGCACGTACCGGCGTTACCAGGGAGTACCCTGGCCAAATGCCTACACAAATACCGATCACTTGCAAATCATTCCGCCAACACTGTCAGGGAGTAGATACCCTGACCACGTGCTAACAAACAGGCTTTCAAACTAACCAAAAATGCAGGTAGGTATCTAGTAAAATCACTAAGTACGTGACGACATTACCAGGGACGGCATGCCCTGGCCGAATGCCTGCACAAACCCGCACTTCTAAATCAATCTGTTAACACTATCGGAGTTATGTACCCCGATTACGTGTTAACAAGTCAACCCTCAACACCTTGTGGGCAGGGTGATAACAAGATAAAGAGCAGTAATTACGAATAATTATAAGAAATCTTCACTTTACGTACCTTGCTATCGGAATCCCTCTTCTGAAGTTGTTGGGCGGTATATACAAAAACAGCATGCCTCAACCGACTCCACCTCCGTTCGGTCCCAAACTGGTACAGACTCGTTTTGCAAGCAAAGGCTGGGCAACAACTATTCAGTTGTAGGTCAAAAATACCAAGTCTGCTCAGGACGGCTGTCGGCGATAGAATGAGTCCGGTAGCCGAGAGTTGCCTGGCTAATTGTGCGTCACCCACTGTGTTGCCAGGCTGATATACAATTTTACCCAGTTATGTTTGATGGTTATTATTTACCTAACACGTATGAGAACGATTTTAGAAGTCTTTGTTGTAGTACGTAAAATGAAGCGACAAGTTTCAACATGATTTTTGAGCTTTATGTCGTAACAGTAAAGAACACTTTGGCATAGCGCGCCCCAAAAGGAGGCGGAAAAAGAAGAAGCAGCCCTGTGGACCTTCATGTGTTCCTGTGCCTGAGCTGCCTCCTGGCAAGGGACCCTGTGATTCGGATGGATTCATCAGGGTAGTTCGCCGGAAGCCCTCTAGTCGAAACCGGTGCGGTGTTGGACCGCTAGATATCACATCTGGCTTCAGGGCGGAAGTCCCTACAACGCAGCTTTACATCTCACGCGTCCACTACGCTGTGCAGACAAAGGCTGTGGAGGACTACCTGAAGACGAAGACTGGGCTCTCGCTGCGCGTCGAAAAGCTGGACTCTCGCCATAATTTAAGCTTCTGTTCATTTATGGTGAGAGTTCCAACTCAACATCTCTCGACCTACTTGAGTGAAGAGTTTTGGCCGAAGGGTGTCAAGTTCCGACGGTTCACTGGCCGCCTGCAAGGGGACACCGCCGTGCACCGTCGTCAGCTGACACCCTGATTGCGTCATACACGTCGACGCCGCAAATTTAGAACGTGTGCAATTTTATTTAAAATAAGTTTTTATATTTTTATGTATGTTAGATTTAAGGTATATATTCATATGGACCGTAGAATAAGTTAATAAGATCTGTACTTGTTCTAATGTTGTCTGAAATAAATGTATTATTATTATTATTATTATAGGTATTTTTACCAGTTTACCTAGTTACCTATCTCTTTCATTAGAATAATAATAATAACACAAAACGGGAATTGTCTAGCTAGATCGTCAGTCCTAAGTTTGATGAAGTATGAAGGAAAAACAGTGGTATACCTACTTTACTTTTCATTTTACCCAAACTTTTTTTCTAAGTCGGTACCTACCTACACATATTATGTAAGTACCTGTAAAACTCATGAATCTGCAATAAATAACCGATTAACTTTAATATAAATAATGAATAACTACCAACTATATTTAGGTAGGTACATAAGTATCTATTTACTTATTTTGAAACAAACTCGTGTCTAAACTCATCTCATTAGCTGCGATATGATGATTGGTTGAACTGTTATTTTATATCCTTCATTCATATTTTATATCATCAATCAATATCTCTTGATGAACTTGTGAAAGAAAACCGAACGACAACAACATTTGTTACTGTTGAGCAAGTGAACTAGACTTAACTATTGAACTAGAAGATAGATATAGTTCACTTGAGTGAAAAGATATGTATCTATCTTTTCATTTCAGTGACACATTCTGCGCAAGGCTACTTTTTGCACAGCAAGGTTTTGACAATTTGTTTGAATTTATTTACTGATAATTTCTGCAACTCACTAGGAGTTTTGTTGTAGAAGCGTATACATTGCCCTTTAAAAGATAAGGTCACCCGGGGTGAAGTCGTCTACGGGGCTAAGGCGTCTATTTCAATTATCATAGAAAAGGCGTATTTTAGAACTACTCACGCCATCTAGTTCAAGTCTTTGGCACTTAAACTACCAATAGTCATCAGTAGATTTCACGACAGAGCCTTATTTCTTAAATAATCCGCCATCTTAAAATTCTCATTCGTTTGGATTCTTTTGGTGTGACACCACGTGGTTTTGCATCCAGTGAAATCTCGGTGTATTCATGGATATCGATGTTTTTTAACCGTAAGTACTTTTATTGTTGTATTGCTTTACGTGTTGCTTTAGTTATTTTATGTAATAAGCTTAAAAATTGCAGTCAATATGCCATTTAAAATTTGCCGGTTACGTATTTGTTTTGGGGCTATTGCGTGCATCCTGTTGGGGTGATACCGTCTATTGTAACGCATTAGCCCCATTTTCAGGGGTCCTAAGCCTTTTAATTTTAATAGTGGTAAAAACATACTCGTATATGTTTAGTTGACGACCAATGCGGCGCTGCAAGCAAAGGTCCTACGCAGTAAGAACTCCAATTCTCGCCTGGGACAAATGTTTGCAAGGAATGGATGAATTTATTATGCTTGGATTTTATATGACAATATTTTGCGTTAATTCCGAGTTTTTATTTTAGGATATCCAATATGGCGCGATACTACAAAAGAAAACGATCGATCTTGAATTTTTGTACTGATTTTAAGGCTTTTTTATTCGTAATATAAATTATACGACATTTCTAAGTTGTTGTTTTGATTCCAATTATAATTATTATCTACCCGAACCTACGCGAAAAAAAATGTTAGGTACCCCTGAAATCTAGGATGGGGCGAATGCGTCTACAAGAAATAAGGAACATTAGACGCTATAGCCCCGAATATTTTTGTTCAACTCATTACCCTAAACTAAGCACAGGATTTGGCGTACGAGATAATAGTAAACTTTATCACTAGTATTTTTATAAATTATTTTGATCAAAATTGTTATAAGCTCTTCCTATTACATAATACTAGTGAAAGACGCTTTCGCCCCACCTGGGGTTAAAGTGTATAAAAATCCTAGATTTTATAGAAACGTCATTTACACATAGAAGAAATTCAAAATTCCATTATATGGTGTTGAAATATGAAAATAGATAAAATTTCCTAACTTGCATCGTATGTTACAGCTCATAAGGACACATAATAATGTTTGTTATAGTCAGATGAATATGCCGTTCAAAGTATTGTGACGCCTTAACCCCGGTTGACCTTACATTTATTTTGTGTAGCCTAGTTGTGGGCACAGCGAGTTTATGTTTATTTCTGGTATTAAAATTATGTTTATCGCTATTTTTAGGGAACCGATTTATATGTTCAATAAGTTTTCATAAATATATTGACATGGTACTGTCATTATGTTTATTTCTTTGAATTTATCACGTAGAGATTCTCTAGGACCCATATTATAGATAGCCCGAACAGCCCTCTTCTGCAGCACAAATACGGTGTTAATATCTGCAGCGTTCTTCCACAGCAGTATACCATAAGACATAATACTATGGAAGTAGCTGAAATAAACAAGTCTAGATGTATCCACGTCTGTAAGATGACGGATTTTTTTGACTGCATACGCTGCAGAACTGAGTCTCTTCGATAGCTTATCTATGTGTGGGCCCCATTGAAGTTTATTATCTAAGGTGATTCCTAAGAATACGGTACTCTCTACTATTTCTAAAGTTTCTCCTTTAACGTTTACATCAGCCTTCACTTGTTTAACATTAGGTAGAATAAATCTAATACATTTTGCTTTGGTTTCATTCAACAAAAGATTATTGACACTAAACCAATGAACTACTTTTGAGATTGCACTATTCGCATCGTCGAAATTTGTGTTTTGTCGTTTCATTTTAAAAATTAATGAAGTATCATCAGCAAACAATACAATCTCGTGATTATTCTTGACAAGATGAGGCAGGTCGTTAATATAAACTAAGAATAGGAAAGGACCGAGGATAGAACTCTGCGGTACACCCATTGTAACTACAGACCCCGAAGACCGTTTCCCATTAATGTCAACTCTTAGTATCCTATCACTCAAATAAGATGTAAGAAGATCCAAAGAGGTGTTTCTTATTCCATAGTGATGTAGTTTCCTGATTAATGTTTCATGGTGTACGCAATCGAACGCTTTTGACAAGTCGCAAAAAACGCCTAAAGCGTCTTGCGACTTCTCCCTAGTATCAAAAATATGCAATACTAACTCATAACACCGGCATCAGTAGTTGACCTGCCGCGAGTAAACCCGAATTGCTTACAATGCAGCAGGTCATTGCCATTGAAATGCCTAAGCAATTGATGTAAAATAAGTTTTTCAAAAACTTTGCTGAATGTAGGCAGTACTGATATTGGTCTAAAGTTAGTGGGGTCAGACCTACTACCCGATTTAAGGAGTGGGATTATTTTACTACATTTCATTAGATCAGGAAATACGCCAACATTTGCTTAAACTACAATATTAATTTAATTTTTTAAATCACTACTATTTTTTTTTATTTTAATTACTTAAAAGTAGTATAATATTTCAATGCGCCGGCGAATGCCGGCGATTTACCCTCAGTATCAGTACCGCGCGAGCGCTTATCGAGGCCAGACCTATGTCAGTTCAATCGCGAGAAAATAGAAAGTTACGTTTGAGAAGCTCGCCGCCCGCTCGGGGCGTTCAATAAAAAAAAAGTTGCGCCGAGATGTAAAAGCCCCCTTAAGTAACCTAACCTAACGTATAAACATTTATACGTTACCTACTCTTCTACTCTACAGCCTCCACGTGCGTACTCCTACACCCACTTATATTTAGGTTAGGAACCTAATTCAATCAAAACGGAGGTCACGAAAGGAATCTACGTAAATTTGCAAGGTTTTTTCCATTAAATCTTATTTTCGCATTTACCTGTTTACTATTATCATTCAACATTTAGGCACAGATTAGATAATGATTTAGGTTCGTCCAGATTAAGTATTATGTTGTATACCTAACTTTGTTTAATAAAAAATGTTGATACTTTCTTTTTTGCAGATATTCGCGTGTCCAACCTACATAAATAACGTCTCAAGATTTTAATGTAAATGTAACAAATAGGAATCTTTATTAACAAAAAAGATTACAATCAAATTGTAATAGAAATAGATTAGAACTAGGATTTACAATTGAAACAATTGAAATATATGTATAGACGACCCCGGTGGGGCGGCGGGCGAAGGTCCGTCTGCGGCGCAGGAGGTTGCGGGTTCGATTCCCGCCTTGGGACTAATGTTTGTTCGATCTACAAATATTTGTTCCGGGTGTTCTGGTCGTTTCTATGTATAATAAGAAATATCTATCTTTGTAATGTATTATATTATGTACATCAGTCATCTAGTACCTACCCATAACACAAGCTCTGCTTAGCTTATGCTGTGTGGATTGTCCAGCATTATTTATTAATTTTTTATTTTAGCTTTATTTTAAGAGAAATAAATATATTTTTCTACAAGATGAATGACAAGCGTCCGCGAAAAATCCAATTTTTATCGCCGCACCCCGAAATTCGGGATAGATTATGCATAAGTTACAAATTGCTATCTGTCTTTTACGACAACATCTCGGTAAAGTTATTTAGACACTAAAAATGGACACAATTTTCTTTGACGCACATTCTAAGTTTACGGCCTTTTTTGGGAACGTCGATCAGCTTCTTGTTAAAGTTATTTGATACTTACTCAAAACAGGTAGAGTGTAATAAAATAACGTATTCACATTGACACATTCTGATCAACATTCATAGTGGTTTTTGACCCTTGCCGGACATTGAGCAGTCGTCGTTCCTATCCCTTGATTTCCTTTGGGGATAGGTACTCTAGTATAGTATACCTACGTACGTACAAAGAATCCATTTATCCCTACTCAGTTAGGCATTCACTCAATTAAATTTTATTTGAATACGTGTTTATGTGTACCTATTTAAATTGTATTTATTGATTTTTTATCAGTGTGTTTTGGTTCAATTATACTAGTAGTTCTACGAACAGTAGACCTCGCGAACACTAACTTTTCTCAACAATTAATTTACTTATTAAGTAGGTACTAAAGTAAGTTAAAACGGGATATTTTGGTAGGTAGGTTCGGTAGGTGCCATGTTTTTTCTAATTCCTGTTTGTAGGCAGGTATACATATATTGAGAACTCCCCCCCCCCCCCCCCCATCTTCGATTCCCGCCTCGAACGAAGACTTTCGTTCACTTCGTTCACGACGTCAATTATTGTGAGTAATTTATCCGTAACGCCAACAAGTGGTTCTGATGGAAGACCAGCGTTGGATGCTAGCTCGCTAGTCATGATCTATCATTATGGTCGAGGCATCAAGAACGTCGTTATTTGTTTGGTGGTTTCAACTACACTTGCGAGCTTTAAACTGGAATCGCTTCAAGGGTTGTTCAAGACCAATTTTTACAATTTCTTTGCAGTGAACTATGAGTTAAGTTATGTTTTCCCTTACGCAGGATTTATTAGCGACGATAAATTTTGATTTAATGCACGATAATGTCCGCTGCCACACCGCAGCAGTGACTAAACAGTACCGACAGACGTCTTCCATGTCGGCATTCCCACACTAGACTGGCCAGCCCTTATTCCTGACTTGAACCCAATCTGGCATATGTGGGACGAGCTAAAACAGCGGATACGAGGGAGAAATCCAGCTCCGGCGCCGATAGAAGCCGATAGATGCAACTTCGGCCTATTGCAATAATTCCCAAAATTTAGGTAGCCAATTCAATTAATTTTAAATCTTCTTGATATCACTTGAAAGGTAAAAAATTACCTTTCAAATGATATACCACAATCTATAGTTCATTGGTACATAAATTGTAAAAAAATTGTTTTGATCAACTCGCGATGAAGCGATTCCATTTTAAAGCTCGCAAGTGTATAAACAGTGCATCCGGTGCCCGAAGCATATAAATAGTGCTCCAGTACTCTAGGAGATATTTAGGTCTTTCAATGTGCAATCCGAGGTTAATATACCGCTACCGCTCTGGTTAACAAAGCAAATACCGCGTTGGTCTGAACACGAACAGACCTCTACACTACAAGCCCAATATGCAACATAGATAGATAGATAGATAGATATATCATTAATTCATAAAGAAAAAAAACATTACATAGGTTGGTTAGTAATGCCTTAAAGCCTATGTTAGGTTTGTCTAGACAAAGAGTTCTCATCTATTTTACTTAGGATTTCTTATTACTACTGTTGGTTAACATTGTAATTTAACTTGCCTAAATATACATGTGAGATGATTTCAGATGATGCTAAGATGCTATAATACAGGAGTGCAAAAAATACATACTTAACAGTGTCACCAAAAATTTACCATAAATATACATACTTACCTACTTAGTCAGAAGGTCTAAAAAACGAGCGTCAAAATCATAGATACCTAAATTCTGAAGATATGGTAAGTTCTACCAGCGCTTACTCAACAAATGGCCTGTGTTGTGTTACAACGGAACGCAAAGACACGCTGTTTCCAACCTTCTGCAATATACCTACCTAATGAACAATTAAGATGAAAAGACGTAACCTAGACCGAAGTGACTGAGGTGGGTGGACCTAATTGGACCTTATTTGAGGGTTGCACTTTCGAGAAGCTATTAGTACCTAATCTCCCGAATTTTGCTTAAAACTATGGTCAAAATGTATGATTTATCGTCCTTGCTACGGTCCAATGCGTATCAAAGTCAAACATTTAAGTAATTAAATTAGGATTAAGTATTGGGTAGGTTATTTAGATTATGTATTAGTAGGACTGGAAAGGTAAGGGCATTAACATAAACGGCGGCTACATCTCACACCTGCGATTCGCTGATAACATAGTTCTAATGGCGGAGTCGCTAGAGGAGCTGAACCAGATACTGGACGGCCTAGCCTCCCTCTCGCGACGCATCGGTCTCGGCATGAATTTGGATAAAACCAAAGTCATGATAAATGGCCTCATTGATCCGGGACCGGTCGTCGTTTCCACCTACTCGAAATTGTTTCCGAGTATACTTACCTTGGGCAAATTCTGCAGTTAGGTAAAAATAATTTTGAGAAGGAGGCCAAGATCCAGCTAGGCTGGGCAGCGTTTGGGAAACTACGTAGTTACGGAAACCCCTCACCCCTCTGTTTTAGATTAAGTCTAGACTCTAGAAATGTGCTGATTAGACAGCACATGGTGTTCTTAGAATGTAAGTGCTTACTCGGCGCGACTCTGGTGGTCGATGCATCTGCATGCACCTGTGTGAGACAATAAAGAGTTTGCCTCCGAATCGGCAAGACCTATTTTTGGTATTTTATTCAATTTCCTTAAGTTTTCATCAAAATGATATCCGTAAAAACGTTCCCAAATCAAGAGTGGCGCAGCCGATACAGATTTCCCTCATTTTCTCGAGTTTTCCGCGATTTTCCTACTTAAAAATCAGTTAGAAAATTCGCCATAAAAATTGTAGAAATTACGGTCTTCTGTGTGAACCAAAAAAAAATGTCTCTAAACGGGTATCGAAAAGTGAGTGCGGGAGTTGCAGTTGGTTGGTGAGTCAAAATTTTCGCCAAATCCTTCCTTAGTCCTCTCCTGTATTTTAAATGGTTTCTTTTTGTTTAAAAACTAATTAATTTGTTATTATTGAGATCAAACCTTGCTCTTTATAACGCTGGAATAAAAATTATGAGATTTAACATAGAGTTAGGAACAGATAGAAAGTGCACATTTTCAAAATCAAATGTAAGTACTGTAAGAATTAAATTAGGGAATTGTGGATCTTAGCATTGATCAAAAATTAGTCTTAATTATATTCTTTGAAAAATATTTTTATTTTTTGATTTTATATTTTAATTTTACAATTTATTTTTACAAGAATTTTACATTTTCCCTGTTCTAAAATTTTATGCTTGTTTTATAAGTGTAATTTTCACTGTGTTTTTGTGTCGTGTCCCATTTAATTGTTGTGTCGTGTATTTTTCTTATAAGATTGTGAATTAAGCAAGTGTATTCTCTGCCAAGTTATAGCTCTGTGTTTTCGCATTAAGTTACGCGGTAGAGATGACGAGTGAAACAGTGATTAAACCGATTCCAAGAGAAATAGTGCAAATTATTCCAAATTTTACCGGTGATAAAAGACAATTAAATTTTTTCTTGCGAAAATGTCAGTACATAATTGACTAAGGTAGTTCAAAAGAAGAACAAAATTTATACGTGTTCAATATTATCACGAGCAGGCTTACAGAGAATGCAGCTGCCCTTTTATCAGAAAGGGATGAGATTGTGACGTGGTCCGCCCTTAAAGCCTTGCTTATACAACATTTTGGAGACCCCCGTAGTGAAGCGTGTATTAACATCGAGCTAGAATCATTAAAGATAAAATCGGGTGAGAATTATTTGGATTTTTGCAATCGAATTCAAAGCGTACGATCATTATTAATTTTAAAAGTGAACACCAATGCGGAAAGTGATTTAAAAAAGGCTAAATTGATTATTTATGATAATACGGCTCTGAATGTATTTTTGTACAATCTTCCTGAAAATTTGGTTAAAATAGTGAGGTTAAAAGCACCCAGTACTCTAGAAGCGGCATTGAGTGTTGTGCTTGAAGAAGTGAATTTTATAGAGCAATATAACATGAGAAATCGTATTCACGGTAATAATCAAAACTCTACCTCAGGGTCAAATCCTTTCGTAAATCAAGGTCAACCGATGGGTTATAAGCCTATGTTAGGTGGTAACAGTAATAATGTGACTCCGAAATTTAATTTTGGGATTCCCCAAAATGCGCAGATTAGGATGCCTCAATTTCAAGAACAAGGTCAAGGGAATTTCGGAACACGCCCACAGAGTTTTGGATATCGGCCACAGTATGGTTTTCAGTCACAACATTTCGGCCTTCCGAGATTTCTCAACAAGCATTCGGGTATAGACCTCCGCAACAGTTTGGGATAGAGTCCCACAGCCTTTTGGCTGCCTTTGGCCCCCACAACCATTTGGTCTCAAACCAAATTTACCGGCAGTAGGACCACCAAATATTCCTCCTCAAGGACAAATACCACAGTTGCAAAATGCCGACGTATCTATGAGGACAGCGCCTCATAGACCCCTACAAAATGGGTTTAGGTTAAACGAAATAACCATGAATGACCATGAATACGGCGACACAGTTATGCCTACAACGGCATTTTATAATAGCGACGCATATTACGATAGTTGTGATGGCTATGGCTATGGTTATGCAAATGAAATGTACTATGGTTATGATGACTCTTCATCATTATTGCCTCTACCATCAATTGAAAATAACTTACAAAAAACAACAAAAACGTAAAAACAGAGAGTAATGCTGAAAATCCTTCGGATTTTTGCATAACAGCCTCGGATGCCAAGTAGTCTTAGAAATAAATTGTGACCCAAAATTAAAACTTCCGTATGTTTATTTGGAAGAGATAGACGCAAAAATAATGATTGATACCGGAAGTATGAGATCGTTCTTTCCGCGAAAAGCTAATGAATATTTTCCCCAATTTATTCAGAAGGAACGGTTTCAAGTTGTTAGCACCCACTCATCTAGAATTAACAATGAAGTAGTAGAGATCCCTCTATTCCCATCCTTTGTTAGCAACAATTGCCATAAATTTTACCTCTATGACGTTGATACGCGTTATGATGGACTGATTGGAAATGATCTTCTGCAACAATTAGGCGCGATTATTGATTTAAAAGAACAGCTCTTGAAGACAAGTACCTACAACTTGTACTCCAATAATCAATAATACTTTAAATTATATGATCGATATTCCCCCGTGGTCAGAAAAAAGAGTTAAGCTGCCTATACCTAACTCAACATTCAGGCGAAGCTATATTCAACTTTTACGAATTCACAGATGGTTTACGTATGCCTAGTTCGATAGTGAATTGCATAAACGGATATGCAACTACTGTGATCCAAAACACCTCAGATAAAACGAAACGCATCACATATCAGTAACATCATTTAATCAGTCGGAAAGCAAATTAAACCTTACAAAAGATACAATGGATGTAGAGACAGATAATTTATTAAAAAAAAAACTTGTGTAAACTCAGACTTGACCATACCAACGAAGAACGTGAAAAAATCTACAAGCTTTGTTTGGACTATAAAGATATTTTCTTCTGTGACCAAATTCCTTTGAGTTTTACATACCAAATTGAACACAAAATTAGGAAAAAGAACGAAGACCCTATATATGTAAAACCATATAGACAGGTCCCTTTTGTGCAAGAAGAAATTAATAGGCAGGTAGACAAATTGCTGAAAGACAATGTCATCCAAGAGTACGAACGTTGATGCGTTATCTAGGATAAACGTTGACGACGAAACGCTTTAGGCTCAAATGATGATAAAGAATCAATGGAGGTTAACATCGATGAAAAGGAGCACAAAGATCAAGTTAACAGCTGAAAAGAATAGAGTGCGAAAAGACTCTTTATCAGACAATAGTAGAACATTATCAGCGAGCCCTTTCTCTGATAAATTATCGACTTGTTCGGATCACGAACAAGTGCCTGTGCGATCGGAATCGAATAAATCTGAAACCATTCATTCTCACGTAGAGTTAGAGTCTATAGGAATTCCAATTATACATGAAGCAGTTGACACTAAACCCAATCAGATCTTAGTATATTCCTGGTCTAAGAACGAATTAAATGTAAAAGACTTATCTAGAAACAATCAAAAGGTATTGGAAATTTTCTTACCTTTGAAGTCGGATTTGTTAAAGAATTTTTAAAAACGATACATCAAACCAAAGATAAAATATTTCATCTATTTTGAGGAATCGGAACATCGTAGACTATTTGGAAACTTAATAATAGAACTTTTTAAAAAAGGAATTGTAAATTTTCACGAATGCACGGAAGGAGTCCTTTAAATTGAAGACGAGAGAGAGCAAAGAGTAGTAATTGTTAAACATCATGAAGGAAAGACATGCCACCGTGGTATCAAGGAAACGTTAGTCAGGATTCGTAGAAATTACTATTGGGAGATAATGCAAGAAACAGTTGCAGCGGTTATAAATGCTTGTGAAGCATGCCAGAAAATGAAATATGATAGGAAACCAATAAAACCAGTTTTACCTACAGTTGACACAAACACACGACGCCCCATTTCAAGAAATTTTCATAGATCCTTTTAGTATTGAAGGGAAAACTTATTTGACCCTATTGATGCCTTCAGCAAATTAGGACAGGCTATTAAAATTCAGTAGATCAACTCCTGAAGTAGTAAGAGCATTGATGAGCTATTTTACTGGAAGAAAATCCGGGAATACTTCCGGTCAAGGAAGGCCAAGCTTTCTTTCAAACTGATTATTGGACTATAGTTAAGGTTATAAACTTGGACAAAATCAAACATGATTTAAATTACGTAACGACCAACTTTTGAGCAATTGTGTAGATTAATCGACTGGAATTCGTCATACTCTCAGGAATTTATAAGTGTTAAAATACATACAGAGTTTGTACACGATTTAACTAAAAACAAGTTTAAACAACTTGTTGCACAACAACGATTTAGAAGAGCGCGAAATCTATTGGGTTCACTAATAAAAGTTGTTACAGGAAATCTTGATCATGATAACGCGATTAAATATGATAGAGTGACGTCAGAATTACAGCATGATCAAATGATTATTTCAAAAAAAAAAATTACCTTTGTCTCTAAAATGTTTGAAAGTTTCATAAATGTACCCGAGTTGATTAATCGAAACACTATCAATTCAGCTAACCGCATTAAGAAGGTAGAAGAAATGATTAGCGATTTATCTAATAAAGAAAAGAGATGGGTATTTCAATCATATGTTTTCGCATTATTTAATGTTGACTGAAGTAATTTTCGAACCATCTTTATCCGGTTAAGTGAAATTGAAACAGCTCTAGCATTAAGTAGAGTCTCTATATTGCACCGGTCTATTGTGAACACCACCGAATTATTGTATCATTTGAAATTAATTTCGGAATCCGTAAGCTTAGTATATTTTCCTAATGAAAATAACTTGTTAAAATTAGAGGAAACTATTGTTGTAAAATTCTTTACTAAAAATAATCTGATAACGTTTATTTTGGAAATTTACGATATCTGATAATTGTACTTATAATTACTATAAAGTATAATTCCTTACCAATTTTCCACCAGCCTGATAACAAACTATCTCTATTTTCCCTAACTATCCCTACTACCTTTTGGCGAAGCGTACTCAATACATACCAATTGTCAAACCGTGCCGCCCGTTATCTGCTGGCGAACATTCCTGTGTGCCGAGGATAATCGAGCATTCTACCATGAGCTTACCTGTGTAGAGCAGCTCATGAAGTTCCAAGATGACCCTGATCACTGCACGCAACATCAGGTAGAGATTGAAAGAGTCAAGGTCCAACGAATCAGTAAAAACAGTTGGATAATATTCAGCAGAGTTCATATGATGTTATCAAAGCATTGCGACGGCGAGATCGCTAAGCAGCCAATATTGGGGACTTACTTGGCAACCATCGACGAACCCTGTGATTTGGAGATCAATGGAATTCGTATACTTCACCGGATCCTTAAGGAATCGGATGCTGTTGAGCCAATTCCGCTAATCGCCTTACCGCAGCTACGCGTTAAAGCAACGATATCCAGTAAACGTGTGCTTAATATGAACGGAGTTAACTTAGACGAAGTGAAATACATGGCGTATTCTCTCTAAGGCATAGTGAAGTGATCCAAAGTGTTTTAGGTAATAACAAAGGCTATAACTTCAGTGAAAATTTAGGATTCGCGACTCTAGGTTTAGTAACTTTTAGTTTTCTTTTATTTGTATTTTATGTCCTTCGGCAAAAATTGCCGCGTTTTATGTGTAAGAAAAATTATCGGCACAAATCTCAAATCGATCCAACCGATAATTTTCCTCTTAGGGAGGGAGGAGTTACGGAAACCCCTCACCCCTCTGTTTTAGATTAAGTCTAGACTCTAGAAATGTGCTGATTAGACAGCACATGGTGTTCTTAGAATGTAAGTGCTTACTCGGCGCGACTCTGGTGGTCGATGCATCTGCATGCACCTGTGTGAGACAATAAAGAGTTTGCCTCCGAATCGGCAAGACCTATTTTTGGTATTTTATTCAATTTCCTTAAGTTTTCATCAAAATGATATCCGTAAAAACGTTCCCAAATCAAGAGTACGTCGAGTCTTCTCGTCATCCATACCGCAATGCTTGAAAACGAAAGTTTTCAATCAGTGCGTCCTACCCGTCATGACCTACGGAGCTGAGACGTGGACACTCACGGTAGGGCTGGTCCACCCACGGAATTAAAGTAAGGGGAAATGGTAAGTGGGCGTGGCACGCGTGCCACAAGTACACGTTGTTATGCTTACTCGACCCCAGTCGGGTTCTAACATCGCGTGGAGTTGCTAGTCTCGCAGCCAATTCATTTTTTCCGTAATCATGCCGTATTGTTCGATTTTAGAGTGTAAAAATGATAGTAGGAGAAAAATGAAGGTGTCTCGTACCATCGGGGAGAAAGGTTTTTATTGTTTTGTAATAAAATCTTATTTTATTTCAATTTGTCAATAATTTAATAGAAGGGTTAGTCAAAATCAACCTTATGCAATTAAGATAAAGTTGATTTTGGATTGATTCTATTCTTCGCTACTCAATTAGTGATGTAGTCAAGTCGGATGTTGATTTTATCGATTGATTGAATACAAGAAATTCAATTTTAATTTCAAATTTAAATGTTAATGTTAAATTAAGTGATATATTAGTATGTAAATTAATTATTTATTTAGTATTTACATTACAAGTCACTAAATTGACATCATTAGGTCCTCTAACCTTTATCTTAAATATTTGTAGGTTTCCCAAAGATACAAACGTCAAAGAGAAATGGATAGATTCAACGGGTAGAGTTAATTGGATGCCAACCAAATCAAGCAAGATATGCTCTGAACACTTTTTGGAAGTCGATTTCAAAATATCAAATAAAGATATACAGCGCGATTACGAAACATACAGCGCTTGTATCACTGAAAATCGTTAAGTTTAAATATATAAATGTTCACATACACCATTTACTAAAATTAAACATAAAATTTTCCAAAAACCAGTTTCCTAATAAATACGTTTTATTTCAGGGGCATA
Organism: Eupithecia subfuscata; assembly: GCA_963564075.1. Classification (NCBI taxonomy): domain Eukaryota; kingdom Metazoa; phylum Arthropoda; class Insecta; order Lepidoptera; family Geometridae; genus Eupithecia; species Eupithecia subfuscata. The sequence goes on along the minus strand of OY751096.1, from coordinate 6,556,453 downwards.
AATAACATTACATTTATTTTTACCTGCCTGTCTTTTTCTATTTATAAATGGTTTAAAATATACAGCTCTTTGTGTGCCAATTATGCCAAATAAGTAAATAAACTACCAACGAGTTCGATTTTTTGCGAATTGAACAAAAAATCGGGTATCAATCGATATCGATAATGTACTTCAATGTGCTACCTGGTGCAGCTCTAATCGAGTAGCAGTCGATGGTCGACCTATCACGCGAATGTCAATCTTAAGTCTGAGGTAATTAAGTTTATAATTGCGGCTACTAAAAATACCGCCATCTATGGTCAAGTAGCGGAATTAACTTGTCAATCGAATGTTTGGTTACTATAGACCGTAAATACGTTCTGATGCTAAAGTAAAATAAATCTTATCTGTAGAAGTCAAGGTTTATTTCCAAATCAGTGACGTTGGCTAGTTTTGACTAAACTTAAACTACCAATCAAACGAATTGTTTCTTTGTAATGTATTATATGATTACTGGTTTATTTGTGTGAGTTTGGCGACACCGGTGCCCTTAGTAATTTTGTTGCATTGTCCTTCCACCCTAACTTCTATTTCCGTGGGTCCACCAGTTCAAATTCGCTCAGCGAGCTATGGAAAGAGCTATGCTCGGAGTCTCTCTGAAGGATAGAATTCGTAACGAATACAACAGCCCTGCAAACTACTCAAAGTAGCAGCGTTTAGTCCTAACCACTGTTTAGACGATAGTCTATTTAAATCTAGTAGTAGCTCAATTCAACCGTGTTTATAAATAACCTTTAAATATTTAAAACGGCGACTAGTAATTGAATCGCGTTCAAATTGAATAGCCACCTTGCTGGCGCGATGGGGCGATTGGACGGTAATTGGCAATTGACGCAGTGACTCTTGGATTCTTATTTTGATGCACTGCCTGCGACCTTTAACCTTTTGAACGTCATTCATTCATTCATATCAGCCCTTGTCGACCCACTGCTGGGCATAGGCCTCTCTATGTTTATGCCATTCACCTCGATCTTGTGCTAATCTGGACCAGGTGTAGCCTACGGTTTTGCGTATGTCATCGACCCATCTGCATCGCGCTGGTGGACGTCCTCTACTCCTACAACAGTCTCTTGGCCACCACTCAGTCAGTGCTTTAGTCCACCTGTCGTCACTTCGTCTGGCCAAGTGTCCTGCCCAACTCCATTTGAGCCCCAACATCCGCTCACTAACGTCTTGAACTTTAGTCCTTTTGCGAATTTCAGTGTTAGGAACTCGATCTAGCAATGTGATGCCGAGCATGGCGCGCTCCATGGCTCTCTGTGCGACGCTGATCTTGTGCACAGCGTCCTTTGTGAGCCACCATGTCTCAGCACCGTAAGTCATAGTCATAGACATTTGGAACGTCACAGTCACCTATACATATACATGACTAGAACTTTCGGGTCCTCAGCGCATAGGTATTTTTGTTCACTTTGTGCCTATAGGACGCGAGAATGCGTTTGTGGCGTGCCGCTCAAAAGGTTTAATCCCACGTTTAGAAATTGTTTCAGTCGTTTTGGAATAGAGGGAAGGATAGTTTGAGGTCGACCTCGGTAGCTGTACCTATTTCAAATAGATAAAAACTGTTTGAAGAGGGCGCCTTGTGCGCCACTATGTGAAAAGGATAGGCATAGGATTTTGCGTTCAAAGGAGCGGGACGGAGCATACGTTTTTGGAACGGCGTAAGCGCAAAAAATATGTTTCAGCTTATTTACAAGAAAAAAAATATGTTTCAGCTTATTTACAAGAAAACTACCCAACTTATTAAGAAACTGTATTAAGGAACCAGAGAATTAGAACTTACTGATTACGAATCAAAACAAAAATCTTTTCTATAGACCGCAGGGTTAATGAGATCTCGACCAAATTAGGTGCAAAACTGTGCTCTTTCATGATTTTTTTATCGTATTTTTTTATCTCAATCGTGTTTTCCAATTATGGAACCGACGATTTTTTTTTGAATGTTATGTCTTTCTGGCCAGTGATCGTGATGTCTGGAGAGAGTGGGGGGAGGCCCTTGCCCAGCAGTGGGATAAATGTGGCTAATAATAATAATAATAATATGTCTTTCTAGTTTTTTACCACGGGGATCCCGTGAGTACTGAGATCTACGCCTAGTTTGACAAGCAAACCCATACACACTAGATTCGCCCCTTAAAGTATGTACCTACCTACCTACATCATCATCAACCTATATTACTCCACTGCTGGACATAGGCCTCCTCTAATGAGCGCCATAGCGCCCTGTCTTCAGCTTGCCGCACATACTATCTGCCTGCAGTCTTTCGCAGGTCGTCATCCCAAGGTGGTAACTACAGCTACGGTAGGTATTATTAAGGTAAACACATTTTAGAGGATTTAGACTCAAATTAGACATTACCTGTAGAGGTAAACAATACCTACCTACACATTAGATAGCTATTCATTTGTTTTTATAATTTAACCCGATTATTCAACTTCAACTTCTCGCCTGATGGCTCTGCGTCCGGTACCCAATTACTCAAATGAGACTTGTCAATGTGTTAAACAGATTAGACTAGCACTAGACATAATTGTATGTCGTAAACGTGAATTTATCACAAAAGCCACTTTCAGTCTAGCCTTATATTATTATGGTACGTACGAGCCAATATACTACTCTGTCAAGAAAGTACCGGGAAAAGATCAATTATACACAAATGTTCGTTATAAATCCAAATTTATTTTATGACCTTCAAAGTAATGCTCCTTCAGATACGATACACTTACGCCAACGAATAATCTAATCATCAAAACATTTTTTAAACGCTGTTTCCGGAATTGAGTTCAGTTCTCGCCGCGAATTCTCCTTTATGTCTTCTACCGATTGAAAACGGGTGTGGTAATTTAGGTTTAGGAAAAAGAAAGAAGTAGGCTGGAGCCATATCTGGTGAATATGGTGGTTGCTTGATGGTATTTGTTGAGTGTTTGGACAAAAATTCGGTCACAATGATGTGTTGTGCGAAGTCGCATTATCGTGGTGCAGAATCTAAGAATTTTCTTTCCACCAATGTGGCCTTTTTCGTCGAATTCTCCTAAACGCCGCATAACGCTCAAATAATATTCTTTATTTACCGTTTGACCTTCCGGCAATCTCTCTCAAAGTTGAATGAGGATTTTCAGTTAACTAGTTTTCCCCTTCACTTTTGCGATGTTAACTTCAGTTGCAGACGTTGATGGCCTACCAGAACGAGGCAAATCTTCCATCACATTTCGACCGATTTTGAACGCTTTGTACCACTGATAAAGTCGATTCACCGTAACATTTTCAGTGACTCCGAACACGAAATTCTATTGGTGATGCAAAATTTAGGACAAACTCTTTGTTCGATGTTTTGTCCATTATGAAATTCGCAATACACAATAGATATGATATAACTAAAAACAGCACTGTATTTAATATAAATAACAAATGCAACTCAAACTCCGCGCAAAAATGGAAAACAGTTGCGCCAATCTAACAACAACAAAAAAAACAAAAATTTAAATTTGGAACCATAAACAAATCATCAATTCCCGATACTTTTTTGACTGAATGTAAAAGAAGAAAAAGGTACCTACTATTATTATCTGTGGTTTAGAAATTCCCAGTAATTACCCAATAAGTACGCAATTAGGTAGTTAGGTCACAGATTAGATAACGTAGGTACCGTAACTAATACTTCATTTACCCAAAACTTACGAAGGGTAACGTGATCCTTTTCAATCAATTTTCTCATGTCATCGACACTCGACTTGAGTTGCTTGATGGAGGTTGGTAATTTTAATTTCGCCACCTACTCATCATAATTGTTTTGAGATTCTTGCGTCATACAGGTGGGCAACAAATAACCTACCTTCGACGGAAAAGAACAGGTAGGTATAAAAGAATATCTGCAGAGCAGAGCAAACCAAGGTTTCCATTCCTCTCCTTACCAGATAAACCGATTATGGTATTTTGTTTATGTGGAAAAGATCATTATGTTCAAATAAGACTTTTATTTTTTCACTTTAAGTAAAGTACCTAAAATATGTTAGGTAAACATAAAAATTGTCAATGTATTTAGAATAATCACAATAATAATTGTATTAGACGTAGGTACTCTTGATTTGGGAACGTTTTTACGGATATCATTTTGATGAAAACTTAAGGAAATTGAATAAAATACCAAAAATAGGTCTTGCCGATTCGGAGGCAAACTCTTTATTGTCTCCACACAGGTGCATGCAGATGCATCGACCACCAGAGTCGCGCCGAGTAAGCACTTACATTCTAAGAACAAGAACACCGTGTGCTGTCTAGTCAGCACATTTCGTAGTAACTAGAGTCTAGACTTAATCTAAAACAGAGGGGTGAGGGGTTTCCGTAACTCCTCCCTCCCTAAGAGGAAAATTATCGGTTGGATCGATTTGAGATTTGTGCCGATAATTTTTCTTACACATAAAACGCAGCAATTTTTTTTTTGCCGAAGGACATAAAATACAAATAAAAGAAAACTAAAAGTTACTAAACCTAGAGTCGCGAATCCTAAATTTTCACTGAAGTTATAGCCTTTGTTATTACTTATAATAACACTTTCGATCACTTCACTAGGCCTTAGAGAATACGCCATGTATTTCACTTCGTCTAAGTTAACTCCGTTCATATTAAGCACACGTTTACTGGATATCTATCATTGCTTTAACGCGTAGCTGCGGTAAGGCGATTAGCGGAATTGGCTCAACAGCATCCGATTCCTTAAGGATCCGGTGAAGTATACGAATTCCACTGATCTCCAAATCACAGGGTTCGTCGATGGTTGCCAAGTAAGTCCCCAATATTGGCTGCTTAGTGATCTCGCCGTTGCAATGCTTTGATAACATCATTATGAACTCTGCTGAATATTATCCAACTGTTTTCACTGATTCGTTGGACCTTGACTCTTTCAATCTCTACCTGATGTTGCGTGCAGTGATCAGGGTCATCTTGGAACTTCATGAGCTGCTCAACACAGGTAAGCTCATGGTAGAATGCTCGATTATCCTCGGCACACAGGAAATGTTCGCCAGCAGATAACGGGCGGCACGGTTTGACAATTGGTATGTATTGAGTACGCTTCGCCAAAAGGTAGTAGGGATACTTAGGGAAAATGGAGATAGTTTGTTATCAGGCTGGTGGAAAATTGGTAAGGAATATACTTTATAGTAATTATAAGTACAATTATCAGTTATCGGAATTTCCAAAATAAACGTTATCAGATTATTTTTAGTAAAGGATTTTACAACAATAGTTTCCTCTAATTTTAACAAGTTATTTTCATTAGGAAAATATACTAAACTTACGGATTCCGAAATTAATTTCAAATGATACAATAATTCGGTGGAGTTCACAATAGACTGGTGCAATAAAGAGACTCTATTTAATGCTAGAGCTGTTTCAATTTCACTTAACCGGATAAAGATGGTTTGAAAATTACTTCAGTCAACATTAAATAATGCGAAAACATATGATTAAAATACCCATCTCTTTTCTTTATTAGATAAATAGCTAATCATTTCTTCTACCTTCTTAATGCGGTTAGCTGAATTGATAGTGTTTCGATTAATCAACTCTGTTACATTTATGAAACTTTCAACCATTTTAGAGACCAAGGTAATTTTTTTGAAATAATCATTTGATCATGCTGTAATTCCGACGTCACTCTATCAAATTTAATCGCGTCATCATGATCAAGATTTCCTGTAACAACTTTTATTAGTGAACCCAATGGATTTATAAGCCCTCTTCTAAATCGTTGTTATGGAACAAGTTGTTTAAACTTGTCTTTAGTTAAATCGCGTCCAATCTCTGTATGTATTTTAACACTTATAAATTCCTGAGAGTATGACGAATTCCAGTCGATTAATCTACACAAATGCTCAAAGTTGGTCGTTACGTAATTTAAATCATGTTTAATCTTGTCCAAGTTTATAACCTTAACTATAGTCCAATAATCAGTTTGAAAGAAATCTTTGCCTTCCTTGACCGGAAGTATTCCCGGATTTCTTTCCAGTAAAATAGCTCATCAATGCTCTTACTACTTCAGGAGTGGATTTACCTTGAATTTTTATAGCCTGTCCTAATTTGCTGAAGGCATCAATAGGGTCAAATAAGTTTTCCCTTCAATACTAAAAAGATCTATGAAAATTTCTTGAAATGGGGCGTCGTGTGTTTGCGTCAACTGTAAAACTGGTTTTATTGGTTTCCTATCATATTTCATTTTCTGACATGCTTCACAAGCATTTATAACCGCTGCAACTGTTTCTTGCATTCTCTCCCAATAGTAATTTCTACGAATCCTGACTAACGTTTCCTTGATACCACGTTGGCATATCTTTCCTTCATGATGTTTAACAGTTACTACTCTTTGCTCTCTCTCATCTTCAATATAAAGGACTCTTTCCGTGCATTCGTAAAAATATACCATTCCTTTCTTAAAAAGTTCTATTATTAAGTTTCCAAATAGTCTACGATGTTCTGATTCCTCAAAATAGATGAAATATTTTATCTTTGATGTAGCGTTTTAAAAATTCTTTAACAATTTCTGACTTCAAAGGTAAGAACATTTCCGATACCTTTGATTGTTTCTAGATAAGTCATTTACATTTAATTCGTTCTTAGACCAGGAATATACTAAGATCTGATTGGGTTTAGTGTCAACTGCTTCATGTATAATTGGAATTCCTATAGACTCTAACTCTACGTGAGAATGAGTGGTTTCAGATTTATTCGATTCCGATCGCACAGGCACTTGTTCGTGATCCGAACAAGTCGATAATTTATCAGAGAAAGAGCTCGCTGATAATGTCCTACTATTGTCTGATAAAGAGTCTTTTCGCTCTCTATTCTTTTCAGCTGTTAACTTGCTTCTATCTTTGTGCTCCTTTTCATCGATGTTAACCTCCATTGATTCTTTATCATCATTTGAGCCTAAAGCGTTTATTTTTATCCTAGATAACGCATCAACGTTAGTTCTCTTGGGTGACATTGTCTTTCAGCAATTTGTCTACCTGCCTATTAATTTCTTCTTGCACAAAAGGGGCCTGTCTATATGGTTTTACATATTATATAGGGTCTTCGTTCTTTTTCCTAATTTTGTGTTTAATTTGGTTTGTAACACTCAAAGCAATTTGGTCACAGTAGAAAATATCTTTATAGTCCAAACAAAGCTTGTAGATTTTTTCACGTTCTTCGTTGGTATGGTCAAGTCTGAGTTTACACAAGTTTTCTTCTAATAAATTATCTGTCTCTACATCCATTGTATCTTTTGTAAGGTTTAATTTGCTTTCCGACTGATTAAATGATGTTACTTATAGACGTGCCTGAAATGTGATGCATTTCGTTTTATCTGAGGTGTTTTTATAGTTTCGCCTGAATGTTGATTTATAGGCAGCTTAACTCTTTTTTCTGACCACGGGGGAATATCGATCATATAATTTAAACTTATTGGAGTACAAGTTGTTGGTACTTGTCTTCAAGAGCTGTTCTTTTAAAACAATAATCGCGCCTAATTGTTGCAGAAGATCATTTCCAATCAGTCCATCATAACGCGTATCAACGTCATAAAGGTAAAATTTATGGCAATCGTTGCTTACAAAGGATGGGAATAGAGGGATCTCTACTTCTTCATTGTGAATACTAGATGCGTGGGTGCTAACAACTTGAAACCGTTCCTTCTGAATAAATTGGGGAAAATATTCATTAGCTTTTCGCGGACTTAAGAACGATCTCATACTTCCGGTATCAATCATTATTTTTGCGTCTATCTCTTCCAAATAAACATACGGAAGTTTTAATTTTGGGTCACAATTTTATTTCTAAGACTACTTGGCATCCGAGGCTGTTATGGAAAAATCCGAAGGATTTTTAGCATTACTCTCAGTTTTTACGTTTTTGTTATTTTTAGTAAGTTAGTTTCAATTTATGGTAGAGGCAATAATGATGAAGAGTCGTCATAACCATAGTACATTTCATTTGCATAACCATAGCCATAGCCATCACAACTATCGTAATATGCGTCGCTATTATAAAATGCCGTCGTAGGCATAACGGTGTCGCTGTATTCATGGTCATTCGTGGTTATTTCGTTTAACCTAAACTCATTTTGTAGAGGTCTATGAGGCGCTGTCCTCATAGATACGTCGGCATTTTGCAACTGTGGTATTTGTCCTTGAGGAGGAATATTTGGTGGTCCTACTGCCGGTAAATTTGGCTTGAAACCAAATGGTTGTGGGGGCCTATAGCCAAAAGGCTGTGGGACTCTATCCTAAACTGTTGCGGAGGTCTATACCCGAATGCTTGTTGAGGCTGAAGGCCAAATCTCGGAAGGCCGAAATGTTGTGACTGAAAACCATACTGTGGCCGATATCCAAAACTCTGTGGGCGTGTTCGGAATTTCCCTTGACCTTGGCCTTAAGATTGAGGCATCCTAATCTGCGCATTTTGGGGAATCCCAAAATTAGTCACATTATTACTGGTACCACCTAACATAGGCTTATAACCCATCGGTTGACCTTGATTTACCAAAGGCCTTGACCCTGAGGTTGAGTTTTGATTATTACCGTGAATACGATTTCTCATGTTATATTGCTCTATAAAATTCACTTCTTCAAGCACAACACTCAATGCCGCTTCTAGAGTACTGGGCGCCTTTAACCTCACTATTCTAACCAAATTTTCAGGAAGATTGTACAAAAATACATTCAGAGCCGTATTATCATAAATAATCAATTTAGCCTTTTTTAAATCACTTTCCGCATTGGTGTTCACTTTTGAAATTAATAATGACCGTACGCTTTGAATTCGATTGCAAAAATCCAAATAATTCTCACCCGATTTTATCTTTAATGATTCTAACTCGATGTTAATACACGCTTCACTACGGGGGTCTCCAAAATGTTGGATAAGCAAGGCTTTAGGGGCGGACCACGTCACAATCTCATCCCTTTCTGATAAAAGGGCAGCTGCATTCTCTGTAAGCCTGCTCGTGATAATATTGAACACGTATAAATTTTGTTCTTCTTTTGAACTACCTTAGTCAATTATGTACTGACATTTTCGCAAGAAAAAATTTAATTGTCTTTTATCACCGGTAAAATTTGGAATAATTTGCAATATTTCTCTTGGAATCGGTTTAATCACTGTTTCACTCGTCATCTCTACCGCGTAACTTAATGCGAAAACACAGAGCTATAACTTGGCAGAGAATACACTTGCTTAATTCACAATCTTATAAGAAAAATACACGACACAACAATTAAATGGGACACGACACAAAAACACAGTGAAAATTACACTTATAAAACAAGCATAAAATTTTAGAACAGGGAAAATGTAAAATTCTTGTAAAAATAAATTGTAAAATTAAAATATAAAATCAAAAAATAAAAATATTTTTCAACGAATATAATTAAGACTAATTTTTGATCAATGCTAAGATCCACAATTCCCTAATTTAATTCTTACAGTACTTACATTTGATTTTGAAAATGTGCACTTTCTATCTGTTCCTAACTCTATGTAAAATCTCATAATTTTTATTCCAGCGTTATAAAGAGCAAGGTTTGATCTCAATAATAACAAATTAATTAGTTTTTAAACAAAAAGAAACCATTTAAAATACAGGAGAGGACTAAGGAAGGATTTGGCGAAAATTTTGACTCACCAACCAACTGCAACTCCGGCACTCACTTTTCGATACCCGTTTAGAGACATTTTTTTTGGTTCACACAGAAGACCGTAATTTCTACAATTTTAAGGGGAATTTTCTGACTGATTTTTAAGTTGGAAAATCGCGGAAAACTCGAGAAAATGAGGGAAATCTGTATCGGCTGCGCCACTCTTGATTTGGGAACGTTTTTACGGATATCATTTTGATGAAAACTTAAGGAAATTGAATAAAATACCAAAAATAGGTCTTGCCGATTCGGAGGCAAACTCTTTATTGTCTCCACACAGGTGCATGCAGATGCATCGACCACCAGAGTCGCGCCGAGTAAGCACTTACATTCTAAGAACAAGAACACCGTGTGCTGTCTAGTCAGCACATTTCGTAGTAACTAGAGTCTAGACTTAATCTAAAACAGAGGGGTGAGGGGTTTCCGTAACTAGGTAGTTAAAATGATGTTTATGTTCTTAAAATAAATAAAAGACTTTAATCAGCTCGTGATTATGAAAGAAGGATGGAATGAGACCTTTTTGATCAAAAATACGCGCAGCCGGCTGCGTCTACAAATTGGCATCGATGCGATGCTTGTGAGAACTTTTAGCAACGCTACTTCGCTCCACATATTATGTAGGAATATATCTGTGCTTCGCTCGAGAACTTAATTTTACACTTTAAAAAAATTTAGAGTTCTGTTGCTCTAAGACGCGGATTATGGAAAAAAATGGCAGAATGCACATTCATTAGCAGACTAATGATGACAATTTAAAACTATACTATAAAATTTATATATTTTACTATAAAACTTTCGTAGTTTGACGAACAACTTCCAACACAAACTAGGTTTGTAGTTAACCCGCTTACATTCATAATGAATTTAAAACTTACTCGGAGGATAGTCCCTGTAGCTGATGTCGGTGTAGATAGCGAAGGGCGATGCGCAGACGACAGCTATCAGCCACAGCAGCAGTATGATGCGGGAGGCTCGCGTCAGACCTGCCATGGCGTACAGGTGCAGCGGGTGGCATATTGCGAGGTAACGCTCTAGCGAGAACGCTGATATTGTCAGCACGGAGACGTAGGTTGCCCTGGAATAAAGATAAAATGACAATTTTCTTTATCTTAGGTACCTACTTGCAAATCTATACTAATACTAGCTTCTGCCCGCGGCTTCGCACGCGTTGTTTCTATGGAAACGCTTAAAGGTGATTTCTATCCCATGGGAACTGATTTATGGGATAAAAAGTAGCCTATGTTTTATTCCAGGCCTAGAATTATCTGTATACAAAATTTCAGCCCGATCTGTTAAGTAGTTTTAGCATGATGAGGTAACAAACATCCATCCATCTATACATCCATCCAAACTTTTGCATTTATAATATTAGTGTGATTATAAAGAGGAAAGATTGTATTGTTTGTTTGTATTGAATAGGCTCCGAAACTACTGGACCGATTCGAAAAATTCTTTCACCGTTAGGTAGTTTACTTTTCAGAGAGTGACATAGGGTATATTTTATTCCGGAATTCCCACGGGAACGGGAACTACGCGGGTGAAACCGCGAGGCGATCGTCTAGTCTTAAAATGAACCGAATGGTCCTGCGCGTTGTCGCAGGTTAGGTAATTTTATTTCGGCAGATGTCTACCTAAATAGGTACCTGCGGTAATAAGGCCTAGATAAGGGATATGTGTAATGGAAAATATCCAGTTTAATCAACAAGTAATGTTAATCATTACTCAAATACATATTCTATCCTATTATCCTACTAATATTAAAAATGCGAAAGTTTGTGAAATGTGAAATTTTTGTTACCTAGGATCTTCAAAACTACTGAACAGATCCAAATGAAATTTGGCGGACGTTTAGAGCAAAGCCTAACTTAGATAATAGGCTACATATTATACCGAAAATATGCGTGCGAAGCCGCGAGCAGAAGCTAGTAATATTAGAAAGCCGAAAGTTTGTGAAATTTGGTTACCTCCAAAGCTACCGAACTGATCAAGATGAAATTTGGCGTACGTTTAGAGCAAAACCTAACTTAGACAATAGGCTACATATTATACCGAAAATACGCGTGCGACGCCGCGGGCAACTGCTAGTAACATTTAAACAAAAAATGTTAGCTTTCACCATAAACCAAAACAAAATTACCCAATAAATAACGGTACTTACAAAGGCCTATTTTACTATGTTAGGATAATAAGGCTTATATAAGGTTATACTTAAGGCTTATATATGTTAGGAAATAGCTAAATATTATATTTCTCATTAGTATATTAAATATCTTTAGTTACTGAAGACTACAGTTTACAGTATTGTTGTTGCAAATATATTGAGTATAGCTTAACTATTAAGTATGTACGCCGAGCCTGTAGGCCTTATTACCCTGCTACACATTAAATTCTTAATTTTATTTTGTTTAAGAGAAAAATTAGCATTATTTTATTTGTATTTTATAGAAAATGCCCGTAAATGTCGATTACCAAATGGAAAACGACATTTACGGGCATTTTCTAACTTGAAGTTAGTTTTAATTTTTTCACAGATATTCTTTAGCTAGGCCTTATTACCCGACAGGCGTTATTACCCGCATGTACCTATTTACTAATTTATAAAATCATTCGTCACATATTAATATTCCCAAAAATTTTGACTAATAATGCCGTTCTTTGGTAGGCGCACTTGAAAAACGGCTGGGCCTTTTCCCAAATGTTCGTAATCGTCTGAATAAGGTTTATAAGGAAAGAAAATTGGAAAAGTTGATTGCTAGATTGGAAAATTTGGAATAAATTTAAAGTGCTTTTAAAGGTTCCCCTATTACTAAGCCTCCGCGTCTGTCCGTTTGTCAACGGGCTGTATGTATCTCATGAACCGTATTATGTTGACAGTTGAGATTTTGACACTGTGTGTTTATATTGCCTCCATAACAACAGATATTAAAAATAAAATGAATTTTTACTACCATACCAAAAGTGTAACCTTTTTGGCAATGTTTTTTTGTTTTTTTTCTCTGTCTTAACTATAGCTGTATATTTTGAACTTGACGATTGAACTTGATAAAAAAAGAGAGTTAAAATTTATTTGGCGTTTTAGGTCAATTAAATAAAAGTACCTATGCAAAGTGTTAAATCTTGTACAATGTCACGGAACCTTCAGTGAAGCAAGTTCAACTCGCACTTGCCCGGTTTTATTTCTACTAGATTTACTAACAAAACTTCTGCAGGGTCTGGCCGGGCAGATGCAATTATTAAACAAATCCTACGTAATATTCTCCCTCAGAGTAAATTATTAACTCTGAGCCAACTTTGATAACAAAGAATCACATGGTTGTATACCTCATACATCTATTATTTTTTTCTCAATTTTTTTTTAACTAAAATATAATTTAATTTTTGCTTGATATGTTTTACGTAAAGAACCCAAGGAAGAAGGACCCCAAGATACAGAATCATCCTAGCTTGTGGACCATCATCGATGTAATATATTTTTTTTTTCAATAAACGTTATCCTACTACTGTAAAATGTGAATTTTATTATGCTATAATTATAACGTCTCCAAAATAAATTATTGTTTATTTGTTTAGTAACTAACACGATTTTCATAAACCAATTACACTAGTTACTTAAGATGAATAAGCATCATTTATCTAATCTAAATTAAAATTATTGTAAAAATTGTAAGACATTTTATAAAATAAATCCATATAGAATAATAAACATTGAAAATAATAATATTCGAACAATCAGGCAAATAAATAAATTAATTGATATATTAAATAAGATGTTCATAATATTAACATGATTAATACAAATTAAAAAGAAAAATAATGAACAGATCAAGATGATGCGAAGCCACGGGCAGAAGCCAGTTCAATTATAAAGCGTGATCTGAAAACGCTAACTATACCCTTAAAACCTAGGTATATATACTGAAAATCTACCCTTCCTTCAGCAATGCCCGTGGGGGGGGGGGGGGGGGGGGGTACTATGTACTACGGTACTGCGGACTGGCTACTATTGTCACAGTTTACTTGTTTGTTTTTTGCTTTTGTAAATTGTTTCTCTGTGGAGTGTGCAATAAATTATGTTTAACCCTCAGAGGTGGCCTCAATTTCTTTTCTCTCTAGTTACCTACATAAAAAATGCAGACTCTGAACTGGAACTCTATAAATTTCAGGTATACATTATATTAGTACCTAATTTTATTTTTCGTACGACTATAGATACAAAAAGTCAGTAATATTACTTCGAGCCTAGTGGAGTCTTCTCTTCATCCACACCGCAATGTTTTCAATCTTGATTGACCCATCACGACCTACAGAACCGAGACGTGGACACTCAAGGTAGCAGAGTTGGTCTACCAGCTTAAAGTCGTTCAGCGAGCTATGGCTCGACACAGCTCTAAGAATGAGCACGCTGAAGTGGCAGTGGGCCGGCCATATCCCGCGAAGAACTGACAACCGCTGCGGTAAACGTGTTTTTATGTGTAGACCGCGTCTCGGCAAACGTAGTATAGGACGCCCACAGGCCAGGTGGGACGACGATCTGCGAAAGACTGCAGGCAGATGCTTGATGCGGCAAGTTGAAGACAGGGCGCTATGGCGTTCACTAGATGCGGCCTATGTCCAGCTGTGGATTAATATAGGCTGATGATGATGATGAATACTTTGAGATAGAACTAGAAGAGGTTAAAGGTGAGAAGGATTCTGGAAAAATATCAGTAGGTTACCCAATTTCCGTCGTACAAATGGGATCGTTTGTTTTGATCTCTCAATTTCTCACACTTACGCCAGTTTGGGCTTGGCTTTCTCAGAAATTTGGCAGGTAAATTGGCATCTGGTCTAATAACTTGCTGTGGTACGTCGTTAAATTAATTTAAAAGCTATAATTACCAGTTCAGCTACCCAACAGGATCGGTGGCAGACGAGCCATTAAAGATGGCTCTTGTGACTGTCAGCAATGTGCTTCGCCACTTTTGAAACTGTTCTTTCATGTTAGAAAGATTAAAAAAGAAAAAAATAATAAAAGGCACATTTAGATAACGAAAATTTTTCAAATTTATAATTTTGCATCCCACTCTATATTTAGTTTAAAAGTTATTTTAGTGTTACTGAACTGTGCATAAGTAAAGAAGACATCTTCAGATAAAATAAAATTAGAACATAAAATAAGGTTGGGCCCTTTTGCCAATTGTAAGACGTTTTGGGATAATTGTAATTGTAACCTAACGTAAGGTAAATTGTATGTAACTAGCCAGTCTGTATCACCAGGTCTAAAAGCTAAGTGACCTAATGGCATACCGACCGCCATTATGGAAAAGACCTCTACTTAATAGCAATTCGCCGACACTACTGAGTCTCCCTAGTATGAGTTGCTTAGAGTTAGTTTACACGTTCCCTGTGCAGCCATGATTATGAAGTCGACCTCCTACGTGCAAATTCACTTTTGATGGTGGGATACTGGCAACCCTAAATGAAAAGTCCTCCGGTTTTCTTGTTAATGAATTTTTTGGCTACACGTGTATGCCAAAAATGTGGATAAGTTCACGCGTGTACATGTTTACAGGCCTTTGAACTTGTTAAGCTTCGTGCCCCATATGTGGGACATGCACGTACGGTGAGAACCTCAAAATGCACCACCGGTGGGTCATGCACAGGCAACGTGTAACGATGACTAAAAAAGTTTACGTCTCTTTCCATACAATTGACGCCTTGCAATGCCTCTATCGGATAGATAGGAACTAATTTTCGTAGTTGGACAGCGGTTGAATAGTTTCATAGGAACGCGGTAAAGTTCTCGAATGGTTTTGAGAGATTTCACAGAGGCTATTTGTCACGGATTTGTCTCATTCTTTTTTGTACGTGTACGCGAGATTAAAGTTAAAGTCTATCGAGCTCACGATAACTTTTTCCTTATTCGTATTATGCACACTCATACTAAACATACTCAACGATCAGGGTTTCCAACCTGGGCCGCGATCACGGTGTAGTAAGTATAGTTATCAAAGATCCTATCCATTCTATACGTTTTATTTTATTTTATATTTTATTAAGGTAAACCACAGCGTTACAATTTCTATATAAATACTTAAAATATACATAACACTAAGGCCAAAAAGGATTACACCAATATTAAAATAAACAAATGGAACAGCAAGGTAAGTCAGAAATTTTTGAACAATTTTGAACGTTCCAAACTTCGATCAAAAAAACTACACTTGCGAGCTTTAAAATGGAATCGCTTCACCGCGCGAGTTGCCGTACAAGAGACCCCACGGAGCGGACTGTCGGCAATGCCAGCGAGGATTCTTAAGGCTGCACAAGTCGTCCAGGCCAACTCATAAGTGGTCGCGGCCTAAGTGTATGCATCTCACCTGACATAATAGCATACCTACCCGCGCGCTAGAATGAAATGCACGACGATTTATTCGTAAAACGGCCGCGTAAGAAATGCGAATAGACTTTTAGCACAAGGGTTATTATTATAGATAAACTATTAAGTGTATCGTATCAGAAGAACCTTATTGTAATGGGAGATTTCAACGCTCAAATCGGCGAAAGAAGACAAGGCGAAGAAAAAGTATTTGGAAACTTCTCTCATGGAACGAGGAGTAAACGTGGCCAAAGACTAATCGACTTCGCACTAGAACATAATTTAAAGATTGTTAACAGTATGTTTAGAAGGAAGAAAAACAATAAGTGGACGTGGAGCTCCCCGAACGGCAAACATTTCAATGAAATAGACTACATCTTAACTAACCACCACGCTAGTGTAAGCAATTTCGACATTATAAACCGCTTAAATTTCTTCACAGATCACAGAATGATACGATGCAATTTAAACTTAAAGCAGAAAAGACCAAGGAAATTTATAAAACAATCCACAAACATCTGCCGAAATATACCTAAAATATCTGAAGAAAGTGAAAATTTCTGGAAGAAAAACCTCAAAGAAGTCGTTAATGGCAAAATGGAAGTACAAATACAATATAATAACTTAGAACAAAATATAAAACAATTTATAAATGAATTACCGACGAATAACAGACAAACTGAAACAATTAACCTTGAAACAAGACAATTACTAGACACACGAAAACAACTTTACACAGCAAAGAGAACTAAAGAAGTCAAATCCCAGATAGCAGAAGTGAGTAAGGAAATCAATAGAATTTTAAAAAAAGACAAGAAAATACGCAGACAAGAAACACTAGAAAAATACATAGAAAAGACAGGAGGTGTAAAAAAAGCCTACAAAGAACTAAGGAACAAAACAAATTGGACGACACATTTAAAAGACAAAAAAGGAAAAACAATTAAGAGAAGACCTGAAATAACCAAAGAAGCAACAAAGTACTACAAAGAACTTTACTCGTCAAACATACCAAACCCAATGATAGCACCACATAGTCAATATAAAACAGAAATACCACCCTTCCTTACAACTGAGATAGAATACGCAATACGCTCTCTGAAAAATGACAAAGCACCCGGAGACGACCACATCACAAACGAAGTTCTCAAGTCCATAATAGAGCCACTACAAGGCCCACTACAAACAATATTCAACAGCATATTAGAAACTCAAGAAACACCGGAACAGTGGTCGAAGTCTACGATTATGTTACTGCACAAAAAGGGAGACAAATACGATCTAGGTAACTACAGACCCATCAGCTTAATACCCAACTTGTACAAGATCTTTTCAAAAGTAATGTTACACAGATTAACAAAGATCCTAGATGAAAACCAACCTCGCGAACAGGCGGGTTTCCGCAAAAACTACTCAACTCTAGACCACATCCATGTAGTTAACCAAATAATACAAAAAGCCAATGAATATGGTATGACAATCTATATGTGCTTTATCGACTTTAAGAAAGCGTTCGACAGCGTAGAACACACCTCATTATGGCAAGCGCTCACAGAGCAGGGTATCGACGAAGAATACGTAGAAATATTAAAAAGCATATACTCTAGAATCCATGCTAAAATAAGACTTGAAAGAGAAGGAGAAGAGTTCCCAATAAAGAAAGGAATACGTCAAGGTGATCCTATCTCACCAAAAATGTTTACAGCTGTATTGGAATTTGTCTTCAGGAAACTAAACTGGGAGAACAAGGGGCTGAAAATCGATGGAGAACATCTAAGTAACCTACGCTTTGCAGATGACATCGTGTTATTCGCCGAAACCTCGGTTTCGATGGAGAATATGCTAAACGAACTCACACGGGAAAGCAAAAACGTGGGGCTTGCAATAAACTCGTCAAAAACAAAGCTGATGTGCAACAGAGATGAACTACATACTATATACGTAGATAACGAAAAAATTGATTATGTCAAAGAATACATCTACCTCGGCCAGTTAGTTTCTTTCGAAGATAATGCAGAAAAAGAAATTCAAAGACGGATCGCAATATCTTGGCAGAAATATTGGAGTCTAAAAGAGATAATGAAAAATAAACAAATAGAAGTAAAACTAAAGAAGAAGATATATGAATCCACCATCCTACCAAGCCTGACATATGGATGCCAAACATGGGCCATCACTAACGAAGATGAAAATAAACTCGCAATATGTCAGAGAAAAATGGAAAGGAGCATGTTAGGTATAAAACAATCAGAAAGAAAAACAAAGGGAGTAAATTTATTGGTATTTATTTTAAATATTTGATCAGCTGGAAAAGTCAGCTTAAAAACTACTTGAGCAGCATTTTAAGTTTTGAACGGCTGTAAAATAAAAACCACCAGCAACACTTGGTCGGCAACTAAGTTATTTTTGGTCAGAAAATAAATAGCTGTTTGATCGGCGAAATTAATGTTTTGATCAGCAGAATTAGTTATATGATCTGCAGGATTATACAATTATTTTTGATCAGCCAAAAAGTGATTTTTTGAGCAGCAAAATTATTGTTTTGGTCAGCCGAATAAGAAAATCGTTAAGCTGAAAAAAAAATAGGTAAGTATAAGCCATAATCAATGGGTTTGCTTTTAAATGTATGGTCAACTGAAAAATTATATTACCGCGATTTTATTGAAAAAAGCATTAGTCGGTTAACACTTTCATTCTTTATTTCTACCTTACCTAGCATTGTTGTTTTTGTAAGAAGGGCCATCAAGGTGCTGAGGACCCTTGTTCGTTGTTGGTCATGTCTGTCCTGTATTTGTACCACCGGCACGACAGTGACATACAAACGCACGTAGGAGATAGGTAGGTACAGTAGGTAGGTACCTACCTTACCTCGCGTTGTTGTTAACAATTGAAGGAACCCTTGATTGTTATTGGTCATGTATTGTATGTCCGTGTGTGACACCGGATTTGAACAGGATTGGATAAACTTCAATGTTTCCCCTGTAGGTGGAGCTAACGGCGCTAGAGACCGTAGGAAGTCGCAGAGATTTTCGACTCCCACGTCACTTGACTTCGTGGTGTAGTTGGTTATCACATCCCCGTACTGAGGGGAGGACGCGGGTTCAAGTCCCGTCGAAGTCGATTATTTTTGCGATATTATTTGATTTCTTAGAAATTACCCTTAGTGTAGGGTTACGCACTATAATAACAAAAAACCTATATAAATGAACTCTCGGAAGTAGGTACGTGCGTGGCTGCGCAGTGTAGTGTAGGCGCACCTTATTTTAATGGGTCAAAGGGACGCGGAAGGGTGTGCAGGCGACGAGCACTCACACTTACTTTCGTTTGCCGTGAGTTAGTGCGAGTGCTCGTCGCCGCGCAGTGGTGTGGTCGTTCCTTCCTACACGAAATACCTACCTAATGAACAACAAAGATGGAAAGACGTAGCTAGACCAAAGTGCGACCGAGACAACAATATGCACGTGGAACACAAACGCCGGCGGCGGTGACGCCCCGGTCTATCTATGACTGAGGTGGATGGACCTAATTGGACCCAATCTCTTGAATTTTACTTACACTTACATCTAGGTATGACTGTAGGTATCTCATGAACCGTACCTACCTACAAAATAGACAATAGTAATTTTCAGAGGATTTAACAGAGGATCCTTTGTGTTTTGTTGATTATCTATAGGTAGGTACTACCGAAAGTAATGTTTGCAACTAATGTGGGAGAAAAAGAGATAGGTACCTACTTAACACTTTTTTCTCGGTGGCCTTGTTGTCACAGATTAGGTACCTATACACTTTTTAGAAATACCTAGACACATTTTCGATTATAGGCCTTTAATTTTAACACAAAAGGATAGGACAGGACCTTTAATTTTTCACAAAAGTCAATTCAATTTGATTGCACAATAAATGAAAATAATAACAATTAGATAGATTGATTACTATACTTTATTGCACCATCAGTACCTACATAAAACAATTTGGCAAGCAATAACACTATTTTTCACGACTCATTGGGTAGGTAGGTAGGTAGTTTGCGGGTGTCGTCGGCAATTTGACTCACTCATTCAGACATTCTGGGTTTCAGTGTACCTACCTAGTACATTTGGTTTTCACGAAACTTCGTACATATTTAATTAAGTAAGTATATCAGTACCTACTTACTTACTTAAGTAAGTACCTACTTACTTAAGTAAGTAAGTAGGTACTTATATCAGTTATCTAGCCGTACCGTACCTACATACCTAGGTATAATACAAGCTCTGCTTTGCTTGGTGCTAGATAATGCTGTGTGAATTGTCCAGCATTAGGAAGGTACTTATAGGTAGATACCCACCTGGGTAGGTAGGTTGTTATTTCTTTCCATTTTAACGAGTTAAGTAGGTACTCCCAAAGATTTATATCGTTAAAGATACCTATGTCCTATTTATACCTAAGTACGATTTATCTAGGTATGTAGTGTAGGTATTGTATTAATACAATACACTAGATAGCTAGATAAATCGTAAATCGTACAAACATTTGTCTCTTGGCGGGAATCGAACCCACAACCTCCTCCTTCCTACCGATTCCGTGACGCGCCGGCCGGCGCGGCGGCGGCGGCCAGGTGACTGCACAGGTAGCAGGGCATGGGTGGTTTTGAGCGAGCCGCCTCTCTCAGCGAGCAGACCCGTTAGTAACATTATCTATGAGCGACAGGTATTTCCCAGTCAAAAGAACCCGGCCGGGTACAGCGCCACCTCCTGGGTCAAGTTGTAAATCTAGACCATCCAGTGACCCACTCAAAAATACCATTAAATTAAATGTCATCAAAATCGGTCCAGCCGTTGAGGAGGAGCTCAGAGACAACATGTAGATAGATACAGAAGATTAATAATAATAAAGGGTGTATTAAGATTAGCAAACCAAAATTAATTTGTCAGCTCGCCAGAACATTATAAAATCCGAACCAGGACTTGCTGATCTTTTTCATTCATATATTGCTGCAATATCATTTTAAAGGCATGCCAAAATTTCATTAAATACGAATCACGATTTGCTTGCACAAATATTTAATTTACTGTGACATACATTTTTTGGCTGCCCACTGTCACATTAGTTGCTGATCAATTCAGTCATTTTTGCCGACCACTAGCTGCGGCTCAAAATATTTTTTCTGCTTGCAAAATCAATTTTTCGGCTGCCCAAAACCTCTTTAATCTGCTGATCGTTTAAATGATACCCAAAAACAAACACTTCCATAAGAGACAAAACAAAACTAATTGACATCATAACTAGAATTCGATCATTAAAGTGGAACTGGGCAGGACATGTCAGTAGAATGGACGATACAAGATGGACAAAAAAAGTGACGGAGTGGATACCACGAGAGAACAAGAGAAGCAGAGGACGACCACGGAAACGTTGGGAAGATGTATTCAAAAAAGAAATCGGACCAGAATGGATGAGACAAGCCAGAGACAGAAAAGCATGGAGAGAAATGGGGGAGGCCTACGCCAAACAGGCGACTTCTACTAATTTGACTATAGATTAATATTTGATACAAGAATTACCTAAAATACCTATGAATTAATTAAAGTTTATTGACATTTTATTGTAATATTTAGTAGTAGAATAAATGGCTTTTTTATTTTATTTTATTTATTTTATTATCAGAATAAATGTATTTCAACTTTTGAATAACTAAACTATGTCGGTACGGACTTAATTTTATTGTTTTCTTTCTCGTATAGTATTTATTTTCGCCCAAAGTTGGGCTGAAATCCGTGTTAAAATACGAAAGTTTAGAAGCTTGTATTTTTGAAATGAATACTTGTTTTATAGTTTTGGCTGCATACAAACAGATATAAATAATAATAATAAATAAGTAATGCTGGACAATTCACACAGCATTATCTATCATATTGACGAGATAAATTGATATTATCCTTAGTTTTGGATGGTCCCTTCGTGGAGTTACCCTTCCACGTTTGTATGGAAAGATGAGCGACTCATTTAGCCTTAAGGCGAATAGTAGGGTGGATAGTGGCGCCACTACATATTTAATTTTATAATTACGTTATACAAAGGAATTAATTTTGTTACCTTTCAATTGATATCAAGAAGATATAAAATTAATTAAATTGGCTACCTAAATTTTGGGAATTATTGCAATTGGTCGAAGTTGCATCTATCGGCTTCTATCGCCGCCGGAGCTGGATAAGCTGGATTTCTCCCTCGTATCCGCTGTTTTAGCTCGTCCCACATATGCCAGATTGGGTTCAAGACGTCTGTCGGTACTGTCTAGTCACTGCTGCGGTGTGGCAACGGACATTATCGTGCATTAAATCAAAATTTATCGTCGCCAATAAATCCTGCGTAAGGGAAAACATAACTTAACTCATAGTTCACTGCAAAGAAATTGTAAAAATTAGTCTTGAACAACCCTTGAAACGATTCCAGTTTAAATCTCGCAAGTGTAGTTTCAACGCAAAAAACTTCATTTCAGCTTGTGCCCGAGCACTAAATGTCAAACAGCTGTCTTCCTGCGTCGAAATAGAGGGCATCTCTTTTACATAATGCAAACTGAGCGAGACTTCAGATTCAGAACCAGAAAGATAAAAAGTGCGCTTGCAGTGTAAAACCACTTTGTGTTACCAACCTTAGCATGATAGATAAGATAGATCCAATCACGCGTCACAATCACAAACACACGCATACATCACACACGCACATACACACACACTCATGGGGTCTCCTGTTGCCCAGACTCTTACGAGACTGGTGTCCTCAGGAGACCCATCACATAATGTATATGTCGTGGCCATATCCTAGAATTGATCACTTCATGATGTGACCGACCATTTCATGAAATGGTAGAATTTCATGACATGGCCAGCTAAAACTGACTATATCGTTTAAGCATCAACGTTTAATGATATTTCCGTCAACGTTTGGCCATATCATTTATGTAGGGTTTCCATGACATCAAAAGGCGCTCATTACGGGAGGCCTATGTCCAGCAGTGGACTAATATAGGCTGATGATGATGATGAAAAGGTTTAATGAAAAATTCGAATTAGGAAGGAACTTTCTATTCAAAAATTGTTTAATGCAGTTGGCTTTCAGTTTAGACGTTATGCTCGTTTTTCGAGTAACTTTTATAAAATCCCTGTAGTTTTTTATCGTAACAGCTCTTTACTTTATTTTTGTCTTCTATTTGCACATTATTATTATTCGCTTTTTTAACTAAATAATTGTCCGCCGACATGATGCATCACAGAACAGAAACAAACAAACACTCAAAAATCACAGATGGATGTCTAAAACAAAACAAAACAATATCAGCGCCTCTAACGGTGGATAATGTAACTATTTTATGATATTGTTTGACCTTATCATGAAGTAGCCGTGCATTTAGCTTTTCATATCGTTCAACGCTGATTATTCATTGATCTGGCCTGACCACATCATGATATGGCCAGCGCGTATTTTCCATTTCATGAAATTCTACCATTTCTTGAAATGGTCGGTTACATCATGAAGTGATCAATTCTAGGATATGGCCACGACATATATAATTACACACTTGTTCTTACTTATACATGTATAACGTTTGCTTGATATGTATAATGTAAAAAACCCATGGAAGGAGATCCCCAAGATACAGGTTTATCCTGGTTTGGGGATCAACGATGTAATAATTTTAAGTCTAAATCTTTTCCAATAAACGTTATTATTATTATTATATTAAGATAGGTTCGAACTGTGACTTGCCTCGATATTCCGAGTATAATACCTACTTACTTGTCTTGCCTAACCGACTTGGTACTAGACAAGTTGTGTATCTCAAACCAAATAATATCCGTATAAGACTTTTAAAAACCCTACCATAGTTTTTTTTATAGTACCATAATTTTGACAAGCTTATGTCATAATTCCTGACTTGTCATCTAATATCCCTGGCTTGAGCCGTAATGCCAATAAATAACTCTGTGAGCTAATAGATGTCTCTCTCTCGACGACCTCTGTGGCGCAGCGGGCGAAGGTCCGCCTGCGACGCAGGAGGTTGCGGGTTCGATTCTCGCCTCGGGACAAATGTTTGTACGATCTGCAGACATTTGTCCAGGGCGTGCTGGATGTTTTCTATGTATAATAAAATATATCTCTCTATGTAGTGTATTATATTATATACATACTTATATCAGTTATCTAGTACCCATAACACAAGCTCTGCTTAGCTTGGGGCTAGATAATGCTGTGTGAATTGTCCAGCATTATTTATTTATTATTTTATAACTACACTTACCACGCCGTGATGGCGCATGGCGCCCCTGTTCGTAGTCACAAAGAGTAACTGTGGTAGAGAAAGAATATAATATTTTTATTTACAACTCATACAAAAAAATGGTCCATACATTTCATACATTCGCCTGTACAGTTGAAGCTTCAGTTATCCGTTTGCTACTACTTCTACGACCTAAAACCCTATTACCAAGCTCCAACTATAATTACAAAACTTTGATTTTGTTGGATAGGTAGGTATTTCAAATCGAGAGACAAACTAAAAGCCTAATTAATAGATAGTTAAGCTATGAAGATTAATTAATATCGTTCCATAAATCAGTGGTTGAGATTGACGATTCTGGATATAAATTGATAAAAAGCTTGGGACGGGTTTTGCTCCAACCCGAAAAATAACAACTAACAGGCTAAAGGTTTCTTCGTCGCTTCCGAGTACCTACAGAATTTCTCAAAATATCGAATTCCCAGCATAAATAACTATCTATATAGCTAAATATTATTATAAAACCGAAAGTTTGTGAAATGTGAATTTTAATTTGTTTCCTAAAACTAGGTAGGTATAATTTTGTTTATTAAGATTAGGTAGTTAATGTTACTTTAAAACTACCGAACAGATCAAGATGAAATTTTTAGCACAGTTAGAACATAGCCTAACTTAGATAAGGGTATCATTTAAACGATCAGCAGATTAAAGAGGTTTTGGGCAGCCGAAAAATTGATTTTGCAAGCAGAAAAAATATTTTGAGCCGCAGCTAGTGGTCGGCAAAAATGACTGAATTGATCAGCAACTAATGTGACAGTGGGCAGCCAAAAAATGTATGTCACAGTAAATTAAATATTTGTGCAAGCAAATCGTGATTCGTATTTAATGAAATTTTGGCATGCCTTTAAAATGATATTGCAGCAATATATGAATGAAAAAGATCAGCAAGTCCTGGTTCGGATTTTATAATGTTCTGGCGAGCTGACAAATTAATTTTGGTTTGCTAATCTTAATACACCCTTTATTATTATTAATCTTCTGTATCTATCTACATGTTGTCTCTGAGCTCCTCCTCAACGGCTGGACCGATTTTGATGACATTTAATTTAATGGTATTTTTGAGTGGGTCACTGGATGGTCTAGATTTACAACTTGACCCAGGAGGTGGCGCTGTACCCGGCCGGGTTCTTTTGACTGGGAAATACCTGTCGCTCATAGATAATGTTACTAACGGGTCTGCTCGCTGAGAGAGGCGGCTCGCTCAAAACCACCCATGCCCTGCTACCTGTGCAGTCACCTGGCCGCCGCCGCCGCGCCGGCCGGCGCGTCACGGAATCGGTAGGAAGGAGGAGGTTGTGGGTTCGATTCCCGCCAAGAGACAAATGTTTGTACGATTTACGATTTATCTAGCTATCTAGTGTATTGTATTAATACAATACCTACACTACATACCTAGATAAATCGTACTTAGGTATAAATAGGACATAGGTATCTTTAACGATATAAATCTTTGGGAGTACCTACTTAACTCGTTAAAATGGAAAGAAATAACAACCTACCTACCCAGGTGGGTATCTACCTATAAGTACCTTCCTAATGCTGGACAATTCACACAGCATTATCTAGCACCAAGCAAAGCAGAGCTTGTATTATACCTAGGTATGTAGGTACGGTACGGCTAGATAACTGATATAAGTACCTACTTACTTACTTAAGTAAGTAGGTACTTACTTAAGTAAGTAAGTAGGTACTGATATACTTACTTAATTAAATATGTACGAAGTTTCGTGAAAACCAAATGTACTAGGTAGGTACACTGAAACCCAGAATGTCTGAATGAGTGAGTCAAATTGCCGACGACACCCGCAAACTACCTACCTACCTACCCAATGAGTCGTGAAAAATAGTGTTATTGCTTGCCAAATTGTTTTATGTAGGTACTGATGGTGCAATAAAGTATAGTAATCAATCTATCTAATTGTTATTATTTTCATTTATTGTGCAATCAAATTGAATTGACTTTTGTGAAAAATTAAAGGTCCTGTCCTATCCTTTTGTGTTAAAATTAAAGGCCTATAATCGAAAATGTGTCTAGGTATTTCTAAAAAGTGTATAGGTACCTAATCTGTGACAACAAGGCCACCGAGAAAAAAGTGTTAAGTAGGTACCTATCTCTTTTTCTCCCACATTAGTTGCAAACATTACTTTCGGTAGTACCTACCTATAGATAATCAACAAAACACAAAGGATCCTCTGTTAAATCCTCTGAAAATTACTATTGTCTATTTTGTAGGTAGGTACGGTTCATGAGATACCTACAGTCATACCTAGATGTAAGTGTAAGTAAAATTCAAGAGATTGGGTCCAATTAGGTCCATCCACCTCAGTCATAGATAGACCGGGGCGTCACCGCCGCCGGCGTTTGTGTTCCACGTGCATATTGTTGTCTCGGTCGCACTTTGGTCTAGCTACGTCTTTCCATCTTTGTTGTTCATTAGGTAGGTATTTCGTGTAGGAAGGAACGACCACACCACTGCGCGGCGACGAGCACTCGCACTAACTCACGGCAAACGAAAGTAAGTGTGAGTGCTCGTCGCCTGCACACCCTTCCGCGTCCCTTTGACCCATTAAAATAAGGTGCGCCTACACTACACTGCGCAGCCACGCACGTACCTACTTCCGAGAGTTCATTTATATAGGTTTTTTGTTATTATAGTGCGTAACCCTACACTAAGGGTAATTTCTAAGAAATCAAATAATATCGCAAAAATAATCGACTTCGACGGGACTTGAACCCGCGTCCTCCCCTCAGTACGGGGATGTGATAACCAACTACACCACGAAGTCAAGTGACGTGGGAGTCGAAAATCTCTGCGACTTCCTACGGTCTCTAGCGCCGTTAGCTCCACCTACAGGGGAAACATTGAAGTTTATCCAATCCTGTTCAAATCCGGTGTCACACACGGACATACAATACATGACCAATAACAATCAAGGGTTCCTTCAATTGTTAACAACAACGCGAGGTAAGGTAGGTACCTACCTACTGTACCTACCTATCTCCTACGTGCGTTTGTATGTCACTGTCGTGCCGGTGGTACAAATACAGGACAGACATGACCAACAACGAACAAGGGTCCTCAGCACCTTGATGGCCCTTCTTACAAAAACAACAATGCTAGGTAAGGTAGAAATAAAGAATGAAAGTGTTAACCGACTAATGCTTTTTTCAATAAAATCGCGGTAATATAATTTTTCAGTTGACCATACATTTAAAAGCAAACCCATTGATTATGGCTTATACTTACCTATTTTTTTTTCAGCTTAACGATTTTCTTATTCGGCTGACCAAAACAATAATTTTGCTGCTCAAAAAATCACTTTTTGGCTGATCAAAAATAATTGTATAATCCTGCAGATCATATAACTAATTCTGCTGATCAAAACATTAATTTCGCCGATCAAACAGCTATTTATTTTCTGACCAAAAATAACTTAGTTGCCGACCAAGTGTTGCTGGTGGTTTTTATTTTACAGCCGTTCAAAACTTAAAATGCTGCTCAAGTAGTTTTTAAGCTGACTTTTCCAGCTGATCAAATATTTAAAATAAATACCAATAAATTTACTCCCCTTAGATAATAGGCTTCTTATGCCGAATTATTATGCCGAAAATATTCTTATATATTCTGCCGAAAATACGCGTGCGAAGGCGCGGACAAAAGCTAGTGTTTAATAAAATTCCTTATTATTATTATGCAAGTACGGTACAAGGCGACTCGTATATTTTTTTTAATGTATTTATGTATATATTTTTTATTCGCATAACTTTTTACATAGTCCGATTTCGATAATTCTTTATTATAGCGCAGGACCGTATGGAGTGGCGTAAACGTTTGAACTGTTTGAAGGCCTATACCCAGCAGTGGGTAACGTCGGGTTGCGGATGATGATGATGAAGCTGAATGTTACGGAGGAATTCGCGCAACGGAGGAGGCGTCCCACTCCATTTGCTCTGCCTCGAGGAAGTACCAATCTTTTAAAGAAAGCTTCCTTGACGTGCTGCATCCGTACACTCAACTTGCTTGCAGAGAAAATAGACGTGTTTGACTGCTCCCCGAACGAGTTGTTAAAGGCTTTATTTACTGACCTCGGTGGCTCGGCGGGCGAAGGTCCGCCTGCGGCGCTAGAGGTTGCGGGTTCAATTCCCGCCTTGGGACTAATATTTGTACGATCTACAAATATTTGTTCCGGGTGTTCTGGTCGTTTCTATGTATAATAAAAATATCTATCTATGTATGTATTATGTTTATCAGTCATCTAGTGCCCATAACACAAGCTCTGCTTAGCTTGGGGCTAGATGATGCTGTGTGGATTTTCCAGCATTATTTATTTATTTATTTATTATTATTTACTCACTAGCTTCTGCCCGCGGCTTCGCACTGATATTTTTGGCATAATAAGTAACTTATTGTTTAAGTTAGGCTACGATCTAACTGTTTGCCAAATTTCATCTTGATCTGTTCAGTAGTTTTGGAGACCCTAGGTAACAAACATTTCACATAATCACAAACTTTCGCGTTTATAATATTAGTAGGATTTCATAGTTTTAATGTCGTGTGACTTAGGATTTTATTACGGCGCTAACAAATTTAACACAAACACTGGGCCACTAAAAAGTTTTTGATTCTTGCTATGGACCAAAACCTATAGGGTACTTCCCGTTGACCTAGAATCATACAATTTAACACTAACACTGCGCCACTAAAAAGTCTTATAATTCGATAGAGCCGGCTGCACGCAGGAAAAAACATGACGTCATGCGGCGTTACCTCGTCATGCGGCGTTACCTCGTCATGCGGCGTTACCTCGCTCTGAGTTGTCACGTTCAACTATCGTCAGTTAACCGACTTTACAGACAACCAATTTTTTTGATTCTTGCTATGGACCAAAACCTATAGGGTACTTCCCGTTGACCTAGAATCATAAAATATGGCAAGAAGCAAGGTCTTACATTAAATTTACAGTCCACATAGTTTTATTTTATTATAGGTACTCGTACATAAAATACAACCAGAACACCCGAAACAAAAATCTGCAGATCGTACAAACATTTTGTCACAAACACCAAAATCGATTTTTGAATATGGTGCTCTGATTTGGGTCAGGTTAGCGAATTAATTGTTATTTTCTTAATGTTATAGCTGTGTGGTGCCGGCTTAGAATTTGCACCACCCCAACTCTTCCTGCGGGTGTCGTAAGAGGCGACTAAGGGATATCCACCGGGGGCGGGTAGCAGCGCCCCCTGCAGAACAATTCTACCACCGAACTGGTATCCCCAAACCACATGCCCAGCGTGGAGATTATGGGCATTACCCCCGTGAGATAAAAGCCAACAAGGCGCTTGTCAGGGGGAGGCCTGCATCCAGCAGTGGACCAATACAGGCTGTTCAGGTTGAGGTATTCTTATAGGTGTGGTAGATTTTTTTAATGTTTTTATTTTATAGCTAGAAATTTAATCAATTATTATAAAATATGACCAATGTTGACGATTTTTCGTTAATATAGAATATGACCTGTGACTCTACTTATAATTTTTGTGAATAGATAAGTACACTATAGCATTAGGTGTGTCTGTAATGATATGTGTACTTATATTTTGAATAAAGAAATATAATATACAGGGTTGGCTGAAATATACAGGGTTATTGGTAATACACTGACACTGTGAACTGCTGGTTCTGCTCATCATCACGAACACGTTTGTGAAGACGCCAGGTCTTAATTCTTAAACTTGATATTGGTATTAGGTAGGTATCTCCTTTTATTTAAGAATCGTTCTTTAGAGAGGCTTTATTTGAAACTAAACTTTAAAACGGCTCTACCCTGAATTAACAGTGGGCGTCGGAATGGGAGATCAGTCTTTAGTAATCCATTGGGTTCCAGATAAACGTGTTATTTTTGGTGTAGTCTCAGTAGTCCGGTTACGTTAACGTCAACCGGACTACTGAGTCGCTCGATGGTATCAGTAGTCCGGTTCAATTAAGCAACCGGAATATTGATACCTTTTTTGCAACTGTTGTTTCGGTGTTGTTAATACATTGCTCGCTTATTGTAATTACCTAAATATTTGCTTTTGATCAAGTGACGGCAGATGCTGGATGCGGCAAACTCATGACAGGGCGTTATGGCGCACACTAGGGGAGGCCTATGTCCAGCAGTGGACTAATATAGGTTGATGATGACTAACAATGATGAACAACAGCAAATGTCAAATGTGACAGCGAATGTCAAAAGTGACAGCAAAGTCAAAAGGGACACCAAATGTCAAAAGTGACAGCTAATGTCAAAAGCGACAGCAAATCACAGAAATGTTGAAAATGACAGCGCATGTCAGAAGTGACAGCAACCGGCCTACTGAGACTACACCTTATTTTTGTAGCAGAGGCGATTTACAAAAAAAATTGGTTGTCTGTAAAGTCGGTTTACTGACGATAGTTGAACGTGACAACTCAGAGCGAGGTAACGCCGCATGACGTCATGGTTTTTCGTGCGTGCAGCCGGCTCTATCGAATTATAAGACGTTGTCACGTCAAAAATATAAGAATTAAAAACTGACGATTTCACGAACTTGTTCATGATGATGGGTAGAACCTGCAGTTAGCGCAGTGTCAGTGAATTACCAATAAACCTGTTTTTAACATTAGGCGTGAAGAAGTAACAAACATACACACATCCATCCAACCTTTTGAAAAGTTTCTATTACAAATGGCCGTAGTAAAGTAATTAATCGCTTCAATCTGATTTATTTGCAGTGATTCAATAGGGGAATACTGAATGGCAGGCTCAAATCAATAGGTATTTAGAATCCTCCCGTAATAGGTACAGATATGCACTTGATTGAATATCTGAATAATTCGGAGATTCATTACATTTCGGTTGTCCCTATCAATTGTAGGTTTTGCATAATTTAATCGTGACATTCTGTGATTGGTGGAATATAGGATGATCGGCAATTACCGTTAGTACCTATCGTATTAGCGATTCAGATTTTAATAACTTTATTTCTATAACAAAATAAGCACTTAGACAAGTCAAATTTTATACCATAACTTATCACATCACACTAATATTATAAATGTGAAAGTTTGGATGGATGGATGGATGGATGGATGTTTGTTACCTCTTCACGCCAAAACTCCTGAACGGATCTCGCTGAGATTTTGCGTGCAGGTAATTCTAATCCTGGAATCAAACATAGGCTACTTTTTATCCTATAAATCAGTTCTCATGGGATATAGGAGGCCGCGGGCAGAAGC
This sequence comes from Eupithecia subfuscata, assembly GCA_963564075.1. NCBI lineage: Eukaryota > Metazoa > Arthropoda > Insecta > Lepidoptera > Geometridae > Eupithecia > Eupithecia subfuscata. Next base: position 6,524,811 of record OY751096.1, on the reverse strand, counting down.
TAGTTAATGAATAAGAAATAAGTGTTGTTGATTTTCTCTTCATTAAATTTTTTGTCCACAAGTGGAAGAGGGGATTCACCCGCTTGGTACAGCGGTAATTTGACAGTATTTTTTATGTTTTATTTAATAAGGTGAGAGAGAGAAGGGGAGGAGGGGCGTTGGCAACCCTACAGCCGACATCGTAGTCTCAAAAGTATTTTATTTTTTTCAAGTTTTACCAAAGAAATCGAGAAAAAAGTGATAAATAGACGAAGTACTAGTTCCGAAGAAGCTCCAGTGTTATTTTCAAGATATAAATAAGTGGATTTACGCAAAAACAAAGGTCAGATAAGTTATATTTTTCTACCTCAAGTTGTGCGGAAATAAAAACTACGAAAATCTACCCACAATCCGATTATCTGACTGTCAAGCCCACCCTGACAGTGTAATTTCGTTTCTGACAACCAAGGCAATCTGTCAAACTTACCTATTTGACAAAATCGAAGTCGACCGTCGCGTCGTCGGGAAAAAAGAGTTGCCAGCTTGAGAAAAACCAACACATTGGAGATTTTTTAACTGACCCAATCCAAACGAAAATATGGAAAAAATACTTTCAGAGCTTCGTAAAATAAAAAAAGAGATGGATGAACAGAGAAATACAATTATATCAAGCGCGGAGAAAATCACAGAAAATATTACGAGTAATATAAATAAAATCATTGATGAAAAGCTGGTATTAATGGATAAAAAGTACGAAGATCTCAAAGACAAGGTGGAATCCCAAGATCAAAGATTGTATTATTTGGAAAAACAAACAAGACAAAGAAATCTAGTATTCTTTGGATTAGAAGAAGGAGAAAAATCCTATGCAAACATGGAAAGTAACCTTCAAAACTTCATCCTTAAATACCTTGCAGTGAAATTGGACAACAGGGACTTACAAGCCATTCGAAGAATTGGTAAAAAGACCGAAAAACCTCGCCCAGTTGTCATAACTTGTACAACTCTTGGAGCAAAAATCAGCATCCTAAAACACAAAGGAGCTTTGAAGGATACTCAGTACTACATAAAAGAAGACTATCCGCAGCAAGTTTTGGAAAGAAGAAAGGAGCTACAAGCACAGGTAAAAATGGAAAGAGAAAAGGGAAATGAAGCCATAATCAAATATGATAAGCTTGTTATTATACAAAAGAAACCTGAAAATACAAGAGACAACAAAAAAAGATACCTTTCAAACTCCCCTGAAAACAGTGAACACCCCCAAACAGACCTAAGAACACATGCTAAAAAGAAAAACAAAACCTTAGCCTCCCACACCATCCAAAGGTCAGCAAGTTTATCAGATGAAGTAAAACCAAGCATGCTCAGTTTCCTAATAAGCAAGAACCCAAAGAATATTACAGCAGACAGCAGCGACAACATCCTGTAGCAACAAACACCACGCCCCCCCCCCTCGAAAATAGAAATCACAAATAAATACAGCACAAAACACATCTTCCAATCCGGCCGGTCACCGTGGAAGATTATGACCATAACCCTCCAAAGCAAATGACAAACAGACAAACATAAAAAATATATATAGGTATATACACAAAAGAAGCACCAGGAATTTACTTACTTATCTACCTACGATGTCAGAACACTATCTATGCATGAACAGAACTAATTAAACAACGCACTTGATGAAAGATTTGAAGTGGGGCAAGGCATGTTGCTCTTCTTCAAGATGGGAGTATTGATATTGACTCGGGCAGTGTCACAACAGAAAGGTCCAAGAGGTTGGTGCTACACTGGAATACCATACAAACTCTGGGAAAACAAGATTAAGAAGAAGGCTGGGTCGCACTGGCTTCAAGTAGCCTCTATAAATAGGAAAAAATAGACGGCTTTGGAGGAGGCCTTCACCTGCAAAGGGTTCTTGTGAAAAGAACAAAAATAAACGAAAAAACTTAATCTAAACTATCTATCTAAACTATCTAGATATTATTAATAATTATAAGCTTTACCTACATACAATATTTTTAAGTTTTTGCTATTATTACGTTAGTTTCTAAGCATTTATGTGTGCAAGAAATAAAAGGCTTTTTATTTATTTATTATTTATTATTTAATAAGGTACCTCTGTCAACAAGTAGATACCTACTTACAATAGTTAACTGTCGTAGTTTGTGAATGTAAGCACAAACACAAAGTCCGTAGTTAACCCGCTTACATTTATAATGAACTAGCTGCGCCCCGCGGCTTCGCTCGCGTGGAAATTTATGTTTCCCACTTTCTTAATTTTTTCTTTGTTATAAACCTCACGGAGCCCGAGACCTTTCCAACGAATGCAAAACCGTGGAAATCGGTTCGTGCGTTCTGGAGTTATAGCGTCAGGAAGGAAAACCCGACTTATTTTTATATATGTACTTAGTAGATTACTTATTAATTGAAATACTACAAAAAACCTCCGCTTTTTCCCGTAAACCCTTAACAGCATTACTTTTTTGCAATTTTTATATAGGGGTATTTTTAACCCTTTAGTACTTACACAACTTCTTAGATGCTGTTCCGATTTTTGAATCATGCACTAATGTTAGTGTTTTACCTGGTGAAATGGCAATTATTTATTTACGTAATGGTTTCGATTCTGCTGACACAAAACCAAAACTAACAAGCCTAAAAATATTGCCCACAAAAAATAGCCGAGAGGTTTTTCAGGGTTAAAAAAGCCGACAAGCTGTTGCATTGCACTTGGTTTCACCTACCCCCAGTTTTCATAGGGTACACGGTCTGCCGAACAGCCTGTATATTCTCTGATATTGATTAGTTAATCAGTGTACGAACAACCGACTGTAAACGTGGCAGCTGCGGCGGTTTAATAGCAAGTGCGTATGATTTATTAGGTAGGTGACGTGACGACCTCTGTGACGCAGCAGGCAAAGTTCCTCCTGCGACGCAGGAGGTTGTAGGTTCCATGCCGCCTCGAGACAAAATGTTTGTACGACCTGCAGATTTTTGTTTCGGGTATTCTGGTTGTATTCTATGTATAATAAAAAATAAAACGTTAAGTGCGACTCGCGCAAACGTTTCCGTAAGACCTTGTTTTTTGCCAAATTATCATGATTCTAGGTCATCGGGAACTAGGTATCCTGTAGACTTTGGTCCAAGGCGAAAATCAAAAATTATATTATTGTGAATAAACTACAAATTTACAGTTTCTGGATTGTCTCCTTTATTTGTGCTATAAGACCTTGCTTCTTACGAAATTTTATGATTCTAGTCTAGGTCAACGGGAAGTACCCTATAGGTTTTGGTCTATGGACGGTCTATGGACAAGAACCAAAGATATTTATTTTGTGAATAAACTACATATTTACAATTTTTTCCTTTAGTTGTGCTACAAGACCTTGCTTCTTGCCAAATTTCATGATTCTAGGTCTACGGGAAGTACCCTATAGGTTTTGTGTGCATGTGATTCCCTGGGCAATTTCCAAATATTCTGACACTTACGGCTATATTATATACTTTTGATTGCGTTGACTTCGAAGTTGTATTTATATCGAGGCTCCAAGAGGTTACGGACTTGAGTATTTAATGTTAATTTCAACTAGATACCTACACGCGTTCCTGAGAAAAGGGGGTTGACAGGCGGACAACAAAGTGATCCTTTATGAGTTCTTTTTTTCCTTTTGAGGTACGGAACACAAAAAAATATCCTATATGTATGTAATATATTTAGTATAGCTGTGTGGTACCGGCTTAGAATTTACACCACCCCAATTCTTACCGCGGGTGTCGTAAGAGGCGACTGAGGGATATCATATGAGATAAAATCCGATAAGGCGCCTATCAGGGGGAGGCCTGCGTCCAGCAGTGGACCAATATAAGTTGTTGAGGTATTAAAATATCAGTTATCTTATCTAGTATCCTTGACAAAAGCTCTGCTTTCTTGGGGGATAGATTCCACTGCATTATTTGGTCGATTTTACCGCCAAGATAGACCGGGAGCGCAGCGAACATCAGTCAGCGTAAACCACTTCCTATCTTGGATCTGCCTTAAATTAAACCAAACCTAATCAATTGCAGAACACAGAAAAACAGAAAAGGTCTAATAGACGAGAGAGACCTCGTCTAATAAACTTTGCAGATGTTGAGATCAGTTTTAAGGCTTAAAGATGTATTTAATGTGTAAACTTTAAGCTGAATCTGACATTAAATACATCTTTATAAATACATCAAAGTCGTGTTATTTACACCGTTTATACCAAAAATAAATGAATTAATTAAATAAATGTTTATTGCAATTACTTAACAACTATACAAATAGGTACTGTAGTCACCCGTTAATCAAAATTTGCTTGAGCTGGGAAACCCTGGTCTTACCAATAATACATTAACAATATTTAAGTATTTGCTTATTAAGATTAAGAAAAACTGAAGAACGGCTGGACCGATTTCCTAGATCTTTGATTTGTTAGTTTGAATTAGAGTTCCTCGCAAACACTGAAATTCTACGCGGGCGAAGCCGCGGGCACAGCTAGTATGTAGATAAAAGAGAAATTCCTTGAGTGGCTGTAAAACCCTGAGGTACCTTCCTATTCAACAAGGGACCGCAATTTGGGCAGACCCTATAAAGCATTTGAGTCGCTTTGATATCTAGCTTTAACCTTAAAATAGATATTTACTTAACCCGTTCACTGCGCAGACCTGAAGTGGTGGCGCGCCGCCGCAGCCAGGAAGTAAAAGGAATCAATATGAAATATTTTACGAATTCGATCTGATGTTATTTTATTGTATTCTACCCTCGATTCTCCTTATCGATTGCCGCCTCCTGCGAATACCTTGATCGATGTTTCTACTATACAGTGTGAGTCTTTATAAAGTGCACATACTAAAATGGGTGAATATATACTAAATTTTATCGACAGAAAACCAGTTAAAAAATTCTAAAAAATATATTCATTTTTTTATGGCGTTATTAATATTTTTTAAAAACCACTGTCTCCCCAATGTAAACAAACTGTTATTACTTTTGAACTAAGAGTCGTATCTCTATGAATCAAAATACATTATAAAGACTCACACTGTACCTATACACGCACGACCAACTAGTACGCCTCCAAAGTCTTTTTCATATTCATATGCATATCATTTATTGTGATTTTATGCATACAGGTATTGTTCTTAGGAGTCTTAGTGGGTACACAATGCATAAAAACCATGTCAGAACGCTACAATTATTGGGTTCGCTCTTGTTAGATTTATAACTTTGATACTTCTATTTATGGAATTAGATAATTTAGGAATGTCGTTTTTAAAACAGGTAGTAATTATAAAAGGCAAGAGAATAAATAATAATTGAATTGAAGCCTTTATTCACAAAGAAAATTATACTAGTATTTACAATTGAAACAATAAGAATTGAAAAGATTAATTAAAAGATTGAATTGAATAAAATAAGGTTTTCAATTTAATATAAGTCTCCGACGACGGTGACGGGACAACCTGTATAACACTAAAATCATTAACAACGGGATATTTACCATGATTTGAGTTTTGAGCTTTCCAATAATGACTTTTTTAATGACTTTAGTGTTAATAACCATGATGGATTTAAAAGTTTTAACCTGTATAACTTCCAATAAAGGTTACGCAGAATGAGCAGTACTGAACTAGTTGTATGTTTCCAGCGAAACCGAGGTGTCGTGTAAGGAAAATAACTTATTCCCTAGTAACTAGTTACGAACGAAACTGAATTTTTCTTTTACCGTAACCAGTTACGAACTTGCGGTTTCGTACGCGGTCGAAGGGAATTTTCACACTACTCTGTCACACTGGTATGATGCTTAAGAAGAAAATAATAAGTAAAACTGTGAAAAAATCGCTGTCTAGGAAGGTCATGCCTAGCCTAGTTCCCTGTTCAGCTTAAAATCGAAAATACAGTTGACTCATAAAAAAAAAAGTTTATGTTTATTATCGTTCTCTTAAATTACTTTATACATTGCTCAGTGTTCGAGACCTCCTTTTAAGTATAAAAATACCTGTATTAGAAGGTAACGCTCTTCCTTATCATACATTATGAGTAACAATAGTGTTATTTCAAAAACATTTCTCAGAAATACTCGTAGTGTAAATAGAATCATGAATAACTATTTTTTTTTTATTCGTTGAGTGTAGGTTTCTGTTAACCTTATTCTATTGTAAGTTCATGATGTTGTGTGGTACAAGTGTAAGTGGAAGCGAGTTGTGTTTGTGTACTGAATGTGTGTTTTTAGGGTTTCGAAGATCGGTTTCGAAACCCTTATGGTCTCGCTTTGTCTGTCCTTTTTTCCCTCCTTAATAACTCGGCAACTACAGCAGCTATCAACTTGAAATTTAAAATAATAATACATTTCGTGCGCCTGTACAGATTCTAAGAAAAAAAAATTAAAATAAATGAAAAATGAAAATGAACATTTTCCATACAAATTGAGATGTCAAAATTTTAAAAGAGACCTACAGAGTCAAGTGGGGTATCAAATGAAAGGTATTAATTTGTACATTTCAAAACAGTTTTTGAAATTTCTGTAGGTTTCATACTTTTTGAAATATTTTGAAAATAGTCGAAAAAATACTCATTCCCCCCCCCCTATCTCCGAAGTTTGCAGAGCGATTCATTCAAAATGTATGAAGCGTTTGTAGATATAGATCTATATTTTACAGGAAAAATATAGAGAAGTCTGTAAAATGAACACTTTTTGAAAAATTGACAAAAAGAGGGGGGATAATTTTCAAAAGGGGGGGCTACCCCCCTGAGTGGGGTATCATATGAAAGGTATCGGTTTGTACATTTCAAAACAGTTTTTGAAATTTCTGTGAGTTTCATACTTTTTGAATTATTTTGAAAAAAGTCGAAATTTTACCCGCTCCCCCCCCCTATCTCCGAAGTTTGCAGAGCGATCCATTCAAAATGTATGAAGCGTTTGTAGATATAGATCTATATTTTACAGGAAAAATATAGAGAAGTCTGTGAAATGAACAGTTTTTGAAAAATGGTCAAAAAGAGGGGGGATAATTTTCAAAAGGGGAAGCTACCCCACTGAGTGGGGTATCATATGAAAGGTATCGGTTTGTACATTTCGAAACAGTTTTTGAAATTTCTGTGGGTCTCATACTTTTTGAAATATTTTGAAAATAGTCGAAATTTTACCCTTTCCCCCCCCCCCTATCTCCGAAGTTTGCAGAGCGATCCATTCAAAATGTATGAAGTGTTTGTAGATATAGGTCTATATTTTACAGGAAAAATATAGAGAAGTCTGTAAAATGAACAGTTTTTGAAAAAGGTAAAAAAGAGGGGGGATAATTTTCAAAAGGGGGGGCTACCCCACTGAGTGGGGTATCATATGAAAGGTATTAATTTGTACATTTCAAAACAGTTTTTGAAATTTCTGTGGGTTTCATACTTTTTGAAATATTTTGAAAATAGTCGAAATTTTACCCGTTCCCCCCCCCCCTATCTCCGAAGTTTGCAGAGCGATCCATTCAAAATGTATGAAGCGTTTGTAGATATATATCTATATTTTACAGGAAAAATATAGAGAAGTCTGTCACATGAACCCTTTTTGAAAAATGGTCAAAAAGAGGGGGGATAATTTTCAAAAGGGGAGGCTACCCCACTGAGTGGGGTATCATATGAAAGGTATCGGTTCGTACATTTCAAAACAGTTTTTGAAATTTCTGTGAGTTTCATACTTTTTGAAATATTTTGAAAATAGTCGAAATTTTACCCTTTCCCCCCCCCTATCTCCGAAGTTTGCAGAGCGATCCATTCAAAATGTATGAAGCGTTTGTATATATAGGTCTATATTTTACAGGAAAAATATAGAGAAGTCTGTAAAACGAACAATTTTTGAAAAATGTTCAAAAAGGGGGGGATAGTTTTCAAAAGGGGGGGCTACCCCTCTAAATGGGGTATCATATGAAAGGTATCAGTTTGTACATTTCAAAACAGTTTTTGAAATTTCTGTAGGTTTAATACTTTTCGAAATATTTTGAAAAAAGTCGAAAAATTTACCGCTACACCCTATCACCGAAGCATGCAGAGAGATCCATCTGAAATGTAGGTTGGTACCTACTAGTTCTTCTTCATTAAATTTCGGAGTCTCTAACCAGTACCTTTAGTACATAACTACTTGTTGACAAACGTTCGAAACCCTCGGCGCGCGAGTTACACTCGCACTTGACGGGTCTTGTTTTAGGTGCAGGCGGTACCCTACCTCGTTATTGTGTGAAGAGGATAGGCATAGGATTTCGCGTTCACAGGAGCGGGACAGAGCAAAGCGGCGTAAGCCCAAAAATCAAGTTTTTAGTAGTTATTTGCTCCCTACAAACATTAGAATAGTTAATTGAAAAAAAGCAACATATAAAATGTTTTTTATACTTAGCTCAATTACTATGCTTAATCTCAAGATCGTATCATCTGTATTTATTGAGAAATTAGGGTTTTAGTAAAAAATTAGAGGTAACTTTGCGATTTTTTTCTATCGAGAAAATTTTATGGAATCGTGTTTTCAAAACATATTATCGATAGAATAAGTCCTGAACTTTACCATATATAAATTTCAAAGTTAAATATTCAGTAGTTTGGAAGATATGGAGGTCCGAGGGAGTTGAAAATAAGCAATTTGAGGGTAGGTACCCCCTTGAGTCCGGGCAACAGAAGCTACCTACTTAGTATGTGAGTAGTGTGTGTTTGTGTAAATGTAGGTTTGTTGATGTAAGTGTGTGTGCAAATACTGTAAGGATGGTAAGTTAAATTTTGTAACTAAAAATTTATTACTGAATATATTTTCTGTATTGACCTAAATGTTTTAATATAAAAACTTTCTGTTCAATTATGGCGAATGTAACTTAGGAAGAGCGGAACCTCCTAGTACAAGTATTTATACTTAAAAGGAGGTTTCAACATAATTTATAGAATTAATGTACCTTGTGAACGAAATAAAAAACATTTGTATTTGTATTACATAAATATATAGCTTTATATCTATACATAAAATCTATACATAAAACACATGTTTTTTATTTATATATTTCTAGAATGGATTCAGTTGGATACAGTTATAAAGTGTCGTACTCACGCTTCGGATATCAAGGCCCGTAATTTGCAGAACACGATCCCAAAACTGTACGGGTATTGGTGCCAATACACTGACAAGTCATTCGGAAGTCCTGGAACAAAGAGGGTAGAATTCATTATGAATGTACAGTCAAAAATCGCCCCCTCCCCTTGGGGGGTAGCGATATACATATTATACACTAGCTGCCGCCCGCGGCTTCGCACGCGTTGTTTCTATGGAAACGTTAAAAAGTGATTTCTATCCCATGGGAACTGATTTATGGAATAAAAAGTAGCCTATGTTTGATTCCAGGATAATAATTATCTGTATACAAAATTTCAGCCCGATCCGTTCAGTAGTTTTGGCGTGAAGAGGTAACAAACATCCATCTATCTATACATCCATCTATCTATGTACTCGTATATTATTATGTAGGTATATCAGTTATCTAGTACCCATAACACAAGCTCTGCTTACCTTGGGGCTAGATAATGCTGTGTGAATTGTCCAGCATTATTTATTTATTTATTTATCCATCCAAACTTTCGCATTTATAATATTAGTGTGATGCACACCTTTTCAGTGATAGAGTCACCCACCACGAACCCGCCCCCATAGGGGGCGCCTCCAAGTCAGTGCGATCTGGTTAATTTGCTGTGCAGCCAGTATAATTTGCTGGGCAGAAATTGATAGGTGATTAAGTGATTATTAAATTTGATATCCAATTAGTAATATCCCATTACTTTTGTTACCTCTATAGTAAGCGTTTTGGTGTTAACTGTACGTGACTATCGACTTTTAATAAATAATGTCTATCAGCGGTACTACAAAAACCAACGTAAACACTGGTCTAACAATCGTTTAGCTAAACAGTGTCTAAACAGTTAAACATGGGTTTAACAAGAGCTTAACTCGGATAACTTTCACTATGTCTAATCTAAGCCGTGTCTAATTGTAAAACGCAATTTTGTGGTAACGCTGATGTTAAACACGCGCTCAACAGACATCTAACTTTTTGTAGTACCGCTTTAAATGTCTTACATGAGAACCCTTGCCACATCGATTAGACGCTCATTGAATTCACATCAAATCCACCTTATATCCGTTCGGAACTCTAATCTGGTTATCCCGTCCCTCAGATAACCCGCTGATAGGTACACTACTACTCCGAGAAACAGCGGTCACGTGGGTTTTCCCAAGCGTACGTCATATCCGCTACGGTGGTTCTCAAATTTTTTAGTTTTGGGAGATTCGAGATCTAGATTTTCCATGAAATTTTTCAAACTTAATTTCCATAATTTGAGCAACGCTATGAGCTCTGCACATGGATAAATAATTTTTTTCCCTTGAATTGAAATTTATCTAATCTCAGGAACATTTTTCAGCCACAGATTCTCTTTTCGGGAATTTAAAGAACCTTATTGTACCGCCCTTCACACTTACAGTTACGGATAGAGTAACCGCCCATTTTATTATAAAAGATTTATCCTAACAACAACGCGAGTGATTCACCGGCGTCAGTAAAAGTTTGATAGTCACCGGCAAATGAACGTAACCTCCCATTTTTGTGGCAATTGGACAGTGACGTAGCCTTGGGAAGATCTCGAAGTTAGCATACCTTGTTTTTTTGTACCATGGATAGGTACATATAAATAGAAGCTAGGCTATCATTGAACAGGTCTACATGTTGGAACTTCCAACATGTAGACCAAGTTTGAACTTGGGTTATACAATAGTTTGTAGGGGCATGGTTAGCATGTTATGTTCGTGGAGTGTGGTAGGCAATGAGGCGGTGATGGCTACGGCCGCATCTCGTATAGCTATTCGAGACGTATAAAGAAATAGTACCTATACACTAACCAAACTCGATGGAGGATGGTTGTAAGCAAACCACGACACAAATAACTAACACGCTTGGCGTCTAGTTTCAGGTAAGCAATATTTATTGAAGGAAGGATCTCAAATCGACAAGTGAATTGCGTATAAAAATCACATATACCACCTATTTGAAAACGTTTCTTTATTGACAAAGAAAATTACGATCAAATAATATAAATGAATTAGAACTACACTTGCGAGCTTTAAACTGGAATCGCTTCAAGGGTTGTTCAAGACTAATTTGTACAATTTCTTTGCAATCAACTCGCGCGATGAAGCGATTCCATTTTAAAGCTCGCAAGTGTAGTATTTACATTTGAAACAATTGAGCTAACTGCAGACTGTTGCAAACAATCTACAGGTAACTAAAATGATCCATATTAATACCAGTCGGAAGTGTCCCCAAGATGCTAGCTACATTGCCCCGCTGTATGGCAATGCTGATGCGCTGCGCCAGATAATCACCAGCTCTCGGGTCACGCGTCGCTTCGACCAGACGCTCAGAATTTTTTTAAAACCCGAAGCGCCTCAGTACCCCACTGACCTAGAACCTCTACTCCAAGGGGAGCAAATGTGTATGTAGACCCTATCGAGATCAGCATATTTGCGACTCTTGAGATACTCGGCCAAATCTGCCGCCGCACCGCCCTCACGGATGTCCTCAGAAGATGGGAAGGCGCAAGTGACTTTATTCTGTATTTGATTCAGTAAATCATGTTAAGAGGATTTCGGTGATAATCTCATGGAAATTAAATAGTGATTCTTGTTTTGGGTAACATAAGCCGATAAACTTTATAATTGCTCACCAACTCGAATGCCGGAATAATATCTAATATCGAATAATATCTAATATCGAATAACATCTAATATCCGGCATTTTATAACCGGAAATAGTTATTTTCTGATGGTTCCGGGGGTGCTCAATGACAATATATGATTGTGAGTGAGCCCCTGGATGCGGACGATCTTTGATGGCTATCTTTGAGGAAGGCTTAGGTTAAGTCCAGCAGTGGACGTCTTTCGACAGATAATTACGTGCATCTGATAGTGAATCTGGTGGTCACGAGGAAGTAGAAGAAAAAAGACCGAGAGGAAGGAGCCAAGGGCTCCTTGGTCAGGACAGATCACCACCACACTCGTCAGAAGCAGAACCAGTGATGTTTATTGATATTGTTTATTGATGGTCAGCTCCTTGTTAAGTTTGAAATCAATTTCTACTTATTAAGCAATAGAAATAATTAAAAACTAGTAGCGTATGTTAAAATTAAGATAGCAAAGGTACTGTTCTACTTGTATAAAAACAAGAAATTTTATATTATCAAACCAAAAACCAAGATTAACTTGGAACCCGGGGTAACCCCGGGCGTTAAAATTTCAAGTTCAAATTTACCCTTATGAACGAGGAGGAGAGCGGGAGCAGATGGTGCGACCTCGTGCAGGAGGAGGTGCTTCCGTGACGGTTCGGACACGACCTGAAATGGGATGGGAAACGACGCAAAGAGGAGTGATGGTGATTATTTGCACGTATGCGAGGGTCCACCCGACTTGATGCAACGGATCAAGATGCAAAATAAATACACTAACCTTACTTTGCTGTTTCAAATAAACAGTGAAATATATCAGGCATAATGTAATTGATTTTGGGTAAGAAAGAACGCCTACGAGACAGATTCATCACCTTTTTTCGTTACGAACAGAAATAATAAGTCAAGAAGTCCACGTGACCTTTGAGAACTACACTTGAATTCTCGATTTATCAATATCTAGCTATCCCTGGGAGCCATATTCAATCATTTTTAAACTAATCAACTTTTTTAGTTGAAAATAATACTGGAATTTTCGGTTTCCCAGTTTCATAAGAGTCCGTAGAGGGCCTACGCCGTCGTAGCACTGAAGTACCGGCCTACGCGGTAACTCGGTGCTACGAAATTTACTGATTCCCAATTTCATAAAAGTTCGTAGAGGGCCTACGCTTTCGTAGCACGGACCTACCCGTCTAGCGGTAAGCCAGTGCTACGGAAGCGTAGGCCTTCTACGAACTATTATGAAACTGGCAACTGCAAATTCATTACTCGAGCACAGAATAACTTTAAAGTATATCTAGAGGCCAATTTAATTTAAAACCGTGGTAAAATATATTATGACGTAATTCTAAAAAAGTATTCAACCAGTATCTCTTACTACAGCTGAGTTCCTACGAAAAGTTTCTCCACGTGGAATTCGTAGATAAAAAATTGTCGTAGGTAGTGCCTAGTTGGAAGTGTGTTAGTTTATACGGTTACTTTTTAGAGTTCCGGTATCAAATGGCAAAATAGAACACTCATATAGAACACATATAGAACACACATAACCTCGGAATTGGTTAAATGAAAGTTCAAAGTTCAAAGTTCAAAGTTCAAAGTCATTTATTTGCGAACACGAGTCATAAAGATGTAAATTAATATAAAAGCACAACATGTTCTACCTAAATCTAGGGCATGCAAATATTAGGTCAGTAGTTTTTTTAATATATAAATTTAAAATCAGATAATATAAATTTGTCAATCAAATTACATAAAACATTGAGTTAAATAAAATTATAAACTTGGTACGTACTTATTACTAATCAATCAATATTTATGTCCATATCTAATAGAAAATCATTTATGTGATAATAACATTTTGATGTCAGAAATTTATTTAGTTTATTTTTAAACATTGTCAGCGGTAGCAATTTAACATTGTTCGGCAATTTATTAAAAATTTTTGGTGCCATTCCATAAAAACTTTTCTTAAGTAGAGCTGTTTTAGCGCCGGTGGAACACAGGCGTTGTTGGTCGCGTCTACTTCGTAAGTGGCTTGGTTTTTCAAATAAATTATTATTGTTTTTGACAAAAACAGCTGTCTCAAAAATGTAAAGTGCTGGAACGGTAAGTACATTTAATGCTATAAAGTAAGGTTTACAACTGTCGGTTGTCTTCAGGCCATACATCGCTCTTATGCATCGTTTTTGTGATTTAAAGATCTTTTCTCTGTCTGTGCAGTTTCCCCAAAACATAATTCCGTATCGTAATTTAGAAGACACGTAGCTGTGATAAACGGTTTTAAGGGCATCCATACCTACGATTTTCCGCAGTTTGTAGAGCATATAAGCAAATTTGCTTAGTGCCTTACATACCTCTTCAGCTTGTATGTTCCAGCTTAATTGTCTGTCTAGCACCAGACCTAGAAACTTTGTACTAGAAACTTTGTACGTGAAACACGAAGTATGCGCATAGTAATGTAATCCATCATCTTTGTAGAGCTTCTACGCGGCTCTAAGAGAGCGTAGCATGTCAAGGTAAAATATCTTTATTGCTAACAGAAATAAGTAGGTACGTATAATAAAAGTTCAAGTGCAAATCAGACTCGTGCTCGTGCGCCGAGAGATCCGCACAAAATTGTACCCGTGATAAAAACAAGACCCGTCAAGTGCGAGTGTGATCGCGTGCCGAGGGTTTCGAATGAAACCTACAGAAATTCAAAAAACGGTTTTGAAATGTACAAATCAATACCTTTCATATGATACCCCACTCAGTGGGGTAGCCGGGGGGGCTACCCCACTGAGTGGGGTAGCCCCCCTTTTGAAAATTATCCCTCCCTTTTTTGACCATTTTTCAAAAAGTGTTAGTTTTTCAGACTTCTCTATACTTTCCTGTTAAATATAGATCTATATCTACAAACGCTCCATACATTTTGAATGGATCACTCTGCAAACTTCAGAGATAAGGGGGGGGGGGAATGGGTATTTTTTCGACTTTTTTCAAAATATTTCAAAAAGTATGAAACCTACAGAAATTCAAAAAACGGTTTTGAAATGTACAAATCAATACCTTCCATATGATATCCCACTCAGTGGGGTAGCCCCCCCTTTTGAAAATTATCCCTCCCTTTTTTGACCATTTTTCAAAAAGTGTTAGTTTTTCAGACTTCTTTATATTTTTTCTGTAACATATAGATCTATATCTACAAACGCTCCATACATTTTGAATGGATCGCTCTGCAAACTTCGGAGATAAGGGGGGGAGTGGGTATTTTTTCGACTATTTTCAAAATATTTCAAAAAGTATGAAACGTACAGAAATTTAAAAAACGGTTTTAAAATGTACAAACCAATACCTTTCATATGATACCCCACTTAGTGGGATAGCCCTCCCTTTTGAAAATTATCCCCCCCTTTTTTGACCATTTTTCAAAAAGTGTTAGTTTTTTAGACTTCTCTATATTTTTCCTGTAAAATATAGATCTATATCTACAAACGCTCCATACATTTTGAATGGATCGCTCTGCAAACTTCGGAGATAAGGGGGGGGGGAATGGGTATTTTTTCGACTATTTTCAAAATATTTCAAAAAGTATGACACCTACAGAAATTTCAAAAACTTTTTTGAAATGTCCAAACCATTACCTTTCATTTGATACCCCACTTGACTTTGTAGGTCTCTTTTAAAATTTCGACATCTCAATTTGTATGGAAAATGTTCAATTTCATTTTTCTTTTTTTTTTCTCAAAATCTGTACAGGCGCACAAATTGTCTTATTATTTTAAATTTTCCTGCGGTAGTTGCTGAGTTATTAAGGAGGGAAAAAAGGACAGACAAAGCGAGACCATAAGGGTTTCGAAACCGATCTTCGAAACCCTAAAAACGACTCAGACGCACAGTGCGATATATTTTTATTGTTAAGTAACTACAAATTTACAGTTTTCGAATTTTTCCCTTTTATGTACTTGTGCTAAGACCTTGCTTTTAGACGAATTATATAATTCTAGGTCAATGGAAAGTGACCTACAGGAAACCAAATCACTAAAATTTATTTTCTGCAAAAATTTGTTAACATACAGACGCCGGACGAATTACGGAACCCTAAAAAAAATCAAAACTGATGGAATGGCTTGTATCTAACGTGCTTTAATTTTGATTTCGTCACCATCATGATCACTAATGGAGCCCGTAGGTTTCACTTTACTTAATGCTTGGTTTGGCTTGCTTTCTTATTTTTATTACCCTCATAAATATAACTCGTGTAGATAAAGAAAGGGATTGAAATTGGCACGCAAGACATTTTCAAACAGAATCTTACCTAAACTTCTATGATCCATGGCGGCACAGCCTACCATGCATAGAGTCGTTCGACGAAGGCGTTTTAACAGGACAATCGTACGGGGCCAAGGGACGGGTCGGGGGCGGGACGCTCCCGAATTACTAAGGTGGTGATGTATGCAACTCGGGACCGTCCCTCTCCCGTCCCATCCCTTGCTCCCTGCACGATTGCCCTGTCAAAACCACGTCAAACTGCCTTCGTCGAACGACTGTACGCATATACATAGGTAGGCTGTGATGGCGGTATGTTATTGCGTAGTGTTATTATTGCCCCAAGCTCTGCTTAGCTTGGGGCTAGATAATGATGTGTGAATTGTCCAGCATTATTTATTTATTTATTTAATGGCAATATTGTAGGTAAATCAATGACCTCAATTAGTATATCTACTATATAAAAATAAGTCGGGTTTTCCTTCCTGACGCTATAACTCCAGAACGCACGAATCGACTTCCACGGTTTTGCATTCGTTGGAAAGGTCTCGGGCTCCGTGAGGCTTATAGCAAAGAAAAAATTAAGAAAGTGGGAAACATAAATTTCCACGCGAGCGAAGCCGCGGGGCGCAGCTAGTTACATATATGAGCTATTTTTATTAGGTAGACAAATATACGAGGTAGATCTACTTAGTTAGTCTTATCAAAGTACCAGAAGAAAAGGTCACTTTGTATAGTGTCCGCAAAATTATTATACCAGATAGAATAAATAGGTTTCATTGTCCCATACACAACGGTTCGTAAACACACACAAAAGACATTCATTCTCGGGTCTCTATGTTCATCCCTGTCAGTATAAAAGATACAAAGGATCATCCCGATACACAAAGTCAATAAACAGATTGGATTTATAGAATTGTACGGAAGCACTTCTTAATCGATATAAGTAAATATTATTTTCATTTTGAATGCAAGCGTGTGTTGTTGTTGGAAAAACCAACGTTTCCTTATGGTCGACCGTTTCGCGTTGGCGCAAGATTAATTTTTTTGTAGCTTTAATTTTCATCTGCGTTCTACAAGGATTAAAACTAACGAAAAAGTGATTTGCAATAAATCGTAAACCATTTTCTATTAACTTATGAAATAACAGATTTTGGGCTATAAATTAACATATTCCCAAATACTCCCAAAATACAATTGAATCGAAGTTGTTTTCATCATGGGTTCATATTCATAGATTCAATTGTATTTTGGGAGCATTTGGGAATATGTTAATTTATAGCCCAAAATCTGTTATTCCATAAGTTACAATAGAAAATGGTTTACGATTTATTGCGCATCACTTTTTCGCTTGTTTTATTCCTTGTAGAACGCAGAAAAAATAAAAACGACAAAAAAAATATCTTGCGAGCCGCACTTACCCAGAAGAAGCCCCTCAGTGTTCTTTCAACACAAACAAGGTTCGTAGTTAAGAGAAGAATAGGCAGAAAAGGATAGGCATAGGAACGTGACATAACATACATTTTTGGAACGGCGTAAGCCCAAAAATCTTGTGATTGTTTACTGACAAAAAAAAACTACGCAACTACTAAAGAAACTGGCTTAGAGAATCCAAATATTTAGTACAAACATACGAATCAAAAAGACTGCAGTTCCTGAGATCTCGACCAAATTATGTGTGTAACGCAACTATTTAAGAAACTAGCTTAGAGAATCGAAATCGAAGTAGTTTTGGCGTCAAGAAGTAACAAACATCCATCCATCTATCCATCCATACATCTAAACATCCAAACTTTCGCATTTGTAATATTATTGTGATTATCTCCAGTGTAGGTATATTTTAGTTGATTAAATTAATAGTTTGTTATTTTGTTGTTTCAGATGCGACGGATTGGTAGTATAAATTTATAACAGATTATTGTGTAAGAGGAGTCTTACCTTACCAAACAGAAACAGCAGCAGCTGTGCGATTACGCTAAAATCTCCCATTACTATTGAATGGGCCATCCTGGGTATAAACGATTTCAATTTCTAATTATGGTAAGTACTAAAAAAATACAACTTTCTGGCGCGTCAAAGCTGATCGACCACGGTAATTTTAACGTCAACGTCAAGATTATAATAAGTAATTTTCTAATTCTCCCTCCAGATATCCCTCGTCCTACTTCTGTCAAATGCCTGTTATCTCTCCCTCCTCCCCTCCTATTATACATTTATTATGTAAATTTGTAAAATCCAATAATATTTAGTTGTAAATAGCGTTATTAACTACTAACTTTGTACTGTCCGATTATGTGTTGTGTTGTCTGTGTTATTTCAGATTCAACAAAACTGGTTGTTCAAAATTAATTATAAATAAGACTCTCCCTCATTCTACCGGCTAAATTTCCCATTATTATCTGTACTTAAGTTTATGACACTCGTTACATGGACACTGGCAGAATTGTTGCTAACTAGCAAGCACAGCAAGCCATAAACAAAAGAAGAAGAAGAAGAAGTCAACTGTCGTATTACTCACTCTTGACTTTTTTCTCGATTACAGTAATTCTGATTCAAAGTTACTAATATTTAATACAAATTGCAGTAACAAAACCTAGCTAGTCGAGCAAAATAAGCTCTAGGGTGAGTAACATAAGTATCTAGGAATTTTAACGATAACACAAGTACTATAGTACTATATGTAACAAATAAATAAAATAATAAAAGGCAATTGAGTTTGACCTTTGTGATATTAAGACGTTGACAGCTTCGTCGTCGGTCGGCTCAATTCCTCTGCTCAATTCAGTCAGAAAATTGTATGTAGATATTTATTTTTGTACTATGTGATAGAAACCGAAATTGTTTATACCCAGTCTCCCCGGACGGCGATCCATTGAATGGTTGTGTCGTTTACCGTAATCGCACAGCAGATCGCTGTAATTCTTCCTAACGGTGAAAGAATTTTTAAAATCGGTCCAGTAGTTTCGGAGCCTATTCAATACAAACAAACAATCAAATCTTTCCTCTTTATAATATTAGTATAGATGTAGGTATTTGCTTACGTATGTTCAGTATTTGCTTACGTATGTTATATCCAAATAGTATACCTACCTACTGTAGAACACGCCACCGTCCATACTTCTTCTTCCACTTCCTGTCCATCCAAAGGTTGCCTGGAAGATCGCTCATAGCGATAAGGCCGCCCATTGTGCAACGTAATCTGTGTTTGTCTTTTCCTGTCCTGTGTTTCTGTTTTATTTGGTGTGCAATAAAGAGTAGGTACTTGTATTGTATTGTTGGTATTGCAGCACAAAGCCAGGGCGGATTCCTAGCATAAATATAAAGCAGCCTGTTGTGTTAACCCGTCGCGTGCTTAGCGAACACACGGGTGTTCACTAACTTTCAAGGCCCCGCGTGCTTAAGGAACACACGGGTGTATAAGCCCCGCAAGTTGATATTGCGATTGGCGGCCATCTTGGTGACGTAGTCGACGTCGCACCGTCAGTACCGTTCGCAAGGTCAGCCCGCGCTTACGTGCTTACGCGCATCGAGTACTTGTTATAGCTTTTTGTTTTTGTTATCCTGTTTTATTGTTATTTTTGAGTTTTGTTACCTGTTACCCGTTAAAATGAGTAAGAAATTAATTAACAGTCGTGCTCGTAAGTAGACAATTATTTTTTAAAAGAGAAAGAAGACTAAGTTACGAGTAGTTGTCCAAAATATAAACTGTACCTTAGAAAGTGCTTCGAACACTTCTGAGGACATTTTAATGTCGAAGCAACTAGTAATAGACATTTTGAATATTTTGCAAAATTCTACCAAAGTCACGGAACGTGTGGCCTGGTTTAAATACAAATATCCCATAACCCTAGCATATTTACTTTTTATTACATTTTTTTGCTATCTGTACTTTTTTGCGACGGATGACGTCACGCAGCTGTTATTGTGACTAGGTTCCATCGCAATATCAACTTGCGGGGCTTATACACTAACTTTTCACTCCGATTGGCGGTTGTATCGTTCAAGTAATGCAAAATATAATTCTTACCAAATAGCAAGAGCAGCAGATCGCTGACAGCCAAGCTGAACAGATAGTAGTTAGTGGCGGTATGCAGCCCCGGGTGTCTCACAATCAGCACGCACACGCACACATTCCCCACGGCCCCGGTCACGAATATCAATATCAACATCACACTGATAGGTACGATCGTATTCAGAGGCAATCTTCTAGAACCCATCATCCACCATAGCATCTCCTCTTCGCTACAGTCGAAGTGCGTTATGTTGTTGCAGCGGTTGTAAAAGTCGTCTGTGGTTTCGTTTTCGCGGAGGTATATTGGTGATTCCATTTTGTTTATTATAGAACGAATTGTTTTTCACAACACTTCACAAGTGGTACCTACATAATTAGGTACCTAGCTAACTTTTGATCTTTTAGCTATTAGACAAGTTTCCTACACTCAATGTCGAGAAAAAGCTTTTGCCCAGCCGTGGGCTCATAGATAGGTCAAGCAAAAGTAATATATTCAAATTAAACTACCTACCTATCCTGACCTACAACAAATACTTCCCGATGGTTTTTTTTTAATTTAAACACTTACACGAACGAAAGCTCAACTCTACGATTTATCGAAATAAGTTCGCTGAGCTTTCAAGACGACCGATCCTCGCGAGGTTCCCGCGCGAACTGAACTTTCCGCGGGAGAGATCCTATTCTGGATCACATGCTCACATGCGACTGTTATCGAAGGTTTACATTGCAACAAGTTACCTAGGTCGATTCGATAAAATACTATTTGCGTTGGTTGCATGCGTGAGCGTCCGAGGTCTTTGTGGAATTACAAAGCCGTCGTGTCGTATCGGTCAAATGAAGTGGCTGTCGGTGCAGTGTCTTTGAGTATACTGTGGGTGTCGGCATCGGTGCGGGGCCGGGCAGACCAATAAAGAAACGTCCAATTATGGACCGATTTTGATGATTCTTTCGCTGTTGTCTAAAGAAATTTCGAGATGGTTCTATAAAATATTATTTGTCCCGCAAAGCTTAAAAATCAGTGTAAATTAGGGAATTTGTAGTCGGTTTTTCAAGTGATATATGCAACAACATTAGTGATCGGGCGAACGAAGACCTCAGTGGCAACCTGGGTGATTTGGCTGTTTGGTGAAATAGTCACTTCAAGCATTAACTGACTAACCCTTAATCCGATTTGGGTGAAAGGGGTTTGACAATTTTGGCCCTGACATCGGTCACCATTTTGTTTTGTTTTTTCAAAATCGGCGGTCACGATGTACGTTATAGGTTACATTTGGATAGAGGACACCATGAGGACATTTAAAAAAAATGTCAGGGCCACCTCCATACAAAAATGTTTGATAGGTCTGCTGCTAAGACTTGTGAAAGCTAGTGAGGCCAAATTCGTAAAGGGGTGATTGAGATAAGAGGTCTAAAGGGGATTACCCGATTAATTTATTCTCATGCCAATTTTTGTCAATGTTTTAACTTTTTGATTTTTTCAAAAAAGTAACAAAATCATTGATTTTCTTTGACGTTTTGCTGCTATTGCGTCTCCTATAGGAAGGAACAAAAAAAATAGGTACCTACTTTTTAGTATACAAATTATTGTTTGTATATTATCAAAAAATATTGATGCAGATAATAGGTTCGCAGTCAACCCTCTTACATTCATAAGTAGGTAGCATCTATATTTTTTGATAATACGAAAAAATTAAATCAGAACGAGTGCTATTTGTTAGAGTTTTTATTACTCCGTACTGAATTTCTGTATCTATCTATTGCTGACGTAATTTAATTATTAAGTACTAGCTGCGCCCCGCGGCTTCGCCCCCGTGGAAATTTATGTTTCCAACTTTCTTAATTTTTTCTTTCATAAGAACCTTCTCCTGACAATAACAAACACAACAAAGAAAGAATTAGCGAAATCGGTCCAGCCGTTCACGCGTGATGCCGTGACCAAGGAAAACGGGTTTCATTTTTATATAAATAGATAGAATATAGAATAGAATAGATTGCACCTAAGGTTCCTCTTTTTGTTTCCCATCCTATAATTTTTATTCCCACTTACGATTTTGCGCGTGGAGATACGTATGTGGACAGTTTCAGCAGAGTAGAGTAGATTCAGCACACAGCTACAAACTTAGACAAAGTGATGCGACTCGGTATTTTAATCTTGATCAACTGCCTGCCATTTTTTTATTTATTTTACTTGGATTGGAGTCTATCAAATCAATTCTATTATGATAAGATGATGGTATGAAAGAAGTAAAGAGAAGAAAAGGTATTTTGACCACTATTCACCAATGAAAAAAGAGATCCCCTTCGGTACTATTCACTGTATTCACCAGATTTTGCAAAAACAATAAAATTGAACAAATTCGCCAAATGCATGCAATACTTATCAATCAATTTCAGATTTATTCCGAAATGTAGGATAGAATACTTTTAAACCCGCTCGCGCTCGCTAATGTACCATAGACGCCAACAAAAGTAGTACAAACTTGTGATGGCGAGAATGGCATTCACGCCAACTTCACACCAAGCAGTGACAACTGAACTGACAACACAAACGAGACAATAAAAAATAAAAAAACACGATTATTCTAGTCTATGAAAAGGAAGGACGCTCGTATGAAACGAGTTCTTTGATTTTGTTTACAGTTTTTCGTCAATTTTCAATCAATAAAAATCTTCCGTTGTCCCTGTGATAAAAATGCTGTGTTTTTCTTCTTGATGGATGTAAAGCCATGTATGTGTAGTGCTCTGTGAACGTATAATGTCTGCCCAAATTGGAGACGAACTGGGTGACATCGCAATGACAGGTTCCGACCCCGATTCACAAACACAGAATGAAGGTAAATAAACAATAAATAAATACCATTTCTATTAGATGGGGGCGCTTTTAAATTCACTCCCTTGTAATAACAATATTACAAAATGTCTCTCCATTCCATCTCAACCGATACTGACCGACTGAACCAAAAAATATCATCAAGACAATTTAAAACAGCTGATCTTGTATCTACACTAAGATTGAGCGGGTCACAGAATTTATTAATATGTTCAATAATCAACATCCCGGATATCTCCGAGAGAGGGGTTAATACATAATAATCAGTGATAGGAATAGGTAGTGCTTATTTACCTAAACTTCGAGGAACAGTGAAAAGAAACGGAGACTTCCTTCCGAAAATATTTTTTTCCGGCCCCAAAATTCCGGACATTACTTAGGTACATTACAAGATAAATGCATCTTTTAAAGGGCAATGTAGGTAGGTATACGCTTCTACAACAAAACTCCAAGTGAGTTGAAAAAATTATCAATAAATAAATTCAAACAAATTGTCAAACATATCCTACGTAAAAAGGCTTACAACAAAATATCAGATTATCTAACTAAAGGATAGAAGTGCTTGGGACGAGTTAGGCTCCAGCTCGAAAAATAACAACTAACTAAAGGTTTCTTCGTCGCATCTTTACTTTAGTCTACATACCGAAACGACAGAAATAAAATATATCACTTTATTTCCGTGTCAGTGTTGAATTTTGTAATTTGATCTTTTCCAAGGGACATTTACTGTGTTTATGGAAATTAAGAGTTTTGACTTTTATTTTGCGCACTCAACAGACCGAGGTACAGGAGTGAAAGTAACCTGGGCGGTGGTCGAATCTCCCCACGCTGCACAGGCATGCGACCACCGGCTAGTTTTATTTAATTTCCAAGGAAATAACGAAATGGGTAGCCCCTTTACCGTAAACATCTACTTAGAGGCCGTACGCGTTTTGTGGAAACTATATGCTTTCTCGCCCGCGCAAGACGACGTTTTCTAAGATTTTTACAGTTAAAGTGTGTTACTAAACATGACATGTGATCCGCCAATTATTGTAGAATAATAACATTACGCACATTTTGAAATTAACTTTTTTATCGTGATATTTATTAAGATAAAAGACAAATACCTTTCGTTTTTAAAAATTATTAATCCTCTATTTCCGTCCAAAATACGTATAGAGAATGCTAAAATGATAAAATGTCTATGTCATGTTATGTCCAGTCGCAAACTTTAGGTAAACATAGACCAACTATTTACACGAATAACATTATTTTCTAATGTACCTAAGTAAAGTCCGGAATTTTGGGGCAGAAAAAATATTTTCGGAAGGAAGTCTCCGATTCTTTTCACTGTTCCTCGAACTTTAGGTAAATAAGCACTACCTATTCCTATCACTGATAATAATGTAACATTAAGTTCTTTTCTGTTGTAAGTACCACTTTAGGTTATGGTAAGTGTTATCCAATAAAGCTTTTTGTATCTAGCAGCGTCCAGCGCCATGGCTGATGATGGCTCTTCAGCCAATGCTGCGACCCCATCTGGCAGCAGCGAAGGCCAAGCCTCGAGACAGTCGAACTTACAGCGCATTCAGCAGAGGAAGCAGCAAGTCTACAACTGGCCTCATAGCAAGAAACTGCTGAAACTTGCTATTTATTCTGCTTGCCAGGTAAACTATACAAACTATAGATAAGAAGTGTTTGCTAATATGTATCTTTGTGAGTAGTTTTAAATGTGTTTCTTGTAAAAATATGTTTTTTAATGGACTAGCATATTATAACCCACAATGTGCTATCTCCATCCCTCCCTCTCCCCCGAGAGCAAGCAGACCAGCAAACTCATAATACCCCATACAACTTTTAGCTGAGTACAGCTAAAAGTTGTATGGGGTATGGTTTTATTAGTAGTTAGTATTTATAGTAGTATTTTTTAGTATACTATGTCTACAAGCTAGGGAGTACCCTAGCTTGTAGACATAGTATACTACTTTTAAGATGATGAATGAATAAAAAAATAATTGAAGGACTTGTCTGAGGAGGAAGAAAAGGCATGTTACAAAAGCATGCTAGATACTGAATGTGGATAGGTGCAGAGTTAAAGTAGGCTAAAAAAAGATAGGTACATTGTGTGTAAGATGTAGATATTGGTTAATCGGATGCATATTTACCGAAAGTTGAGAGGTTCGCTATTATGGATTGCACTTTTATATCGAATAATCCCGCGAACCCGGGAAATTAAAATTTAAGTGTATACTCCCTGAGAAGAAAGAAGGTAAAGTGGAAGAAGGACGAGAAAATTAGAATTATGATTGATGATACAAAACAATTTAATCTGGTGACTAAGAAACATTGACACCTGTTTTAATCTAGCTTGTTTTCAGACACCTGACTGCTCTTGTAATGGCTGGAAGACCCCAGTACCACAACCTGCAAAGGGCAACCCTCGTGCCGACATACAACCTTTAGCAAACTTCAATGATCCATGCAGAAACTGTAACCACATCTTAGGTAAGTAATAAAACAAGTATGTAATGCATCATCTAGCTATTCTCCTAAATGCAAGCTTTTGTAATTTGAGGCTAGATGTTGTGTTGTGTCTCTGATTTACCTATTGCTAATAGTACTAGAGCCCACGACCAAAACCATGTCTCATAGCAATACGGCAAAAACCCAATAAAATCGTTAGATTGTATGATTCTGAACTTCCGACTAGGTGTGTAGTAACGGTCGAAAGTGTAGCAACTGCGTGGGAGGCCATTTCTGCTGTGTCAAAAAAAAGGCAGTTGGTATTATAGCAATACGTCTGATAGTGAAAATGTACATAGATTTTATAATTGTATTACGAAAAAGTTTGTTTTCAGACATTTTGCGCGTAGCACATAGCCTGAGCGCATTTTTTAAAATGTCAACAAATTTAGCCGACCTGTATCATAGCAATACGGATAATTTTTTTTTTAACTTTTCGTATTGCTGCCATGATTACCAAAAACCTGTTTTCAGACACTTTAAGTGTAGCATATACTCCCACAAACGAAAATAACGTTTCGGAGTCGCCTGGCCGACGCCTCTGTTAAATGTTTTTTTAAATTTACAGTCTTCATAGATATTCAAGAATCTCCCTTGTCTATTATATGTACTTTGACAGATGACAGATGTCATTACTTATTTCTTTTGTAAAAGTTTTTTGAAGATCACCCGAGCGACGTCGAGAGTGATTTCGAAGACGACGATTCCGAATCCGACAGCGATTGAATACGAGAATATTTTGTAATCCGTTTTTTTTTTCAACTTCATCCCAGTTTCCTTTTGTGCGATTTATTTCAGTCCTTCAACTTCAATGTTACGGTTTCGGGTAAATCTAATAAATTCAGGGTCGCAACGTATTCATTGGTTTGTAACAGAGAATTCAAGATGCCTCAATACGATTTTTAAATGATATCTGAGTATCGAAAAGTTGTCTGATAGGGAAGGTGCTACACTTAATTTGTCTGATATAAATTTTTTGCACATTTGGACAACTTATTTTATCATGTCCAACAATTTTCAGACATATTGCTATGATACCGATCGGTAAAATTTGTTAACATTTTCAAAACGGTCTCAAAATTTAATGCGTTCACATTTCCGTCTGAAAATTGTTTTGTTCGCATCAAATAACCAAAATTTACTAATAAAAAAGATTTTCAGACGTATTGCTATGAGACATTTTTTTTGTCTCATTTTTAATTTTGTTAAGTGATTTTACGGGTTTGCGCTACACCACTAACGTCTGAAAAATATGTTTCCGGTATCTCAGAACTATCATTCAACTACAGTCTGCAAATCAGACATATTGCTATGATGCAGTTCGGTAAAATTCTTTGACAATTTTTAAAATTCGGTCAGATCAAACGCTACGCGGAAAATGTCTGATATTGGTATTTTCGAGTTCAGGATAATGGTATCTATCGATTTGATGCGGTTTTGGCTGTATTGCTATGAGACAAAAATTTTGGTCGTGGGCTCTCGTACTATATGCAAAGAGCCTGCACTAGTAGCATAAAAACTCTAAGACTGGCTAGAATAAAGAAAGATGTCATACAATGCATATTGTATTGAACGAGTGATTTTCAATTTACCATTTTTATGTCACTATTGTTTATTCTACGCTAGACTCGTCACTGTCTTGCTAGACTTTCACTTTCAGCAGGCTTAGCTCACCTCACCTCAACAGCCTAATTGGTCCACTGCTGAACGCAGGCCTCCCCCTGATAAGCGCCTTACTAGCTGTTATCTCTTGGGGGATAATGCCCATAATCCCTACGTTGGGCATGTGGGTTGGGGATCGCAGTTTGGTGGTAGAATTGTTCTGCAGGGGGCGCTGCTGCCCACCCCGGTGGATATCCCTTAGTCGCCTCTTACGACACCCGCGGGAAGAGTTGGTGTGGTGCAAATTCTAAGCTGGCATCACACGGCTTAGCTCACTCTAGCTAGATTAAAGTGTAGACTAGACTAGAGTGAGCTAAGAGTCATAAGAGTAAGTCATTCTAGAGTCTGTCCTGAGACAGCAGTGGGCACCCGTCTTGCTAGGCATGTGATGATTATAGCAAACTCCCATATTTCATTCTGTGTCTTTCAGGATCGCTCAGGACTTGAGGGGCTGATAAATGACACCTATCCTAGTCAAAAGCATCCTTATGTACTGTGTATGTAGGTACATGTTGCTATGCAATACAAGAAATGCTTTATTTTAATTACAGAGAAACATGTAACCCAACTGCAAGGGCTAGCAACAGCAGAAGTGAACCGGTTACTCGGTGCTGTGGTGGACGTAGAAAATATATTCATGTCTATGCATCGGGAAGATGATCATGACACCAAACGGGTTTATTATTACTTGTTCAAGGTGAGTTTGTATGCCGGTACTTCATTAGTTTCGTAAACCCGTAAATAACGAAGTAGAAATTATATTAACACTGTTAGGGTGAACGCGCCGAAGTAGAGCGACGGGGTCCCGGCGCGTCTTCCGGTGCACCCCGTGGTAGTGATAGCCTTGAAGAAGTCAGACTATGGCAAACGATTTTGACTGAACAGAATGTTTACAGTAACCTTTATAGAAAAATCGCTCTTACCCCTACTGACCTTACTAGTAAATACCTTGATAGAAAATCATTTTTATGACTTTTATTTATACTATAACAAGAAACGTTTTTCTAAAATCAACATTACGTTTTCTAATACTAGATAATAAATTTTTATTACATCTTTATTCACAAAGAAAATTATACTAGTATTTACAATTGAAACAAATGAGCTAACTGCTGACTGTTGCAAACTAGATAATTAATTCTGCGTCAGCTATATTTATTTCCTTACCACCATTTTTATCAAGCACTAGCTGCGCCCCGCGGCTTCGCCCGCGTGGAAATTTATGTTTCCAACTTTCTTAATTTTTTCTTTCGAAAGAACCTTCTCCTGACAATTACAAACACAACAAAGAATAAGCGAAATTGGTCTAGCCGTTCACGCATGATGCCGTGACCACGGGAAATAGAGATTCAATTATATATATAAGATATATTTTATTATTATACTATATTTATATATCTATATATATATATATACACTTGCGAGCTTTAAAATGGAATCGCTTCATCGCGCGAGTTGATTAAAACAATTTTTTTACAATTTATGTACAATGAACTATAGATTGTATATCATTTGAAAGGTAATTTTGTTACCTTTCAAGTGAAATCAAGAAGATTTAAAATTAATTAAATTGGCTACCTAAATTTTGGGAATTATTGCAATAGGTCAAAGTTGCATCTATCGGCTTCTATCAGCGCCGGAGCTGGATTAGCTGGATTTCTCCCTCGTATCCGCTGTTTTAGCTCGTCTCACATATGCCAGATTGGGTTCAAGTCAGGAATAAGGGCTGGCCAGTCTAGTGTGGGAATGCCGACATGGAAGACGTCTGTCGGTACTGTCTAGTCACTGCTGCGGTGTGGCAGCGGACATTATCGTGCATTAAATCAAAATTTATCGTCGCCAATAAATCCTGCGTAAGGGAAAACATAACTTAACTCATAGTTCACTGCAAAGAAATTGTAAAAATTAGTCTTGAACAACCCTTGAACAGGCGCGGTCCCAAGGGGGGGGGTCACGGGGGTCATGACCCCCCCCAAAATCTTAGTTTAGGTACTTAAAAAATTGCAACCCAGAGCTTGTTGATTATTTTTTCCTGTTTACTTTCGTTACATTTACACAAAAAAAAATCGCGGCTCGCTCCGCTCGCCGATATTACTGTTCTTTGTCCTCTGTGTTTTGATTAGCACAGAGGCAACGTTCCTAGTTTTATTGTTCTGGCTGGTCCGCCATAGTCAGTTTGTATCAATCCAACCGTCACAATAAAATGCACAAAAATATATCAAATAATATGCGAGGTCGCTTTGTCAACCATAACAAAAAATAAGTAGACAACAAAATTTTCGCGTTTTGGTCCGGTCGCTGATAACATTTGTTCCTCCTGACTATGGTCCAAAGCTCGACCTCCGCCCCGCTTTAGGTCACTTTGCCAAATTTTCTAACAAATTGATCAAAATCTAACAAAACCAAAAATTGTCGCAGCTCGCTCAGCTTGCCGGCAACTTCATACTGTCTGCCTCTGGTCATGGGCTCATCCCTCGTTTGAGGTCTGTTTTCCAAACACTCCAAAATCTAATGAAACCACTAAATTATCGCAGCATGCTCTATTTGCCTCTGATAACATTCTGCTGTTTTTATAAGCTTCTGGCTTGCTCTTGTCCAGGACTCCTTTTCCGTTTCAGTTTCAGGTGAGTTTGCAACTGCAAAATATCTGATACCAAACAACTCACACGCACAGCCAGATCATAAAAATTTTCGCGGCTCGCTTCGCTCGCCGTTGATTCTATATAGTGTGTAATCTGTTGTCCGCATATTTGGTTCTTATTCGACAAACTTTAAAATAGTTCTTAGCTCATAATTTAGCTTCCTTGTCTCGCATGAACGCATGCCTCACCAATTTCAAGAAAGGCTGCGGCTCATTCCACTCGCTGATATTTATTTTTTATTTCTTTTTAAACATATTACTAAGCCGCCGCAAACTTCTAAAATGTTCAGATCTCGCTCCTCTCTCTGTTATTTATTTTCTGAACCAGTTTGTGACCACCCCAAAAGGGAACAAAAATTTCGGCGGCTCGCTCCGCTCGCCGTTACATCTTTTTCGAGTATTTTTTGTATTTATAATTTCTGTTAATGATAAAAGCGGAACAAGGGAGTTCCGCTCGCCCCGATTTATATTCATAGCTTTATATCTACCACCGCAAAGTATTTAAAATTTTCGGGGCTTGTTTCGCTCACTTTATTTTGTCATAGGCTCTTGCTCACTTTTCCCCAAACATCAGAATAATCTCTAAATTTTTGACGCTCGCTTCGTTCGCCATTACTTATACTTGTTATTGTTGGGAGTTAAAGGGAAGGGATGTCATGTTTGCGGTCAATATGCAAAACACTGCACTTTTGCGGGTCGCTCCGCTCGCCAATAATATTTTGTCCTTCTCTGTATTTGGTCAAGTGCTTGACACTAGTTTTACATCATTTTGCACGGGTGGTTACCTGAAAAAGTAACAAAAGTTTCGGCGGGTCGCTCCGCACGCCGTTACATTTTCTCCATGTCTTTTTGTATTCCCAATTTTTGGTTATTGCTCTTGCTCCGCTCGCCCCTATTTATATTCATAGCTATATATCTACTACCGCAAAGTCTTATTCAAAGTCATTTATTTTGTTATAGATACCTATCGACAACAAAATTAATGATGCGGAGGAGAGTAAGCAAGTATTCTACTCTTACTTACTTTTGCCCAAACTTCAGAAAACATCTCAAAAATTTCGAGGCTCGCTTCGCTCGCTATATCTTATACCTACTATTGTGGGGAGTTGAGTATAAATTTTCAGCGGCTCGCTCCGCTCGCCGATAAAGTTTAGAGGTTTTCAGTGGGGCCTGCAACCGCCTACAAATACATTTGGTGCTACGGCCCTCACCAAGTGTGACCCCCCCCAAAGTCTTGGGCTGCGACCGCGCCTGCCCTTGAAGCGATTCCAGTTTAAAGCTCGCAAGTGTATATGTATATAGAAGCAGGGCATTCGGGAATTCCCAAATTAAGAACATTCTGTGCAAGGTTTGTTCTTTTTATATCGCTCACTGCTATTAAGAAGAATGAGTGAAACCGAGAATTACGTATGTGGGTATTGGACATTTTCGAAGGAGTTCATTCATTCTGTCGTCAGTTTCTATTCGAAATTAAATAAATAAAAAACAATGCTGGACAATTCACACAGCATTATCTAACCCAAGGGCGGATCCAGGATCTCATTTTGGGGGGGTCCATTTTGACAAAGATTGGAGAAAGGGTTAAAATTACAGGTAAACAAAAAATAAAGTTTTTATGCTAGTAAAAACTTTATTTTGTGCAAAATATTTAATAATATCAAAATATTTTGTAAAATATAATAATATAATTATTTTTTTCTTACAAAATAATACATCGAGTCACGCGCGGGCGGCGCGGGAGGAGAGACGGCAGTGCGCCGTTGCGCCGAAAAAAAAACATGCTATGAGATAGCGGTTCTTAAACCCTTTGGACATCGAAATATTTGACAGAGACCTAAAATTAAGTTCGTTGCTTAAATGAAAAAAATGGAGAGCGGAGCGAACTTCGAAAATCTTGAAGACTTTTTAGCGACTTATATTAGTAAAAGAAACGATTAAATATATAAAATAGGCGAGCGGAGCGAGCCTCAAAATTTTTAAAGATATTTTAGTGACGATTGGAAAATTTTTGAGAGAAAAGGAAGAAAAGACGATATAATAACGGCGAATGAAGCGAGCGTCGGAAATTTTAAAGTTAAGACTTTAAAATTTCCGAGGCGACGGTTGGGAAATTTGCGAAAGAAAAGATGATATAAAAACGGCGAGCAGAAGGAGACTCGAAATTTATAAAAATATGTATTTTAGCGAAATTTAGGAAATTTGTAAGTGAAAATGTAGAAAAAACGATATAAAAACGGTGCGGCGAGCGGAGCGAGCCTCAAAAATTTGAGAATTTTAGCGCCGATTGGGACACTTGTGAAAGTAAAGAGGATACATACCAAATAGGTCAGCGGAGCGCCCTCGAAATTTTCATGCTTTTTTTTAGCGACGATTGCACAATTTGTGAGAGAAACGAAAGCAGAGATGACATAATTAGTTATGATTAGTAATTTAAGATAACCTCAACGCCCAGGAGTTATTTATCTACTTAAATTTAGTTTTAGTACACATTTACTGTTTAAATGTATCTCATTTTAAGTGAACTGTAATATTTTTTATGAGAAAAATAAAGTTCTTTAAACCTACATAAAAACGGCAAGCGGAGCGAGCCGCGAAAATTTTAAAGACTTTTTAGAGAGAAATTTGTGAAAGCAAAGAAAGCAAATACGATTTAACAGCGCCGACGAGTGGTGCGAGCTGCGACAATTATTGAGACTCTAGCGGCGGTGGGAAAATTTGTGGAAGAGAAGAAAGCCAAGGCAAAAATATCGGCGAGCGTAGCGAGTCGCTAAAATTTTTCGTCATTTCTAGCGACTCTTGGGAAAAGAGAACGTATCAACACTAATAAGTGTTGATACGTTCTTTTTTTTCAAGCCTAAACGGCTAAACGGGTCTTAATGAAATTTGGCAGGGAGCTAAACGAACGGTATTCCGTACATGGCTACCTGAAAAGCGTGTGCGAAGCCGTGGGCTGAAGCTATCTATAAATACACGAAATTAATTCTAAAATAGTTAAGTACCTATCTGGTTTGACAGTCGCACTGGGAACTTGTCCTTCCGCACTTATTGAATTTATTTCTCTTCCTAGGAACAAGTAAGAAGGTATTCTAGCCTGCGCCAATCCCCCTCTACAGAAAATTAAAAGGTAGTAGAGAAGTAGTTTGGTTCCGTGGACCACAACGCGCCTTGCAGTTCGAGTTATAAAGATTGTCTACTTAAAATTGATATGATTATTGACTTTATATAATTTTCTCCACAACCATGTTTAGGTACCTACTGAACTGAACCTTTATTTTTTTATATGACCAGTATTGTCGCGGAGCCCCCACAGAGCGGCCCGGAGCACACTTTGAGCATAGCTGCTATAAGGGGATAAAATAGTAGTTTCTAGTTTAGTTTTCGATTTAACTTGAAGTTAAACCAGTAAAATTTGATACCTAGGGATTTGAGGTATTTAGTTTTTCGGTCGGTAAATAAATAAGACGTGCTTCAGTATTTTTGTAAATTTATACTTTGTAGTACTTAAAGGAATTCCGTTACTCAGGAACATGAAAATTGGTAGGTATTTTGCCTATTGCTTGATGGAAAATTACGTGTTCAGCTTTTTAGAAATTAAACCCAAGAATGTAAAAGTTTACATTTTAAGCATTTATGTTGCTGGTGCAAGTGGACGTGGTGGTACTGACAAGTAAAAATTCAGGATATATTTCTGTTTCCTATAATAAAATAAAGGTACATAGCTAACCTACCGATGAGTAGGTATGCCGTGTAAACCTAAATTGCACCTAAATTGACTCGAAAAATAGAGTCGAAAGTATAGAATTCCCAGGTCTTTTGGGGGGGGCCATGGCCCCCATGCCCCCCCCCCTGTATCCGCCAATGATCTAACCCCGAGCTAAGCAGAGCTTGTGTTATGGGTACCTACTAGATAACTGATATACTTAATACAATTCACTACATTGATAGATATTTTTTACTATAAGTACATAGAAAACATCCAGAACGCCCTTGACAAATGTATGCAGATCGTACAAACATTTGTCCCGAGGCGGGAATCGAACCCGCAACCTCCTGCGTCGCAGGCAGACCTTTGCCCGCTGCGCCACAGAGGAATTAATAAAATTGTAGGTAGAACAAAAGTTTTAACACGTGGAGGCTGCACCGCGGTTCCATCGCGTCGAAACCGTAGTGCAGGCCTCCACGTGTCCGGGCCGCCGACCCCGCCAACGGGCGATCTCCTCCTACCTCACCTCACCCTCCTTGGGGTTCAGAATCACCCCATATCGGATTAGTGCACGTGTTACGTGTCACCCTGTATATTCTTTTTTATTTTGCCTTTTCATTGAACATGAGTGTACGAATAGAGACTGAGGGCACCTGAAGCTAACAAACTTATTTTTTAATGCCTAATGTTTAATGTCTGGACCTCTGGATCTTTAGTAAACAGTGGCCACCCAGCGGTCGTTACATTCAAGGCCAACTCCTACCGGGGCTCGCGTCGTCGCGCGCATCTGTTGACACTCATCATACCTGCTCGGGATATGGTGCAGTAAACACGCGCTGTTCCTTGCGGCCTCTGCGGCGGCTGGTACGCCGCGCGCCGCTCCGCGCGCGGACTCGCGACTCGAGCGGACTCGCGGAAGATATGGACAAGTTCCGTATTATATTTGGCGTTGGTGCCATCATATTGTGCGTGGGGTGCACCATAATGTATTTTTGGACCATATATCAGGTACCTACCTATTTATTTATCCTAATACTAATACATATTATTAAGTACATGATTTAGAGCCCTTTTCAATGTCAACCATCAACCAAAGCCAACCTGTAGCAGGGTATTGATTACATAATGCCAACTGCGTTGTAGGCTTCACGATTTTACATAACTAGGTACCATGCATTCTGTTATGTACCTATGTCACATAAGAAATGTCAAATTAAGTGTTAGGTATTGTTTATTTCTGTCGAGTAGGTAGTTACGGAAACCCCTCACCCCTCTGTTTTAGATTAAGTCTAGACTCTAGAAATGTGCTGATTAGACAGCACATGGTGTTCTTAGAATGTAAGTGCTTACTCGGCGCGACTCTGGTGGTCGATGCATCTGCATGCACCTGTGTGAGACAATAAAGAGTTTGCCTCCGAATCGGCAAGACCTATTTTTGGTATTTTATTCAATTTCCTTCAGTTTTCATCAAAAAGATATCCGTAAAAACGTTCCCAAATCAAGAGTGGCGCAGCCGATACAGATTTCCCTCATTTTCTCGAGTTTTCCGCGATTTTCCAACTTAAAAATCAGTCAGAAAATTCGCCATAAAAATTGTAGAAATTACGGTCTTCTGTGTGAACCAAAAAAATGTCTCTAAACGGGTATCGAAAAGTGAGTGCGGGAGTTGCAGTTGGTTGGTGAGTCAAAATTTTCGCCAAATCCTTCCTTAGTCCTCTCCTGTATTTTAAATGGTTTCTTTTTGTTTAAAAACTAATTAATTTGTTATTATTGAGATCAAACCTTGCTCTTTATAACGCTGGAATAAAATATAAGAGATTTTACATAGAGTTAGGAACAGATAGAAAGTGCACATTTTCAAAATCAAATGTAAGTACTGTAAGAATTAAATTAGGGAATTGTGGATCTTAGCATTGATCAAAAATTAGTCTTAATTATATTCGTTGAAAAATATTTTTATTTTTTGATCTTATATTTTAATTTTACAATTTATTTTTACAAGAATTTTACATTTGCCCTGTTCTAAAATTTTATGCTTGTTTTATAAGTGTAATTTTCACTGTGTTTTTTGTGTCGTGTGTCATTTCATTGTTGTGTCGTGTATTTTTCTTATAAGATTGTGAATTAAGCAAGTGTATTCTCTGCTAAGTTATAGCTCTGTGTTTTCGCATTAAGTTACGCGGTAGAGATGACGAGTGAAACAGTGAATAAACCGATTCCAAGAGAATTAGTGCAAATTATTCCAAATTTTACCGGTGATAAAAGACAATTAAATTTATTCTTGCGAAAATGTCAGTACAAAATTGACTGATAAGGTAGTTCAAAAGAACAAAATTTATACGTGTTCAATATTATCACGAGCAGGCTTACAGAGAATGCAGCTGCCCTTTTATCAGAAAGGGATGAGATTGTGACGTGGTCCGCCCTTAAAGCCTTGCTTATCCAACATTTTGGAGACCCCCGTGTGTATTAACATCGAGTTAGAATCACTAAAGATAAAATCGGATGAGAATTAATTGGATTTTTGCAATCGAATTCAAAGCGTACGATCATTATTAATTTCAAAAGTGAACACCAATGCGGAAAGTGATTTAAAAAAGGCTAAATTGATTATTTATGATAATACGGCTCTGAATGTATTTCGTGTTCGATGTGTATTATTTATAGGTTAAAAGCACCCAGTACTCTAGAAGCGGCATTGAGTGTTGTGCTAAAAGAAGTGAATTTTATAGGGCAATATAACATGAGAAATCGTATTCACGGTAATAATCAAAACTCTACCTCAGGGTCAAGGCCTTTGGTAAGTCAAGGTCAACTGATGGGTTATAAGCCTATGTTAGGTGGTACCAGTAATAATGTGACTAATTTTGGGATTCCCCAAAATGCGCAGATTAGGATGCCTCAATCTTAAGGCCAAGGTCAAGGGAATTTCGGAACACGCCCACAGAGTTTTGGATATCGGCCACAGTATGGTTTTCAGTCACAACATTTCGGCCTTCCGAGATTTGGCCTTCAGCCTCAACAAGCATACGGGTATAGACCTCCGCAACAGTTTAGGATAGAGTCCCACAGCCTTTTGGCTATAGGTCCCCACAACCATTTGGTTTCAAGCCAAATTTACCGGCAGTAGGACCACCAAATATTCCTCCTCAAGGACAAATACCACAGTTGCAAAATGCCGACGTATCTATGAGGACAGCGCCTCATAGACCTCTACAAAATGAGTTTAGGTTAAACGAAATAACCACGAATGACCATGAATACAGCGACACCGTTATGCCTACGACGGCATTTTATAATAGCGACGCATATTACGATAGTTGTAATGGCTATGGCTATGGTTATGCAAATGAAATGTACTATGGTTATGACGACTCTTCATCATTATTGCCTCTATCATAAATTGAAACTAACTTACTAAAAATAACAAAAACGTAAAAACTGAGAGTAATGCTGAAAATCCTTCGGATTTAACAGCCTCGGATGCCAAGTAGTCTTAGAAATAAATTGTGACCCAAAATTAAAACTTCCGTATGTTTATTTGGAAGAGATAGACGAAAAAATGATGATTGATACCGGAAGTATGAGATCGTTCATAAGTCCGCGAAAAGCTAATGAATATTTTCCCCAATTTATTCAGAAGGAACGGTTTCAAGTTGTTAGCACCCACGCATCTAGTATTCACGATGAAGTAGTAGAGATCCCTCTATTCCCATCCTTTGTAAGCAACGATTGCCATAAATTTTACCTTTATGACGTTGATACGCGTTATGATGGACTGATTGGAAATGATCTTCTGCAACAATTAGGCGCGATTATTGATTTAAAAGAACAGCTCTTGAAGACAGTACCTACAACTTGTACTCCAATAATCAATAATACTTTAAATTGATCGATATTCCCCCGTGGTCAGAAAAAAGAGTTAAGCTGCCTATACCTAAATCAACATTCAGGCGAACCTATATTCAACTTTTACGAATTCACAGATGGTTTACGTATGCCTAGTTCGATAGTGAATTGCATAAACGGATATGCAACTACTGTGATCCAAAACACCTCAGATAAAACGAAACGCATCACATTTAAGGCACGTCTATCAGTAACATCATTTAATCAGTCGGAAAGCAAATTAAACCTTACAAAAGATACAATGGATGTAGAGACAGATAATTTATTAGAAGAAAACTTGTGTAAACTCAGACTTGACCATACCAACGAAGAACGTGAAAAAATCTACAAGCTTTGTTTGGACTATAAAGATATTTTCTACTGTGACCAAATTCCTTTGAGTTTTACAAACCAAATTAAACACAAAATTAGGAAAAAGAACGAAGACCCTATATATGTAAAACCATATAGACATGCCCCTTTTGTGCAAGAAGAAATTAATAGGCAGGTAGACAAATTGCTGAAAGACAATGTCATCCAAGAGTACGAACGTTGATGCGTTATCTAGGATAAAAATAAACGCTTTAGGCTCAAATGATGATTATGAATCAATGGAGGTTAACATCGATTAAAAGGAGCACAAAGATAGAAGCAAGTTAACAGCTGAAAAGAATAGAGAGCGAAAAGACTCTTTATCAGACAATAGTAGGACATTATCAGCGAGCTCTTTCTCTGATAAATTATCGACTTGTTCGGATCACAAACAAGTGCCTGTGCGATCGGAATCGAATAAATCTAAAACCACTCATTCTCACGTAGAGTTAGAGTCTATAGGAATTCCAATTATACATGAAGCAGTTGACACTAAACCCAATCAGATCTTAGTATATTCCTGGTCTAAGAACGAATTAAATGTAAATGACTTATCTAGAAACAATCAAAGGTATCGGAAATGTTCTTACCTTTGAAGTCGGAAATTGTTACAGAATTTTTAAAAACGCTACATCAAAGATAAAATATTTCATCTATTTTGAGGAATCAGAACATGGTAGACTATTTGGAAACTTAATAATAGAACTTTTTAAGAAAGAAATGGTATATTTTTACGAATGCACGGAAAGAGTCCTTTATATTGAAGATGAGAGAGAGCAAAGAGTAGTAACTGTTAAACATCATGAAGGAAAGATATGCCAACGTGGTATCAAGGAAACGTTAGTCAGGATTCGTAGAAATTACTATTGGGAGAGAATGCAAGAAACAGTTGCAGCGGTTATAAATGCTTGTGAAGCATGCCAGAAAATGAAATATGATAGGAAAGCAATAAAATCAGTTTTACAGTTGACGCAAACACACGACGCCCCATTTCAAGAAATTTTCATAGATCTTTTTAGTATTGAAGGGAAAACTTATTTGACCCTATTGATGCCTTCAGCAAATTAGGACAGGCTATTAAAATTCAAGGTAAATCAACTCCTGAAGTAGTAAGAGCATTGATGAGCTATTTTACTGGAAGGAAATCCGGGAATACTTCCGGTCAAGGAAGGCCAAGATTTCTTTCAAACTGATTATTGGACTATAGTTAAGGTTATAAACTTGGACAAGATTAAACATGACTTAAATTACGTAACGACCAACTTTGAGCAATTGTGTAGATTAATCGACTGGAATTCGTCATACTCTCAGGAATTTATAAGTGTTAAAATACATACAGAGATTGTACGCGATTTAACTAAAGACAAGTTTAAAAAACTTGTTCCACAACAACGATTTAGAAGAGGGCTTATAAATCCATTGGGTTCACTAATAAAAGTTGTTACAGGAAATCTTGATCATGATGACGCGATTAAATTTGATAGAGTGACGTCGGAAGTACAGCATGATCAAATGATTATTTAAAAAAAAGTTACCTTGGTCTCTAAAATGTTTGAAAGTTTCATAAATGTAACCGAGTTGATTAATCGAAACACTATCAATTCAGCTAACCGCATTCAGAAGGTAGAAGAAATGATTAGCTATTTATCTAATAAAGAAAAGAGATGGGTATTTCAATCATATGTTTTCGCATTATTTAATGTTGACATAAGTAATTTTCGAACCATCTTTATCCGGTTAAGTGAAATTGAAACAGCTCTAGCATTAAGTAGAGTCTCTATATTGCACCAGTCTATTGTGAACTCCACCGAATTATTGTATTATTTGAAATTAATTTCGGAATCCGTAAGTTTAGTATATTTTCCTAATGAAAATAACTTGTTAAAATTAGAGGAAACTATTTTTGTAAAATCCTTTACTAAAAATAATCTGATAACGTTTATTTTGGAAATTCCGATAACTGATAATTGTACTTATAATTACTATAAAATATATTCCTTACCAATTTTCCACCAGCCTGATAACAAACTATCTCCATTTTCCCTAAGTATCCCTACTACCTTTTGGCGAAGCGTACTCAATACATACCAATTGTCAAACCGTGCCGCCCGTTATCTGCTGGCGAACATTTCCTGTGTGCCGAGGATAATCGAGCATTCTACCATGAGCTTACCTGTGTAGAGCAGCTCATGAAGTTCCAAGATGACCCTGATCACTGCACGCAACATCAGGTAGAGATTGAAAGAGTCAAGGTCCAACGAATCAGTGAAAACAGTTGGATAATATTCAGCAGAGTTCATATGATGTTATCAAAGGATTGCGACGGCGAGATCACTAAGCAGCCAATATTGGGGACTTACTTGGCAACCATCGACGAACCCTGTGATTTGGAGATCAATGGAATTCGTATACTTCACCGGATCCTTAAGGAATCGGATGCTGTTGAGCCAATTCCGCTAATCGCCTTACCGCAGCTACGCGTTAAAGCAACGATATCCAGTAAACGTGTGCTTAATATGAACGGAGTTAACTTAGACGAAGTGAAATACATGGCGTATTCTCTAAGGCATAGTGAAGTGATCGAAAGTGTTTTAGGTAGTAACAAAGGCTATAACTTCAGTGAAAATTTAGGATTCGCGACTCTAGGTTTAGTAACTTTTAGTTTTCTTTTATTTGTATTTTATGTCCTTCGGCAAAAATTGCTGCGTTTTATGTGTAAGAAAAATTATCGGCACAAATCTCAAATCGATCCAACCGATAATTTTCCTCTTAGGGAGGGAGGAGTTACGGAAACCCCTCACCCCTCTGTTTTAGATTAAGTCTAGACTCTAGAAATGTGCTGATTAGACAGCACATGGTGTTCTTAGAATGTAAGTGCTTACTCGGCGCGACTCTGGTGGTCGATGCATCTGCATGCACCTGTGTGAGACAATAAAGAGTTTGCCTCCGAATCGGCAAGACCTATTTTTGGTATTTTATTCAATTTCCTTCAGTTTTCATCAAAAAGATATCCGTAAAAACGTTCCCAAATCAAGAGTAGGTACTTACTAGTCGAGTTCATTTGTTTGAATGCACTAATATTTTTAAGGACTATTTACCTACTGACTTTATACTTTAAAAACTAAGGAGTAGCTAGTACTATTTGAACCGTTAGTCGTAGTATCTACGTAGTAACGCCTATCAGATGTAAATAGTAGGTAGGTACCTAATTAATATTCCGTCGAAAACACATAATAGGTACCTACCTAACAGTATGTAATTGCACAACGCGGAAAGTAAATGTCAAGGCCGCCTCTACTGCGCCTGCGAACCTGCATTAAGGGAGGTTAAGGTCAATGCTGGCGCTGGCTGATCGATCAATACTTCGTCGCAGGGTTCTATCTGCCATTTGGTCAGAAAATATTTTTTTACCTTCTATCTTATTGCTTTAACAAGTTATGGAAATTATACAGTTAAGTAAGTAGGTACTTACCTAGGTATAACTTTGGTATTATTTTTTAGGTAAGAAAGTCGTTAAGTAATCATAATATTCTAGTCCATTTTTGAAAATTAGTCACATAAAATACTTATTGCGTAAAACACTTTGCAATTTCTGTTATCAGCAGTTTCAAAAGGGTAAAGGCACAGTAGATAAATTATCTATTGTGGTAAAGGTTTCATTGGATTAAAACGAAGAAACGAATCAAAGCTAAAACGGCGGCCACGAAGCTAAGCGTCTCATCTCATAGGTACTACCTACACGAAATCAGGCGATAGGTATTTCACAAACGGATCTCTTTAACAAGCATAAGTCCGGCCTCGCCTCGCGCCTCGTGGAGTATTGCTGCCATCAGCCATGTTGCTCAGCAAAGTTAAGTTGTAAGTTTCTTAGTAGGGATCCGATCCGCAAATTTTCAAAAGTATCGATACCTACTTGATACCAAGTATCGTATCAAAACTATCGATACCGATGAAAGTATCCAATCAAAAGTATCGATACTTACTACTCAGTATCGAGTACTTTTTCTTTGCCTCAGGAAACGTGTTAAATATCTCTAAAATGTACATTCTTAATTAAATCAACAATAGTGAAGGGTAAAAAGCAGTGTTGCCAGAGCCTACTCAGCCCAGGTTGCCATTTGTAGGTTCAAATGTTGCCATCTGAAACCAAAGGTTGCCATTAGAAAAAATCTGTAAAAAAACTATACGTTCTAAAAAAATGCAGTGTTAGGTAAGTAACTGAAAAATAACATACCCCACTCACCTAGGTTTTTCGAAGTTTTTTATGTCACTCATACACACATTGGATTGGTGAATTCCAACTCAATGAAAAATATAATCTGAAAAAAAAAATAGCCGTAAGTAATAAAAAAAAAAAAAATTGGTTGCCTGTAAAGTCAGTATACGGGCGAAAGTTTTACGTGACAACGACTTTGAGTGGTAACTGAAGAAACTGCGTTACGCTCCGCTCACGCGGAGCGTAACGCAGTTTCTTGAAGTGTCACCCGGCAAACCAATTTATAAGACGTTGTCACGTCAATAACCTTTGCCTATCCTTTAATGGACGAAATGAACCTCTATCTAATCTATACTAATATTATAAAGAGGAAAGGTTTGATTTTTTGTTTGTTTGTTTGTTTGTATGAATTGAATAGGCTCGGAAACTACTGGACCGATTTGAAAAATTCTTTCACCGTTAGGAAGCTTACTTTTCAGGGAGTGACATAGGCTATATTTTATCCCGGAATTCCCACGGGAACGGGAACTACGCGGGTGAAACCGCGAGGCGATCGTCTAGTAAATAATAAGATGGGAAATCTTTCCTTCTTTCATTTTTTTGACATTGACAAAGAAGGACGGACAAATCAACCAATTTGTTTGATCCAACTGCAAGTATAGGTGGGTAATGGTAGGTAGGTACCTATGCAAGTATAGGTACCTACCTACCATTTGCCTAGTTTTATGTTTTATTAGAGCATTTTTGTTTTACAAAATAAATAAAAAGTAAAACTGAAATAGAGCCGTTCTCGAACCTACTGTAGTGTAGACGTGACGTGACGAATATTCAGAAATGTTACTGAATTTCATTAAAATTAATTTAGTAAGTAGTTGTCTTTAAAAAAGTATAGGCTGAAATTTACATTATTGGAGACAAAATCTGAAACTCGAAGACAAACAAAAAACTCTTTGCAGCCCTAATTAAATTACCTACTTAGGTACCTACCTTTCGTCGATTTCATGCACTAAGTAATTATGAGTAACGTCTTATTCCTATCCTAGATACCTACCCAAAAGGTTGGAAGGATGGGCTGATGATTGATGAATAATGAATGAATCATGATTCAATCAGTCAAACTGTTTTTTCAGTTAGGTCTTTAGGTAGCTTCTTCGATTAAAACAATAAAAAAAGAGAACTTACCAGTAGATAAAACAGGAGTATTAGAAAACCATGAAAAATACTTCCTTTGCACTGCACACAGACACACACATCCATTTTTGTTTTAGAGTTTACGTATAATTACTTTTATCTCTAGCTTCACCAAAATAGACATTTTGACTGTAGAAATACTGGTACAATTTGTTTGTCTACTAATGTATTATTTATTACCTATGTATTGTTATAATTTTTGGGAATAAAATGCATTCAATATTTTGATTTTGTTCAATTCAATGCGT
The DNA here is from genome assembly GCA_963564075.1 of Eupithecia subfuscata. Classification (NCBI taxonomy): domain Eukaryota; kingdom Metazoa; phylum Arthropoda; class Insecta; order Lepidoptera; family Geometridae; genus Eupithecia; species Eupithecia subfuscata. The sequence continues at coordinate 6,481,555 of OY751096.1, read as the reverse complement.
TCAGTTCATCTGCAAAAGTTATTCCATATTTTCTTACTGATGATCGCGCGACAAGTCGAAAAGTTGCCAAAAAGTTGCCATTTGAGCTTGGTTGCCATTTGGTTGCCACGAAGGGTCAAATGTTGCCAAAATGGCAACCAAAGTTGCCAAATGGCAACGCTGGTAAAAAGTATCGAGTACATCAGAAAGTATCTATACCTACCTAGTAAAGTATCGGAACAAAAGTATCGATTACGAAAATACTATGTATCGCAACGCAAGTATCGATACTACTCAAGTATCGATAAGTACTTTTTGCGGATCCCTATTTCTTAGTTGGCGTCGTTCATCTTCTAATTCGGCAGTAGGTAACATTTCCAAGACAAAACATGCTATAATAAACATTTTAAATTCAAAAATCGCAAAGTCTATCTCATACTATAGTCATTTCAAGAAGCAAAATGTCGTCGGTGAGTGCCGTAACTACAGTAGTAATAGTTCGTTACTATGACATCTGTCAAATTTGTAACTCATGGTACCAAATTCTAAGCAAATGAAGCCCAAACTACAGTCGCTGTTGTATAGTTTACTAGACTGTGACGTAGGAAGGATATATTAACTACGTAAGTCATACTGCGCAGTTTAGTTCCCAACTATCCGCTAGAGGCGCTGTACAAGTTTTCATACATTCTTTTAACTACAGTCGCTAGTGAAAACTCCTGGTAGACACACAGCTCATGGTACCATCAAAGAAGCTAACTAAACTATCTGCGTATTTATTTACGTAACTACTATAATGTCAGGCGATCTAAATGTGACAACTCATGGTAGAGGTAGACACACTGGAATCCCTACTAGGTATGTACGCACGGTTTGCGAGATTCTAGCTACATTTGTATATCGTACACTAATCTGGATCTTCAAAATATTACGTCATGTCGCAACAAAAAAACTAATAAACCAAATCTATACATCGTTGGCCCATTCAATTCAAAATTACTTACTGTTTACCAATCTGGGGAGGAGCTACTAAAACCAAGTTCTTAGAACTTGAAAGAACACAGAGGTCTCGAGGCTACATAGGTCTCTTGAGTATGACCCCAAAAAGCTTATTATGCGAAGAAGTGAACAAGTAGCTCCTTAGTGCCTACTCGGTCCCAGCCCCAGTTCGCGTCGCGACTCGCGACAGTATTGTTAGCAGAGCGACGTGCAGATCGGGGGATTGGATTGATTGAATAGAAATACACTCACGGTCCACTTCTCATTGTTTAATGTTATCATTATATGCATTACATCTTAAGGATTATTATTATTACTTTAACATTTGATTAATTAGAGGTACAGAGGAGAACATTTTTTTTTATCTTTATTTAGAGAGCTTAATCACACTGCGATTATGTCGCTCTTACTAATTAACAAAAAAGAATATCAAATACTTATAAGACACTTATAAAAAACTAAACAGATTAAAGTAACATATACTAAACTATAATAATGAATAAGAACATAAGGGTCAGCTCCGAACGGTCTGATCGGAGCTGAACTTAATGTTGTACAATTTCTACTAGATTTTTAACTTCTTCCAAATCAGGGTTTGATAGGGTTATGTTACAATCAGAAAATTCTTTTAAGAAATATTTACACTTCTCTGTCCGGAAGGTGTCATTCTGGACACACTCCATGAGAACATGCAATACGTCCTCCGGTACTCCGCACAAATCGCAGTTAGGAGAAGGAACTTTTCCCATAAGGAATGCGAATTTCTTCGATGGAATGTGTCCAGTACGAAGCCTCAAAATCACAACTATTATCTTTTCTAGACATCTCATTATTATTAAGCCATGGAATTCGAATAGGTTGTGGCTGGACAGTTTTGTACCAAATCCCTATTTCTTTCGAGCGTATATCAAAATACTCTTTCCACAAATTATAATATTGAATATATACAATCAGTATAATATGGAAGTATGTGATAGTCTATCCCCTCGCTGGTAGCCTGTCTAGCCAATAGATCAACACGCTCGTTATATTCAATTCCACAATGGGAGGGAATCCATTGCAGAATGACAGATTTCGATGTAGATATTAAATCAACAATACTATTAAGTACAGTGTAGGCGGTAGGTGTACCTCGGATACCCGTGGTACAACGAACCACATGTTGCAGCGCACTTCGGAAATCCGTAAATATGACTATGTTGTTCACATCTAGTGACATCGCATATGACAAAGCCTCACTATGGCAATAAGTTCAGCCTCCATGATACACATATTCAAAGAAGTAATTTAGAATTTCTGACTAAGGTTACTTTGCGGGTCCAAGAAAGCTGCGCCGATTCCAACTGTATCCTTAGAACCGTCAGTCAAGGGCGGATCCAGCTGTCAAGTCAGGGGGGGTCATATAGTCAAAATCTAGTCAGGATCAGGACTGGCTCGAACGTAAAAAAAATAATTCCTGTAGTTAAAAAGAAAACGTAGAAGGATTTGGGGGCCCAGATTTGCCTTTGCCCAGTTGTGGGACGAATTTTGCAGACGCAAAAAATATCCTACTTATTTAACATTTGTAAATCATTTCCTTAGACCTTACAGGACTCCGATATTTCAAATGATTTGTGTTAAAGTGGGAAGTAAAGTGCTTTCTTCGATTTCTATTTAGTTTTATTCAAAGTTATTATTCAGAATTTAAATTACAAAATGTAGTTTTCTCTTATTTTTTACTGTACTTGCACTTATCATGTACTAATATACTTTACCGGCGAGCGAAGCGAGCCGCTTCTTGTTAGATTTTCGTAATTTGTTAGCGGTGGTGAGAAAGATGAACTGAAAATGGGGGCCCTGCCCTAAATCAAGCATAAAATACTTGCTAGCGGCGAGCGGAGCGAGCCGTGATTTTTTTGGATATTTTGGGTTTTCCCCTCCACTTTAAATGGGAGCCAAGCCCTCAATAGAGACCAAAGACATGTTACTTAATAGAAATAAAAAACATTATGTGGATTGTCCGATTTTTGTGTTATTTGTTTATGGTAGTTTGCACAGTGACCTTAAAAATGGAGACCAGGCTCTGGGCTTAATCAAAAACAACTTATATGTATTGTTATTATTATCGTGTATTTTTTTTGGTGCGGTAGTGTTATTATCGGCGAGTGGAGCCTCGAAAAAATATTCTGTTTTGGTCGAAATATTGTATTAATTTTTAGTGATTGGCAAACATTTACTGAATCTCACTGAAACGGACCAGGCTACACCACGGGTAAATAATTGATTGCTTTGCTTTGGGTTGAATTGAACACAGCAGGTCACACAGAAAGGAAACAAGTAGAAGTAATATCGGGGAGCGGAGCGAGCCGCAATTTTTTTATCTTGGTTGAAGGCTATAATCAATGTGATAGGAGTTAATAGTAGGCATCTAAATAAATAACCTCGAAAAAAGCGTTGAGCGATGTGTTGGATAAAACAATCTGGGGCGAAATAATACACACTTTCGATGAAAATATCTTAGATTCTTTCATTTTTCTATGAACGTTTTCATGAAAACTTCAGAAGTTCTGCTTCTAAAAAGTATCATAATCATAAGAACAGACGGGTGTTTGTTTAAAACCCGATGCATCTTATTGTAACTTCGATAAAACGTCCTCTACTGGTATTTGAATCACTGCACTTCCGACGAAAATATCTTAGATTTTGTAATTTTTCTAACTTCGTTTTAATGAAAACTTTAGGAGTTCACGTTCTGAAATTTATCAAAATCATAAGGACTAGGTATCCTTCGTTTTTCTACAACACAATACGCGGTAGGTAGTAGAACTCTAATCTAAATTGCTTTAAAGGTGTTAATCAATACAAATTCAACGCTTCAACGCCGCAAAATTCTGTTCTGCAGTTCTGCATCTGAAAGTAACTATACAAATCATAAGAACAAACCTGTGTTTGTCTTATACATTCGACGAGAATATGTTTGATTCTGTCATTTTTCTAAGTATTTTGTCATGAAAATTTCACCTGCTTCTTAACAGTATCAGAATTATAAAAACAAATCTTTGTTTGTCTACAACTCAATGCACGCTGATAAGTATAACTCTAATCAAAATTGCTTTACAGGTGTTTGAGTCAATACAAATTCAACGCACATGTCTCAGCTTTCGTCATTTTTTAACCGATTTCATGACAGTGTCAAAAGATATTATTCTGAAAAGTATCAAAACGAATGGAACAGAAATGTACCTAATTGATTTACCTTTTATTTCGATGCCTGAAAAATGTTCTGTTTTGCGAAATTAGCAGAATAATTTCACATAAGTAATTTTTTTGTTATGAAAAAACGCCAGAACTGTTCCTTAAAATTACCAGGAATTATAGAACTCACCGGCTTGCGAACAGAACTCTAATTTATTTATGCTCTGCTAACTACCTAGGTACATTTCAGATGGGTCGCTATGCAATCTTCGGAAATGGGGGGGGGGGGGTAATGTATGAACCCCACAGAAGTTCTCATTATATAGGTACCTACCTAGGTACAAAAATATCCCGTTTTAAATAAAATTACTTTAGTACATTAAGTATTAAGTAAATTAATTGTTCAAAAAAGTTAATGTTCGCGACGTCTACTGTTCGTAGAACTACTAGTAATAATATACGAATACATTAAGAGGTGCTTTCGCCTGCGGCGCAGAAGGTTGCGGGTTCGATTCCCGCCTTGGGACAAATGTTTGTACGCTCTACAAATATTTGTTCTAGGTGTTCTGGTCGTTTCTATGTATAATAAAAAATATCTATGTATGTAATGTATTATTATTATGTATATCAGTCATCTAGTACCCATAACACAAGCTCTGCCTAGCTTGGGACTAGACGATGTTGTGTGGATTGTCCAGCATTATTTATTTATTTATTTCGAAACTTCGAAGTTTCGTAAATTCGAAGTTCATAGCCTTTTTAAGCCATTTTTTAAATTCGTATTTGGTAGCCACAAGTTCGAACTTTCTAATTTTTTTGTTTCGATGATTTTGTAAGGCACCTTACGCAGTCGCGGAACGCACGCGTGCTATGAAACAGTGAAGTGTTGAAGCTGAGAGAGCTTTCTCAGCGGCTGGCTACATGTGTAACCGCCTGAGGAGCTCTCTCAGCGGCAAAACGCTGGATGCCCTAACTTTTTAGGGGTTTATTATCAACTAACGTAAAATGTAATACATTTAATTAAGTAAATGGGAGTTAGAACATTGGTTGCAAGCATTCGATTCATATAACACGGATACTTTATTGGATCCCGTAACTTTCCGTATCGCAACAAGTCTTCGGTTGGGTGCAAGATGTTGCGCGCCTCATCAATGCCAATGCCAGTGCGGTATTGCTGTCGAACAGCTTGATCATCACGGATTATCGTGTACTAGGGCCGCCGGTCGGATATCTCGCCATGCCAGCCGGCGACATCATCCGGCGAGTCTTTGTCATCGCTAACGTACCAGCTATTCTCAAACCGAATGGTCTGTTACGTGGCGATGATAAGAGGCCCGACGGTATGACACTAATCCCATGGGAGTTGGGGAGGCCCATCGTGTGCGACGCTACATGCGTCGACACACTAGCGCCTTCCCATGTTCCGAGGACATCCGTGAGGGCAGGTGCGGGGGAAGATTTGGCCGAGGATCTCAAGAGGCGCAAACATGCTGGTTTCGACAGAGCCTACTCATTTGCTCCCCTTGGAGTCGAGACCTCTGGTTCTTCGGGTTTCTTAAAAATTATCTGAGCGTTGAGTCGAAGCGACACGTGACCCGAGAGCTGGTGAGTATCTGGCGCAGCGCATCAGCATAGGCATACAGCGGGGCAATGCAGCCAGCCTCTTGGGGACGCTTCTGACTGGTATTGATATGGATCATTTGAGCTACCTCTAGGCCAAGCACGGAGATTATTATCTAGGGTAGAATAGACATTATCGACATCTCATCGCCATACATTGCGTACATTATAGAAGTAAAAGGATTGACTTTCAAACAATTTACGCATTTGTTGACAAAGTGACGTAATTTTTCTCTATTCTACCCTAGACAACAATCCCCGTGCCCTGCTGTAGATTGTTTGCAACAGTCTGTAGTTAGCTCATTTGTTTCAATTGTAATTTTTCAGATCTGTGATAATTACAACAACGTAAAATTATAGAAGTAGGTAAACCAGTTCTCGTTAGAGTTCGAACGTAGTAGTTCAAGTTCGAACTTCGAACTTTCGAATTTGAAAAATATTTAAAACCCTGACGTTTCGTACGTTACAGTGTGGTAACTTCGTAAAGTTTTGAAAATAATTAAATGCAATTTATGCAATATAAATTTAGTCTGAATCTCTCGAGTGGAATTGTCTTGATACCTATTTGATAAAGTTTATTTTCCTTCGGTGTCCCCTCCAAGTCTATATCGGCACCTGTATCTGTCTGAATCAGCGGCGACTTTTGATACCGTTCGGTTCGCGGTGCCCTTTGACATCGCGGCACCCTTTGACATCATGGCGCGGCGCGGTTTCTTCTTTGATTTCAACTTGGTTGTAGGTAGCAGGTGTCGGACAATGTAATAATCAATAAAATAAGGGAGTTTTCAAAGCCTCTAAAAGAATACGTTCCACGCCGATTGGCCGATCGGCGGCGGCGGCGTGGAAAATTTGCCGGCGGCGGCGGCGGGTCGGCGCGGCGCACACGTCTAATTGCAAGTATTATTTGTCGTGCGTTGTTTACTAATTTGCATAAAAATAATCATAAATAAATTTGATTTCGTTGGATTTCTTTGCCCACGTTACTGCGTAATTAATCTTACAAAATGGCGCCTCCTTCGAAAACCAAGGAGAAAGATGATGGTGATCAGAAATCGGTTCACAGTAGCGAGCTAACTATTTTAATAAGTAGAAAACAACGATGTTTTAGTAAACTACAAACTGCGTATGAATTAACGAAAGACTTATCGGATTCTTCGGCCATCGAAATATTTTTGATGCATGTTCAAGACATCGATCAATTGCGTAGTTTATTTGAGAATATAGTATTTGAAATTCTTGAGAAAGAACTAGAAGAAGACCCTGATGCAAAGCTACGCGACCATGAATTAAAATGTTTTGATGATTTGTATTTTCGAGTCAAATTGTGTGCATCAAAAAATGAACATAAAGCTCTGCCCCGTAAGGCTGAAACTCGCACTGTTGATTCTCAACCACGTCTCCCGAAATTAGAACTATTTCAATTTGATGGTGATATTGAACAATTTAATACATTTTTTGAAACATTCTGCTCTCTCGTTCACGATCGAACAACTATTCCAAAAATAGATAAATTTCACTATCTACTTTCGTGTACAAAGGGTCAAGCATTGAACATCGTGAAAAGTTTGCCTATTTCTGCAAATAACTATGATCTCGTTTGGAAAAGTCTGCTTGATAAATACCAAGACAAAAGAATGTTGATCGGTAGGTATTTGGGGGTGATTCCGCTATAGACGATTCCGGACATAAATTTTTAAATCACGTTATTAGTTGTTTTTATTGTGAGTGGTGCAAAGAAGAAAGTCCAAATTTAATACTAAATAAAAGAAAAATCGATTTAAGTCCATATTAACTTCTTTGGCGCTTTTGAAAATATTACCATCCAAAGAGTTGGTAAAGACTGAAAAATTATACTTGGCAACACTGGCCAAAAACAGCTATTTCTGACAGTTTGAGGTTGTGTTTTAACGGCTAAACTTGAAGTGTCAATATTCATTTATCTTCCTGTTTCAAAAAATGTAAGTATATGTTGTTATTTATTAAGATTTTTTGAGTGCTAGAATACATTGTTAACTTGTTGCACCCGCGATACAATAGATAGGAAAGTTAACTTTTTTCACCGAAATAAAGAGCTAACATTCTGAAACTTTGTAAAAGTAAGAAGAAATCAAAACTCAACTTAAATTAATCGTTTTTAAGAGTGTAATGATTGTTAGGTTAAAATAAATGTTATCTTAAATTGGTTGCACCCGCGATCTTTATGTCAGATCGCGGGTGCAACTTTTTGTCACTTCACCTTTTTGTGTGATTAATTACATATTTTGTTGTTTTTATATGCCTAGACTAATAATATATGCTTAATACTATTGACGATATATATTTAATATGTGTGTTTATATTACATTAAGACAATAAATTCATAAATGACGAAACTCCATCAACGTCACTTCAAGCTTCAATATTATCACCAGAAGCATGTCCTGAAACTGCTACTGTCCAAGCTGCTGTCTTACCAATAGATATTTGCGCTGTTTGTATGTGCTCGTACAATTGTTATGCAAAACCGGCAAAAAAAATATTCAATATCGTTATGCGGGGGTGAGTCTGAGCGATATGGATGAAATTGGAGAAACCAGAGTACAATTTATGACGAGGAAATCGTTAATGATATAGCAGACTTGCAATTTGAAGATGTTATCGCGACGTTGGAAGCGCCATAAAAAAAACTAATGGAAATAATACGTTCATAATTTGTCGCGAATATTGAAGTATTTGAAAAGAAATAATTGATGTAAGCAATTAAAAAAGTGTAAAAATTAATAATAAATATTTTTTTATCTCTTGTTTTGTTCCTTTAAAAGTTAAATTGGTGTTTATGTTCACTTAAGTTAGACTGGTTGCACCCGCGATAATTTGATGTTGCACCCGCGATTCGTTTAAAAGTGAATAATTAATTGTTTATTTTTGTTTTCTTTGGAGCTTCTATTTTATGTACTTGGTTACTTAACCACCTTACGAAATATTAAGGCAAAATATATTAAATTTATCACAATTAACAGATTTATAAGTTTTTTGTCTATGATCTGGAATGGTTGGGCCAAATCTGTTGCACCCGCAATGGCAATTTGGACCTTTCTCCTAGCTTTTAAAAAAGTATTTTAAAATCCTTGTAAATTAATATTAAAAGATTATATTAAAATGTAATCTTTCAAAGATTTATTTAATTGAAAATGTTTTTTATTTAGTTACATGTAACTAAAACATGCGTCTAAATGTTGCACCCGCGATAATGGAATGACCCTTGGACAAAATGCTTAACTTTGCGCCGCTGCAAAAGGAGTCTTCTGACAACTTAAACTCATTTATTGAAAACTTTGACCATTCATATAAAGCCATTCAAACGCTAAATATAGAAGACCTAGGTAGCTACGTACTATGTCACATTGCCTTACGATCACTGGATCCATCAACTCGAAAATGCTTTGAACAAAAATTAGATCAAAACACCATACCTACATTCGATGATTTAATAACTTTCATTCAAAATCACATTAAAGTTCTCAACCATTCAACGTCCTATTCCAGCACAAGTACACAACAAAATCTTAAACAAAAACAACCTGTGTCTAAGCAAGGTAAAAGTAGTTACACTCATGCATCTGCTTCCTCTTCAAATGCGAAAATGTCGTGTAAGCATTGTGGCGAAAATCACATGATTTTCCGTTGCGATCAGTTTCGTAAACTGACCAACGATCAACGCATTAGCCGTGCTAATGACCTGAAGTTATGCCAGAACTGCCTTAAATCAAATCACACGTCACAAGATTGTAAGAGTGAATTTAAATGCTATGTCTGTAATCAGTCACACCATGTATTATTGCATCCAAGCGATAACGCGCCAATACAGGTTTCTTGCTCTGCGCCCGCAGCCACACAGCCTATTACACCGCCGGCTAAGACTCAGCCGCCCGGTGTTATCAGTAGCAATCATGTCACATCCACGCATAACTATGCAGTTGTTTTGGGAACAGCTGTTGTACACATTTTGGATTCATTTGACAAACCCTGTCGCGAAGGCGAAGAAATATTCTCAGTACCTACCTAGGTAGTAGGTAGGTTGATAAAGATTTTAGCTGACTGGCTACGAGACCGGTTGAGGGAAGAAGGCGGGCGCGCGCGCGCAGCGCTCTCCTTTGCCGACGGACGGCCGAGGATTCATTCTGTGACGAGACAACGAGCGAGACACATCGGTGAGTCAGCTTGAGTTACAGTGCATGCAATTGAGATCATTTGCCACCGATATTATAACCAGTTTCAGATTATTATTATTGTGTGTATACCAATGTCTGCGGACAGGGAGATCAGAGAAAGTGCGAGGCTCGGGATGGCTATAGGGGAGGTTGGAGGCCATAAGGGGATGCGTCCCCGTAATAGTAAGAATCAGTAACCAGAGCACAGGTGGAATAGCCATCATAGCTCCATGAACGAGAGCACAGGTGGATTAGCCATCATAGCTCGAGGAACCAGAGCACAGGTGGAATAGCCATCATAGCTCGATGCACCAGAGCACAGGTGGAACAGCCATCATAGCACGGTCCGATGGAATAACCATCAAAGCTAGATGAATTAGTCATCACATCCAGATGGAACAGCTAAGCATCATGCCAGAAGAATTATGCCTTCGAACTGGTGGTGGAACAACCACCTCGTTGTTGCATGACCTTATTTCAGCACTTCTTTAATCACCCTTTTTAATGTTTATCACATACATACCTACGTACCTATATTAAATATTCGTCATAATCCATCTAATAATTGAGGTACTTGGCGATATGGTGGAGATGCAGGGATCTTTCGAACAATTATTCGAATCGAACCTAAAAATAGAATCTGTACATTATTTTATAAAATGTCATGTGGGTAGATTTACTAATGGTGCTCGCCCGGCCTGACGGAGTAACTCAGTAAAAATTCTATAATTAGATCGTAAAATAATTTACGACTTTGTGTTCTTGCAAATTTGTGAAGTAAACCACATTTTCAACCATTAAACCACCGTATGGTAGGTACTTTTGTAGTAGGCCATTATTCAGTATGACCGTTGTTTTTTGCACTAAAGGAATTGTGTAAATTTTACACTCCCTACGCGTAAAAGTTGATGTGTTCAGCTACGTGTAAAGTTTAGATTACCTGTTCTTAATACAATACAACAACAACAGAAAGAACCTAAGCTTGTTAAAAAATTAAAAATAGACTGAGGGATTTGGCGCAATGGGCGGCCTTATTTGTTCCAGGCAACCTTTGAGCAAAATAAATAATCTACCTGTGCACTAGATACCTATCTAGTGTAACCTTTTTAAAGTACTAACCTAACATGAATCATACAAATAAATTTTTAATAAATTTGTATCGCCTACCATGCAAGTATTTAGGTAGGTACATACTCAAACATGACAAAGTTACGGAAAATTGGTAAAACCACGCGTGAGACGCTGGGAATAGCTCGGACTTGCTACCTGAATATGTAGGTAGGCAGGGAGATACTTACCACAAAGTAGGTACAAATCTAATTATGTCAATATTTTGTTATAGATTTTGGATGTAGACCAGACTTTGCTCTAATGGTCACTTTAAAGTAGGAACTGTACTTAAAATAAACAAAATGAGTATCGTACTGACTCGCTTGAAGTTATTGTACGAATCAGTCCAATCGTGCATAATCTCTGCCCAGTGTGCCCTCAAACAAGTTTCTGATGGTGAAGCTAGCCACAAAGAACTAGAGTTGACCGGAGCTAAACTTAAAGGTGCTACTCAAAGGTTTGTAGCAGAAATCCATATCTACTGCAAAGTAGTTACAGAACCCGACAGTGATAAGATCACCGAGTACACATCTATACAAATTCAGGCCGAAGAATTGGTATCAGAAATAGATATTTGTATCAAACGCAATGACCGGAAGCGTAATGCAGATACGACACATGGCGAAAACCTCAATATTGCTAGTAAATTGCCGAGAATGGAATTGAGCAAATTTGATGGTGACGTTCTCAAATGGTATCAGTTTTGGGACCAATTCTCATCAAATGTTGACGGCAGAAATATCAATGAAGTAGATAAGCTTTTGTACCTCCAATCAGTTCTTGAAGGCGACGCAAAACAAGCCATTGAAGGTTTAGACACAACGAACACAAATTATAGCATAGCCGTTCAAACTCTCAAGGAAAGGTTCGGTAAACCTGCGGCGATTATTGACGCGCATTATGTGGCGTTAAACCGCATAAAACCAGTTACTTCAAAGTTAGTTAAAGACAGCAGGCACGTACTCAATGAAATAGAGAGACACCTACGCGTATTGAGCTCCCTTGGCGAAGACGTGAATCACAATCATCTCCGAGTGATGATAATGGAAAAATTCCCAGAAGATCTTATATATGAAGTAAGAATGAAGATGACAGGCGAAGAAGAGAAAATAGATGGTATAAGAAAATATCTAGAATTTATAATATCTGCTCGAGAGACGGCAAATAGACTGACAAAGGATATGATAGGTGGAAAGATTACCGAATCGACAATTTGTGAAGGGAAAGACATGACTGAAAACGTTTCTACAGGGTTATTACACGTAAAATCAGACGAAAAGAAAGACAATAAGCACCACAAAAATAACAATCTTAGAAAATATAGACACAAATATGATAGTAAACAGTTTGATAAAACACAATTAAAGAAAAGACAAAACGATGACTCGGGAAGTTCTGATGAGCCACCTAAAAAGAAATTTGCGAGAAAATGTATATTCTGTAGTCAAAATCACTATAATGACGAATGCACAAAATACAAAACTATTCAGGATAGAAAAGCTCACCTAGGAAACCGTTGCTTTAATTGCTTTCAAAAGGGTCATAGGGCAAGTACCTGTAGATCTGAGCGCAAATGTCGTCATTGCGGTAAAAATGGCTCGCATAACCGTGCCTTCTGCCCTAAAATGTTTAAACAAACGCCTGTGAAATCATGTGAAACGGAAAGTTTGCATGTTAGGACGGAAGTAAATACCACGCTATTACAAACATGTCTAGTCATGTTAAGCCGCCCCGAGGTAGATTCGCGGCAAGAACAGTGTAGGGTTTTGCTCGATTGCGGTAGTCAGCGCTCGTACATTGCCGAGTCTACTGCCAAAAGACTAAAGTTACCTGTTACCGATCGAATGAACCTCTCAATATTCACTTTTGGGTCAAAATTGCCACATAAAATTGAGAGTCCCTTGGTCAATTTTAAAATAGTGACGCGTACAGGTGCAACCCGTATTATACATGCAAATGTAGTACCGCATATTACGCACGCTATACACACCCCTACGTTCAACGACTCAATCAGCTTAAGTAGTGATGTGAGATTGAAAGGAAGACCTTTAAGAACTCTGACGCGCCACTCTACGCCAGAGTAAGAACTCTGGCGGATGATGGATCAGGCGGTGATAAGGTTGATATCTTGATAGGTAATGACTACTATCATTCGTTGATGTTAAATGAAAAGATATCAGTCACTAAGGATCTTTTCTTAGTAAATTCTAAGTTTGGTTGGATATGGTCGGGAAAAATAAGCAAAATTATTGACAGTCGTGATCAATTGACAGTACTCACATACTTTCAATCAGATGGTGTACTAGAAAGTACATTTAACGAACCGGATCTTCCTTTAAAGATAAATGACGTAAAGAAATTGTGGGATCTCGAATCGATAGGTATAATAGATTCACCCAAATCTACACGCGATGAAGAGGCAATCAAACAATTTAATGAGACTGTTCAATATCAGGACAGTAGATACCACGTTCAATGGCCATGGACAGATTCACAACCTGACCTTCCTAGCAACTTGGGTTTAGCTTGGGGCCGTCTAAATAGTTTAGTGAAACGGTTAGACGCCGCTGACATGAAGGCATATGACGATGTCATGAAAGAGCAGTTACAGAACGGGATCATAGAAATAGTATCAGATCCGACTAGCGTAAAAGCGCACACGGTTCATTACCTGCCGCACCACTGCATCAATAAGTCTAAAAAACTCCGTATAGTTTATGACGCGTCGGCTAAAACCGGAGATAATCGAAGCCTAAACGAATGCTTATACCGCGGACCGTTGATGTTAGAGGACCTTACTGGGTTGCTGATTAAGTTCAGAGAACGTCCTATAGCTATAGTCGCAGACGTAGAAAAGGCCTTTTTACAGTTAGGTCTCCAAAAAGTTGATAGAGATGTGACTAGGTTTCTTTGGCTCAAAGACATAAAAGGCGAAGCTTGTTCAGACAACGTATTGCACATGAGGTTCTGTCGTGTCCCGTTTGGTGTCATATCAAGCCCATATTTACTAAACGCGACAATCCGGTTTCACTTGTCAAGTTCAAACAGCTTCCTCATGAAACAATTAGCCGATGATATTTATGTAGACAATATAGTAACCGGCGCGGAAACAGTCCCAGACGCTCTTAATCTATATCAGGCCTCAAAGAATTCATTTGACAGCTTGTCTATGAATTTACGAGAATGGAATTCAAATTCGAAGGAGCTAGTATCTGCGATTCCCCAAAAATATCGAGTCCGTGATCATAAAGGGCCAGTAAAAGTACTAGGCTTGTTATGGGATACAAACGACGATAACCTATTGTTGAAATGGAATTTCACCGACCGACAATTTGACTCCGTTCACACCAAAAGGGATGTTCTAAAAATTATGGCATCGGTGTACGATCCTTGTGGTTTCGCAGTTCCAATTTTACTCCCAGCAAAATTATTTTTCCAAAAATTATGGAAAGAAAAGGTTAAGTGGGATGTTCGCTTGAATAACGAGCTAATTAATGAATGGCAACAAATAGCATTGAAGTTTAACTTTTTAAAAGACATTAGCGTTGATCGCTATTATGCACAAAGCCTAAAGAGTGAATCTAAATCTAAAGGAATAGAGTATGAAATGCATTGCTTTACAGACTCGTCAAAGGACGCATATGCCGCGGTGGTATATTTGCGTAGTTCTTTACACGCTAATAATATTGTCAATTTTGTTATTGGCAAGTCTAGATTAGTGCCGATAAAGGACCAAACTAACTTACAGATTCCAAAACTAGAGTTGCTGGGAGTACTAATTGGGTGTAGACTGATAAATTATGTCATGAAATTTTTGCGCCTAAAAATAAAATCGCAGTTTTTGTGGACTGATAGCCAAATAGTGCTGAGCTGGTGTAACTCTGAAAAATTACTCCCGCCATTTGTGTCGCGAAGAATTAGTGAAATAAAGCAAAATAAGTCCCTTCAAATCAGATACGTTCCAACTAAACTTAACCCTTCCGATGTAGGTACCAGGGCAGACAGAGTAGATTCGTACGGTAGATGGCTCAAAGGACCTGATTTTCTTACAAAACATTCTGGACAGTGGCCAACGGTTGCCAAACGTAATGAAGTTCAGACTCTTTCCTTGGTTGAGGAGGGTCTTACGAATACTCTAACAGAACCTACAAATGAAGCCGAATTAGAATTAAATAGTTCTAAACCGAAGTCAGACGATCTTTCTAAGTACCCGGGTCAAGACGAAACCAAGACAATAATAGAAATTCAAACGGAATATTTCCCCAAAGAAAGTGAAGGGCAAACGACTGATTTGACGAGATCACTGCATTTGTACAAAGACCAGGGGGGAATTATTAGGTGTAGAGGAAGATTCAAGCATACTGATTTGACAGATGACCAAAAAGAACCTATTCTTTTGCATAAGAATGCAGAATTCACTCAGAATGTTATAACCAATTTACACAAGAAAAACTATCACGTCGGAGTGTCTCAGACATTAGCTCTTTTAAGACAAAAGTATTGGGTTCCACATGGAAGATCGACAGTTCAGAAGGTTATCAGAAGGTGTCCACAGTGTGTCAAATATGGAGGAGGACCATTCAAACTACCAGCAATGCCAGATTTGCCAGCAGAAAGAGTAAAACTCAGTCTACCCTATAGCTTCACTGGCCTTGATTATTTTGGGCCTCTATTGGTGAATGAAGGTACACAAGAGAAACGCTGGGTTTGCCTATTCACGTGCCTCACGATTAGAGCCATACACATGGAGGTAGTGAAGGACTTATCTGCTGAAGAATGTTTGCTCGCTATAAGGAGATTTATAGCAGTAAGAGGTTTACCGCAATTGATTGTGTCGGATAACGCCACACAATTTAAGCTTACAGCTGATGTTTTAACTTCAGATTATTGTATTGAAAATAATTTACGCTGGAAGTTCATACCAGAATTAGCTCCATGGTTTGGAGGATTTTATGAACGCCTGATAGGAATTGTAAAACACAGTATGAAGAGGACATTGGACAAACACTTGATAAATCACAATCAGTTGTGTACGGCAGTAAAAGAGCTTGAAGCCATTGTAAATACAAGGCCATTAACCACAGTAGGTGCTGAGCTGGAGCATGTGTTGACTCCTCAAGACTTTCTGCGTGTAGGCGGATCAGTAACAACGCAAATTTCTGGACAGGAATTCCTTGAACCAGCTACAGAAACGAAATCAAATTTAATTGACGGATGGAAGAGAGGTCAAATGATTCTTGCTGAATTCGCTAAGATGTTCACCAATCAATATTTAACAAGTTTGAGAGAGAGAAGTGACAAACATAGACAATCAAGAGTGGTAGTTAATAGAGTACCAAAATTAGAAGAGATAGTTCAGATTAAATCAGATGGAAATAGGGCGCACTGGAAGGTTGGAAAAATAGTAGAATTAGTTAAAGGATCAGATGGGCAGATAAGAGTAGCAAGAGTAAAGACATTGAAAGGAGACACGTTCACTCGCTCAATAGGACACTTATTTCCACTTGAACTTGAAGAGCAAAGTACAGTTCCGAATGTTGACCAAGTTCCCACGATCAGAGCTCAAGGTTCCGAGGAACATCAAATTGAACATCAAGCTGCTACGCAACCAGAATCAGAAGCTACAACAGTAGAGATCGGTAAGAGGCCAACCAGGGCTTCGGCAGTTAAAGCCAAAGAAAAGGTCAAAGAGTGGACCAAGCACTTATTAATTAGACTGTATCACCAGTAAATTCAGATTAAGTGATCTAGATATTAATCATTATTTAATAAATGGTCATGATTTTGAATATCTTTCTTTCTCATTCTTCCTTGAAGGGGGGGAATGTCGCGAAGGCGAAGAAATATTCTCAGTACCTACCTAGGTAGTAGGTAGGTTGATAAAGATTTTAGCTGACTGGCTACGAGACCGGTTGAGGGAAGAAGGCGGGCGCGCGCGCGCAGCGCTCTCCTTTGCCGACGGACGGCCGAGGATTCATTCTGTGACGAGACAACGAGCGAGACACATCGGTGAGTCAGCTTGAGTTACAGTGCATGCAATTGAGATCATTTGCCACCGATATTATAACCAGTTTCAGATTATTATTATTGTGTGTATACCAATGCGTTGGTCTGTCTGCGGACAGGGAGATCAGAGAAAGTGCGAGGCTCGGGATGGCTATAGGGGAGGTTGGAGGCCATAAGGGGATGCGTCCCCGTAATAGTAAGAATCAGTAACCAGAGCACAGGTGGAATAGCCATCATAGCTCCATGAACGAGAGCACAGGTGGATTAGCCATCATAGCTCGAGGAACCAGAGCACAGGTGGAATAGCCATCATAGCTCGATGCACCAGAGCACAGGTGGAACAGCCATCATAGCACGGTCCGATGGAATAACCATCAAAGCTAGATGAATTAGTCATCACATCCAGATGGAACAGCTAAGCATCATGCCAGAAGAATTATGCCTTCGAACTGGTGGTGGAACAACCACCTCGTTGTTGCATGACCTTATTTCAGCACTTCTTTAATCACCCTTTTTAATGTTTATCACATACATACCTACGTACCTATATTAAATATTCGTCATAATCCATCTAATAATTGAGGTACTTGGCGACAAACCCCAACCTTGTCGCATTATAT
This sequence comes from Eupithecia subfuscata, assembly GCA_963564075.1. Lineage (NCBI taxonomy): Eukaryota > Metazoa > Arthropoda > Insecta > Lepidoptera > Geometridae > Eupithecia > Eupithecia subfuscata. Next base: position 6,463,857 of record OY751096.1, on the reverse strand, counting down.
TTCATAGTTCCATTAGTAGAAGATAATTTTACACAGGTAGTTACTTGATCCATTCGGTAGCACGCACGTTTCAGAGAATCGATTCAAATCGATGCACTACACTAAAACACCATCCCAACCCTACCACGCCAGCAGAATGTCATTCTTTTTCCGTGCGCGGTAGCATAAGCACACTACAAAATTTCTTTTACGCAATACATTTTGTGAATCTACGAAAAATTACAAAAGGAAAAGTGAAGACCAAAGCAATTCAGCGGTATCAAGTAGAAATCAAAAAGCTTGAACAAAAACAAGTGAGTTGATATCGTCGAATTATTGAATTCTCGAACAATGAAGGTAAGTTCATTTTTGAATTCATGACTAGATGTTGCAAATCTTTAGAATTTAACCATACCATACCATCATAAAGTCTGCCTGGAGGGTTTACTGTAGGTACTCCACGAAGGCTAGACATGATGAGTTAAAACCTTGGGGTTTGACTGTAGGTCACTCACGAAGGTTATAAAAGCAAGTAGACTATCTAGAACAATCTAGATGTTGTATTCTTTACAATTCAATCATACCATACCATCTTAAAGTCTGCCTGGAGGATTTACTGCAGGTACTTCACGAAGGCTAGACAGGATGAGCTTAACACCTGGGGGTTTGACTGTAGGTCACTCACAAAGGTTATAAAACAAGTACCTAGAATATCTAGCTAGAATAATCTAGATGTTGTATTCTTTACAATTCAACCATACCCGACCATCTTAAAGTCTGCCTGGAGGATTTACTGTAGGTACTTCACGAAGGCTAGACAGGATGAGCTAAACACCTGGGGGTTTGACTGTAGGTCACTCACGAAGGTTATAATAGCGCAAATAAACATCTAATTTGCACATCAAGGGTTTGTACATCACAAGAACTCATAAAAATTTAAAGATGCTTAGGTACCAGTTAAAAACCTAGCGGTTTGTCTGTAGGTCATTCACAGAGACCATAAAGCAAGTAAGTAGACATCAACTTTGCATACCATTGGATTTTACATCCCTAGAACTAACAATTTCGTACTTAATGCTGTTTCGATGACAAAAAATTGTCAGTAAAATACCTGGAGGTTTGACTGTAGGTCATCCACGAAGGTCATAATCATAAAGCATGTAGGTAGTCAACTAAACTACTCCGCATATCATTGAGTTCAATATTCATAAAACTCAATATTTCCTAAGATTGAGCTGATAAAAACATTTTGCACTACCCGCAAAAATATTTGAAGTGGAATTGGGTTCTTCTTTACAGAAATCGAAGCCAAATTAATTAACGAGCTCCTATTTGCTAATATCTCTGTAGATAATGAAGCGGGTATAAAATAATAATAATATAATACATTACAATATTGTATCCCCGATAATGAAAAATCTAGAAACCATCGAAACTGATACTGGGATATTGACGGACACCATGTCAAAATTGGTAATCCTGTCTTGATAATATGTTGTGCATGTAGTCGTGCACTAGGTGACTCAACTGAAGAGATTCCAGTTGTTTACGGTAAGAATATACACTCGGATGTCACAAAACGAACATTCAATCGAGACGAAAACGCGCAATAGGCCAATATCTAGATAAATCGTCCCTGAACATCATTCAAGACGAAACTCGAGATGACACCCGTTTTGGCTCAAAATTGTCAGAAAAATCAAAACTGCTAAAGCAATTGAGAAACAAGGGTCGTCAAAACCCACCCCTCAAGCTTCAAACGGGACGCCCTCCGCGTTAACCAGCAGTGAACAAAGGGGGGGGGGGGAGGTACAGGTAAGTACATGGCGCACCGCCAGGCACAGAGTACGCACCAGTCGAAATCAAACTCAAGCGCCGCCGCCGGCGTCAGCTGCGCCCCTAGCGTCAGCGCAACACAACCGACCGAATACGAACCGACGTCCTCCACTGCGACAGTGGATCAGGTACTACGTGAAGGCATTATTATAACTGTTGGTTATCTATATATATATATAGAACAATTTGTTTTATACACCGATTTGAACGGTTACCAATTTTCGCTGACTAGCAATAATACTCAGTCATATATGCCTAAAGATATCCTAGCTAAGTTGATAAGTCTAACACTTAAAATAACAATAAAGAATTAAGTACACTTTGGTGCAATATCATAGTGTAAAATGAATACTGCTAGCACCATACATTACAATCATAATAACCAACAATGTTGACACCTAACCCTAACAGTACCCATAAGTTTATTTTAAATTTAAAATAATTTGAAAGTTCTTATGAACACAATCAAAATTGAAGATTATGCGACCTCTTGTAATCTTCAAAACAAGGCTATCTTCGTGTACAACAATGATCACAAGGATCCATATTTATTGGTAGGTATCATTCATCAAAATTATTTAAGAGAACTTTTTAGTTAACGCATTCACTGCCCAGCCTCGGAGGTGCGACCTGCAAAAGGGCGCGCCGCCGCCGCCTTGCCGCCGCCGCCCCGCGCGCCGGGCGCCGTCAGTCGCCTAACGGCGGCGATGGAGGCGAACATGTATCTCATGGGCCATTTAAGTGACGCATTCACTGCCCAGTCTTAGCGGTGCGATCCACAGGGGCGCGCCGCCGCCGCCTTACGGCGATGGAGATGGACATGTGTTGCGTGGGCCATAAAAGTGTTTTTTATATTATATCGCATTCACTGCCCAGCCTCGGTGGTGCGACCCGCAGGGACGCGCCGCAGCCGTCTCACGGCGCGATGGACCTGTACATGTGGGTCGTGGGCCATGAAAGTATTAAGGTGAATCTACAGTTCAGTCTTATATTTAGATGATAGTAACCAACTAAGAAAAATGTTTTGGTAACAATTTACTGAAACAATAAAACGATTTAATTATTATAAACAAAATACACTTGCACCTAAACAAACATGAAAGCTGCAAGTTTTAAGGCTTCATATCTAATACCTCATCAGACATATTGAGTTTAGCCTTACCGGAAGAAAAACGTAAACCATTATACAGTTGTCACAAAAATATTTGAAATTACCACGATTCGAGTTTTGCACAAGTTTTACACAATGGTTTTGAAGACAAAAAAAAAAAAAAAAAAAAAAGTTTCGCGCTTCTAAATAATATTAATGACCATCATTACAAAACAATAATAATAATTAACTGATAACAGACAAAAATTCGATTTATGCTGGTGACAGGATGGATAATATTTTAAAGACTAAGAAATCCTTAATTTCTAACACCCACTATGACCCATAAAATGTTTACTGATGACTATCGAGGTGCTGCTTGCACTGGCATGGGCGCAAATGGTCACTGGAAAGAATGGGACCAACAATTTCACATTAATAACTTATAACAAGCGGTTTTTTTAGGCCCTAAGAGTATGCCCATAATATTGCGCAAAACTAATGCTTACAGTTAAGACTACGGCAATAAGATAATATAATAGAATTGGGAAAAATTAACCCAGACACTGAATTAGAACGAAACTCACACGACTGTATTAACTTTGGTAGTTCACTCAGTACATCACTTTGGTCTACCTTAGATTGATCGTAGCGCATCTCGCTCCAACGCCAAATGTGACACTTTTGTTGAATGGAAACCCGATTCGGTTTTCACGTTTACTGTTTTCGCCTTTCTCAAATTATTCTAAAGTGTTTACCAAAATTAATAACGAACAATCAACAGGAATGATTGTAATCCCTAACTAGCCTTCTCAGGCTTAGTTCCCTTTATTGAATCGATGGTATCCAAAATCACATACTTATACAAAGTTTTCATAGACTTAGAGACCCTTAGAGGGCTGCGATTGTCTCCGGGAAGCGTTTTCACTGCGACCTGTTTCTCAGAAATCACTATAATCGTAGTCATAATATTTAGATGTCATGATTGCTTCCTTTTCTGAAGGACCATAAAACACTAGTTATAAGAAGGTTATAAGCTATGGTGGAATTATTGTTAGCAAAATAACATTATTGATTATATCGATTATTTAAATGCCCCAATCATAGCTGTGGTAGAAGTATATTCTAACAGAACAATTCCAAAAAGGTGATTTATAATATTGTTCACTTAGTATTAGTCAAGTCACCGATCGGCTCATTTTAGGCCACAAAATTGGTTCTGACGAACATATTATCTCGCCTCGTATAAGGAGTTTATACTCGTAAGCAGCGGCCGAGTGTACCTTAATACAGTTTTGCAAGGGACCCTTAAACAGTTCTAGATTTCATCAATAATTGATATCTTATGATTTTTCTTTGAATAAATTAACTAAAGAACTAGCGTTATTAAATTGTTATATACCTCTATATATCAGCATTATTATAAACCTCTGCAGCAGCTCGCGAGCAACCAAATATAACTATACATACCACATTTTACAAAAAAAAAAAAAAAAAATGTTTACTACATTATAATTATGTCTGCCCCGAGTAACTTATGAAGTGAAATTAGTAGTAATTTATTGATCACCGATTAACATCGGCATAAGCGAGCATAGTCGCTAAGTAATGCTCGGTACATTGTTACAAGAGCAAGCGGAATCGGGGCGTTGCAACTTTCGGCGCACATTGCAGCGGCATGCTGCAACGTCGAGCGCACACGCTGCTGGCCTTTCCATCGAGGCAGGCACAGAACTGGCTAGAAACAGAGCTCGCAAGCCTTTGCTCAAATTATAACCATCCAATTTCATCAGAAATTTTTTGCTAGGTCGGCTGATATACAATGGTAACAGAGACTTCATTATTACTTTATGCATAAGAAGTTATGATTGTATTGACTGATAAGAAGTTAAGTACTTACATCATTATTTTTCTTTAATATTTTGTGTTATAGTTATTGACATACTCGTACGATAATAATCTAAAAACACCTATTTGTTTTATATTTATAAAATCTGCTACAAATTAAGCAGAAAAGATAACTGCTCTGAAATACCAAACACTTAAGCAGATAGTTAGACTCTAAACATCTACCTGTGTAAAATTATCTTCTACTAATGGAACTATGAAATATAATAGTTGATTAAAAGAACTTAACAAGTGAAGTTCAATCTCTATTATATGAATAAGTTCCATTAGTAGAAGATACAAGAACCCACCCACCACATCCCAGCTCAAGTTTTGGTTGCTATCCTCTAAAAAGAATGACATTCTGCTGGCGTGGTAGGGTTGGGATGGTTATTTAGAGTTGTGCATCGATTTAAATCGATTCTCTGAAACGTGCGTGCTACCGAATGGATCAAGTAACTACCTGTGTAAAATTATCTTCTACTAATGGAACTTATTCATATAATAGAGATTGAACTTCACTTGTTAAGTTCTTTTAATCAACTATTATTCAAGTTCAACTGAGGCTACATAATAGTTTGAACAAGAATTTTATTATGTAGTAAACTTATTTCATTATGTCTGACAAATTAATTATGTAATTTTTTTGTAATGATTCTCTTTGCAATAAATTTATTATTATTATAAAAAAAAAATAGAGTGTTACAGGCTACATAAGTTTTATCAAAGTGCCACGCAAGCGAAGCCGAGCGCAGAACCTTTTCTGCTTTATTTCCGTCTATTGTTAATATAAAATCTTTATTCATAAAGCCTTCCAAGACTATTTTTTAATTTTTTGATATTTTCCAAGTTAAAATTTATTGTATGTACGGATCTAAGAGTTTTGGATTGATTTCTGATTCTTGAACCTTTAAAATAGCAGTGGCTCACTGTAGGGGTTCCAAATACCGATTGTATAGACGATAAGGGATACACCAGCTCGGCACAGCTAAGGTATTGCAAGAGCTCATCCTCACCCCTCAGTCGGCATCCGTTTGCCTCTCAACCCGGATTCCCGCCTTCTCGGCTATGTTAGTCTGACAAGTGACAGTGACATGACAGCTCATTGGCAACACCTACGAGATGACGTATGTAGACCATGGTTTATATTATATTACCTGAACATACACTACACTCACCCTCATAGGTCCAGCGGTAAGTATCTCGAACTCGAAGTACCATTTCCCCGAACTGACCGCGTAGTTCTTCTCAGCTCTGTAGGTTCTGAAGTTTGCTTGCTTCTGTTTGGATGCTTCTAGCAGTAGTGCTGGAAACAAAAAGGCAATCAGAGAAAACTAATATTGAAAAAAAAAAAAATATCACCTACTATTAATGAAAAAAAAAAACCATATGAAACACAACCTTTAAGTTTATTTTTTATTGTTACTTAGTCAACCGACGTAAACATTGTTAAAAGGTTGTAAAAATTTAATAAAAAAAAACTATCAAAACCCCAATTCGTAAGAAGTTAAAAATCTAGTGAAATTGTACAACATTAAGTTTAACTTTGATCAGACCGTTCTTATTTATTTATATAGATATTATTTTATATTATTATTTTATAGATATTATTATTCTTATTTATGTAGATATATGTAGTAAGTTTAATCTGTTTAGTTTATAAAATTTCTTATAAGTATTTGTTTTTCTTTTTTGTTGATTAGTTAGAGCGACATAATCGCAGTGTGATTAAGCTCTCTAAATAAATATTTAAAAAAAACCACGTTAATTATCTGTAAGGCTGGTTTTAGTGTCACACTGATCATCGGCGCGTGGCTGGTCAGCGCCAACCGTCAGTGCGAGTCATTTTATACGCTCACTGACGACTGAGGCCATTTTGGCGTTTAGCGTTTGCAGAAGCGGCGTGACTGTCCATGGAACTAATATTATTGTGTTGGCACGCCTCAACAAATGTCAATTATTATACCACAGACGGTCGAGAGGGGCACTTTGAATCGGCACAATAAACAACCGTCCTTCAGTACAGCATATTCCCTCCAGCGTTCTTGTATAATGGAGCTCAGATAACCATACACGAGCAGAGTCCATGAGCGTCCTTGAAGTTTTCGACAATGTATCTCTGTTGCTCTTTATAGCTTCATCCGCTTCAAGAGTAGCTGTGTACCTAGTAGGTACAGTCGGCTGCAGAAATATGTATAAACTCCCAAGTTTTCAATTTGACTAAATAGTAAGTGTTATAGTAACTGTGATAATTTATGTACCGCATTCTGACAAGTACGATGACTACTTTGTACGAAAAACGTGCTCCTGGCCTTTTATTTGAAAAGTTCCGAGTAAAATAAAAGATAAACCTTGGAAGTGTTTACATGTCTGTGCAGCTGACTGTACTACCTACCTACTTATTATAATGGTCCTGCAAATGACCTCTCCCTGATCCCACTGGAATATGAGAGTGACGGAATAGAGAGCACACATGTGTTTACGCAGACACTTGTGAACTAATAATGTCCTGCGCACATGGCGAGTATCGGTTAAGACTGGCCGCCGTAGCCGTAATTCAGCTAGAAGCACATCATCATTTTATTATGACTAGCTGCGCCCCGCAGCTTCGCTCGCGTGGAAATTTATGTTTCCCACTTTCTTAATTTTTTCTTTGCTATAAACCTTACGGAGCCCGAGACCTTTCCAACGTATGCAAAACCGTGGAAATCGGTTCGTGCGTTCTGGAGTTATAGCGTCAGGAAGGAAAACCCGACTTATTTTTATATAGTAGATAAATATATTTTTTATAATTTATTTACCTTCATGCTGCTCTCCCGTTGGCGGATCTAAGTTATATCCATACACGAGTAGAGTCCTCACAGTTTCAGAGGCCGTGTCTCTGTTAGCTTTCTTGATGGCCTCGTCCACTTTGGGGTACGGCACTAGATGCGGCGAACGGTGCATGTCTGGGTCCTAAGGAATCACAATGAGAAATTGTAATATGGGTGAATTAATAAATAATGAATAACAGTTGAGTTTATCTGACTATGTGGCTTAGAATTTGCCCAACCCCAACTCTTTCCGCGGATGTCGTAAGACGCGACTAAGGGATGGGAGATGGAAAGGGGCAGCATGTACAGAGAATACCATAATTGTAGGTCAACCTTAAAATTTTATAAATCGTAAAATTTAGGTTAGGAATCCTAAAACAACAGAATCGACATCAATAGGCTTACTTAATAAACCGAAAATACGCGTGCGAAGCTAGTTGACAACACATTTTGACCATCTAAAGGCGCTCCCGCGAGCAATCGTCTGTAATGTATCATTCGAGCATGACAGTGCGCAGCCTGTAGGGCTCTTCCGACTCTTGGTTACCGAGTCAACGACACGGAATCTGACACGGATTCGCGCGAAATTCAAATATTTTAGCGGTTTTTGATATTTTCTGCGTTCTACAAGGAATTATATTTAATATTTCATTTATTGCATTCATAATTACAGTGACGGAACCGTGGTCCCACTGCGATGTCCACTGGTGGGACAAAACTTTTTCGTGGTCCCACCAAACACACACTTGACCGCCCACATCCTCCCACCCCCGCGAAGCGGGGGGGGGGGGGGGGGGGGGTCAACATAACGAAGCCCGTCCAACCCCCGCGAAGCGAGGGGGGGGGGTTCGTGGCGACTCTGTGACTGAAAGGGTGTGTATATATATAATTGCACCCAGAGCCATATGTTGAACGGTCAAGTGTGTGTTTGGTGGGACCACGAAAAAGTTTTGTCCCACCAGACATCGCAGTAGGACCACGGTTCCGGAGTGATAATTACAGGTAGGTAGGTACATGAATATTTCACTATTCTAACACTCTTAGTTGGTAGATCTTATAATTATGTACCCGGTCAGGGTGTAGCAACTTGAGAAGATGGTTACTAAAGTTAATATTTAATTGTTTACTATCACATTAATAAGTATTATCACCAAAAAATTCAATAAGTGTATAATAAAAAAAATTTAGTAGCATATTCTTTAGTAATTTATTTAAATTAATGTCAGATGTATCTTTTAAATCGTCAGGTATCTTATTGTAAATTTTTGCCGCCATTTTATTTGGGCCTGTGTTATGAATAGGTTATGAATAGTATTGAGTCGCGTATTATGATTTTATTATGATTAAGTATGTCTGTTTACGTATCGTCTAGGTAAGGTCAACCAGTCTAAATGCGTCTATGGGGAAAATGCGTCTTTTTGAATTTATTCGAAAACTGTTCAACATACGTTGACTTCTGCCATCTAGTTACATTTGTTTGAACTAAATACTGAACATGTAGTTCGTGCGGATGGCGTTGCAGTTCACATATTCGAGTATTTGGCCATTTTGAAAATTGCACGTTTCTGAACAACTTGTGACTGCGGGAGGTGAGTTACTAAATCCATGTTAATCACTAGTTTTCTTCAATTAACTGATTTTATTCAATAATAATTGTAAGGAATAGCCTATGGGCTACCTACACAGACAGTTATTTTTAGTGAAATAGCTTTATTTAAAGAAATAATAATGTCTCCATTTATAAGGGTAGAATTAATTTCGTGGGGTAAATGCGTCTGCTGTTATGGGGCAATTGCGACTATGGGACGCATTTGCCCCCAAAACATATATCATCAACCTTTTTATGTCGGCACATTTTAATACGAAAATCAAATGCTCATGTCAATGTATCAGATAAATCCGTAATTTAATTTAATAATGCTGGACAATCCACACCGTATCGTATAGCCCTAATCTAAGTAGAGCTTGTGTTATGGGTCAGTCATCTAGACTAATATACTTAATACAATTCATTATATAGATAGATATATACAGGTTATATGTAATATAATACAGGGCGTTTGGTGCATTGTTTGATAAAATATAATGGCGTTGGTATCTTCTGAACCCCCTCAAAAAATTTCTGGTCCCATGGAGGTTTTTATATCGATTTTGTTAAATTATTATTTGAAAATATTCAAAAGTCTGAATATACTTGAACTTAAATTTAAAAAAATGCGGTGTAGCCTTCAAATTTGTGTTTTATTATAATCTGTATTGTTCTACGGTTCTATCAAAATCTCACGCGTTTAATTTTAATAAAGATTTATATTACTTTCCAGATTTTTTTTCACAACTGTCACCACTAATAACTATATACATAACTTTATAACTATAACAGGTACAATATCTGTTTACTAGTACAGTATAGGTAGTAAGCGCGAGCCACCCAAGTTAAATGTTGACAGCATCTGCATTTGATAAGGGGCTAATGCGTCTATCAAAATATAGGCGCATTTGCCCCATTTTTACTAATTTGTCTCTAAATGCGTCAATTATTCTTTTTGACTAGTTTAACTATCATACTATTGCAAAGAAATTTGAACCAAAAAGTAATACCTAGTTATTATCACGAAAAGCTTACCAATTAAGTTTTTATTCAATAAAGACGCATTTACCCCAAGCGGGGCAAATGCATCTAAAATTCCAATTTAAAATAAATAGCCAATTTGAAACATCTGTAAAGCTCTGGCGAAGATATCGCTGCTTGAACTTTGTGCAGAAATAGCCATAATATTGGACTACAGTTTCAAAAAGTGGATAATGCCATACATTTGATCACAATGAGGCGATAACTTGAAGTGATCGAGAAGTATGACGCATTTGCCCCGGTTGACCTTATATCATTTTTCTTTATAAAATATTAAGGCGCTAACCCGACCCAAATCAGCGCCAGCACCTATTTTATCTTCATCATCAGCCTATATTAGTCATTAGACATAGATACCTATGTTGGACATATTTTAACTTATTAGTTATTACAATGTTAAACGAAGGAATGATCAAAAATCGATTTTGTAGTTTGTGATACCTATCATAAGCTTATTTTTGATGCCCCTGTAAAAGTTTTATTTTGTATCGGGTAGGCAGAGATGCGAAGTTGCTTTTTTCGCTCAAGGTGAGCAAAAAGAGCAACTTTGCATATCTGCTTAAACTATACATCGTGGCCAAAATGAGCAACTTTTTGGGTCAGATTTCCTTAGACTACGAGAAAACTAGTTTTCCACAAATCGTAGACCATTTCCTATGTACCCATGTTACAATAAATAAATAAATAAATAGGTAAGTACCTAATGCTGGACAATCCACACAGCATCATCTAGCCCCAGGCTAAGCAGAGCCTATGGATATTATGGGAACTAGATAAATAGTATACATAATATAATACATTACTACATAGATATATATTTTTTTATTATACATAGAAACGACCAGAACACCAATTAAGTATGATATATAATGGAACTTTTGGATAAATGTAGTTGTTTTTTAGTAATTAATCTCTTATATAATGAATTGCTCCAAAAGTAGCACTGGTACCTTGAAGATGAGGGATTAGAAAATCAAAATCAAAAACTCTTTATTTCCATAAATACAATAAATGTACACTTGAGAAAAGGTCAAATTATAAAACTAAACACACAGTAGGTATTTTTCCCGCAAAATTATAAACAGTGTATAGTGTTTTTATGTGTCTATGTATAATAAAAAATATCTATCTTTGTAATGTATATCAGTCATCTAGTACCCATAACACAAGCTCTGCTTAGCTTGGGGCTAGATGATGTTGTGTGGATTGTCCAGCAATATTTATTGTTATTTATTTATTTATTTTAAGGGACTCAAAGTCGGATTTTAGTATTAAAATAAATAATAAATAAATAATGTTGGACAATTCACACAGCATTATCTAGCCCCAAGCTAAGCAGAGCTTGTGTTATGGGTACTAGATAACTGATATACATAATACAATACACTACATAGATAGATATTTTTTATTATACATATAAAACATCCAGAACGCCCTGGACAAATGTCTGCAGATCGTACAAACATTTGTCCCGAGGCGGGAATCGAACCCGCAACCTCCTGCGTCGCAGGCAGACCTTCGCCCGCTGCGCCACAGTGGTCGTCGAAAAAAAAAATCAAATATTTTCATTTAGCTACCTAGTGGCCAGCTCCGGACAGCCCTAGTTTACACCCGTAGATAATTCGGCTGTGACAGTTTCGGGCCATATATCATGAGGGCATGCTTTAATGGATTTCGGCGTGAGGACTGCGCGATCGTCATGTTTGTTCTATGGAAATGTTGTGGATTGTGAATAAATAAATATAAATAACTAGACGATCGCCTCGCGTTTTCACCCGCGTAGTTCCCGTTCCCGTGGGAATTCCGGGATTAAATATAGCCTATGTCACTCCCTGAAAAGTAAGGTTCCTAACGGTGAAAGAATTTTTCAAATCGGTCCAGTAGTTTCGGAGCCTATTCAATACAAACAAACAAACAATAAAATCTTTCCTCCTTATAATATTAGTATAGATAGCTGACCTGGCGAACTTCGTACCGCTCTCACCTTTTAAACCTTTCCTCTAAAATGATCCGCCATTTATTGAATTCATTTGTAACAAAAAATGCGATAAATGAAGAACCGCTCGACCGATTTTGTGCAAACTTCACATAAACCATCTACTAAATAGTCCAAACAAAGCCTAAACATTTGGTTTGGATAGGTGAGCCCGTTCTTGAGTTATAAAATTACAACGAAAAGTGGCATTGATTTTTATTTAAATTGATGATACTGGACAATCCACACAGTATCATCTAGCCCCAAGCTAAGCAGAGCTTGTGTTATGGGTACTAGATAACTGATAATATAGGAACATAATACAATACATAACACAGATATTTTTTACTAAACATAGAAATACTATAACACGCGCAAGAAATATTTACAGATCGTACAAACATTTGTACCAAGGCGGGAATCGTACCCGCAACCTTCTGCGTCGCAAGCGGCGTATAACCTGCGTAAGTTAGAATGGGATTGAAAATGACGTCACTTCCCATGCTGTCCGCTCAGTTCGAATCTGATCTACAAAATTATTTTTTATTTTAAGTATTTACTGATTAAATGTGCCAAAAATTTTAAAAAATGTGATGTCCTAGTTTTTATCAACATTATTAAATTAAAGCTAGGTACTAACTTAAAAGGGCATCACGGTCATATTATTATCCATACTAATATTATAAATTGGAAAGTACTTCTGTCCGTCTGTTACCTTTTCACGCCTAAACGACTGAACAGATCTTAATGAAATCTGGCAAACAGGTAAATGGTTTCCCAGGGACATAGGCTAGTTTTCCATCTGGGCAAGCACCTGCTTAGTCCAGACGAGCTAAAAGACTCCACCCCGAAGAAAATCCTACAGTTCCTAGCAGCTGCAAGGGTTAGCGGCGAACTGTGAACGCCGCTGCTTCGAGGCTGAACACACAAAGTGGCGATCACAATAGGCCTATCATGGCCGCAGTGATACGAAAGCCACCAAAAGCAAATAAAAAAAAGAAAAAAATAGGCTAGTGTTAGGTAAATAATAACCATCAAACATAACTGGGTAAAATTGTATATCAGCCTGGCAACACAGTAGGTGACGCACGACGAGCCAGGCAACACTCGATCAACGGCTCCCGGATTCATTCTATCGCCGACAGCCGTCCTGAGCAGACCTGGTACTTTTGACCTACAACTGAATAGTTGTTGCCCAGCCTTTGCTTGCAAAACGAGTCTGTACCAGTTTGGGACCGAACGGAGGTGGAGTCGGTTGAGGCATGCTGTTTTTGTATATACCGCCCAACAACTTCAGAAGAGGGATTCCGATAGCAAGGTACGTAAAGTGAAGATTTCTTATAATTATTCGTAATTACTGCTCTTTATCTTGTTATCACCCTGCCCACAAGGTGTTGAGGGATGACTTGTTAACACGTAATCGGGGTACATAACTCCGATAGTGTTAGCAGATTGATTTAGAAGTGCGGGTTTGTGCAGGCATTCGGCCAGGGCATGCCCTCCCTGGTAATGTCGTCACGTACTTAGTGATTTTACTAGATACCTACCTGCATTTTTGGTTAGTTTGAAAGCCTGTTTGTTAGCACGTGGTCAGGGTATCTACTCCCTGACAGTGTTGGCGGAATGATTTGCAAGTGATCGGTATTTGTGTAGGCATTTGGCCAGGGTACTCCCTGGTAACGCCGGTACGTGCCTGGTTAATTCTGATTAATATACTAATGACAATATGTTAAAGTACACTAAATAGCGATTGCTCGATAACATGTAGCGGGTTCACCGTTAAGTAAGTAGGTAGGTACCTACCGAATCTGTGATCGTGGCCGCGTTTGGCCAAGATACATAGGTACCCGCCTAGTCGCCTACTCTATGATAGCTTGAACGCGGGCTCAGCAATTTAACTGGCTGGATTTCCTTTTCAACGTGTTTTTTGTAACCCCAAGAGAAATTTATAAACTTTTGTTTGGATTCTGGTTATCAGTGATCCATGATCGCATTAACTTGTCAGATGAAATGGAAATATGCCTTGAAGAACATTGATGCTTGATAATTTTTAACAGCGAATGATGGAAGCAGTTAGCGTGACCACCACCGTAGCAGAGAACACCGTCGCCATAAGGCGCCAAAGCGCCGTAGCAATCGACGGAGCCGCGACGAACACAGCCAGCCAGGTACCATAGATGCTGACGTAATGTGATCGTGATGGCTGTGCTGAGAAGCGTCCAGCGAACGATGGACGATGCAACGAGAAGCGAGGTAAGTCGTGTAATTCTACTCGAAATCCTTCACGCAACCGTTGATATAGTAGGAAGAATCGAAGCGCCAAAGCAGGCGTACCTAGAACAGCACGTCGCAGCGAGAGGCTAGTTGCGCCTCACATTCGAAGCCGTTGTCGTAATCGGCACTATAGTGAACTTCGTGAATCGAATCGGAATGTATTTGAAGGTGTACTTTATTAGTACCTAGATATAGATATTATGTACCTATGTCAAAATCCGTTGATAGGCTTTGATCCACGCCATGCCTCACTTCTTCAATGGACTACAAAATATTTAGATTTTACCCTAACCAAATCTGGTGGGCCTCACCGAATCGTGATACCAAAGAATACCAACCCATTTATTAAATTCTGATTAGCTCCGTTATGTACTAACCGATGTAGATAGGTGTACGATGATGAAGATTTCATGGCTTTATGTAGGTATGGGATAGAATAAAGACCTCGATATTTACTACTAGTGACCTGACCACCTTATAAATTACCCAACCTTCGGAACGAATACATTCTACAGGTACCTACGCAATATCTACGCTCAGAATAACTACAGTAGGTACCTAGCATAATAAGGAATAGGGACAAATTTGATGTATCTACGTAGGCACTAATTCTAAGTTAAGCATGAAATGAAATCATGGAGCTGTAATATTTTTTTTTAGTTTTACGATCCGTTTCCGAGTCGTGGTTTTCATTATATTATTATTATATATTTATTCATTATGAATGAAGCCGACGGAGTCCCTCGTTAAGGGATGAAACGTTGTTCTTTTAACACAAACTGGTGGTGGTTCGTAGTAAGCCCGCTTAATAATAACTAACAATGAAAACATCATTTCATTTCCTAATTTATCTTGATGGCTCATGTGCGCAACTGAGAAAAAGAAGCGAATGCTCGCCGTAAGTGGTCCATCTGCTGACCCTAACTGTCATCATAAGCGGGACACATCCAGAGAAGTTCTGTACCTTCTACCTACACAATTAAACAATAACAATAGAAACATTGAGTTAACTCCTAGATACTTATCAAAACCTATAAAATTCCCGTAAAAGCTCACACGACACGAGTACAACATGATAGGTACTTGTTTACTCAACACAAGATGAGCCTACGGGCAGTACCTATGAGCTGAGTACTTGCTGCGTTCGCGCTTTCGACCGCGCCGCGCGCATAACGGCACGAGAGAGCGGCGCGCGCGCACGTATTCCTTCCAAATACAGAGTGCCGAGTGCGAGTTCCACAAAAAATTTCGAATGACTTTACTTTCTCGTAAATCGAGTTAACGACAATCGAATCGAATGTTGAAGTCATGCGAGTGCGAGTCTCAATCGACGCCAACTAATCGAACGCGTTTACTCACCGTGAACACGGTTTATTATTTTTGTTAGGGTGGTAGGACGCCGGCAGCGTGAGATTATCCGACCAAATGCAGAATGATATTTTTATTAGTATTTTGTTTAGAAGCAGCAGTCTATCAAAAATGCTATGGTTAATTTAAGTGTTTTTGTTTGATTACGTCTTTGACAGTTTGTTGTGATTGTGGTGAGTGGCGAGAGTGTCGAGTATTAAGTAGGTAGGTAGTACGGTATTATTATGTAGTAAAAAAAGTAAATAGCAAATTATAAATAATAGATAAGTAGGTACATACTTTATGTTCCAACGAAACGCGTTGAGAGGCCCTTAAATTCGTTAATAGTTTCAATTCGCTGCACAAAAACTTAAAAGCTGTCTTCGTAAGACGATATCTAGCTTTAATTTTATTTTCCGTAAGGTCCAACAAAGGATCGAAAGATGCACGAGCTCTTGCTTCGTTAGATGCGTTAAAATTGCGGTCATCTTGTGCCTGAGCAGCCGCTAACATCCTCCAAGCGAAGAAAAACCGTCCTGCCATATTTTTATTATAAAACTTTATCTTTTTACTTTTTAACTTTACGCTTCCACCTCTAATCACTGAGAAATTTTAAGTGAATGCTATGCTAGATGACAACTTAACTTTTCGAGCTCGTTTACTTTTCGAATGTCAAATTTTGTAACTCGCACTTGGATGCCACTTGAAACAACCAATCAAATGCGTTGAAATTCTCACAATCGAATGTGAGCGTGACTGTGTCGATGGTCGACGCTCGAAAGAGAATCTTACACTCGCAAATTATGCTTCCCATTTTTGCCACCAAAGGCGCTGTTTCAATCCCGTACAAATTATAGTTAACTTTGTCACGATCGAGATGGTAAAAAAACTCGCACTTGACACTCTGTAGTATCGCGAGTGATCGTGGAACTTACTTACTGTTTTTACATACTGTGACGGTGTTGTGTATTGTTCCTGGTTCCTGGTCCTCCCGAGGCGAACCCCTGCACAACCTGTGCTGCTGGATAGCTTGTAAGTATAGCTATTTGGTTTTTTTGGTTAGTTTTCTAGGTCTGCGGCTAGAACGGGATGTTGAGATGGCGTTATTATGAAAGTTTACCCGCATTGCCTTTCATAATGTTTCGCTAATTAATTCTTTATTTATTAAATACGAACGTAGGTGTTTAATTGTGTAATTTAATACTGGTTGTTTATAATTCGTTACAGCTAATTAGATAGGTAGATATTGTTTTGATTTTAAATAAAAACAATAATCACCAATAACTTTATTGGGCAAAAAACAAGCATAAATCACAGTGGAGATCATACATAATGTATCTTTTTGTCTGTTAAACAGTTGGTAATTTAACAATTTTTATATATTTTTAGCTTTTATACAAATTTGACATTATTATTATTCTGTTAATACTACGCGGGTAATTTATTCGGCAGTTTAAAAAAAATTACATAGGTACTTTTAACAATCATTTTAAGTTGCTGCGTACTTCGGATAATTTTCAGGAAAAACCTTTTTTCTCCAAATAAAATGGTGCAATGATTAAAGTAATAGGTAAATGCAGAGTTGGCCATTGTACTTACTGCCTTTGTAAAAGTTGCCCTCGATATAGCGGATCAGATGTTGCAGTCAATTATAATGGATGAAGAAAATAACTAAAACTTACGTAACATAGGTCCACAAAATAATGATACTACCAGTCATAAAATAATTGAAAAGAAGACAAGAGAGCAGGAGAAAACAAATGAAAATAAAAGTTTAAAAAACGACTACTACTGATGCTGTACTTTAAGAGCATGCTGAGCCAATGCTAGGAAATGACTTAGTGATTTATAGGTAATTTTAGAATGACTTCTATTCATATATTTTTAAATATAATACTTTTTTTATATAGTGGTGGTGAATTGGATCAAGAACCGGCTACGCCCCGTAGAAGGCTACAAATGAACGAATGAAATCGATTAGGTACTATGAAAAACATTATAACCACTTATCTATCCCACCCAGTGTATTTAATGTGTTGAATAATAATAATAATAATAATAATAATAATGCTGGACAATTCACACAGCATTATCTAGCCCCATGGTAAGCAGAGCTTGTGTTATGGGTACTAGATAACTGATATACATAATAATATACGAGTACATAGATAGGTATTTTTTATTATACATAGAAAACGACCAGAACACCCTGAACAAATATCTGCAGATCGTACAAATATTTGTCCCGAGGCGGGAATCGAACCCGCAACCTCCTGCGTCGCAGGCGGACCTTTGCCCACCGCGCCACAGAGATTTCACAGAATAATGTATTCTTGTTTGTAACCGTTACAAACCCTCTTACTCCTTTCAAATTTTACGACGAATGTGCGTCGTTTCGTTTTATTGACATAATCAGAATGAGAAATAACATGCATAAATTATGCATTTCTCCATGTTGAGAAGTTTTGAGGTTAATGTTCAGTTTGTACTTTGCTTGCACCTCTTGCATTCATATGATCTCCTAGTGTGAGGGGTTGTGGCGGGGCTAGTTGTGGGAATGAGGGGTTTTCGATTTGAAAAAAGAAAGTGGTTCCAAACATCTCGTTATAGCAGGGCGTTAAATGGAAATTCGGGTACATCAAATACACTTTTTCAAGTTTCTACTAAGCTTATTTACCATTTTCTGTGCTAAATTTGGCAGATATTTTGTTGGTAAATACATGATTTGTATATTATTAATAGACAGTATATTAATTTCGACTCTCAAGTGGCTCAAGACTTCAAGAGACCGAAAAGCTGCAGCTTATGTTCGTGCCCCGTGTTTTTTGTTTGAACAACGCGCCTTTCAGGTGCGAGATTTCATATAGGTACTTTTAGCTTGCACAACAAGATAAATGATAAAAGACAGGTGAAATAACTGCATTTGATTGGCTTGATGCAACATTTTAACAACAGTAAATTAATTTTAAATCCCGCTAATCCCGGGATTAGCTTAAACGTAATCCCAAAATAATCGGGATTGAAAAACATCCGGTATCCTGTGATCCTCTAATCAAGATACATAGGTGATTTTTTTTAATGTATTACTGCTTAGTTAAAAAAATAACTAGACACATTGATGGGCAGGTGCGAGCTATTCTATAGTATGCTGATCAAAGTGATCAATCACAATCTAGAGGCAAACAAAACTATCGTACCTATTTGTGTTGCACACAGATCTCTATTCTATTTTGATAAAACCAGCATTATTTTAGGACTTGCATCGTAGATTGCGTCTCGTGGACAGTTGGTGCCGGAGTGGTTTTGACAGTTTCCAATGGAACATTTTTAAGCAGTGTGTCAGATTTTCGTAGAAAACTGGCAAAAATACACAATAACAAAATCCCATCGCCACGTGTCTTTTTTGTTTTGGGGTTTGACACGGTATTTTCGGGTTGTTGTACATTTGCCACAAAGTAAATTCGTCACGAAAAAAAGTATGTATAAATTCGCCACACTTTTATTTTATTATTTTTGGTTGTTGTAAATTCGTCACAAAGCTTTTTCCGTAGAGACAGCAGAAAAATACACGTTACTCCTACCATGACTTTTTGATACCTTTCACGGTTTCAGACTTCCCCTTGGTAGCCCAGAAAAAAAAACACCGTATATAAATCATCAATAAAATATATTATAATCACAGTACCTACCTAATAATCACATTTTCGCATTTAACCTTATATTTAAATAAAATTCGAAATAAAAACGTGATAATTTTTAATGATTAGGATTTCAAGGATTAACATTAGGTACTTATACTCTATAAAGTAACATGACAAAATCGCATCGTGTCCGTGTGCCTTCTTTTGTTTCTTGTCTTTCTTGGGCAGCCATTTTTACGAACACACAAGGTGTGTCCACAGGCATCCGCTAGTCACAAGCAAGTTTCAGGTACCTAGGTACGGAGAATCCGTCGATATTCCGGACCGGCCGTCAAGGGCAAGGCCACTACGCGGGTCGACGAACTTTCCACTCGTTACTCAACACATTTATTATGTTGCTGATGGGTTTATATTGATGGGTATGTGTTGTTTTGAGATATGGAATCTAGAGAGGGTTTATCTTATGGAGTTGGAATAGGCCAGGCTTAAGTTAGGCCACTGCCGAGGGGTACAAAGGAAACCAAGTCTTCAATTAAACTTCAAACCGTTTATTCGCTTAGATTAGAACATGAGTAGGAACATGGTAGGAAATAAATATATTCTGCTTTCCAGCACACAAATGTGAATAGAATTAAAATAATTAACACGTAAACAAGCTTTAGTTAAAAAAACAGATTTAGTAAGTAACTTATCTCATGAATACAAAAATTAGAAAAAAAAACATAAATAAATTCTTATCTTCTAAAGTTTTTCATAAAAGTTTAAAAAAAAAGTAGTAGGTACTTAGTCATTATTTGTTTATGGTTTGGGTAACTTTGGTTAAATTCAAAACAGCTCTGTTTTTTATTATATTTATTATTTACAAAAACCATCATAGTTTGCACCGTTTTCAGCGATATAGCGTGTACAGTACAGACGTCACATGTAAGAATTTGAATTTTTATAACTTGGTTTATAAAGTTAGTTGGCAAGTTGCCGAAAGTCAGCGAAATTATTCTTAGTCACACTTTTCAGGTCATTAGAACTGACTGATATAAATAAATACATACAAGCTGTCGGAGTTCTGTCCTCTTTAAACCCTGCTCTTGAAGACAAACCCTGGTTCCCTGGAATTAACACCTCTTTGACTTTACAAACACACGTCCACCCAATTTCACCCCTAACACAAACCACTAAAGTTCTATATTCCTTTATCCATTAGAAATATAATGCGTCGCACACGCACTACAATTTTTCAACCTTTCCAATGCAGTTACTCCAACGTTCATCTAACCTTAACTCAAAGGTATAAAGTAGAGTTTCCATTGTTTATGGTTAAAAAATGCTGGTGAACGAGGAAGCAAGTGAGTTCCCACGTGTGGTCATTAGTTCTTCCAGGGAAGTCTTGATGGGAACATTGTTATTAGAGCACACTATTTGCTTTGTCAATCCACTGTTATGAAAAGGCGATTTGGAGAATTTCCTTGTTTCAATGCAGGAGTAATTATAGCTACAGCTTGAATGTATATTGCGTAGAAAGTTGGTGTAGGTACTTTGTTATTTACGAACGCATGTCAACAGGGTTACTGGTAATACACTGACACTGCGTGGAGGTTCTGTTCTGCCCATCACCACGAACACGTTTGTAAAGATGTCAGGTCTAAATTCTTAAATTTGGTTGTGGAAGTAGGTAGGTCAGCGTCAAATTGATATGAGCGTCTAGAGTAGTCAAAATGATCTGAAAAACATAAAAGCAATTTGATATAGGTACGCAGTTCGAATCACCATATTGTTGTAAGCACCCAAGCAAGGGCGGATCCAGCTGTCAAGTTAGGGGGGGGTCATACAGTCAAAATCTAGTCAGGACGGGCTGAGAAGGAGGACCTATAGAATCATCAAAAAATAGAAATTCATTGAGATCTGTGTTCAAATTGACACCGTTGTTGAATATCAGCAAAAAAGTCCTTATAACAGTCTACTACACAGTAGGTACACTGGTTTTCTTAAAATGACCGTAATTGGTTCAGTAGAAACTCGTAGTAAGTAAGGCGCCACGTTTATTGAATAAATTGAGAAAACGTTGTTTTTTTTTATTGTTTTGTATGGAAACGAATATTAGAAAATTCAAAATTATCTTCACATTGCCCTATGTTTTTGGGATGCGGTTTTGACGTGACAACGTCTTATAATTCGATAGAGCCGGCTGCACGCACGAAAAAACATGACGTCATGCGGCGTTACCTCGCTGTAGGGGACAGGACTAACTCAAAAGACTTTTTGTGCAGAAGAGTGATGAACGGGGGTGAGGCAAAAATACGTGCGCACTCGGCTGTGGTAAAAGGTCACTGAATCCAGCTAG
The DNA here is from genome assembly GCA_963564075.1 of Eupithecia subfuscata. NCBI lineage: Eukaryota > Metazoa > Arthropoda > Insecta > Lepidoptera > Geometridae > Eupithecia > Eupithecia subfuscata. The sequence continues at coordinate 6,442,048 of OY751096.1, read as the reverse complement.
CGCGCGGCGCGGGCGTCGCGGGCGGTGGCTACCCCCGCACCCCGCTGTCTCCGCGCACCCTTTGCGTCTCCCTCGTCAACACTAGTTTTATTAAAAATCACATTAGATAGGTATAGCCAACCAATAACACAAACAAGGTAGGTAGGTAGGTACCTACCCGCTCAAAAATAACCCCCCTAGGTACATAGGTAGCTACGCGTCGCCTACATTCCCCCCCTTAGTGCTGGAGCAGCACTCAACACCAATCGCGATTCGTGCGACGCGTGTTGAATTGAATGTCTTCGCAGTGCCTAGGTCTTCCATCACATCACGTCGTCGGTCGTCGACTACCTTCTGGAATTCTGCCATCATTGCCAGCTAGTAGGTAGGTACATTCTGTACTAAACCTTTCGGTCATAGGTCCGGGTATTTATTTTCAGTTCGTTGACCCCTAGTTTAGCTCCTGGTCCTGGTTGCTGGTGTGTGCAGGTACCTAGGTAGGTACCTATTTCAGATGCGTCGTTGTCGGTTCGGCGCGGCGGCGGCGGAGGCGACCGCGGCGGCAGCGGCGATAGCAGCGGCGGCGACGATAGGTACCAGCGGCGGCGGCTGGCCAATCGTAGAAAACCATCATCTCCAAGTAGGTAGGTAGGTAGGTACTGGTGAAAGTAATTTTAGTTTTAGGTTGTGCAGGTCATCTGGAATTGCTTTTATCTGGGAGTACTTCAACAATAGGTTCTCAGCGCGCTCCATTTTCGCGATCTCTGCACTAACACTAGAAACTTTTTTCAATCTATCTGTTGAAGTCGGATAACATAATAGGGGAAGATCTCGGCAATCTCTGCAGCGGCAGCGGCGACGGCGGCGGCGACGGCGGCGGCGGCGGCAGCAGCAGTGGCGGCGGCGGCTGCGGCGGCAGCGGCGGCGGCGGTGGCGGCGACGGCTGCGGCGGCAGCAGCAGCGGCGGCGGCGGCGGTCGCGGCGGCAGCGCCGGCGGCGGTGGCGACGGCGGTAGCGGTGGCGGCGGCGGCGGCAGCGGCGGTAAGGGCGCGGTGCGGCGATGAAACACCTGTTCGGCTCGCGTGCATTTGAGCGGTCGTGTTGCGTCTCGCTCGCAGGTGCGGCGGCGGTCCGGTGCATGTAGTTGTTCTTCTCGTAGGTAGGTATTTCAAGTTTCAACAGATCGTACCTTTTTCCCGTCCAGTAAGATAGTTCAAAGTTCAACATTTCACTGTCACACACCACTTCGATAAGGTCCCATGGACTGCACACACGCATAGACTGTTTTTTGCCGAGTGGGCCGGCATTCGACGCGAGCGCGTCAGTGATCAAAGTCACAGCCCGGTCTTTCAGTGCGCTCGCTAGGGGTTGTACCGTAGAATCATCAGTGCCGCGACCGGCGGCTGCGGCGGCGGCGGCGGCGGGCAGTAGGCGGGCGGCGAGCGCGTCCACGGCGGCGGACGGTGGGCATTTAGCGAGCAATTTCACAGCGGGTAGTACTAATTGTAATTTGACTGTAATAAAGTTGACTTATATAGTTGCAAGTTTATTGAAATACATGTAAACACTTATAACATAAAGTTGTGTATTTATGGACACTTAACAATTAACATAAAGTTGTGTATATTTTAATCCATGATTAAATAAATGATGTATTTTTTATTAATTATTAGCTGTAAATAGCATAAGCGGCGAGCGCTGGTTGCTTAATCTGGCGCATACCTAGAGATGGGTTTATGTCGGGCATTTACAGGGCGTATTGAGTAAATGCCAATATATGCCTTTTTATGCCCGATAAATGCCCGATCATAGGGCAGATATTTTAATTGTGTTAACATAAGTTATTGCATAATATTCCTTTTATTACATTCATAAAATGTTTTTTTAGATAAACGTAGTCCAACTTGCAATTTGTGATAACTATCTTAAGCTTATTTTTAATGCCTCTAAAATTGTTTTTTATAGTGTAGCCAGAGGTGCGAAGTTGCTCTTTCTGGCCACGATAGTGAGCAAATAAAACACGATAGTGAGCAGAAAGATATCTTGATATTTTGAGAACAATAGACCGCAGTGTTCCTGAGATCTCAATCAAATTATGTGCAAAACAGTGCACTTTCATGATTTTTTTTACATTCAGTAATTTTCTTTTTATATTTTCTCACTCAAGAGACCAAAGAATAAATGTTAAATTTTATGTAATTTGAGTTTTTACCCGTGATCACTGCGATCTACGCCTCGCCCGGAGAGGCGCGTCGCGTCGGCGTCGTCGCGTCGTCGCGTCGGCAGGCTCAGCGTGGGGATTATGGGCATTAGCCCCATGAGATAAGCCAACAAGGCAGTTCAGTAAGTACATTAAACAAGTTTTTACCGATTTAATACGTTACGAAAGTTATCAAGTGTGTTGTTACAGAACAGTGTAATAATATGATAATATTATATTACCTACCTTTATGTCAGGCCTCACAGCGCTAGAGCGCTGTGGTGCCGGCAAGAGCGGTAGGCTCGACGCTAATTTGTTTGTTAATTGAGAAGTCTTGTTATAATTTGTGTCACCGTTAATCTACATTATCAATAAGTAACACTTATTACCTACTCACTAAGGTTCTAAATTTTGTTGAATAACGAAACATCATCTACTCTTACATGTTGTACCGGTATTTCAGTTAATGTTACACATAATGATACCGATTTATGAGCACATGTAAAGGCGCCTTATATCGGTATAATTGTATAATAACTGACAATCGTCAACTTATATTATAAGTATAATATTGTCTAATATAAACGATAGTGTATCATTATATATAGATATCCTATATAGGTTATTATAGTTAGTACATTATACCCGCCTCGGGACAAATGTTTGTACGATCTGCAGACATTTGTCCAGGGCGTTCTGGATGTTTTCTATGTATAATAAAAAATATATATCTATTTAGTGTATTGTATTAAGTATATCAGTTATCTAGTACCCATAACACAAGCTCTGCTTACCTTGGGGCTAGATAATGCTGTGTGAATTGTCCAGCATTATTTATTTATTTATTTCAAACTCGCTGCGAAGGTACACAACTCCCTGAACACCGGTCAGTATACATAAAATTGGCAAGGGTAGCTTCTATTTAAAGTAGTCAGGTTTCCTTCAACCTCAACCTCAACAGCCTGTATTGGTCCGTTTGGTACATTAAAAATTGGTTACAAGGGTGTCTTGAATAATTTTGTATTTAAAAATTTAAATACATTTTTGATAAATCAGCCTGTTTATCAACAACCTACAAACAAACAAATTATCGCTGCATGCTGCAGTTTATCTAATCTAATATAAAAAGAAACCAATAGGTAGGTAGTGAATTTAAATTCATGCATCAATCACCCACCATATTTGATAATTGCATTGTTGACCTAATAATCCAATACAATAACATATCGAAAATGTTGTGTGATTGAAGTGAGTCAAGCTGATTATCCTTTAAGTAGGTAACTACCTATATTGATAGTCGCACTAGGCTACCTCGTATAAATTTTTGTATATTTCAGGGTATTTTCTATGTAAGTATAATAAAAAATATCTAGGTATGTATGTTATGTATGGGGCAGTGCATCAGCATTGCCAAACAGCGGGGCAATGCAGCCAGCGTCTTGGGGTCGCTTCCGACCCCGGATCAGTTGAGCCACCTGTAGATTGTTTGCAACAGTCTGCAGTCAGCTCAATTGTAAATACTAGTTCCAACTATTTTACTTCTATCATTTGATTGTAATTTTCTTTGTCAATAAAGAATAAGAAAAATTATGCAAGTAATATCTGTCGTTTCATTTAGTACCTACCCATAACACAAGCTCTGCTTAGCATAAGGCTAGATGATGTAGTAATCACACAGCATCATCTTAGATGATCATCTAGCCCCAAGCTAAGCAGCATTATCTAAGTAGGCACTTATTTAATTATTTACAAACAATTATCCAATTTGAACGTTTGTTTATTGTTCTCTGTTCAAGTTGGATAGCCGGAAATAGGTATCTACTTATTTGAACAGAGCGAGATTATGAAATAAACGAGTTGGTAAATAAGCGACAAAACAATGCACCTGGTTTTGGATCAGGTAGTACACGTACAGGCACCACACATCTACTTTTATTATCCAGCTCCATTTTAGAATATTATAAGTAAACTGCGTTATTATTAAGTATCATTTACAAGAAGCTTACCTACATTTAACCAATAAGGAGGAAAGAAATCCGCCAAGGTGCAGTAATAATTTCGAGTTTTTGCAACACGAGAATACTTTCGACGCCGCTAATGTTTTTCTAGCAATTCGAAACCGTAAGAGTTAAAAAAGTCGTAAAAGGAGTAATGCTCTCAATTTATGAGAAAAAAAAAAACTGCATTACTACTTTTTTTTTATGGATGTTGGTTGCCATTCAAATTTACAAAATCATCACGCGAATCGAATCGGATACTGTGTAACTGTATAAAATACAGGTTAAGTATAATGTAGGCCTACGCGGAAAAGAACAATCTTAGTTTCGTTTTCGTTGTCGTGCGAAACCAACTCGTGCACGAAAACCAATCAGAAACTTTTATTTTAATTTCAAAATATTTACTATATTTTTTTAGTTTTAGGAATCAAACCCGAAATCTCCCGCAACCAGAGCGTCGCAGGCGGACCTTCGCGCGCCGCGCCACATCGGTCGTCTCTTGTGTAAAATAAATTATTTTAATAAATCATTTTAAATTTGCTTTTTTACCAGACGTGTGATACTGTAGCAACCGATTAACAATTGTGACAAAAAATTACATTGTTTCGACTAATTTTATAATAATGATAATCATATTGAAGTAGCGATTCCGCATTTTTCTTATTGCATGTTGTTCGATCTTATCATAGAAGATTTTACTCTGTACCTATCGTTACTAAATATTTTTATTCTAATATTTTGCAATTGATTTCAGCAAAGTAACGCCGGAATCTATGATTTAACAAGAAATATACCAAAGATCTACCCTTTTCAAAAGATCAAGGCAGTGAAAATTTATTTCCACGAAAATGCTGCAAATTCAACTTTTTGCAAATTCAACATTATGAGAATTCTACATTCTTTTCCTAAAGGGAAAAAGTAACTGTCTTGTTTTAAAACAGCATAAATCACAAGGAAAATATTTTATCTTTCAAACAGAATTGCATTCCCTCAGCGTTCTATTAAATTTAATTTCAATGCAGATAAAGCACTCATTTCACAAAATTTTACATTCAAATCTCACTGAGCTTTATGCAGCCCAAGATATCTCGGTGCTGCCTAGTGCTAAGCTAGCGCAACGTCTTAAATTGTTTAGTTTGAACGATCTCAGAAAGTACCTGCATATACCTAATCTATATCTATACTAATATTATAAAGAGGAAAGATTTGATTGTTTGTTTGTTTGTATTGAATAGGCTCCGAAACTACTGGACCCATATGAAAAATTCTTTCATCGTTAGGAAGCTTACTTTTCAGGGAGTGACATAGGCTATATTTATTCCATAATTCCCACGGCAACGGGAACTACGCGGGTGAAACCGCGAGGCGATCGTCTAGTGTCTTTATAAAGTTGGCCGTGGCGGTCGGCTTAAAAGGGCGCATTTCACGCCATTTTGTGAAAATGATAGGCATAGGATTTCGCGTTCATAAGAACGGGACGGAGCACTACCAATCTAATCTGGCGCTCACTAGGGGAGTCCTATGTCTAGCAGTGGACTATTATAGGCTAGTTATTCATTTTATTTCAAGCATTTTATTCAGTTTTTTTTTACATTTTGTAACTTAATACTATTGTTTTGTTACGACATCGAAATTTCGTCTGTTTGCCCTGTTTTGGTAAAGCCCTCCTCCAACCCCTTCCACTTGACTCTATCTCTCGCCAACCTTATCCAGGTTTATCCTGCTATGTCTTTTAGCTCGTCTTCCCACCTTTTAAACTGTCTCTCTCTTTTCCGTTTATTATACTTTGGAAACCATTCCATCAGCGTTCTGCTCCATTTGTCTATTCCTCTTGCAGTATGTCCAGTCCAACTCCATTTCAGTTTCTTTACTTTATGTGTGACGTCTTCTATTTTAGTTTGTCTTCGAAGTGTTTGGTTTCTAACTTTATCCAATTTCCAATTTCCTTTTTCCAAGCATGCTTTGCTCCATACCAGATTGGCCGATAACTTCTTGGTGGTCCTACTTCATTATAGGCTGGTTATGATGATTTATGAAACAATAAATAAATTATGCTGGTCAATCTGCTGTGTGGTCCCAGCTTAGAATTTACACCACTAAATTTTCCCGCGGGTGTCGTAAGAGGCGACTAAGGGATTTTCACCGGGGGCGGGCAGCAGCGCCCCCTGCAGAATAATTTCTACCACCGCACTGCGATCCCCAAGCCGCATGCCAGCGAATGGTGCTCGTGAGAATGCGTTAAGGAAACATCGCGCAATTCGATAGTGCGCTGCTCCACGTCGAGCGCGAGTAAACGGTGAATTATCACTACGTTGAGCCTTAGAACCGTGCGCTAGTCTACGTCGAGCCGTATAACGTCGCGTCATTTCAAAGGGCGTACTGTCGGCTCGGCGGGCCTTAGCGCGCGTGGAGCGCCTTTTAAAGTATGATTTATGTAAAATCGTATGTGCTGGATGCGGAAGGAAAAAATCTAGGCGCACATTTGTTTTCTAAAAGCAAAACATTCTTATGAACATTTTACTATATTCTACGTACCTACCTTATTTTGTTTTCCTTACGTTATAATGAGAAAAAACAGGGAAAATTAATAAAATAAGCATTTTATGGGTAAAATGAAAAGTATATTATTAAACCAATCATAAAAAATATACATGTATGTATACTTATCACACTATTATTTATTATAAATGCGAAAGTTTGGATGGATGGATGGATGGGTGGATGGATGTTTGTTACCTCTTCACGCCAAAAATACTATACTGATCGGGCTGAAATTTTGCATACAAGTAATTCTAATCCTGGAATCAAATAAAGACTACTTTTTATCCCATAAATCAGTTCCCATGGGATATAAATCACCTTTAAACGTTTACATAGACACAACAAGTGCGACGCCGCGGGCATAAACTAGTGTATTAATAGAAATAGGTTTTTTGTTATTATAGTGCGTAACCAACTCAGGGTAATTTCTATGATATCAATTAATATCGCAAAAATTTTCGACTTCGACGGGCCTTGAACCCGCATCCTTCCTTCAGTACAGGAATCTGCTAACCAACTACACCACGAGGTCAAGTGACGTGGGAGTCAAAATTAATTGATTTCATATTAATAAAAATGCTTACCTATGTAATACCACATTAATTAAAATCCTTAATCATAAAATCTTAAATGTTGTACATATAAATCAAAAAAATATAAAAGACTAATATCTATTATATATTGTAATAAAAATTACTTCTATACATACAACTAAATAACACCTCTCAAAAGAAAAAGAATCCTTAAAATTATAATCAAAAAATAACTATCACAGTAGGTAGGTAATCAGGCGGTTTGTTTACAAACATTCTACATCGAGTTTGGCTACTGTATACGTACCTACCTATAAAACAAACAAACATACTGACCAACATAACTTATGAAAAGTGCCTAGGTAGGTACTTCGCTGAATAATGGGTGAAGAAGTACGTAAGTATACCTACTACCTAACTGGTATTAAGGTACTAGTACCTAGTTAGAAAAGCGGACACTTACTTTTTGTGTTTGGACCTTTGGTTATCTTAGTAACAGCGAAGCGTGTGGTACCTATATACCTAGGCAGATAGTGGAGGGCCAATAACACTAGGTATGTAGCTATGTAGGTACCTGTAAGTCATGAAAATAACAAGTTAAACAAACAGTTATACAGTATAACTGTTTGTTTAACTTGTTATTTTGTATGTTTAACTTCACACGTACTGTAGGTACGTACCTACCTTACACGAAAATCCTGTTTTTTTACCTACGTTTGTTATTTAAGATGGATCTTTGTGCCTCAAATAAAGTTATTTATTGTTTTTATTAATCATAGAAGTGCATTATTAGCAGTAAAGTTACAAAATGTAACAATAACCTAACTACAATCTATCCATATATGTACCTACTTATCTAATTAACTAAGTATTTAAAAAGTTAGGTGGTACTTACTGCGGGCAATGGAGGCTTGAATGAGACTGAGCTATGTTGTTTACTTCCCTTCCTGAATAACAAATCTGTGCTGAATGTGCATCTTGTTATCAAGCAGTTGCCGTAATTTCCTATTGGTACTTACCTAACTGATAAAAAACTCACATCACAGTAATATTATAGGTAAATACAAAAGTTTGGATGTTTAGATGTATGGATGTTTGTAACCTCTTTATACCAAAACGACTGAACCGATCGGGCTGAAATTTTGCATAGATGTAGATCTAAGCCTGGAATCAAACATGGGATTCCAGGCTTATATGTAGCTCTAAGCCTAGAATCAAACATACTGTTTATCCCACAAAACAGTTCCCATGGATAGATATAACCTTTAAACGTTTCCATAGAAACAACGCGTGCGAAGCCACGGGCAGAAACTAGTATTATATAAATAACTAGCTGTGCCCGCGGCTTCGCCCGCTCAGAATTTTAATTTTTAGCGGAACCCCAATTGTTTGTTATTCTGATTGTTGGTTAGCAGTTGGCTAGCCCGGACAGAGACAAATTCAAGAAATCAAAAATCTTTGAAATCAGTCCAGCCGTTCTCGAGTTATAAATGATGTAACTACTACTTAGGTAGGTACTTACTTTGTTTTAAGTAGATAAAGTGCCTACCTACCTATCATGTAGTTTATTTTAGTTAATACCTAGGCCTTTTTATGGGTCAAATATCAATTACTATGTAGGCAACAAGGTACTAGGTACCTACGCTTATTTTCGCTTATTTACACGCAAGATTAAAATAAGTAGGCTAACGTTACGTAGGTACTTACCCACATTTTATTCTACCATCATTATAACTACCTATTATAATAATATAATACCTACCTACTTAGGTACCTGCTTACTTATTTTTTTATGTGTCTTACAATTTGCAGGATATAATTAAATAGCGCCTAGATTTTTTTAACAGCAGCAGAATTCGATTTCATAATCATACTTCTAAACGCTAGAAGCTATCTCACTGCCGCCGCCGCCGCGCCGCCGACAGTACACCCTTAGAACTGACGCGACGTTACACGGCTCGACGTAAACTAGCGCACCGTTCTCGGGCTTGATGAAGTAAGAACGCACTGTTCTATCGCGCTCGACGTGGAGCAGCGCACTATTGCTTCGCGCAACGTTTCCTCAACGCATTCTCACGAGCACCATTCAAAAGTGCGAATGGTGCTCGTGAGAATGCGTTAAGGAAACATCGCGCAATTCGATAGTGCGCTGCTCCACGTCGAGCGCGAGTAAACGGTGAATTATCACTACGTTGAGCCTTAGAACCGTGCGCTAGTCTACGTCGAGCCGTATAACGTCGCGTCATTTCAAAGGGCGTACTGTCGGCTCGGCGGGCCTTAGCGCGCGTGGAGCGCCTTTTAAAGTATGATTTATGTAAAATCGTATGTGCTGGATGCGGAAGGAAAAAATCTAGGCGCACATTTGTTTTCTAAAAGCAAAACATTCTTATGAACATTTTACTATATTCTACGTACCTACCTTATTTTGTTTTCCTTACGTTATAATGAGAAAAAACAGGGAAAATTAATAAAATAAGCATTTTATGGGTAAAATGAAAAGTATATTATTAAACCAATCATAAAAAATATACATGTATGTATACTTATCACACTATTATTTATTATAAATGCGAAAGTTTGGATGGATGGATGGATGGGTGGATGGATGTTTGTTACCTCTTCACGCCAAAAATACTATACTGATCGGGCTGAAATTTTGCATACAAGTAATTCTAATCCTGGAATCAAATAAAGACTACTTTTTATCCCATAAATCAGTTCCCATGGGATATAAATCACCTTTAAACGTTTACATAGACACAACAAGTGCGACGCCGCGGGCATAAACTAGTGTATTAATAGAAATAGGTTTTTTGTTATTATAGTGCGTAACCAACTCAGGGTAATTTCTATGATATCAATTAATATCGCAAAAATTTTCGACTTCGACGGGCCTTGAACCCGCATCCTTCCTTCAGTACAGGAATCTGCTAACCAACTACACCACGAGGTCAAGTGACGTGGGAGTCAAAATTAATTGATTTCATATTAATAAAAATGCTTACCTATGTAATACCACATTAATTAAAATCCTTAATCATAAAATCTTAAATGTTGTACATATAAATCAAAAAAATATAAAAGACTAATATCTATTATATATTGTAATAAAAATTACTTCTATACATACAACTAAATAACACCTCTCAAAAGAAAAAGAATCCTTAAAATTATAATCAAAAAATAACTATCACAGTAGGTAGGTAATCAGGCGGTTTGTTTACAAACATTCTACATCGAGTTTGGCTACTGTATACGTACCTACCTATAAAACAAACAAACATACTGACCAACATAACTTATGAAAAGTGCCTAGGTAGGTACTTCGCTGAATAATGGGTGAAGAAGTACGTAAGTATACCTACTACCTAACTGGTATTAAGGTACTAGTACCTAGTTAGAAAAGCGGACACTTACTTTTTGTGTTTGGACCTTTGGTTATCTTAGTAACAGCGAAGCGTGTGGTACCTATATACCTAGGCAGATAGTGGAGGGCCAATAACACTAGGTATGTAGCTATGTAGGTACCTGTAAGTCATGAAAATAACAAGTTAAACAAACAGTTATACAGTATAACTGTTTGTTTAACTTGTTATTTTGTATGTTTAACTTCACACGTACTGTAGGTACGTACCTACCTTACACGAAAATCCTGTTTTTTTACCTACGTTTGTTATTTAAGATGGATCTTTGTGCCTCAAATAAAGTTATTTATTGTTTTTATTAATCATAGAAGTGCATTATTAGCAGTAAAGTTACAAAATGTAACAATAACCTAACTACAATCTATCCATATATGTACCTACTTATCTAATTAACTAAGTATTTAAAAAGTTAGGTGGTACTTACTGCGGGCAATGGAGGCTTGAATGAGACTGAGCTATGTTGTTTACTTCCCTTCCTGAATAACAAATCTGTGCTGAATGTGCATCTTGTTATCAAGCAGTTGCCGTAATTTCCTATTGGTACTTACCTAACTGATAAAAAACTCACATCACAGTAATATTATAGGTAAATACAAAAGTTTGGATGTTTAGATGTATGGATGTTTGTAACCTCTTTATACCAAAACGACTGAACCGATCGGGCTGAAATTTTGCATAGATGTAGATCTAAGCCTGGAATCAAACATGGGATTCCAGGCTTATATGTAGCTCTAAGCCTAGAATCAAACATACTGTTTATCCCACAAAACAGTTCCCATGGATAGATATAACCTTTAAACGTTTCCATAGAAACAACGCGTGCGAAGCCACGGGCAGAAACTAGTATTATATAAATAACTAGCTGTGCCCGCGGCTTCGCCCGCTCAGAATTTTAATTTTTAGCGGAACCCCAATTGTTTGTTATTCTGATTGTTGGTTAGCAGTTGGCTAGCCCGGACAGAGACAAATTCAAGAAATCAAAAATCTTTGAAATCAGTCCAGCCGTTCTCGAGTTATAAATGATGTAACTACTACTTAGGTAGGTACTTACTTTGTTTTAAGTAGATAAAGTGCCTACCTACCTATCATGTAGTTTATTTTAGTTAATACCTAGGCCTTTTTATGGGTCAAATATCAATTACTATGTAGGCAACAAGGTACTAGGTACCTACGCTTATTTTCGCTTATTTACACGCAAGATTAAAATAAGTAGGCTAACGTTACGTAGGTACTTACCCACATTTTATTCTACCATCATTATAACTACCTATTATAATAATATAATACCTACCTACTTAGGTACCTGCTTACTTATTTTTTTATGTGTCTTACAATTTGCAGGATATAATTAAATAGCGCCTAGATTTTTTTAACAGCAGCAGAATTCGATTTCATAATCATACTTCTAAACGCTAGAAGCTATCTCACTGCCGCCGCCGCCGCGCCGCCGACAGTACACCCTTAGAACTGACGCGACGTTACACGGCTCGACGTAAACTAGCGCACCGTTCTCGGGCTTGATGAAGTAAGAACGCACTGTTCTATCGCGCTCGACGTGGAGCAGCGCACTATTGCTTCGCGCAACGTTTCCTCAACGCATTCTCACGAGCACCATTCAAAAGTGCTTACTTATCAGAATAAGCACCAGCATAGGTAGGCACCAGCCTTCCTATAATGGTGCTAATCTTGTCATAAGTATTATAGGTAAGTACCTAATTTCTATGTAATTATCGGTGCCTCTTACTTTTTGACGCGTTGTAAGAAAAATCCTATGGGTAGGTAGGTAGTGTATCTACACTTTACCTACCTACCTAAGTAGATACCCAGGTAGGTATACTAAAAAATCAGAAAAACCCTTATACGTAGGTAGGTAGGCTAAATATTGGATTACGCTAGTGTGGTGTGCATTGAATTTTTGAACGAAATGTTGCACAAACACATCAACCATTATACCAATTGTCCATACAAAGTACCTAAGTCACGTTCCTCAGCAAAGCTCGAAATTCTGTACCTAGGTATCAATAGATGGCGTTTATCCAAAGTGGTTGTTATTATTTAACCGACGACGATGGTGTATGCGGCCGCGCTATTTCATATTCATCACACTCGAAGTGTTACAAAGATGTTCTATTCTAATAGGTGGCGCTGTACTGTAAATGCTCTCTTGCATATTACTGCATTTTGCGGAGCTATTCTGCTCGTCATGCCGAAAATCCTCATCCGATCTTTACCAAATTTTTATAAGAACAGTTTAAAGTTATTACCTTTCAATTAAAAATACAATCATCAAAATCAGATCCCTTAAAGCAGAGATACCTATTCCAAATCCGCCTTTTTGCCTTATTGTGGAAGTACGCCTTTAATCAAAAAATCCCGACGACAATAAAATTCTATAAAATCATAGAATCTGTACACAAAGTTTCGTACCGATCGGTTGTAAAATACGACCTGTAGAGGAGTACGGACATACTGACAAAAACGCTTTTTTGGCCAGACCTGAAACGAAGACTTTGTTCACTAACGTTCACGACGTCAATAAAATACGACCTGTAGAGGAGTACAGACATACTGACAAAAACGCTTTTTTGGCCAGACCTGAAACGAAGACTTTGTTCACTAACGTTCACGACGTCAATAAATTATTGTATTTGCATAAAATAAAAGAAGAGAAAGTTTACACGTGTTTGCTGTTCCTCCTGACTTGTAGTAAGATATCAGGTTAATGCAGTCATATTAGTACCAATAATTATTGTGAATTACTGATTTATTTTAGTAGTTCCTTGTAACTTCTAATTAGAATACTTCCGGTGTGAAGTTAGTCTTTAGAATTGGTTTAATTTAATGTAAATAAATATTTTATTTTTCCTAGTATTTTAATTGATAATTTTAATATTTAAATCAGTCCAGCGTTCCCAAGTAAATACTTATTCAGACAATCACTGATGTTGTTTTTTCCGGTTGCGCGCAGTACTTTACTTGGGAACGAGCCATTGCTAAATACTGGCAGTCGTTGTAAAACTCTTGTAAAGTGAAGTTGTGTTGAAGTGATAATAAACTCTGTTCAAAGCACTTGTCTTTTCAATGTTGGTCTTACATTATAACTTAAAAAAAACTTCTCTTTTATCCAATTAATGATTTATGAATATTATCTGCTACTATATTGATACAGATTAAATAAATAAGGTTGTTATACACCCACAAAATCGTTCCCATTACAAATGTAGATGATTAAAGCGACATCTGTTACATTTCAGAGATACTATTTTGTGCACGGTGTTTGCATTGCAGCGCCATCTATCCGTAGACTTGACCTATTTCCACTAGGTGGCAGTTGATTTCAATGTTGTGATTGAAAAATATTCGATTTATTTATTGAAATCTGTCACGCGTGTTACATAGAAACTATGCACCTAATCTGCAGCCGTGGACTGCAGCATTGCATTTCATTGTGGTTCGTCCGGTATAATCGTCATTTGCCAAGTACATACTCTGCCGACTCAGCGATGACGTCTTTCCCTCAGCGTGGCCTGCCGCGACCGCGATCACGTCATTCTACGCTTGGTACTTGCATCGACCGAGAGTAGCTTCGTTAATTTTAACTTAGAATAATTTTGCTTTACGATCTTTGTAAAAGTTTAAAGTTAATAAATAGTTTAAAAGTTTTTGGTTTTTTTTAAAACCGTCGTCTGTGGCCTCCGTAATTGGCGCAGCCGGTAGGATACGTCGAAGCAGTGCGTATTCGTCCAGGAAACTCCAGAAAATCGGTTCCAGACGAACAGACCCCTGTTTGAGCTTTCAAGTCTTCATCGGCGTATCTTGAACCCACGGGCACACGGGCGGCGGCGCACTTGACAATCAGTGTAAGAAGAGACCAAATGTAAGTACTTTGAAACTTTCTTTGAAGTGTTGCCTCCTTTCCCACCATTTTTCACCCAAGAAAATTAGAGGAGGAATCGGCCTCCTCAAGGCAAAGCCGTAGGGAAAGCGAAATTGATAATTTAAGAAATTTAGATAGCAATTTTATCGAAAATATTGATTATAGTAATAATTCTCTAGAAAATAACGATAGTATAGTAGTTAACGAAACCAACGAAATGGCTTACGAACCAGATAATATCTATAAGGCACTCCGCATGGTCCCGGAATTCGACGGGAACCCTAACATCCTTACCAGATTTATAAGAATCTGCGACCAATTAGTGACGCAATTTATCTGCACTGATCCAGGGCACGAGCTAGCCAATTTATGCCTCATTAACGGCATTCTCAATAAAATAACAGGCCCAGCATCCCGGACCATCAATGCCAATGGCATTCCCGATAATTGGCTAGGGATTAGGAACGCACTCATTAATAATTTTGCGGATCAGCGGGAC
Source organism: Eupithecia subfuscata (assembly GCA_963564075.1). NCBI lineage: Eukaryota > Metazoa > Arthropoda > Insecta > Lepidoptera > Geometridae > Eupithecia > Eupithecia subfuscata. The sequence continues at coordinate 6,426,997 of OY751096.1, read as the reverse complement.
GAAAGCGCCCTCTACAATGACTTGTCCCTACTAGTGTTAGGTAAATAATAACCATCAAACATAACTGGGTAAAATTGTATATCAGCCTGGCAACACAGTGGGTGACGCACGATTAGCCAGGCAACTCTCGGCTACCGGACTCATTCTATCGCCGACAGCCGTCCTGAGCAGACTTGGTATTTTTGACCTACAACTGAATAGTTGTTGCCCAGCCTTTGCTTGCAAAACGAGTCTGTACCAGTTTGGGACCGAACGGAGGTGGAGTCGGTTGAGGCATGCTGTTTTTGTATATACCGCCCAACAACTTCAGAAGAGGGATTCCGATAGCAAGGTACGTAAAGTGAAGATTTCTTATAATTATTCGTAATTACTGCTCTTTATCTTGTTATCACCCTGCCCACAAGGTGTTGAGGGTTGACTTGTTAACACGTAATCGGGGTACATAACTCCGATAGTGTTAACAGATTGATTTAGAAGTGCGGGTTTGTGCAGGCATTCGGCCAGGGCATGCCGTCCCTGGTAATGTCGTCACGTACTTAGTGATTTTACTAGATACCTACCTGCATTTTTGGTTAGTTTGAAAGCCTGTTTGTTAGCACGTGGTCAGGGTATCTACTCCCTGACAGTGTTGGCGGAATGATTTGCAAGTGATCGGTATTTGTGTAGGCATTTGGCCAGGGTACTCCCTGGTAACGCCGGTACGTGCCTGGTTAATTCTGATTAATATACTAATGACAATATGTTAAAGTACACTAAATAGCGATTGCTCGATAACATGTAGCGGGTTCACCGTTAAGTAAGTAGGTAGGTACCTACCGAATCTGTGATCGTGGCCGCGGTTGGCCAAGATACATAGGTACCCGCCTAGTCGCCTACTCTATGATAGCTTGTACGCGGGCTCAGCAATTTAACTGGCTGGATTTCCTTTTCAACGTGTTTTTTGTAACCCCAAGAGAAATTTATAAACTTTTGTTTGGATTCTGGTTATCAGTGATCCATGATCGCATTAACTTGTCAGATGAAATGGAAATATGCCTTGAAGAACATTGATGCTTGATAATTTTTAACAGCGAATGATGGAAGCAGTTAGCGTGACCACCACCGTAGCAGAGAACACCGTCGCCATAAGGCGCCAAAGCGCCGTAGCAATCGACGGAGCCGCGACGAACACAGCCAGCCAGGTACCATAGATGCTGACGTAATGTGATCGTGATGGCTGTGCTGAGAAGCGTCCAGCGAACGATGGACGATGCAACGAGAAGCGAGGTAAGTCGTGTAATTCTACTCGAAATCCTTCACGCAACCGTTGATATAGTAGGAAGAATCGAAGCGCCAAAGCAGGCGTACCTAGAACAGCACGTCGCAGCGAGAGGCTAGTTGCGCCTCACATTCGAAGCCGTTGTCGTAATCGGCACTATAGTGAACTTCGTGAATCGAATCGGAATGTATTTGAAGGTGTACTTTATTAGTACCTAGATATAGATATTATGTACCTATGTCAAAATCCGTTGATAGGCTTTGATCCATGCCATGCCTCACTTCTTCAATGGACTACAAAATATTTAGATTTTACCCTAACCAAATCTGGTGGGCCTCACCGAATCGTGATACCAAAGAATACCAACCCATTTATTAAATTTTGATTAGCTCCGTTATGTACTAACCGATGTAGATAGGTGTACGATGATGAAGATTTCATGGCTTTATGTAGGTATGGGATAGAATAAAGACCTCGATATTTACTGCTAGTGACCTGACCACCTTATAAATTACCCAACCTTCGGAACGAATACATTCTACAGGTACCTACGCAATATCTACGCTCAGAATAACTACAGTAGGTACCTAGCATAATAAGGAATAGGGACAAATTTGATATATCTACGTAGGCACTAATTCTAAGTTAAGCATGAAATGAAATCATGGAGCTGTAATATTTTTTTTTTAGTTTTACGATCCGTTTCCGAGTCGTAGTACCACAGAAACATATCTAGATATATTTCTGTGCGTAGTACCTATGTTGCATAGGTATGCATCAGAGTGCACTTGAACCGATCAAGATAGCGACGAGTTTCAGGTTGAGTTGTCGGTGAAAATGCTAATCACAAACAAAGCAGTTTACTTAAAATATTTGCTACTTCACTTGATAATAACGAACGTTTGGCTACTTACGCTAAGAACTTTGTAGTCTAAACGGATAGGTGCCATGCCAACGTCATATTATATCCATGCTCAGTTTGCAAACCCATGAACACAACTAGCTACCTATCTCTCTCTAGACCTACCTACCTACATACCAATGCACGAATGCACCTTTGATTGCAGCGTATTCATGAAATATTTGCTAGAGAAAATATAATATTTAAATAAACTCGATCATAGTCTTGAAACAATGCTCATCTACCTAATTATAGATTTGTAGATGACCAAAACCTCGATAAGTAGTTCCAAGATTTATAGGTATTTTTGGTGGCAAAAGATCATTCACTTTCTATTTTTCTGTTAATAAAACCATGACACGAAGCCGTGCTCGCGGTGGTTTCCAAAATAGGACTTTTGTGAGAACATGCGGGTTCGATTCCCGCGGCGCGGCAGGTATTTGTTCGATTTCCGGATGGTTGTTCGGGGCCTGAGGCATGACAAGCATTAAGTACTTTAATTTATATGTAAAATAATAATGAGCCTTTGTAGGAATTCCGATTTAAACTACGTAGAAAGCGTAGGAAGGTACCTACCTATAAAAACAAAACACAAATTCTAGTGTTTTTTTTATGGTTTAAGTCATTTCTTTGATCATCCAAACTATTATTTATTGCAATGGACGACTGGAAGGCAAAACCTAAGATAAGTCTTCGCAATCTACTAATTTTTTTTGAACAAGGAATAAAAACTAAGAATTGAAACAAAAACAATTTATGGCAGCTCCTTAATCTAACACTTTTGGTGCCCGCGACTCACATGCAACCTTAACCAAACATTTTGTCATTCAGGTGGCAAACTTCTTACGTGTAAATAATGCATATAAATGAAGCAATAAAATATCGAATAGAAATCATTGAGGGTAGCGAAAAGAAATGTGAAGTAAACATGTAGGATTAGAGGAGTAGAGAGTATGAACAGGATGTAAGAGTACGAACGCTAAGCAAGTATGAACGGGAGAACCACACTTTTCATAAAAGTCAACAGTGTGTGAATGTGTAAATATATAATGTAGTTTAGATGATATAAAATGAACAATAAATAATATACTTAAATCAAACGCTTAAACTAAATATTGTGGGAAGATTCCCACGTAGGTCTTTAAACTAACATTTTCATGGCCCGAGACGCAGACGAGCCTCTCGACTCGACCCTCGTGTAGTGGCGGCGGCGGGGCGCGCCCCTGCGGGTCGCACCGCCGAAGCTGGGCAGCGAATGCGTTAATACGCAGAGTATCAATTACATACATATTTATGCCTGATTATGCTTTGAGTACGAGTAGGTTTTCGGTAGGTAAATTATTTAGTACGATATTATTATACTGTTACACCCTACGTGTTAATTAGAGTTTAAACGGTGAAAACGATATAAGTACTCGTAAGTTGTTTAGGTCCATAATAAACAAAATAGAATAAAATAGAATGGAATCGAATGGAATCGAACATAATCGAATAAAATCGAGTAGGATCGAATAGGATAATAGAAAAGGTATTTATATTTACTAACAGACGCAATTGAAACACGGGTCGTCAGTGACCGTGATCAGAGAATTAGTTACTGCTGGCATAATAAAATAAATTGAGTTTCCAAAGTAAACTACTTACGACTTTTCAAATGAATTTAGGACTGTAGTAGGTTCAATTAAAAATAAACAGAGTTAATACCATACTCAAATAAATAAAATTAAAGGTAAAATACACACCTAGGTTTACAACACCTATAAAATGTAATATACTAGAAGACGATTTTTCTAATTTACTAGTGACGACGACTTTTCTCATTTACTTGTGTAAAGGTTCTCCTACCTGCAGCCAAATCGCGCTTTTTGGATAGTTGTGTTGGTTTAAGGAATCTTGACCAGTGTTTGAGCGGGAAGGGAAATTGAAGGCAAACTAGGCTATCCTCGATTGGTTGATATGTCGTTATGGAGCGGCGGTGAATAATTATGCTTTTATACTAAAGTATCTTCAAATAGGTCGAACGGGACTTTCTAGTCCTTTTTTTTAGATAACTTGAAGTCGTGCAATGTCTTACAAAAATAATTTTAGTAACAATTTACTAGACTTAGGCCTATCAAATTCTATTTTTGGGTCTATTTGAACTCCCTAATCCAATATAGGGTAGTTAATGTAAATTTAAACAATGATGTTGAAAGTTGTAGCTGTAGGTACATTGACAATGAAAATCATTATTATTGCTGCACTGATCATGATATTCTATTGGATATTATACGTAAACGTTTTGCTAATAGTTTAGCAGAAGATAACAATGACATCTTATTGACACACAATTTAATAGTCAGGTATGCAATGCATTTCATGATAATAAACTTAATAATGCTGTCCACGTTTAATTCGAACTTAGTCCGCTGGTTGTTAACTGTGGACATGCGGGGCACAATGATGCGCCGCCCAAAGAGTCTCAGTTAACAGTCAGAGTAAAAAAAACGATAAGTTATTTTTAAGTCAGGTGAAATTAATATAATTGACTAACAGCTTGTTAACTGTGGGCATGCACAACGATGTGCCGCCCAACGAGAAGCAGTTAATAGACTCAGTGAAAAAGGGAACAATTTGGTTATTTTACGCGTGAAATAATTTTAACGTAGGGTAACCAAATGATATTACATGATGGGTTGTTAATTGTGGGCATGCCAGGCACAATGATGTGCCGCCCAATGAAAAGCAATTAACAGTCTGGGTATTATAAATAATAAAAAGCAATTGGGTTATGTTGCGCGTGAGTTATTTCTAGCGTAAGATTAACCAAATGGCATGACAGATTGTTAATTGTGGGCATGCCGCCCAGCGAGAAGCAGTTAACAGCCTGAGTGATGATCTACTTATTGTGGGCATGTTTCGCTCAGTGAAAAGCAATAAGTTGATGAAAATAGTAATTCTCACTAATAGTTTTACTATAAGCAAATGAAGTGATAAGCTTTGCAACCAAAGCTAAGAAATGAGAAGGAATGCAGTGACGAACTTAACAACCAAAGCCTAACGTGGGAGCTACACATCGACAGACTCTGCGAGAGAGTGGGAAGGGCTTGCTTCGCTTTATGGCGTTTATCGGCTACTCTTGAAGAAGGGATGACCAGAAGCTGTTACTTTGCATCCGTTCACTCGCTCCTTCAATATGGCGTGGAGCTGTGGGGCAGAGCTGCTGACTGGGAGCGAGCGTTTAGGATGCAGAAGAGAGCTGTTCGAGCGATCGTGAGACAATTAAATCCAAGACTTATTTTTGTTATTATTATATATTGTTATTATTTGACGGGCTCATTAGAGAGAGATATTATTAGAAATATTTCGAATCTAATAAATAAATAAATGGTTGCCGTACCTAAATGTGAACAAAAGGGATTCTAAGCTTTGTTAGCTGGATCGTGCTCTTTGATTTAAATCTCTTTGGCATACGTTTGTAAGAATATGGTCTTTTATTCGTTACCTTTTGTTTTTTTTTTGATGAAATATATTTTGTCCGCAAGGATAGATAAAGTTCAAATTGAAAAATCAATGATTGTTTGGAAAATAAATTAATGTTTACTTATATGTTAATATTTATAAGCAACGAAGGCACTCGTTGACGGTCGGACGGCCGAGCTGTTAGGTAAATAATAACCATCAAACATAACTGGGTAAAATTGTATATCAGCCTGGCAACACAGTGGGTGACGCACGATTAGCCAGGCAACTCTCGGCTACCGGACTCATTCTATCGCCGACAGCCGTCCTGAGCAGACTTGGTATTTTTGACCTACAACTGAATAGTTGTTGCCCAGCCTTTGCTTGCAAAACGAGTCTGTACCAGTTTGGGACCGAACGGAGGTGGAGTCGGTTGAGGCATGCTGTTTTTGTATATACCGCCCAACACTAGCGCAGGGAAATGACTCCCCGCAGGAATTTTATGACAAATGCCAAACCCTTTTTAGTACAATAATGACGTATGTGACACTGCATGAGATTGTGCCTACCACCGTGGAGGCGAAACGTGATTTGTACCGTAAACTTACTATGCAGTCTTACGTACGAGGTTTGAAAGAACCTCTAGGGGCCCGTATACGGTGTATGAGACCCCCTACTATCGAAAAGGCTTTGGAATTTGTACAGGAGGAATTGAATGTTATGTATTTGCAACATAGGAACGAGCCCAGCCGGAATCCAGCGCCGCAGACATCATCTAAGGTACCGTACCTAGCACCTAATAATTTTAGTGTACCGAAGGGATTTAATTTTGGTGTCCAAAGGCCTATTCCCATGCAGCCGCAACCGCAGCTGCAACCGCAGCCGCAACCGCAGCATTGGCGTCCAGCTTTTCAGTTCCATCCTCCACAGCGCATGCCATTACAGCCCTCGCGTACGCAGCAGATGTTCCGAGCACCCCCTCCAAACTATAACGCTCAGAATAGTGGCTTTAGGTTCCCCGCTAGGAATGCACCCCCTCAAAATCAGGGGCCGAAGCCCATGAGCGGTGTTAGTCATTTCGTGACGAAAGCTCTTCCCCCTACTATTCAGGGACATGACTGGCGTAAATTTGGCAATCCGCCCCCGACTAATTACTTTAAGTCTAGGGAAATGAACTACAACGAGGTAGGTGACTACTCTGACTATTACTACCCCGAGTACTACTACCCTGACAGTGACTATCCAGAGACTGACTATGGTAACTTATACGGCTACCAGAGCGTTCCGGAATATTACTGCGACCAACAGGACGACCCTCAGACCACTGACAATGTACCATCGAGCTCAATGGCTATTGAGCCCGCGCAATTGCCTTCCGAACAGAAGGATCAGGATTTTCCTTCGGGTCGTTCCAACAGAGAACTAAAATAGAGTTAAATTTACAGTCAAAAAAGGAGTTACGGTTCATTCAAATATCGAACCCCCCTCTTAAGTTGCTGATTGACACCGGGGCCAATCAATCATTTATTAGTCCTGAAGCAACTAGTAATTTCTTTTCACATGTGCCAAAGGATTTTGATCCTTTCGAAGTCACAAATTCACGCGTGACTAGCACCCATGACTATTCGATCACTATACCCCACTTTGCAGAATTTGGCGATCAATCCAATATTAAGCTTTTCATCTATAAGTTTCATAACTACTTTGATGGATTGATAGGCCTAGATCTATTGGAGAACTGTAAGATAGATCTGAAGAACAATGTACTGGTAACTGAGCTAGCTAGAATACCACTGTCTCGTTATCAATGTAGGAGAGCAAATCGTGAGGAAACGATTCCTGCCAATTCATCTAGACTGGTTAACATCCCGATCGAACATCCTGACGGTGACATATTTGTGACCGAACAATTATTGTGCAACTGTCTTATACACGAGTGTATCACAACCGTGACTGACAAGACTGGAATAGTTGAGGTAGAGAACATGACTAACGACGATATAGTTATCTCCTTTAAGGACTCGACAACACACGCAGACGTCTGTAACATAGAGCAAACTGAGATCGAACAGGACCCCACTCGAGTAAAAAAGGTTTTACAGAACCTAAGGACTAAACATCTAAACGTCGAGGAGCGAGCTAATTTAGAGACCCTGTGTGGACGGTTTGCTGACGTATTTTATATAGAAGGAGAGGCACTGACTTTCACTAACAAGATAAAGCACAGTATAAGGACGACAGATGAATTACCGGTTTATACAAAGAGCTATAGGTACCCCTATGTACATCGCGAAGAGGTTAGGAGCCAGATTACTAAGATGCTGGATCAAGGAATCATCCGTCCATCTGACTCAGCCTGGAGCTCACCTATCTGGGTAGTTCCAAAGAAAGCCGACGCTTCTGGTAAGCAGAAGTGGAGATTAGTGGTAGATTTCCGTAAACTAAATGAGAAGACTATCGACGATAAATATCCCATACCTAACATTTCGGACGTTTTAGACAAATTAGGTAGATGTCAATATTTCACTACATTAGATCTTGCCTCTGGGTTTTATCAAGTAGAGATGAACCCTAATGACATTGAGAAGACAGCCTTCAATGTCGAACATGGGCATTTTGAATTTTTAAGAATGCCCATGGGTTTAAAAAATTCCCCATCCACCTTTCAGAGAGTAATGGATAATGTCCTCAGAGGGCTGCAAAACGAGATCTGCCTCGTCTATCTTGACGATATAATCGTCTTTAGTACATCCTTGCAAGAACATATGATAAACCTAGAGAAAGTCTTCACTAGGTTACGAGAGTCCAACTTTAAGATCCAAATGGATAAATCGGAATTTTTACAGTTAGAGACAGCTTACCTTGGCCATATCATAGGTAGAGACGGTATAAAGCCTAACCCAGACAAAATCGTGGCCATTCAGAAATATCCTTTGCCTAAAACTAGCAAGGAAATCAAACAGTTCTTAGGACTTTTAGGGTACTATAGAAAGTTCATCCCTGATTTCGCCCGTATTACCAAACCTATGACCAGGTGCCTTAAGAAAGCGAATAAGATCACTCTCGACGCTAACTACGTGGACTGTTTTGAGACATGTAAGCGACTACTGACTAATGACCCGATACTTCAATACCCTGACTTTACCAAGGACTTTATTTTGACGACTGACGCTTCAAATGTGGCACTAGGAGCCATACTTTCTCAAGGACCTGTCGGTTCAGACAAACCGATCTGTTACGCGTCTAGGACTTTGAACGATAATGAGCTTAACTACTCAACCATCGAGAAAGAGCTTTTAGCCATAGTATGGGCCACTAAGTACTTCCGGCCATACTTATTTGGGCGTAAATTCACGGTCTTAAGTGATCATAAGCCTCTACAGTGGGCTATGAACATGAAAGAACCTAATTCTAAGATCACACGATGGAAACTAAAACTAAGCGAGTATGATTTTCATGTCAAACACAAACCGGGAAAGAAAAATACTAATGCAGATGCTTTATCCCGAGTAGAGATCAATAACGAAGAGCTGAAATCTTTCCTCTCGGAAATCGATTCACTAGTTGCCCATCATTCTCATTCTCAACGTTCAAACTCTGATACTCTCACAGCACATACTTCTGCCGAAAATCCTATACTCGAAATCCCAATAACAGACGATCCAGTTAATAAATTCCACAGACAGATCTATTTCACTATCGTAGGTGACATAAAACGACGTACTACAGCGACGAAACCTTTCGACACACATACTCGTACCTTTATACAAGTCTCACAATCCACCCTCGAGGAAGATGTAGTTAACGCCATCAAAGAGTATGTGAACCCCAAGATTAAGACCGCTTTAAAGATTACTCCCCCACTAGGCATGTATGCTATAATCTCAATCATACAGAAGCACTTTAAAAGCTCTTCTATGAATTTAGTTTTAGCAAAAACTGAACTAGAAGATGTAAAGGAGTATTTAAAACAGCAGGAAATAATAAAGCATTATCACGATGGAAAGACAAACCATAGAGGCATTAATGAATGTTACTTGGCTTTGTCTCGGCGATATTACTGGCCGAAGATGAAGGATGAGATAACTAAGTACATAAATGAATGTACAGTTTGTGGTCAAAGTAAATACGATAGGAACCCTATTAGACCTCAATTTAACATCGTACCCCCAGCTTCTAAACCATTCGAGATAGTGCATATGGACCTTTTTACAGTACAGACAGAAAAGTACTTGACCTTCGTAGACTCTTTCTCTAAGTATGGTCAGGCTTACCACTTGAGAGATGGTACAGCAGTTAGTATCATACAAGGACTATTAACTTTCTGTACACATCACGGACTTCCTTTGACCTTAGTGACAGACAATGGGACAGAATTCACCAACCAACTGTTTACTGAGTTTACAAGACTACATAAGGTAAATCATCATAGGACCTTACCCAACTCGCCGAATGATAACGGGATTGTAGAACGTTTCCATTCGACGCTGTTAGAGCATTTGAGAATCCTTAAGGTTAAGAATAAAAACGAACCAGTCATTAACCAAATGCCTTACGCAATATTAGGCTATAACAGTTCGATTCACAGCTTTACCAAATGTAGACCCCATGACATAATGAGAGGACATTTTGACCCTAGGGACCCTCTTGACATTGACTTGACAGAACACCTTATGCAGCAGTATATCCTGACACACCGAGATCAAATGAAGACAGTTTACGAAGCAATCAACCAGATTACTACTGCGGACCGCACGACTTTAATGACTAATAGGAATAAAAATCGAGAACCTGAAGTACGATATGAACCCGGCCAACAGGTATTTGTCAAGAACCCTTTTGCTGCTAGGCAAAAGCTAGCACCACGGTTCACTCAAGACAAAGTTTTAGCTGACCTCCCTATCCACATATATACATCTAAAAAGAAGGGACCCGTAGCCAAAAATCGTCTCAAGCGAGTACCTAAGAGGTCCAAATTGTTACAGGATTCGACTATTACTAATACTGCATCTGACGGCGGCACTGGAGATAAGACTTGAGAGCCTTGACAATGGACCAGGACTTCTTCCCTTCAAACTTGGTCAAGCCAAACTTATCACCCACTATCATTCTTTCCTACAGTATGTAGAATTAACAGACTTAGAACATCAGGTTGACTCTGTTCGCGACCAGATTAGCTTTTTTAGGACTAAATTGGAAAATAATACTCTAGATCTTTACGAAATACAGCTTGAACATCTCTCTAAGAAGCTTAATAAAGTAACTTCCCAGCTGAAAGGTCTAGAGCCTAATCGCGTCAAAAGAGGTCTAATTGATGGTCTAGGATCTTTAATTAAAAGCGTTACTGGCAACTTGGATCATTCAGATGCGGCGCGTTATGATAATGCCATTAAGATACTAGAAGGTAATGAACATAAGATGTTATCTGAGTTCAATGACCATATTAGCCTTAATAAAGACTGGATGACCCAATGCACCCAGATAATTGCGAGTATTGCAGAAAATCAGGAGAAGATAAATAGGACATTAGGATTAATTTTAGATAGTAATGCTTATGCTGAGACAAGTCTCTCGAAATACGCAAAGTTTGCGCAGCTTTTAGCCATCATCAGTGAGAACACGGATGATTTATCTTTAGAGTTAAATAGGATAGAGAATATGTTAGCTTTTGTACGTGCATCGAGCACACATCATAGTATGTTAGGAATAGATAGCTTAGAAAGTATGATAAATAAGCTTAAGACTATCTATAGTAAAAGCGAGGTACTTGACGATGACTTGCGTGAATATTATACTATCATAAAACCAGGCTCTTATTTTGTAGGGAAAAGACTAGTAATCATATTTAAATTCCCAATAGTTTCTCCAAGTAGCTTTGATTTTTACAAACTTTCCATTGTCCCAAACAACCTAAACCAAACCCTTATTCCTTCATATCCTTTCCTGGCAACCGATGGGAAAGCTTTCATGTACATGGAGGCTGAATGCCCGAAGTTCAATCGACATCGTCTCTGCGAAGAAAGCATCAACCACCAGCCCCGGGAACGACCTGATTGTATCCAGAATCTCATCATTCACCAATCCCTGGACACGTCATGCCAGCCAACTAGAATCACCCTCACGAAGGAAGCCATGGAGCAATTAGACGACCGACACTACACCCTTATCTTTCCTCGACCAACCCGAACGAGACTACAATGCGGACGTCAAGAATTCATAACTCTATGCGGAAGTTATCTCGCCACTATCCCGCCAAAATGTTCCCTTCACACTAGCGAGCTCTTCATCATTAACACCAATGACCAGATAAAGGGACAGCCGCTGAAGATAACAGAAATCCCAAGAAACTTCACCATCGAGGAAAACCACAGCATCCCTCATCTCAAATTGACTACAACCAATCTCAATGGACTTCACCACTTGGAAGACAAGATTCTACTACAGCGCCCATTAGATTTAAAACCAATGGATGGTACATTTTATCATACGACTCTACCACTCTACATGTCACTATTCGGTGCAGCTGTACTTGTTATCATCATCGTACAATACAATACAATACAATACAAATACACTTTATTGCACACCAAGAAAATACAAAAATAAAAATATAGGAAAAGAGAGATACAGAGTTGTACAATGGGCGGCCTTATCGCTAAGAGCGATCTCTTCCAGACAACCTTGGGATGGACACGAAACAGTTGTGCTTGTAAAGACGGTGGCGTATTACTTAAATATACAATACATACATAATTATAATACATAATATAAAATATACTAATATTAATATACTATAATAATAATACCAAGTTTTATAAAAATATAATAAAAAAGAGATGCAAAATAAAAGACTAACAATTTATAACTGAAGAGAGATAGTGTTTATAGACCATATTCTTAAATACAGGGAGAGACTTTGCGTGTCTTATAGTAGTAGGTAGAGCATTCCACAGCTTTGTGGCACGCACGGAGAAGGAAGAGCTGTGGGTGTGACAGGAGCGGGTTTTCAGTGAGAGGGTTTCGGTGGAACGAAGTGAACGGGAATGAGTTTGATGGACGTACTCAAATCGTTCCTTAAGGTAACGCGGAGTATTAGGGATGAAAAGGATGGAGTATAAGAGCGAGAGAAAGTGTGCGTCCCGGCGAAGGCGGATCGGCAACCATTTAAGCTTATTGCGGTACTCGGTAATGTGGTCATACTTGCGCAGACCGAAGATGAAGCGTATGCAGAAGTTTTGAAGCCGCTCAAGCCTGTCAAGTTGCATTTGGGTAAGATCGGGATAGCTGGCGTCGGCGTAGTCGAGGATAGGGAGCAGGAGTGACTGGGCGAGCGCAATTTTGGTAGACGTCGGTAGAAAGTTACGTAACCGCTTAAGGGAGGCAGCTGATGCAAAAATCTTACGGCTCACCTCTGCCAGTTGTGTTTCCCAAGAGAATTGCCTGTCCATGAAAATGCCTAGATTCTTAACGCTCTTACTGATTTGGATTGGTGTGTTGTCAAAAAGAACATGCGGAAGGTTAAGCCAATCTATCCTTGCTATCATTCTCGAGCTCCCAATAATAATGATCTGGGTTTTTGAGGGGTTCACCTTCAACCCATGCGAACTACTCCACTCGAGGATAGTTTTAAGGTCGGTGTTGGTCTTTTCGATAGCTTCACTTAACCGTTCTACTGGAGCCTGGGTATAAATTTGTAAGTCATCTGCGTAAAGGTGGTAGGAACAAGAAAGCTGTTTGGAGATAGAGTCGATAAAGATAGAAAAAAGAAGAGGAGATAGAACACCGCCCTGAGGTACACCGGCACTTAGTTGACACCATGAAGAAGATTTGTCATCAATAGTAACGCGTTGCCGGCGACCGAGAAGATAACTACGAAACCAGTGAATTACTGATGGAGATAAGTTAAGGGAGCGCAGGATACCTAACAGAACATCAAAGTCAACATTATTGAAGGCACTACTAAAGTCTAGAAGAGAAAGGATAGTCACAAGGCGATTCTCAATGCCATCTCGTAGGTCATCGCTAATCTTAACAAGAGCAGTGGTAGTACTGTGGCCTGGGCGAAAACCGGACTGGAAGGGGTTAAGGAGGTTGTTGGTGTTAAGGAAAAGGCTAAGTTGGTGGTGTACAAGACGTTCCAGGACTTTGGAGAGGAAAGGAAGAATGGATATGGGTCGGAAATCGGAAAATGAAGAGGGTTTAGATTTTTTAGGTAGTGGCGTTACTTGCGCTTCCTTCCACGCGCTAGGAAACACTCCACTATCTACAGAAAAGTTAAGCAGATACGTGATCACAGGGACAATATCATCGAGGATGGGCATAATCATTTTCTTACTGATGGAATCAGTACCTACAGCATTGGAAGAGATGGAAGAAATGCACTTCTTAACCTCACCATCAGTGAATTCACGAAATATAAATGGAGGAAAATCAGGAGTTTTGATAAGAGAAAGTGAATTAAGAGTTTGGGCTTTAATAGTTCCCTCAAACTTATAAGAAGCAGAGAAATGTAGATTAAGAGAATCGATATCCAGGTCATTAGGAGAATCGTTCTGTCGGGATTTACCAACTCCTAATGATTTAAGAAACTTCCACACCTTAGCTGGTTCATTATTCTGTACAGATTCATGGATGTATCGGCGTTGTGCATCCCTACACACCTTATTGCAGTGATTACGTGATATTATATAAAGTTCCTTGTTTTCAGCAGTAGGCGAGCGTTTATACCTAGCTTTGGCTGCGAGTTTTTTGTGAAGTTCGGCTCTAATTTCATTTGTCAGCCACGGTGCAGGATGATGTTTCATTTTAACAGCCCTCACCGGTGCGTGCACATCGTACAAACCTGTTAAAATACGACTAAATTGTAAAATTTTACTGTCCATATCAGCTGCATCTATGACCTTATCCCAGTCTGCCTCTTGCGCATCTTTGCGCAAGGACTCGACAACCATCCCACCAAAATTACGCTGCAGGAGGATTTTAGGCTTCGCTTTAGGAGGACGAATTTTGTAGGAGAGGAAGATAAGGTCGTGATACGAAAAGGCGTCAGCAGGGCACTGACCATGCTTAGCGACATGGGTTAGGGAGGATACAAATATGAGATCCAAAAGCGAAGGATTGCAGTTGGGAAGGTTATGAGTGGGATTCAAAGGAAGAATGGACAGGTTGTTGGCTTGAACTAGACGTTCAAGCATAGAGGAACGAAAATTTTGTTTCAACAAACATGTATTAAAATCACCCATGATAATAGTGTGATCATGCATGGGAGTGAGGTCATCAAGGAGCTTTTCAAAGGAAGGGAAAAAATTGATGCGGAGAGATGGAGAGTAATAGACGCCAAGGAGTATTTTACGGTGAGAAAGCAGAATTTGAATGAAAAGATGTTCACCAGCGCTGGTCGGAGGTGGTTGTGCAGACATATCAATGATAGTGTAGGGAATATGTGAACGAATGTATATGGCCACACCCCCACCTACAGAGCCAGTGCGGTCGTTGCGGATAAGATCGAAGCCAGGAAGTGAGTAAAGTGTTGAAGGTAAGCAAGGTTTTAACCAGGACTCGGAAACAAGGATCGCGTGGATATTAGCCAGGTTAAAAGACGCCAGCATATCTGTAAAATGGGCCGGGATGCTTTGTGCGTTAATATGCACCACATTAAAGTTTTTAGGGACATCGGAAAAAGTAGACTCCAAGGTGTCAGAAAGAGTTGGAATGCTCATAAAACTGTCATCACTACATAATATGTCAGATTTGTCAGAAGACGAACACGACAAAAAGTCGTCATCATCACTTGTAATCATACTTTAAGAATATGGCAATATAATAAATATAAAATAAATAAACAAATATAATAAAAACTAATACCTACGTAAACTTTAACAACGCGTATGTGCGCTACCTGTTTGTGTCCACCTGCCAGTTATCAAATGAAAGAAATTCACAAACAACATTATTAGTAAAAAAAAAAATGATCTAAAAAAACCGAGTTAGGCACAGTAACACTGAGACTATAATATAAAAATATATATAAATATAATGATCCGACCACATCACACTCGTTAGTGATGGCAACACAAATAATTTAAAATTAGGCTAAAGATTGAACAATGCGTAGAAAGAAACGTAAACATCACAGCCCAAACTTCAATCTTATATATATCGTAGTACGACGTCATAGAAAACGTTCCAAGCTAACGATCGAGAATCCATCGAACGAGAAAGGACGTACTCCAGAGGACACATACGCCGTTCCTGACAGATCTACACCTCGGGAAGCTGTTCCAGCAACATTTTCGCTCAATGTTCTCAAATAGTTGCTGCTCTGAGGATGGAGGTGTTACATAGAAACTATGCACCTAATCTGCAGCCGTGGACTGCAGCATTGCATTTCATTGTGGTTCGTCCGGTATAATCGTCATTTGCCAAGTACATACTCTGCCGACTCAGCGATGACGTCTTTCCCTCAGCGTGGCCTGCCGCGACCGCGATCACGTCATTCTACGCTTGGTACTTGCATCGACCGAGAGTAGCTTCGTTAATTTTAACTTAGAATAATTTTGCTTTACGATCTTTGTAAAAGTTTAAAGTTAATAAATAGTTTAAAAGTTTTTGGTTTTTTTTAAAACCGTCGTCTGTGGCCTCCGTAATTCGCGCACTCACACTCTCATTGATAGGGGAAGGGGGGTAGCCCCGGACGGCGGGTACCGCCGGACACTTCACGATCTATTGTGCTTCACGTACCTACAAGGTGTTTACGCAGACTTAGAAAACAAAATCACACGTAAAGATGGCGCGTCGAATATAAACAAAGAATCTATTGAGTGGTGGCGTGTCCGGCCAACGGTACTCACGTGACGACAGATTATATCTCGAATCAACCGATTTTCACTGCTCCTTAGAAAGTTTGACTGCAAAAATCCGATATTAAACGTAAGTATTTTGATTTGTTATAATTGTGTTTCCATAGATAATTTATCAGGCATTCAGATTTTAAAAGTTATTTTTGTTGAAAATGCTCGTGGATCTCTTAAAGTGCCAGTCCTTTCTGACTTGAAGGTGTGAGGTGGTCTCGTAACCTTGTGGTTTTGGTTAACAGTAAAAACGCCAGGTATGTTGTGTGAGTTTATTCTTATGATAAATTACATCACAGCACATTGATACAATTGTAAGTATTACTTCTAATTCTTTCTATCTTACTATTTATTTGGGACATTTGAAAATCTCAGAGTGATCTCAACGATGGAGATTCTAAAAGGGGAGAGGCAAAAGGCCGGAGGCCGGAATCGGATATAACGCAATAGCAATGAGACTCCCAAACGTCACGTCAGTTTGGCATTGATGGATTAGTAAACGTCACATTCTAACACTACCCCTTAATCCATACAATGCCACACAAGAATATTAATATTATATAGGTACACACTATGCAAACAAAACATTCAGATAAAGTACATACCTATACACAGATAATAGCAAACCATGCAGTTATACATTCAATATAATAGCATAGCAAAATCAAGTTACATCTCTTTACACAAAGAAATTAATAATTGTCGGAGTCAACATAAATGATTTACCAAAATACTTAACATAAACAAGTCATTATCAGTCTTATCAATAAAATTAAGTATCAGACTCCTAAATTCATATCTTTAACAAATTTTTCATGTTTTACAGTACCCAAAGGCTTGGTCAGCACATCAGCCATCATACAATCAGTCTGTAAATATTTAATTGTTACAACATTATTTTAAACTAAGTCCTTTACAAAATGGTATCTTATATCAATATGCTTAGTACGCTTATGATTATACTCTTTAGTTTGTAACAATTTATGTGCAGACTGGTTATCATTAAATATTGTTACATGATATTCATTGGGAAAAATCTCAGACAGAAAACTTCTTATGAAACATATATCTTTACATACATCTGTTATAGCTTGATACTCGGCTTCAGTGCTAGAAAGTGCTACACATTTCTGTTTACGTGATTCCCAATTTATTACATTATTCCCTAGTTTTACAACAAACCCAGAATAGGACCTTCTATCAGTTGGGTCATTAGCCCAGTCAGCATCTGCATCAGCAGTTAAATTTAATTTACTACTTTTATAACAATATAAAGAATAGTTAATTGTACCCGCTAAATAACGCAGTATCCTCTTAGCTGCCTGCCAATGAGTTACATCAAAACAGTTGTTAAACTGGCTTAACTGACTACAAGCATATGAGATGTCAGGTCTAGTACATACTGATAAATACAAAAGACATCCCATAAGTTGCCTATAATTATACTGATCATCACATAAACTAGTGTCACCTTTAACTAATTTACAATTGGTAGGCATAGGTGTTTTGGCTACTTTACAGTTTTCCATTCCAAAACGTTTTAATAACAATTTTATGTATTCTGACTGACTTATTTTAAGAATTCCATTTTCTCTATCTCGCTTAATATTCATACCCAAACAACTTTTTAGAGTACCTAAATTACAAACATTGAAATTACTTTCTAACAATGGAAACAATACATTATGTTTAGTACTGTAAAATACATAAAAATCATCAACATATAATGCAGTTACAATAATTTCGTTGTCAGAACATTTAAAATAAACACAGGGTTCACATTTACTTTGCAAATAGCCATTACTTGTTAACAATTTGTGAACTTTGGCATTCCAATTTCTACTTGCTTGCTTAAGGCCATAAATTCCTTTTAATAATAGACAAACCTTATTGCTATCCTTACAACTAAAGCCAGGAGGCTGTTCCATGTATATGGTTTCCTCAAGTTCACCATTTAAAAAGGCAGTTGCTATATCTATATGGTCAATGTTTAAATCTAATTTATTAGCTAATACAAATAATATTCTTACAGGGGAAAAGGTATCATTATAATCTACCCCTCTAACCTGAGTAAAACCTCTGGCAACCAATCTAGCCTTATATTTCTGAAAAATGCCTTGGGCATCATATTTTAATTTATAGACCCATTTACTTTTTACAACATTTTCATTAGGTGGCCTATCTACCAGTTTCCATACATTATTGGAAATCATTGATTCAAATTCATTTTTCATAGCAACCTTCCATTCATGATTATCAGGTGAATTTACAGCTTCCTCAAACGATTGAGGTTCAGCAAGTGGATAACCCTGCACTAACAACGAGAAGTCCGTCTCGTAATCTGTGTACTTTACCGGTAACCGCGATCTGGTACTACGCACGGGACGTTGCTGGGACACAAGGGGTGCCGGGGACAGCCGACTGTCTCCGCCCTCAGCTGCCACCTCACTCACGGGCGTTATACAGTCCTGATGGACGCCGCCATGTGCTGGGGACGCAGCAGGGACTCCCTCGTCCTCACTGCCTGTGCAGTACACATCATCGCCATCTGAAACATGGGAATTGTTACCTGTATTTTCATACTCCAAATGTTCACACGAACCCACACTTTCCTGTGCATTATTATTGGAAAAATTATCATCATTAATTTCATAACAAGTCATAAATTCATATAATATTGTATTCTTTACTTCAGTCTTTTCATTAAAATTATAAAATTGATTTTCTATAAATGCAACATTTCTAAATAAAATAACCTTAGTAGGATCTGATGGATCGGACAACCTATACCCTTTAGACGTTTCAGAGTAACCCACAAATACATACTTTTTGCTTTTATGGTCTAACTTACGTCGTTTTTGCTCGGGGACTAAAGAGTATGCTATGCAGCCAAACACATGGAGATGACGAAGATCAGGTTTAGATCCGGTCCAAATCTCCTCTGGCGTGAGTCCTGAAAGAGCAGCTGTAGGACTCCTGTTTTTTAAATAAATTGCAGTCATAACTGCCTCGCCCCAATAGCGCCCACAGAGACCAGCACCTTGCAGCATACACCGAGCCTTCTCCATTAAAGTCCTATTGAGACGCTCACTTACACCATTCTGGCTAGGACAATATGGTACGGTCCGCTGGTGAATAATACCATTCTGTTGCAAATATTTCATAAAATCATGATTAACATATTCACCTCCTCCATCAGTCCTTAAAACCTTAATAGGCAACCCTACTTGTTTTTCTACAAGTACTTTAAAATTAATAAAATGTGACAATACCTCTGATTTGTGCTTCATCAAATATCCAAATGACTTCCTGGTGTAGTCGTCAGTAAACGTTACCAAGTATCTCGCACCACTCCAGCTGCTCTGTTGTAATGGCCCGCAGACATCAGAATGTATCAACTCGAGGGACTGGGTAGCCCGCTTTGCCTCTCCAATCGGAAACTGCTTGGCCGACATCTTTCCCTCCAAACATGCTACGCATTCCTTCAAAACCTGTTCATTTTCAGTCTGAAACAGAATACCAGTTGCACCACCATTCTTTATTGTACACACACCTTGCATACCTAAATGTCCGAGCCTTCTATGCCATATATCTATAGGCAACGAACGAACAGCCACCTGTGCACTCTTGGATTCCTGCCTATCACACAGGAGAGAAGAATACACTCCTTGCGGATACTTTTTACTAGACCTACGCACCCCAAAATTAACCCTAAAAAGGCCATTATTATTTGAAGCAAACATTATTGGATTGCCAGAGCTTTTGTCATAAATAAAACATCCCCTTTTATCAAAAGAAACTGTGAGATTTTCCTGTGTTAGGCAACTTACTGAGAGTAAATTATGTGAAAGTTTGGGAACATATATTATTATTATTATTATTATTGGATTATAGACGAGCAGCTGAGAGCTGATATGTCTATATCACAGTGCTTTTAAAGTTTTTCACTACACTAGTTTGTCTCTTGTTGTGGTCAGATTGTGCGTTCGTAACCAGTGGTCGAGTCTGTTTTTGAAGCTGTTCACAGAGGGGGCTGTTACAACTTCTTCAGGAAGCTGGTTCCAATTGTGCACCACTCGGTTACTCAGGAAGTGATGAGCAATATATAACATTTAAAAGTTTCCTTACCACATTTCCATTCTCAATACTTATGGTACCTTTTCCCAAACATTCGAGTTTGTCATCATTGGCAATGTTAACATAATTTTTACATTTTACAAATTCTGAAAATAAAGATAAATCACAGCACATATAAGCTGTGCACCCGGAGTCCACAAGCCATCCAGCATCCGATTTGGCCAAAAATGCAGTGGCGACCATTGATGTATCTTCAGTCTTCGACTTTTCTCTTTCCTTTTCCCTCTTGAGCTTGAAACACCTTGACTTTATGTGACCCGCCTTCTTACAGTAGTGACAGATAATTTTACTTTTTCCTTCCTTTTTGTTCTTTGTGTAATATGCTGTATCTGCACTATTTTCAAAATTTTTCTTGCGAGAGTCTTCTTGTAGTAGTCTAATTCGTACCAATTCACTCGAGAGAGTATTAGTTATACATGCAGTCTCCAAGTTGGACACGAGGGCATCGAATTCCTGTGGTAAACCACTCAATAGTAGCTCCGCCACTTCTGCATCTTCTATAACTTTGCCGATGTCCGCCAATTGCTGGACCTTGGTCATGACATTATCAATATATTCAGTCATACATCTATACATACTATAGGTATACTCTGTATGATGAAGTTGCCTGAGTAGCAACACTCTCCGGTATAATCCTTTATCTTCGAAAACATTAGCCAACCTCTGCCATGCCTGTTTGGCAGTGACACAATCTCGCACATGCTGAAAACACGAAGACCTGACGCTTAAGCTTAGTAAGCCTTTTCTGAGGCATCGCTGAAGCCGTGAAGCTGAAAAGCCCTTTGTGTATTCCCGAGATATCTAGGAATCTCAAAGTGATTTAAGTTTTGAAGATCGTTACGTAGCTGTACCCATTCTTTTTGGGTTTTTTCCGGAATGGGGTCATCCCAACCAATGCCGGATGCCCATGTTTCCTGGAAAATAAGCTTAGCTCGAATCGTCAGCGCGGAGAGCCATCCCAAAGGGTCATATATCCTGGAGACCTCCGAGAGGAGCTGACGCTTCGTCGTTGTTTTCTCAGCCTGTTCTAGTTTGTATGTAAACTTAAATGAATCAGCCTGTTCTAGTTTGTATGTAAACTTAAATGAATCAGACGAGGGTGACCACCTAAGTCCTAACGTTTTGCGAGACTCGTGGCATACAAAATCGAAAGGTTTGTCAAGCTGTTCAGTGGACAATTTATCCAAAAGCTGCGGGTCGTTAGCAGACCACTTGCGCAAATTCATCCCTGCTCTTTTGTAGTTTCAATAGAGTCTTCACCGCTGAGTAAATCATCCATATAAAAATGATTTTCTACTGCCTTGGCTGCAAGAGGATACTTAGAGGCATCGTCTTTAGCTAGTTGTCGCAGGGTGCGCATAGCTAAGTAAGGAGATGCTTTAATCCCGAACGGGATAGTAGTTAGAAAGTATTCCTGAAGGATATCACGAGAAGATTCTCTCCAGACAATACCTTGTAGATGTTGATCGCCTTCTCTGACCATAATCTGGAGAAACATTTTCTCTATGTCTGCAGTTATGACATATTTATGCTGCCTCCAGTTTAAGATCAGAGTTGGTAAGTCACGCTGTAAGTTCGGACCACACTCCATGACGTCATTGAGACTATGGCCGGAACTAGATTTAGCTGATCCATTGAACACCACTCTCATCCGCGTCGTACTAGACTCAGGTCTAAGTACTCCATGCTGCGGCATATGATATGAGATGTGGTCCCCCTGGCTAGCTGGACGCATGAAACCTAGTCGCAGGTACTCGCGCATAAACTGTTTATAGCTATCAGAGTAAGCTTCGTTTTTTTTCATCTTATTCTCTAGCTGTTTGAATTGAGCTATAGCTTTACCTTTAGTAGATCCTAGTTGATCTAGGTAATTAACCTTCATTGGCAGGGCTACCTCGTACCTACCGTCTGAAAGTCGCTTAGTAGTAGCTTGATAATGCTCCTCGCAGCACTGCTCCTCTCTAGTGAGGGCAGACGACGAGTTGGGAATTTCCTCCATCTCCCAATATTTAGCTATTTCCTCTAGATTATTAACCACTATACTACAATTAAATCTCTTAACGTTACCAGATAAAATCCACCCTAGTTTCGTTTGCTGTGCTATGGGTGCGTTGTAAGTAGTACCTTTTACCAAACCGCTCATTATAATTTCCGAGTAAATGCTGGCATCTAGCAATAGATCGATTGGCTTAGATACATTATACTCGGGGTCTGCTAGCTTTAGGTGTTGAATGTGAGGCCACGACTGTTTAGTGAACGACACGTGGGGTAGGTCAGTTATATCCCGAGGAATTATGCAAGCTTCAGTATTAAAACTATAGTCGTTGTGAATAGCTTTGCATTCTAGGGAAATAAGTTGTTTGCTTCGTCTAGAGACGATACCTACACCCGATACGGAAGCACTAAACGGTTTTCGCGGCAACCCTAGAAGTTGTGCGGCATTTTCCGATATAAGTGCGATTTGCGAGCCTTGGTCTAACAAAGCCCTTAAAGTTATGTAGTTACCATCTATCGCCTTAATTTTAACTAGAACAGTTGTTAATAAAACCTCTTCGTCGTCAGCAGATACGTGATTTGCTGCGTGGGGCTTATTAGTCGTCGACCTTGCTGACGAAGACGAAGTCGGTATTATTTTTTGCTCATCGACAGAACGCGTGGCCTTGACATTGAGTGAAATGCATGAATTATGTAACTGAGTATGATGTTCGCCCTCGCATTCCTTGCACCGTTTAAATGAGACACATTTATTACTAGAGTGCTTAAAAAGGCAGTTTCGGCATAGCTGAAGTTTCGTAACGAACCCTAATTTCGCATCTGCGGACATCTCGTGGAACTGTTGGCAATGATACAGTTCGTGATCGTTTGAGCAAAGCGGGCACCTACGCACGGATGTGAAAGCTGATTGATACTTAGATGGTAGCTTATTATAATTGTTGCTAGATTTTGAATGATTATTAAATTGTTGTGGAGCTGGTTTCGCTGTAGCTGAGGAATTATTTTCCTTTTTAAAATTAGATTCTAAAGCTATAAATTTACTTTCAAGGAAGGACATTAGTTCATTTAATGAAGATAATTCTCTCGGAGCTTTACGTGACTCCTTGTAGGCGATACAAGTTTCTCGGTCTAGCTTTTTCGTTATCAAATGGACCAGGATTGGATCCCATGAGCTTGTATCGACACCTAAATTTGTCTATGGCATGAATACACTCTGTAGAAGTGTCGAAAAGGCGCTTGATCTCATATGACGTCTGTTTGATAATACTCGGCTGATTCAAAAAGCTTTCTATGAGGTTGGTGAAAAGTACCTGGGGGTTATTGTAGCGGTGCACCAGTATCTCCCAGGCCAAGTCATAGTTGTCAGCCGATATATTCAAGTGCTGGATCAGACGCTCTGCTTCTCCCTTAAGTTTACCCTTCAGGTGCTGCATCTTCTGAGCCTTAGACAGGTAGTTGTTGCTGTGAATGGCCTCGCTGAACAGATCGAAGAAGGTAGGCCAGTGCGAGTATTTTCCTGAAAAGGTAGGGATTTCTAGCACAGGCGTCGATTCTTCCACGTGAGCAGTTGCCGATAGCTTCTGATGTAGAGCTTTCTTAACTAAGTAAACCTCATCTTCACCTTCCAAGATGTTGTCAATCTGGAGATGTAGCTGGTCGATCGCCTTCCATCTCTCTAGGACGCTGCGCAACTCGTCTTCAAGCTCCCATTTCTCGCATATCTCACTCACGTTGATGCTTGCCACCAGACGCTTGAAAGCTCTAAAATTTGTCCGTTGTAAGGACAAAAGTTCGTCCGGCGACCTTGCTTGAGTTCGCCTGAGTATTAGGTATAATGTCCGTAGTAGCTGTACCTATACCTAACCCTGACGCTGACGGTGCCTTGGCTGGTATAAACGCGGCAATTTTTGCACGGGTAGTGATGTAATATTCCTGAATACGGTCGTATATATTATCTTGAAAGTATCTTTGCGTTTTGATCGGTAAGTTAGCTAAATTGCTGTTATTTTGATGGAACTCTCCCCAGAGGTTATCTAAAGCGTCTAACCGTAGCTTTATGTACTCCGAGGTCTTCCGATTCACAGAATCCTTATCGAAGTTGGTTCCTATGCGCTGAAGTTCAGTAGATATTTCCGCTTGGCGGTTAAAGATGGCTTCGTAGTCGGCCATGTTAGCTGGGTATCAAGTAAATAAAACGATCTTACTTGAAACTGGAGCTGCTGGCAAGTGTGTCACCTGACCCACTTTAGCTGGTGCACGTAGACTGGCGTGAGGCGTCGTCCACAGTGCGCTGCTCTGGAGCTGTTGGCAAGTGTGTCTCCTGACCCACTTTAGCTGGTACACGTAGACTGGCGTCGCGGCGTCGTCCACAGTGTGCTGATCTGGAGCTGTTGATGAGTGTGTCTCCTGACCCACTTTAGCTGGTGCACGTAGACTGGCGTTGTCCACAGTGCGCTGATCTGGAGTTGTTGATAAGTGTGTCTCCTGACCCACTTTAGCTGGTGCACGTAGACTGGCGTTGTCCACAGTGCGCTGGTTGCAGTCGCGGGACCGAAGGAATACGAAGTTGTTCCCGTAAAGTCTCGCTAACTGTAGCTTGTAGCTTGAAGAACCATATGCTGTACGTGTAGCATATGTTGAACACGAAGGAGGCTCGAAGGACCATATGTTAGAGCAGTATGCTCGCAGTAAGCTGAGTACGTTGCTGTTTGCTGGAGGTAGCTATGAGCTGAGTAGAAGTTAAGGGTTGCTTCCCCTAACTTCGAGCTGATGGGTGGTTGATCTCCGGAGAGAATAATACAACCAAGCTAGTTGACTTCTTGTAAGAAAGTGTTTTAATCGTTGTTAGGCTAGAGCTAGGTAAAATACATGATCACGTATAATACGTGTTACTAATTTATACTGCATTCTTTGTAGCTAGCTGAGTCTGTACGGCTCGTACAGGTTGGTTCCCTGTTACAAAAAGTTCTTCTAGTTGCATTGTGTAAAAATGAAAGCAAATTATTAGGTTTATTCATGTTTTATTAAAAAAAATGCTTAACTACTAAACAAACTAAATATTGAACACAGCTAAGTAAAGTGGCACAAACAATCTTCTCATTCAGGTACATGCTAAACATGTTTTCTTATTTTTACGTTATTCAAAGTTAAAATATAAATAGTTTAGGCTTATTTTAATATCTTTATATAATCGGATACTGACCGGCGCCACACAGGAGTATTCGACCTCAAAATCCGGTCATAAGTCCAAAACAAAAAACATCGTATTGGTCACTTAATTTGTGCTGTTTCCATACCTCAGTAACCGGGCTAACTAAAACAGGTTTCAAACAATAGCTGCAAACCCCCTGCTCGCGAAGCAGGTAGTTGGACTCTAGTCGTTGTCGAATGCTCACGCGTCTTTTGTTTCGATACGTTCATATCACCAACTTTGCAGTTTGTGTTCTGAGTAATTAGTGGTAATTTGTGGAAAAAATATTAATGGATACCGAAGCTCAAGGTATGTACTTAATTATAATGCTAAAATAATACTATATTTCATTGATATTTAATATATAATTGAGATGACAAGCACGTTTAGTAAAGTATGAATATTTATGTCCATTTTTTGACAAAAAAAGTGTTAATGTTATAGTTCCGGGTCCGATCGGGCGATTTTTTTTTTTTTTATAGTTAACCATACATCTTAGTCATATCATGTACATAGAAAAAGTCACCCATCTTGTCACCATTTTTTTTAATAAGTTTTTATATTGTGTAGGTATTTTTTGTCATTTATTCTTGTAGTTTGAAAAAATGTTTTTCATTTCAGGTTTCGTATCAAATGAAATTCAGATGTCTAGAAGATCATTGTACATGATCTTTAAAGATAGCAGCGAACGAAAATTGGATCAAAAATTGTCGGATGTGGAAAAAAAACTGCGAGAGATCACTAAATGTCCGGAAACTCAGTTTCGAACATTAACTAAGGATCTGAGTCACTTTAAGTCAGATTTTAAGTCAAGATGGACTACAGCAAATAACACAGAATCAAGATTTCTATTAAAAAATGAAAACTGGCTAGATGGTGCTGTAACAATACATAGTTGGTCAACAATACCTACATCAAAACAAGGACGCCCAAAGAAGTCTTTTCAAGAATTAACTGATCGTAGTAAGAGACGACAAACAAAAGAAATTAGAGAGCACGTGGCTGTTGAAAAATTAACATATGCTGCTAGTGTAAGTCAAAGAACATCCGGAAATGTAGAAGCTTCGAAGATTATAAAAGAAGTCACTGCCAGCCCAACAAGGGCAAAAAAGCTTAAAAAAAGGCTTTCTGGAAGTCAAAGCGAGTCTGTAAAAAAACATTCACCAGCAGAAGCTTTAGCTCTTTTCATTGAGTGTGATTTAACTAAGAGACAATACGAAATACTCCACGAATCCAACAAGAATATTTATCCATGTTATACGCTAATTAAGGAAGCCAAGAAAGAGTGCTATCCTAAGGAAGAATCTATGCGTGTAACCGAAACTTGTGCAGAAGTACAACTGCAAGATTTATTAAATCACACAGCTTCCAGACTGTGCAAATACTTAGAAGATATATTTGAAACATGTGATTCAGAAGAATTATTAAATATGGAACTTATATCAAAATGGGGATGTGATGGCAGTCAACAATCGAAATTTCAGCAAAACTTTCAAAATGACTCGGAGGCTGATGACTCAAACATTTTTCAAAGCTCAATAGTCCCAGTGAGATTACAATCGATTATTGGAGATAGAAAGAAAATTTTATGGCAGAACCCAACGCCTTCTTCGCCACGATTCTGTCGTCCAATTAGAATACGATTCTTGCATGAAACTGTCGACATCACAAAAGGCGAGATTAAGTATGTAGAAGATCAGGTAAAAGAATTGACAAAGACACAGATAACAAACACGAATGGAACTGTAATGTATGTTTCACACTCCCTGGCTCTAACAATGGTAGATGCCAAAGTATGTAATGCGGCTACAGGCACAACATCTACCATGAGGTGCTATATATGTGGGAAAACTTCCAAAAATTTCAATGACTTAGAAACTACGAACACTGAGAATCCTGAAGCACTCAGATTCGGAATTTCGGTATTACATGCAAGAATTAGACTTTTTGAGACCCTTTTGCATATTGCCTACAAATTGCCATTAAAAAAATGGCAAGCTAGAGGCCAACCTGAAAAAAATATTGTAAAAGCGACAAAAGAAAAGATTCAAAAGGGTTTCAGAACAAAAACAGGGCTCATTATAGATATGCCTAAGGCTGGTTTTGGCAATTCCAACTCAGGAAATACATCCAGAAGGTTTTTCAGCGATCCAGAAACAGCTGCAGAAATCACAGGTATCAACATACGCCTCATACAGAGACTTAGAATAATTTTAGAAGCAATTTCTTCCGGATATGAAATCAATATCACTAAGTTCGCCAAGTTTGCAAATGAAACTGCTGAACTCTATGTAGAACTATATGACTGGCATCCGATGACACCTACACTGCATAAAATACTTGTGCATGGTCCTGCCATTATTAAACATGCCCTTTTGCCTATTGGGCAATTGTCAGAAGAAGCAGCAGAGGCCAGAAATAAACATTTTAGATGTTATAGACAAGATTATTCTAGAAAATTCTCACGAGAACTTTGTAATAAAGATGTGTTAAACAGGCTTCTGCTGACTTCTGATCCATTTTTGAGCTGTGGACGAAAACGGCAGAAAGTTAAAACTAGCGGCAGTTTCTTACCGGAAACAATACAACTGTTTTTAGAAGTAGATCCGCAAGAAATTTTACATGAATAATTGTGAATTTAAAAATAAATTTTCTTAATTTTTAATTTGTGTTTTATTAAATCTAAAAACATTAAAATTATAATATTTAAATACAGCACAGTCGTAAGATAATATTTAATACTTTTTCCAATAAGAAAAGGGCAAAAAATATTTTTGACCGGATTTTGAAGTCGAATACTCCTGTGTGGCGGCGTTATATAACATTGTTATTTACTATATTATATAACGCCGGTTGTATTGTGACATTGTTATATCGCACAGTTTTAATAATGTGCTTTTTTTAAGTAACAATGTTATACAACAAGTTTAATCATGTGGACGTGTTATGAAACGTCTTGTTATTAATCTGGAAGTACTTTAACGCTCCAATAATAAACTTTTTAATCAATGTTATCATCTTCTTCTAAAATAAAGTCCATTTCTCCGTAGAAGCCTTAGATATCGTCTAGATATCGTCTTCAATATTTGCGTTTCCAGTTAGATTTATGTAAAAATACTGGGCATCTTCGGGCACAAGATTTAAAAGACTTTTCAAATCTTTTAGTTTGGCTTCTGGTATGTCTTTACCTTTGGGCCAAAGCGGGCTCATTGAACCTATTGTCAAAGATACAGGACCACATCTTACTTATGTTTTTTTTTTAAATATTCACTTCAGAATACTCATATTAAGGTCTTCTCTCATAAAAATTGAAAACATTCGACGTGAAAAAGCGGAAACGTAGTAACCAACAATATGGAAAGTGTTCACCAGAGCCAAAAACCTTTTGGGAATTCAGAAAAAAAATCATATCTCCTTTAATATTAATCGCACAAGTGCCATTTTTTAAGAAATGTATTTTTGCATCTTTTATCAAGGCAACTACCCAAATTCTACTAGAAGTTACTTTTTAACTATGTTTATGTGGGTTACAGCAATCGTACTTTTTTTTATAACGCAGAAACGCTGTAAATGCAATGCAAAAATGTATGGGCGACTATAAGTCAAGTGTTTTCTTATAAAGCGGAATTGCTGTAACTACATATCAGAATAATTTCAATTACCTTAATTTTGACTAAAATGTAATATTTTTTGTAACTAGGTGCACTGAAACGACTTTATTGCTAAAAGTTAGAGAGGATAGTAAAATTAAAACGATGTAAATATGGAATCCGGATCCTGCTCCTAAGAGTAGCAGACGAGTATGGCGATATAAGTCAGCAGACTGGGATGAGATACGACATTTCTTCGCTTTTTTCCGAATGGACTACTTTATTCCATACACTGATGCTTCACCCTCCAACAGGACTACTCCGTGGTTTAACTCCTCGTGTGTCAGTGCTGCTGCGCTGAAACACAGGGCTTATCTTGCGTGAGTCGACGCCCGGAACAGTAAAGCCTCAAACAAATCACAAAGTAAGACAGCCTACAACAAAGCCGCTAAGTCCTTTAAGAAGACGCTAAGGAAGGCTCGCTTTGACCGGATTGGCCTACTGGGAGCTAGGTTCGCCTCATTCCCAACAGGCAGTAAAGCCTTCTGGTCGTTATCTTAATCCGTTGAAGCGAACTTTAGCCGTCCTTCACTTCCTCCATTGCTGAACCCAGACGGATCGCTGGCCCACACTGCGCTGCGGATGAGAAAGCAAATTTATTTGTGACTCAATTTGCAAAGGCTTCACGTCTTGAGCCCACAAACGTTTCTCCACCCAGCCTTCCTCGATGATCGAAATCCACTAACATCAAAAATAAGTGCTCAAAACGTTGCGTGGTCTCGATGTGAACAAGGCTAGTGTTCCGGAAGGAATATCGGCTGTGGTGCTGAAGTCCTGCGCTCTTGAGTTGTCTCCCATTTTTACGCGACTATTTCGCCTGTCCTTGATATCTGTTAAAGTCCCCAAGTCATGGAAGCTTGCTAATATGCCAGTGCCCAAGAAAAGTAGTCGAGCTGACCTACGAACTATAGCCCCATCTCATCAGTCACCTCCCTCTTATGTAAATGCATGGAGCGTGTCCTGAATGGTAAGCTCCTGACATATATCGAAGAGAGCGACCTCGGGCAGTCGTTGACGGCTGCTCGTCTGATCAATTGGCGTTGTTCCTGCTGCACATTAACGACCTGCTGGTATCCGGTATCATTGAGAACGCAGACGACAGCCCCCTAGTGGAGAGGTACCTTTCCAACGCCAAGGCCATTCGGAATGAAATACAGGCACAAAGAGAAGACATGGTGCAGCGCTTGAACTTGACCCTTAAGGCAGTTTCGGATTGGGGCAAAGCCAGTCAGTTCAGGTTAATTTCAATGCCAAGAAATCGCAACCATGGCTCTTCTCTGAAAAAAAGAGTCTGTTGGTACAGGCTCCCATTTACTGGAATGTTCCGGTACCTATGAAGGATCAACTGGAGCTCCTTGGTGTCACTCTCACCCCAACTTTGAACTTGGGTACCTTCATCGAGTCGAAGGCTAAAACAGCAGCCATGAAGCTAGGAATCCTAAATAAGGTTAAGCGATACTTCACGCCGGGACAGTTTCCATCCCTTTATCAAGCACAGGTTTGATCTGGCTTAGAGTATTGCTCGGCCATGTACCAGCTTGCAGCCTTGGACTTGATAGAACAAAGAACCTTCAGACTCATTGACGAGCAGCACCTTGCAAAGACTATTGTCCAAAGTCTTCTCTCGGTGTTCAAGACTCTCGATCCCTACATTTCGGAGAATGCTCACAGGAACTACGTGACCGGATCCCACCATCCCTCTTCCACTCCAGAAAAATCAGACGCACAGCGCAATACCATCCCTACCTGGTTCATATACCCTCCACTTGCACTAAGCGGTTTTACTCCACCTTCATTATCCGCACCGCTAAGGAATGGAACTCGCTTCCTGCTTCTGTGAATAGGTATCTATTCGACCTTCGTGATACACCGTCGGCGACATCCTCGCTTTCCATCAGGTGAGATTACGGTCAAACGATGGTCTATTACCCAGAAAAAAAATAGAATGACCTTATTTATTGGCACTTTAAAATTAATTATACCAAAATTATACAAAACCTTAGTAGCTGGTAACCCTTATTCTAATTAAAACAAAAATAAAATCAAATTTAATAAACAAAGCAATGCTTACTTCTAAAAAAACTTATTTTTTTAATTTTAAATTTAGGGTGAACTTTGAACTTACGTTTTAAAACATCTCCTCCCACGCGTAAAAATTCACTTACAGCAAACACAACACACTCTCTTGACGGTCGCGTAGTGACGGAGCGGGACGTAAGCCGCAAGCCACACAGGCGCAAGCGCAAGTATTAATAGCGGTAAATCCCCATGATCAATATTCGACAACTGTACTATAAAGGGCATAAATACGAAAATCCTACGAATTTAGACTTTTTAAATTAGCGTAACTGATAACTGTCTAATCTCGGTGTTTGTGAGAACTGTAGTAAGCCACGACAAATAACAATTTATTATATTATAATTGTAGTAAGCGTGGTGCGTTTCAATTTTCTTATAAGCAGAAACGCTGTAACCCGCATTGCTCAAAGTTTCAACAGCGCTGTAACTACCGCGATCATATACTTTGCAAAAGGTGAATTGTTGTAAATACAAAATGTTCGAAAAGAACAATTTTTTATGCTATTTACAGCAAATGCTTAGGTGGTCCTTCAAAAAAATAGGGTGAATTTCAACGCTGTACAAAATTTTCTATTGGTCATAGAGCCACGGAAGTCGGACCATTCAACGCGGGATTTTTTTCTGATTCCGATTATGCAATAAAAAAAACTTAAAAAACTTTACTTGGGTGTTGGTTTACGTTTCCGCTTTTTGACGTCGAATTTTCTTTGTTCAACATTATTTCCTTTGTATCGAGCCATTTCACCTTGGCTCCATCGACTGTTTTTTTCCTATTAACTATCTTTTTAAATAAATAATGTGGCAAGACGGAATAAAAATAATATTTTCGTAAATATGTGTATTCTGGCAGTACTCCCACCAAAACTCTTGGAACCATAGAACATGGTGCCATAAAAAATCCAAATTTCCATTATGCAAACTAAAACCATCCCACAGGCTACTGGTTGAGTTTCGGAATTTTGCTTTGCAGTCAAGAACTAACCCACATGACTCCGTAGACTTTGGGTGTTTTATTATGCAAACTGTTACCAAGAAACATAGTCCCTTTATTTTATTTTATTTTTCATAATGCAAACTGGAACCAAACCACTAAGCACCTGTGAATTTGTAGAATTTTATTAATGCAAATCAGAACCAAGCCACTCGGTTCTTGTTCGCAATTACATTGCAGGTAATCTTTTTGTCCTTGTGGTTTGGTTCTAGTTTGTAATAACTAATATATCAAAGTTTTATGGGTACCATATGCTATGGTTCCATTTAACATATTAAATCAGCTCATTATAGTAAATCACGCAGCATGGTTCTAGATTGTAAAATATGAAATGTCGAAATGTGGGTTAGTTCCCTTGTGACATACTCATATCTTTGCTAAGAGCCGCTAGATGGCCAGGATCTTTTTTGAACATATAGAATACATGCTTAGGAACCTCCCTGTGCACTTAACTCCATTTTGACCGAGTTGTGGGTTGGTTCCTTTTCGCATAACTACGTCAAATTCATAGTTATTATGAACAATAATAATATTTTTTAAAGTTAATGATAAAAATGTTTAATAAAAGTTTGTTGATTATGCCTTAACCCTTTAGTTCGCAGTGTTGATAACGGGCAACATAATAAACAAAAAAATCCACCAGATTTTTCACTATACTTTTGTTAGTTTTGACCAAAACATGCCACAGTGGAAACAAAAAGCAAACTAAAATAAAATTACAGCTGACAACCCTGACCATTCAAAAGTTCTTTTTCACAACCTAGCGCCGATGCTACCTGAATCGTGCGGATCAAAGGTAAATATTGATTAGTTTTATTGATTTTTACTTTGTAAGTAGATTATTTTTTATTTGCATTTTTATCTAAAACAATTTTCCAAAAGATGTGTGTCAAAAGCATGTACTTATTGGCATAAAATAACTGACTATCGGCTTGTCAACATGTATGTTGCTTAGGCGCAACGCTGCGAAGTGCTCCGTAAAGTAAGTAGGATTTTGAGTGTTGCTGAGAATCAACACTGCGCATTAGACTACGAAAATAAATGTTATTTTCGGGGATGGCTTTCTACAACAATGACGAAGAATAATTTATATTTATCACTTTTTGTATGTGTTTTTGTTGTACTAACATTGGGCACTAATTTATTTTTACATGCCTAGTACCTAGGTGGAGGACTTGGTATAAAAAAGCAAGCTTTCATTTGACTAACCGTTTGTTATTTTTGCTTACCTACCTATATTTCACTTACCTGTTGACCTTTTATCTCGATGTTTAGTAGGTACACACATGATCATGTGCGAACTCTAAGGTTTAACGGCAGTCCGTTCTTACTGGGGTATAAATGTAGGTAAGTGCCTAATTAATTTGCTTTGGGTGTGGTTTGCATGTTGTGTTTCTACTTGCTTCAGATTAAGACAAAAAGGCACGGACGCGTACGATTATAGCACTTGTGCCTCTAAAAAATGCATCTTCATCCGATAGTAGCAGCGAATCAGACGAAAAAGTCATAATACAGACGCGTAATGATGATTCAAGCGATGCCACGTACTACACTTCCTACCCCTCTTCTCTAAATAACCTGGACATTTATGGAAGTTCCGACGATGAAGTGGCTTGTTTGTTGTAGAACTACGCAAACTAAGTCTCCACCAGCTCCATTCAACCCGACACCAGCTTCACCCAATCCAACACCAGCTCTATTCAACGAAGAAGATATCATCCCATTGTCACCGTTTATAAACTAAATATTTTCAACTGTCGACCATCATGAACATCTCTCTATGCTACATTCTGTATCATAAGTCTTATCTTCGCTAAATAGCACATCAGTTGCTAGAACAAGATCTAAAAGAAAGGCTACTACTACACCTAAACATGTAGCAAAGAGAGTTCAGAAATTTCTGAAGAAACCTCTAACATTTAAGTGAAAAACCGGCAAGTTTCAGTTCGCAGATACCATTGAATCACCTGAGTTGATACTAAGGTGATTCAATGGTATCTGCCTCAATTCGATGCGAATACCATTTTTACTCTTGATTATTTCAAACAAAACGTTTTTTCGGAAGATATGATGGATCTAATAATATAATAGAATAAAAACTTGTACTCAACGCAATGTATTGGGAGATGCGCCTTATTAATTTGTGCTTTTTTAAATTAAGTAATATTTTTTTTATTTATGTAATAAAAAACTGGTTCTCTCTAATATTTTGTTTTATTTTTATCTTAGGCAAACATTCTACGCAAGCCGCAGTGTCGCTAGCAAGCAACATAGTTTTTACAACCTATTTTTCCGAGGAATGGGAAGTGTTGCTCATGAGAAACATATGATTTCTCAAAATCTAAAGGCTTTAAAATTTTTTTTTTACGATAAAAGGCATTCTAAGATCATAACTAACCCCGATAAATAGGAAAAAAACAATAATTTCAAGAAATTTTTGCCTGCGAACTAAAGGGTTTTTTTTTTAAATATTTTATTATTTTTATACAGGGTTTTAAATAATTATGTCACCCTTATGAATTAAGTCTTACATTACTAATCCGATTGTGATCTTTCTCTAAGAACTGCACGATATATTTCTATCAGCGCCCTGGCATCCAGGGACACTGGTTCTGAGAGGATGCTGTTGCAACCTCCTACATTCCAGAATGTATGAAGATAATTAAACAATCTTTGACGAATTTCTTCGCCCCACGCACACTCCATTAAAATGTGGTAAACATCTTCGATTGTGCCACATCGATTGCAATTAGGTGTCTCAGATTTGCCCATCATAAACCCAAACATGTTTAATGGAGGCCATACACGTTAGGGTTTGCATGCTGGTTTTAGCCTTGCATGCATAACCAACAGGTAAACCCTAGCGTGTATGTGATAAAACTGTACAGTTATCGGTGCATGTACATGCAACCGAGCAAATATCAAAATTGATATTTTATGCCGCTCGGTTATGTTTGCGCGCGAGCATAACCGAGCGTGTGTGGCGTCCGGCGAGCATGCCTGCCATTTTTCATCCATTCGTAAATAGTTTTCGTAATCTGTAGGTGAAAATCTCAATTCATTTATCAAATTTACGTGGGAGAACTGCTTTCTTTTCAATAACCAGCGTTTAGACCATTCAGTGCGATCTCTTTTTCTTTTTCTGTTCTGCAAAACAAGTGCTAAGCCAAGTACAGCTATCACATCGTCGTCGTCCATTGTAGTTTGGTTGGTATATACCGTACACAGTACCTAGGCGTCGTACACACACCGTCACGTAGCTCAACTGAGAGTTAATGGCAAAACTGTGCATGCAAACCCAAACGTGTATGTGTTATATGAAACTCGGTTATGCCTGTCGGTTATGCATGCAAGGCTAAAACCAGCATGCAAACCCTAACGTGTATGGCCTCCATTATGGAACATGCCCAGAGCGAAGCCGTGCAGCTGTTACAATTTCGTTCCTATCCATGTCGGCCCTCAAAAACCACGGAGAACGAAGCAATGATGGTTGAACAGTTTTATACCAAATCCCCTTAGTTAATGATCTTTCATCAAAATATTCAGACCAACTATCAAATGTATTATTTTTTATATCTGGGATGAAATCAGTATAGTTAGGTAGACAATTAAATATTACTCCATCAACAGCTGCTTCTTTCGCGAGGTTATCTACTTGTTCGTTGCCCGCCAGGCCAACGTGAGATGGAATCCACTGGATTTTAATTAATTTGTTCATGCTTCTTAATCGACTTAAACTATTTAATAAACTATAAGCTATTGGAATGCCTCTAAAGCTAGACCCAGACACACATCGGGCTAAGTGAAACATGGCGCTCTTACAATCAGTAAAAATAACAAATTTATCGTAATTTATAGACTCGACATAAGACAAAGCTTCTAATAAAGCTATACATTCCAAATTCATTACACATTATTTTTGATTGTATTAAAAACTTTACGCTGTGCCCCGTCTCCGCATCTAAAAAGCTGATCCTCTTCTTTGGTCTATCATAGATCCATCCGAAAATATTCTATAATATCCTGAGTATGTACTCGATAAATAGTTAACACATTTAAAATTAAGATCCAAAGGGTTGAAACATCTTTTCGGTTTATCTATAGTGCGAATATTGAGCTCCAATACATCTCGCAGATTGATATTACTTACCCATGTATTCATACTAAACATTTCCAATTGTATACTAATATTAAACCTTAAAGAACGGAGAGAGTTATGAACAGTCACTAATAAAGGTATCTTCTTTCTACGCCAATAAGGTAATCTCAGTAGAAGGGACAGCTCGTCGAGCAAGTCAATAATAACATTATCGCGTATTGACTTAGATTTAAGCCAATACTTTGACGCTAAATATTTCCTACGAGCAAACAGAGGAGCTATACAAAGTTCCGACTCCATCACATGTATAGGCGTACTCTTAATGAATCCACCTATAAGCCGTAAAAACTTGTTTTGTAGTGTATCTTATCTGTTAATTCTAGTGCGACAACAGTTATCAAACAAAAAGCTTGCATAATCAATGCGACTTCGAACAATAGCTAAATATGTCTCAAGTGTATAGGGTGGACACCCCATGATGAACCTGTCAATATTTTAAAGATATTAATAAATTTCAAACATTTTTCGTAAATTTCATTAATGTGTTTTGTCCATCTTAATCCTCTGTCCAACCATAATCCCAAGTATTTAACATTTTCTACAATCTCGACTGATGTGTTGTTTATTTCCATATTCAAAGTATTCATGAAAAAACCCCGTTTAAACATACATATTTTCGTTTTATGAGGTGAAATATCTAAACCTAAATTTGCTAAAAGAGAACACAATATATTTAAGTTACGTTTCAATCTGTCTCCTCCTTCATTAATATTTTTACATTTATTATAAACTAGACGATCGCCTCGCGGTTTCACCCGCGTAGTTCCCGTTCCCGTGGGAATTCCGGGATAAAATATAGCCTATGTCACTCCCTGAAAAGTAAGCTACCTAACGGTGAAAGAATTTTTCAAATCGGTCCAGTAGTTTCGGAGCCTATTCAATTCATACAAACAAACAAACAAACAAAAAATCAAACCTTTCCTCTTTATAATATTAGTATAGATAACGAAGTCATCCGCGTACTGCGAGATATAAATATGATCTTCCATTGTCTTACAAATATCTATTGTTATTATATTAAATAGGAGGGGTGAAAGAGGGTCCCCTTGGGCTAATCCCATACCGGTTACTCTTGTCAAAAATTTATTACCAACATTCAATTGTAACTTTCTTTGTTTGAGGAAAGTCCATAAGTAATGGCATATCTTTGGGCCAACCCTAATTTTATTTAATAAAGATAACAATACAGTTATATCTACATTGTTGTATGCATTTAAAATATCTATGAAGCATCCTATTGTTATCATATCTTTAGAAAAGCCATTTTGAATTCTGCATACCAGACTACTTAAATTATCTATACATGATTTACTTTTCCTAAATCCAGTCATATTCAGCGAAAACATATTATCGTGTTCCAAAAACCACTCTATTCTCTTATTTAAAATTGAATGAAACATCTTGCATAAGCACGACAGTAAGGAGATAGGCCTCAATGACGTAACTTCATTAGGATCACGCCCCGGTTTTACGATAGGTACTATCTTAACCGTTCGCCACTGCATAGGTACAAAACCAGTTGATAAAAATCTATTGTATAATGATAAAATAAACGCTTACCATTACTTGGTAGGTGTTTTATCATAGAATACGTAACATCATCACATCCAGGAGATGTATCCTTTGATTTAATACACGCCTCGAGCTCCTGAAGGGAGATATCAATATCTAATTGTGAATGAAAATCTGAAAATGTCGGCTGATTAGGACTGACATAGGCTGGAGCCAGAGAATTAAGTAAGTTGGATGCTTGTACCTCGCTGATGTGTTGTTGGTTATAACTTCGACCTTTAACCCATCTCATGTGCTGCCACATCTGTGACGAAGATGTTTTTTCGTTAACAGATGTACAGAACTCTTGCCAATACTTACTTTTCGCTTCGCTTATTAATTTATGCGCTTCACTTATTTTCGAATTTAAGATATCTAAATTCGAAGGAATAGGGTTTTTTCTAAATTTAGATAATGCTAATCTTCTTAAAGCTACTGCTCGCGATAATTCGCTATTCCAGTATGGCTTAGGCTTAAATTTCGACTCTGGGTTTTGATTAATTTGTTTAAAGGGCTAAATGCTGCTAAATTTAAATAGTCTAAAAACAAATCATAAAATTTCTGATTATCTAATGGAATTTCTATTGTATCAAATAAGTCACGTAAACAAGAATTGTAACCTTTCCAATCGGCTTCTTTGTAATTTCTTTTAGTAATAGGTTTATTATGCGAATGATAGCTCGTACTTAATTTTAAGATAAGGTGGTCACTACCTAGATTTTCTTGAAGAACTGCCCAGCTAAATTAAATTGCAATATCAGACGTGGCTAAAGATATATCGGGAGATGTCTTCTGCAGGTTTCTGTCACCTAACTTGACACGAGTATTACGACCGTCATTCAAAACTACATACCTACTATCTATGATTGCGTCAAATAAAAGCTTTCCTTTCGTATCGGTTTTACATGACCATGACGAATGATGGGCATTAAAATCTCCAAGGATAAGGGTACGTTTACCAAAGATTGATAAAAGATCGCTAAAATCGTTAAATGTCGGGTTCGATGATTGTGGGAAATATATCGATATAATATTTTCTAAATGTTTACAATTAAAAACTTTCACACAAACAATTTCTATGCTGCGATTACGCAATGTTAATTGGTGTACCTGCGACTGGATAGATCTATGAATAGATATGGCCACGCCCCCGCCGTGTGAGTCACTATCAGCGCGATAGATATCGTATTGACTTACCCTAAACGAGCTGTCCTCTGCTAACCATGTTTCACTTAAGGCGGTACCCTACCTTGTTATTGTGTGACGAGGATAGGCATAGGATTTCGCGTTCACAGGAGCGGGACAGAGCAAAGCGGCGTAAGCCCAAAAATCAAGTTTTTAGTAGTTATTTGCTCCCCACAAACATTAGAATAGTGAATTGAAAAAAAGGCAACATATAAAATGTTCTTTATACTTAGCTCAATTACTATGCTTTATCTCAAGATCGTATCATCTGTATTTATTGAGAAATTAGGGTTTTAGTAAAAAATTAGAGGTAACTTTGCGATTTTTTTCTATCGAGAAAATTTTATGGAATCGTGTTTTCGAAACATATGATCGATAGAATAAGTCCTGAACTTTACCATATGTAAATTTCAAAGTTAAATATTCAGTAGTTTGGAAGATATGGAGGTCCGACGGAGTTGAAAATAAGCAATTTGAGGGTAGGTACCCCCTTAAGCAAGCGACGTGGACTTTTTCTTGCAATAATAATTGCTCAATAAATGGCATACGTTTATTTTTAACACTTTGGGCATTCCACTGTACAATATTCAGTTTGATAAGGGCTTATTAACCATTATGGTTTAATATTCCGGAGAGTAAATCAGCAAAAGGCCAATCCGAAACATTATTTACTACCACCATAATAAGCCACTCGACACAATAACTTAAAAACACTTTTAATCTTTGATTTCATGTCAATATTTTTTATGAATAAAATTTCTTTTATTCTGGACATTAGCTCGCTAAAGGATGAATTTTCTTCTGTATTTTTTTATTGTTGCGGAGGTTCATTTTCGTGTACCTCTTCTTGTAACTCATTCCATTCCAATGGTTCGCTCCAATCATTTTTATTCTTTTTCGGTCTTTTCTTCAACTGTCTTCTAGGTAGAATAACGCTTCTTTCGGATTGCGCATCTGATGGTTCTTGTCTTGTACTAGGGCCCTGGAAGGATATAAAATCTGCTCCACTAGTTTGCGTAACTATCTGAGTCTTTGATTTCGGCTCACTTTTAGCAGCCGGAATGATGATAGGGGACTGCGCATAGATATGAGACGCTTTGCTGTAGGTACAATTATGTTCAGCCATGATCACTCTTATCTGTCTTTCCTTCAAATAAACTGGGCACGTTTTTGACATAGATATATGCGGTCCTGAGCAATTTACGCATGTGAATGTTTTAGGGTTACAGGTTTCATGATCTCCGCTACATTTAGGACATACCTCTCTTCGGACAGTAAGTACAAGTCTTGGCAGTGTGGCCCAGCGCCCAGCATTTGAAACACTGAGTAACAGGGTACACGTAGGGCTCAATAATTATTTTCACTCCATGTACATATACAAAAGTAGGTAGCCAGTTGCCCTTGAAACAAAGGCGTACGGACTCCGAGGGACTCCATCTTCCTTCTTTATTTTCTTTGTCTTTACTTCTACGAGACAGTCTCTTTAATGATATCAACTCCACAGATTCAGCGCAGGTTATATTTTCCATTATCTCTTTTTCTGTTAACTCCATGTCAACATCTTTCATGACGCCATAAGAGTAACTTACTTCCGATGATTTGGTAAATCTCCATCCTTTGTTTTTCAAAGCGTCCATGGAAAAGAGGTCAATAGATACTCTTTTCTTCGACAAACGTAACTCTTACTTTATATGGATTCATATATTTTATGTTGGTAACATCGCATAAATTTATATCTTTAAATAATCTTGCCAAAGCGAATTGCTTTGGCAAGGGATCATCACTCGAAATGTAAATCTCTTTCTTTCTTTCCTCTTCTGGTGTCTTCTTCTGTTCCTTGTGTTTACTTGACACTGTCTGCCAATCATCATCACTGTTCTCTTTCTGTTCGCGAGGTCGCTTCACACTTGTATTCTCTGTAATCTCTTCATCTAATTCTATATTAACTGTATGAGCATCACTATCGGAACCTTCCATTGTTGTTGAGGAGCGCGCGAAAACGCGCCCGGCCGGGTAGCAACACCAAGCCGGGCTTATCGCAATGCGTGGCTAAGGAGTGCACTTAACTTGTAAACACGTTCGCCTCGCACGGTTACCGCAGCGAGAATAAAACTAAAGGGTTAAAAATATATTTTATTAACGATTTCGGGGCTGCCCCCCCTTCCCCTACATTGATACACAACGGGGCGAGCGGGGCGCGGCGCGGGCGCGGGCGCCGGCGCGGGCGCGGGCGCGGGCGCCGGCGCGGGCGCGGGCGCCGGCGCTGCCGCCGCGCGGGGGCACCAGGAGCCGCGCCCGCGGCACCTCCAGTACACGATGGCTAGCGATAACGTCACAAGGGACATGCCCGAGAGGCCCAGGCGCAGCCACCACCTGTCGAACAGATCTTCGCACGACTGGAACAGACCTGCGCAGAGAGATCACGTTACTGCACCGCCACACATCGCCTCGCCTCTCCCCGCCCGCTGCTATACTCACCTGGCTGCGGCAGACATTGCACGTGGGCCCGGTACGGCTTGTTGGCCCAGCGTTTCAAGTCTATGCCTGCCAGCAGCGACTCGTCTATGTCCGACGCGTTCACTGCAACACACACACAGAAGCTCCGTCAGCCCTCACTCCCCAACGGGAGTGTTGGGGAGGGCCTCTCCCGCCGCCGCAGTCGGCCAACACTCACTTCTCCACAGGTCGGTCAAGTTGACCCAGTCGGCGTCTGCGCCCGGCACGATGATATAGTCACGCACGCCCTCCTCCGCACCGCCCTCCTCCGCACCTCCCTCCGTCAGCGGCATGAACTCGCAGCAGTGGTACGCGTACGAGAGCGCCAACGTCTAATAAAAACACGATACGTCAAGAAGTCGTAATATTAAGCCAGTGATCAATTTTAGCATTACTTTTTATTACGAACTCAGTTTTGCAGTGCCCTTCCAGGGTGCATGTACCTAGCTAGTGATAAGTCTATAACTAATCATTCACTTAGACCCAAGAATGAATGTACATGCAAGCAAAAATAAATAAATATTATAATAAAAAGTAATGCTAAACTAACATAGACGACCTCCGTGGCGCGGCAGGTGAAGGTCCGCCTGCGACGCAGGAGGTTGCGGGTTCGGTTCCCGCCTTGGGACAAAGGTTTGTACGATCTGCAAATATTTGCTCTGAGTGTTCTGGGTATTTTCTATGTATAGTAAAAATATCTAGTATGTTAGCTTGGGGCTAGATGATGATGTGTGGATGTGTGGATTGAGGTTGGTACATAGTTACTACATCTCATTTCCACTGCATTAAGGAAATAAAATAAATGATAAGTAGTTTATTTTATTTTAAATCTAATTACTTACATTTTCTTAAGCAAATGGAATAAGTAGGTACCTAATTATAATGATTAGGTACATGAATTAATATAATCTTAGGAATAAATTTAACTTGATTTAATATAGTATAATGTTTGTATTGTAGTATAATATTTTTATAAAATAGGTAGGTATCTTACTTACTATAAGTACATTGGTTTAAAAGTAATTAAAATCAAGAATCAGGCGGTATATAACGCTTAGTCCTGTTCTTGTGTACTAAATACATTTTAATATTATCTTTAATTATTTCAACATTTGTTGAACAATCTCTAATAACAGAATAAGGGCCTGAATAAATGCTTTAGAATTTATTTCCTGTCTCATTTCGTATTAAAATTAAATCATTTGGCATATATGATAATTGGATTGATATTCTGATCATATCTTATTTTACTTGAATTAAGATTATCTCTTGCCTCTTTCTGTGAAGTCTGGATTCGGTAACGCAATTCTAAGGGATAGTTATCATAATTGTAAAGGGATCTATCTTTTCTGAATTTATGATGATTTATGCTGTTGACTGTAATTGTTTTATATGCAAAAGTGTACATACCTCTTTCATTGTAGCTGATAGAAACTCGAGCAGATATCTGTTGCTATACACCTTGGAATTCCATATCTATCTATCTATACTTATAATAAAACTGTAATAAAACTGTAACAGGTCCAATTCTGTACATTGAAGATATTTTGAGATTTTTTCTTGGAGGGCACTCTATTATCGATACTGAAGTCAAAACTGTAATTTTTTTCATTCATGTCTGTCTGTCTGTCTGTCTGTCTGTTTCTTAAACGCGCATCACGCCGAAACTACTGAAGGTATTGAAATGAAACTCGGCATGATTTTAGGTCATACTACGAGGAAGGACATAGGATACTTTTTATCCCGGAATTCAGTCAGGTTCCCATGGGAGAGGGGATGAAAGTAAAATTCCTTCGCCGCGCATCACGCCGAAACTGCTTGAATGAAATGGAATAAAACCTGGCACGATTTGAGTTCATACTACAAGGAAGGAATTGGGAAACATTTTATCCTGGAATTCAGTATGGTTCCCCTGGGAGAGAGGATGAATGTAAAATTCTTTAACCGCGCATCACGACGGAATTACTGAATGAATCCGAATGGAACTCAGTATTATTTGAGTTCATACTACGAGTAAAGATACATTGTATCCCGGAATTCAGTAAGGTTCCCCTGGGAGAGGGGATGAAAGTAAAATTCCTTCACCGCACATCTCGCCGAAACTGCTGAATGAGTTGGACTGAGACTTGATACGATTTGAGATCATACTACAAGGACATGGGCTACATTTTATCCCGGAATTCGGTAAGGTTCCCCTGGGAGAGAGGATGAAAGTAAAATTCTTTAACCGCTCATCACGACGGAACTGCTGAATGAATTGGAATGGTAGTCGGCACGATTTGAGTTCAGATGACGAGGAAAGATATATTTTATCCTGGAATTCAGTAAGGTTCCCCAGGGAGAGGGGATTAAGGTCAAACTCCTTCACGCCTCGCATCACGACGGAACTACTGAATGAATTCGAATGGAACTCGGCATAATTTAAGTTCATACTACGGAGAAAGATACATTTTATCCCAGAATTTAATAAGGTTCCCCTGGGAGAGGGGATAAAAGTCAAATTTCTGGCCCGCGAATCACGCCGAAAGTACAGTATGAATTCAAATGAACAATACTATTTATCCCGGAATCAGTA
Organism: Eupithecia subfuscata; assembly: GCA_963564075.1. Classification (NCBI taxonomy): domain Eukaryota; kingdom Metazoa; phylum Arthropoda; class Insecta; order Lepidoptera; family Geometridae; genus Eupithecia; species Eupithecia subfuscata. The sequence continues at coordinate 6,382,539 of OY751096.1, read as the reverse complement.
GGGGAAGCAGGGTAACGGTGGTTAACGGGGAGCAGAGGTTAATCGTAAACAACTCTGTCTGTGTTTAACACACACACACGCGAAATTGACAGAAGAGTGCCGCGCGATATACGGTTCGGTCAATCCAGTCCGCTCGCCGCTGTAACAGGAGGTGGTCACGTCATTGCGGTCTGAGCCAAAATTGAGTACCTCAGTAAATATTTACGAGTTTTTGAAATATGTTTTTAGACTGTATTTGCTTGTTATTTAGAATTAAATACTGATAAATAGGAATCGGCAACTATCGTATATTGTATGTACCATATCCGTTCTGATAAATATGTGCTAGAATTCCATATTTTTCTATAAATATTAATTAACGGCCGATGGGGAAGGGTGATTAATGCCTAAATTTGTGATTTAAGAATAATAGTACTCATAGAAAAGTGCATATCATGTTTGTTATGTACTTAGTAGATTATAATAAGGCAACTCAAACCTATTTCATAATAAAAAAATACATTTAATTGGTCATGTTTTCACCTACCCCATATATTCACCCTACCCCGGCCTATGATCCAAGTTACCCCGGGCCTGTGGAACAGTGAATCATTTCCCATTTTTTTAAAAAAAGCCTATAAATCCTTAAATAAAATAGTTAGAGTTAAAATCACTTAGGAAAATTATTAGCCAGATAATGTAGCTGTTGGATAAAACAATAAACAACCGGCTAGGTAAGATACAACCAGAGATATGAGGCCTACAAACATTTGTGATCCACTGTTACCCTGCTTCCCCTACGGTTCTCTTAGGAGAGTGGATGAAAGTAAAAATATGCTACTGAATGAATTCAAATGAAACTTTGCATGACTTCAGCTCATACTACGAGGAAGAACATGGGATACTTACATTTTATCTGGAATTTCAGTAGTCACGGTTCTCTCGGGAGAGGGGATAAAAGTCAAAATGTGTACTTAGTTGTAATTCATTAACGCGTCGTCCGATTTCATGCATTCTTTTTTGTTAGTTGCAAGATCGAATTTGACTTTATCAGTAGAAAGTCGAGTAGAAAATCAGTAGATTGATGAAATAATCTGTAGATTGAAGAAAAAAATCAGAAGATAAAGGGTAGGTAAGTTCCTATCTATTTATTTTTCCAAGACGTTGGTAGGAACCTAACTAATGGGTGCGTCATGCCTATTTCAGGCAAAGTAAAATGTACAAATGGTCTATGCGATCTTCATGAACATGATATTTGATGGTTTAGCTGGTCCAGTTAACTGTATCACCGAAGTTTGATTGGAGTAAGTGGTCCAATTAAACTAACAGGACCACAGAAAAATATTTTTTACTGTGGAACACAATCAACTGTAGTCTGTACCTATACCTACCTACTAACGAAAAAAAAATTACGGTGGTCCAGTCAAATGATCAGGAGCCTAATTCTGCAATACAATTGCTTCACTATGACAATGGAATCGTCGCAGAATCGTGCGATATATGCGCGTGCAAATAGTGCGTGCGAGATAAATTAATAGTTTCAAACTTGTCGCGTGTCTCTCCATCCGCATTCATCATAATTTCTTTGATCTAAGGTAGAATACCAAAACGTGTCATTCTGCGACGCGACGACCCTATCATAGTGAAGCGATTAGTTTAGCAGAATAGGGCCCCAGCTGAACGGAACCATGAGTAAGAAAGAAGTGAAACGAATATGACACTTCTTAACACTGACGCTGGCCGAGTCATAGCTAAAAGTAGTGTGGATAGAGAATGGGATTGAAGATGACAACATGCTATCCCCCGTAGACTCTACACGATTCATACACAATTTAACTAGGTACCTAAATATACATGCTTATATTATAAGTGTAACAGGTCCAATTCTGCGCATCGAAGTTTTTTTGCATGGCGGCGTTTCATAGTTTGAGAGAAACTGTGGTTATATGTGAACTTAATTAGTCGGCAGGCATGGCAATCGCGAACGAAGTCGCGGGTACAGCTAGTACTTATAATAAAACTGTAACAGGTCCAATTCTGTACATTGAAGATATTTTAAATTTTTTTTTGGAGGGCACTCTATTATCGATACTGAAGCCAAAACTGTAATTTTTTTCATTCATGTCTGTCTGTCTGTCTGTCTGTTTCTTAAACGCGCATCACGCCGAAACTACTGAAGGTATTGACATGAAACTCGGCATGAATTGAGTTCATACTACAAGGAAGGACATGGGATACATTTTATCCCGGAATTCGGTAAGGTTCCCCTGGGAGAGAGGATGAAAGTAAAATTCTTTAACCGCTTATCACGACGGAACTACTGAATGAATTCGAATGGAAGTCGGCACGATAGAAGTTCATACTACGAGGAGAGATATATTTTATCCTGGAATTCAGAAAGGTTAAACTCCTTCACCTCGCATCACGCCGAAACTGCTGAATGAGTTGGACTGAAATGGTACGATTTGAGTTCATTCATACTACAAGGAAGGACATGGGATACATTTTATCCTAGAATTGAGTGAGGTTCCCTCGGGAGAGAGGATGAAAGTAAAATCCTTTAATCGCGCATCACGACGGAACTACTGAATGAATTCGAATGGAACTCGGCATAATTTTAGTTCCTACTACGGGGAAAGATAGGTACCTACATTTTATCCCGGAATTTAGTAAGGTTCCCCGTGGAGAGAGGATAAAAGTAATATTCCTGGGCCGCGCATCACGCCAAAAGTACAGTATGAATTCAAATGAACAATATTTTTTATCCCGGAATCAGTACGGTTCCCTTAGGTTAGGAGAGTGGATGAAAGTAAAAATATGCTACTAAATGAATTCAAATGAAACTATGCATGATTTGATCTCATACTACGGGGGAAAACATAGGATACATTTTATCTGGGACAGTAGGCACGGTTCTCTCGGGAGAGGGGATAAAAGTCAAAATGTGTAAGTACTTAGGTCAAGGCCGGCCAAACCCAGGCACGCGGGCCACAGAGTGGCCCGCCAAGGCATTTGAATTTGCCCGCCAGCACCCCGACCGACCATCGCGCGCGCCCCCGCGCTGTGCGCGGTGTCGTCGGCGGCCGGCAATTCGCGGTTGCACCGCTTCCACCTGATTGGTCGGTTGAAATGAAAACATGCCAGCCCGAGCGCTTTTGGCAAAAAGTTTCTATTGAAGATTTTCCAACATTGCTATGCAAATTTCAAGCAGATTTGGTTCCACCTATGTGTGTTAAAAAACATTTTCAAACCTATCATTCATTAAAATAAATATCGCACATCACTGCAAAACACATCTCTGATTTGATTATACTTTCAACATCAGATTTAAAACCTAATATCGACAAATTAAGTATCTGGAAAACCTCTTCACAGATCAGATCACATTAATAACTTCATTTAATTAAGTATGTTAATTCATTTCATGTAAAATAAAGTAAATAAAGCATATTTTGTGTATTTTGTATTTTTATGTATGAATTTCGTTATGAATATAGTTGTAGTGGTGGCCCGGGGCCGCCACAGTCTGAGAAATTTTGCTCACCTGGAAAATCTATTGGCCAGCCTTGACTTAGGTAGTTGTAATTCATTAACGCGTCGTCCGATTTCATGCATTCTTTTTTGTTAGAAACAGTGTTGCAAGATCGAATTTGACTAAATCAGTAGAAAATCGAGTAGAATATAGGTAGATTGATGACATAACCTGTAGATTGAAGAAAAAATCAGTAGATAAAGGGTAGGTAAGTTCCTATCTATTTATTTTTTGAAGACCCCACCCATTAGTTAGGTAGAACCTAACTAACGTGTGCGTCAATGCCTATTTCAGGCAAAGTAAAATGTACAATTAATGGTCCATGCAATCTTCATGAACATGACATTTAGTGGTTTAGCTGGTCCAGTTAACTGTACCACCGAAGTTTGGTTGGAGTAAGTGCTCTAATTAAACTAACTGGACCACAGAACATTTTTTTTACTTTGATACTCAATCAACTGTACCTACCTACTATCGAAAAAAAATTAAGTCAATTGGATCAAGAGCCCAATTCTACAATACAATTGCTTCACTATGACAATGGAATAGTCGCAAAATTATGACGTAGAATTTCTAGATTAATAAAACTCCAGATAGTACGTGCGAGATAAATTAATGGTATCAAACCTGTCGCGCGTCTCTCCATCTGCATTCATCATAATTTCTTTCATCTAAGGTAGAATACCAAAACGTGTCATTCTGACGTGACGATACCCCTATCATAGTGAAGCGATTAGTTTAGCAGAACAGGGCCCCAGCTGAACGAAACCATGAGTAAGAAGTGAATCGAATATGACACTTCTTAACACTGACGCTGGCCGAGTCGTAGCTAAAAGTCGTGTGGATAAAGAATGCGATTGAAGATGACAACATGCTATCCCCCGTAGACCCTACCCGATTTATACACAATTTAACAAGGATCCAAATATAGATGCTTTTATTAAAAGTGTAATAGGTCCAATTCTGCGCATCGAAGTTTTTTTGCACGGCGGCGTTTCATGTTTTGAGAGAAACTGTGGTTAAATGTGAACTTAATTAGTCGGCAGGTATGGCAATCGCGAACGAAGTCGCGGGTACAGCTAGTCTTATATATAAAAATGAAACCCGTTTTCCGTTGTCATCGCATCACGCGTGAACGGCTGGACCGATTTCGCTAATTCTTTCTTTGTTGTGTTTGTTATTGTCAGGAGAAGGTTCTTATGAAAGAAAAAATTAAGAAAGTTGGAAAGACAAATTTCCACGGGGGCGAAGCCGCGGGGCGCAGCTAGTATATATATAAAATGAAACCCGTTTTCCTTGGTCACGGCATCACGCGTGAACGGCTGGACCGATTTCGCTAATTCTTTCTTTGTTGTGTTTGTTATTGTCAGGAAAAGGTTCTTATGAAAGAAAAAATTAAGAAAGTTGGAAACATAAATTTCCACGGGGGCGAAGCCGCGGGGCGCAGCTAGTACTTATAATAAAACTGTAACAGGTCCAATTCTGTACATTGAAGATATTTTGAAATTTTTTTTTGGAGGGCACTCTATTATCGATACTGAAGCCAAAACTGTAATTTATTTCATTCATGACTGTCTGTCTGTCTGTTTCTTAAACGCGCATCACGCCGAAACTACTAAACGTATTGCAATGAAACTCGGCACGATTTTAGATCATACTACGAGGAAGGACATAGGATACTTTTTATCCCAAGGTTCCCCTGGGAGAGGGGATGAAAGTTAAATTCCTTCACCGCGCATCACGCCGAACCTGCTGAATGAGTTGGAATGAAACCAAGCACAATTTGAGTTCATACTAGAAGAAAGGTGTAGGGTTCGCTTCGAGAAAAGGTTTCATTCTTAATTATCGAACCTATTTTCTTGTTTTTATGACATTATTTTAAAGGCTAGTAGTCTTTTTCAAATATGACAGCTAATGGAATGAAAGGAAGAGAAATGATGGCAGTTTTGGGAAGGTCAAGGGTCGGAATAAGTCAGAGAGAGAAAAGTTTTATTTTCCACCAAAAGTTTTATCATTTTCAGGAGAAATGAGTGAAAATCTGAATTAATTTTGTACCATAACCCTACCTATATCTTCCGTGTTTTTCTCAGTTGTAAATCCGTTGGTGTGTAAAACAACAGCAGTATTGACCGTGGGCCGTGGGCCGGCTGAAGGTTCTCCCAATGTACTCTTCACACGAGCGGACGTCCCCATCTGCGTCCTGTGTGGAGACCTGAGGTGCATTCCCGGACCTCTTCTTCTTGTGCGAGCGGACGATTAGTGATCCGCGGCCCTCCCCCGGCGACGACGACCTGTTTACCCTGACCTGGTGTTTCATGATTCCGTACAGTGGCTGGTTGTGTTGTGTTCCTCCTTTGTTTCTTCATTAAAATACAAGATTCCCTGTGTTCTCTCTTCCCCTGTTAGGTAGGAAGGACTTGATTTTTATATTAGTTTTAAACCTTAACGCGGTGTATACCTATTACGCAGTACAACTAACTCGCGTTAAGCCTAAGTCATATCACAATTTAGGCATAACGAGAGTTAGGTATAATGAGGCTTAAGCATAGCCAGAGTGTGACATACCCCGACATAGGTCTGAAGCAAGGAAGGCATAAAGCTATTCGAGCCTTAGGGTCGAACCGTCGTTATTGCATTTGTTTTTAGTGTACGCATAACCATCTCTTAATAAGTTTAGTCCGCCTTTTTTATTTTTTACGTATTGAATTCTATTCAATTCATATTGAGATAATAATTAATCACAACCACATAACAATAAAAGTATTATGAAAATGAATTTTTGTTGACATTTTGAAGTATTATTGACATTGGAAGTAAACCACTCGCATCACAAGTGGCTAGATAGTACAAAAAAGTTTGTATACCTACGTAAACATATTTTAGGCATAACGCGAGGTAGGCTATGTAAGACCTAGGCTTATAGCGAAGTTGTCCATACGCTAAGCAGTCCTATAGCAACTCAGGCAAACAGATAGTGAGGCCGAAAGAGAACTGTAAAAGACGTTTAGGCATAACGCGAGTTAGTTGTACTGCGTAATAGGTATACACCGCGTAAAGGGTTTTAAAGGCCATTATGTGGGCGCCTCACGCCCGAGAATTCTATAGGTGGTATAGGCCCGATTCTATAGGTTTTTTTAAGTTAGGGTGCTTCTCACCATTTTCTAGCACATGGGATACATTTTTATCCCGGAATTTGGTAAGGTTCCCCTAGGAGAAAGGATGAAAGTAAAATTCTTTAACTGCTCATCACGACTGAACTACTGAATGAATTCGAATGGAAGTCGGCACGATTGGAGTTCATACAACGAGAAAAGATACATTTTATCCCGGAATTCAGTAAGGCTCCCCTGGGAGAGGGGATGAAAGCAAATTCTTTCACCGCGCATCACGACGGAACTAATGAATAAATTCGAATGGAACTCGGCACGATTGGAGTTCGTACTACGAGGAAAGTTACATTTTATCCCAGAATTCATTAAGGTTCTTATTGGAAGGTGGGCATTCTTCAATGAAATAGATTATAGTAGGTAGGTATACAGTGGTGGTATATTAATATAAATAAAACATGTTAACTTAAAATATCTTCTAGACAAGTAAAACACAAGATGACACACATTCAAGTAATACAACTTGTTGCTATGGCTACCAACTCTACTGAGTGCATTTTTTTACAACACCCCCACTTAATCCACTATGCTGTATGCAGAACATATGCTTCTGCTTACCAACTTCCTTTGTCCGTCCGTTCCACCTAGTTACATTGTAGTTACATTGACGTAACCAGCTGGACAATTTTATTCCAAGTAGTTACATTATTTAAAAATGTAAGTTTAACGTAACTAATGAGACTTTTTTGTTCCACCTAGTTACACCGTAGATAGGTACCATCGTAGGTTCAAAAGATATATTAGTTAGCTCTCGTGAGTCATTTACTCCTAGTACTTTCATGCTCATGGCAACCAACGTCTTAATGAACTTACTTAATGAAAACACGGTTTTTAACGAACGATAATATAATAAAATACTAAAGCAAATGGAAGATGGCATTGTAATTTGCTTTGCGTTGAACATATGATCAGGAGACATGCCAATTAAAAATATCCTTCTCTCTGTCTACTTTTCTCCGTTTTGGTTGAGTGATTGAATTAAAATTTTCAAGTTGACGTTTTCTAAAAGAGGATAATTGAGCATCATCGTACAAACAATGTCGTAGAAAGATGGAATTATAAAATTAATACTAAAATTTGTAAAAATCAAGGCAATTGGCTAACCGTCTTACATTGTTTGTTCGATGATGCTCAATTATCCTCTTTTAGAAAACGTCAACTTGAAAAATTTAATTCAAGCACTCAACCAAAACGGAGAAAAGTAGACAGAGAGAAGGATAACTTTATATTAAAATCGCATTTGCAATTATTGTCAGGAGATATAACAGTAAATCATTTTCTCGACAAAATCTTGGCCTTTTTAAGTTCTTAATAATAATTGGTATATCTCCTGATCATAGGTTCAACGCAAAGCAAATTACAATGCCATCTTCCATTTGCTTTAGTATTTTATTATATTATCGTTCGTTAAAAACCGTGTTTTCATTAAGTAAGTTCATTAAGACGTTGGTTGCCATGAGCATGAAAGTACTAGGAGTAGGTACATGACTCACGAGAGCTAACTAATATATCTTTTGAAACTACGATGGTACCTATCTACGGTGTAACTAGGTGGAACAAAAAAGTCTCATTAGTTACGTTAAAGTTACATTTTTAAATAATGTAACTACTTGGAATAAAAATGTCCAGCTGGTTACATCAATGTAACTACAATGTAACTAGGTGGAACGGACGCCTTTGTCAACATATCAGCAGGCATAAGAGTTGTCTCACAATACTCAATACGGATTACCCCTTGCTCTGCTAACTCTCTAACGAAGTGATATCTTATATTTATATGTTTGGATCGTTTTCCAATAGCAGGTGTATAAACTGACTTACTGGCACTTTGGCTGTCACTGTAAACCGTTACAGGAGTGTCTGTGTCAGTCAGCTCTGAATACAAACCATTAACTGATATCACTTCCTTAGCAACTTCACAGATTGCGATGTACTCAGCCTCAGCAGTGCTTAATGCAACGCAACGCTGTTTTACTGATTGCCAAGCTATGGCAGCACCACCGAAAACCAGAGTATAACCAGAGAAAGATTTCCCATCAGGTCCATTACCCCAATCAGCGTCCGCATAGGCAACCAAAGGTTTATTACATTTTTTATAACACAACGATAGTTCTGCCGTTCCCTTCAAATACCTAAGCACACGCTTCAGTGCCGCAATGTGCGTTGAATCATTGCAGTTATTGAATTGACTCAGCATCGTAACTGTATATGATATATCTGGTCTTGTTCAGCACGCCAAGTACATAAGTGAACCAATCGTTTCCTGATACTGCGTATTGTCACTCTTCTCACCGGATTTCAGACAAACATTTAGTTCAACTGGTGTGCTAACTGGTTTGCAATCTGACATTCCATATTTCTTCAAGATTTTGGCAATGTATTTCTTTTGTGACAAGCAGATCTCATTTCGATTCTTCCACTCAATTCTGATGCCTAGACATTCTCTTGCTTCACCCAAATCCTTTATTTTGAATGCTCTTCCAATCTGGAACTTAACCGTCTCAGTTTCTGTACGCTTGTTTGAGAATATATAAAAATCGTCCACATACAAAGCTAGGACAGTAAACACTCCTTTAGGTATCTTTGTGTAAACACACTGGTCAAACTTAGACCGAACAAAACCCATTTTCACTATATGATCGTGAATCTTTTGGTTCCAACACCTGGCAGCTTGTTTGAGGCCATATATAGCCTTTTTTAATTTACAAACCTTGCCTTCATTCCCCTCTTGAACAAAAGATTGCGGTTGTTACATATATATGTCTTCCTGCAGATCTCCATTGAGGAAGGCGGTCGTAACATCAATATGATGTACATTCAGGTTCTTTTCGACTGCCAGTGCCAGCAGAAGACGAATCGAAGACATTTTCACAACTGGTGCAAATGTTTCAAAATAATCTTCTCCAGGTTTTTGTGAATAGCCCTTAGCCACCAGCCTGGCCTTATGGCGCTGCATGCTTCCATCAGCTCCAACCTTCAACTTAAAAACCCATTTTGTTTTTATGACATTAACATCCGGCGGTCGATCTACCAATTCCCAGGTACCATTCGCCTTAAGGGAAATAATTTCATCCTTCATCGCTTCTACCCAAAGCTTTTTATCAGAACGCTCCATAGCATCTCTAACAGAAATGGGATCTGGATCATCCAACACATGGAAATTATAAACCATGTCCTTTTCCCGTTTTGGAACCCTATTCCGAGCAGGGTAACGACTTGAATGTTGCACATCTTCTGCCACGGGACCCTCAAAGTCGACAGAAGCCGAATTTTGCAAATTATCAGGTACAGAACTCTCTAAATCGACAGAATCGTAAAAATCATCACCAGAATTCGATCCTATCGGTGACCCAGCCCTAGATAAACTAAATGTACTTCCATGAACATCTACTTGTATAACAGGACTCCTCGAATCTCTGGATTCTTCATTAATCTGGGCATTCGAGCTAGCCACCGGAACTACCCCTACTGCAACAGGTCCTGCACTTCTTGGGAACTCTTGTTGAGTAGTGGAACGACTAACTCCAGGAATGTCATTCTGTAAATATACGTCTACAGAATCCTTAGAAATAGGAACAGCAACTTCGTGTTTCTTAGCAGTTTTAGGAATGTTTTCCATAAACGTTGCGTCTCGAGCAATTACAATCCTCCTTGGATCATTGTTCAAATTGATAAATTGGTACGCTTTCGAATCGGTCGAATACCCAGTCATTATCATTTGAACTGTTTTTGGATCAAACTTCTTTCGACTATGATCCTTTATCAGAACATGAGCTCTACATCCGAATAACTTCAGATTCGATAGATTGACTCTCTCTCTCCTGTGTAAGCCTCCTCTGGAACTTTATCTTTAAGGGCCATTGTTGGAGATCTGTTCTTCAGATACACCGCACAACCAACAGCTTCTCCCCAGAACCTTTTATCCAATTCAGCGTCGTGCACCATACTCCTAGCCTTTTCGGTTATAGTACGGATTGTACGCTCTGCCACTCCATTTTGTTGAGGAGTGTATGGTACTAATCTCTGGTGTTGGATCCCATGTTTCTTCAGAAATACTTGGAATTCTCTGTTGGTATACTCAGTGCCATTATCGCTACGCAGTTTCTTTATTTTCTTTCCCGTCTGATTTTCAACCAGTGCCTTAAATTCTTTAAATTTAGCGAATACTTCAGTTTTTGATTTCAGTAAATAGCCAAATCTTTTTCGGCTATAGTCATCCACAAAAATCAAATAGTACCTGTTACCGCCCCAGGATTCCACCTCCATAGGGCCTGCTAAATCTGAATGCACAAGTTCCAGTAAATCTTTAGCTCTCTTACTTTTGCCTTTCGGGAACATTTTTACGCACTCTTTACCTTGACAGCATCCCTCACACGGTTGCGTGCTCACCTCACTAAAAGTTAGCCCATCTGCACAACTTTTTAGCCTTAACATCAGTGGTCCACTTAGATGACCTAATCTTCTGTGCCACAATTCGAATGAAGCATAAGAAGATTCTTCTGGAGGACACGTCAGAACCATCGCTGTCTCTTTATCTAAAACATATAAACTCTGTTTTAGTGGTGCTGTTAATACTGGCTTACCAGTTATTATTACGTCACAAGGACTTTTATAAACCTTGCAACAAGCCTCATCAAAAACAACAGTGTGACCCTTGCTACACATTTTACTTACTGACAGCAGGTTTGCCGTCAAACCTGGAAGCATGAGTACATCGTCAAACCTCACAGAACGCCCCATGACATATACATCCCCTTGTTCACTGGCTAAAATTTTGTCATTGTTTGCAGTCGTCACTAATTTCGAACCAATATCCTTCCGATTTTCAAGGGTATGTACGTCGGACGTCATATGCGATGTTGCTCCGGAATCTACGACCCAATCACCCTCGCCAACCCTTACAGATAGGACGGTCGCAAGACCCGAGGTCTCTCTACTGTCCTTCTTCTGAAACAATGTGTTTTTGTTGTTTTCAGGCTTCCGGCTATGACACTGCCATTTAGAATGCCCTTTTTTCTTACAAAGATGGCATATAACGCCCTTCTTAGTTTTTTACATCAGTGCCGTCGCCTTGTCATCTTCACTTGTGTTCTCTGTGCTACCTTTTCTCAAGCTTTCTTTTATTAACGCTGCCTGTACAGTCTCTGTTGAAATCTGCACAGTTGAATGCTCCAATGTCATTACTAGAGGTAGAGGGTTATACTCATCGGTCAAACCAGCCAGCATTATGATCCCGATGAATTCGTCATCTAGACCTGCCTTAATACCAAGTAGCGACTGACTGGTATTCATGATATCTGTGATATATTCCTCCATGGACTTAAACATCGTCAATTTAACATTGAAGAGTTTTCGCAGCAGATATAGTCTTCTTAGTAATCCGCTGTCAGCATACGCTTTCTGTAAAGCTTGCCAAGTATCTCGTGCAGTTTTGAAGTTCATGATCAAGGGATAAATATTTTCCCTGCACATTAGACAGATCTTACTCCGAGCTTTGGCATCTTTTTTCTTAGCATCTTCAGAGTCTGCCTTGAACTCCGCGTCAATACACTCCCATAGATCCACTTCGGTTAATAACATCTCCATGGCAAAAGCCCATGTGCCATAGTTAGATTGGCCGACTAGTTTTTCTAAACTATTATGGGTTACTGCCTGCATATTGAGATTTGAGATACCTAGGTACTTTACTTAGTTAGCAATCCATTTAAATCTTCTGGGCCCATAACCTATTGGAAGGTGGGCATTCTTCAATGAAATAGATTATAGTAGGTAGGTATACAGTGGTGGTATATTAATATAAATAAAACATGTTAACTTAAAATATCTTCTAGACAAGTAAAACACAAGATGACACACATTCAAGTAATACAACTTGTTGCTATGGCTACCAACTCTACTGAGTGCATAGTGCATTACAATAGTAGTAAAACCTTATTTTACAACAGTTCTCCTAGGATACAAAATACAAATACAAAAATCTTTATTATGAACAAAAATAAAATTATATAGAGTACAATTGTGGGCTGACAACCGCAAAAGTTAAAAACTGTGTAGCAGAGTCAGCGCCCTCCTCCAGGAGAGGGGATAAAAGTAACATTCCTTCACCACGCATCACGCCGAAACTGCTGAATGATTGGAATGAGACTTGGCACGATTTGAGTTCATACTACAAGGAAGGACATGGAATACATTTTATCCTGGAATTCAGTAAGGTTCCCCTGGGAGAGAGGATAAAAATAAAATTGTTTATCCGCGCATCACGACGGAACTACTGAATGAATTCGAATGGAACTCTTCACGATTTAAGTTCATACTACGGGAAAAGATACATTTTATACCGGAATTCAGTATGGTTCCCTTGAGAGAGTGGATGAAAGTAAAAATAGCTAGGTACTGAATGAATTAAAATGAAACTTGGCATTATTTGAGCTCACTACAAGGAAGAACGGGTTAGGTTCGTAAGGACTAGATTGCATAACGACTATGTAAACAAAACGTCGTAATTCCATAGTGCCTTAGTAAGCACAATGCCTTTTTTGCAGAATGCCCTAGCACAGTAGATATAGTATTGTGGCCCTAGTGAGTAGAATGTCTTAGTTGTACGATCGACAACTAAGGCATTGCGACGAAGTTGTAAAATGACTAACAGAGTTTAGGACCAAATTATAGAAAGTCTTGGTTGTAAAATGACGCATAAGGCAAAGTGTCTGGATAGCTTATCGTCTTGATAGCAAAACGTTATGATTGCGTAACGACTAGGTAATATGTAGGAACGAGCAGTTATTGTCTAGGTCTCGGATAGAGTCGCGGGCAGAAACTAGTGTTTAAATAAAACAAGGTTATGTAAAAATAACATCTAAATCTTCTTAAACTCAAATTTCTTCAATTCTAAATGTGTGGTGGCATGTTTTACGAACAAGTGATCGCAATATAAAAAACATGCAGGCCAGTTTAATCCCATAATTATTTTAAATTATCAATCTTAAGCAAGTACTCAATTATTGTAGTCCCTCTCGACAAATTTTTGTAATTCTGCTGTGCATTTTTTGTCAAATGTAGCATCACTTTTATTACTGTGACCTCCTGTGATATCTAAATAAATGATTATTTCTTTTTATTTCCTGGAACTTGTAGTCCTTCTTAATTTTATAATCTAGTCGTTATGCTTGGACGGAAGAAATCACCCACACAGGGGACAGGAAAATACCCTATAGAATTTTCTTTATTGACACCTCTATGCGACCAATACCACTCTATTGACTAGCTTTGCGAAAAAGTCAAAATTGATACAAAAACTAGGTACTTATCTGACAATCTGTTGATGTGAATGATGTGACAAGAATTTAGGGGTTAGGTTCGTAAGGACTAGATTGCATAACGACTATAAAAGCAAAACACCTTAGTTTCGTAAGTTCTTGGTGGCTAAATGTCTAAATGTGCAAACGTCTCAATAGTAAAACGCCTGGGTTTAAGATTGGACTTAATTTTATAACGTTTTGTTTGTATAACGCCCAAATATCAAAATGTTTTAGTAGCAAAACGGCAACATATTCAGAATGTACTGATAGTATAACGACTAGGTAGGCATATCGTCAAAAATTAATAACGTCGTAACAGCCGGATTTTTGACAATAGTTTAAACTTTTGTTAACAAATTGTTGACGAGAGCCGGGTTTTCAAAGTAATTCAACGACTTGCTAAATTCTTGTCACAACATTCACATCAACAGCTTGTCAGATACCTAGTTTTTGTATCAATTTTGACTTTTTCGCAAAGCTAGTCAATAGGTATTGGTCGCATAGAGGTGTCAATAAAGAAAATTCTATAGGGTATTTTCCTAATTAATAATCGGTAATTTGTCTAGAGGGAGACTACAATAATTGAGTACTTGCATAAGATTGATAATTTAAAATCATTAAGGGATTAAACTGGCCTGCATGTTTTTTTATATTGCGATCACTTGTTCGTAAAACATGCCACCTGACATTTAAAATTGAAGAAATTTGAGTTTAAGAAGAGATGTTTAGGTTATATTTGTGTATTAGATGTTATTTTTACATAACGTTGTTTTATTTAAACACTAGTTTCTGCCCGCGACTCTATCCGAGACCTAGACAATAACTGCTCGTTCCTACATATTACCTAGTCATTACGCAATCATAACGTTTTGCTATCAAGACGATAAGCTATCCAGACACTTTGCCTTATGCGTCATTTTACAACCAAGACTTTCTATAATTTGGTCCTAAACTCTATTAGTCATTTTACAACTTCGTCGTTATGCCTTAGTTGTCGATCGTACAACTAAGACATTCTACTCACTAGGGCATTCTGCAAAAAAGGCATTGTACTTACTAAGGCACTATGGAATTACGACGTTTTGTTTACATAGTCGTTATGCAATCTAGTCCTTACGAACCTAACCCGAATTTAGCAAGTCGTTGAATTACTTTGAAAACCCGGCTCTCGTCAACAATTTGTTAACAATAGTTTAAAGTTTTAAACTTTTTTCAAAAATCCGGCTGTTACGACGTTATTAATTTTTGACGATATGCCTACCTAGTCGTTATAGGTACTATCAGTACATTCTGAATATGTTGCCGTTTTGCTACTAAGACATTTTGATATTTGGGCGTTATACAAACAAAACGTTATAAAATTAAGTCCAATCTTAAACCCAGGCGTTTTATTATTGAGACGTTTGCACATTTAGACATTTAGCCACCAAGAACTTATGAAACTAAGGTGTTTTGCTTTTATAGTCGTTATGCAATCTAGTCCTTACGAACCTAACCCGGAAGAACGTAGGATACTTTTTATCTGGGATTTCAATAGGCCCGGTTCCATGTGACTCACATTTACTATAAAAGTACAGGTATATCACGAAACAGTTTAGTCACAATTTCAATCATGTTAGTCACAATGTACATATTTTTTGATAATGACCCTTATACGTTTTCTATCTCTGTTCTTCCTTAATGATTCCCTTATAGTTATTTTCTTCTTGCTATCAGATTTTAAACTTTACGGCATACAAATTAAGATCTTTTTAGTTTAGTTGTTCCGAGATTTCGTGACTGATGAGCAAGTGTATTAGTGTACTGCTAGGAACGAGTTTAGCTGAATAGCTGCTACTAGTTCACATGTGGGAACTAGTTCTTTTTAGGACATTGTGTCTGAACTACACAAGACTACTGATTTTGTCAAATTCAGCGTTGCCACCTTGGTGATTTTATCACTAGATCTAGTGATTTTTTGGAGTACGTTAGTGATATTCTGAAGAAAAAATCACTAAAAAAATATCTGGTGATTTTTAGTGATATTTATCAAATCTCGAAAATTTTTGAAAATACATACTTATTAGCAACGAATTCCCCAATTTATGTGAAAATAGCGCAATCCTTTTCTTAGACAGCCGAAACGTAATTAAACCATGAATCTTTATAGGTTCATGAATTAAACGTTTTTGTTTGGTTATGCAAACCTACCTTGGGGAATCCCCGACTACTGATGAGATGAGAACCTCTCACGTACCTACTAAACTAGTTTATTTGAGTATGTACCTATGTAGTTAGGTGCTTGCTACTGTTGCTAGGCAGTTCTTGCTAAACTTCGTTCGGGAAAGTAGGTAAGTGATCACATCGAAATCATTCGCGTAAGATTTGTGAAGCATTTCTTAGTTATTTCACATTTACTATGGACGTGCCAGTAAAAATAAAACGTCAAGTGCGAGTCGGACTCGCGCACTAAGGGTTCCGTTTAATTGTAAGACCTTGTTGCTTGCCAATTATTATGATTCTAGGTCAACTTGAAGTAGATAGTTACGGAAACCCCTCACCCCTCTGTTTTAGATTAAGTCTAGACTCTAGTTACTACGAAATGTGCTGACTAGACAGCACACGGTGTTCTTGTTCTTAGAATGTAAGTGCTTACTCGACGCAACTCTGGTGGTCGATGCATCTGCATGCACCTGTGTGAGACAATAAAGAGTTTGCCTCCGAATCGGCAAGACCTATTTTTGGTATTTTATTCAATTTCCTTCAGTTTTCATCAAAATGATATCCGTAAAAACGTTCCCAAATCAAGAGTGGCGCAGCCGATACAGATTTCCCTCATTTTCTCGAGTTTTCCGCGATTTTCCAACTTAAAAATCAGTCAGAAAATTCGCCATAAAAATTGTAGAAATTACGGTCTTCTGTGTGAACCAAAAAAATGTCTCTAAACGGGTATCGAAAAGTGAGTGCGGGAGTTGCAGTTGGTTGGTGAGTCAAAATTTTCGCCAAATCCTTCCTTAGTCCTCTCCTGTATTTTAAATGGTTTCTTTTTGTTTAAAAACTAATTAATTTGTTATTATTGAGATCAAACCTTGCTCTTTATAACGCTGGAATAAAATATAAGAGATTTTACATAGAGTTAGGAACAGATAGAAAGTGCACATTTTCAAAATCAAATGTAAGTACTGTAAGAATTAAATTAGGGAATTGTGGATCTTAGCATTGATCAAAAATTAGTCTTAATTATATTCGTTGAAAAATATTTTTATTTTTTGATCTTATATTTTAATTTTACAATTTATTTTTACAAGAATTTTAAATTTTCCCTGTACCAAAATTATATGCTTGTTTTATATTTGTAATTTTCACTGTGTTTTTGTGACGTGTGCCATTTAATTGTTGTGTCGTGTATTTTTTTTATAAAATTGTGAATTAAGCAAGTGTATTCTCTGCCAAGTTATAGCTCTGTGTTTTCGCATTAAGTTACGCGGTAAAGATGACGAGTGAAACAGTGATTAAACCGATTCCAAGAGAAATAGTGCAAATTATTCCAAATTTTACCGGTGATAAAAGACAATTAAATCTATTCTTGCGAAAATGTCAGTACATAATTGACTGCTTTGGCAGTTCAAAAGAAGAACAAAATTTATACGTGTTCAATATTATCACGAGCCGGCTTACAGAGAATGCAGCTGCCCTTTTATCGGAAAGGGATGATATTGTGACGTGGTCCGCCCTTAAAGCCTTGCTTATCCAACATTTTGGAGACCCCCGTAGTGAAGCGTGTATTAACATCGAGTTAGAATCATTAAAGATAAAATCGGGTGAGAATTATTTGGATTTTTGCAATCGAATTCAAAGCGTACGGTCATTATTAATTTCAAAAGTGAACACCAATGCGGAAAGTGATTTAAAAAAGGCTAAATTGATTATTTATGATAATACGGCTCTGAATGTATTTTTGTACAATCTTCCTGAAAATTTGGTTAGAATAGTGAGGTTAAAGGCGCCCAGTACTCTAGAAGCGGCATTGAGTGTTGTGCTTGAAGAAGTGAATTTTATAGAGCAATATAACATGAGAAATCGTATTCACGGTAATAATCAAAACTCAACCTCAGGGTCAAGGCCTTTGGTAAATCAAGGTCAACCGATGGGTTATAAGCCTATGTTAGGTGGTAACAGTAATAATGTGACTCCGAAATTTAATTTTGGGATTCCCCAAAATGCGCAGATTAGGATGCCTCAATTTCAAGGCCAAGGTCAAGGGAATTTCGTAACACGCCCACAGAGTTTTGGATATCGGCCACAGTATGGTTTTCAGTCACAACATTTCGGCCTTCCGAGATTTGGCCTTCAGCCTCAACAAGGATTCGAGTATAGACCTCCGCAACAGTTTGGGTATAGAGTCCCACAACCTTTTGGTTATAGGCCCCCACAACCATTTGGTTACAAACCAAATTTACCGACAGTAGGAGCATCAAATATTCCTCCTCAAGGACAAGGACCGCAGTTACAAACTGCCGACGTATCTATGAGGACAGCGCCTCATAGACCCCTACAAAATGGGTTTAGGTTAAACGAAATTACCATGAATGACCATGAATACGGTGACACCGTTATGCCTACAGCGGCATTTTATAACAGCGACGCATATTACGATAGTTGTGATGGCTATGGCTATGGTTATGCAAATGAAATGTACTATGGTTATGACGACTCTTCATCATTATTGCCTCTACCATCAAGTGAAAATAATGTTACGAAGAATAACGAAAACGAAAAAACTGAGAGTAATGCTGAAAATCCTTCGGATTTTTGCATAACAGCCTCGGATGCCAAGAAGTCTTAGAAATAAATTGTGACCCAAAATTAAAACTTCCGTATATTTATTTGGAAGAGATAGACGCAAAAATGATGATTGATACCGGAAGTATGAGATCGTTCTTAAGTCCGCGAAAAGCTAATGAATATTTTCCACAATTTATTCAGAAGGAACGGTTTCAAGTTGTTAGCACCCACGCATCTAGTATTCACGATGAAGTAGTAGAGATCCCTCTATTCCCATCCTTTGTTAGCAACGATTGTCATAAATTTTACCTATATGACGTTGATACGCGTTATGATGGACTGATTGGTAATGATCTTCTGCAACAGTTAGGCGCGATTATTGATTTGAAAGAACAGCTTTTGAAGACAAGTACAACTTGTATTCCAATAATCAATAATATTTTAAATTATATGATCGATATTCCCCCGCGGTCAGAAAAAAGAGTCAAGCTGCCTATAAACCAACACTCTGGCGAAGCTATATTAGACTTTTACGTATTCACAGATGGTTTACGTATGCCTAGTGCGATAGTGAATTGCATAAACGGATATGCAACTACTGTGATCCAAAACACCTCAGATAAAACGAAACGCATCACATTTAAGGGACCTCTATCAGTAATATTATTTAATCAGTCGGAAAGCAAATTAAACCTTACAAAAGATACAATGGATGTGGATGTAGAGACAGATAATTTATTAGAAGAAAACTTGTGTAAACTCAGACTTGACCATACCAACGACGAAGAACGTGAAAAAATCTACAAGCTTTGCTTGGACTATAAAGATATTTTCTATTGCGACCAAATTCCTTTGAGTTTTACAAACCAAATTAAACACAAGATTAGAACAAAGAACGAAGACCCTATATATGTAAAGCCATATAGACAGGCCCCCTTTGTGCAAGAAGAAATTAACAGGCAGGTAGATAAATTACTGAAAGACAATGTAATCCAAGAGTCTCATTCTCCTTGGAGTGCCCCGGTACATTTAGTGCCTAAAAAGATGGATGCATCTGGTGAAGTCAAGTATAGAATGGTAGTCGACTATAGGCGTCTGAACGATATTACGATTGACGACAAATATCCCCTTCCGAATATCACAGATTTATTCGATAAATTAGGAAAGAGTAACTATTTTAGCACTATAGATCTTGCAAGTGGTTATCATCAGATTGAAGTAGAGAACAATGATAGACAAAAAACAGCATTTTCCACAAATAACGGTGGCCATTTTGAATTCGCTAGAATGCCCTTCGGATTAAAAACCTGCCCAGCAACGTTCCAAAGGACAATGGACAATGTCCTACGTGGCCTGCAAGGACTACATTGCATGGTTTATCTAGACGACATAATAGTTTATTCAAATAGCCTCGAGGAACACATAAGAAATTTAAAAACAATCTTCGACAGACTTAGGGAGACTAACTTAAAGATACAGCTAGATAAATCAGAGTTTCTACGTAAAGAAGTACTTTACCTAGGACACATGATTACGAAAGAAGGACTTAGACCTAACAATGATAAAATTGACGCTGTGCTGAAATACCCTCCACCAAAAACAAAGACTGAAATTAAGAGCTTTCTCGGACTCGTAGGGTATTACAGACGTTTCATTAAAGATTTCGCTAAGATAACACAACCAATGACAGCCTGCCTGAAAAAGCGTAACGAAATTGTAATCGATCAAAAATATCAAGACTCCTTTAACAAATGCAAAGAGCTTTTGACCCATGCCCCTCTGTTACAGTATCCCGATTTTGACAAACCTTTTATACTGACAACTGACGCGTCAATAGTAGCAGTCGGAGCTGTACTATCTCAGGGACAAATTGGAGCCTACAAGCCTGTAGCGTATGCTAGTCGAACGTTAAGTGATACTGAATCACGTTATAGTACAATCGAACGCGAATTGCTTGCTATAATCTGGGCAGTAAAGCACTTTAGGCCTTATTTGTACGGACGAAAGTTCACCATTTATACAGATCATAGACCATTAGTTTGGCTTCGATCTCTTAAAGATCCGAGCAGTAAGCTCACGCGTTGGAGTTTAAGGCTACAAGACTATGATTTTGACATTATACACAAAAATGGACAACAGAATACGAACGCTGATGCGTTATCTAGGATAAAAATAAACGCTTTAGGCTCAAATGATGATAAAGAATCAATGAAGGTTAACATCGATGAAAAGGAGCACAAAGATAGAAGCAAGTTAACAGCTGAAAAGAATAGAGAGCGAAAAGACTCTTTATCAGACAAAAGTAGGACATTAACAGCGAGCCCTTTCTCTGATAAATTATCGACAGCTGGTTCGGATCACGAAGAAGTGCCTGTGCGATCGGAATCGAATAAATCTGAAACCATTCATTCTCACGTAGAATTAGAGTCTGTAGGAATTCCAATTATACATGAAGCAGTTGACACTAAACCCAATCAGATCTTAGTATATTCATGGTCTAAGAATGAATTAAATGTAAAAGACTTATCTAGAAACAAACAAAAGGTATTGGAAATTTTCTTACCTTTGAAGTCGGAATTCGTTAAAGAATTTTTAAAACGCTACATCAAACCAAAGATAAAATATTTCATCTATTTTGAGGAATCGGAACATCGTAGACTATTTGGAAACTTAATAATAAAACTTTTTAAGAAAGGAATGGTAAATTTTTACGAATGCACGGAAAGAGTCATTTATATTGAAGACGAGAGAGAGCAAAGAGCCGTAATTGTTAAACATCATGAAGGAAAGACATGCCACCGTGGTATCAAGGAAACGTTAGTAAGGATTCATAGAAATTACTATTGGGAGAGAATGCAAGAAACAGTTGCAGCAGTTATAAATGCTTGTGAAGCATGCCAGAAAATGAAATATGATAGGAAACCAATAAAACCAGTTTTACAGTTGACGCAAACACACGACGCCCCTTTTCAAGAAATTTTCATAGATCTTTTTAGTATTGAAGGGAAAACTTATTTGACCCTTATTGATGCCTTCAGCAAATTAGGACAGGCTATTGAAATTCAAGGTAGATCAACTCCTGAAGTAGTAAGAGCATTGATGAGCTATTTCTCTTACTACGGTATCCCCAAAAAGATTAGTTCGGATCCCGGAAGCGAATTTAACAACATGCTTATGAAAGAATTCTTGAGCTTACATAAAATAGAGCTTCACATTGGAACTCCCAATAACCCCAATTCAATGGGCCTTATTGAACGTTTCCATTCAACAATTATAGAAATATATAGATTAGCTAAATATGAAAAACGATGTACTGATGCTGCATCAACTATGACATATTCTGTTATGGCATATAATCACTCCATCCATTCTGTCACTGAACTTACTCCTTTTGAAGTGGTATTTGGCCATACTGACTCTAGCAGCCCTTATGGCATTGAAATCGAAAAGTGTTATTTTCAAAAGTTAGTAAAAGATCATGCAAAGCGAACCAAATTTTTATACGAATATTTGGCAGATAAGATGCTAGCGCTAAAACAAAATATTAGAGCAAAGAAAGGCGGCGAAGAAGAGATAGAATTTGCCGACGGTGAGACTATTTATGCTAAGGATGTTAATAAGCGTAAAAGTAAAGACAAACCTCGATACGTTAAAGCCAAAGTTGTAGGAGAAGCTGAAAGAAACGTTTTACCTATACAGGTAGGGCAAAGAATAACCCACGTTCCTATTAAAAATGTAAAACGTCCTCCGCAGGTGCGGCCTTCTGCTCGTACTGACGCCATCCCTGGCCCTTCATCTGCAAACACTGGAAGGTAATCCGGGAATACTTCCGGTCAAGGAAGGCCAAGCTTTCTTTCAAACTGATTATTGGACTATAGTTAAGGTTATAAACTTGGACAAGATTAAACATGATTTAAATTACGTAACGACCAACTTTGAGCAATTGTGTAGATTAATCGACTGGAATTCGTCATATTCTCAGGAATTTATAAGTGTTAAAATACATACAGAGTTTGTACGCGATTTAACTAAAGACAAGTTCAAACAACTTGTTCCACAACAACGATTTAGAAGAGGGCTTATAAATCCATTGGGTTCACTAATAAAAGTTGTTACAGGAAATCTTGATCATGATGACGCGATTAAATTTGATAGAGTGACGTCGGAATTACAGCATGATCAAATGATTATTTCAAAAAAAATTACCTTGGTCTCTAAAATGTTTGAAAGTTTCATAAATGTAACCGAGTTGATTAATCGAAACACTATCAATTCAGCTAACCGCATTAAGAAGGTAGAAGAAATGATAAGCTATTTATCTAATAAAGAAAAGAGATGGGTATTTTAATCATATGTTTTCGCATTATTTAATGTTGACTGAAGTAATTTTCAAACCATCTTTATCCGGTTAAGTGAAATTGAAACAGCTCTAGAATTAAATAGAGTCTCTATATTGCACCAGTCTATTGTGAACTCCACCGAATTATTGTATCATTTGAAATTAATTTCGGAATCCGTAAGTTTAGTATATTTTCCTAATGAAAATAACTTGTTAAAATTAGAGGAAACTATTCTTGTAAAATCCTTTACTAAAAATAATCTGATAACGTTTATTTTGGAAATTCCGATAACTGATAATTGTACTTATAATTACTATAAAGTATATTCCTTACCAATTTTCCACCAGCCTGATAACAAACTATCTCCATTTTCCCTAAGTATCCCTACTACCTTTTGGCGAAGCGTACTCAATACATACCAATTGTCAAACCGTGCCGCCCGTTATCTGCTGGCGAACATTTCCTGTGTGCCGAGGATAATCGAGCATTCTACCATGAGCTTACCTGTGTAGAGCAGCTCATGAAGTTCCAAGATGACCCTGATCACTGCACGCAACATCAGGTAGAGATTGAAAGAGTCAAGGTCCAACGAATCAGTGAAAACAGTTGGATAATATTCAGCAGAGTTCATATGATGTTATCAAAGCATTGCGACGGCGAGATCACTAAGCAGCCAATATTGGGGACTTACTTGGCAACCATCGACGAACCCTGTGATTTGGAGATCAATGGAATTCGTATACCTACTTCACCGGATCCTTATGGAATCGGATGCTGTTGAGCCAATTCCGCTAATCGCCTTACCGCAGCTACGCGTTAAAGCAACGATATCCAGTAAACGTGTGCTTAATATGAACGGAGTTAACTTAGACGAAGTGAAATACATGGCGTATTCTCTACGGCCTATAGTGAAGTGATCGAAAGTGTTATTATAAGTTATAACAAAGGCTATAACTTCAGTGAAAATTTAGGATTCGCGACTCTAGGTTTAGTAACATTTAGTTTTCTTTTATTTGTATTTTATGTCCTTCGGCAAAAATTGCTGCGTTTTATGTGTAAGAAAAATTATCGGCACAAATCTCAAATCGATCCAACCGATAATTTTCCTCTTAGGGAGGGAGGAGTTACGGAAACCCCTCACCCCTCTGTTTTAGATTAAGTCTAGACTCTAGTTACTACGAAATGTGCTGACTAGACAGCACACGGTGTTCTTGTTCTTAGAATGTAAGTGCTTACTCGACGCAACTCTGGTGGTCGATGCATCTGCATGCACCTGTGTGAGACAATAAAGAGTTTGCCTCCGAATCGGCAAGACCTATTTTTGGTATTTTATTCAATTTCCTTCAGTTTTCATCAAAATGATATCCGTAAAAACGTTCCCAAATCAAGAGTAGATACCCTGTATATTTTGATCGAGGCAGGATCAAAACTTATTTTTTTTAGGTAATAAACTACAAATTTACGGCTTCAATTTTATGATTCTTCGTCAACGGAAAGTACCCTATAGGTTTTGGTTCATGGCGAGAGTCAAAAGTATTTTTTTTTTTGTGAATAAATTACAAAGAACAATGGCAACTTTCCCTTATGGTTTGTCCCAAAAATTTGAGGAAAGATAAGAAATATACCATTCGATTCATCTCAAAATTTTAAGGAACTCTGCATTTTTAGTTTTTCCAAGATTATTCCAGAAAAAATTAAATATTTTTTTGAAAATTGGCAGAATAATTTCCTATCCTTGGTTCATCTCTTCATTGCAAATGGCGGCGGGGTGACAAAAAAGGTTTCAATTCTAGAGGTTAGTTTCAGGTTAGGGGCAGGATTAAAACCAACCTCCTTTTTTCAGTTGGTAGGTAGAATAGAGTAGGTTTATCGGCCATGGACGAAAATAGCTAGGTCTTAGGCCCTGCTACATTTTTGGATAGAGATTTCCTAACTTTTTATGTAGGGAGTACCCTTAGCCTATACCTACCTAGCCCAGCCTAACCTAAACCAGCTCAGGTGTATTGCCGCGGCTTTACAATGTGTTCCAAGAACGTGTCGCCTACCTGTTCAAATAAAATTGATAGGTACCTAATGAGCGCCATATCGCCCAGTCTTCAGCTTGCCGCATCCAGCATCTCCCTACCAATTGCGTCCTACACTACGTTTGCCGAGTCGCAGTCTCCACTAAATACAAGAACACGTTTGCTTTTCGATTCTTAACGTACCCATGGCACAACTATTATTTGTATTATAGGTAGGTACGTGGAGTATCGTACGTACCGTACCTTCCTGAAGTGAAGACATATAATTAACCGCTATCTCAATAAAAGTCATAGGTCTACCTACCTATAGTCATCGCCAAAATTACTTACCTAGGTATAGCGGTGAACAGATGAAGATTCCAATCCAAAGCACAGAGCAGCTTCTGTTGTCTTGCAATAAGTGTAGTTTATTAGCGATTGCTCTTGACGGTTTTGGAGTCTTCAACTTAACGAGTTACGAGCACCTACCTACCTAGGTAGTAGCTAATCAAAAATGTTTTTAGGTAGGTACCTATCTACCAAAATAGATAATTTTGTAATAATTCCTAATATCCCAGAAGGATCGAGTGGTTGGCCTTACTACCTACCTACGTTACGTACCATTCTAGCTTTACCAATAGGTAATACTACCTATCTATAAACTAGCCAAACTCGATGTGGAATGTTTATAAGCAAACCATTAAGAACACACACACACAACGCTTACACAAAAAACTAAAACTCACTTGCTTTGCTTGGCGTCGAGTTTCAGATAGGTACCTACGTATAATAAATTGCATTGATTGTTTGCAAAAGTCTGCAGTTAGCCAAATCGTGGCCAAATTGTTTCACTAAGTAATACTAGTTCTAATTTCACTCTGTTGCTGCGTCTTTTTATACGCAATTTACATCCTTACTTACGTCTGCCGATTTGAGATCCTTCCTTCAATAAATATTGCTTATAATTTATTAATTTTAAATACTTTATTTACAAAGAAAATAAGTGCAATCAAATACCTACCTAATAATTTATATTATATAAAAAGACGCGGCAACAGAGTGAATTTTAGGTTAAGTATGGGCGGTTTGTTTACAAATATTCTAAATCGAGTTTGGCTAGTGTATATGCATAAGATAAGAAAACATACCAACTAGCACGGTAATATTATAGGATAATATTACCTTGCAACTAGGTAACTGGTCAGTGGAATCGTATAATTTTATTAATATGCGCAGGCAAACTCATAGATGAAATATTTTTTATCTTGGTGCTAAATTATACATTTTCAAGAATGCTTAGGTAAGTACAGTATATCAATTCTTGGGGTTAGTTTCTTTCAATTCTTAGTAAGTTTTTCCATTATCTGTGAGGTAGCGCTACCGAGTAAGTACCTATTGTTATTCGGTTTCCTCTCTATCGTCATTTAGATAGGTACCTAAATACCTGAAAAATAAACACATCGATACTATAATATTATAAAGAGGAAAGATTTGATTGTTTGTTTGTTTGTATTGAATAGGTAGGTAGGCTCCGAAACTACTGGACCGATTTGAAAAATTCTTTCATTGCTATGAAGTTTACTTTTCAGGGAGTGACATAGGTTATATTTTATCCCGGAATTCCCACAGGAACGGGAACTACGCGGGTGAAACCGCGAGGCGATCGTCTAGTTATTTATAAAAGGAAAGGAATGTTCAATGTTTGTAAGATAGGTATTACTAAAATGTATTGGAGAATTTTAGTAACGATAGCTAGGTAGGTACAATACAAACACTGCACATAGGTAGGTATGTAGGTACCATAGAAATCTAAATTGTTATTTAGATTTCTATGGTAGGTACTTACGGAGTATTAGGTAAGTACTAGGTACTAACTTTTACTAGGTATGCATAATTTTATGTAGACTAGGCACATAGGTACCGACAATCTTACGAAGTAGGTAGGTAGGTGAACAATGAAAACAAAATAAACTCTCGATGTACAATAACTTACAATGGCGAAGGGTAGGTACATAAGTACTTTAGCACCCAAGAAAGAAAATATATTCTTTGAAACAAGTTTCTTTGCTACTACAACTTTTTGTGAAATCACTCTCACAAACACTTGGGCACAGATATTATAATACTATATTGGGTAAGGATAAAAGGTTCACCTGTAGTATTATTTTGATAAGTTTATTTTGAAAATCATTTTGTCAACAAACACATTACAAAAGCGCGCGGATTGGACCACAGAATAATAATGACAGGCAGAGTTGGTAGTGCTGTCAATGTCAAAAACAAAATGGCGGATTCTACGAGTTTTTATCACCCTAGCTTCGCCCAAATTGCTATTCATCCACATTTTCAAAAATTAATTTAATTTTTCCTGCAATAATTATGGAAAAACTAAATATACAGTTTTATTCAGAATTTCCGGAGCTATCGATTGATACCCGTGGGATCTTTCCTCATGATAGCTCATAATTCTTGCCATTGTTCTTTATGTTTTTCGTATTTTTCCCTTTACTTGTGCTATATGACCTTGCTGCTCACCAAATTTAATGATTCTAGGTCTACGGGAAGTACCCTACAGGTTTTGGGTGCATGTGATTCCCTTGGAAATTTCAAAATTTTCGGACATAAACGTCTGCAACTTTTGAGTGCGTTGACTTGGAAGTTTAATTTATATCACGGCTTCAAGAAGTTACGGACTTGAGTATTTGATGTTAATTTCAACTCGATCCCTCCACGCGTTCCTGAGAAAAGAGGGTTGACAGACGGACAGACAGACAGACGGACAACAAAGTGATCCTATAAGGGTTATTTTTTCCTTTTGAGGTACGGAACCCTAAAAAATGACAATAAGAAACACAGAGTTGTGTGTATAAAAAAAAACACAAAAACAAATATCTATCTAGCTTACTGTCAAAAATTTTTGCTAATAAATATCAGTATGTTGTGTTTTTAGTTTCTTATTTTCACAAATAAGTACATTATTTTGTAGTACCTAGCGTGTAATTTTATTTTAAATTATCTAGTGATTTTTGTCCAAAATATCCCGAAATCTAGCGAGTTTTGAGACCAAATCTAGTGATATTTTTTTCTGCAAGGTGGCAACACTGGTCAAATTCGATCTGGCAACACTGCCAAGAAGGTCGCATTTGTTGATTGTTGGTTAATTTTTATAAAAAAGGCTTCCATCATGTCTGAAAGTCATGAAATAAGTGTACGTTAGTGAAAACTCGGGGTTACGCAAAAGGTGTGATTACGCGGGATATGGCGCATCTTGCTTGACTCATCACAAACGGCGAAATAAACATGTCTGCCATAAAGGCTGCGCATCGAAAAACTCGAACTCTCCTTCAATCAAAGACTACCACAGGCTCTGTCTGCAAATAAAAATTATGAACGACGAAGACGACGAGGAACCGGGACTAGAGCCTAATAGACCATCCTAAATATCGGATCCGATATTCTGATTACACGAATCAGTGTACGTGCAGGACTGGAAGCAGACGCTAAGGTAAGGACGAGCGACAAGTATTATAGTGTATAATATATTGAAAAGAAGTCTGACGAAATGGCCCCTACACTGTCAAAAAACCAAAAAATTGGTATTGTCGTAGCCCTAGCTGTTGGCTCCATACAAATTAAAAAGAGAAAAAGAACGAAATGGGTGAAAGATTATTTATTATTGCGTCAAAAGCTAGCAAGCATGATTATGAGGGTCTTAGAACCAGATGACTACAGAAATTATGTTCGCATGGATTCAATTAAATTTTGAATAACCTCCTTTTCACTGATTTTGTTTTACGTAGGTATGTTGATATGCCACAACACAATCAAACAATGACGTAGGTACCTACGTGCGCTCGCGACGGTAGGCGAGCGGCAACTGAGCGTCACACCCCACCCGTGGAGCATCCTAACTGTGATTACAGTCCTCCGATTTAGTATCCTGAATAGATTTAGAACGTCGAAAGCCATTCTTGTCCTAAATCGGAGCCTAATTAGGATGCTACCTTCCTAAATGCGATTTAACTTCTCTGAATTCAGGATTGACTAAATATCGGATCCGATATTCAGGATGGTCTAATAAGCTCTTAAGATAGAAGATAGGTAGCGTAAGGGGGGGCACAGTGTTACAAGAGATACACTGTTACAATGCACATTTCTCTGTCCCTTTCTATTAGTTTTATGATGTTGGTATACAATACACGTATATCAAGCTCACAAGCCGCAATCTTTGAACTGTTGTTCCTGTCACAGTTTGTACCGCGCTTGAAAATTAACAGACAAAAATTGTTTTCGTGTGATTAAACGTAAAAAAACCCATTTCAACATTTTTAATTTTTTGCTGGACGTGTTGTATTTAGGTAAATGTTGATAGTTTTCTTTATTTTAATGTTTATTTAGCTACATATTACCGTTGAATTGCTTGTTGTAAACATAACCTAAAATATTCATTCGAATTTTTCAATTTGGTTTGCCTCTCTGGGGCACTATGTTACGGGGCACTGTGTGACATATGATATGGCAACGGTACCGTTAGAAGATATTAGAATTGTGCTTCCTCTTGTAAATGTTGCAGAAAGAAAGACCAAACGTCAGACTAATGTCTATACTTTCCCAAAAAATATTTTGAAGAAATTTAATATTTATTAATTATTAAGTATTTATTTCTTGATTTCTTATTATTTTATGTTGTAACATTGTGCCCCTTATCCTGTAACAGACTACCCCAGATACGGGGCTCAGTGCTACAATCGACTGATTTTACTTAGGTAAGTGCAATTTAAATTTAGTAGTTCCTGATAATGTTAATGTTTGAGCTATTTTAATTAAAGAGAGATTGTAAAAGTTTATTTTCATACCAAAAACTAGCAATATTTTTGTCATTATATTCCAGTAAGTATATTTTTTTTGTAACACTGTACCCCATCTTACCCTACTAATTTTTCCACTCTCTCAGGTTTCAATTACATCGTGAAAAAATACAGGCACCCAGAAACGCCGCCTCTAGCGCCTAACGCCCACATCATGGCTATACCCATCAAGCTCCCGAACATCGTTATACCCACGTTCAGTGGAAAGTACACAGACTATCATCCATTTATCAACCTTTTCAATTCAGTCATTGGGGATGATCCATGCTGCCCACCCGTTCAGAAACTATACTATCTGAACTTTTCTCACTAGTGAGCCGTATGATCTGATAAACAATCTGCCCCTAGACAATGAAGCCTATGAACAAGCGACTAAACTCTTACAGGATAGGTATGAAAACAAGATTCAGATTGTGAATCAACACATAGCTCAAATGATTGATCAACCAAATGTAACAAGATCGACCCCGCAAGCTCTGCGTACCTTTGTCTCAACCTGCAAACAAGAACTCGCGGCTCTGAGGAACCTAGGGGAGCCAGTTGACCAATGGAACAGTATACTTCTTTACATACTTTCTAAAAAGCTTGATTTTGTTTCCAGCCGAGCGTTTCACCTTGAGAGAAACCAATATGAGATGCCCACTGTTACTGATCTCCTCACATTCCTGGAAAGGCGATCGCTAGCCTTGGAAAACACGGACAACCTGTTAACCTCGGTTAAACCTCAACCTAGGTATGCTGCTAATGTTTCTGCTACTGACACTCTATTGGATGAAATGAAGATCTGCAAATATTGTAAGTCTGCACATTCTATTCATAAGTGCTCAGAGTTCAAATTAATATCATTGGACAAAAAATTTGAATTCATTACAAAAAACAAGCTATGCCAACGGTGCCTTTATCCTCACACTAGACGTGCGCGCCGACCTAACATTTGCCGGCGGCAGCGCGCCGGGTTCCACGGTCGGCGTGGCTTGGTTTTTTCTATCTCTTACACGAAAGAGTTTTCAAAATTGTGTAAGTATTTATATTTTATCGCTTTCTGGATAATAATAATAATAATAATGGACAATCCACACAGCATCATCTAGCCCCAAGCTAAGCAGAGCTTGTGTTATGGGTACTAGGTGACTGATATAGGTACATAATAATACAATACAATACAATACAAGTACTCTTTATTGCACACCAAATAAAACAGAAACACAGGACAGGAAAAAACAAACACATAGCAATGCACAATGGGCGGCCTTATCGCTATGAGCGATGGACAGGAAATGGAAGAACATGTATAGACGGTGGCGTGTTCTACAGTGTTCCATATTTGGATTAAACATACGTAAGCAAATACTGATAGCTATAAATACAATTAATATGACAGATACATACAATAAATATGATATACATAAAATAAATATAATATACATAAAATAAATATCATATACATAAAATAAGTATAATATACATAAAAAGAAAGAAATATAATAATAATACATTACATAGATATATATTTTTTTTGGATAGTTAGATATCAACAAACAAGTATTGGTTGAGTATGTTAGCATTATGAAATTATGATCCATATTTTGAGTAGGCCATATGTAAAACATTACTGTAAACCAGGGGTTCGTAATGATAAATTAATTTATTGTTGTGTAAATAGGTAGTAAACTAAAGAAATAAAAAGGGAGGGGGTTGCTAACAAGGCTTGGATCGAGCCCTTAACTTTAACGACGAGCGGAGCGAGCCGCAAAAAATACCTATGATATTCGTCTAATGGTAGACACCAAAGTCAGCGACACAGCCCGGCCGGTTGGTGCATTTTATGTACTGAATTGGATGTTTTGGTGTATGAATATTGAAGGTGGCCAATAGTATTTCATCAACTTGTCTCTAGATGTAGACTCTAGTTTGAAGAATCCTTAATGGGAGGCCCCCTTCAAGGATTCTTCACCAGCCCTAGCCTAAAACAAGAAGAAAATACCACAAAAATCGAAACAAAATCGTCCAGATTTTGTTAAATTTTCATGTAATTTGTTTGCGGTGGTGGTTGACCTAAAAAGAGATTCTGGCCTAAATTAAGGATAGAATAAATAATACGCGAAACTAGCATAGCTAGCAAGATGAAGCGATCGACTTTGTTATCGGCGAGCGGAGCAAGCTACGAAAAAATCTGTTTGTCTAAGGTTTTTGTCTAAATTTGATCGTAACAAATTAAAGAACCGGGTCAAAAAAATTACTTGTGCGGGCTAAATTGAATACAATAACTAAGTAGGTACTCAAAGTACATAGGTAACCCTGTACACCTGTACAGGGTTATTGGTAATTCACTGACACCATGTGAACTGCAGGTTCTGCCCGCCATCGTGAACACGTCCGTGAAGACGCCAGGTCTCAATTCTTAAAATTGGAGGAAATGGAATGATATTAGTATGTACCCCCTCCATTCAAAAAATATTCATTATAGGGGTTTTCTTTGAATTAGTTTCAAAGAAAACACCTAAAACCAGCTCTGCCCTGAATTATCACTGGGTGTCTGTGTGTTCGGCTGTCTCCCAGCCAGGCTAATGCCAGTTAATCATCTTGCGCAGATGTAACATAAGCCAATGATGATGATGTGGATTTAAATTGGAGTGGGCGATCGATATTTCGTAATTCATTAGGTTTTGGACAATATTTTGTATGTGACACGATTTACAAAATAAGAAGGAATTAAGACCTGGCGCCTTCACTAACGTGTTCGTAATGATGGGGAGAACCTGCAGTTCACGTAGTGTCAGTAAATAACCAATAAACCTGTATATTTAGAACATCAGTAATAACAGCGAGAGGAGCGAGCGCAACTTTTTTTATCGCGGTTGGAAACAATCCACCGCCACGTCGTGCTGCCGCCGCCGCGTCACCCCGTGTCTATTAGTCGGCGCGCCGACCAGCGACCAGATTATCACAGCTCTCCAAAGAACATAGTAATGGCACTTCTAGCCTATTTTTTGAATCGGACGCAGTGAATAAAGAGTGCTGGAGATTTTTTGGCAACCGCGACCACAGAATTTTGAAGGAGACGACATTATTAAGTACTAGGAGGACATATTTCTTGGCGAGTTTTGAACAGATTCTCTGGTGTGGTCGCTGGTCGGCGCACCGACTGATAGAGACGGCGGCGGCGGCGGCGCGGGCCAACAGCGGCGCGGCGCGCACGTCTACCTCACACTAAAAAATGCCGCTCGTTTTACAAATGTAAGATTTGTAAGTCACAAAATCAACACCTTGCTGCACAATGATTCTACGCCAGTGCCTATAGTGAGTGACAATGATATCAGGTGCATCACATAGTCAAGTCCTGCTGCCTACTGCTTGGGTAAAACTTGATTCTAGCACAGGTACAATCATACATTGTAGGGCCTTGTTTGACAGTGGTTCACAAGCATGCTTCAAAACAGAAAAGCTTGTCGAGCAGCTTGGTTACAACCCTAACCGCACTGACATTGATATTATAGGTATCACAAATGCTCAGCACACAATAACTCACTCAAGGAATGTTGATGTCCACTCGCTAGTTCACCCCTTCAAAGTCAATTTGAATTGTCATGGGGTTCCACAAATAACATCCAAGTTGCCACAAAGAATGTTTGACATTTCACACATCCAGTTGCCAAAAGCTAGCCAACTTGCAGACCCGAAATTCAACAAGCCTGGTGATGTGCATCTGCTTTTAGGCGCTGATATTTTCTTCCAGGTGATGCTGCCGCAGACTGCACCTGCGAGTGAGAGTACGGCCGCCGCTGCTGACTGCCGTGAACCTCCGAGCGAGTGCGCCGCCAACAGCCACCCAGAGCAGCCACGCCTTATTCACACCTCCTTCGGGTACATCATTGCTTGCTGGACGTACGCCTGCTACTTCTGTCAAGGTGGTTTCTCTCTTTTGTAGAACTTGCGAATCAGACATTAGTGAGTCTTTGTCTAAATTCTGGAAGGCAGACCAGGTAGATGAAATCTATCCAGAGAAACTACCAGAGCTTGAGTATCTCTCAATGATATGATGATGAATGGTCCTGTTGTCCAAAGGGACCTTTTTGATGTGTTGATTGCATTCAGATTAGACAAATACTTCTTCATATCTGATATAAAAATGATGTTCCGATTCATTATGCTCAATCCTCAGCAGAGATCTTTACAGAATATTTTGTGGAGGAGCCAGCCCAATGAGGACATTAAGTGCCTGCAATTACAGACCTAAAAACTTTATCTTATCTAGCTACAAGATGCCTCATTGAGCTAGCTCAGCGATACAAACATCAGCTGCTGCCCTCTGCAGCATCCATCCTAGAAAATAATACCTATGTTGATGACATATTAGCTACCAATGATAGTGAAGAGGAACTTGTCAAGCTGCAAGGAGACATAGTTAAACTACTTTCTCCGGGTGGATTTCAGCTGCACAAATGGTCTTCCAACTGTGACAAGATACTGTGCAACATTCCTAGTACTTTGGTGAAGTAGACTTGGCAAAAGATGATCTCTTTGTAAAAACACTAGGAGTAAATTTTGACATGCGCGCTGATGCTTTCAAGCTGTCTACGTCACAGACATCCTCTGTTTCCCATTACACCAAGAAAAAAATTCTGAGCTACCTACATTAGTAAGTTTTTTGACCCACTAGGTCTTATGGGTCCAATATTCGTACAGGCAAAATTGATAATGCAATCTCTTTGGGCTGAAAGTGTAGGCTGGGACCAAGTGCCTCCAGATCACATAAGAAGTAAGTGGTTAGAATTTTCCAGTAGTCTAGCAGAAATGGATCCTGTTCGTGTTCCACGTTGCATAAAGCCAAACAAATCATTCAGTTAGTGGGCTTTGCCGACGCATCACTGATAGCGCACGGCTGCTGCTTGTATCTGCGAACCGTTGATCTAACGGGGGAAGTAAACATGAACTTATTGTGCTCAAAATCCAAGATCAATCGCCAAAAGAATAAATGGACAATACCCAAACTAGAGCTCAACTCAGCCCTACTGCTTGCACGACTCACTGATAAGGTGCTATCTAGCCTGCGCCTCAAGGTTATCAGTATAGAAATTCAGCTGTTTGTAGACTCACAGAAAGTTCTTGCATGGCTCAAAACAGAATGGGCTACTGCGAGTAGGAGGCAGGTTTCACCATGCTTCCCTACCATTCTCTAAGAAACATCCAACAATTTTGCCCAAAGGCTCGCCAGTCACAGACCTAATCATTAGATGTGAGCACATAAGACTCTTACATGCAGGTCAAAAGTTACTGCTAAGTAGTCTAAATCAGAAATATTGGATTACAGATGGCCTAAGATTATGTAAAGAAACTCGTATACAAATGTGTTATTTGTTACAGGTTGAAAGCCGAAGCCGCCAGTCAGCTGATGGAGTCCTTGCCCTCCGACAGGGTCAATGTATCCCGTGTCTTCGAGCGAGTTGGCTTGGACTTCGCCGGCCAATTTCTGTCAAACAAAGTCGCTTATGGAAAGCGGTCATAGGGAAAGATGACATACTTGTAATTGTTTGTTTTGTCACTAAAGCCATTCACCTCGAGCTCGCGTCAGATCTAACAACAGATACGTTCCTAACATGCTTCAAAAGATTCATTGCTAGATGAAATTTGCCCAGCGCGGTCTACTGCGACAACGCGTCGACATTCAAAGGAGCAAGGACCCGATTAGGTGACCTATATCGCCTATATGGCGGTGACAAAACTCACCAGACACAAGTACAGTCATTTGCTGCAGACAAAGGAATACAATTTCATTTCATACCAAGCTATAGTCCTGTGTTTGGTGGACTTTGGGAAAGGTCTGTTAGAAGTGTAAAACATCATCTTAACGTGTACCTAATGGAAGGAGCCTTACTAACATATGAACAGATTAATACCATTTTAACTGAAATAGAGGCTGTATTGGATTCACGCCCCATTTGTGCTATGTCAGCTGATCCATCAGATTTCTCATTCCTCTCACCAGGTCACTTCTTGACTGGTGCACCATTAAACTCTTATCCTGAAAAGGATGTCAACGATACTCCAACCAATAGACTTAAGTTTTGGTCAATTTGTACTAATATGAAACAGGTGTTTTGGAAACATTGGAAGGAAAACTACCTTACCACCTTGCAAAATCGACCCAAGTGGCAGAATATTATGCCGAATATTACTATAGGTACTTTATTACTTTTGACTTAGCTCTGAATTCGTATGTAAAATAGGAAGTACACAATAGGTATATACTTATTAAAAATTTTGATTAAAGTGTCATGTATGATGCTGTCCAACTGCTGTGTAAGATGTGGAAATTTCCAGAGTTGTGAGCATCGTAAATAATATGTAAATTTAGGAACAAAAAGGCAGTAGTAGAACAAAAGCCACGTGAACGTTGATATTTTGCAATTTATCGGAAAAAGTAACAAAATTTTGAATTTTTTAATTTATAAAAATGGACAAAGACTCATCCATAATCGGAGATCCCAAGAGGCAAAGCGAAGACTTGTCTATCAACTTAAAGTTTGGAACTATACTTTCGAAGCGATTCTTTATCATTAGGTAATACGTTAGAAACTGTTTCGGTTTCCGGGATATAAAGTTCGCATTTCGCAAAATTTAGTTCCAAACCTATAAGCTTGAATTCTCCAATTAGGTACAACACTTAAATATAATAATAATAATAATGCTAGACAATTCCCACAGCATTATCTAGCCCCAAGGTAAGCAAAATCCTTCAATACCGTGTCTACTTCGCCCCCTAGAGTGCCATCATCTAAGTACCAAACATTAAATTTAGATTCCAAACGTTTTATGATCGGATGTATAGCGAGACTGAAAATAGCCGGTCCTAACGGATAACCCTGCTGACAACCAACCTCAGAAGACAATAACTTATCTTTATATACTAATTTTGAAGGTGTGCCATAACATTGCCAAAGAAAGGGATAAACATCAGGAAGCTTCTCTTTTATTTGTGTCAGAAGGGCGCCCCTGTCTACCGAATTAAATGCATTTTTAACATCCACTTTCAACAACAAATCTTTTGTGTGGTACGACACAAACGATCGAAGTGAGTGTACCGCCGCTTCACAACCACCACGGGATCCAAAGCCCAGCTGGGTCGGTTGGAATTCTGACCTCAATACTGAGCTTTTGATTCTGCAGCATATTTTGGCTGCAAGCCGGCGGTAAGTCGTACCAACTGCGATTGGTCTGATGCCTACATCTTTTTTTAAAAGAGCGCATAGGTTAGCACCATACAAAATGTCGATGATATCTGCACTGATCTGTCCGGATAACATTTTGTTCACTAACGACGTAAGGGCTACGATGAGGCCTTCGCCCATTTCACCACAACTGTTCTTATAAAAATTTGGTAAAGATCGGATGAGGATTTTCGGCATGACGAGCAGAATAGCTCCGCAAAATCCAGTATTGCAAGAGAGCATTTACAGTACAGCGCCACCTATTAGAACATCTTTGAAACACTTCGAGAGTTATATGAAATAGCGCGGCCGCATAGGTATAGTCGACCAAGAAATTGGTTTACCAAAGGCTGAATATCATTTGCACGTACAAAACATCAAGGGCTATTTTCGCTTGACAGATTAATAACTGCTACGTCAGAATCTGTCATTCCTGTTTATTTAAACTCAGAACTGATGTGCAACTGACGTCTCATTGTTTCTCTTTGCTCGCTGGACAGTGCAGGCGGCCGACCACTTCGCTTATGATCTTGAAGATTACCTCCTTCCCTTCACGTCTTATCCAAAAACGTGTCGTATATCGCGATATGTTCAGTTCTCTAGAAATATCACTTATGTTGTATCCTAACCGATGTAATGATATAATTTCGGCTCTTTCCTGTAAGTTTAAATAACGTGACATTTTCTTGACAGTAAGTGACTCGAGTTGATCAATAACTGACACTTGACAGAACAACAAGACAGGTTGGTTTGTGTTTACATAAAATATTCTCTATTGCGTTGACATCACAGTTCAAGTTGCACGCTCTTTTAACCATTGCTCTGTGATTGGCTCACAGTTAACCTTAACGTTAATGTAATACAGTAATCCTTAGCGTATAATTATGTTACTGGGAGATGTCATCAAAAGTGGTAAACCAATTTCTTGGTCGCCTATACCTACACCGTTGTCGTCGGATAAATAATAACACAATTTTGGGCTGATGGATCAACGCCATCTATTGATATAGTAAGCGGCACGAGTCGTGAGCACAGATGACGTAAGCTGGCGCATGTACACTTTTGGCCAAATTTATTCAGTACCGTTTTTTACCAAAATGATTGATAGGTACCTATGCAAACTAATGAAAATATTAGTGGTACTTGAAATTTTACTTTGATAGAGTAATGTTGTAGGCCTTCGTGAATAAAATATAATAATCTCAATAAAACAATATTATCTGAGTACTTATAACTGTTTTTCTTTATTTTTCAAATTATTTAAATTCGCCTCAATCTGGAGGAATAGGTAAAATGCCTTCCATAAAACTAGACGCTGAGTTGGTGCTGATAGAGGCCACTGGCTCATTAATCTCCTCAACATCGTCACTGTCCTCATCCTCCGAATTGGTCTCGGAGTCATCGTCACCAACGTGAATTATAAATTCTTCTGTCATTGCATCCACTATGTGATCGTTTTTATATACTCCTTCTCATTTTCCTTCACTTTTTGACAAAATTTTGTCCATTCATTAGCTGCCATTAAATTAACTTTTTCCTTAACAAGACCGTTAAGTGGCTAACGTTCCAGGTCACATTCTTACTGCCAACATAGCCTTTTATTGCAGCCCATGCCATTTCAATGGGATTGAGGTCTGGGTGTTATAACTCACGTGAGTTATAGCAATGAAAAAGTCACAGTTTGATTATGAGTGTCATTCTGTGCCTAATTGCGGTGACCATAGAGCCACTTTATGAGCAAGTGTGTTGAAAACTATATTAAAACAAAAACACAACAAATACGAAATAAAATTAAGCTACTATTTTAACATCCAAAACGTAAGTCTATAAATTTGCACGAAAGTGTACAGTAGCCGAATGACACCCCGCCCCGCCCCCATGGCTTCAAAAATTAACTACTGCGCAGGTGTCAGTTGTGCTCACGACTTATGCCGGTCACTATACCTAGGTACAGAATTTCGAGCTTTGCTGAGGAACGTAACTTGGGTAGGTACTTTGTAAAATTGGTCTAATGGTTGGTTGATGTGCAGTGCAACATTTTTATATTAATAATTTCGGACCGGTCTACGGTAGACTCGAACGAAATGCACATCAAATTGAAGAGCGTAAAAAATTAGTCGATCCGAGTCGACAACAGGGCAGAAAATTCGGATTATCGAGTAGTTTGAAAATGAATAAATTGCTAAAATTGTAACGGCGTTGCAAAGCAAACGTTTCAATTATGTATAAACGTGTCTATGGTTCGGTCTTGGTACCGTGGACGGAAGAAATCGCTCCCCAGGGTATATAAATACTCCTTGATCGTAGCCTGGTACATATATGTACTTATAGTGATCTGTGGTTCGGTCTAATTTCTTTGAATGAAAACTCTTTGCTCTTTGATTGAGAAATCATAATATGTAAGTATAATAATAGTAATAGTAGTATTTTATTGCACCCGTGCGAAGCCGGGGCGGGTCGCTAGTAGTTCAAAAATTCCGACAACAATCGTATCGCAACGCAAGTGAAGTGATCTGTAATACCTACCTACCTTTCCAAGTGCACCTTACCTACCCTACCCACAAACAAGATTTAATCCGTTCTGGAGAAACAAACGCCTTTCTTGCACGGTGTGCATTATTTCAAAGGTAAGGTAGGTACCTAAGGAAATCATTTCATTCGTTTTGAGCTCGGTATATAATTATACCTAGGTAGGTACTAAACAATTACCCTTACCTACCTACCTACCACCTAAGGTTGGTAAGTTGCACAATGCACACCACACTAGCGTAGGTAAACCAATATTTAGGTACCTACCTACTTATAAGGGTTTTTCTGATTTTTGGGTATACCTACCTGGGTATCTACCTAGGTAGGTAAAGTGTAGATACACTACCTACCTACCCATAGTATTTTTCTTTCAACGCGTCAAAAAGTGAGAGGCACCGATAATTACATACCTAGATATTAGGTATAGGTACTAATACTTATGACAAGTTTAGCACCATTAGTCCATTAGGTATAGGAAGGGGCACCAGCCTTGCTACCTATGCTGGTGCTTATTCTGATAAGTAGGTAGGCACTTT
The DNA here is from genome assembly GCA_963564075.1 of Eupithecia subfuscata. Classification (NCBI taxonomy): domain Eukaryota; kingdom Metazoa; phylum Arthropoda; class Insecta; order Lepidoptera; family Geometridae; genus Eupithecia; species Eupithecia subfuscata. The sequence continues at coordinate 6,342,315 of OY751096.1, read as the reverse complement.
TGCTCCGTGATAATGATAAGATGCGATTTGCAAGGAGTCACCGCCAAAAAACATGGTACCTAGGTAAGATACATATACCACGAGGTCTTGTTCGTAGAACTACTAGAACATCATTGAACTCACATTGAACTACTAGAATATCTATTCCACAAACGCTACATAGGTAGGTACCTACCTAGGTTCATTTCAGATGGGTCGCTATGCAATCTTCGGAGATTGGGGGGGGGGGGGGGGGGGAATAAGTAAATTAATTGTTAACTACAAGTTTATAACCATTCAAAACTTTGCGCGCATTTTTCTCGGAATGTAGGTTGGAGCACATGGAACCCATTTTATTCCAACATCACGAAATACAGAAAAGAAATGCTCCCTTAAATGAAATATTTATTAAAAAGCCATCTAGTAACTGGTTGCTGAACTAATTTAGGCTGCGTTCGTTGAAATACGTATAAAAAACGTGTTTGAAAATCGCAAAAACTCTCCTAGTTGGGTAGTTAGTGTTGCTGTAAGCTAAATAAATACTAAAAGTCCGTGACTAAAAGCCATCTAGTAACTGGCTGCAGAACTAATTTATGTTGCGTTCCGTCTCCATACTGTAGCTAGTATTCACGATATTTATGAAATCAACGAATGATTTGACACTGACATAACAACACAATAGGTCTGTCATGGCCGCACGAAAGCCAAGCCAAGCCAGAAGCCACTCTTTGAGAGGTGGTGGGGGATCTGTCGCGCCACGCCACAACACACCACAGCAATGTGTGTGATGTGAATCTGCCAGTACGACGCGTAACCGCGCGGGATGCAGTTCATTCTTTAGTAGGTTCTAGAAATTGCATTTTTTGGTTCGTCCTAGGTACCGACGTGGTTCTACTTTTAAAAAATGACCGATGTCTCATAAGCTATTTATAGGATGAACCCAATAACTCCTTTTCTTTTTGGCGACCTCTGTGGCGCAGCGGGCAAAGATCCGCCTGCGACGCAGGAGGTTGCGGGTTTGATTTCCGCCTCGGGTTAAATGTTTGTACGATCTGCAGATATTTGTTCAGGATGTTCTGGATATTTTTCTATGTACCTACCTATAATAAAAAATATCTATCTATGTAGTGTATTGTATTAAGTATATCAGCACAAGCTCTGCTTAGCTTGGGGCTAGATAATGGTCTATAAATTGTCCAGTAGGTATTAGATATTTATTAATTTATTTATCATTTTTTAAGAAGAGTTATTATTAATACTAGAAATTGAATATTTTCATCAAAATCACTGTCAGTATCAGATGATTCCATTTTGAAACCACCGTTTTGACACCACAACTCTCACACGATGAATGATCTAAAAATGCGCCATATTGCGCCCCAACACAACACATCAGTATGAACGCTCTGCGACACAACAGAAAGGCGACCCGACACACCCCAACACAGCAATCATACCTACTGAGATACAGTTATTGACCATGCATACCTAATATAAAATTTAAAAATGCTCATAACACCAAAACGGCTGAACCAATTTTCATTAAACATAGATTAAAACACGTAAAAAACATTCAGGTAGCATAAAAATGAAACTAATAAAATAGGTTCATAGCAAAAATAAAGAATTTTTAAATTAAATTAAGATTTTAGATAATTCACACCTAATTCTTCCTCTCTTGATTTTATTATACTCAAAAAATCATCATTTTCTTCGTCACTGTCTCCGTTGTCACAATCATCGTCATTATTTTCCATAAGAAAACATTGGTGGCATAGAAAATTATCTTCTTCTTCTTGAGGTATGTGTCTAGGATGTGATTTCGGAATACATGACCTATGAAAAGCTTTTCCACATTCGCAATATCGTAATATAATAATTTTAACCACGCCTTTGCACGCACCACAGGTAGAACTAGGAGTTTCAACTTTCTTTTTCTTTTCTAACTTATTAGCCTTCTTTTCTTCCAGTTTCCTCTTCTTGTCTTCCTTTTTACGTTCTCTTTCCATTTTTTTCTGTCTTTTCTCTTCTTCTACTCTCTGTTTTTCTTTGTTTTTGTTTTCTAGAATCTTTTGATACTCACGTCCGGAAATATGTTATGGTAGCCTTTCAATGTTCCGTTTTCCTTTTCTAGATGGCATTGGTAGTATTTTCAAGAAATCTTTTATACTAGCGACCCGCCCCGGCTTCGCACGGGTGCAATAAAATACTAGTATTACTATTATTATATATTATGATATCTCAATCAAAGAGCAAAGAGTTTTCATTCAAAGAAATTAGACCAAACCACAGATCACTATATATGTACCAAGCTACGATCAAGGAGTATTTATTAGGGCTTGCAAATATTCGAAAATTTTGATATTCGAATATTCGATTTTTTTTCGGGTACTATTCGAATATTCGAATATTATTCGAATAATAGAAACAAACTATAATTTTATTAAAATCACATGTTTTTTTAATTCTTTTATATGTTATTTGCACGAACAAATTGAAATTATCAAATTGACAAAAGGTTGTAACGAGACATTGGCGATTTACACGCACAATCAACCACACATTCTTAGTAAAAACTCTCGAAGAGTAATAAACATGTTCTAATAGATGGCACTGTACTGTTATATGTTCTCTTGCATTATACTGCATTTTGCGGAGCTATTCTGCTCGTCTTATCAAAAATCCTGATCAGATCTTTACCAAATTTTTATGAAGTGAATTAAAAACAACAACCTTTCAAATTAAAATATAATCATCGAAATCAGATATCTTAAAGCGGAGATATTCTAAAGCCCCCTTTTTGCCTTTTTTTTGGAGGAAGTAAGCGTTTTATCAAAAAACGACAAAAGAATTCTATAAAATCGTAGAATCTGTACACCAAGTTTCGTGCCGATCGTTGTAAAAATACGACCTGAAGAAGAGTACGGACATACTGACGAAACGCTGATTTTGCTAGAATTGGAACAGAGACTTTCCCTCGCTCAATAAAGACGAAAGTTTGTGAAATATGATAAATTTAATCTTGATCTGCTGAACTTAGGATCCCCAAAACTACTGAACAGATCAAGATTAAATTTATCAGATTTCACAAACTATCGGCTTTATTGACGGAGTGAGCGAAAGTCTCTGCAAAGCCTAACTTAGAAAATAAATTATACCGAAAATACGCGTGCTAAGCCGCGGGCAGAAGCTAGTCTACAATGAATTAACAGGGACAGAAAACAAACTTAAAAACGAAATTCAAGTTTCTGATTTCTTTTCGTGCAAATGCTAATCTTATGCAATCGACTTAAAAGTTGGTTTTGCACGACAACGAAAACGAAACTTAAATTTTCCTTTTCCGAAAGAAGAATACGAATAGAATGCGCCGAATAGAATACGCGAATGCCCTACACGCAGTCGCACGCGGCACTCCTTAGTGTTTTCGAACGTGGGAACCCCATAACTTGGTCATTTTGTTAACCCAAACGACGTAAACTTGTATGGATATATCTCGCGAACTTATAAGTGGCATTTTATGCACATCAGAGTTCTGAGATTGGTGTTTTTGATTTGAATCGAATATTCGAATATTGAAATTTCAGTATTCGAATATTCGAACATAATTAATATTCGAATTATTCGAATATTCGAATATTCGAATGCAAGCCCTAGTATTTATATACCCTGGGGAGCGATTTCTTCCGTCCACGGTACCAAGACCGAACCATAGACATGTTTATACTTAATTGACATGTTTACTTTGCAACGCCGTTACAATTTTTTAGCAATTTATTCATTTTATATTGAAACTACTCGATAGTCCGAATTTACCGCCTATACCTAAGTTGTCGACTCGGATCTTAGAGTTCTAAATGCTCTAAGACTCGGATCGACTAATTTTTTACGCTCTTCAATTTGATGTGCAATTCGTTCGAGTCTACCGTAGACCGGTCCGACATTATTAATATAGATTAGCAGCTGAACATGATGGTTGGTGTAAGCTACAGTCACGTGTGTCTGGTACTCCTAGGTCGTCTAAAGTGATAAGTTCTTCAGCACACACAGTAGCTTCTGGGTTTTTTTATCTTAAAATGTAATGTCGCTCTAGGTATGCTATATTTTTTGGCTACTGCCCGAACAGAAATACCTTGGCTTACGTCTTCTAGAGCCTTTTCCAATTGTTCTTTGGTATATTGCAGTACTTTGGGCATGTTGAATCAGTCTGAAAGAAAATAAATAGAGCGATATAGTTATTGACCACCTGATATTTATTAATTAGCCACCCCCCGGACAATAACTGATCCGATGCAGTTACAATGCTGAGATTTTGAGAAGACCTTAATAATACCACAATAAAGCAGAAAATGCATCAAAATACCTATTTCGGAAATTCAGATATTGACCGGGGGTGGTTAAATAGCTGAATTTCATACAAATAAGATTTAGTAATTGACCGGGTTTTTTTTTGAGGTTAGAATTACTTTACGAACTTTGAAAACACACTAAATTAACTACTATTCAATTACCAACAGATATGTAACAAGTTTACAATAATAAATCAACAAGTTACCTAGAAATTCATGGATTTATAAAACACTTACCATAGTTGTTTCGTAACGAACACCCGCACTTATCACAACTTTTTTTGAACTGACCTCACCAATAAAAAATAACGCCATCTAGATCAAATATTATGAATTAATACGAAAGAAGAATGAATAAAGGTATACCTAGTTTTTGTTTCTTTCATTCACGTGCGATCTACCACTATCTTATTTCGGTCGATTTTGTCTCAAATGGTCAATAACTGTAGCACAGATTAGATAACGTTACAGATACCTCACTTACTCGATTTAACCAATCTACTTTGAGTCTTAAGGGAGAAGAAATAAAGTTCGTAACGCTCTACTCGCTGTTAGCGAGGCGGCTCGATCAAAGCCACCCGCGCCCCCTACCTCTTCAGTTCCCTCGCCGGCCCTTAGCTTGACGGTAGGGTTGACCATCGATAGTTTTTGTCCAAGTGCGGATATTATACTTTTAGTGCCTTAACTCTCTCATACAATATATCTAGATATCCCACCTACTTAATAAATAAGTCCGTGAACAAAAAACAAACGTAGAATAAAAAATACATTTTAATTATCGTCGCCGTAGAGCGAAAAGTCACTAACTAGGTCATTTGGTGTTTTGAGTTATGAAGGTTTAAAGTTTTGAAAAACAAAATAAAATCATAACTTTCTTTCGGTATGGGATATTTCTAATTTTATGGTCTCATATGTTAGGAAATATAAAAGCTCTTAAGGTCAATTCACTACAGTCAATGAATGACTGATATTTTCAGGGAAAATGGAAAAAAAACTGACTTAGTTACTTTTCGCCCTCAAATCTTGTACTAACTTTGTGAGACAATGATTTGTTAATAGTCACCAACTGACTTTTCACCCGTGTTTGGATAAGTTTATTAAGTGTTTAAGTAATTTTTCTAACGCTCTTATCTGCTTAATTTTATATAATTTCTATTTCTCGAATCAGGTAATCAATAAGAAAATGATAAATAATCAAATGCAGTTGTCATACTTCCTTGAAAAATACAAAAAAAACGCATTCAGAAGAAGTTATAAGTAAATTAATGTTTTTGACGTATTGTAAAGATTTTAAATATTGAATACCTATTAAAATGATTAATGATAGCATTCTGGTCCAGTGAGCCTTAACATTGCGAATGTCGTAATTCTTGATCATGATTATCGTTTTTCCATGGCATAATCGCTTCTCAAACATAGACCTATGACTGAGTAAGCTTTCACAATACGGCCTATAGTGGCATCAGTCACCAGCAGGTTTTCTGCAACATCTTTGTGTGTAGCTGTAAAGTAGAGAGTACTCGTACAATGAATGAAGATAACGGGGCATGGTCCAGTTCAGACGACGAACGAATATCAACGGGTTTTTTTTTTCTTGGCCTCTGAAATACATCTCAGTGTGGTACAAACGAACATTACCTGGACGGAGGGCAGTTACCCGAAATATTCAACTTAGCAAATTTTACTGAAAGGATACATTCCTTTATATTATTTAAACTGCTGGACTACTTGAGAAGGCAACAACAGCCTGTAGTGGTCCACTACTGGACGCAGGCCTCCCCCTGATAAGCGCATTATTGGTTTTTATCACATGGTGGGTTATGTCCATAATCCCCATGCTGGGCATGCGGGTTGGGGATCGCAGTTCGGTGGTAGAATTGTTCTGCAGGGGCGCTGCTGCCCGCCCCCGGTGGATATCCCTTAGTCGCCTCTTACGACACCCGCGGGAAGAGTTGGGGTGGTGCAAATTCTAAGCCGGCACCACACAGCGAACTACGCTGAGTCCTCGCCGAGTCATCAATTCTTTACGGGAGTGACATGGTCATGTTGACAAAACTCTTTTAAAATAAATAAAGAAAAAAAGAGTCATCCATACTGCAATGCTTGAAAACGAATGTTTTCAATCAGTGCGTCTTACCCGTCATGACCTACGGAGCTGAGACGTGGACACTCACCTTAAGGCTGATCCACCAGTTCAAAGTCGCTCTACGAGCTATGAAAAGAGTAATGCTCGGAGCTGTCCTAAAGGATAGGACTCGTAACGAATACATCCGACAGAGAATCAAAGTTATCGACATAGCTCTAAGAATAAGCATGCTAAAGTGGTAGCGTGCCGGCCATGTCTCGCAAAAACCAACAACCGTGTTCTTGAGAGGAGACCGGGACTCGGCAAACGTAGTGTAGGACGCCCTACACCCAGGTGGAGACGGCCTGCCAAAGACTGCAGTCAGATGTCGGACGCGGCAAACTGAAGACACGGTGCTATGGCGCTCATTAAGGGAAGGCCTATGTCCAGCAGTAGACTAACGATGTTGATGAACCAGCGAAGACGTTTTGGACAGGTGGCTAGGGCCTTATATAAGTCACTAGCCACCGAGTAAGCAAAATCAAGAGCGTAAAAGTAACTAAATTGCACGTTTAATTGTCTATCCTAACACAGACGTACGAAAGTTTGGCTTTAATAAATCAACAAAACACTTTAGCTATCATTCAAAACCAAACTTTGTAGTCAAAATTTTGGGGCGAAAACTAACTTAACATGTTAAATGATTTCTTGCTTTAAAATTATGAAGTACAATTATCGCAAATAGCGATCTAGAAGACACTAAGTCGACTTGGTTAGTTTTCGCTTTCAAGTTGTGTATCAAACCTGCTACCACATAACTAATCAAGTATATTTAGTTATTTCTCGACTAGACTGGGTCCTAGCAACAAGTTATTATTTTAGAAAAGAAAGTAACCAACCCGACTTAGGTTTACATTTTGCAATTCTTTCAAGTAGGAAAAAAGTATCTAAGCCTACTTAGTTGGTTTTCGACTAAAATGCTGTAAGCCAAATGTAGAGTTAGTGAATTTTTTGCACAACCTAAAATGAAAACCGTGATAGCTAGGGATACGGTTGTCAGACTGAAAAATGCAGAAAAAATCGGGGATTTCGATGGCACATCTAACTCGATTTGGGCCAAATAGCGAGTTAGTGACTTTTCGCTCTACGGCGACGTTATTAAAGAACATTGTAAGCTAGGTCAAAGGTATTAATAATGCTAGGTAGGTAGCAGCTGCTTATATCGGATATAATTTAAATATTTTTGTGTCAAGACATTATTTTCTGTACGTAGTAGGTATGTAGGTACAGATGTGTCATACGTATGTACAGAAAAATTTGTACACTCAAATCACAAAAGATAGGTAGATGTAGCTGACATATAGAAATTATAGGTAGGTAGTAAACAAAACTTATCGTTCGGCTTGCGGCTCGCGCGAGACGCACGCTCGCGCGCGGCGGCGGCGGCAACCTTTGACAGTGGGTCATTCTTCGGAAACTCATTTTTTGGTTGACTTTCGTGTTACATTTTTTTTTGTTGAAATTACACATAATGATGAAATATTCTGATTAAAGATTTAATTTGAAATTTATTGGTAGCAGAGGGCACTTAATTGGCTCAATGGTTACGAAGTTATTCAATTTTAAAAATATGGTGTCCACGGAAATCAGCATTCATATCACCGAAATCAAATATATAAAATTATTCGACATTTATATTTTGAAACATACATTTTGTGTGAATTAGCATATCATAATCATTTTGAGAAGGAATTTCGGTATGGTTTATAAATAAAATAATGTGTTTTCAGTAGAAAAAAGATAGAAAATTTCTTAAAATTAAGGTTTTATATTTTTATAATTGTAGATTTCTTCTAAGAAAGTTATAGATAAGCTATACATTTATTCACAAAGAAAATTATACTAGTATTTACAATTGAAACAATTGAGCTAACTGCCGACTGTTGCAAACAGTCTACAGATAGCTCAACTGATCCATATCAACACCAGTCGGAAGCGTCCCCAAGACGCTGGCTGCATTGCCACGCTGTATGGCAATGCTGATACGCTGTGCCAGATATTCACCAGCTCTCGGGTCACGCGTCGCTTCGACCAGACGCTCAGATAGTTTTTTGAAAACCCGAAGAGCCTCGGTACCCCACGGACCTAGGGTCTCGACTCCAAGGGGAGCAAATGTGTAGGCTCTGTCGAGACCTGCATATTTGCGCCTCTTGAGATCTTCGGCCAAATTTGCCGCCGCACCCGCCCTCACGGATGTCCTCGGAAGATGGGAAGGCGCAAGTGTGTCGACGCATGTAGCGTCCCACACAATGGGCCTCCCCAACTCCCATGGGACTAGTGTCATACCGTCGGGCCTCTTACCATCGTCACGCAACAGACCATTCGGTTCGAGAATAGCTGGTACGTTAGCGGTGACAAAGGCCCGCCGGATGATGTCGTTAAGGCTAGCGTGGCGAGATATCCGACCGGCGGCCCTAGTGCACGATAATCCGTGATGACCAAGCTGTTCGACAGCAGTACCGCACTGGCATTGATGAGGCGTGCAACACCTTGCACCCAACCGGAGACATGTTGCGATACGGAAAGTTACGGGATCCAATAAAGTACCAGTGTTATATGAAGGAAATGCTTGCAACCAATGTCCTGACTCCCATTTAGAAACGGCCAGGAGGCGGGCACGATCTGCAGAGCTGGAACACGTTTGTAACAAACAGTTCCGTGTCAACTCACACAGAGGCCCGTCCCATTGCCGTTGGGACAAAAGTGATTTTGGGGGAGCAGCATCGGGGCAAGCACTATGCCAAGCCGTTCGAGCTTCGTCTAAAAATGAAATTTTCAATGACATTCCAGGAGGGACCAAAAGAGAAGGATTTAAAAATTTTTCAACTAAAGAACTAGTGCTGTAGACAGAAGACAAGATTTGACAGGCAGGGAGGCCTGCGACCATGCCTTGTCATCTAAATCGATATTCAAAACCGATGATAAAGTATTCTTTATTATGTTGTCTAAGCCTTCCAAGAGCTCGCTGTGTTTCCACAGTTGACTACATCTCAAAGAATACGTAAATTTAGGTACAAATAGACAGAACCGAATAATTGTAAAAGCCATATGACTATTAATTTTGAGCAGTCTGTCCGAATTTTTGTGGAAATTTTGAATTTTCTCATCTACAAATGACTGAAAAGACTCATCAAGAAATGGTGAACCAAGGAGTCGAAGTGAACATTTATCAACAACTGTAATGTTGGGGGCTAATGTATTGAATTTCTGAATGATATTGTTTTTGTCTACACAAGAGTCCGAAATAAAAAACTCACACTTTGAAAAATTTAATTCCAAACCTATTTGTCGAAATTCGTCTGTGAAGTCTAAGAAAGTATAACAAACAAAATTTAACATCAAATAACACTCTTAAATCACTACTATATTTACTTCTTAATCAGTTTTGAGTTTTATTTTGTTTATTAGAGGAGAATCTGCTTTTCTCTCTAGCAATTCATTGCTGACGACGATCTAATTCACTAACTGGTTTTATCTTCCCTTCTTTCTTCTTTCGAAAATACCGTTGCCTATCTTTTTCTTTCTGAACGGAGTATTTCTCTGTATAATGCTTGATTCGGGCGGAAGTGAGCAAAGTGTCCCCCAGACAACATGGATAGCCAGAGAACGGGCTGAGCAGTTGGCTGGTGGAGTACTTGCTGCCGAAGGATGCCCTGTCGCCTCGGCAGTATGCGTACCGACCGCGCCGGCTACTCCACGACGTCACTGACGCGCGAGGTGGTGCGGCGGGTGCTGGCAGCGTGCAAGCAAAAGTTGCATATGGCCGTGTTGTGCTGCAACCTATCTAAAGCCTTCGACGTGGCCAGCCACGCCGTACTTGCTGCCAAAATGAGTCATTATGGGATCGAGGGAGCATCATTCGCCGTACGGAGATGCTGCGTGAGCGATCACAAATTGTTGTCGGTGGTACTGAGCGATCAGAGCCCCTCTCCCCCACCATGGGAATAGCGCAGTGTCTCCAACATAATGTTCTCGTTCCTCTTGAATGATCTACCCGGAGCGATGACCTCTGCGAAGACCCTCATAAACGCAGATGATGTGGCCGCGATCGTCACCGCAAAGTCCGTAGACGCTCTAGAGGAGAAGCTGAACGAGACGGCCGGCCTACTGTCTGGATGGTTCAGGATGAACGGTTTGGCTCTGAATCTAAGTAAGACCCACTACCTTCATTTCTGCATATCTGGCAGTGACGAAACGGCTTGTAGTCTATGTGAACGGAACGGCCATTACCCAATCCGAAGCCACGATGTTTCTTGGTTTTGAAATGGACAGAGCCCTTAGGAGCCCTGGGAGAGCCACATAGACAAAATATGCGAAAAGATACGTAGCGCATGTTTTGCGCTCCGACGGCTGGCTCGTGTGGTTCTGGCGGAGGTGGCACGAAGTTGTTACTTCGCAACTGTTCACTCGGTGCAACAGTATGGTGCTGAGCTATGGGGGTGCGCTGCTGACTGGGAGCGTGCCCTCCGGATGCAAAAACGAGCCATACGCACCCTAGTTAACATACGTCGTGACGTCTCCGCCAGACCACATTTCAAAGAACTAGGCATACTTACACTGCCCAGCATTGTGATAATGCCAGTGGCGGTGTATGTTCGTCTGAACCTCGATAAATACATGAAGAACGGCAACACCCACTCGTACGGGACGCTGAACGCAGGAAAGCTCTCGACTATCGCCCGCTCCTTCACGAAGTCCTCAAAGTTGCCCACGGAAAACATGAAAATCAATACCACGATAATCAAAAAAGATTACAAAATCCTAAATAATTTCCTTAATTGCTGGTATATATTACTTTGGCGTCTGCAGTCGAAATTAGGAACCCAAAAGGCATCTATTATTACAAGGGTCATTCTTCGGAAACTCATTTTTTGGTTGACTTTCGTGTCACATTTTTTTTTGTTGAAATTACACATAATGATGAAATATTCTGATTAAAGATTTAATTTAAAATTTATTGGTAGCGGAGGGCACTTAATTGGCTCAATGGTTACGAAGTTATTCAATTTTAAAAATATGGTGTCCACGGAAATCAGCATTCATATCACCGAAATCAAATATATAAAATTATTTGACATTTATATATTGAAACATACATTTTGTGTGAATTAGCATATCATAATCATTCTGAGAAGGAATTTTGGGATGGTTTATAAATAAAATAATGTGTTTTCAGTAGAAAGTAGATTGAAAGTTTCCTAAAATTAAGGTTTTAACTTCTTATAATTGTAGATTTTTTCTAAGAAAGTATAACAAACAAAATTTAACATCAAAATAACACTCTTAAATCACTACTATATTTACTTCTTAATCAGTTTTTGAGTTTTATTTTGTTTATTAGAGGAGAATCTGCTTTTCTCTCTAGCAATTCATTGCTGACCAGGATCTAATTCACTAACTGGTTTTATCTTCCCTTCTTTCTTCTTTCGAAAATATTACTGTCTATCTTTTTCTTTCTGAACGGAGTATTTCTCTGTATAATGCTTGATTCGGGCGGAAGTGAGCAAAGTGTCCCCCAGACAACATGGATAGCCAGAGAACGGGCTGAGCAGTCGGCTGGTGGAGTACTTGCTGGCGAAGGATGCCCTGTCACCTCGGCAGTATGCGTACCGCGCCGGCTACTCCACGACGTCACTGACGCGCGAGGTGGTGCGGCGGGTGCTGGCAGCGTGCAAGCAGAAGTTGCATATGGCCGTGTTGTGCTGCAACCTATCTAGAGCCTTTAACGTGGCCAACCACGCCGTACTTGCTGCCAAAATGAGTCATTATGGGATCGAGGGAGCATCGTTCGCTGAACGGAGATGCTGCGTGAGCGATCACAAATTGTTGTCGGTGGTACTGAGCGATCAGAGCCCCTCTCCCCCACCATGGGAATAGCGCAGGGATCATCTGTCTCCAACATAATGTTCTCGTTCCTCTTGAATGATCTGCCCGGAGCGAAGACCCTCATAAACGCAGATGATGTGGCCGCGATCGTCACCGCAAAGTCCGTGGACGCTCTAGAGGAGAAGCTGAACGAGACGGCCGGCCTATAACTGTCTGGATGGCTCAGGATGAACGGTTAGGCTCTGAATCTAAGTAAGACCCACTACCTTCATTTCTGCATATCTGGCAGTGACGAAACGGCTTGTAGTCTATGTGAACGTAACGGCCATTACCCAATCCGAAGCCACGATGTTTCTTGGTTTTGAAATGGACAGAGCCCTTAGGAGCCCTGGGAGAGCCACATAGACAAAATATGCGAAAACATACGTAGCGCATGTTTTGCGCTCCGACGGCTGGCTCGTGTGGTTCTGGCGGAGGTGGCACGAAGCTGTTACTTCGCAACTGTTCACTCGGTGCTACAGTATGGTGCTGAGCTATGGGGGTGCGCTGCTGACTGGGAGCGTGCCTTCCGGATAACAAAACGAGCCATATGCACCCTAGTTAACATACGTCGTGACGTCTCCGCCAGACCACGTTTCAAAGAACTAGGCATAATTACACTGCCCATCATTGTGATAATGCCAGTGGCGGTGTATGTTCGTCTGAACCTCGATAAATACATGAAGAACGGCAACACCCACTCGTACGGGACGCTGAACGCAGGAAAGCTCTCGACTATCGCCCGCTCTCTCACGAAGTCCTCAAAGTTGCCCACGGAAAACATGAAAATCAATACCACGATAATCAAAAAAGATTACAAAATCCTAAATAATTTCCTTAATTGCTGGTATATATTACTTTGGCGTCTGCAGTCGAAATTAGGAACCCAAAAGACATATATTATTACAATCATTGAAACAATTGGATTAGTATAAACGAATTTATAGTCTACATGGTAATCAACATTTGCGGTATACCAAGCCACGGAAAGTGATTACTTACTTTATTAACAGAGCGACGCGGAGAGATAGAGAAGTGTTGTCCACACCACTGATGGAGCGCAACTGATAGTTTGTCTCGGTCTAACAACTATTCACGTAGTTACTAAAGTACAGTATATATGAATGAATTAGTGCGCGCCAGGGGTATCAACGCCAAACGTCGGACGCGAAGTTATCTAGTTTTAACTTTTCAACTAAAGCTAATTTTTGTGTAGTAATAGTGTCAGTTAAGCTAGTAACTATCTGGTTATTTGTGAACCTGTGTGAAATAGTGCTATTATTCATAGGAAAAAATATAAAAATGTTTTAACAGTGGAACATGAGGTCCGGACGCACCACGAAAGTCAATATTTCCAAGGTTTTTATTTATTTTAACATATTAAGAATAAGAAAATTAAAAAACAAAAAAAGGCCTCCCCTATTATTTTCGTCTAATCTACTGTACAAAAAAAATCAAAGGGCTGGGGATACTTTTAGTATGATTTTTCAAGCCGGACACGTATTTTTGAGCCCTGTGAGAATTACCCACAATCATTGAAACAATAGGATTAGTATAAACGAATTTATAGTCTACCTACATGGTAATCAACATTTGCGGTATACCAAGCCACGGAAAGTGATTACTTACCTTAATAACAGAGCGACGCGGAGAGACAGAGAAGTGTTGTCCACACCACTGATGGAGCGTAACTGATAGTTTGTCTCGGTCTAACAACTATTCACGTAGTTACTAAAGTACAGTATATATGAATGAATTAGTGCGCGCCAGGGGTATCAACGCCAAACGTCGGACGCGAAGTTATCTAGTTTTAACTTTTCAACTAAAGCTCATTTTTGTGTAGTAATAGTGTCAGTTAAGCTAGTAACTATCTGGTTATTTGTGAACCTGTGTGAAATAGTGCTATTATTCATAGGAAAAAATATAAAAATGTTTTAACAGTGGAACATGAGGTCCGGACGCACCACGAAAGTCAATATTTCCAAGGTTTTTATTTATTTTAACATATTAAGAATAAGAAAATTAAAAAACAAAAATAGGCCTCCGTATTATTTTTGTCTAATCTACTATACCAAAAAAAATCAAAGGGCTGGGGATACTTTTAGTATGTTTTTTCAAGCCGGACACGTATTTTTGAGCCCTGTGAGAATTACCCCAGTACTACCACCCGGACGGAGTGGTAAGAAAACTGTAGGTAGGTATTTAACTCAAAACTGAGCGCGAGTGACGGAGCACTGACTGTAGGGTGGTCAATAACTGTAGAAATCACCCTATATCGATTTAACGTTCAGTCACAGATTAGATAGATAACGTGCTTAGGCTTGGCAATCGGCATTACTCGGCTGACTTCGTTGTTCGCCATCCGATGCCGCGCCACTAAACTAACCTCCCCGCTCTTACGATTTCGATGGAGTGTGAATAGCTATGCGGCGGCATAGCTATTCACACTCCATCGAAATCGTACCGTGTCGGAATTGACGTTTGGCACTCGGTAACGGGCTTCCTTCCTACCAATTGAAGTCAAAATCGCAATTCACAGTCGCTGTCGGATGGCTGTCGGTTGATAGGATTACACGGAAAGCTTTTAATTTAAGGGGAGTGCTTGCTAAATGTGATGGTTATTTCGTTCGTCCAAGTCTGTCCCAAGTCCTTTTCTTTTCTGTATCTGTGGACATTTTTTATTGTAAACGAATGCTTTTTTTTTCAACTTTTTACAAGAAAACTTTTGAATATTTTTCTATCTGCGGCCTTTATTACTAAGGAAAACATTTATTATGCGTAATGTTTTTGTCAGAGGAGGTCTCAGTGGAGCATGGTACCCAAGGAAGAGACGGTAGTCCAAATGGCCCCACCAACAAAATGACAATGACCAAGACAAAATGTAAGTATGTTTACATAATTCTTCTATAGAGGCTGTATCATAGGCATAGCCAGAGTAAATTTATTTTGTTTATGCAGAGATGCGAAGTTGCTCTTTTTGGCCACGATGGTGAGCAAAAAGAGCAACTTCGCATCTCTGCCTACACTATACAGAATAAAACTTTTACTGAGGTTTAGATTAAGTCTGTGTTTCTGTATTTCTGCAAGCAATTGTCCTTGTTTGACTGCAATTT
This sequence comes from Eupithecia subfuscata, assembly GCA_963564075.1. NCBI lineage: Eukaryota > Metazoa > Arthropoda > Insecta > Lepidoptera > Geometridae > Eupithecia > Eupithecia subfuscata. The sequence continues at coordinate 6,326,887 of OY751096.1, read as the reverse complement.
GTTTTGATTTTGATGAAATATCGCCCATGGTAGTTTTATAATAATCCACTATATAATAAACCACAAATAACCAAATAGGTTTATGTACCAAGTTTCTATGTATTTTAACTCTCAAATGTTTTTGATCTCACAAAACTTTACTTTTATGTGTAATTATATAGGATTTATGTTTATAGGCAAAGAACTACACAATTTGTTAGAACGGCAGGCTGTTGCCATTGAAAAGAGGTTCATAGACACCTTCGGTGAGGTCGCCAACGCAATCCGCAAGCGATATTATAAGTTAAAAAAAGAAAAGTAAGTTTTAAGCATAATATTTCTGTTATTTATAAAAACTGGTTGTGGATAAAGGTTTGGAAACCACATACCTACTAGCAGTTGGCTCCATATCTACATCTACACCTTGATAATCACAATAATCAATCATATGTTATGATGTTGGAAAATTATATGAAAATAGATCAACCTATTTCGCAAATCTTTCCTCATTTAGTTTAGGGCTGGCCACTTATAATTCAAACAGTGATTAATTATTGAAAAAGATAAACTTATACCAATTCATTCAACTTTTACAATTTATGCAGCGCAGTTGGTTCCTTACCTAAACCTTGATAATCAATTATGTAAGGAAGTTGGAAAATAAAACGAAAAAAGACAAAATTAACCTGTTTATTACATCATTCCCAAATTGATCACCGGATTGCGAACAATATCATCCTGTAGGTACCTTCCTTTCTTCGTGACTTTAAAACATTAATATTAATATCATGCCATTTATTGTTGCAGTTGCAAAACAAGTACCTACCTAACAAGCTGGAGGTGTGAAAAGTGATTATAGACTGATTATTAATGAAGAAGAATTCATTCAACTCACATAGCAGCCATATACATGGGATATATAATTTAATAGGCTAGCACATCCGTCAATATCATAATACCTATCAGTAGCAATTTGTACATAATTTAATAACTATAAGTAGGTACCTACCTATAGTAGGTACAACATGATCACAATAAAAATCTTGTATCTTGAAATGTGCTTTCTATGTAATTAGTAGGCATTGTAGGGAAAATTATCTATTACCTACCTACTTTGTTGATAGCCCTACAGATGATGGTTGACTCAGGCAGAAACCAAAATCCCTCCCATGAGGTTTCAGCTGGTAGCAGCCAAAGTCGTAAAGTTGGTACCTATGTATTTTGATCAAAAATGTACCTAGGTATTTAATTCCTTGTAGGCATGCTAAGGTGCTTTTAGCTCAACTGCATTAGAATAGAGAGAAGACTAGGTGTCTTAGGTAATAGGCAGGTAGGTAGGTGTAATGTATGATGTTGATTGTTAAATAGATGTCTAGAAAATAGCTTATGTCAATGTCAGTTGATTTCCCGCTAAAAACCAATAAACATGTTCTTGGATTTACTTACTTACTTACTTACTCATTTATTTCAGATTGGTAATTCATAGATACAACATAAAAAAATTCACAATAAAATCAAATTAGGTACATAAAATATTAGTACAATAATAATGATTAAATTAGATAGGTACTTATACAAAACAATAATTATTTCATGATTACATTACTATTAGATACATAATAAATAACATAACATAATTACCCACTTACTAACTTAAATTAAATCTAAATGGAATTATTCCCCAACATTATCCTCATCCACTTATTTTGAATGGGACAGTCCGGGGGCATAATCATTTGCAGGATGCTGTTGCTGCTGGCTCGCGCTCGCTGAGACAGGGAAGCGACTTTTTTGCGAATAATCGCGTAAAAGTCGTCCGCGCGCGCCTCCGCCTGCGCGAACATACCAGATGCGCTGCAAAAGCGAGGCAGCCGCATCAGCATCCTGAAAATGTTGTTATACTGAACGCGTAGAGCGCTGGCTGCGCGGCGGGTACAGTTAAGCCAGAGGCTGCTCGAGTAGAACGACTCGCAGTATGCCTTAAGGGGGTATACTTAGTAGGTACCTCAAATTGCTTATTTTCAACTCTGTCGGACCTCCATATCTTCCAAACTACTGAATATTTAACTTTGAAATTTATATTATATGGTAAAGTTCAGGACTTATTCTATCGATCATATGTTTCGAAAACACGATGCCATAAAATTTTCTCGATAGAAAAAAATCGCAAAGTTACTTCTAATTTTTTACTAAAACCCTAATTTCTCAATAAATACAGATGATACGATCTTGAGATTAAGCATAGTAATTGAACTAAGTATGAAGAACATTTTATATGTTGCCTTTTTTTCAATTAACTATTCTAATGTTTGTGGGGAGCAAATAACTACTAAAAACTTGATTTTTGGGCTTACGCCGCTTTGCTCTGTCCCGCTCCTGTGAACGCCAAATCCTATGCCTATCCTCTTCACACAATAACGAGGTAGGGTACCGCCTTAAATAGCGTCACTTTCACTTCTCTCGAGCAGCGCGCGAACCTACGCGCGATCATGTTCCCCCGTAGGTACAGCCCACAGAAATCTGAATAACAAGCTAGAAATGCTGAGTAGAGTACCATCCGATCTATCGGGAATGCGTGTCGCCGGCTCGCCCCCTCTACTACCTTACCACTACATACACAGACAATAACTACGGAATTACGGCTACGCCCATGCAAAAATGCAGTGCAAACCAAATTAAGCCTTATGCGTAGCTGCATACGTTCGCTTACTCACACATTAGTGACAAGTTTGCATTTGTTGTCGTTATGACGTCATTTTAATGTAATCTACACTAGTGCTGGGCACGAAATAACAGGTCACGTAAGTACCTATCGTACTGTTATTCTATGACTAGGGCATTGTACTAATAAAATAAAAATATAGTTTGTACTTCAATATTCATTTATTATTAACTAGCGACCCGCCCCGGCTTCGCACGGGTGCAATACTTATACTAAATATACCTACTGCAGAATCGGTACTCCGGTCGATACCGCAATCGCTATGTCCCTGTCATTTTAAATCTGTAATATCTTCGAAAATATTCATTCAAATTACATGCTGTAAAGGGCAATATTAATCTATATTAAATGCACAATGTATCTAAGTTACTTAATTGGATAAGGATTAATGCTGTACTGCTTAAAATCGCCTCGTAAATAAGCCATTATTTATCGTAAAAAGTAAAGTATAAAAAATGGTTATTGTGGGTTATGCCTAAGAATTTTTCCTAGGTCCCCCGGACACCCCCTACATGATTCTGCAAAAAAAAACATACCTCCCCCTCCACCATCAAGGAGAACAATTATGTCAGTCAGTCAGTCAGTGGTAATCGAGCTTTATAGATAGTTATTATAATATTATAATTATTATAATAAATCATAAATAAACAACTTTAATATAACATCGTATTCCTAAAATACTATGTTAAATTATGCAAAGTTGTTTTACAAATCACAACCAAGGTAATATTAAGGATAATATTACCGTGTCACAACACTAGCTCGCGACCGAGTTCTGCGGCCGTACCACTAGGAAATCGAGCGCGCAACGTTATCGTTCACTGTGCAGTACATTGCTTTTTGTAATGAGGTACCTGCCCGATGTTGACAAAAATAAGAGGCAATGTATAGTTAAACGTGATAATAAGAACGGTCGACTGTGACGTTCGCCACAACACAATTTTACCATTTTTCCGCAATTATAATTTAATTTTAATCAACCTCATTAATTACGTTATACAACATCAGAATGTTTCCACGCTGTTTTGTAGGAAATTTCATGGAGAATCCAAATATATAATAGATGGTATGAGGTGTTAGTAGATAATAATCAAGAAATAAGCGAAATAATGCATTATGATGCATTTCCGCGGATTTTGCAGAAGTACCTGCCACACAATGGAGATAGCGGGGCGCGGGGTGTGCCACATGAGAGGATAATATAGGACGCCTCAGCGTGCACAGTAACAGAATATCAACAAGTAGGTACAATAACAATATTCTTTTTTAACTGGACGGACAAAGTAGCTAAGTACAAAAATTAAAGGAAAAATAAAATATAAAAGGTAAAACAATATTGAGCAAATGCTTCAGATTAAAAATTAAATTGAATTAAATACCTAGTTGTTATACCTACCTACAATATGAAAATTACAAAATCTACAATTTAGGTACGATGAGATTTATACCTATATAAATAATAAATAAATAAATAAATAATAACAATGTTCTTTTTTAACTGGACGGACAAAGTAGCTAAGTACAAAAATTAAAGGAAAAATAAAATATAAAAGGTAAAACAATATTGAGCAAATGCTTCAGATTAAAAATTAAATTGAATTAAATACCTAGTTGTTATACCTACAATATGAAAATTACAAAATCTACAATTTAGGTACGATGAGATCTATACCTATATAAATAATAAATAAATAAATAAATAAAAATCATTTATTTCAGCACCAGGTACCATATATGGTACCTGGTGCTGAAATAAACACCAAAAAAAAAAAAAAAAAAAACCCTGTTATATGGTAGTGTATATATACACTACCATTTTTTACATTAAAATTAAACCATTGAAAAATACACAATAAAATTCATAGATTGATTTAGTACCTACTTTAAAATAAATATAACGACTACACACAATTAAAATTAAAATAAAATTAATTTGGTAAGTAAGTACCTAGGTAGGTAGGTAGGTACTTAGTCCTTATTATTTCTAAAGTAGCTTTCCTCAAAGTCGTCGCATCAATCAATCCATTTTTAGTAGCCTTGGAATCCTTTAGGAAGATGAAATTTATAAGAAAAGCATCAGACGAACGACGGTGTTATTTTAGGTACTTACCTAGGTAGGTAACTAGGCATTCGACACAGACAAACCTCACCTCAAATTAGTAGCTTACCTATTCAATTGCCTAAATTAAATTCTCACTCAATATTAGGTAGTAGGTACCCAGGTACCTAATTGAGTAGGTACCTAAGGAGTTATATTTTTTATGTCGGACAACATTACCTACTTGCTTGAGTTTTTTTATAGCTCAGTATCTAGTACCTACCTAGTAGGTATCTCGCAATTTGACCATTTTAGACGCACCTACCTAGGTATAATAAAACGACGGTTGTTGGAGGCACGCAAGATAGGTAGGTATTTACACATCTTTCTACCTCCTGTGAGGAAGATAATACTAACGAAGATATACCTACCTACTAGAAGATTCTAACTTGAGACGTTATAAGTAGGTAAGTACCTATCTCAATTCAGGTCAAATACTTACCTACCATAATTTAATGATAATTGGATCATGAATGATATACCTAGACCGAGAATTCGAGAAGATCCACCACAGAACCAAATCAGTCAGTAACGAAACGACGACGCGACGACACGCAACGAAACGACCCGATCTCGCACAGGCAATCAGTCACAAAATCGAAAAGATCGAAATGAAACGAAACATCGAAGTGAGCCGATGATCCACCGGCAAAAACAGTCATTCAAATGATCCGGTCATATGAACCGGATCATTTTCCTAACGGGTCGTGATTGATATGGATCTTTGTGAATGAACGACACATGCCTACCACAGATGTAGCTAGCGATATGGGCCTATAGTTGCCTTTGTCAGACGAGTCACCAGTTTTATTTTTGATTATTGGTACGACAACCGTTTTCATACACTCACTTGGCATATATGAGTGTCTGACACAGAGAGTGTAAAACGTTGCCAATACTCTTGGCAAGTGTACTCCTGCGTGCTAATATAAATATAGTATATTTATATTAGCACGCAGGACAATAAGTGAACATGTTAGAGATAGCTGAGGGCTCCGTCTTACCATCGACGCAAAGGGGAACATTAGGTCTAGGGTTCAGCTTTTTTGTAGCCTTCCAAAAGTTTTTAAAGTTTTTGTTTGCGTGGTGAGAAGCCAGAATATCCATTCTAATTTGTTCAGCATTCCTCTGACACCACTTCAGCTTTGCCTTAAAAGCTCGCCTTGACTCAGACATATCGTCATATATTTTCCCTTTTGTCGGTTTGCCATGCAACAACCATGTATGAAATGTACGCCGTGCAACCTCATGAACATTTCGCACATGTTTGTTCCATCCTACCACAACTTTCTTAGGCTTCCTAGCTTTTCCCGAGTTTGAACTTGTCATAGCAGCTTCACGCAAAATGGTCACAATATTTTCATACAATTCGTCAATAGCAGTCCTATGTTCTAAGTTGTGACACATGGTGTCACAACAGTCAACTGAAAAGTGGATTAACATTAATTTATCATTACATAACTTATTATACATGTCAATTTGCTCACCATCTCTTTCTCCCCAAATTATACCATTATTTATTTTCATAGCCGGAATAGTCTGAGACTTTATTAACGATAGATTACAAGTTATTTCGATTGGAAAATGGTCTGACCAAGCGCAATCGTAGTGCACCCTCACATCTCGTACCGACGCCCACGCCGACTCGGTGACTAAACAGTGATCAATCCAACTTGTGGTGCCGTGCGCGTCACTTAAGAATGTGAAGGTGCCCGACGACAGACCAAGTTTCTCTATATTTTTCGCCGTACGCCTCTCGCTTAAGCAACATCTTTGTTTGTTTGCTCCGTGATTTTATTTTGAAAAAGTGGAAAAAAGTGACGTGACTCTGTTGTGACTTAGTGCAAATTGTGACCAGTGAAAACAGCTTTCTGGTAACTGTACTGCTGGCGAAGCTTAGTTTTATAGGCTTTGCCCCCAATCTCTTAAAGCTGATTGCCGACTACTTACGAAATCGGCAGCAGTATGTCAGGCTCGGCATGTACGAATCCCTGCCCTATCAAACGCGATCCGGCGTAAATCAGGGATCGGTCTTAGGGCCACTGTTGTTTTTGATAATGATCAATGACTTACCAAATGTCCTGCGGCACTCTAAATGTCTTTTATATGCGGACGACCTAAAGCTCTACGCGACCATCAATACTCTTTCCGACTGCTTAGCTCTACAACACGATATTGATGCGGTCTATCAATTGGGCGCCAAAAACAAAATGGAGTTTAATCCATCGAAATGCTCCGTCATGACTTTCGGTCGCAAGTAGCACCCTTTTGTCTTTGATTATGAAATCAATGGTATTCCGATCACTAGGACAACGATAGTCAAGGATTTGGGAGTCACATTCGACCGGAAGCTTACGTTTAACGACCACATATCTATCGTAGCTAAGGAGTCGTACAGGAGGCTGGGATTCGTACTTAGGAACGCACGTGACTTTCGAAACGACTACGTCATCAAGCTCCTTTTCAGCACTTTGGTCCGTAGCAAGCTAGAGGCCAGTTCCTGTATATGGAGTCCGCATGAAAAGAAATATGATCTTCTACTGGAAAAAGTACAAAAGGCATTTCTAAGATACCTATACAAGCGCGTGGCTGGATATTACCCATTTATGTATCCCACTAAATATTTACAAGGTTCCCTGGGTTATAACTCGCTAAAAACACGACGCGCGTATGACCAGTTATCTAACACTATTAAAATCTTTAGGAATATTATCGACGGTCCCGATCTACACAACGAGTTGCTTCGCCTATACGTGCCGGACAATTATATTCGTGGCAGAAGTCACAGGCTCTTCGCTCTACCACCTTACCGCACTGTAGGGCACTATCAGTCGCCGCTGCCTCACGCTCTCGGCGCCCTCAACGGGTTACTTAAGGTTTTCCCAGACTGTGACATATTTGCGGACGAATGGAAAGGTCTTATGTCAGTCTGTCTGCTATATTGTGAGAGGGATGGATGATCGATTATTATTGTTATTTTCTTTCTTGTTTAAATTCTAATTAACAATTTAATAATGCATAATTTTAGTCTGACATGTTTATTAACTTTATACCAATTTTATGTTAGTTTTATAAGTTTTATTGTTTGCATGTAATTATAATTAATTAGTGTAATTGGTGTTTTCGCCGTTCTAATTAATAATTAAATAAATAAATAAACTGTTACTTTTTCCTAATTGACCCAGTGGTTCGAAAGTTATAAGGAAATACATTTCAAAATTATTTTGCCAACGGCCGGTAACTGACCTAGGTCAACTCGCGCTCAGCGCTCTTTGTACCTTGCTCCGCGCAGTGAGTGAGTCACCCCGACCCGCGCGCGCTGCACTGACCGCGCGGCCTACCGTTGGAATCCTACGCTTACGAGACGCGCCTACGACTTTTGTCATAGTAACACGATGAGTTGCTCTGCCTGTCACGGTGGCATTCTACCTGACGAGGACTATCTCCAATGTGTGATCGAAGGTTGCAGCAAGCGGTATCATCTTCTGTGCATCGGTGGGAAAGACTCGACTCTCGACGAGAAGAACACCTGGGTATGTCCTGCATGCTGCTGCGCTGCAAAAAAAGGAGGAAACAACAGCTCTACTCCTGTGGGTTCTAGAAAGCGGGATTACAGCTCTAATGTAACGAATAGAAAGATTACATCTCCCCCAACCATCATCGATTCATCTTTTAAACGCGATCCAAATGTTACCCAGCGAAATAAGATACCCATTCTTTCTGATGCAGAGCCAGTAAGTTGCGGAGAAAATTCCCCATCGCAATTGACAGCAGAGGTTCGCAGCTTAAGACAGGAGGTATCGATGCTCAGAGATCAGCTTGCTCTAGCTATATCAATACTCACCAGCTACGACGCAAAACTGGAAGGCTATTCATCACAAGTACAGGCGCTTCACATCAAGTACGAGAAGGCAGTGGTAGTTCCGGTAGCAAAAAACCCGCCCCAGCCCCAGGGGGGCCTCCCGGGGGACCTCCCCCGTGAGCCCTTGACGGTGACAGCTTACAAACCGGCAATGAAAACAAAGTCGACGGTATCGAAGAAACTAAACACGGCAGCTCCAGTGACGCCACCACGCCCAGTCAAGGACATAACTCCCAAGGCAACACGGCCCCGCGCAGGTGAAATAGGTTCAAGTACCGGCGAGTCATCAGGTCCAACTCATAGCCTGAAACAAGGACCAGACGACCTGCAGCAGTGGACAGAAGTAAGGCGAAGCCGCAGGCCAGCCTCACTAAGTGGTACGGCGGGCCCTACTGTAACGACACTAAAGGCGGTTGAGCCACGTAGCTATGTTCATCTGTGGAATATGGAGTCAAGCGCCGATGAGATCCGTACCTACCTGAGGGACTTGTGCCCCGTCGGGACCTGCTCAGTGACAGAACTTTCGGCGAAGGGTGACTACAAGTCATATAAAATCGGAGTTCCTGTCCCGTATGAGGAAATGTGCCTGTCCGCTGAAGTATGGCCGGTTAACGCCAAAATTAAGCCTTGGATTGTGTATCCAGCTAGATATAATGCACACAAACCACACCAGCCCTTTCGTGACGGCGGCGCGCAGAACCTGCACTAAACAAGTTAGTAATATTGAAATATATTACCAGAACGTTAGAGGGCTGAGAACGAAGCTAAATCGGTTCTACACAAACATAGAAAGTTCAGGTAGCGACCTTTTCGCCATCACAGAGACGGGATGCAATGACTCAATAGACGATGCAGAAATAGTACCTCCGGGGTTCCAAGTACTGAGGTGCGACCGCACGGACGGGAGAAAGCACGGCGGGGTGTTTCTGGCGGCCGCGCCACGCATAAACTTGCGAAAAGTCGACGTACTAGCGGGCGTAAACGTCGAAAATTGTGTTTTTGAGATTGTTGGGGCGACCGTTTTTTTAAATAATAAGTTTTTGTTTTTTTGTAGTGTTGTATATATCCCCCCAAATAGTAATGACAATGATTTTATGATTTTATTTAGAATACTCGAAAACTGGTGTGCAAAATATAATTCGTGTTTAGTTTTAGGTGACTTTAACATGTATTCTTGTAGTGATAATGTAATCAATTATTTTGAATATGTAACAGCTTTCTGCGAGTTCGCTCAAAAAAATGAGGTACGAAATGCTAACGATCGAATACTGGATTTAGTGTTAGTCTCTCTGAGTATGGATGAGGTGGTGGTGTGCCCCGCGGACGAGGAGCTGGTACCGCGCGACGAGCAGCACCCGCCGCTCGCGGTGTCGATGCACCGCGAGCAGCCCGCCACGCGCACGCCGCCCTCCACGCCGCTATCCCCGCCTATAGACGAACAGCAGTGGAACTTTTCTAAAGCAGACTACAATGTACTGTATTCGTCGATAGCGGAAGTTGATTGGAATCATCTCTATGATATACGAGATCCTGAGGAGGCCGTCGGTAAATTTTATAACATTTTATTTGATATTTTCGACAGCTGCATTCCTAAAAAACGTCTGCCGAGAAAGGACTCTAGATACCTCTATCCAAATTGGTACACTACGGAGATAATCAGAGAAATTAAATTAAAGGCAAGATTACACAAGCAGTACAAAGTAAGTGGATCCAATTATGGGGCTTTCTCTAAATGTAGAGCTGGAGTGAAGAGGATGATAGAGGAGGCTCAGGCGCAGCATCAGAAACGAGTGGAGCATCGTCTGACGGAGGATCCGAAATCGTTTTGGAATTTTGTGAGAGCAAAGCGGGGGGCCGTAAACCGGAAGCAAATCTCACTGAATGGAAGAACTCTGACAGAACCGGAATGTACAGTGGAATTCGCAAAGTACTTTCATTCGGTTTACGGCACTTCGGTTGCTCACCTAGACGTGGCAGCGGCGGAGGCGGCGAGTCACGCCAGTGCCGCGCGTGTGCATGTGCCGCGCCTGGCGCTGGCCGAGGTGCGCGCGGCGCTGACGAGGCTCAAACCGAAGCGCTCCGCAGGTCCGGACGGGATCCCTGTCTATATTATGAAAGACTGTCGGATGCCTCTGGCCGAACCGCTCGCTTATATTTATAACCGTTGCCTAGAGGAGTCACATTTTCCAGAACGATGGAAGACAACAAGAGTTATTCCTATACCGAAGGGGTCCGGAGCTGATGTGACCGAATTCAGACCGGTGGCCATTCTGTCGACTGCAGCGAAGGTCTTCGAGTCGGCTGTGCAGCACAGCATGCAGGAGCAGGTGTCGGCACAGCTATCTGATGCGCAGCACGGTTTCCGGCCGGCTCGTAGTACCTCCAGTAACCTCCTTGACGCAATGCACTTTATGCTACCGCAGGTCGACGCCGGGGTGCAAGTCGACGTCGCTTATTTCGATTTCAAAAAAGCATTTGACTTGGTCGATAACGACATACTGCTTCAGAAGTTGGCGACGATCGGCTGCACAACCAAACTGCTGCGGTTCTTCGCGAGCTATATGAAGAACCGGCAGCAGTATGTTGACTACGCGGGATGCAAATCGGAGCCCTACTCTACCTTAACTGGAGTGAGTCAGGGAAGCAATCTGGGTCCGCTAGAGTTCATTCTCATGATTAACGATCTCCCGACCGTCGTCAAGGATGCGAAGTGCTTGTTGTTTGCCTCAAGTTACTTTTACCGATTAAAGACGGAGAGGACTGTGAACGCCTTCAACGTGACGTGGACAGAGTGGTGGAGTGGACTGGTATGAATAAGCTACAGTTCAATGTCAGCAAGTGCTCTATTATAACATTTAGTAGAGCGAAGACACCACTACACCACAATTACCAGTTGAAGGGTTCACAGTTAAAGAGAGTCGATTCGGTGAGGGATTTAGGGGTTCGTCTCGACGACAAGCTGCATTTCCGTGTACATGTGGTTAACATCTGCAAGAAGGCATTCAAGACCCTAGGATTTGTACTCCGTCAGACGAACAACTTTACAAATATGAATGCAATAAAGACTCTATACGACGCATTGGTGAGAAGCCATTTAGAGTTTAATGCGGCGGTATGGGCACCACACGAAGCTAAGTACAGTCAAATGGTAGAGCGCATACAAAATAAATTCACCAGATTTCTGTACTTGAAGATCTACGGCATTTATCCATTCTTCCCGCTGATGTATCCAACCTTGTTTGTTATAGGCATGGTTGGATACAACAAACTGGAGGTGAGGAGAGATGCAGCGCTTGCTCTATATTTGGTTAAAATATTTCGTGGGATGATCGCCAACCCAGGCATTTTAGAGGAAGTGAGGCTAAATGTACCTGATGAGTTTGTGCACCGACGGAGGCGGCCCGCCCTGTTTGCTGTACCCAGAGGAAGGACCAACCTCCTGAATAAGGCACCTCTAACGCGTTGCATCCACACGCTCAATCTAGTAGCGGAGAGAGTCGATATTTTTAACTGCTCCCTGAGCGAATTTCATAGGACTCTGTTATTTATTCTATGCTATTTTAATAAGATTTGACATTTTGTAATTATTTGACATTATTATTATTGATTACCGATTTTTCTTTATTACTATTTTATTTGACATTATGTTATTTGAATTTATTAAGTGAATAATTATTATATTGCTGTAAAATAATTTGACATGGTATATTGACGAATTTTATATATTATTGTGTAATTTATGTTTTTTCAGTTCATGTAATTTTAATTTTTTTTATTTTAATTTATATACTTAGACTTTTTACACTATTGCATTAGGGGCCCCTGTAAAAATAGTGTAAGTATTTTTAATAAACAAATAAACAAATAAATATCTGCACAGACCCAACTTTGATCATTACAAAATTTAAAAAGTTCTTTTCCAAATAAACTGTTAGGGCTGGCGTTAAAGTCTCCTAAAATGAACACAAAAGAATGTTCAGTACTTTCGATAACAGCACATATCTCACTTAAGCAGTCTGTAAATTCCGCTAAATTGTCCTTAACATCAACTGGCATATAAACCGAAAACACGAGAATGGAACAATCGCGCACAGTGGCCTCGATGGCCGTAAGACGCACACTATTGCACGGTATAACTTTAACCGAACCGAACACACTCTTACGCCATAATAGCGCTACGCCGCTATAAGGTCTACCACGCACTATTCCCGCTGACGCGTCGATGGCGGACGTTCCCGTGAAGCCGAAGTCCGGCGAGACCGTACCTAGCAGGGGCAGGTCATGCGGGAACAGCCAAGTCTCCTGCAGGGCGACGATATCCGCGCGCTGGCATAGTATTCGTACGTGGTCTATGGCTCTGGTCAGGCTTTTACAGTTAAAACTTACTAAACTGCTACTAGTTGTTAATTTAGTTTGGTTGTGATCCATAGTATGTTTTGTTTACTCTACTGCTTCCAAAGTCTATAAAACGCCTAAAAGAAATACCTTCCGGCCAAGTCTTGTCGTCCATAAAAAGAGCCAGTTTGTGTCTAGGTACAAAAATCTTGTAGGCATTGTAATCTTTCTGCTGTTTCATAATGATTTTTTCTAAGGTTACCTTCACATGCGTTTTATTCATGATGTACTCAGCAATATCATCAGATGAGGCCCCCTTGTCAACGTTATTTATAAATAGGGGTAACAGTACTTCCGCCGCCTTAAATTTACATTGGGGTGCCGTCGACGCGCTGCCTTTCCTACCAAAGAAACGATTTCTGTACCTTTTCCTTTGAACTTCAATCCAGTCCGTACTATGCTCTGGTACTCTCCAGTCTCCCTCTTTCCGTGCCACTTCAGCGAACGAGCACGAAGTAGAAGATAGAACATTTTTACCCGGGGTCGCCTGTACCACAGATAACAAGCCTTCCTCCCGATGCTCAGGCGGGGCGAGATAAGGTTTTGTAGGTGTATTAATTTTACTGCGCTCTGTAGATATTTCTGTGGCGCCCTCATTATTGTAAATACTTGACGTACCTTTATAACATTCTGTCGACTTCGACGCAACGGGCTCGCGTACAGTATTCCTCGTACAAGACTGTGGCAACGTAGATCCTAAGGATGGTGGAGGTGCACATAAAATAGATAGGCACTCACAGATGTTCTTATCCTTAGGGTCATTAACCTCTTGTGACACCTGTGCCTGGTCGGCTGGCGGCGGCGGCGCCGGAGACTCCACAGAAATTTGGGGTAGGAGGCCCATCGGTCCACTGTCATAATTAAAACTAGATAGGCACGCACCCCTGCGTAAATTAATGTTTCTGTAGGAATTCTTCGAAACATTTATTTCGCTTACGCTATCATTCTCGGGTGTAAAACCTGTGCAGCTTGCGGCAATCTGTCTCGAGAACTCCTCTCTCATTAGGGACAGTTGATCTGATGTTACAAATTCAGTCCTAATTTGCTTGATTTCGTTTTGCAAAATAAGCAAATCTTTCAAAAGTCGGCTGACGTCTACGTGATCAAAAGTTATTGGCGGTAGTTTGTTCAAATCTCGAGCCACAAAACTAGGGATTATCTCGGGACACAAAGACTTGAACACTTGAATGATATCAAATAAGTCTTTATTTGATTTCCCATCCATGTTTCTGCGTTTGATTTTGCGCATTTCCTTGCTGGATATTGATTCGAACAAAAGTGACTTCGCTGTTTCGATATCGTCCGTTGAGAAAGTCGATCCGCATATCCGTACCAAGCTATCTGAATCCATCACTTCATGCTTATTTTGCACAAAAGTAAGCAGCTCATTAACCACGAGATTACAATTATTGCACTTTAAAACATTGGAAGTCGACGTCATTGTTTACAAAATTCGCGCTGCACTTGCTTGCGCAGTGACACCCGTAGGTACGCATCGAACGAGCGCGGAGCGCAGACTGATTATAATTATATACCCACTTATATATTTATAGGTACAATAACAATGATATCAACCTTATAATACCTACTAAGTATATAATACTTACCTATTGTTTGTTTTAGTAGGTAGGTAGGTAGGTATTATATATTTAATTGACGTCGTGAAAGAATTGAACGAAAGTCTTCGTTTCAGGTCCCGTCTGGCCAAAATAGCGTTTTTGTCAGTATGTCCGTACTCCTCTACAGGTCGTATTTTACAACCGGTCGGTACCTACGAAACTTTGTGTACAGATTCTATGATTTTATAAAATTTTATTGTCGTCGGGATTTTTTGATTAAAGGCGTACTTCTTCCACAATAAGGCAAAAAGGCGGATTTGGAATATCTCCGCTATAAGAAATCTGATTTTGATGATTGTGAGATACAGTGTAATATTAAAGGGATTACGCCCGAGGTACCCTCACGTCGCGGCAGTCCGCACGCGGCGATGTGCGCGTGCGGTGGTCTCGAGTGCGATCCATTAAAACATATTCGCGTGTTTCTGTTCCCAGTTCCCTCCCTATAGGAGTGACTGAATCCCACATTGGCGACGAGGACAAAAACAGTATGTACTAAGTAGTTACCAAATCGAAGTTCTCCCACCAACTTATTTTCGTAAAAGGGGAAGGGTAGACGCGTGATTGAGGTAAGTTTGCTGGAAAAAGTACTCCTTGCGTTAGGATTTCGCTAACGATGTTATTTAGGTATTGTTTTAGTTCAAGTACAATTGATTTTGTTTACTGCTAGGGTAGAAAGATAAACTATCTCCAGACCTTATCCTACACTTTTAAGAAATTGAATACTCTTTCACTAATTGCCTACGATTACGTGTCTACCGCAACCTTAGCATTTTCTCGTGGTGGTTATTACAATCGAGCTCGAGGGGTAACGAAAACGACATAATATGTTGAAGATAAAAGGCATAATGTACCTGTCCATAGCAATAATTTACAAACTGTAAAAATATTTCTGGTAGCTGTACTTATGACGGAATAAGTATAAACTGTATCATTGCTATGGACCAACTCCAGGGAATGGACACAAGTTTTTACACGCCTTGATAATTATGTTCCACAATGAGTCAAAAACAAAGTCGGGTAAATTATTTAGATACACATACAATGTATGTTAAGTATCTAAGTACCTACCTACTTATGAAGTCTGTCGGTTCCTACTCATTGTAACTGTGCCACGTATTACTATACGTTACTTTGCCATATTCCAAAGATTCATTGGGAAAATAATCTACATTACCAAGGTACGTAAGTATCTAATCTATTGGTTTCTTCTCATTTAAATTTTGCCAGGTATTTAATCAAATAAAGACTCTCTACTTTGCCGTATTCCGATGTTATAAAGCTAATAAGACCTATAAAATATTTGGGTGCTGATTGCACCTACATACCTAACTTGGTGGTAAGTAGACGCTATAGGTGAGTGAGTACTCCACCACCGAAGTCCCGTCTCAAAGCCGATCTCTGTTCATTAGAGACATCGGGTCGGGACAAGAATAAAAAGGGCTATAGAGATTTTTGTTGGTTTAAAGTGTAAAATGTATATATAAAACAACGAGCTACCTTACAACATTTCCGTGTCAGTGTTTAGTTTCATATTTTGACCTTTTCTAAGTGTACATTTGTTGCATTTGTGGAAATGAAGAGTTTTTGATTTTGATTTTGAACACTGAAGTGGGCTAAAACTACAGAAATATATTGCAATATTCCGGGTTCACTTTGAGCCTCAGTACCAAGCTACTAATAAACGGAATATTTTTCGTGGAAAGTAACGCGTAGTGGTCCTCCAGGCGGCGGCGGCGCGCCCTGCGGGTTGCATTGCACCGCCGCCGAGGCTGGCCAGTTGCGTTAAGCTCATAAAACAAGATCGATAAAAAAAAAACGATAAGTTTGTATTTAGACTGCGGCATCAAAGTAGCAAATGCAACTTTTCAAATGAGAATGAGAACCAAATAGACCAAATAATCGAAAATGTACTTCGACAAAACTATTTTACAGAAATTCTGTATGGTTGACAATGTTGACCTAGACAAAATTTTAACGAAAAAGTGAAAAGATTTAAGCGAACGCGCTTGAAGTTGTTGAAAAAATTACTTAAGTACCTTTTTCAAAGGCAAATCAATGGGCTGCAACCCAAGTGAAATTGAGGTCAAAAAGAAGAAATCAAACTGATTTAATTGCAATAGTTGATTGCAATAAATATGGTAGCAAAAATCGTAAGTCTGATTCTAATCCAAAGCTTGCCCCGCTTTAGATAGAATGTTGGAAATTGATGTGGCTACCGGGGACATTTCCATAGACACTGTCTACTAGATTATTATCTAAGAAAAATACTTTGGTTTCATATCAAACGAAAACTGTAATAAACTAAAACTTAAACTTAAAAACCTAATTCGAATTTTAGTACCTATCAAAGGGTGAAAATATAATTATAGTAAGTAGGTACTTATTCCATTTCAAATGTTAGCACTGAAAATTCAGTAGAAAAACCTAAAACTTTGGTGGTTTATTTATTTTCCAACTAGACTATTCTAGACGATGACGCTGTGCCGAAGTAAACTGAGATTGATCGAGGGTCTCTAAAAATGCTCAGATTCGGGAAGTTTATTCAAAAGTTCTTGATAGTGTGTTTATTTGACGTACGTGTTCAAATTGGATCAGAATGGCTGTGTTCTCACCATGTGAGGGTGTTGTAAATTTTTAGTTATTTCTGGGAAAATGACGAAAAACAGCGCGCAGAACTTAAACAGGTATCAAGTCCAAGTTTTAGAAGATAATGACGTTCTTCTGTTATTCTTAAAGATAATAAATGTATTTTTCACGCTAAACAGGTCCAATTTCTTGGACATGATCAGTCAACAATGGCGTTTAGCCCATCATCAAAATTATTGATGGAATTAAGTCGTTCCTAGAACTGTAGATAAAGTTCAGAGTTTCTTAGAACTACCGACTAATATTGGCAATTGAGCCCCAAATCTATCAACTTTGACCAAATTTAACAGAAAAGTAGACAATTCGCACGCTGATTCGAGTTATTGGGGCAGAGTGTAGCAGTCTGCGTGGGTCGGTGGCAGTCAAAGTGTTAAACCTAAATAACATCAACTAAGAGATGTTAAGGCCCTGGGCCATAACGATCCGGGTTATAAAACAATGGCTGATTCAAGCCTTGTTATATTTGGTTTACCTAGTGTACAGATATTAAAATAATATACTACTACTGCAAGTAGACAGATCGTCCGATAGTAATTTTATTGGTAAAATTGAATTATGTTAGGATGCACCTACCCTTGCGGCGAAGAGTTCGAAATAATCGCGGACCACAAACCTTAAAATTCATAATAAACCTTAAAATACCTTAAAAGTCATAATATTGGGCCCACGATCAAAAGCCCCAGTAAATTGACCGGTGAGTAGTTGGCTCCAAGGTTATAAACCGATTTAAGCTGGTACCGTGCCGAGGGCAAAATATTAGGCCGGTCATCTATCTGAACTGTGTGAAAGTGAAAACTGAAGATGGCTGTGACGCAAATCATTATATTACTTAAAATATCCTCGAGCAGTCACGGTAGGTAACTCTAAACTAATGAAGATCAAGTAAATAATAATTGTTATAAAGGAATCGTTTCAAAATGATTGTTTTCACTATAAATTGTTTGAGCAAGAACTCCAAAATCGTGGTAAAATTCCTGTAAAATTACGACACAGAATTTTATGAACTGCTCACGAAGGCCATCCCGAATTTGGTCGGCATGAAATCTTGACTAGGGACTCTTGTATGGCTTTCAAGATTAGTGGCCCAAAATTGATGAGGAATATCGGGTCCATCTAGCTTAGTAAAAAGGTCCATATTTTCATCACAATTTGGGTGGATATTGCGATGCATTTTCTTGGTCTACCTACACTACACTACTAGTAACAAGTAACCCTGTTGGTGGCTCTCTGTTGGTTCCTAGTTGTTAGTAGTTAATATAGTAGATTTTATTAAATAAAATCATGAAATGAACATTTAAGCAAACTTAACCGCAGAATTAAAGAAAATACTTTCAAGACTGAGAATTCCTACCAACACCACGCTCATAATGGAAGATAATTTGGATGAGTTAAAATAATTTTGTCTAATCTGCATTAGGCACAGCAGAACGGAAAAGTAGAACGTCAGAACCAAGAAAACTGACTGGAAAAACTAAAAGCTACCTACTAGAATATTTAAATATCTAAAATAGCAAATTAACAAATTCTCCAGGCAAACTACTCTTCAACAAACCATTTAGGACAAAGATACAAGCAGTTGCTAAAAAGAAAAAAAAAACAGAAGAATAAGGTCGTGGATAGAGACTGTGTTATGAATACCTAGGAAAGAAAAAGGAAAATACATGAACATAAAAAAGAAAAGCAAAAGAACCTGAATTAAGGGTCGAAGAGAAGGTTTATAACACGATTAGAGAAACTAAAGTCGGAATATCGTTAAAACGTTAAACGGTATAAGGCCATCATCATCATCAGCCTATGTAAGTCCACTGCTGGACATAGGCCTCCCCTAATGAGCACCATAGAGCTTCAGCTTGCCGCATCCAGCATCTGCCTGCAGTTTTTCGCAGGTCGTCGTCCCACCTAGCCGGAAGGCGTCCTACACTACGTTTGCCGAGTCGTGATCTCCACTCAAGAACACGATTTCGCGAGATATGGCGAAACATTCCATGATAGTTGAATGTAATTGAATTCCTAAATGCATTCTAAAAGCAGAAGAAGAGATGGTATTAACTTAATATAAGATTAATTTGACTAAATTATGTATGACCGGTTAGATTGATTTTGTAATAATCTATGAGATTATAGCTAGCCACTTTAGCCAGTCTATTTTATTTTGTAGCAATTCGATTTGGTTTGGAACTTATAGCCTACTGTTTAAGTAACATATATATACTACACATATTTATTGAAATACTAGCTGCGCCCCGCGGCTTCGCCCCCGTGGAAATTTATGTTTCCAACTTTCTTAATTTTTTCTTTCATAAGAACCTTCTCCTGACAATAACAAACACAACAAAGAAAGAATTAGCGAAATCGGTCCAGCCGTTCACGCGTGATGCCGTGACAACGCGAAACGGGTTTCATTTTTATATATAAGAAGATATAACATATGTACTTCAATAAAATTGCAACTAATAGAGACGAATTACGTCTAGTAAGTATTCACACTTATGTAACTTTATATCCTACTTACTTACAATTATTGTAAAACTATTTACTTCGGGTGAATCGTTTAAGTTTTCATTCAATTTTGTAAAAGGAAGAGATGTGAGATACAGTGTAATATTAAAGGGATTACGCCCGAGGTACCCTCACGTCGCGGCAGTCCGCACGCGGCGATGTGCGCGTGCGGTGGTCTCGAGTGCGATCCATTAAAACATATTCGCGTGTTTCTGTTCCCAGTTCCCTCCCTATAGGAGTGACTGAATCCCTCAATGATTGTATTTTTAATTGAAAGGTAATAACTTTAAACTGTTCTTATAAAAATTTGGTAAAGATCGGATGAGGATTTCCGGCATGACGAGCAGAATAGCTCCGCAAAATGCAGTAATGCATTTACAGTACAGCGCCACCTATTAGAACATCTTTGTAACACTTCGAGAGATAAATGAAATAGCGCGGCCGCATACACCGTCGTCGTCGGTTAAATAATAACAACAACTTTGCGCTGATGGATCAACGCCATCTATTGATACCTAGGTACAGAATTTCGAGCTTTGCTGAGGAACGTAACTTAGGTACTTTGTATGGACAATTGGTATAATGGTTGATGTGTTTGTGCAACATTTCGTTCAAAAATTCAATGCACACCACACTAGCGTAAACCAATATATGGGTACCTATCTACTTATAAGGGTTTTTCTGATTTTTGGATATACCTACCTGGGTATCTACTTAGGTAGGTAAAGTGTAGATACACTACCTACCTACCCATAGGATTTTTCTTACAACGCGTCTAAAAGTAAGAGGCACCGATAATTACATAGAAATTAGGTACTTACCTATAATACTTATGACAAGATTAGCACCATTATAGGAAGGCTGGTGCCTACCTATGCTGGTGCTTATTCTGATAAGTAAGCACTTTTGCTCCGTGATACATAAGATGCTTTCATACTGGCATGGCGATTTGCAAGGAGTCACCGAGGAAAAACATGGTTGAAAGGGTAACCATTTCGACTATTTTCAAAATATACCTACCGAGCCTACCTACCAAAATATCCCGTTTTAAATTACTTTAGTGCATTAATAAATAAATTATTAATTGTTGAAAAAAGCTAGTGTTCGCGACGTCTACTGTTCGTAGAACTACTAGTTTATTCAAATTAAAGACTACCATAGCAGGTTGCCGTTCTAGCGACTTCGTCGCTAGAACTAGGGGATTTTGTGTAGGTTTAGCGGGCAAAATTCTAAATTTAGCGAGAAAAAAGTTTTTGGCAACTTCTAACGACTTTTAGGCGGGTCAATATGACGCTAGAAGGGCAACCGTATTCATTCAAATTCAATTTTTTATGGATACCATGTTGTTTGTTGGTCTTATATAAAAACAGTTCCAAACATGGACCCGGTTAGGGCACTACAATAATTACGTTAAAATTAACAAAAGTAGCAAAGTATTAAAAACTTAAATCTAACACGACACGACATAGGAACAATTTATAATTTCTACAGTACAAATTTTTTACGAAATAAGAAAAGTAAGAATTAAAATTTGAGAAAAATAGAATAATACATAAACAAGGAAACACACTAAATACTAAATAACTACCTACAGCTCCAAGAACTCTTGTAATGTTTAAAAACAGTTTATAATTAAATCGTTTTTTAAAAGTGTTTTAAAGGAGATCACCCAGGTTGGGCTAATATTCATTTTGCCGGCCAACAAAAAAAAAAGCTTTATTTAAATAGAACTCAGCATTACAAACATATTTTATTATGATACCAAAGTTCTAAGTCAATTCCCTTTTATATTCGATTATATTTAGGTTTGAATATTTATACTGAAAGTATTACTCAGCGTAGATGTAAAGCAGTTTCTTTTTCGTCAAAAGTTTTGTAAGTACTAAGTTGTGTAATGGTAGTCAATAGCATATAATATCTCACGCTTATTATAAAAAGGCTCAGGGCAAAAAAAATCATCGTTTAATAAATATTTTATGATTTTCCTCTATAGTTCTCCTGCTCTAACAAATATATCTTCTAAGCCTTCAGCAGGTATGTTTATGACAGGCAGGTGCCTTGCATACCCCATGAACCATACTATACACATCACATGGGAGCAGCAGCCGATAGTTCTTTTGCCATTATGGCACGAGCAATAATAATGCGCAATAGCTTGTCTGCCTGTAAGAGCTGTTTCTATTCCTATATACACATTATATGTTCGTAAACGGACATGGCGGGACTGGATTCGCCCTCGAAGTATGTAGAGATCCCTTCCTTCAAGCTCTTGCAGATGTTCAGCAGGTATTTGTCCTCCGATTTCAATGATGAACCTACCAGTTGCCTGTATGTGTTCTGCATAATAACTACGTGCCTGTTTGAGTTGGTATATACCAAGGGCAAATAGAATAAGTTCTTCTTCCGCTAACATAGGGAATGGAATTTCAAACATATTCGTATCTATTGGCTGAAACTGTACACGTCTTCGGTTATAATTGTATCTGATTACCAGATCGGCCAATGTATTTGGAATATTAATTCTTTCTTGAATGATTTCTAGAAATCTTGGGGCCAGAACATTGTCCACAATCTCTCGATGATATGCGTTTAATATTGCTGCTGCTATCCGAAAATAATCAAACATGTGCGGTAGGGCGCTCACATGGTTCACGACAGTTTAGACAAAACATTTGTGCCATTGTAATAACACGATAACAAAAACAGCAATAGGTAACAAAAACGATAAAATAAAACTGGGAGCACAGTTGAAGTAGCCGTCCGATGTAACAGTAGTTGCATGGAGAACTAAAAGCAAGCCGAGAGCGCGCACGCGGGCCCCGCGGGGTGTGTGCAAGCGAGATAGCATGTGTCGCAGGCGCAGGTAAGATCTGCTGCGATGCCTGCTACCCTTTTTTAAATCTAACTTGCACATTATTACAAGAAATATAATAATAATTAGGTTTTACTCCACTAAAAGAATAGATGTTTTGAGTTAGAATATTAGCTCACAGACTTGACTTAGAACTTTAGTCTAGTAATAAAAAATGTTCATTTTGTTACAATCTATTAAAATATTAAGTTTAATTCAGGTGGCCGGCACCTTCAAAATTAGCCCAATAATGTATGGGGGCTGGGTGATCTCCTTTAGGTAATTTGCTTTCGTTCCTTAAATCTTCGGGGATCTTATTACAGATTTTTATACACATGGCGTGTGAACCATAGTGGAAGAGTTGTAACTTCGAAAACGGAACATCTAAACGATTTCGTGGTCTTAAGGCGAATAGTTCGGTGGATAGTGGCGCCACTACATATTTAATTTTATAATTACGTTATACAAAGGAATTATCAAAAAATCGGACCGCGCGTAGACGATATCTATCATAAGGTTTTTTTTAAATGTATCTTTAATAGTTTTGTACTGTATTATTTCGGCAGTCTTGTTTCAAGAGTTTAGTTCCTATTGGTGGCCACCAAGCTCTCCGGTTTTTGATTGAATAACACAAAACAAAACTATTACAGATACATTAAATAAAAGCTTTTGATAGGTATCGTCTACCAGCGGTCCGATTTTTTGATAATTCTTTTGTATAATTTAATGATTAAATTAGATATGTAGTGGCGCCAATATCCACCCTACTATTCGCCTTAAGTGTTGTGGTCGGTTGTAAGGCTTGAAAAAATATTTATTTATTATTATTTATTTATTTATTTATCTCGCTCACCGCTATCAAGAATGAGTGAAACCGAGAATTACGTAAGTACGTAGGTATTGGACAGTTTCGAAGGAGTTCATTCGTTTTGTCAGTTTCTATTCGAAATTCAAAAAATTGTAGGTAGAACAAAGTTTATCCTCTCCCGTGGCAAGAGGCCATAATATGGCCTGTCAAATGAAACCGTTGTGTGGCAAGCGACCATATTATGGCCGATTTTCCGTTTTTTTTTTTGTTGTTTTTTGTTTCGTCGAATTTATGTACTTAGAGTCAACTTTTCAGCCATGTCAATGTCTTAAAAGTTGACTGACAGTGTCAAGCTGACGTTAAAACCATAAACTAACCAAGTGTAGAAGAAATTTAAAAAAAAATCGTAAATTTAAAATTGAAATCTGACACCCGCGCCATTTTTTTTATCGTTTTTTCTGAATAAAAATTAATTTAAAATAAATGGCTTGGAAATGTGTTCTTTTTTGTGTTTAGTGTAATAATATGATGGTAAATCTCTAAAATAAAACTCAAACTGGACATAAAAACGGTAAAGTTTTTTTTTTATGATTTTTTTAAAAATTATTAAAATTTTACCATTTTTCCGCAATTATAATTTAATTTTAATCAACCTCATTAATTGCGTTATACAACATCAGAATGTTTCCACGCTGTTTTGTAGGAAATTTCATGGAGAATCCAAATATATATAGATGTTATGAGGTGTTAGTAGATAATAATCAAGAAATAAGCGAAATAATGCATTATGATGCATTTCCGCGGATTTTCCGCGGATTTTGCGGAAGTACCTGCCACACAATGGAGATAGCGGGGCGCGGGGTCTGCCACATGAGAGGCGTAGGTAGTTTTTTATAGATAATGGTTAAGCGTTTGGCCACCAACTCACTTAAAATAAGTGAAGATGTGGCCTAAGATGGAGCACGCTCAGAAGGAACTTATTTACCCTGGATTTGAAGGTTGACTCCAAGATTGTACTCTAGCGGGATCTATGTATATATGTACTTATTTAGGTAGGTTATCTCCTCCTCGGGGTCCAGAATCACCTCATATCGGATGTTGAGGAGAATGGACACGTGTTACGTGGCACCCTTTATTTCCTTTTTATTTTGCCTTTTTCATTGAACATGAGTGTACGAACAGAAACTGAGAGTGACGGGCTGTCGCTTTAGTTCAATCGGGATCTAAGCTGCTGATGACCCAATTGTTGATTACAACAAAAATGTGTGAATAATTGTCTTGCATTTGGTCGGTGTGGCCACCTATTTACGAAATAGAAAAGTCAATAACGTTTATTTACAATATCTAGACGTTTTTTTTTATTCATAGAAAAAGTAGATTGGGGTACATCACCATCTAGCAATAAATGAGGCTGGACATCACACATGGATCACAGCATCATCTAGCCCGAAGCTAAGCAGAGCTTGTGTTATGGGTACTAGATGACTGATATACTTAATAGGTCAATAAACTTCGATAATTATATTTTTTATTACACCTATCGAATTCGCAACCTTCTGCGTCACGCAGGAGTTTGCGGATCCAATTTCCGCCTTGGGACAAATGTTTGTACGATCTGAAGATATTTGTTAAAAGTAAAGTAAAAGTAAAATTTATTGCATAAAATACATGTAAATAATAGGCATGCGCTAAACGTGTCCACGACTGGAGCGGATCTGGTCCGACTCCAGTTGGGTCCGGACACGTGTCCAGGAGTCGTGTCCGTGGATCTGTTTGGATCCGCGTGCAATTTCGCTTCCTACATGTCCATTAGATCAGTGGATCTAGCGGATCGGGTAGGATCCGCTTTTATTAACAGTTCCTACATGTCCATTGGATCTGTCTGTTTGTAGGACACGTTTGTTTCGGTGGAGCTAATGAATCAATGACTAATAAAAACATAGCAATGCTTTTCCTTAGGGGATGACAATATGTTCGTTAGTGGGATCTAATCTGTGGCAAATACTAGCCTAAGTTATTTAAGGTAGGTATAAGTATAATAATAATAATAATAAGTACCTATACCTAATTACTTATTTTTTGGTACAAAAGTACAAATAAGTGGGTATATTTCGTTTTTTTTTTAGCAAATTATAATATAGTAGGTATAATTTGACTGTAGTAGTTACTCGTAAATGGACCCGGATCTGTCGATCGAACACGTCCGAACCCGAATCGAAGCCCAGATCCACACAGTTCCAATCGCTCGCTGTTACATTCATTCGACTTGATGGATCGAGACCGACGAGTCCAACGTGTCCGCGGACACGCCACGAACGCTAATCCGGAGCGGAACCATACGGCTCCAGGAGCGGACACGACTCCAGGAGCCGTTTGACTCCGGATCTACACACCTCTAGTAATTATGGTACACAGGTGGTATATGTTTAAATATGACACAATGTATTTCTACCGTTGCGGCGTGCAAAATCAGGATACAACTTTATTTAATTATTATACATTTTCTTTCGTTCCGGGTGTTTTTGTTGCGTAATAAAAAATAAACATAGAAACCCCTTAGAAAAAACTTAGATGTTTATCTATGTAGGTAGTATAATATAATGTACCTATTAAGGATATCGTTATCAAGTACTTACCCATCCTGCGTCGCATGCGGACCTTCGCCCGCTGCGCCACAGAGGTCGTCAAAGAGTAGGAATAGAACAAACAACTACGGAGGAATAGCACCACAACTACTACCTAAAGCATTTCGGTTTGAGCGTTACTGTTACTGAGGTAGGTTAGCGACTTCTAGCTGAAATTTCGTTGTGGTGGAGACTAATTAACACGACTGTAGTAGGTTCTGTGCTGAATATTTATTGATGAAAAACCACGCTTTTTATACAAGAAAATTACCTCTAATTTGGATTTATTAATTGCTTATCTTTGTAATTCGATATGCTTATTGTTTTAACATAAAATGGTTATAATATCTATTTTCTTATCTAAACATTCTCCGTAAGTAATCTGATATGTTTGACATTTAATAAAATATAATTCTATATTTTTCCTTATCTCTAAGTAGGTCATCGAGTGACGTCGTACATTAGGTACATAGCGGATTTTTATGGAACGATTTTTTCCATACCTAGAGGAATTTTTAAAACTGGCTAGGGTCTGGATGTTGATGACCTTACATGAAAGATGATGTTGTAGATAGGTATCCAAGTTGTATGGCACCGCACTGTGTATCTATCACTAAGTTCACTTATAGGATATATAACTAGTAGTTCTACGAACAGTAGACGTCGCGAACACTAACTTTTTTCAACAATTTATTTATTTATTAATGCACTCAAGTAATTTAAAACGGGATATTTTGGTAGGTAGGTTCTGTAGGTATATTTTGAAAATAGTCGAAATGGTTACCCTTTCACAGCCCCCCCCCCCCCCCCTTTTCCGAAGATTGCATAGCGACCCATCTGAAATGTACCTATACTCCAATTCAGAATCTTAGATAATTTATGTAAACAAAGAAATGTCATGATATGTCACTGTCATAATGACAAGTCAGGGGTAGAAATCATTTTTTTACCATGGATCACTATTAGTAGTGATGGCGCGCGGTTTTGCTTGTGCGATACGAAAGATACCCTACTTGTGGATGTGGCATTGTCGCGGCCTCGTTTCCCTGTGACCGTAAGGAAATACAAATAAAACAATTTAAATAATTACATATTTTTATTGCTTAAAAAATATTAAGTACATTATTCTGACATCTCAGAATCTACGTCATATCATATCATCATATCCCTATCATAACACTTCGTCCATCGCTCAGTGCATCGTGATTGATATGAGAGGTATTTATAAGTTCAATGTTGGTTAACTTGCGGAGCTATAATACATATAATTATTTATTATCCAGACCAGACTTTACCCTGTGGCCAATTTATATGTTATATGTATTTTTGAATACATTCATCACCATAAGTTTTTTTTGACGTTTTTTTTGTGGCGACAGATAGTCACTTGTGGACGATGTCGATGGACCCGGCATCTCCGCCGTCGTCGGCGGCGCGAGCGCGGGTTGAGGTTCCATGTTGTGCGACACAACAACAACAACAAGGTTTAAAACATAACAAAAACTGATAACAATAACAGACAACGATAATGTCAAAACGAAAACAAAACAAAAACTCAACAACGCACAATTGCACACGAGCAGCGAAAAAGGAACACACTCGACTTCGGCGGACGAGAGGCGAATGAAATTACAATACATACAATGCAAACACGAAATAAAATGGCGTCTAATGACAAAATGCGAAAATTGTTTCGAACCTCTGTGATCTACGCCCATTTTACTCCGGTAATACCAGTGTCATAAAATATTTTCTGCTAATATTTCTTCATCATTTTATAACTTTGTTAAACAAATGAAATAAAATATAATATGTAGCACAAAAGCATTGCTATTTTCCATTCAATGGATATTGATTAGAAAATAAACCCTACCATAAGTATTTAGAAAAATTGAGTAATCTTCTATGAACTTCTATTTCGAAACATTGTTTTTGATATGGTATCACCGTTGTTTACATAAATTTTTTTCGGCTTTTTTCGGCGTGTGCGTGTGTCCTCGTAAACATCGTCCGTAACACAGTCACCGAAATTTGGGAAATTATTATTGGAAAGACGCAGAGTTTCGCAGCTAAAGTGGTACCCATTTGAAGACCAAGGAAGGAAGACATCAAAACAGGTACCTACCGAACGACACCACTGTTTTCCGAGCCGCTATTGCTTCAGAAAGTTTGGCATCCATCGTTGCACTTTTGAAGTCTACACACACACATTGGAACTTCATATATATACGCAAATTTGAGTTTGAACAACAGCCAATAACAAGCCATGCTTCAAAAGTAGAATACCTTCATCAATTCTATTATTTCCAAAATTCCAAATGCCAAATTCGCAACAAAACATTTCCATTTTTTGATGTGGAGATTGACTACTGAACAGCTGACATCGTGACAGTGACAGACGCGGTGACACATCCACCGGCTAACTTATTGCGTTCGGATACATGCAATTCTGGTTGCAAGCAGACGACCGACGGCGACGCGACGATCACACCGGCTAACTTATTGCGTTCGGATACATGCAATTCTGGTTGCAAGCAGACGACGATCACTCTCACAGTGTGTTGCCAGCTCAGAACCTAAAAATTCCTGTAACCCAAGATGCTGTGCTCCGCTTGCAGTGACGATATCTCTGCTGAAGAAACTTTTCGTCAATGTAGTGTGAATGCTTGCGCGAAAACATATCACGAACTGTGTACAGGGGGGAAAAACCTGTCAAAGGAGGATGGGAATGCCTGGGTATGCCCTGAATGCCGGTGTGCCGCGAAAAAAGGTGGCGATAACAGCCTTACTCCTGTAGGGGCATCAAAAGGAGTGCGCGATCTGAACGTAACCATTCGTAAGAAGCTCCCACTGCCTGCACCTAGCAGCCCGGGAATACTGCATCACTCTAGCGAACCCAACATTGAGCTCTCTTCTGAAATACGAACCCTGAAATCGGAGATGGCCACCCTCCGGGAGCAACTCACGAATGCTATCTCCCTCATTACACGCTACGAAAGTAAGCTAGAAAGTTATGCTCTACAAGTGGTCACGCTCAACACCAAGCTTGAGGGATATGAAAATAAAATCGCCCAAACACCCATAGCTCCAGTACCTAAACGTCTCTTCTCACCAGAGCCGACTAAGCAGACACGAGAAAAGGTCATAAAACCACAATCGGAGCAATCGAAGCCCGCAGCACAATCTAATGGTGTAGCTAATGTTCATGTAGCAAAAGCCATGCTTTCCGGCGGCGGCAACACTTCTGCCGCAGGTGACCACCAGGAATGGACCGAGGTTAGGAAGCGAAAGAGCAGGGGACCTTCATCGTTGTGCGGAGCAGCTGGACCCGCTATCACATCACTGAAAGCAGTCGAACCAGTGAAATACCTACATCTCTGGAATATGGCGTCCAATGCCGAGGAGGTTCTTCAGTACCTGAAACAATTGTGCTCTACAGAGACCTGTACGGTCGAGCAGTTGACGGCGAAGGGTAGCTATAAATCCTATAAGATTGGTGTTCCAGAGGCGTTGTATGACAAGTGCTATTCTGCAGACGTGTGGCCGGTTAACGCTAGGATCAAAGCCTGGATTAATTACAGAAGACCAGCAGTCCCAGGGAGAGTCAATGTATCTACAGGAGCATATACTCCCGGGCGGCAGCCCTTTCGTGACCCCAGCGGCCCACAGTAAAATCACTGCCATCCCGATTTTTTACCAAAACGTGAGGGGTTTAAAAACCAAGCTTACTACCTGGCGAAATAACATTGCGCTTCTCGAGCATCAAATACTCGCAGCGACGGAGACTTTTCTGGACCTCTCTGTAGGTGATACGGAGCTGGCCATTGCTGACTGGAACGTCCTTCGTCGCGACCGAGGAACGCCGTGTGGAGGAGTCCTGCTTGCCGCCAGAGCCCCGCTTGTGCTGCGCCGCCGGCAGGAGCTTGAGACGGACTGCGGCGAAGACCTTTGGGCTAGCTTCACGTGGCGCGGCCACCCCTACTTTATATGTGTTACTTATATTAAACCTACTGCTAGCGATCAAGATTATATGAGATGGTTTTGTAAAATAGAAAGTTTCATAAATGACCTTAACGGTCATGTTATCATATTAGGTGATCTGAACTTACGCAGTGCATCGCAAAGCATTCGTAATTATTATTGTTATTTTATGTCGTTCTCAAATGTTATAGAGTTCAATGACATTGCTAATGTACACGGAAGCATCCTGGACGTTGTTTTGGTCAGAGAGAGCGCTGGGGTTCGGGAGGTGTCGGTCTCCAGCACCGAGGGTGTGGTCCCCATTGATCTTTACCATCCCGCATTGGACATAGAGGTAAGAGTAGACGTGACCAATGTCTCCGATACTATGGAACCTAGCAATGTCGATCCCTCCGAAGATTGGAACTTTAACAAGTGTGATCATGCTGTCTTGCATGATCTACTTGCGAGTAGTTCTTGGGACACAGTCCTAATTTGTGAGGATGTAACAAGCGCTATTAATAACTTCTATGGTATCGTCTATGGTATCTTCGACTCATGTATACCTAAAAAAACCCGGAAGAATGAAGCTTCCAAACGCTATCCGGTATGGTTTACACCTGACATCATCCATGACATCGGACGAAAAACGAAGTTTCATTCAAACTGGAAACGTACTGGTTCGTTGACTGCTCATAAATCTTTTTCGGATCTAAGAGCTTCCCTTAAATCACGCGCTAAATCTGCCTACAACTCACATATGTGTAGCATCGAGAGCAATCTAGCATTGCGACCCCGCGATTTTTGGCGCTATATCTCTAGCTTACGATCAAAGGGCGGCTTCGAACCAGCGGTGACGTACAATGGGGAATCGCGCCGAGGGGTCGAGGCGGTGGAAGCTTTCGCAGACTTTTTCTCGAGCGTGTTCCTTACGGACGTACCTCTTTTAGATGCCGCAAGTACAATCTGCCATGATCAAAGTCGCAATAGCCACTACATTAACATATTCAACTTCAATGTCTTGGATGTGGTAAAAGCCATAGCTAAACTTAAATCAAGTGACTCAGCTGGGCCAGATGGTCTACCCTCAAATGTTTTGAAACCAGCTATGAAATCATTTGCCTCCCCACTCTGTCACATTTTCAACCTTGCTCTGAAAACTGGTGTTTATCCTTCCCAGTGGAAAATATCCAGAGTAACTCCGATACCGAAGACCTCAAACAGACTTGCCGTTGAAGAACATAGACCTATAGCAATACTGTCGTCTGCCGCTAAAATATTCGAAAATACCCTGCATAAACTTTTATACACGCAGGTGGAAGGATTTCTGAATGCTGATCAACATGGTTTCAGAAGCCGCAGGTCAGTGAATACTAATTTACTCTCCCTTGTCGAATATGTCTCCAAGCAGCTTGACAGGAAGAGACAAGTAGATGTGCTGTACTTTGACTTCCGGAAAGCGTTTGATAGGGTCAACAATGACATACTGTTGGCGAAATTAAGCGCCATAGGCTTCGCGCCTGGCCTCCTTCAACTTATTGCGGACTATCTACGCGACCGACAACAGTATGTCAGGCTTGGAGTCTACGAGTCCAGGCCTTATCACACGCGCTCCGGAGTAAGTCAGGGCTCAGTGCTAGGACCTCTGCTCTTTCTGTTGATGGTGAATGATCTACCTGCCTCTGTAGATTTTGCCAAGTGCCTTCTATACGCGGACGATCTTAAGTTATACTCCACTATTGAGTCTCCGGAGGACTGCTTAGCTCTGCAGGGGGACATTGATAAAATCTGTCAATGGAGCCTTACTAATAAAATGGAATTTAATATAAAAAAGTGCTCAGTAATGACCTTTGGGCGAATGTGGCACCCAATACTCTTTGACTACACTTTACATGGTGACGTAATTCCTCGATCAACCTCTGTCAAGGACTTGGGGGTCACATTCGACCAAAGGCTTACTTTTCATAACCACATTACTACAGTTGCTAAGGAATCCTTCCAGAGACTTGGATTCATTCTAAGAAATGCTCGCGACTTTCAGAGCGAATATGTTTTACGGCTTCTGTTTTCTACTTTGGTTCGAAGTAAGCTTGAGTCAAGCTCTTGTATATGGAATCCTTATGAATCCACCTACGCGCTCCTTTTGGAAAAAGTACAGAAAGCGTTCCTAAGATTCCTATACAAACATAATCAGGGATACTACCCTTTTATGTACCCGACGAGATTCCTTCTTGGGTTTCTTGGATTTAACTCTCTCCAAACGCGAAGAGCTCATGATCAGCTGTCAACAATCTGCAAGGTGTTTCGTGGTGCCATGGACGCGCCTGATTTGATGAATGAGTCACTTCGACTCTATGTACCCAATAACTACCTACGGGGCAGGAGACATCGACTCTTTGCTCCAACGACGAGCCGCACGGTGGCGCGCGCCCGCTCTCCTATACCCAGGACTCTCGCAGCCCTGAACAAACTCCTGGAGGCCCTCCCGGACACCGATATATTCGCGGACGAGTGGAGAACTCTTATGCTTGCTTGTCTAACTTTTTGTGAATGTGAATTTTGACCATTGTTTTATTTTATATTTAATTACGACTTCAATTTAATTCTTAAATTTATATAATACCTACCTAAATCTTACATTTGAATATTTCTTATGACAATTTAATTATGCTTGATTATTGTTTATTATTTGACATAAGTACGTAACTATTTCTATTATTATGTACCTACTTAATTTTAACTACACGTATATCTAATTTTAAACCTACTGTAATTAGTATAATTGGCCTAAAGCCGTTCTAATTACATCCATAAATAAATAAATAAATAAATAAATAAATAAAATTATCTAAGATTCTGAATTGGACTATAGGTACCTACCTATGTAGCGTTTGTGGATATGGATCTATTATATTTCATAGTTCCATTAGTAGAAGATAATTTTACACAGGTAGTTACTTGTTCCATTCGGTAGCACGCACGTTTCAGAGAATCGATTTAAATCGATGCACAACATTAAACACCGTCCCAACCCTACCACGCCAGCAGAATGTCATTCTTTTTCCGTGCGCGGTAGCATAAGCACACTACAAAATTTCTTTTACGCAATACATTTTGTGAATCTACGAAAAATTACAAAAGGAAAGTGAAGACCAAGCAATTCAGCGGTATCAAGTAGAAATCAAAAAGCTTGAACAAAAACAAGCGAGTTGATATCGTCGGATTATTGAATTCTCGAAAAATGAAGGTAAGTTTATTTTTGAATTCATGACTAGATGTTGCAAATCTTTAAAATTTAACCATACCATACCATCATAAAGTCTGCCTGGAGGGTTTACTGTAGGTACTCCACGAAGGCTAGACATGATGAGTTAAAACCTTGAGGTTTGACTGTAGGTCACTCACGAAGGTTAGAAAAGCAAGTAGACTATCTAGAATAATCTAGATGTTGTATTCTTTACAATTCAATCATACCATACCATCTTAAAGTCTGCCTGGAGGATTTACTGCAGGTACTTCACGAAGGCTAGACAGGATGAGCTAAACACCTGGGGGTTTGACTGTAGGTCACTCACAAAGGTTATAAAACAAATACCTAGAATATCTAGCTAGAATAATCTAGATGTCGTATTCTTTACAATTCAACCATACCCGACCATCTTAAAGTCTGCCTGGAGGATTTACTGCAGGTACTTCACGAAGGCTAGACAGGATGAGCTAAACACCTGGGGGTTTGACTGTAGGTCACTCACGAAGGTTATAATAGCGCAAATAAACATCTAATTTGCACATCAAGGGTTTGTACATCACTAGAACTCATAAAAATGTAAAGATGCTTAAGTACCAGTTAAAAACCTAGCGGTTTGTCTGTAGGTCATTCATAGAGACCTTAAAGCTTAAAACTTTGCATACCATTGGATTTTACATCCCTAGAACTAACAATTTCGTACCTAATGTTGTTTCGATGACAAAAAATTGTCAGTAAAATACCTGGAGGTTTGACTGTAGGTCATCCACGAAGGTCATAATCATAAAGCATGTCAACTAAACTACTCCGCATATCATTGAGTTCAATATTCATAAAACTCAATATTTCCTAAGATTGAGCTGATAAAAACATTTTGCACTACCCGCAAAAATATTTGAAGTGGAATTGGGTTCTTCTTTACAGAAATCAAAGCCAAATTAATTAACGAGCTCCGATTTGCTAATATCTCTGTAGATAATGAAGCAGGTATAAAATAATAATAATATAATACATTATATTGTATCCCCGATAATGAAAAATCTAGAAACCATCGAAACTGATACTGGGATATTGACGGACACCATGTCGAAATTGGTAATCCTGTCTTGATAATATGTTGTGCATGTAGTCGTGCACTAGGTGACTCAACTGAAGAAATTCCAGTTGTTTACGGTAAGAATATACACTCAGATGTCACAAAACGAACATTTAGTCGAGACGAAAACGCGCAATAGGCCAATATCTAGATAAATCGTCCCTGAACATCATTCAAGACGAAACTCGAGATGACACCCGTTTTGGCTCAAAATTGTCAGAAAAATCAAAACTGCTAAAGCAATTGAAAAACAAGGGTCGTCAAAACCCACCCCGCAAGCTTCAAACGGGACGCCCTCCGCGTTAACCCGCGGTGAACAAGGGGGGGGGGGGGAGGTACAGGTAAGTACATGGCGCACCGCCAGGCACAGAGTACGTACCAGTCGAAATCAAACTCAAGCGCCGCCGCCGGCGTCAGCTGCGCCCCTAGCGTCAGCGCAACACAACCGACAGAATACGAACCGACGTCCTCCACTGCGACAGTAGATCAGGTACTACATGAAGGCATTATTATAACTGTTGGTTATCTAGATAGATAGATAGACTTTTATTGAGTACACACACAAACAGCACAGGAAAAATCTATCTATATACATATATGAACAAGTTTGTTTTATACACCGATTTGAACGGTTACCAATTTTCGCTGACTAGCAATAATACTCAGTCATACATGCCTTATGATATCCTGGCTCAAGTTGATAAATCTAACACTTAAAATAACAATAAAGAATTTAGTACATTTTGGTGCAATATCATAGTGTAAAATGAATACTGCTAGCACCATTACATTACAATCATAATAACCAACAATGTTGACACCTAACCCTAACAGTGCCCATAACTTTATTTTAAGTTTAAAATAATTTGAAAGTTCTTAAGAACACAATCAAAATTGAAGATTATGCGACCTCTTGTAATCTTCAAAACAAGGCTATCTTCGTGTACAACAATGATCACAAGGATCCATACTTATTGGTAGGTATCATTCATCAAAATTATTAAAGAGAACTTTTTAGTTAACGCATTCACTGCCCAGCCTCGGAGGTGCGACCCGCAAAAGGGCGCGCCCCGCCGCCGCCTTGTCGCCGCCCCACCGGGCGCCGTCTCGGTCGCCTAACGGCGGCGATGGAGGCGAACATGTATCTCATGGGCCATTTAAGTGACGCATTCACTGCGGCGCGCCGCCGCCGCCTTACGGCGATGGAAATGGACATGTGTTGCGTGGGCCATAAAAGTGTTAGTTATATTATATCGCATTCACTGCCCAGCCTCGGTGGTGCGACCCGCAGGGACGCGCCGCAGCCGTCTCACGGCGCGATGGACCTGGACATGTGGGTCGTGGGCCATGAAAGTATTAAGGTTCCGACTAGAATCTACAGTTCAGTCTCATATTTAGATGATAGTAGCCAACTATGAAAAATGCTTTAGTAACATTACTGAAACAATAAAACGATTTAATTATTATAAACAAAATACACTTGAACCTAAACAAACATGCAAGCTGCAAGTTTTAGGGCTTCATATCTAATACCTCATCCATCAGACATATTGAGTTTACCTGAAGAAAAACGTGAACCATAATACAGTTGTCACAAAAATATTTGAAATGACCACGATTCGAGTTTTGCACAAATTTTACACAATGGTTTTGAAGACAGAAAAAATTCGCGCTTCAAAATAATATTAATGGCCATCATTACAAAACAATAATAATAATCAACTGATAACAGACAAAAAATTCGATTTATGCTGGTGACAGGATGGATAATATTATAAAGACTAAGACATTCCTAATTTCTAAAACCTATGACCCATAAAATGTTTACTGATGACTATCGGGGTGCTGCTTGCACTGGCATGGGCGCAAATGGTCACTAGAAAGAATGGGACCTACAATTTCACATTAATAACTTATAACAAGCGGTTCTTTTAGGCCCTAAGAATATGCTCATAATATTGCGCAAAACTGATGCTTACAGTTAAGACTACGGCAATAAGCTAATAGAATAGAAATGGGCAAAATTAACCCAGACACTGAATTAGAACGAAACTCACACGACTGTATTAACTTTGGTAGTTCACTCAGTACATCACTTCAGTCTACCTTACATTGATCGTAGCGCATCTCGCTCCAACGCCAAGTGTGACACTTTTGTTGAATGGAACCCCGATTCGGTTTT
This sequence comes from Eupithecia subfuscata, assembly GCA_963564075.1. Lineage (NCBI taxonomy): Eukaryota > Metazoa > Arthropoda > Insecta > Lepidoptera > Geometridae > Eupithecia > Eupithecia subfuscata. Next base: position 6,290,299 of record OY751096.1, on the reverse strand, counting down.
CACGTTTACTGTTTTCGCCTTTCTCAATTATTCTAAAGTGTTTACCAAAATTAATAACGAACAATCAACAGGATTGATTGTAATCCCTAACTAACCTTCTCAGGCTCAGTTCCCTTTATTGAATCGTTTGATGGTTTCCAAAATCACATACTTATACAAAGTTTTGATAGACCTTACCCTTAGAGGGCTGCGATCGTCTCCGGGAAGCGTTTTCACTGCGACCTGTTTCTCAGCAATCACTATAATCGTATTAATAATATTTAGATGTCATGATTGCTTTCTTTTCTGAAGGATCTTAAAACACTAGTTATAAGCTATGGTGGAATTATTGTTAGCAATTACTCATATGCTAATAACATTATTGATTATTTAGATACCCCGATCATAGCTGTGGTAGAAGTATATTTAACAGAACAATTCCAAAACGGTGATTCATAATATATTCATAAAGGGTGATTCATAATATTTTTCACTTACTATGTAGTCAAGTCACCAATTGGCTCCTTTTAGGCCACAAAGTTGGTTCTGACGAATACATTATCTCGCCTCCTAAAAGGAGCTTATACTCGTAAGCAGCGGCCGAGTGTACCTAAATACAGTTTTGCAAGTTTAAACAGTTCTAGATTTCATCAATAATTGATATCTTATGATTTTTCTTTGGATAAATTAAGTAAAAAACTAGCGTAATTAAATTGTTATATACCTCTATATATCAGCATTATTATAAACCTCTGCAGCAGCTCGCGAGCAACCAAATATGTTTATACCACATTTTACAAAAAAAAAAAAAAAAAGTTAATGTTTACTAGATTATAATTATGTCCGCCCCGAGTAACTTATGAAGTGAAATTAGTAGTAATTTATTGATCACCGATTAACGTCGGCATAAGCGAGCATAGTCGCTAAGTAATGCTCGGTACATTGTTACGAGAGCAAGCGGAATCGGGGCGTTGCAACTTTCGGCGCACATTGCAGCGGCATGCTGCAACATCGAGCGCACACGCTGCTGGCCTTTCCATCGAGGAAGGCACAGAACTGGTTAGACACAGAGCTCGCAAGCCTTTTCCCAAATTATAACCATCCAATTTCATCGGAAATTGTTTGCTAGGTCGGCTGATATACAATGGTAACAGAGACTTCATTAATACTTTATGCATAAGAAGTTATGATTGTATTGACTGATAAGAAGTTAAGTACTTACATCATTATTTTTCTTTAATATTTTGTGTTATAGTTATCGACATACTCGTACGATAATAATCTAAAAACACCTATTTGTTTTATATTTATAAAATCTGCTACAAATTAAGCAGAAAAGATAACTGCTCCGAAATACCAAAAACTTAAGCAGATAGTTAGACTCTAAACATCTACCTGTGTAAAATTATCTTCTACTAATGGAACTATGAAATATAATAGGTGATTAAAAGACCTTAACAAGTGAAGTTCAATCTCTATTATATGAATAAGTTCCATTAGTAGAAGATACAAGAACCCACCCACCACATCCCAGCTCAAGTTTTGGTTGCTATATCCTCTAAAAAGAATGACATTCTGCTGGCGTGGTAGGGTTGAGACGGTGTTTAATGTTGTGCATCGATTTAAATCGATTCTCTGAAACGTGCGTGCTACCGAATGGAACAAGTAACTACCTGTGTAAAATTATCTTCTACTAATGGAACTTATTCATATAATAGAGATTGAACTTCACTTGTTAAGTTCTTTTAATCACCTATTATTTTACAGGAAAAACATAGGTACTTTGACAAGTTTGTAAAACTAACACCTTTTCAAAAGTTCTTGTACATGTTCTAGTAGTTCAATGATGTTCTAGTAGTTCTACGAACAGTAGACCTCGCAAGCACTAAATTTTTGTATTATTAGTAACTTATTACTAAAGTTATTTAAAACGGGATATTAAGGTAGGTATATGTACCTACCTACTATGTGTAAGCTTTGTTTATGAATATTAGCTTATTTAGCGGGAATTTTTCATGAATAACAGCAGCTGGCCTGAGTCACAGCAACAACACAACCCAGCCAGGGTGATTTGATTAGCGTAGGAAAGTTCCACCCGAAGCGTCCCGAGCCGAACCGACCGTTGTTTACGAAGGAAAAACCCAATCCGAAGCCACCCGAACCGAAACGACGACAAGTCCCGATGCGAGCAATCGAGCGGCAGTGGGATGCCCTGCCTATAAAATGCCAGGGCAAACTGAACCGGCATTCATTCTATTTCAAGACTTTAACGAGTAGTCATAATTATCTGATGTGTTGTTATAGTTAGTCAGTACTGATAAATTATTGTATTTGCATAAACTAAAAGAAGAGAACGTTTACACGTGTTTGCTGTTCCTCCTGACTTGTAGTAAGATATCAAGTCAGAATTGGGATTCTTCCAAAGAAAAGGTACGTAATTAGTTCTTTACTAATCTTTTCTACACGCCCAATATACAGGGTGGAAGGGTAAACAGTCTTATCCTTGAAACCAGAAGTTCAGAATCATGAGCAGAGTCCAAAACCGATGAAAAAACTAAACTTTTTTTTTACATAATTTTGAAAAAAATATCCTCATACATCATAAAAGCATTTCACCCTACATTTATATCTACGCCGCCTGCTTTAACCGACAAAGCAGACGTCAAACAAAGACCCGCTCGCGCGCCGACATAAAGGCGCCGCCGCCTACATACCTACGCCGGGTCCGCGCCGCTCGCCTGCTTTGTCGGTATCAAACAAAGACGCCGCTCGCGCGCTCGTCAGTCGCGGCCCGTCTGCTAGGTAGTGAGCACGTCACGACGCGTTCCGTGCTAATTTGTGATGTGCCGATTTGTTCGCGTATTGTGTTAAGTAGAGAAGTGACGATGTCGTTCACAAGTGAACAGTGGACTGAAATGGTGCGACTTTATGCCATCGCTGGTGACAACATGAACTTGGCTCGTACGATGTACGCAGAGCGGTTCCCAGAACAACGTGTGCCAAGCCGGGAAACGATCCTAGCGGCTACACAAAGGCTACGTGCCTACGGCCAGTTCACCGTGCCTAGTCATGCACAAGTCATGAAAACATTTTATGCCTAATGTGAGTAAATCAAACTGTACATAAAGCTGTAAATTTTAATTGAATTGGACATAAAACTTGATTGATGATGAACTTTTTAATACGCCAAAAGTACCTACCTACTTTAGCCTACTTACTGGCAAATGTGTTAGAGTAGCTATTTTTGCCTGTCCTAAGCCAGGAAAAGTATGAAGGGAAAGTTCCATCACAAGTTGTAGGTACCTACGATTCGATACCTACACCACCGGCCGGCTACAGGCGAGAGCGGGCGGCGCGGCGTGATAAGGTCACTAGGGTGACCATGAAATCACGTAGGATAGCAGAGAAATGAATTATGAAATTCCATCGAAACTAATTGACTTTTATTTTTAAAAATAACTTGTATCGTCTTATTTTAGGGATGTACATACGTGGTTTCAAGGATAAGACTGTTTACCCTTCCACCCTGTATTTTACATTTTATACCATTTGGCCAGCCATTTTAGGTGATAATGTTAACAATTCGACGAAGTGTGGCTGGCTATACCAGATAGTAAATACTTCTTGCTTGATTTTTGTTCCATGACTCATATATGTACTTGGCACTCATGTGCCAAGCAGGCCATTTAATGGCAATTTAAACTCGAGCCTACAACTGCCAACCCATCCATACCTATGGCAAATAGTCGAGGATCGTATTTACTAGAAAATTGGAGAATGTTGGTGCTTTAAGCAAGCAGCGTTACATATCTATGTGATTCTGTTTAAAACAAACGACAGTAACATAAATCAGTACCTACCTAATATATTAACCATAAGCAGTAGGTACGCAATATTGATCGTTTTTTTTGAGTTTTACAAGTTATTGGAAATCATGATGTAGGTAGTTCCAATTAATGTCATTTATTTATACTCTTATTTTATTATAAGAGTTTTCTAAAATTATATTTCCAATGATATGTAGTTTAAACTTGGACTAGAAAACATTGATTTTATGAATGTTAGAAGTAAATAGTACCTACCTACTTGGGTAAAAGAAGTGGAAGTACTTATCAGCGTTTTACGTTTCTAATGTATGGTTTTAAATTTTATTTAATTTTCTAAAAAAAAGTACTTACGTAAGTACGAACGTTTCTTTTTATACAACAACGTGGCTTTCTGAAGAGGATAGCAAACCTAAATTAACTTAGGTTAAAAACTTCAACAGGGTTTCAGTGACATTGGTTAGATTAAGTTACATACCTTACATTAAAACCTACTAACGACAATATTCACCTAAAAAGAAGTACCTATCACGACCCTTTTTTGAACAATTGATGTCGTTGAAAATTATTTTTCAGCCCGGGAGGTACATGAAAGAAAACGAGGAAGAAGCTGGCCCATCTGCAGAGTCACCCCATATTGCAGTGGACCTTAGGAATCCTAGGCGTTTCAAGTCGCGGACACGGGCTCCTCTACAACGCGCAACGTGTTCTTCATTCAGCAGTCCCCGCGAATCTACGCGGCGTTACCCTGCAGCGAGGTGCAACTGATGACCTCTGTGGCGCAGCGAGCGAAGGTCCGCCTGCGACGCAGGAGGTTGCGGGTTTGATTCCCGCCTCGGGACAAATGTTTGCACGATCTGCAGATATTTGTTCAGGGTGTTCTGGATGTTTTCTATGTATAATCAAAAAAATATCTATCTATGTAGTGTATTGTATTATGTCTATTAGATATCTAGTACCCATAACACAAGCTCTGCTTAGCTTGGGGCTAGATAATGCTGTGTGTATTGTCCAGCATTATTATTTATTATAACTCCATGCCACATTACTCGAGAAGTCGTTCGCCGATCGTGCAGCAGCGCGAGAGGATACGTCATCAAGCAGACTGAGATGTAATCAGTCTAACCTCCACCGACACCGGACACCAGATATTGATTTTGAAGCGGATCGCCACTACAACAGACCTCGGGATGAACGGCAAGAGAACTCCAGGCAGCTTGGACGACGACGGCGCGGCGAGACTTTCGTCTGAATTTACGTAGGTGTTAAAGAGCTTCACTGCACCTCATGTGCTTTTCAGAATAGGGAAAACTTTCTAAATTAACATCATAAAACTGAATTGAAAATTAAACACTACATATTTGAAAAACAAAATCAATAAAAATATAACCACTGGCTCACCAGGCAGTACTATGTAAAACATAAATTGTGATGGGTTTATAAGCCATACTTGGCTTGTTTAAATACTTGTGAAGTCAGCATTATAAACATAAAATCTAAACAGCAATGAACATAAATATATAAAATTCACCGATACCTACCAACATAAGAAAGAGAGTAAACATAATCTATCTTTTGATAATTACAGCCTTTAACGGCTATAACTTAAAACAATACAAATGATACATACCTACACATAAAACAATACTAAGTTAAAATTATTACGAAATTTATTACCTACCTACAAGACTAATTAACATCGCATAATAGAAGTATTAGTAGTACATTACTTTTTGTTCAAATGTTCATGGATCAATTGTGAGAAATACGCAGCTAGCACAAAAGGTAGATATACGCACGAAGGACGTACTTCGTACATTAATGTTGGCCTGGACAGAGTGGCATACCACTCTTAATTCATATAATTTTTGTATGCATACAGGTATTATAGTATCAAGAACAAAACTGGCGATGCCTCAGATGTGTCCAACTACAGGCCTATATCTCTTGCCACGGTGGTTGCGAAAGTGTTGGACAGTATACTTGACAAGCACCTTATGGAGCATTTAAACATTCGAGATGAGCAGTTTGGGTTTAAACCCGGTCTCTCCACTGAAACTGCAATCCTCTGCCTCAAGCATACTGTCCAGTACTATACCAGCAAGAAGACACCAATATATGCCTGTTTTCTGGACCTGTCGAAGGCATTCGACCTGGTTTCTTATGACATCCTGTGGGATAAGCTTGTGAAGGATACAACAATGCCCGGTGATCTCATAAATGTCTTTAGGTTCTGGTACTTAAATCAGAAAAACATGGTTAGGTGGTCGGGCTCGCACTCTGAGGAGTACAGATTGAAGTGTGGTGTGAGGCAGGGGGGGATTACCTCTCCAAAGCTTTTCAATCTGTACATTAATCAGCTGATTGGTGAACTCAGTAGAACCAGGATAGGCTGTTCTATCCATGGCCATAGTGTTAATAATATCAGCTACGCAGATGATATGGTTCTACTGAGCCCATCAATCAGTGCCCTGAGACAGTTGCTTAAGGTTTGTGAGATATATGCAGAGGCCCATGCACTCAGGTATAATGTAAAGAAGAGTGAACTGCTTCTCTTTAAAGCAGGTACGAAGAGCTACTCTGTACCTCCTGTCTCGCTGTACGGTACCCCTCTTAGCTGGGTCAAACAATTTAAATACCTGGGTCACTGGGTCACAGAGAATATGTCTGATAATGTGGATGTTGAAAGGGAGCGTAGGGCGTTGTCGGTGAGGTGTAATATGGTGGCTCGCAGATTCGCACGTTGTACAACGCCAGTCAAAATAACACTCTTTAAGGCTTATTGTACTTCTTTCTACACGTGCAGTCTGTGGGCCAGATATACACAAAAAGCCTATAACGCCTTACGCGTCCAGTACAATAACGGGTTCAGGATGTTGTTGGGGCTGCCGCGGTACTGTAGCGCGTCAGGGATGTTCGCAGACGCGCACGTGGATGGGTTCCACGCAATCATGCGCAAGCGGGTCGCATCCCTGGTGGGCCGCATGCGCCGCAGCTCCAACAGCCTACTGGCCGCCGTGGCGCAGGACCTCCGCTCGAGTATCATGGGCCACTGGATGATGATACTGAAACCGGTGTCATCGCTGGTGGCTCAATGATCTGCTACAGTGACAGGCTTTATTTAATTTAATTTGACTTATTTGATTGTGTATTATTATTATGATTATTATATTTTATTTAAATTTGAAATCTGTAATTGTGTATTTAAAAGTGTTTTAATGTGTCTATGGATTTTGTAAGTCTGAAATAAATGATTTTTATTTATTTATTTATTTATTATTATTCTTAGCGTGTAGGTAAAACTTGATAGTGACATCCATACAACTTAGCCTTGTAATTCCTTCCGAAGGAAAATAAATTGCTGAACCTACAAAACTCATCTCGGTCTCATCTACCTCAAACAAACCTACTGGAAGGGTACTTAGTAGCTACTTTGGAGCTAGATGATGCAGTATGGTTTTTTTTGAGATTGTGGTAAGGGGATCACAGGGTACAAAATGTACAAAATATATGTTCCTACAGTACAAAGTTAAAAGTTAATGAACAGGATACTGTATGTTTTGTCGACTCGGGTAGTGACTAAGTGTTTGATATAGATAGTGTTTCAAGGTAAATCTTTCGCAAAATAGACGATGCTACTAGTGACCTGACGTTAGGCTTTGACTGGGCAAAAGTTCACTTGGTTCGGCTTAGGTCTTAATTCAGATTCAGGGTGTACCTACAGTGTCATACCTACGTACCTACATTAACTGAGCAGCCTCATATACAAATATTTTAAACTTAATAAAAAACTAGCTTGTCTAAAATTAGGTAGATGATGCCTTTAGCCTATAGCCTATGCCTATGCCTAGCATATGATGCCTATAAGTTTTGTGTGCATGTGATTCTCTTGGAAATTTCGAAATAAGTATTTATAAAAAAATTGATTTCTTTTTATATAGGTACTTAGGTAAGTAGATAATAATTTTATTCGAATTTAAAAAAACTAAATTTAATTGACGTCGTGAAAGAATTGAACGAAAGTCTTCGTTTCAGGTCTGGCCAAAATAGCGTTTCTGTCAGTATGTCCGTACTCCTCTACAGGTCGTATTTTACAACCGATCGGTACGAAACTTTGTGTACAGATTCTATGATTTTATAAAATTTTATTGTCTTCGGGATTTTTTGATTAAAGGCGTACTTCTTCCACAATAAGGCAAAAAGGCGGATTTGGAATATCTCCGCTATAAGAGATCTGATTTTGATGATTGTATTTTTAATTGAAAGGTAATAACTTTTAACTATTCTTATAAAAATTTGGTAAAGATCGGATGAGGACTTTCAGCATGACGAGCAGAATAGCTCCGCAAAATGCAGTAATATGCAAGAGAGCATTTACAGTACAGCGCCAGCTATTAGAACATCTTTGTAACACTTCGAGAGTTATATGAAATAGCGCGGCCGCATACACCGTCGTCGTCGGTTAAATAATAACAACAACTTTGCGCTGCTGGATCAACGCCATCTATTGATACCTAGGTACAGAATTTCGAGCTTTGCTGAGGAACGTAACTTAGGTACTTTGTATGGACAATTGGTATAATGGTCGATGTGTTTGTGCAACATTTCGTTCAAAAATTCAATGCACACCACACTAGCGTAAACCAATATTTAGGTACCTACCTACTTATAAGGGTTTTTCTGATTTTTGGATATACCTACCTGGGTATCTACTTAGGTAGGTAAAGTGTAGATACACTACCTACCTACCCATAGGATTTTTCTTACAACGCGTCTAAAAGTAAGAGGCACCGATAATTACATAGAAATTAGGTACTTACCTACAATACTGATGACAAGATTAGCACCATTATAGGAAGGCTGGTGCCTACCTATGCTGGTGCTTATTCTGATAAGTAAGCACTTTTGCTCCGTGATACATAAGATGCTTTCATACTGGCATGGCGATTTGCAAGTAGTCACCGAGGAAAAACATGGTTGAAAGGGTAACCATTTCGACTATTTTCAAAATATACCTACCGAGCCTACCTACCAAAATATCCCGTTTTAAATTACTTTAGTGCATTAATAAAATAAATTATTAATTGTTGAAAAAAGCTAGTGTTCGCGACGTCTACTGTTCGTAGAACTACTAGTATAAGTAAGTATATAAAAATAAATAATTAACATAAATGAATAAAATATTCGGGCATAAACTGCTGTAACTTTTGAGTGCGTTGACTTAGAAGTTTTATTTGTATCGCGGCTCCAAGAGGTTACGGACTTGATGTATTTGACGTTAATTTCAACTCGATACGTCCACGCGTTCCTGAGAAAAGAGAGTTGACAGACGGACAGACAGACAGACAGACGGACAACAAAGTGATCCTACAAGGGTTCCTTTTTTTCTTTTGTGGTAGGTACGGAACCCTAAAAATGGGTAAAAATAAGAGCTGTGATGCAGCAACAAGAAAAATGATAGTGAATTTTCATTTAGTGTATTGTACCTATCGCGTTCAATGCCCAGCCTCGGCGGTGCGACCCGTAAGGGCGCGCCGCCGCCACACGAAGGTCGAGAGGCCCGTCTGCGTCTTGGGCCATGAAAGTGTTAGTTTAGTTTAGTTTAGTGTATCGTTTAGTTTAGTGTATCTAGACCAACAAGGCAGTCGGATAAAAGTATAAAATGTTCTTCATAAAGATACATTTACTCTAAGTTTATCCCAAAATGTTTAAAAATAAATGTCCACCCGTGCGAAGCCGGGACGGGCCCCTGGTAACATAATAAATTACTAGCGGCCCGTTCCGGCTTCGCAAGGGTCGACATTTTTTTTTTTAATTTTGGGTTAAACGTAGAGTAAATCTTTCTAATATTTCTGAGGCAGGCACATTTTATACTTATATTCGACTGCCCCGTTGGTATAGCGGTCGCGTGTTCAACCGCTGATAATGTGGTCCCATGTTCAAATCCCGGGTCGGCCCAAGATTTGTGTTATTGGGTCTTTTCTAGCAAGAAATATTCACAGTACCAGCCCGGAGTAAGGAAATTGGCGGTGTTAAGGTGGCGTATCGTGCTTTCCGTTGGTCCTGCGTTTGACCTCTCCCCGGTCGTGCCCGCCCCCGGTGGATATCCCTTAGTCGCCTTTTACGACGAGACCCGAGGGGAGAGTTGGGGTGGTGCAAATTCTAAGCCGGCACCACACAGCAGCGCACACACTTGTGCACTATAATAATATGTCCTGTGCATCTGGCTAGTCTCCGATGAGATTGGCCGCCGTGGCCGAAATTCGGCTAGAAGGACATTAATTATTATTATTTTTATCCACCCTCGCTGCGTCCACCAGCGCCATTTATTTTTCTATTAGTATTTTGTGTACATTGACATTTTTAAATTCGTAATATCTTCCGGTCTCGAAGGACCAAATGATTCCGCTTTTACTTAGGCTCGAAGGACCAAATGATCCCGCTTTAACGGAGGTTCGAAGGACCAAATGATAGGGTTGCTTTCAATAAGCTAAGCTGGGGTAAAACGCTAAGGGATGCTAGCTAGCTGAGGGTGGTAAAAACTCCGAAGAGATTAAAATTACCGAACCCGTTGAGTGATGATTGAACACCGCTTTATTATTTCCACATTAGTTGATAATCGAGTTCAATGCAAGCTAAGCTAAATTTACATGAAATGTTCTGGTTAAAATGTACCTACTGCATGTACTTATGCGATAGCTTGTACAGGACCTCAATTCTGCTTCACTATGACAGTGAAGTTGTCGCAGAATCTCCAGATAGTGCGGAACAGTTTCAAATTTTTCGAGAAAGTAGGCGAAGAGCAGGCATTTCATAAAAGAATTAACTATCAGACTTGGCTTGTCGCGGAATACGTCGACATGCTGAAACTCATGCACGAACTCGTTCAGACGTTGGAGTGCCCGAACCGTTGTTGGTGCGTTGTGTCCGTGCTTCGGAGAGCGATGCCACAGAATAGAAATATAATGGATTCCAAGCTGTAGCTTAAGTCTTAGCTCCAAGGAATCGACACCAACCCATTCCAGACACAAATAGAGATGGTTAGTAACCATGTTGCCTTTTATACACGTACCTACAAAATTTACCCAGTATTCTTTCCAGCATAAATGTAATATTATGCTTCACGCGGGTCGACACCATGGTGCTATAGAGTATAGCACCATGGTGTGGGGACGCGGGGCAAGCTAGAGAGCTTACTGCGGACAAAAGCATTAAGTATATCACACTATGCACTGTGATGGGCACCTTAGGATCTACAACTGCGTAGAGGTTTTGTCAATGAAAAGCGAATTCTGCTGTACCTAGGTAGTAATAGATGGCGTTGATTCCTTAGCCCAAAATTGTTCTATTCCACGATAAAACCCAGTAAATCAATAAGCGTCGTTGCAAATAGCAAAAAAATATTTTTTGTTTATTCAATAAGCTTTTTAAAGCTCAAAAATTGTTAATTTATTTACTAGCTTCTGCCCGCGGCTTCGCACGCGTTATTTCTACGGAAACGTTCAAAGGTAATTTCTATCCCATGGGAACTGATTTATGGGATAAAAGTAGCCTATGTTTGATTCCAGGCATAGAGCTAAACCGGTGCAAAATTTCAGCTCAATCTGTTCAGTAGTTCAAACATTCATCCATCCATCCAAACTTTCGCATTTATAATATTAGTGTGAAGATAATTTCAATAGTAAAGACGACACTTTCATGGAACTCTCGAAATACTACATAGATGATCTAGTAGGTGGCGCTGTAAGGCTACGGACACGAAGTCAGCGGGCGCGGGATGGCGCGCGGCGGCGGCGGCGCGGTGGCGCGGGCGGCGGCGCGTTTCAGTTTAATGCTTTAAAATTTAATAATCGTCGAAATCAAATCTCATAACCACATAGATTTCTTACTTGCGCAAACTGGCAGGCATGCGTGGCCGTGCTACATAGTAGGTACTCTCAAAGTGTTACAAAGATGTCCTAATAGGTGGCGCTGTACTATAATAATGCTCTCTTGCATATTGCTCCATGTTGCGGAGCTATGCTCGTCATGCCAAAAATGCTGATCAGATCTTTACCATTTCTGAGAACAATAATAGAAAACAACCTTTCATTTAAAAATATAATCATCGAAATCAGATGTCTTAGAGCAGAGATATTCTAAAGCCTCCATTAATCAAAAAACCCCGAAAAATTCTATAAAATCGTAGAATCTGTACACCAAATTTCGTACCGATCGGTTGTAAAATACGACCTGTAGAGGAGTAAGGACATACTGACAGAAACGCTAATTTTGCCAGACTTGAAGCAGAGACGCTTCGCTCACGCTTCGCGTTCGCTCGGTCAATTACAAAGTTACTTCAAACGGTGGGTGGTATGCGTCAGCAGCAAGCAATGGTTCAATGTCACTATCGGAAACCCACACATTACCGATAACGAGATTAGTTAGCACAAAATCCAGCATGCCGCTAAATGAATTTAATACATTGCAATGCTGCTCAAGATTACAAAATTGAGTAAAAAAGTCAAACTGTATTTTAACATTGGCACTACAGGAATTTATAATGAAGGTATTAAAATCTCCTACTATCACCATGTCATATTTTGATAAATATTCACAGATAAAGTTTTCCAGGCTGCTTGCCTAAAACATCAAGGTATTTCTTACCAGTCTAGCTAGGTGGCATATAAACAACGCTGATGACAAAGGTCATATTTTTCCTAGTTATCTTGGCAAACAGTATTTCTTTATCGTCTGTAAGTTCCTCGACCAGAGATAGCTGTAGATTTTGTATGTCGTTAGTAATAGGTGCTAATGCAGCCGTCTGTGGATTTCATTTGTTCACCAAAGCGGACAAACATGCTTTCCATCTACGTATTAAATATGTCCTGAACACAGCTCTAAAACGACGTCGCATCTCAAACCTAATTCGGCAGCGTCTTGCTTTGGCGATTGCAGGACTATTATTTTGTGTGCTCTCATTGACCGACTTTCCTTCGTACGTTCAGGAGTGTTGTCTTTGTTGCCTCCGCTAGGTCTCAACGGGCATGTCCAATCGAGTTTCCCTTCTTAAAAGTATCAGAAACATAAGAACAAATCTTTATTGTCTACAACTTAATGAACGATAATATAACTCGAAACAAAATTGCTTCACAGGTGTTTGAGTCAAAACAAATTCAACGCACATATCTCAGATTTCGTCAGTTTTAAAGACCTATTCCATGACAATTTCAAAAGATCTTTCCAGAAGAGATTTCGACAAAAAATTATGCAGATTTTTATGCTATAAAAAGACCGTTGTGCTCATCGATCAAAAATTTCCGGCCGGCCCCCCTTAGATGCACAATGCGCGCCCTGAAAACGTCAGTATGAAAAGGTATCCCATTTGGCATTTTGGGATACCTTTTCAACTAGTGTCATTTTAGCTCTCGGACCGAAAGCATGGTCAAGTGCTCGTATAAAAAATGCAATAATCGACCGACCAAGCAACAGAAAAAGGATGGAATTTCTTATTTTCAGTAAGTTTAAATGTAATTTTTACCTGTGTATTGTGCTAAGAGCCAATTGAGCCTTATATACTTGAGAAATCAGCATTAAATATTGTTGTTGGGTAAGCCTATGTAAAAATATTTATTTTGTTCTAAGTTGATGAATGGAGCGGCTATTGTTTCTAATTTTTTATTTATTTATTTGTGGTAAGTTGTAAGTGATAAAAAAATTTTCATGAAAAGACATTTAAAATAACTGGTTGAGGATTATAAAATAACTAGCTGACCCGCCCTCAATTTTATTTCAGATTCAGATTATTTATTGATAACTCTTGTTACATGTCATAAACGTAGGTACAAATAATAAAAATTAGTTTACAAGTCCAGCATAGTTAATCATATCAATGAAGTAAATTATAAAAATAAAAGATATTGGTCATCACATGACAAATAACATATTCTACAATAGATTTATACAAAATTAAAAATAAAAATAATTTAATTTAAAATAAACAATAATATATGTTTAAATGTTACACCGTAAAATCGTTTTCATTAAAGAATTCGTCTACTCTATAGAAGGCTTGCTCGATAAGCCAGTTCTTCAGCTTGTTTTTAAAGGATTGCGTTGATCGGGAATCGGTAATAATTTTCGGAAGGCGGTTAAAAACGGCTGGCCCCATCGCGTCGCTAATTTATAGTTGTATCAATAAATGATTCGTTATCTTTACCTGAATTCTGTTGATTTTTTATTCTTTATAAAAATAAACAGTGTATAAATTATTTTTAGGTACCTTCCTACCTACTTACAAAATAAAATAAAATAAATTCGACTCCACTAATCTCTTGTTCCGCATGCAAAAAACTTGACAGGCTCTGCGCAAACTGTCTGCGTCAAAACAAAACGTGGACACTTTTGAGTGTCATTCTTGTAAGGTTCTGGGTATCTATGGGGGAGGCCGCAAGGCCGCATACTTGATCGATGGTTGTGCTTAATTAAAATGGGACTGGGCCGGACACGTGTGTCGTATTCGTATGCCGGAGGAGTTCTGGGCAAAGACCATTACGGAATGGACTCTGTCTATGTCTCAATGGCGTAGATGTAAGGACGAGCTGGAATCGTACCAAAAATAGTGGCCAAATCTAGCTTATATAGAAAAAAGTGGAAGGAGGAAAGGGAGGCCTTTGCCCTGCAGTGGAACCGAATTAATTAGGTATAATAATGTTGTATAAAACATCGTAACTACGTATTTTGTGAAGGAACTGTTTTTATTATACGAAGGCTTATGAATACCTATTATTATTTCAATTCCTGAAAAATGCTCTGCTACGTGAAGTTGCTAACTTCGCATGAACTCACATATTTTTTTTGTAAACAAAAAACTCCAGAACTGTTCCTGAAAATTACCGATCCGGCTTGCGAACAAAACGGTAATTTATTTATGCTCTGCTGGAAGATGCTTTCTTTACTAACTTTCGTTAGTTTTCGCCTTGAGACAAATGTTTGTACGATCTGCAGACATTTGTTCAGGGTGTTCTGGCTGTTTTCTATGTACCTATAATAAAAAATATCTATCTATGTAGTGTATTGTATTTTAGTATATTACTTATCTAGTATCTATAACACAACATCATGAGCCCCCCTCCCCCCCCCCCCCCCCCCCCTGGATCCGCGTTTGTGCCCAACAGCTCGGGCTGCCTCGTCAAAAATGTTATGGTGTGATCACAGGAATAGGTGGGAAGCAGTCGAATTGCAAAGGAGCTTTTAATACCAAATGCGTTTCAGCCAATAACCACAATTCAGTTTCACACGGATGCACTTATCATGAACACTCCTATAAACAATTTACCAAGCTTTTCTTTTGCCAAACCTAGTCTTACTTGGAACATAACACTCTAGCCGATCCTGAATTCAATTACAGCCATCCCGTGGACATTTTGTTCTTGTGTGTCACTATTGATACCGTACGGCGTGCGTGCGATAGCAATGCCCTATCCGCGTCCGAACACGCAGAAATGCCGGGGGCCATCACGGAGCGCGTCGGCCCCGCTTGCGTTGGGACAGGACATGGACGTGATAGCAATCTGCAATAGACTGTCATCAGACAGAAACAGAAGGTATTAGGTACCTGTATCCTAGGGAAGAGCGCGGCGGAGGGGAAACGCCTGAGGTTCGGGTTGTTGTAAGCCCTCAGGTGCAGCAGGTTAGCCAACCCGCCTGCCGGGAGCTCTTTGAACAGGCCGTTGCCCACGTTTCTGAAACACCAGGCACCACTCAGTGAATGCATCATAGTATCGTCAAGTATTGTTATTATTATTTAATACTTTATTGCACACAATTTAAAAAGTACACAAAATGGTGGGCATAATGCCAATGGCTTTTTCTACCTGCCAACCACACAAGGTCAACAACGACAAAAAGGCGTGCTAAATTTAGACTTAAACTTAGCTATGGTATAAATTAAGTATACCTACAACAGAAAAAACAATCTATTAAAATGTCTACTGTGAAATACAACAGATTAAGTCGTCAGGTACCTACCTAAATCAAAATTTGTAGTTTAAGGTATATACTTGTAGTGAAATGACGGTTATCTAACTAGAAGACGGGTAAAGAATTTTGATAAAATGCTCACGAGTCTGCTTTTTGAAACAATCTTTTGTTTCAGCCTTCTTGATATCGTATGGTATCGTTCCAGAGTCTAACAGCCTCAACTAAAAAAGATTTCTCACAGAAGGATGAGCTATGTGCCGGTATCTCTAGAAGGAGATTGCTTGAAGATCTGAGTGGTCAGTCATGTGAGTCAGCTAGAAATTAAAATCGATTCTTCAGAGTAAGTATCAGTATCGGTTCCACTTACAACTCCTGAAGTTTTCGAATGGGCATGAATGTCCCCGCATCAATTTCATGCAAGGAGTTGTGGTCCAAGTTTCTGCAACAGACAATCGTAATTAATTTTGTGTAGCCTACTTATTTGTGGGCACAGCGAGTTTATGTTTATTTCTGGTATTAAAATTATGTTTATCGCTATTTTTAGGGAACCGACTTATATTTCTATGAGTGTACTACAAGTTTTCATAAATATATTGACATGATACTGTCACTATGTTTATTTCTTTGAATTTATCACACAGGGATTCCTACCCACATTATTACTTTATGGTGGATGAGAGCCTAACGTGGGAGATACTCATTGATAGAGATCCTGTGAGAGGGTGGGCTGGGCATGGCCTGCTTTGTTTTGTGGCGTTTATCGGCTACGCTTGAAGAAGGTATGACCAGAACCTGTTACTTTGTATCCATTCACTCGCTTCTTTAATATGGCGTGGAGCTGTGGGGCCGAGCTGCCGACTGGGGGCGAGCGTTCAAGATGCAGAAAAGAGCTGCTCGAGCTCTTGTGAGAACTATTTTTATTATTTGTACTTTTAAGACACGTAACAAGCGTTAGGTACCTATCAATAAATAAAATGAATCTGAATCTATAGTGAATAGTGTGTAACACGCAAGAATTTACGCTGAACTCTCTCGACAACCTCAATGTTCTTCATATAGTAGTAGGTAGTAACCTACCCAAGGTTTCGAACTGTATCTCCATGTTGAGGATGCTTATGGGTTTATCTACACCTGAGCATCAAGCTGTATCCCTCAACTCTCTCAGTGAAGCAACTTTGGTGAGACGTGTATTGCAGAGAATGTTTGCGAGTTCAGTATTATTTGTCTTTTTCGTGAATTCGATATAGTTGCACTTGGGGATACTTACAAACATTTACTTCTGCCCTTTATTGACAAGTACTTAACTAGGGTATCTTAGTTGTCTGTTTTGCTATTACCCGTTGGGTCTCGGATAGGAGTGTAGCGTTATTTCACTAGATAGTTAAATAAACGGTTTATGGAATTCCGTTAAAATAACGCGAATCAGCGATTTATTAACTATCTATTTTTTATAAACGATCGCAACGACGCAACGTAGTCAATAACTATCTGTTAGTCTTTACGATCGCGACAGTTTATTGCTCTGTAGGCGACCTCAAAGCGACATCGCCGAACTACAAAGCCAACGTTAACAGAGGCGCAACACCAAAAAAACTGAAGCTAACCTACCTAAGCGCTTCAAAGAGTGGCCGCTAGATGTCGATAAGAAAAAAAATCCAACACGGCGAATAAAGCTTAAAGAGAAGCAATCCTAGATCGCGCAAATGCTTGATTCAGTAACAACTTATACGGCTGGACCAGATGGGTCGGGCCCGGTTCAGAGGAGAACTCCTTTTTTCGGCGGTGACTCCTTTCAAATCGCCATGCCAGTATGAAAGCATCTTATGTATCACGGAGCAAAAGTGCTTACTTATCAGAATAAGCACCAGCATAGGTAGGCCCCAGGCTTTCTATAATGGTGATAATCTTGTCATAAGTATTATAGGTAAGTACCTAATTTCTATGTAATTATCGGTGCCTCTTACTTTTTGACGCGTTGTAAGAAAAATCCTATGGGTAGGTAGGTAGGTAGTGTATCTACACTTTACCTACCTAAGTAGATACCCAGGTAGGTATATCCAAAAATCAGAAAAACCCTTATAAGTAGGTAGGTACCTAAATATTGGTTTACGCTAGTGTGGTGTGCATTGAATTTTTGAACGAAATGTTGCACAAACACATCAACCATTATACCAATGGTCCATACAAAGTACCTTAGTTACGTTCCTCAGCAAAGCTCGAAATTCTGTACCTAGGTATCAATAGATGGCGTTGATCCATCAGCGCAAAGTTGTTGTTATTATTTAACCGACGACGACGGTGTATGCGGCCGCGCTATTTCATATAACTCTCGAAGTGTTACAAAGATGTTCTAATAGGTGGCGCTGTACTGTAAATGCTCTCTTGCATATTACTGCATTTTGCGGAGCTATTCTGCTCGTCATGCCGAAAATCCTCATCCGATCTTTACCAAATTTTTATAAGAATTCAATTTTTTTTCTTTCAATTAAAAATACAATCATCAAAATCAGATCTCTTATAGCGGAGATATTCCAAATCCGCCTTTTTGCTTTATTGTGGAAGAAGTACGCCTTTAATCAAAAAATCCCGACGACAATAAAATTCTATAAAATCATAGAATCTGTGCACAAAGTTTCGTACCGATCGGTTGTAAAATACGACCTGTAGAGGAGTACGGACATACTGACAAAAACGCTATTTTGGCCAGACCTGAAACGAAGACTTTCGTTCAATTCTTTCACGACGTCAATTAGCTAAGCGTTTTGTTGAAGTTTGATAGAGGTCTTCACAATACTTATCGTTTGGCTTTGATACGTTGTAGTCCGGGTCCCCTAGCTGGATATGTCCAAGATGTACCCATGTCTGTTTCGTGAACGACATATTAGGTAAATTACGGAATTATTAGAGCCCGTGTGGTAAACTTATAATCATCATAAATCGACTCGGTGTCGATCGAAACAATCGTATCAATGCTTTGCTTGGATCCCTCACCTATCCCACTGACGACTGCGTTAGAGCCTTTTCGGCTCCTTCCCATCTCGTAAACTTCCCATTTCGTAAACATTTTAAAACAATTGAAGAAAATTTTTATGCTTCATACATTTCGTCCCATTTGGAAAGCTTTTCAAGAAATAGTGTATTTGAGTACAGTCACCTAGAAAGATAGCTATTTAGCAGATCACTGTACCTATTGAATACCCATCCTACTATAATTAAAGCCGAAAGTTTATGCAGACCTAAAATGTGAGTTTGTTTTTCCCATAAAAACTACTGATTAAAACGCTGTAGCGTGGAATCGCCCTTAACTCTATATAAGAGATACAAAATAATTTATTCACAAAGAAAATTATACTAGTATTTACAATTGAAACAATTGAGCTAACTGCCGACTGTTGCAAACAGTCTACAGATAGCTCAACTGATCCATATCAACACCAGTCGGAAGCGTCCCCAAGACGCTGGCTGCATTGCCACGCTGTATGGCAATGCTGATACGCTGTGGCAGATATTCACCAGCTCTCGGGTCACGCGTCGCTTCGACCAGACGCTCAGATAGTTTTTTGAAAACCCGAAGAGCCTCGGTACCCCACGGACCTAGGGTCTCGACTCCAAGGGGAGCAAATGTGTAGGCTCTGTCGAGACCTGCATATTTGCGCCTCTTGAGATCTTCGGCCAAATCTGCCGCCGCACCCGCCCTCACGGATGTCCTCGGAAGATGGGAAGGCGCAAGTGTGTCGACGCATGTAGCGTCCCACACAATGGGCCTCCCCAACTCCCATGGGACTAGTGTCCAGGGTTGCCAACCGTAGAATTTTTTTCCTCGTACTAAGCAGCTAAAAATCTCGTACTTTGGCTTTCGAACCTCGTACATTCATCTAAAAGGTAATTATGGCATATTAAACTATTAAATTTAGCACGTTTTACAGTTATATAAACTATTGCAGGTTTCATACGAAATAAAATATCAATTTGCATAAAAAAAAATTACATTTCTCACAAAAGAAAAAAATTTGCTTATTAGGTTCGAATCTTTACTTCTAGTCTTAGTCTCCAAATATTATATCAGGAACATCCTCACCGTCATTGTTTTTCTTTATATTGCCGTATATTTTTTCCCTAGTCATACGGCTATAGGTACATCTCTTTCGTCGGTTCAAAATTGACGCAGTTTCCAGCACGTGTTGGACCTTTTGCACTCTCTGCAGCAAGAAGTTTGCCGTTTCTTATGTCTGTTTTTATCAAATTGACTTTACTAAAAACCCGCTCGCAGTCAGCATTCGCATGGGGTAGGGACAGTTCAGATAAAGCAAATTGGGAAAAGTCTTCAGTTTTCAATAATTGATGGGATAACGATAGACAATGATCGCGCAAATGCGGCAGTAGCATTGTTGATGCACGGACGAAGACACTAGACACTAGTAGTGTCATACCGTCGGGCCTCTTACCATCGTCACGCAACAGACCATTCGGTTCGAGAATAGCTGGTACGTTAGCGGTGACAAAGGCCCGCCGGATGATGTCGTTAAGGCTAGCGTGGCGAGATATCCGACCGGCGGCCCTAGTGCACGATAATCCGTGATGACCAAGCTGTTCGACAGCAGTACCGCACTGGCATTGATGAGGCGCGCAACACCTTGCACCCAACCGGAGACATGTTGCGATACGGAAAGTTACGGGATCCAATAAAGTACCAGTGTTATATGAAGGAAATGCTTGCAACCAATGTCCTGACTCCCATTTAGAAACGGCCAGGAGGCGGGCACGATCTGCAGAGCTGGAGCACGTTTGTAACAAACAGTTCCGTGTCAACTCACACAGAGGCCCGTCCCATTGCCGTTGGGACAAAAGTGATTTTGGGGCAGCAGCATCGGGGCAAGCACTATGCCAAGCCGTTCGAGCTTCGTCTAAAAATGAAATTTTCAATGACATTCCAGGTGGGACCAAAAGAGAAGGATTTAAATTTTTTTCAACTAAAGAACTAGTGCTGTAGACAGAAGACAAGAACGCTGGTAGGGCTACACTTGAAATTTTGCGTATACCTAAGCCTCCCAATTTGACAGGCAGGGAGGCCTGCGACCATGCCTTGTCATCTAAATCGATATTCAAAACCGATGATAAAGTATTCTTTATTATGTTGTCTAAGCCTTCCAAGAGCTCGCTGTGTTTCCACAGTTGACTACATCTCAAAGAATACGTAAATTTAGGTACAAATAGACATACAAAGAGATACATACCTACTTCAAACCTTACCTAATATTTAGTAATCATAATAATATATAAAGCTTTTACTTAAGCAGGCTCAGAAGAAATGCCTTAGAAGGTTAAGTTTTCGTCATCGCCCAGGTCGTCTGATTTAACATACAAAAAGAGGCTAAAAATATTTAATGTGACTTCACCTGAAACCCGTCGTGCATATTTTGATCTTATATACCTAAACAAAATAATTCATTCTATTGTCGATTCCCCGGACCTATTATTTCAATTTTGCATTAATACGAAATTTAGTGCAAGAAGGTCAAATAAGTTAAAACTTGAAGATAATGTGTTTTCTTACAAAGATATCAGTTAGGGTCGCCTCTAAATTCAGCTTAGGTGTAATCATATCTGTTAGATAATGGAATAGCGATCCAAAACCTTTTCGGTCTTTTCTTGGCCTGAGGATGCTGGAACGACTTCTGTGATGGTATTTACCAGTCCTGAGATTTTGTTTAGATACCCCGGATCTATATCGATAATCTTTTTGCGTTACGCACTTACCTATAAGAATAATATCTCTTATGACAATCCCCTCACTAGAATGGCGCGTCAGTACAATGAGCTATCTATAAAACATACTGAATTTGACATTTTTAACCCCAGAATTAACCATTTCAATAAAGAACTTAAAAGTATCCTCCATTTCAATGATCCTCATAACGCTGGTCCTCCATGCTGGAGCACTCAACCTGGAGATGGAATAAAATAGGGTACTGCCAGGTCTTATAGCTAGCAGGGGCGGATCCAGGATTTCATTTTGGGGGGGGCCATTTTGACAAAGTTCGGAGAAAGGGTTCAAATCACAAGCTTTACTAAACTTTATCGGCGAGCGGAGCGAGCCGCGGAAAATTTATACTCAACTCCCAACAATAGTAGGTATAAGTTATAGCGAGCGAGGCAAGCCTCGAAATTTGTGAGATGTTTTCTGAAGTTTGGGCAAAAGTCAGCAAGAGTAAGTCCACTTGCTTACTCTCGCCCTCATATTTTATTTTGTTGTTGATAAGTATCTATAAAAAAATAAATGATTGCGAGCGTAGCAAGCCCCGAAAATTTTGGAGACTGCGGCAGTAGATATAAAGCTATGAATATAAATAGAGGCGTTCGGAGCAAGGGCATCAACAAAAAATTGTAAATACAAAAAAGACATGGAAAAAATGTAACGGCGAGCGGAGCGAGCCGCCGAAATTTTTGTTACTTTTTCGGGTAACTACCCGAGCAAAATGATGTTAAACAAGTGTCAAGCACTGGACCAAATACAGAGAAGGACAAAATACTATCGGCGAGCGGAGCGACCCGCAAAATGCAGTGTCTTGCATATTGGCCGCAAACATCCTTTCCCCCAACTCCCAACCCAACAATAGGAAGTATAAGTAATGGCGAGCGAAACCAGCCTCAAAATTGTTGGAGATTTTTTCTGATGTTTGGGGAAAAGTAAGCCAGAGCCTATGACAAAATAAAGTGAGCGAAATCTGCCCCGAAAATTTTAAAAAGTTTGCGATGGTAGATATAAAGGTATGAATATAAATCGGGGCAAGCGGAGCAACGGAGATTAACAAAAAATTAGAAATACAAAAAAGACATGGAAAAAGATGTAGCGGCGAGCGGAGCGAGCCGCCGAAATCTTTGTTTCCTTTTTCGGGTTGTCACAAACTGGTTCAGAAAATAAATAACAGCGAGTGGAGCGAGCTCTGAATGAGCCGCAGCCTTTTTTGAAATTGGTGAGGTAGCGTCCATGCAAGACAAGGAAGCTAAATTATGAGCTACTAGCTCTTGCCCGCGGCTTCGCACGCGTTCTTTCTATGGAAACGTTCAAAGGTAATTTCTATCCCATGGGAACTGATTTATGGGATAAATAGTAGCCTATGTGTGTCAAATAAATCATTTATCTATATAATTATCTATCTAGGTTTGATTCCAGGTTTAGAGCTACACAACCGATGCAAAATTTTAGCTCAATCTGTTCAGTAGTTTTGGTGTGAAGACGTAACAAACATCCATCCATCCATCCATCTATCCATACAAACTTTCGCATTTATAATATTATAATGTGAAGAACAATTTTAAAGTTTCACGAATAACAACCAATTAAGCGGACAACAGACAAGACACCATATAGAATCAACGGCGAGCGAAGCGAGCCGCGAAAATTTTTATGATCTGGCTGTGCGTGTGAGTTGTTTGGTATTCGATACTTTGCAGTTGCAAACTCGCCTGAAACGGAGAAGGAGTCCTGAACTAGAGCAAGCCAGAAGCTTATCAAAACAGCAGAATGTTATCAGAAGCAAGCAGAGCGTGCTGCGATATTTAAATGGTTTCGTTAGATTTTTGGAGTGTTTGGAATACTGACCTCAAACGAGGGATGAGCCCATGACCAGAAGCAGACAGTGTAAAGTTGCCGGCAAGTTGAGCGAGCTGCGACAATTTTTGGTTTTTGTTAGATTTTGGGCAACTTTTTAGAAAATATGGCAAAGTGACCTAAAGCGGGCCGGGTACCTAAACTAAGATTGTGGGGGGAGTCATGACCCCCGTGACCAGCACCCCGCCCCCCCCCCCCCTGGGACCGCGCCTGGTTAAAAAGGCAAAAAAAGGAGAGCAGAGCGAGCCTCGAAAACTTTAGACTTTTTAGCGAACATTGAGAAATCAGTAAAGAAAAGACAAAAGACATAAAATAGGCGAGCGGAGCGAGCCTCGAAATTTTTAAAGATTTTTGACGATTGCGAAATTTGTGAGAAGAGAAAGCAAAGATGACATAAAAACGGCGAGCGGAGCGAGCCTTGCAAATTTTGAAGACTCTTTAGAGACGATTGGGAAATTTGTGATAGAAAAAGAAGAAAATACGATATAACGACGCTGACGAGCGGTGCGAGCCGCGACAATTATGACACTCTAGCGGCGGTGGAAAAATTTGAGAGAGAAAAAAAGCCAAAGCTAAATCAACCTTGTTTTAATACTAAACCTATATATTTTTTTAATTATGATCAGTATTGTCGCGGTAGTGGCCGCGGTAGTGCCCCGGGGCTCCGCGGAGCACACTTAGAGAATGGCTGCTGTAAGGGGATAGAAAATGGTTTCTAGTTAAGTTTATAAAGAGATTTGGCACATTTTTGGCTTAACTTTTCGATTTAACTTCCAGTTAAATCCATAAAATTTGCTCCCTATGTATAAATATTTTGCTTTTCGGTCAGTAAATAAATAAGACGTGCTTCAGTATTTTTGTAAATTTATCCCTTGAGGTATAGGAATTCCGTTACTTATTTTTGTAGTTAAAGCCATGAAAATTGGTAGGTATTTAGCCGATTGCTTGATGGAAAATTATGTGTTCAGCGTTTTTAGAAATTCAACCCAAGAATGAAAAATTAGCATTTTTAAGGATTTATGTTCATTTCAAAGTCCCAAGTGGACGTGTTTGTACTGAGAGTAGAAATTCACCTGTTGTAAACTTAGGTTGTACCTAAAGAAAATATGAATGTTTCCTGATACCTAACTGACCTACCGATGAATAGGTATGCCGTGTAAAACTGCACCTGAATTGAATCGAAATAATGAGTCGAAAGCATGGAATTCCTGGGTCTTTTGGGGGGGGCCATGGCCCCCATGGCCCCCCCCCTGTATCCGCCAATGATAGCTAGGCAGTGTACGTACACGCGTACTATGCTTCAACTCTGTGCATGTGCTCTAGGTAGATGTTGCCTGGCTGTGGAATTGGTTGTGTTGTTTAAAGGGCATTGGGTAAGTTTGTATGGAGTCGTGGCGTTGTTTTTTTTTTATGCGGCCACTGATGGAATTTGTGTTGAATTTAAGTACTACACCTGTATATTCATTATAAAAAACAAAATACGCCGTAACTTATATCGGAGCCGAAATATTCGACTTTGAAGTTGAGAACAATATCATCTAAGTTAGTGATAAAATGCACTTTAATTTCAAAAATACTATCATTGTACGTATGGAACGAGTAAGTTATGAATAAAAAACATGTATCCCATCAATAATATTTTATTTCTAATACTATTTATTATTATTATTTATTATTATTATTTATTATATTTATTATTTATTTACGCACGCAAACAACACGAAAGTCAGATGGTGAGTAAAGAAAGGGTCGGTTGTCGAGTTGAGCGATAGCGTCACGCAGGTAAACGAATAGAGCGCTGTGATTGGTTAGCATAACTGAACCGAGCTCCGGGCGGTTTACAATCGAGCTCGTTAAGTTTAATTTCATTCTACTACTTCTATGAAATGCAATGGTTACTAAAAACTGTAGGGAAGTCTTGTTATTTGTTTATTTAGACGATCATTTTATGATTTTTTGCCATTCGATATCTCGCTTCCGATATATTTTAGATAGTGGCTGTAGTAATGAAAGTTGCTCATTTTTGAGAGTACTAATTAATGGCAATAGTTTTTTAACTGGCCGCGGACCATCAAAAACAACGCCACTTTTACCCAATGCCCTTTAATTTTCTCACCAGTGTCTTTTAATTAATTAGATTTTTCTATTTATTGTAAGTTGATTTAGTACGAATAATAATATTAATTATACTTAGCTGTATATGTTTGTTTTGACGACCTCTGTGGCGCGGTGGGCGAAGGTCCGCCTGCGACGTAGGAGGTTGCGGGTTCGATTCCCGCCTCGGGACAAATATTTGTACGATCTGCAGATATTTGTTCAGGGTGTTCTGGTCGTTTTCTATGTATAATAAAAAATATCTATCTATGTACTCGTATATTATTATGTATATCAGTTATCTAGTACCCATAACACAAGCTCTGCTTACCTTGGGGCTAGATAATGCTGTGTGAATTGTCCAGCATTATTTATTTATTATTTATGTACACATATTTTTACGCTACAAGCTACAATGTAGATTAATAGTATTTTTTTGTACGTTCATTTTAGCTGGCATTGTAATGTGTTTTGTGTTAAATAAATAAATTAATATGCAGGGTGTTTGGTGCATCGTTTGCCAAATTGAAATGGGGGATGAGGGGGAAGGTTTGCTCCCACCTCAACCCCATAAAAAATTCATGACCTTTTGGATTTTTATATGACAATTTTTTTAATTTTTGTTTAAAATTACTAAAGTCAGCATTTAAACTTGAATAAAAATAAACATACTTACTAGGTGTAGCCTTCAAATTTGTATTTTATTTGCATTTGTATTATTGTATACGCTTTGTGAATTAAAAAAAAAACTAGACATTGCTAGTGAGTAATTTTGATTTTAATAGAACCGTACAATAATACAAATGCAAAAAAAAAAAAAATTTGCAGAATACACCTAGTATTTTTGTTTTTATTGAAGTTTAAATGCTGACTTTTGTAAATTTTCAATAAAAAATTTAAAAATCATCATGAAATATTACAAGGGGTCAAGATTCATAATACTCTCTTGAATAAACTAGAAAATATTAGTATAGGAGGCAAAGCTCTAGAGCTTTCAAATCATATTTACAGGAAAGAAGTCTGTCGGTTGTCGTTAACACCTATAATAAAGATAATAAAACGATAGAAAGGATAATAGATGGTTTTAGAAATTAAGATATTTTCTTTACTTCTGCTTGAGTACAACGTCAGCTAAGCCGCGAGCAAAAGATACTTAATAGTAATGGTCTTACCGTTATAGCATTTCCCCGCAACTTCATCCAGTTGGAATTCGATTTTGTAACCTACCAGCCAGAGGGCGTCCTACACTACTTTTGCCGAGTCCACTCAAGAACACTTTTACCAGCAGCGGTTTTCGATTCTTTGCGAAATATAGCCGGACCACTGCCATTTCCTTGTCACTTCTTCGTCGATGCCGGTAACTTTCGGTCTCTGACAGATAGCTGCGATAGAGAGGGAGCATGTTCTTCAGACAAGGCATAATATTTTCTGTAACATAAGCAAATTGGGCCACATCGGTTAATGAGGTACAAAAACCACCCAAAAATTCTTAACCGCCTTTTCACCTATACCTACTAGTGCAATTTCCGAAAATCCCTTCTTACTGAGAGGTTGTGTAGTAAAAGGTACCTATTCTTCAAATTTCAGCTTTCTAGCTTCAATAGTTTTGGCTGAGCGTTGTTACCAACTTAGCCTGCCGTGTGATTCCGGCTTAAAATTTTCACCATTTCAACTGTTCCCGCGGGTGTCGTCAGACGCGACTAAAGGATAAACACCGGACGCGTCCCCTGCAGAACCTTTCTACCACCGAACTGCGATCCCTAACCCGCATGTCCAGCGTGGCGATTATGGACATTATCCCCCATGAGATGTAAGCGAGTCCAATAGAGTCACCCTACAGTAGATAAAAGGACACAGCGGATCGAGAGGAAATGACGAAGCTGATTCACTGGCAAGGAGAGGTTCGGAGCGGCAACGACAGGGCCCGAACCAATCATCCCCCTGCCATTCAGTCAAGTCCGCTCATGGATCCGTCAACGTACAACCAAACAACACCAAGACTACTGGGCAAGTATTCCAGATTGTAGACAGTCGAAGGAGGCCTTCCCGGCTCTAAACCCGAGATACTCCCGAAAGCTCCTCAAGCTCCGACAAATCGTCGGTATTGTCACAGGCATGCTTAACAAACACCTATTTAATCTGGGTATCACGGACAGCCCCCTATGCAGGGGGGCCAGGGGGTGCATGAACGCAGAGGAGACGGCCGCGCATGTGCTTGTAGAGTGCGATAGCGTTGCTTCTCAACGACTACAATACCTTGGGACACCGAGGACGCCTAGGGAGGCATGCACCGGCATCAGCGAGCTGCTGGCTTTCCTGGAGGACATGGGGTGGTTAGATTAGCAGCCCCCACCCGACACGCAAAAAGGGCCCAACTGTGGCCTAGTTGCGGAAACCAGTCCAGTAACAAGTAACCCCCATGAGATGAGATAAAAGCCAATAAGTCGCTTATCAAGGGGAGAACTACGTTCAGCAGTGGACCAATATATTTAATTTTTTACTGGCTGCGCCCCGCGGCTTCGCCCCCGTGGAAATTTATGTTTCCAACTTTCTTAATTTTTTCTTTCATAAAAACCTTTTCCTGGCAATAACAAACACAACAAAGTATTGGATAAATTAAAAATTCTACTAATAACATAAAACATTTCAAATTAATTAAAATTATTAATTATTAATTTATTAAAAATAATAGTAAAAATAATAGTAATTCATTATTTAATTAAATTTATAATATATTTATAGGCTGTTGAGGTGTTCAGGTGACGTTTTTAACAGAAAATTGCTTGTTCCTTTATAATATTACTAGTTTCTGCCCGCGGCTTCACACGCTTTGTTTCTATTCCATAGAAAATGATTTATGGAACAAAAAATAGGCTACGTTTAATTCCAGCCTGTATGCAAAATTTCAACCTCATCCCTCCAGTTGTTTTGTCGTGGAGAAGTAACAAAATATATCCATCCATTAATCCATCCTACACATCCAAACTTTCGCATTTAGGTAGTTAAATTAGTGTGAAGGAGTCAAGATCAATATTTTTGTATTATTTATCTACATAATAGAAGCGCTTCCGGCATAGACAAACTATACCAACAAAGCTGATCTAAACAAGGATGAAGAAAATTACTTCGAGGCGTTCTTGGACGAACGAAATCACCTTTATCCTATTATTTCTTAACGCCCTGATTGTTTTGCTAGAAACATAGTTAATTATCCCTGTAATTTTGGGGGTGCATACCTACATTTTTAAAATTTATCGCGCTTTTTCAGTATCATCTCTCGGTAGGCAGTATAGGCTGAACATATAATTATGATGTAATTCGAGCTGACTGTATCACTCATTATAAAAATAGTTGCGAGATGGGAAGGTTGCGAGATGGGAAGGAGCCAGCTTTTCCTAGGCAGCCCCAACAACTGAACTGCATTTTCGGATATCAGTGAAATCTGAGGTCCTTGATCTAGTAAAGCCCTTAATGTGACGTATGCCCCATCGAGTAAGATTTCCTCGCTTTCGGTGGCCACGTGATTAGCCTTATGTATTCGTAGCAAGTAAAAGCTTTGGAAAAGAGTTCGTCGAGGAGGTATTGGACTGGTTTAATGCTTTAAATGCGTCATGCAACATAGAATTATGTTTACCATTGCAAGCCCTGCATACGCGCTTCGAACGGCACTGACCTACTTCGTGCGGAAGTAGACAGTTTTGGCACATACCTAACTTCGTCACCGCACTAAGTTTATCTTCGGAACTCAATATTTCAAAATCATCACATCGATAAATCATATGATTATTTTTGCAATATGGAAAAATTAAAGTGCAAGCAGCGGAACTGAATTCGCGCTCGCCTGACTTACCATAATTAAAACGATAGTTTCTATTATGAAACAATTTGTTAAGCTTTGAAAATAATTTATTAATATACTGAGAGGAATGGAATTTCGTGGGCGGTGGCAGCGTCGTTGAATCCTTCTCTTTCGATAACGGTTCTTATGAAATAAACTTATTTTTTAGAAAATTCATAAGTTCTTGGAGCGTGGGTATCCCTCGCGGTGCTTTGCGAGTTTCGCTGAAATCTACCACTGTCTCGGGGTCGAGCTTTTTGCAAATGAGATGGGCCAACATGGGCCCCCAAGTCGTCGTGTCGATCCCGAGATTCTGTATGGCGTGAATATTCTCCATGGAGGTGTCGTAGATACGTTTTAAATCTTTGGACGATTGTTTGGCGGCGCTAGACTGGTTCAAAAATAATTCAATATGCAGACAGAACTTGAGGGTTATTGTAGGTACCTGTGGTTTAAGAGCTCCCACGCGGTCTCGTAATTCTCGGATGAAATGTGGAGATGCTGTACAAGCCGTTCTGGCTCTCCCTTTAGCTTACCCTTCAAATGCTAAATTTTCTTGCAGTTTGTTAACGGATGATTGTTATGGATGCTTTCGGAGAAAAGATCTAAAAATGCAGGCCAGTGAGTGTAGCCACCCGAAAATATCGGCACTTTTAGCTTTGTAGTGGAATTATGAAGATGAGAAGTGGACGCTAACCTTTCGTTGGGGGCTTTCGATAGAGCTTCGAAGGATTCCTCGTAGCAGAAAAATTCATTCTCGTATTCAACATCCGACCTTTGCAGGTGCAGACGTGATGATATTGATTATCAACAAAAAATAAATGATCTGTTTGTCCATAACCAATCAGCTTTTCGTGATTCAACTTAAACTCTGCCCATAGTTGGTCTAACCTATCCAAACGTGTCTCAATGTACGATGATGTCTTACGGCTATCTGAATCTTTAAGGAAGGTCCTGTCAATTTGCTGTATGGCTTCAAGGATTTCGTTTAGGGTGTGCAGTAGGCTCTCCGTGGTAGTTAAATAAATTGAAAGATCTTACTTGAGGTAGCAGGATACTTTCTGGTCCCAAATAGCACTGAATGGAACACTATTATACTACTTGAAAACGCGACGTAGTATAACTTTAGGATAACGTTTTAGCAACGAACGTTATCACTTGTCCTTCGATAGACAATTTAATGAGCGCGACTTCGGATTTAGACTGTGAATCCGGTTCGAAGAATGATCCGGCTCGAAGAATATTAGGGATACCGTGAATAATAAGTTCCCTAACAATTGATGATCGCATCCATAGAAATCTAAATAACAATTAGATTTCTATGATCGCAACTGAAGTTTATTCAGATTTAAGTTAACATGAAGGTTGAATACGGAAGATAGAAATCACGTTTTACAACAAACATCACGTTTTGCAAGTTAACATTATAATGTAAGATTTTAGGTGAACTAGCTTTGCGGCCTGACCTGACTCATTGTACTTTGTACAAATTCAATTATAATGAAATAGGTAGTGAAATGTCATTTTGAGCCTAAGAACTCGTCAAAGCTATAGAAAGTTTGTTTGATAAGCCAGCGTTTTAGGCGGCGGCGCTTAAATATACCATTGTTAGCAGCCTCTTTGATGAAATCTGGTAACCTGTTGTACACCTGTGGGCCCATAATATGAGTCAGCTTCGACGACTTAGTCGAGGACCGCGCTAGTGACACCAGTCTGTGCTGGTTACGAGTGCGGTATGCGAAGTCGCCGTGCGTCACATACAAGCCAAGGTTGTTCCTCACACACAGCGCTACCTGCGAGATGACTATGCAGGGCAGTGTGAGGATGCCTAGGCTCTTAAAGTGTGGTCTGGCAGAGACGTCGCTACGTATTCGCACCAACGCACGTATGGCCCTTTTTTGCAAACGGAACGCGCGCTCCCAGTCGGCGAGTGAACGGAAGTGAACGGAAATTCCGTAAACGACGAGTCAGGAATCGAGTTAAGAATGATTTTTACGAGCGGCAGTGGCAGCGGGGGGCGGTTGTTTTCCTCCGACGATCAATCGCAGGGGGTTTATTGCGCTGCTAACAAACTTCCCCCATTGCCATAGTTCGGAATATCGGATATACGATCAACAACTATGTTAGTGGCAGGTAAATCGGATATCCGGCGCGCGGTGGCTGGCTACTAACGAACGAAGACGAGACGGAGTGTCGTCATCTGACCTTGTAACTAACTCGACGATATAGGTTTTACCCTACATTCATTATATGGTCATGGTTTTTACAAAAAAACATAAGTTGGGGCCTATAACCTTGCCTTATTTCTATTATTTGATTATAATTTTCTATGTGAATATAGAGATACATATACAGGGTGACTGGAACTCAACCCGCAATAGCGAATTTGCAAATAGAGGAGGTCATTTGCTAATTATTGGACCTTACTTTCCCTTCTAAAATTATATAGTTCTGGTGATATGTCAATTTTTATACTTCATTGAGATTTTTCCAAAATTTGACCTAAAAGCATTCGTAACTTCTTTTTTCCTCTGCAGTATTTTTTTAATATTTGTTGGTATATAAACATTACTTAGGGTAAACTTAGGGTAGAATAAATTAATCAAACACCGTAGTTTTTTTACTATTTTAGGATACTTTTTTTCGTAAAGTAATTTTTTATGTAAGTTTTTTTTTTTATCTTATTCTTCGATCCTAGTTTGAGGGAACTTCTGACGTATTTTAATCACAAATGTTTATGACTACCAACAAATATTAAAAAAATACTGAAGTGAAAAGAAAAAAAGAAGTGCTTGAAGGTCAAATTTTGGAAAAATCTCAATAAAGTATAAAAATTGACATATCACCAAAACTATAAAACTTTAGTAAGGGAAAGTAAGGTCCAATAATTAGCAAATGACTCTCCCCTATATGCAAATTCGCTATGGCGGGTTGAGTTCCAGTCACCCTGTATATCTAATCTTTCTAGTTTGGTAGAGCTCACTAATGAGCGATTAGACCGCCAATTGTGAGAGTGTGAAATATATGTATTTATTTATCAGACGTGCATGCGCTGCTGCACTTCTACGTGCAGGCGGTTGCCCTCCAGCAGCAGGTCAAGCAGCCGCCGCAGTGGTAGTGTGCTGAGGAGGGACAGTATACTCACAGCACCAGCAGGCCCGGCACGTGCATGAATGTGCTGGCGGAGAGCCGCTGCAGGTGGTTGCCCTCTAGTAGCAGGTCATGCAGCCGCAGCAGCCCGCGCAGCGCCTCGCCTTCCAGCAGTGAGATGTTGTTCCACGACAGGTCACTGCAACACACACCCACCCTCGTGAGAGACAACTCTCTCAACATCTGCAGTGGGCTGGCTGCCTATAGGTTACTAGCTACTGCCCGCGGCTTCGCACGCTCGTTACGGGAATAAAAGTACCTAGCCTATGTCCTTCCATAATGATTATTATACATTACGAGCGTTTTTGAGTAAAATTAAATAGTTTCATGCATATTTGTTTGGTTTGGTAACCACATAGTTGAGACAAGAACTCTGATGAACGTTGAAACCCGACTTTCTAAAATCGAGAAGGAAAGGACATATGTATACACAGTGCCCGATATCGGGCAGCCACGGTGAGTTCGTGGATGAGTGTAAGCGTCCCCACGTTTTTACCACTAGCGGCAGAGGAGGAAGCACCCTGGGGGTTTTAGTTGTGTTAGAGTCCCACATCATCGCACTGTCTCCCCGTGGCAGAACGATATACGTGCGCATTTCCTTCAGGTTAATAACAAATTTAAAGAAGTGATGTGTACACAACAGTACTCACAGCACGCGCAGCTGCGAGCACTCGTGCAAGTCCGGCATACGCTCCAGTTTGTTCCAGCGCGCGTCCCTGCAACACACCGGCATGCGGCACCATCAATAATACTCTGCTCAGTGGCTCAGCTATTGCGGCTTCAGGAGTTTATTTATTTATTTGATTCGGATTGCCATCAGCAATTGTAATTACAATAGAATTTAAAATAGACACAGAAAGCTAATAAGAGGCATTCCCTAATAGAATTATACCTAATAAACAACCTAAGTGTGAAATTGTTTCGTCGACAATTGCGTACTTAATGAGACTATACATTAGGAACACAAAAAAATAAAAATTAAGTGTAAGTCTACATCATGTGCAAAAGAAGTTAAGAGTCATGCATCGCCTTGCCCTGTAAATGCTGTAGGTATTGAAAGGGTCAATATTCAGCATCCTGCTAAAATCACTAACAGTTCTACTCGCTCGCACTACAAATAAATTTTGTCTATAATTAGTTCCAACATGTTGGACATGTAGTAGGGGATTGTGTCTAAGCTGCTTACGCGGTACATTGAAGTCTTATTTGCTAAGCAGTCAACATCATTGTGGATAATCTTAAGAATATAAAGATAATCAGCTATATCCCGTCTGTTTTTGAGTGGCAAGAAATGGAACCTCTTGCAGAGTTCATCATAGGTACAAGATTTGTAAGAATTCTTTACTCTAAAACACAGGTATTTTAAGAACCGCCTCTGAATACTTTCCATACGATCTATGTACTTCTGGTAACGCGGGTTAGACATCTTATTCCTGATTAGTTGCATTTCGTGCGTCGACATTTTGGAGTAAACAAAAAACCAAATAAGTCGCGTTTCGTGCGTTCTGCTACCTGGCAAAAAAAATAGCTAAACCTTTTGTCGCATTTCGTGCGTCGAGTACATTATAATTATGTTCTACTAAGTTTTAACCATAGAGCTGCAAAACTTTTAGAATTCTCATTATAATTATTAGAGGTATCACGTGTATGTTTTCCTTAAGATAACAAAAATCAAAATCTCTTTATTTCCATATATACAATAACTGGACACTTAAAACAGACACTTAGAAAAGGACAAATTATAAAACTAAACACTGACACGGAAATAAAGTGACACTGATTTCTGTCGCTTCGACATTTATGTAGACTAAAGTAAAGAAGCGACGAAGAAACCTTTAGCCTGTTAGTTGTTATTTTTCGAGTTGAAGCAAAAACCGTCCCAAGCTTTTTTATCCTCTAGAAAATCTGATATTTTATAGTTAGCGTTTTTGCACACCAAGGTTTTGACAATTTGTTTGAATTTATCTACTGATAATTTTTGCAACTCACTAGGAGTTTTGTTGTAGAAGCGTATACATTGCCCTTTAAAAGATACATTTATTTTGTGTAGCCTAGTTACGGGCACAGCGAGTTCATGTTTATTTCTGGTATTAAAATTATGTTTATCACTATTTTAAGGGAAAAACGTGTAAGGTAGTCGATGTTTCGGGAAAAAAAGAAAGTGAGGGCGTACCTAGTTAACTTACTGGTCTATCTTTAACATAATTACGAAAGATTAATAACAAAGTGTGGTACTTATACCTTTGCATTTAAGTAGGTATTAGTCAAAACATAATAATAATCACCAATATTGAAACAGTTACCTACTCTTGACAATCACAGTTTTTTAACAAGAGTTGTTCTTTAGATTACAAACTTTTACTAAACTCATTTTTTTGGATCAGCTTTTTACAAAAAAATCATAAGTTTTAGTAGGTACGTTTTGATTCATATTTTTACGATTTTTACCCTAAAACCTAATTATAATTAATCAAAAACACAAGGGTTTTTACAGTAATCAGTCTTTAAATGTTTAAGTACCATGAATTTTTTGCGCTTAAAGCTCTCGAGGTTCCACTCTCGAATTCCATTTTCAAATGTTTCATTTCATCTGAAATGTAGGAACTTCTCTTCTTAGAAATCAAATAATATCTCAAAATTTTCGACTTCGACGGGACTTGAACCCGCATCCTTCCCTCAGTACGGGAATGTGCTAACCAACTACACAAGCAAGCGTCAAGCGACGTAGGAGTCGAAAATCTGTGGGACTTCCTACGGACTCTAGCGCCGTTAGCTCCACCTACAGGGGAAACTTTGAAGTTTATCCAATCCTGTTCAAAGACTACAGTTACATTTAGTTCGTTTTACGAGAGGGGTCGCATTGCTCAATTCTAAGGTTTTTGTTATTATAATAACAAAATCCGTCGAAGTCGAAAATTTTTGGGATATTATTTGATTTCTTAGAAATTATCCAGAATGTGAGGGCTTATGCACTATAATAACATACCTAACCTTCTCTTTTTATTATAGTAAATAGTCTTTCGTAAATCTTCTCTGAATTATCGGTCACATGAAAACGGGCAATATATTGGTTACCGTGTTGGTACTGCCAAAGTCCGCACCGCATGAAGTACATAGAGCTAAGAGAAGGGTCTGAAGCAGTAATTGAAAACAAAAAACACAAAATAGACAAACACTGTAACAAATTAGACTATGAATAATGAACATACATTCATAGCAAATAATCAAAATCTTTTGAGTGATTTAAATGTTGAAATTTACCTTTGCCAATTCTGTTTTGTTTATGTATATCTATGGTATTACTGGTTCAATACGTACTCGACCCACGAAATGCGACAAAAGGTTTATGTATTTTTTTCTTCGGGTAGCAGAACGCATTTCAACTCAAAGCAACTCATTTCGATGAGACTTACTTGGTTGTTTACTCCAAATTGTCGACGCACGAAATGCGACTAATCCCTTATTCCGGGGCTCAGACTCACGACGCCGAACATTGTCAAGCCGGTGGTGGTGTGGTACAGGTGGCGTCACTTACAGAGAGAGCAGCTGCGGCGCGCTGGCGCAGAGGCTGGGCGGCACGCTAGCGATTTTCGTATGCGCCACGATGAGCATGCGCAGGCTCGTCGACCCGTTCAGCGACGGCAGCGAGCGCAACTCGCGCGCCTCCGACAGGTCTCTGCAATGCAACCAACATCTTCTGTGTATTCATGTACACAACTGTCAAGTCGACGCCATCTATACTAATTATAGCAAGGCTTTCGACAGAATTGACCATGTTATACTAAAGCTACTGGCAGCAGGTATACGTAGAGATCTCCATAGGTGCAAAAGTTCGACTCATATGTTAGGAACGGTCACCAACGTTGATCACATCTGGAGTGCCACAGGGCTCTGTCTCGGGCCCTCCCCTATTTGTCATATGTAGGTATTTTTAAACGACATCGACAAATGCTTTGATAACTGTAACATTTTACTTTTCGCTGATGACATGAAATTCTACAAAAGGATCAAGTTCGCCGATGACGCAATTCTCAAGCATGACCTAGATAACTACATAGCTATTGCCTATCTAATCTAATAAGCTAGAACTAAACATTTCTAAATGTCACAGTGTCTCGTTCACTAGATCCAAATAGGTACCCCTTATCATACCTTATTACAAGGTTATTGGTGACACAGCGTGGACTGCAGGTTCTGTTCATCACCACAACACAACACAAGCACGTTCCGTTCGTGAAGATAAGCAGAATCTGCAGTTCACGCAGTGTCTGTGAATCATTAATAATTTCGGACCGGTCTACGGTAGACTCGAACGAAATGCACATCAAATTGAAGAGAGTAAAAAATTAGTCGATCCGAGTCGATAACTTATAGGCGGAAAATTCGAATTATCCAGTAGTTTCAATATGAAAATGAATAAATTGCTAAAAAAATTGTAACGGCGTTGCAAATTAAACATGTCAATAAAATAATATGTCTATGGTTCTGTCTTGGTACAGTGGACGGAAGAAATCTCGCCCCAGGGTATATAAATACTCCTTGCCTTGATCGTAGCCTGGTACATATATGTATAGTGATCTGTGGTTCGGTCTAATTTCTTTGAATGAAAACTCTTTGCTCTTTGATTGAGAAATCATAAATAATAATTTGTATAATAATAGTAGTATTTTATTGCACCCGTGCGAAGCCGGGGCGGGTCGCTAGTTACTAATAAAATAACCTTGTAGCATCAACAATCAATATCTAATTAGAAATAATCAGGTGGTCGATCTAGCTTTTGTTCGACAAACATAACACAAAAACACATAATTTTTTTATTTATTTCATTTGGATAGCCATCAGCTTAGATACTAACAATAGAAGTTCAAATAGACACAGAAAGCTAATAATAGGCATTCGCTAATACAATCATAATAAACTACCTAAGTGTGAACACAAAAATTTTTGTCGTCGACAATTACTTTCCTAATAAAAAAATCTGAGTTCCTATAACTACATCATGTATGGAATTCAGTAGGGCTGCGGGTGCTGTGGTCTCGATATGGTTGGTCACAACTCAACTCCGGACAGTACTGTCTCAGCCGCATCCCACCTGGACTTCAGCACTTCATGCTCAGGTGATAAAACCATGCCCCCCAAAGGGTTCCCGCCTTGTCGAGGCGGGGGGGGGGGGCTTAGTAATCGCGGCCTAGTCACCCGCGATGAAGCTAAGAGGAACCCATGGGGCCGTGCCAACGCAGACGGCGACACGGCTGGCCCCTGGACGGACCGCTCCTGTGGGTTTTGCGCTCTAAGCCCAGTTGGAGCGGTAGTAGGTTGCGGTGTCGTATGGGAGGCACCACAACTGAGGCGGGCGGCTGTGCTGTATGGGCAGCGTGGCCGCAGTGAGGTGGAGGCCGCGGCAGGAGAGTGCCGGTATTGAGGTACGCCGCTCTCCCTGCCTTCCGCGGCCTTGGCGGGGTCGCCACCGTTTGATGGCGGACGCGGTGGGGTCGCAGGGGAGGAGGTCTGTCGGTATGACAATGGCCGATCTCCCTATCCTCTGCGACCGTGTGGCAGGCGGCGGGGCCACTCGACTGACCCGTCGCAGGGGGACCTTGGGCGTTCGGACACGGGGTCGTCCGGCGCCCAATTGGCGGTTAAGGTCCCCAAGGTGATCGCGGCGCGTCATGTGTTTCTGGCGCGTCGCGAAGAGGGGGTGCTACACGCCCCCAGTGAGGGGCCCGATATCGGGCAGCCGCGGTGGGTTCGTGGATGAGTGTAAGCGTCCCCACGTTCCTACCACAAGCGGCAGAGGCGGAAGCACCCTGAGGGTTTTAGTTGTTTTAGAGTCCCACATCATCGGACTGTCTCCCCGTGGCAGTACGATATGCGTGCGCATTTCCATCAGGATAAAAAAAAAAAAAAAATTATATAATAGATAAAACCATAACATGCGACGAAATTGGAAAAAATATGGGCCAGTTTTTAAACATGAATATGGAGCACTCTATAAATAATTGCTTACCTAAAAAGTCCGGAACCCGTGCATCAGCGAACATGCCGGACGCGCTGCAATAACGTGGCTTCTTCATAAGGATGCGAAAAGCGTCATTGTATTGCACCCATAAGGTGCTATACGATTTTCTTTTGTAGGGCTGACATGTATACATACAGAGGCAATATGCCTTAAATAACGTTACTTTCACTTCGTCACTGCATCTGGCAAATCTCCGAACAAGCATGTTGCACCTGATAGACAGGTCCCGTCTTTCACGCTCAATATCTTGGTCATCACTCAGGTCTTCCGTGATGATGTGCCCAAGGTATTTAAACTGCTTCACAACCTTCACTGCTGAACGAAGGGCTGAGGAGCACCATATCGTCGGCGTAGCTCAAGTTGTTGACAGAAACATCACCAACATGGCAGCCTGTCCTGGTACCCCTCAGCTCCTCGATTAAGCCGTTCACGTAAATGTTAAAAAGGTCCGGAGAAGTTAACCCCCTTTGGCGGACGCCGCATTCCAATTTATATTCACTGGATGTCGTGTCGCCCCATCTTACTACATTGGTTTGACTTTCGTACCAGTATCTCAAGAGGTTAACAATTTTCAGCAGGAGCCTTGAGTCAAGTAGCTTCTTCCAGAGAATTTTATAATTCACTAGATCGAAGGCCCGACTCAGGTCTAAGAAACAGGCGTAGATTGAAGTTTCCCGGGTAACATAGTAGTTGACACTGTATTTAAGGCTGAAAATTGCCGCATCAGTTGAGAGACCGGGACGAAAGCCAAACTGTGCGTCATTAATACTCACATTATTCAGCAGTAAAGGCTGCACTAGCCGTTCAAACACCTTCCCTATAACAGTACCTAGGGAGATAGGCCGGTAGTTGGCTGCACTACCAAGGTTACCAGTTTTATTTTTAACCACTGGGACTACTACAGTTTTAGTCATATTATCAGGCGTAAAGAGAATTTCAAACATAAGTTGAATAAGTCACATAGTTTTTCATAAATATTATCACCTGCATGCAGTATAATGCTCTATAGTACTTAGTTTATCGTGTCGGGACTTTCCTCTTTTCATATTGTACACAGCTTTTGCTATCTAGTAATACGCCACCGTCTTTACTAGCACAACTGCTTCGTGTCCATCTCAAGGTTGTCTGGAAGAGATCGCTCTTAGCGATAAGGCCGCCCATTGTACAACTCTATAACTCCCTTTTCCTGTATTTTTACTTTTGTATTTTTTTGGTGTGCAATAAAGTGTATTTGTATTGTATTGTATTGTATCTCGTCAGGTGTAAACATATAACTACAGCCTTGTAGCACATCATTATCAGTAGGTACATGATACTCACGCTCATTTTCGCTAATAGGTTCTGGCTCTATTTTAAAACGACCAGCAAACAAGTCTGCAATTTGTTTAGGATCCTGCAAGCCTTCAACCGTCACGGGTAACCTATTATTTTTTGACGTGACAACGTCTTATAATTCGATAGAGCCGGCTGCACGCACGAAAAAACATGACGTCATGCGGCGTTACCTCTGACGTCATGCGGCGTTACCTCGCTCTGAGGCGTTCCATGTAAGGCTTGAAGTGCAAGCGAGAGCGCTCGACATCCGTCTCTCTCCTACTTGAGTGAGCGATGCGTCTGCGTGGACAGCTGCTATACTATAGTACATTTACATGTTTTGATCGAGTATCAAATGCTACCATTCCATCAGTATTTTCTTAAGACGTTGTCACGTTCAACTATCGTCAGTAAACCGACTTTACAGACAACCAATTTTTTAATTTAATTTCTTAGTTGACTGCCAAAATTTTATAAAGTTTTTATTTCGTCTATGCGTAGCCAATATTATTTACTTTAATGTTTTCTTCATTGGTCTGACACCATTTTATTTATTTTTGAATATTCGTCTATAATGTTGCATGTTATTGTATATTGACGTCAAAAATAATAAAAAGAGGTTTTTCCACAGACAATTACTTTATTCGTTTTTAGGAGGTACGCACACGGGGTGATCATAGACAATAAATACCAACACACACATTAGTTTGCTACTTAGAATATTTCTACACCCTCTCCTAACAAAATAATGTGAACCATCTATACTCGAAAAGGTTACAACTTAACAATCCAAAATTATGATTGAATTATGTCCGCAAGACCTAACAATTTCACAAGTTTAAGTATAATGTTTCACAGCGTTAAGACTTTTAGTTAAAAGATCTGCGGGCATATTAGAAGTTGATACATACTCTAATTTAACTTTTGCATCAGCAACACATTTCCTTACAAAATGATGCCGTATATCAATATGTTTGGTTCTTTTATGAAAAAGTGGATTAACT
Organism: Eupithecia subfuscata; assembly: GCA_963564075.1. Taxonomy (NCBI): domain Eukaryota; kingdom Metazoa; phylum Arthropoda; class Insecta; order Lepidoptera; family Geometridae; genus Eupithecia; species Eupithecia subfuscata. The sequence continues at coordinate 6,249,504 of OY751096.1, read as the reverse complement.
GCCAATTTAAGTGCACTTTGGCTATCACTATACAAACGTATTGGTATACTTTTACATAGCATTCCTAGTTCAATACACAGAAATCTTAAATACAAAGCCTCCTTGCAGGCTTCTGATAAGGCCATGTACTCGGCCTCGGTGCTAGAAAGAGCCACAGTTCTCTGTTTTCTAGATTCATAGCTTATAGTACTTCGTGACATGGTAAAACAAAACCCGGTATATCGACGGTTATAGTGCAATACCTCATAACCCACAAAAAATACGAAATTGAGTTAAGTATACAGAAATGTAGGGAATTTTTTCCTCTATTAGGTGGCAATAGCTCGTAATCCACAAAAATTATTTCATTGCCATAGAGAACAAGATGCAATACCAATCAACATCACTTCTTCAAAAATATGCAAACAATTTCTCACAACCCACCAAAGGCAAAACCACGTAACATCACTATTCCACGAACTTGGATACAATATCTCGCAACCCACAGTTGTCACATTGCCTCTTTTTACATTTCTTTGTCGTTTTGGTGCTGCACTGTAATGGCAATGTAAATATATAACTTAATAAATAAATAAATAAATTCTGTACAAAATTGGTATGTACCTACCTACAAGTAAAACATTTAGCAGGAAAAATAAGAGTTCTCCTCCAGCAAACCTTATTGGGGGAGAGAGACAAAGTTGTTAAAGTGGGTAGATGTGAAGAGAGGATATAAGATTTAATTTTAACCGCATAATTTATTTACATAATTTATTACAACTATTCTGCCCGCTGCTTCGCTCGCATATTTTCGGTATAATAAGCCTATTGTTTAAGTTAGGCTACGTTCTAAGTGATTGCCAAATTTGATCTGTTTAGTAGTTTTGAAGATCCTAGGTAACAAAAATTTCACATTTCACAAACTTTCGCATTTATAATATTAGTAGGATACATAAAATCTTAAAACCTTACAAATACTTTAATTACATTTAATTACGCATAAAAATTTAATAAATACCATGGTACATAAAACACAACAGTCATAATTTTTTTATCGAACTCGGTTAAAAACAGTTAACATACCATAAACTGTAATTTGCGTTAATTCTAAGAATATAACAGAAAACCACGATGTCTGGTAGAGATCGCTCTTGAGCGATAAGACCGCCACTTGTCACTTAGTTTTGCGTCATCATCACACTTTTTAATACTCTTACTTATTACGAATTTACGAAAACCTATCGCAAGACTACCAAAACTCCTTTATCATTCATACCGCTAAGGCTTAGAACTCGCTGCTGGCTTCTGTTTTCCCTGCCATTGGTCTTAAGAGACCATTCCATGAATCATCAACCAGGAGTGCAATAGGGCGTGACAACAGTGAATAGATATTCTAGACTTTCATGGTAAATTTTCAGCCACATTCGTCCCTTATCAGCACGTGATCATTCGTACCGCTAAGGCTTAGAACTCGCTGCTGGCTTTGGTTTTCCCTGCCATGGGTCTTAAGAGACCATTCCATGAATCGTCAACCAGAAGAGCAATAGGGCGTGACAACAGTGAATAGGTACTCTAGACTTTCATTGTGAATTTTCAGCCACATCGTCCCTTATCAACACGTGATCATTCGTACCGCTATTCAGGCTTAGAACTCGCTGCTGGCTTTTGTTTTCTCTGCCATGGGTCTTAAAAGACCATTCCATGAATCGTCAACCAGGAGAGCAATAGGGCGTGACAACAGTGGATTGGTATTCTAGACTTTCATGGTGAATTTTCAGCCACATTCGTCCCTTATCAGCACGTGATCATTCGTACCGCTAAGGCTTAGAACTCGCTGCTTACTTTTGTTTTCATGCCATGGGTCCTAAGAGACCATTCCATGAATCGTCAACCAGGAGAGCAATAGGGCGTGACAACAGTGAATAGGTACTCTAGACTTTCATCGTGAATTTTCAGCCACATCGTCCCTTATCAACACGTGATCATTCGTACCGCTAAGACATAGAACTCGCTGCTGGCTTTTGTTTTCCCTGCCATGGGTCTTAAGAGACCATTCCATGAATCGTCAACCAGGAGAGCAATAGGGCGTGACAACAGTGAATAGGTACTCTAGACTTTCATGGTGAATTTTCAGCCACTTCGTCCCTTATCGACACGTGATCATTCGTACCGATAAGGCATACAACTCGCTGCTGACTTTTGTTTTCCCTGCCATAGGTCTTAAGAGACCATTCCATGAATCATCAACCAGGAGTGCAATAGGGCGTGTCAAAAGTGAATAGGTATTCTAGACTTTCGTAATAGGGCTTGACAAAAGTAAATAGGTATTCTAGACTTTCGTGATGAATTTCAGAATCACTTCTATGATAATCTGCCATACGAATAATATTTTTAAGTACCTAAGTACCAATTAAGTTCCTCCACATTGTATGGTTTTTTTTATATTGTTAATTTAGGATTATTAAATGTGTAATGTAGTATACCTTCCTCAGGATTATTTTTTGTATTAGGTACCAACAGTCTGACAGGTATGTAAGTCTTAACGTGGGTTTTTGTACTACTAGTTTGTGTGTTTTTAAAGATAAATGTGCCTTTCATTTATAATAACATTAATAAAATAAAACTGAAAATTTTTTTTGATTGATTTCATAAATTTTCCTACACTTTACTTTTTCTAAATACATTTTCTGCACTATTAATTTAAAAGCAATAACACACATCGCACCAAAATAAATTTATTCAAAAATAAATTTTATAGGTAATATCTCATAAGCCACACTAAATCCTAAATTAGCAGCAGTTGGTCAGAATTTAATGTCTATACCTATAATGTAATACTATTAATTACAAAATAATATAAAAATAGTTTATTTTTATGAATATAATAGAAATAAAAAACATTTTTCGCTCTCCTGTAAAATTTGGGTTTTGTGGGTTGTGAGCTATTGCACTATAACCGTCGATATGACCTTCTGTCTACAGTACATGAGGCCCAGTCTGCATCTACATAGCCGACTAAACTGTTATCTGAACTCTTTTTAAATACAAGACCAAAGCTTTTTGTCTTCTGTAAGTACTTCAACACTCTTTTTAAATGTTTCCAATGGTTTTCACTGAAACAAGTATTAAACTGACTCAAATGACTTACAGAAAAAGAAATATCTGGCCTTGTTAACACAGAAAGATACATTAAACTTCCTATCAGCTGTTGATAAGGCAAAGCATCATTAAGCTTACAATTTTCTTTTTCTAGCTTTAAATTAGCTTCCATAGGGATATCAGAACCTTTAAATTCAGTCAGATTAAATTTCTCTAGTATTCTATCAACAAATTGTTCCTGATCTACAGTGATACAGTCTTTCATGACATTCACTCTCATGCCTAGGCATTGTTTGATAGGACCTAAGTCTTTTATCTTAAACTTAGACACTAACTCATTTTTTAGTTCATCATAGGTCTTCTTACAGTTATAAAACACAAAAAAATCATCTACAAACAATGCTACATACACTTTTACATTATTTGTACATTTATGAAAAGACATGGTTCATTTTCTGATTTGCTATACCCTAACTTTAACAAGCATTCTTCTGCCCTGGTATACCAGGCTCTGGCAGACTGTTTTAGACCATAGATAGACTTTTTGAGTTTTAAAATTTTATTGTCACAATTTACATACTTTGAATTATCTGGTATCTCTATGTATACACTTTCATCGAGGTAACCATTCAAAAAAGCGGTTAGGACATCTAAGTGATTGATTTTAAAGTCATTTTGCACACTCAAAGCAAATAAAAGCCTCAGCGTAGAATACCGTAGCACGGGGGAAAAAGTCTCATTATAGTCCACTCCTTTCACTTGGGTAAAACCTTTTGCCACAAGCCTAGCTCTGTATCTCACTTCACCTTCATTATTATATTTCTTTTTGAATACCCACTTGCACTTGACCACTGTACTGTCTTGGGGATAATCTGCGAGCTCCCATGCTTCATTTTCTTCAAAAGATTCCAGCTCTTCTTTCATGCTTTGTCTCCAAAACTTGCTTTCTGGTCCACTCATAGCATCCTTCAGCGTCACTTCTTGGTCGATGCTTTCCTTGCCCTCAACTAAGCATAAGTTTGTCACTGCTAGCCGTTCAGGCCTTTTTCTTACTCTTTTCTCTTGACATGGAAGTTCTGTTGGAGCTGTCAATGTGACATCTGGATCTGAAGTTGTGTCTGAAAAAGTATCATCTGAGCTGCTCTCTCCTGGAATGAAGGTTGGGTCTATTGGTCTCTGTTCATCATCAGAACTTTCCAGCTCGCTTTCCTCCTCTAACTCTGTGCTTTCTGCCATTGATTTCTTAGATTCTATCAGAATAGACACTGTACTGTTGGTTTCTGGAGTTTCCATGATGATGATGTCTCTACTGGTGGTCACTGAGTTCTTCGCTGGATCATAGACTCGATAGCCCTTCACGTTTTCGGAGTACCCAACTAGGATTAGCTTCTTTGCTTTTCTATCCCACTTCAAACAGATCTGTTCCTCAAGTACACTGAAGTATTCACCGCTTCTGCCCAGAATTTCTTGTCTAATCCTGCGTCGAATATCAAACATCCGGCCTTTTCAACAACTGACCTGTTCATTCGCTCACATAAGCCATTCTGTTCGGGTGTCTAAGCATTAGTTTTTTGATGAACTATTCCCTGCTTTTTCAGATACTTCTCAAATTCTCGACCACAGAACTCACCTCCATTGTCTGTTCTAAGGACTTTTACCTTCTTGTCTTTCTGTCTTTCTGCCATCTCTTTGAACTCTTTGAAAAATTTCATGGCTTCATCTTTCGTTTTCAAGAAGTAAACGAAAGCCATTTTGCTGTAATCATCCACAAGCAATAAAAAATATCTGGAGTGCCCAATGGAATCATTTTCCATTGGACAACATAGGTCAGCGTGAATTATCTCGAGCACATTGTCTGACTTTGATGAGCTCCGTTGGAACGGCAGTCTGGCTTGCTTACCTTCACAGCAAACTGTACATGACATTTTCTCTATCTTTGCTTTATCTGTGTATGATATTCCTGATACAGCACCTTCTTTCATTTTATTCAGGCTTGTACTATTTATGTGTCCCAAACGTCGATGCCATGTAGCACTTGATGCTACTGCAGTCGCTGCAATTATATTTTCTGTTTTTCTAATGCATAATCTGTACACACCATCTTCTTGATTTCCTTGGCCAACCAGTTCATTTTGTTTGTTGTAGATATGACAAACATTTTTCTTGAAAACCACTCTGTTGCCATTTTTTATCAACTGACTGACTGAAAGTAAGTTTGCAGTCAAGTTAGGTATGCACAATACATTTGATACTGTGATGTCTTATTCTACATCTTTTACAACTGTAACTATGTTGACATCACCAGAACACAGCACTGGGACACTCGTCTTGTTAGCAATAATAATTTCTTTTATCTCAATTTGATGTGATGGGTTCATGGCGATTTCACTTCTCGGCGTCATGTGATGGCTGGCTCCACTATCGATGTACCAACTATCTTGGTCGAATTTACCACTCAAGAAAATAGCACTAAAAGCATTCGATTTCTTGCTTTTGCCCGTTTCCGAGTTTGGTTGGACACTGATTTTTGTAATGCCCGGTTTGTTTACATCTGTAACATTTTATTGTTTTGGAGTTTGACTTTGACGTTTCTTGCGATTGTTTATTTCCAAGATGGCCGTCTTTGGTGCTGCCATTTTTCGCACGTCCTCTGGCCAGAAATGCACTTTCGGAACCGGAAACTGCATTATCACTGCACATGCAGCGTTGCCACCTTGGTGATTTTATCACTAGATCTAGTGATTTTTTGGAGTACGTTAGTGATATTCTGAAGAAAAAATCACTAAAAAAATATCTGATGATTTTTAGTGATATTTATCGAATCTCGAAATTTTTGGAATATACATACATATTAGCAACGAATTCCCCAATTTATGTGAAAATAGCACAATCCTTTTCTTAGACAGCCGAAACGTAATTAAACCATGAATCTTTATAGGTTCATGAATTAAACGTTTTTGTTTGGTTATGCAAACCTACCTTGGGGAATCCCCGACTACTGATGAGAACCTATCACGTACCTACTAAACTAGTTTATTTGAGTATGTATTTAGTTAGGTGCTTGCTACTGTACTGTTGCTAGGCAGTTCCTGCTAAACTTCGTTCGGGAAAGTAGGTAAGTGATCACATCGAAATCATTCGCGTAAGATTTGTGAAGTATTTTTTAGTTATTTCGCATTTACTATGGTACGTGCCAGTAAAAAAAAAGACTTATTCACAAAAATATCGACAAGAATGGGAAACCTAAAAAATCAAGATGTGGTTACGGCCTGTAGCAAACGATACTACTAACCTTTTGTAATTTTGACGTGACAACGTCTTATAAATTGGTTTGCCGGGTGACACTTCAAGAAACTGCGTTACGCGTTACGCTCCGCTCACGTTATGCGCTCACAAAGTCGTTGTCACGTAAAACTTTCGCCCGTATACCGACTTTACAGGCAACCAATTTTTTTTCAAAAAGAAATATTTACAAGAATTGGCGACATTAAGAAACACAGAGTTGTGTGTATAAAAAAAACACTAAAACAAATATCTATCTAGCTTAGTGTAAAAAAATTTTGCTATTAGATATCAGTATGTTGTGTTTTTAGTTTCTTTTTTTCACAAATACATTATTTTGTAGTAACTAACCTAGCGTGTAATTTCATTTTAAACTATCTAGTGATTTTTGTCCAAAATATCCCGAAATCTAGTGAGTTTTGAGACCAAATCTAGTGATATTTTTTTCTGCAAGGTGGCAACACTGTGCACATGTCCATCAACTTGGTTCATAACTCAGATTAAATATAGGTAGATCTTCAGCGAGCATGCCCCAGAGCAAGACAAAGTATACGAGGTGGTGAGGGAAAAGTGTTGCCATGCAATTTTCTTACCCCGATTTTAGGTTCCTTATTTCATGTCTTAGTTGGTAGATCGGATTTGCGATTTTCCAGTTAATAAATTAAAAAAATTTAATTATCTGAGCGTCTGGTCAAAGCGAAGCGTGACCCGAGAGCTGGTGAGTATCAGGCACAGCGCATCAGCATTGCCATACAGCGTGGCAATGCAGCCAGCGTCTTGGGGACGCTTCCGACTGGTATTGATATTGATCAGTTGAGCTACCTGCAATAGTCTGAAGATAGCTCAATGGTTTCAAATAGTTTCAATTGTAAATACTAGTATAATTTTCTATTTTGTGAATAAAGGCTATTGCTAGGTCATTATAATTATACAAGTAAGTATCACAATGTGAACCCTGTTTGGCGTTACAAGTGGAAGGCAGACCGAGGTTGTTTTTGGTAGGTAAATATAATTATGAAGGTATTAAGGTGAGTAGTACAGATAGAGAAACAAGTATTTTTGTTTTAAAATAATCAATATTTATTACAATAATTAACGTTTATAAATTTTACAGTTTTAATCAGTCTTCAACATTTCGTTTTATTACTACTTAATCATAAAATCACAGTTTAATTATAAATGTCTTAGTTATATTACCTATACAATAACATTTACATAAATTAATAACACTTAAAAAATGGTTACTTACGAACGTAACATCGTATATTTGCTAAAAAAAATAGTAATGTTGCTATCTAAAAAGTACTTAACTTTCATTGTACTTGCGTATCGGTACTTATACCTAGTTAGTCACAGCATTTTTTTTTATTAAAAAATACACACTCATTTACACAGAAGCATTTAAAATATCGCAGAATCATTATATAAATCACAGAATAATTTTAAAATTAGCATACCAATTTCTACAAGAACCTACTTAAGATATTTTTTTTCTTATTTATATGGGACAGTTAGATTAGATTTGGACAGTTGAATTAGATTAAGTACAAAAATCACAGAATCATTTAAAATATCACAGAATCATTACAAAATTTTTTATTACTAAGATTTTTTAGGTTCCCAATCTTTGCGACCCGTTGCTTTGATCCAATGCAAACGTAATTCTTTATCTTCGGGAAACCTGTAACAAATAAAAACACTAATATTATAAATGCGAAAGTGTGGATGAATGGATGGATGTTTGTTATAGTTGTTCAATCTCACGAAGTCCGATGGGCTATGTGTGTCATAGCAACAACTTACATATAACCTCTTCACGCCAAAACTACTGAACGGATCGGGATGAAATTTTGTATACAGGTAAGTAATTCTAATCCTGGAATCTAACATCTATGTTAGATTCCAGGATTAGATAAAAAGGATTAGAGACAGGATTAGATAAAAATTATATAAAAAGCCTATAGGCTTTTTATCCCACAAATCAGTTGCTATGGGATAGAAATGGCCTTTAAACGTTTCCATAGAAACAACGCGTGCGAAGCCGCGGGCATAAACTATTTTGCAATGCATAGCGAGCTACATTATCTATAAACTACCTATGTAGGTACCTATTAAAAAATATTTCAATGCACCATTCGGGGAATTTTATCATCGGGTGCAGGCAACCCTACATTTTCACAATTACAAGTTAGATGAACTAAAAATAGCATATAACATAATGTTTGAGCCTTGTGTGTATGTAAATCTATGAAACTGTAAATTTTGAACCTTTTTGTAGTCAAAAGAACTTGTACTTACGAGTGGAATGATATATTCGGCACTTTTTCTTCACTATCACTTCTACATGCAAAAACGTTGCACCGCACCATATTTGTCTCTCTTTTTTATTGTTTTTAGCTGCGGGAATGTCCACATAAACACATTGATCACATTCAAACATAAAAAACAAAAGTTTAGAACTATTAAAACTTTTTTCACCAGTCTCGTGTCGAGCTCCGACGATGACAAAGGAAATTTGTTTAGCACATGGAGGTGCTAAACAATGCAAAAACCGGCACGCTGGATGAGATAGAGAGCTAATCGTCCTATTTCATTTCTTCTTAGGCTTTAGGCATAAGTCGTTCTCTCTTTAGTGTGAATGCGATGGCAATTGCGCGAGTTCTATAGGTTTCTCTTTCTACGGTTCATAAGATGTCAGCACTAACCTCAATCAATCCCGGAATGCTCAATCGCCATAATCATAGGAGAAAACTTTTCCGGCAATCCTGCTAACATATATAATGCTAATAAATAAATAAATAAACATCAAAGCACCAACCCATTCATCCGTTATTTTAAAGCCTGTCCCTTGCAATCTTTGCGAGGTTTCTACGATCTGGCTGACATATTGCGTCATATTTTCGCAGTTCTCGAGACGAATGTTGATGAGATTTCGCAGCAGACTTATCTTCATATTGTAACCAGAATCATCGAATAACTTTTTCAGTGTTGTCCACAAGTCGTACGTCGATGATGCATTCTTGATATTATGCACATAAAGCGAAGGATCTATTGTCAGGATCAACTTTGCTTTCGCCTTCATACCTATCTGCTATAGGTTCTGCTGTAGCCGAAGTCGCCAACTGGTTCGCAATGGCCGCCGCCATTCCTTCGAGCACGAGTACATTCTGAGCCGCAAAAGACCAGTCTTGGTAGTTTTCCCTACCTCTTAATTTGGGTACACTGGCGATGTAGTTTAGGGACATTTTATTGCTACACTACGTACTTTCACTGCCTGAAATTATTTTTAAACTTTTTTTTTTGGGATCTGGGCCCATAAACCTAATAAAAAGAGGTTTTTCCACAGACAATTACTTTATTCGTTTTTAGGAGGTACGCACACGGGGTGATCGATAATAGAATAGACAATAAATACTAAGGACCGCGGAAACGTAGTAACCAACACCCAAGTTGGTTACGCTAACAGTGCGTTTGCGTTTAATTTACTTATAATTATGTGTGACATTGGATGGTTATTATCTATCTAGGTACTTTATGGGTTGGTTTACTCTTTTGGAAAGTCATGCAATCGCTCCTTGAGGTTTGCTCTGCAAATCTACCCCGGCGGCGCCCGCGACCAATACGAATTAAGCTCCAATTGGTCGCTTCTCGCATCTGCATTCATGTCGCTTGTAATGGCGGCTGTCTGTCTTCGCCGCTCACGACGGACGGTTGAGATTCTTCAAGCATATATACTTTTTGTGTACGCATCGCATTTCCAACTAAGTTATTGTTGTCGAGAGAATACAATATTCGTTATATATCACCCCGCGGGTCGTGACCTAGCGATCCTTCCAAGGAATAATATTGTGGACCTATGAACTTTGGTGCATGAACTGTGAACTGGATTTTGGATTGCAGTGAACGATTGGAGCTGATCGTAGACGTCCAGACAGGTAAGCCTTCCCAAGTACTTACAGGATTTTAACTGTCCAAACGTCAGACCACGCATTTTTAGGGTTTTTCCAACCAGCGACCCTCAACTTTTGAGGAAAACCGCCGCGTATCAGTTTTGCAATTAATTTCTATAATTTGTTAAGGCGGTACCCTACCTCGTTATTGTGTGAAGAGGATAGGCATAGGATTTCGCGTTCACAGGAGCGGGACAGAGCAAAGCGGCGTAAGCCCAAAAATCAAGTTTTTAGTAGTTATTTGCTCCCCACAAACATTAGAATAGTTAATTGAAAAAAAGGCAACATATAAAATGTTCTTTATACTTAGTTCAATTACTATGCTTAATCTCAAGATCGTATCATCTGTATTTATTGAGAAATTAGGGTTTTAGTAAAAAATTAGAGGTAACTTTGCGATTTTTTTCTATCGAGAAAATTTTATGGCATCGTGTTTTCGAAACATATGATCGATAGAATAAGTCCTGAACTTTACCATATATAAATTTCAAAGTTAAATATTCAGTAGTTTGGAAGATATGGAGGTCCGACGGAGTTGAAAATAAGCAATTTGAGGTACTATACCCCCTTAACGCACGCAGAACTATACGCACCACAAGTCATTTTTTTTATTGCATAGTCGGAATCAGAAAAAATCCCGCGTCGAATGGTCCGACTCCCGTGGCTCTACGACCAATAGAAAATTTTGTACAGCGTTGAAATTCACCCTATTTTTTTGAGGGACCACCTAAGCATTTGCTGTAAATAGCATAAAAAATGTTATTTTCGAACATTTTGCATTTACAACAATTCACCTTTCATTATCCGCACCGCTTAGGAATGGAACTTGCTTCCTGCTTCTGTGAATAGGTATCTATTCGACCTTCGTGATACACGGTCGGCCACATCCTCGCTTTCCATCAGGTGAGATTGCGGTCAAACGATGGTCTATTGCCCCGAAAAAAAAATAGAATGACCTTATTTATTGGCACTTTAAAATTAATAATACCAAAATAATACAAAACCTTACTAGCTTGTAACCCTGTTTCTAATTAAAACAATAAATAAAATCAAATTTAATAAACAAAGCAATGCTTACTTCGAAAAAAACTTGTGAACATTTTTTATGATTCATTTAATTTTAAATTTAGGGTGAATTTTGAACTTACGTTTTAAAACATCTCCTCTCACGCATAAAAATTTACTTACAGCAAACACAACACACTCTCTTGACGGTCGCGTAGTGACGGAGCACGTAAGCCGCAAGCCACACAGGCGCGAGCGCAAGTATTAATAGCGGTAAATCCCCATGATCAATATTCGACAACTGTACTATAAAGGGCATAAATACGAAAATCCTACTAATTTAGACTTTTTAAATTAGCGTAACTGATAACTGTCTGATGTCGGTGTTTGTGAGAACTGTAGTAAGCCACGACAAATAACAATTAATTAATATTATAATTGTAGTAAGCGTGGTGCGTTTCAATTTTCTTATAAGCAGAAACGCTGTAACCCGCATTGCTCAAAGTTTCAACAGCGCTATAACTACCGCGATCATATATTAAACTCATTAACAGGCAGAGTCAACAAATCAATTGATGAAGCAATTTTAAAAGCATTTAACAAAAATAAAATAACAGTTAAACAATTGGCAGACAACTTCGGACAGGAATTTGATAAAAATGTTAAGAAAATAATACCTAACTGTAAAACTAAACTTATAAATGAATCTATTTACATATTTCCTGAAAATAGATCAATGTGGTTTAAGGAAGCTGATTGTCGCAGCGTTTCTAAGATAATAAAAAAACTTAATATTAAAAAAGCAGCATAGACATAAAATCCCTATCCGATAAGATTACCACGGTCATAACAAAGCTGATTAATAGCAGCGTAAGGAACGGAAAATACCCATCAGAATTGAAAACTGGTATAGTTAGGCCTATTTATAAGAAAGGATCCCACAGTGACTATGAGAACTATAGGCCTATTACGATACTCCCGGTAATAGATAAAATAATGGAAAAATATATATGTAATCAGATACAAAATTATAACATTAAATACGATGTCCTAAACAGCGCTCAATACGGCTTTCAACAAAATAAATCAACAACAACTCTGTTATCAAAATTTACTGATGAAATAAATAATTATCTTGACGACAAACAACATGTACTCCTTCTATTTATAGATTTTAGCAAAGCCTTTGATACTCTGAATCACGACACACTCATACAAAAGCCAGATAACACGGGCATTCGCGGGCCTCTCCTAAATTGGTGCAAAGACTACCTTAGACACAGAAACTACCGGGTGAAAATAGGACATGAAATTAGCAACGAGATACCAGTCACCACTGGCACCGCCCAGGGATCGGTCCTTGGACCCCTACATTATCTGGCATTTGTCAATGACATGAGTAAACGTAGTCGAAAACTGTTCGGTGTATCAATACGCTGACGACACATGTCTCGTAGTCGCCAGCAAGAACATAACAAGAGCGGAATCCCTATTACAGCGTGACTTCACAAACCTCTGCAAGTGGGCTCATGACGCGGGACTCGTACTGAATTCTGACAAAACCAAAATTGTTCATGTTCGCTCCAATCACTTACTAAATGTAGATCGACCACTGGTAATAATTGCGCACAACCACGAATGCCTGCATAAGTCTAAGCTACATAGATGCAGATGCAGAAATCTAGAACAAGTCAGTCAATACAAATACCTAGGTCTTATTGTCGACGATAGATTCAATTGGAGTCAACATATTGACCATGTATGTAACAAGCTGAGAGCAATGCTAGCTAAATTTGCGATACTAAAATATAAAGCACCTTTTCACGTCCTAATTAATTTATATAATTCGCTAGCCGAGTCACTAATATCATACGGGCTAACAAGCTACGGTAAAACATTCAAATCCTACCTAGACAAAATCTATAATATTCAGCTGAGAATACTTAAAATAATAATACCAAATAAAATTAAAATGAAGATATATAGAGATGACAACATTACTGGAATATACAAATACTGTAAAATATTACCAATACATACAAAATTTAAAGTGAACATTCTGACAGAACAATTTCCAAACAAAGACTTGCAAATAAAAATTAGGCATAAGATTACGACAAGAAAAATAACCCAAGATAAACTTGTAATACCTAGAGTTTATAACTACTACGGGAAACGTACAAATAGATATCTAATACCTAACTTAATTAACAAAATGCCCTTTGAAATCTCATCTAATATTAACGACGAAAACTATAAAATAAAAATTAAAAAATACTACTATGATCTATAACAAAATTTATAAACTCAAATGACTAAAAACTTATAATTCTTGCTAACTTTATTATAACTAAACTATAACATAAAATAAAAACAAATACAAAAAAATTATTCAAAAATATCGATCGTAACTTCATTTTAGAAATAACCCTGTATAATGTTATCAGTTCACTCCATGCGCTGACGTACGAGCGATATTGTTATACTGTCGCTCGCACACCGGACAGCCAATCAATGTACCCCGCTTGTACTTGCTTGGCTTACATTTAGTTTCTGATGTGAAACTTCGGTGTGTGTTTATTTTGTTTTTATTCGTGTACGAGTTTACTGTATTAAGTTAGTAGAACTTAAGTAGGAAGATACATAGTACCAACTACTTATAATATTAACTATATTGTACCATAGAGACTGAGGCTGACGGACAAACCGAATTACGGTTTATGTTAGCTGTAGATAAAATAAGTTAATAATTATGTAACATAAATAAATGAAAAAAAAAAGAAAATATACTTTGCTAAAGGTGAATTGTTGTAAATGCAAAATGTTCGAAAAGAACATTTTTTTATGCTATTTACAGCAAAGGTGGTCCCTCAAAAAAATAGGGTGAATTTCAATGCTGTACAAAATTTTCTATTGGTCGTAGAGACACACGGGAGTCGGACCATTCGACGCGGGATTTTTTTCTGATTCGGACTATGCAATAAAAATAAATTTACTTGGGTGTTGGTTACTACGTTTCCGCTTTTCGGCGTCGATATTATTCCCGTCCTTCTAAGCTTACATGAAAGGTCTTATTAATGAAAAAGATAGACTGAAAAGATAGTAAGGAAACCAATGCAAAGAAACGAGAAAATTACGGTTTTATCCTTAAAAATAAGATGCCTTGCGGTACCAAGGTTTCACCGTAATTTAATCGAATGAAACCTTGAAAACGCATCACGGATCATTTTCAAGTTCTACTCTAACCTAGATATTGAATAAGTAGGTAGGTGTGTCGTTCTTAGGTCCCTTTTATCAAAGGCTTTAGTACTTATTTGATATATAATACTTCATCATCATCATCCACAGCCGGATTTTACCCACTATAATACCTACTTATTTAATAAAAATAATACCTTGGTCAAATATTAGAAATAAATTATTTATTTTTGCTTATGATTAGTTTATTTTATTTTGTTCTAAATAGAAGAAATTAACAGGCAATCAATTTCTTTATTTACATTTGAAACTATTTAGCTAACTGCAGACTGTTTCAAAAATAAGTAGCTTCTTCTAACCTAGTCCCGAATCATTAAATGTCATAGAGATAAACTTTTTTCAGAATAGTAGAAAGCCTAAAGTCATTTACAACGGGATATTTACAATGATTTGAGTTTTGAGCTTTCCAATATTTCAGCTCAGTTTCATGCCCCATGTTCACGGAATAATAAATACTTACGTTAGGACTTAATAGTTTTTCCGTGATCATGGCGCATGAACGGCGCTGTGCCGAAATATTGGAAAGCTCAAAACTCAAAAGTGGGTATTATAGCTCAAAACTCAAATCATGGTAAATATCCCGTTGTAAATGACTTTAGTGTTAATAACTAAGCTATCGAAGAGACTTAGTTTTGCAGCGTATGCAGTCAAAAAAATCCATCATCTTACAGACGTGGATGTCCTAGAGGACATCGGGTGGTTAGATTAGCAGCCCCTTACTCGACACGTAAAACGGGCCCACACCTGTGGCATAGTTGCGGAAACCAGTCCAGTAACAAGTAGTAAGTAACAGACGTGGATACATTTAGAATTGTTTGTTTCAGCAACTTTCATAGTATTATAGTAGGTATTATACTGAGAATAGGTATCTATGAGAAATGGCCGAAGACCAGTCGTGATCGAATTGATCAGCAAGAGAAACAAAGTACCTACATACAATATTTTATCGCATATCTATGGCGGGCGGAGCTGCAACAAGTCACATCATTGACCTTGCGAGGGCCCAGAGGTCTCTTCTTAAGGTAATGTCATTCAAACCTTATTAGTTATAGATATCCTACCTGATTTACTCTCTGTCCGTAAACTAATATTCTTAATGTTGTATTAAAAAATTAATAAAACATATATAATAAAATAAATCGTATTATTAATATTTTGTATTTATGGCAAGTATGAGCTTATTAAATAGCTTAAGTGCTTATGACAATGTTACGGAGATGTGGAGGCACTCTTTAAGGTTGTTTCTTAAATTTTTATAGTTACGTATCTACCTATATTTAAAATGATAAATAACTCGCACAGACACACACACCGACACCCACCCTCACACCCTCTCACACACACACACCCTCCCTCAAGCACACCCACACACCTCACACCCTTGTTTGTATAGACACCCTTATGAGGACCTGAGTTGTAGCTGACCGAACCGAGGACTCTCCGAAAAACGGGCTTAATAAGCTCGTAGGTGTATTTGAATAAGACAGAAAGAGACAGGATAACAAATACAGAGTGATTATAGGTTAATATTACCGTGGTGATGAGCTAATTGGTATAGTGCTATCTTAACATTTTTCCGTATGAATTACTTACGGCTAGAAAACCGAGGACCGGAAATACACAGTCGAACGTGAATGGCGATGCTCAAAGTGAGTGAGGACTTTGGGTTCGCAAACCGAGGACGTCTCACGTAAGACCTAAGACACCCTTCCGAGGACTGTCATAATAACACAATATTTTTCGTTATCTTGTACAAAGTGAGGTTTGTTGTGTGCGACTGTACCACAATGCATTTGTTCCTCGCACTTCCCATCGACTTTTTATATTGTTGCATTACGAAATTGCATAAAGTATGACCACTGGCAGAAGCAGTATTTAAACATTATGTATAGCATTTATAGTAAGAAAAGCTCGCTTTCTATAGGAAGTATTTTGTTTATAATGGGTACGCTGCCTTGACGTTGGCCGGAATGTTATTGAGAAGTTTTGTTCAATATCTCCTTATAAGAGCAATCATTATGAAATTTTGCGTAGCTGGTGCGGTGTTTATGCTCTATTATTTTGTGTAAGTTTTGCTGCTATAGTATAAGCCGATTTCGTGTACGGTCATGTGGTACATATTTGTATAAGTAGGTAATTGACAAACGTTAGAAACCCTCGGCGCGCGAGTTACACTCGCACTTGACGGATCTTGTTCATCTCATCATTTGTTCGGCTTGCAGCTCGTGGCTGCCATAGAAAGCTAGGTATGCTTGCCGCCCCGGGGGTAAGATAACTGTAGATACCTACCTATGTAATTGTTTAGTATATGTATAGGTAAGTACCTAGCTCAAAACGAATGAAATGATTTCATTACCTTTGAAATATGCACACTATGCAAGAATAGGTAGGTAGGTAGAAAACTACCTACCTACGCATCTGTTTCTCCAGAGCGGATTAAATCTTGTTTGTAGCTAATAGCTATCAAATTAAGTAGGTAGGTACGTACTCTTAATCTTTATATAAATAATACTTCTGTGAGTGTGTATGTCACTGAACTTCTCTCAAACGACTGGACCGATTTTGATGAAATTTTTTGTGTGTGTTCAAGGGGATCTGGGAATGGTTTAGATTCACAATTTTGTCCAACGCAGGCGAAGCCGTGGGCAGAAGCTAGTATCTTCTTATATATAAAAATGAAACCCGTTTCGCGTTGTCACGGCATCACGCGTGAACGGCTGGACCGATTTCGCTAATTCTTTCTTTGTTGTGTTTGTTATTGTCAGGAGAAGGTTCTTATGAAAGAAAAAATTAAGAAAGTTGGAAACATAAATTTCCACGGGGGCGAAGCCGCGGGGCGCAGCTAGTCTTCTTATATATAAAAATGAAACCCGTTTTCCGTTGTCATCGCATCACGCGTGAACGGCTGGACCGATTTCGCTAATTCTTTCTTTGTTGTGTTTGTTATTGTCAGGAGAAGGTTCTTATGAAAGAAAAAATTAAGAAAGTTGGAAACATAAATTTCCACGGGGGCGAAGCCGCGGGGCGCAGCTAGTCTTATATATAAAAATGAAACCCGTTTTCCGTTGTCATCGCATCACGCGTGAACGGCTGGACCGATTTCGCTAATTCTTTCTTTGTTGTCTTTGTTATTGTCAGGAGAAGGTTCTTATGAAAGAAAAAATTAAGAAAGTTCGAAACATAAATTTCCACGGGGGCGAAGCCGCGGGGCGCAGCTAGTTGCCTATACACTTGGAAAGGTACCTAGGTATTAGGTACAGGAGGTCTATTCGCTTTCGACGAAATCGACAGTTGCGTGCTTCGTTTCGTCAAATTGCTATTCTAATTCATCAAAACTCGAAGCTACGGCACGAAGCTTGAAATGGCGGCTTTTGCGGCGGCCACCTCTATTCTAATGGGCAAAATGTACGAACGAAACATTAAATTAGACAGCATTTTTTCAAGAACCACTGTCAATTTGCACGGTAGCTACAATGC
Organism: Eupithecia subfuscata; assembly: GCA_963564075.1. Lineage (NCBI taxonomy): Eukaryota > Metazoa > Arthropoda > Insecta > Lepidoptera > Geometridae > Eupithecia > Eupithecia subfuscata. The sequence goes on along the minus strand of OY751096.1, from coordinate 6,231,454 downwards.
TACCTTTTCATTTTCGTAATGTGTTTTTTCACAATATTTTGTCCATTTATCACTAAAATTTCGGTAGATTTATGATTGTTAAAATATTTTATACACGTAGCGTCCTAAATTATTGAAATTTACTCATGATATTTGAAGATCACTCTCCGTTCCATATTTTTCAGAAAAGCGGCTATACAGCCATCTCTTAGCAAAGCCTACAACTAACAACTTCCCCCAGCTGACGACGAAGTTCTTAATTTTACCAAAACTTGGCGCTAAAACCGCTCTTTTTAGGGTTCCGTACCTCGAATGGAAAATGGAACGCTTATCATATTAATTCTTTATTTCAGACATAAGATCCATTTTTGAGGTGATAAAAAAGGAAAGTTAAATAAAAATCATAATAGATTAAAATATAAAATTCAAAGTACTAGGTACGGTAGGCAAATACTTAGTACGTCAGGTGGCAATATTCACCTTCCGTCTGTATGTAAGGGTCCGATAACATCAGACGGTCAGACAGGCTTACAATAGTGTCGTTTTTACACATGTCAACCTCAGAACGTTAATGACGCAATTATCTTTCTTTGGATGGCATTGAAAGAGTCTACACTGAATATTATAGATTATAGAATCACCCTGTTTTCAGTCTGTCTACCTGACTGCAGGTATACCTTTAACCTGAGAAACTTTTTTTCAGGAACGCGTGGAGGTATCAAGTTGAAATTAACATCGAACACTGTCTGTAACACCTTGGAGCTGTGAAAAAACACCCTTCTTAGTCAACACAATCAAAAGTGACAGCCGTTTACGTTTGAACTTAGCAAAGAGCTAGTAGTACTTCCCGTTGACCTAGAATCATGAAATTTCGCAAGAAGCAAGGTCTTACAGCAACAAGGAAATGTATTTTTATCTTTAAGTAAAGAGAAAAAACCGAAAACCGTTCATTTTTAGCAACATCACCAAAAAAAACGCAGTGTGTCTGTGTAAATTTTTCGGCTCACAAGTATATGTTTCCAATATAAATGTAAGCGGGTTAACTTTGAACCTAGTTTGTGTTGAAAGAACACCAACGTTACATCCACATCAAGGGAATTCATTAGGGTAAATATAAGTTTGTTCGGAACCCTTGCACAAGTCCTACTCGTACTTGACTTGTTTTTATTTAATTTGTCCAAGGTTTCTATGCTCTCTGGTGGTTTCATTCACATGATCGTTCACGAAGGTAGTTGGGTGTGCCCGGATCTCGCCCGAATGAAAAATGCCCACCCGACAGAGAAACAGAATAGCTATCACTTGCGTGCGTCGGCGGCATGTCATTGGGTTCGACAGTGTCGGTTGCGGAGAATTGTAATAGGGCCCCAGATGTACCCTAATCCAATCAATGCAACCGGTGCACCCAGAATGGTTTTTGGCACAATTGTGGAATACAATAAATAAACAACGCACGCGCAAAACCTTTCGCCAGTACTTACTCGTTATATCACTTGCATGAATAACATAAAATATGGAAGGCTTTCTAGCGGTGGTGGTTTTGGAAATAACCTTAGGCAAGTTATATCTACCATTTCAGCCACTTTCTAAGACTTTGAACTGTTTCAATAACATTTAAGTTATATTTGAAGCCAAAATACCTGCAGGGGATTATTGCGAATCATCGACTGACCAGAGGTCGCTGGGTTGACACATTTCAGGGTCTTCGAATTGCCGCTCTCCTGTGGAGCTCGGTTGCCTATGGTAGGTATGTTGTTTTTGGCCTTCTGTGCTCGCCCGCTCTGTTCGCTTCTGCTCCTTTCATCGCTCGCCGAGTCTTTGATGGTTGAGGGTTGTGGGCTGGCTGGTGGCTGATGATGGAATGCATGTCAGTGTAAGTATGTACTCACAGCCTGATGAGATGCGGCAGGTGGCTCAGCGCGTGCGCGTGCACGCGGTCGAGCGGGTTACCGCGCAGCGTCAACTGCACCAGCTGTTGGCAGCGCCCCAGCGCGTCGCGGCTCACGTCCGATATGCGGTTGTACGCCAGCGACCTGCATGACATACGCACATCATCAAATACACCCTGCGCACACACCCTCACACACACACACACACACACACACACCCTGGCACCAGCGTACTCACAGGGTCTCCAGCAGCGGCAGCAGCCGTAGTGCTGGCGGCACCACGCGCAGCCGGTTCCTCTCTAGCCACCTGCCAACACAAACAGTATTAATCCGCAACCATCGATTATAATAATATTAATAAAGCATTTATTATTGAGAGAGAGGTGCTGAGTAAAAGGAACACTAAAGTACATAAATGCGAACCTAGTTACATTATAATGCCAGCGTCTTGTAAGATTAAAGTCTACCTGTGTCCTAATTATTGTACTATCGACTATGACCGGTTTTGTGAGAGAACTGGTGCCTGTGATAGGTTTTAGAAAAACCAGTGATACAGGTCACCAGGCCTTTCGGCGGAATAGGAGTTTGTTAGTCCGGTGAGTTTTACAACGATTACACTAACTACAAGTACTAATGGGTGAGTGAGTATTCACTTTTATACTAGGTATTGCCTATCGGTAGCGGATCGGTTCGACTGGCCTCCCACAAGTGGGTCTCACCGGTTGGATTGAGAAGTCGCACATGCTGACAGGTTAGTGCACCCCACCCACAACAACTACCTACTTTACAACTAGGTATTACAACTAACCACAACAGAACACCATGAAAATCGAAAATATCCTATCAAACCAAACTCAACTGCAACGGGAGATAAAAATACTCCTGCCAACGCAACTTCAAGGAAGATGGAGGTGAGCGAAAAACTCCGCTTTATGTGAAGAAACGACTTGGAGTTCTTAATTCTACTGGAATGAATTTCAAGCAAACCACACTCAACTCTACCTAAGTGAAGATCGCCGTTTTGCGTACTTTACGGATAACCACTTCCAACAAAAAAAGCAGATTACGATAGAAGCTGAAGCTCGACCGTTCATCGAGTAGTACGAGGTCTCTCCTCTGCCGAAAGAAAGATCTCCAGCGAAGACACATACTGTCCAGGGCCGCGACCACGGTGTGGTGAGGCACGGCATTACGGCTCAAGCGTTAGCAGTTGAATTGAAACGTTAGGGTGCGCGCTCACAGCCCGGCCTCGGACAATCCACTGACAAGTTCGTCCGCTGATCGGCAATCCGAATGACGTCATTCGCATTAAATGGAAAACTTGCTTTCAATAATCCTCGCCGGCATTGCCGTCCGCTCCGTGCGGTACGGATCTTTTATGTCAAACCATTAATGGGGCCATATGCGGACGACGAAGTACCTGCACCTATAAACAAAGAATAGGAAAGGTCACACTACAACTAACAGCATCCCTGAACAAAACATACGATATGGTTACAACTTACACCAAATGATAATATCGAAGTTCATGGAATTTGCGATGCAAGCATAAATTTGTGTCTCACAGAGTAAAAAAAATAACAGAAATTATGTCTTCAATCAAACTGCTGGCGCTACGTCAACTCCGCGGAAAATCCTGCGGATTGTGATAGTCGATGTAGAAGACTCGGTTATTATTCTTAACCCACTTACTACGTTCCATTTACTGGTGTTTAAACATCCTTGCACCGCACAACACATCATTTTTATATTTTTATGTGAGAGCTGCTTTTCGTGTCATTTGAAGTATTGTACTAAGGGCTCAAAATGAAAATTGCGACGATCCGTCGCATTTTTGACGTCGTGAACGTTAGTGAACGAAAGTCTTCGTTTCAGGTCTGGCCAAAATGGCGTTTTTGTCAGTATGTCCGTACTCCCCTACTACACGTCGTATTTTACAACCGATCGGCATGAAACTTTGTGTACAGATTCTATGATTTTATAGAATTTTATTGTCGTCGGGATTTTTTGATTAAAGGCGTACTTCTTCCACAATAAGGCAAAAAGGTGGATTTGGAATATCTCCGCTTTAAGAGATCTGATTTTGATGATTGTACTTTTAATTGGAAGGTAATAACTTTATACTGTTCTTATAAAAATTTGGTAAAGATCTGATGAGGATTTTCGGCATGACGAGCAGAATAGCTTCGCAAAATGCAGTAATATGCAGAGGAGCATTTACAGTACAGCGCCACCTATTAGAACATCTTTGTAACACTTCGAGAATTATAATGAAATAGCGCGGCCGCATACACCGTTGTCGTCGGTGAAATAATAACAAAAACTTTGGGCTGTTGGATCAACGACATCTATTGATACTAGGTAAAGAATTTCGAGCTTTGCTGAGGAACGTAACTTAAGTACTTTGTATGGACAATTGGTCTAATGGTTGATGTGTTTGTGCAACATTTCGTTCAAAAATTCCGACAACAATCGTATCGCAAGTGAAGTGATCTGTAATACCTACCTACCTTTCCAAGTGCACCTTACCTACCTCACCTACCCTACCCACAAACAAGATTGAATCCGTTCAGGAGAAACAGACGCCTATTCTTGCACGGTGGGCATTATTTCAAAGGTAGGTAGTACCTAAGGAAATCATTTCATTAGTTTTGAGCTAGGTATATAATTATACCTACTAAACAATTACCCTTACCTACTTACCTACCAACCACCTAAGGTTGGTAAGTTGCCCAATGCACACCACACTAGCGTAAACCAATATTTAGGTAGGTACCTACCTACCCATAGGATTTTTCTTACAACGCGTCCAAAAGTAAGAGGCACCGATAATTACATAGATATTAGGTACCTAGGTACCTATAATACTTATGACAAGTTTAGCGCCATTAAAGGAAGGCTGGCGCCTACCTATGCTGGTGCTTATTCTGATAAGAGGGCACTTTTGCTCCGTGATAAGATGCTTTCACACTGGCATGGCGATTTGCAAGGAGTCACCGCCTAAAAACATGGTAGGTACATATACTTATGTACCTAAATATCCCGTTTTATATAACTTTAGTACTTAATATAATATAAGTTACTAATAGGTATGTTGAAAAAAAGTTAGTGCTTGCGAGGTCTACTGTTCGTAGAACTGCTAGAACATCATTGAACTACCTACTAGAACATGTACCTACAAGAACTTTTGAAAAGGTGTTAGTTTTACAAACTTTTCAAAGTATATTTTTCCTGTAAAATAATAGATCCATATCCACAAACGCTACATAGGTAGGTACCTAGGTACATTTCAGATGGGTAGCTATGCAATCTTCGGAAATGGGGGGGGGGGGTAAAGTATGAACCCCACAGAAGTTCTCATTATATAGGTACCTACCTACCTAGGTACCAAAATATCCTGTTTTAAATAAAATTACTTTAGTACATTAAGTATTATATAAATTAATTGTTGAAAAAAGTTAGTGTTCGCGACGTCTACTGTTCGTAGAACTACTAGTTTTAGACTAGGTAAGTCTAAAAAGTCGTTTGTGTCAACTATCATTCTAAGTCTTCTTCTTCTAAGCCATGTAAACTCAAATGGCAATAAATACGCGCTCCCGCGATTTTCACTTGGTTCTGTTTTTGAATTATTGTTTCGAATACATACGACGGAAGAGGCCGATATCTTTATTATGGCGGATTCTGAGTAAAAACTTTTTCCGTTTGACCTATTTTGAAAATACCTACCCGAGTCTATGAATTGACTTGATTTTTTCTGCTAAAACTGAACTGACTTCGTTGTACTTGTTTATGAATATCTCTCTTTCTTTGTGATTGGACGATATTGACGGAGGTCTCAATATGTACCTACTTCTTATAATAGATCACCACACCTTCGTTTTGTGATTGATTTAATTGCGTGCTAATATTTTTGTAACTCCAAGTTCTGAGACACTAATAGTAGAGGGTAGCCAGCACTGTGAGCAAAAATTACACATATTATTACTGATATATGTAATTTTTTCTTTTAATTAATGTAAGTGGTTCAAAATATAATAACATAATTATATATATACTAGCTGCGCCCCGCGGCTTCGCCCCCGTGGAAATTTATGTTTCCAACTTTCTTATTTTTTTCTTTCATAAGAACCTTCTCCTGACAATAACAAACACAACAAAGAAAGAATTAGCGAAATCGGTCCAGGCGTTGTTGAGTTATGCGCTTACCAACACATTTTGCGATTCATTTTTATATTATAGATATATATTAGTGTCCTTAAAGCGTCCGTGTCGCCGGGAGGTAGGCGGGTTGGGTACTCACAGCTCGCGCAGCGCCGGCGTTTTGGCGAAGGCGCGCGCCGAGATGTGCGCGATGCGGTTCCCGCTCAGCACCCTGCAACAACCAATCAACTTCAGAAGACTGACAGCATTTCAGTTCTGCTTCTATGCAGTATACTTATAATAAACTGTAACAGGTCGAATTGTGTACATTGAAGATAAAATTGAAAATTTTATAGATGCTGAAGCCAAAACTGTAATTTTCCCATTTTTGTCTGTCGGTGGGGCCGCGCATCACGCCAAAACTACTGAATGTATTGAAATTAAACTGAGCAAAATTTAAGGTCATACTACGAGGAAGGACATAGGATACTTTTTATCCATGAACTCTGTACGGTTTTCTTGGGAGAGGGGATGAAATTAAAATTTCTTGGCCGCGCATAGCGCCGAAACTACTGAATGGATTCTAATTAAACTTGACATGATTTGATTTCATACTACGAGGAAGGCTAGACATAGGCCTCCTCTAATCAATATCTACAATAATTATTAAAAAAATAGAAAGATTTTGTATTTTTGTATGTTACTAACGAATAAACTCAAAAAGTACTAACGCGATTTCAAAAATTCTTTCATAATTAAAATGTATCAATATAGCTGAGTAACATACGTTATATTTATTACTAGAAATAATAAAACGTCAAGTGCGAGTCGGATTCGCGCACTAAGGGTTCCGTTTATTTGTAAGACCTTGTTTTTTGCCAAATATCATGATTCTAGGTCAACCTGAAGTAGGTACCCTGTATATTTTGGTCGAGGGAGCGAATCAAAAATTATTGTTTTTTTGTTAATAAACTACAAATTTACGTTTTTCAGATTTTTCTCGTTATTTATGCTTTATGACCTTTCTTCTCACCAAATTTTATGATTCGGTAATTAAATAAATAGGTAAACGGGAAGTAACCTATGGGTTTTTGTGGTCTATAGCAAGAATCAAAAGTATTTTTTTTGTGGTGAATAAACTACAAATTCACGGTGTTAGTAATTTTTTCTTTACTTGTGCTATAAAACCTTACTTGTTGCCAAATTTTATGATTCTACGTCAACGGGAAGTACCCCATGGTTTTTGGTCCATGGCGAAAATCAAAAGTATTTTTTTTGTGAATAAACTACAAATTTACTGCTTTCGGATTTTTCCCTTTACTTGAGCTATAAGACCTTGCTCACCAAATTTCATGATTCTAGGTCTACGGGAAGTACCGGTTTTGTGTGCATGTGATTCCCTTGGAAATTTCAAAATATTCGGACTTATATGGCTGTAACTTTTGAGTGCGTTGACTTAGAAGTTTTATTTATATTGCAGCTTCAAGAGGTTACGGACTTGAGTATTTGACGTTATTTTCAACTCGTTACGTCCACGCGTTCCTGAGAAAAGAGGGTTGACAGACGGACAGACGGACAGACGGACAACAAAGTGATCCTATAAGGGTTTCTTTTTTCCTTTTGAGGTACGGAACCCTAAAAAACCAAGTTAAACAATCTATAATTAGAAAATATCTATCACACTAATATTATAAATGCGAAAGTTTGGATGTATGGATGGATGGATGTTTGTTACGCCAAAACTACTGAACGGATCGGGCAGATTTTTTTATACAGGTAGTTTTAGGCCTGGAATTAAAGATAGGCTACTTTTCATCCCATAAATCAGTTTCCATGGGAAAGACATAACCTTTAAACCATTCCATAGAAAACAACGCGTGCGAAGCCGCGGGCAGAAACTAGTACTATAATAAAGGGGAAAGATTTGTATGTTTGTAACGAATAAACTCAACAACTACATACTGGAGCCATTTCAAAAAATCTTTCACCATTAAAATGCTACATTATCTCTGAGTAATATAGGTTTTATTTATATGTTTAAAAAATAAACCTTCACCCGTGCGAAGCCGGGAAGGGCCGCTAGTTTTGTATAATTGACAAACGTTCGAAACCCTCGGCGCGCGAGCTATACTCGCACCTGGCGGATCTTGTTTTAAAAAGTGTAACGCCTTCAATCAAACTAATACCTAATTTGAAACGTGGAAGAGCGAAATAGCCGATCATAAGTATTTCCATTATACTTAAAAGGTGCTTTCATCTAATAATAAGACTATGTATCTTCTATTACTGGTAGAACATTATTATTACTAAACACTCATTTATTCTTATATCTCATTATAAAATATATTCTTAAAATACATATTTGTCTAAATTATACCTATCAACTATTTTACAATAATAATATCTATAACTAAATTTATTTACATCTTTATTTATTTAAAAGAGGGCATCCTACGTGATTATCGCATTATGGCTTAAAAGTACATTGCAGCTCCTATTATCTATGACATGTGTTTTCACACATAAGGGATGCCGCAGCGTGCACAACTAAACAAATTTTTGCTCAACCAATCTTAATGAAAAAAGTTAAAGTTAAAAGTAAACTTAAACAAGTGAGACCTGAGACATGTAACGAACTTTATAAACTTTGCTTTAGCGTTTGATAAGATCGTCTATGTCCATATACAACAATATATAAATATATAAAACAATTCCCATACATTTTTCTAAGAAGCGCCATTCGCCGCAACAAAGTCATGCATACCATTCGAACACGGAAAGCAATTTGTTCTAAATTCAAATGTAATGTTCCCTTGGAGTCGAGACCCTAGGTCCGTGGGGTACCGAGGCTCTTCGGGTTTTCAAAAAACTATCTGAGCGTCTGGTCGAAGCGACGCGTGACCCGAGAGCTGGTGAATATCTGGCACAGCGTATCAGCATTGCCATACAGCGTGGCAATGCAGCCAGCGTCTTGGGGACGCTTCCGACTGGTGTTGATATGGATCAGTTGAGCTATCTGTAGACTGTTTGCAACAGTCGGCAGTTAGCTCAATTGTTTCAATTGTAAATACTAGTATAATTTTCTTTGTGAATAAATTCAAATTGTTTATCTATATTTGTTATTAAACCTTATTGGTAGAATGATATACCACCTCTTTGAATGACAATACCGCTGGAAAAAATAGGCGGGAAATATTTTTTGAAATTTTAAATACAAATTGTCTCTTACAAATCAACAGCGGCTAAGCGTAATAGAAGCTTATTGTCAAAATAACTGTCGTGTTCAACCAGCGTTAAAAGCATTTCATAGAGAAAATGAAGAAATACCACTACCAGACAAGAAAGTTACAAAAACCATGCTAAGAAATTTGGTTGAGCATGTGAGCTTTCGAAAACCTTACAAAAAAATAAACAAATTGTACCTATTAATAATAATAATAAATAATGCTGGACAATTCACACAGCATTATCTAGCCCCAAGCTAAGCAGAGCTTGTGTTATGGGTGCTAGATAACTGTATATGTAGGTATTAACCATAACAGATAACAAGATAGTATCAATACAATTCTACAACGGTACGCTCAATACCGAAAAATAGATTGGTGTGCTAGAGCAGTTACGAGAAGACCTTGAAGACCTTCCAGTGGCGGTTCATAATGCCATGATTTATCAGCAAGATGGGGCACCTGCCCATAATAGCAGAAGAGTTCGATGGTATCTTGACAAACACTTTGGTATGAACTGGATTGGGTTGGGACGCACAGCAGACTTGTCAAGTTGAATGGGTATTTTTTCAAAATATTTCAAAAAGTATGAGACCTACAGAAATTTCAAAAACTGTTTTGAAATGTACAAATTGATATTTTTTATTCGATACTCACATGACCCTGTAGGTATCTTTTAAAATTTCGACATCTCAATTTGTATGGAAAATGTTTATATTAATATTTAATTTTTTTTCTTAAATCTGTACAGTACAGACGCACGAAATGTATTATTATTTTAAATTTCAAGTTGATAGCTGCGGTAGTTGCTGAATTATTAAGGAGGGGAAAAAAGGACTGACAAAGCGAGACCATAAGGGTTTCGAAACCGATCTTCGAAACCATAAAAACGAAAGAGAGGAACAGAACAGAAAGGTAGGTAAATAAAACATAAGTATAATGATACTTATATATTTTTTAATGTGGGCAGTAGCCTTTATTCACAAAGAAAGTTATACTAGTATTTACAATTGAGCTAACTGCTGACTGTTGCAAGCAGTCTACAGGTAGCTCAACTGATCCATATCAATATCAGTCGGAAGCGTCCCCAAGACGCTGGCTGCATTGCCACGCTGTATGGCTTATTTATGAATTTATATAAATGTATACATTAGATGTATACATACATTAAGAAAATGTGTTTTCAGTAAAATTAAATTGTCAGTCCGAGCGAAGCGAGCTTTGCTGTGTGAGACATATTATATAAAGCTAGATTACCACTCACTGACTCACTGACACACAGGGGGTCCGGTGGAAAATTCCGACTTTGAGATTTGCCCCCCGGAACCCCCGCCCCCTAGGGGGGCACCCAAGCGGATTCATACTGACTTACTATTTTAAGGGTATATACATATGTATAGAATGAAGTGATTTTAATTGCAAAAAAGTTCATCCCCTCTTGCCCCCCAGGACCCCCCTTTTGAAAGTACTACCAGATGCCGTCGCAATAGAGGGGTTCCGACTGCGGAATCGTATATTACCCTGAGTGTGGGGTTACGCACTATAATAACAAAAAAATCGAAGAGAGTTGCTCAAATTGAAAGAAAAAATCATCCTCCCCCCTCCCACCCCCTTTTCACCCCCCTTTTGATATCTCCCAAACAAAGTACGATAGAAGAAAACAATTTGCATTCGACTACTGAGAACAGCACGGCGAGCGAAACGAGCCATGCTGTGATCCCCCCACGCCATCGCAAAGTTCACTCTTAGTTATCGATTTCGATTAAATCAAAGACGTAGGTTACGATTAGGGGAACTAAATTAAAAATAAACAATATGCACAGCCTAGCCGCCGAGAGCTGCTTGCAGCTCGCGCACATATAAAAAACTAGTTTTAGTATATATTCTTACAAGCTAACGCGAGCCCTCTGGCCGTCTGATAATCTCAAAACCCGCATGAACATAATGAAAACAAGCTTTCAAGGCAGAAAACAATAGCATTCCTTACGAGCGGCCGGCGGCAGCCATCACAAAACTCTAAATATCTCTCGAAATAGACGTTGCAGAGAGTTGCACATTTCAGCACAATGTAGGTAATTTTGATTTCTTTCTTGTGATATACATAAATCTCACCTTCCCCTACCCCTCCCACTTCCTTCCGCATAACGAGAAACCTACTTTAACGTAGACCTTCGTAGCACGTGCTACGATGCTATGATGGAAAAATCACAAAACTAATAATACAGGGTGTCTGGTGGCAGATTTATGTTTTCAAAGTTAAATAAAAAAAAAAATATTTGAAATAAAGTTTTAATAAAAATAGTAAACAAGAGAACAGAAATGCGGATTTCATTTTTTAAAGAGTATTTCATCCAAATGTCTTCCGTCGAGTTGCACACACTGTTCAAAACGGAGCATTGTGTTCTGCGCTACACGCTGCAGCAAACTTGCTTCGATTGAGCTGACTTCTCGACGAATATTCTCTTTTAAATCCACCAGAGTTCGGGGATTGTCATTATAAACTCTCTCTTTGAGGTAACCCCAAAGAAAAAAATCCATAGGGGTTAAATCGGGTGACCTCGGTGGCCACGGGATGTCCCCAAAGCGACTAATCAATTTTTGGGGAAAAAAATCCCGAAGCAAGGTCATCGAAGCCCTGGCTGTGTGTGCAGTCGCACCATCCTGTTGAAACCACGTATGTGATGAGTACGATGGATGAGCTCGAAGGTTCGGCAATAAAAAATCCGTTATCATGCGTCGATAATTCTCACCGTTGACATTCGTCGCCTGGCCTCGAGCATTTTAAAAAAAAAATGGTCCAATAATCCCATTTGTGGATAACGCACACCACACAGTTACCCTGGGGCAATGCAATGGTTTTTGATGTTTCAGTCGAGGGTTGCAGGTTCTTGGAGACCAGTAACGGCAATTTTGTTTGTTGACTTGGCCGTTTGAATGGAAATGAGCCTCGTCACTCCAAAAAATCGGATTAACAGTGCGAAAACGCTCCAACATCGTTTCACAATAATTTTTGCGTAAAACAAAGTCACTTTCTTTCAATTCTTGAACGATTTGAATTTTAAAAGGATGGAACTTTAGATCCTTTTTTAAAATTTCATGAATAATCGCTCTAGGAAGTCCCAGTGAGGCCGCTCTTTTCCGTATTGAAAGTCGTGGATTTTCACGTAAGCTGCTTTCCACCAGTTCAATGTTTTCGGGAGTCCTTGAAGAGCGACTGGGCCCTGGCCGTGGGGTGTTCATAGCCGAAGCAGTTGCTTGGAATCTCCGCACCCAGGAACGAATTAGATTTTCACTCGGTCCATCACTTATCCGTCGAATACCGAAGCGTGAACAAAATTGTCGACGAGCAGTTACGTAGGAATCATTACTTTTAAAAAATGCCTCGATGGCGAACGCACGATGTTCACTCGACCACTGCGACATCGTGACTGAGAATCCGCACGGTCAGTGTTTCCAACGGCACCAAACTCCCCCCGCACCGTTTATTACTTTTCGAAATAATCGTATTTAAAAACATAAATCTGCCACCAGACACCCTGTATCTCTCGAAATAGACGTTGCAGAGAGTTGCAGATTCCACCACTGTCTAGGAAATTTTACTTTCTTTCTTTATTTATTTTATATCTTTCTCGCAATATATGTAACTTTTCCTACCTCTCCCACTTCCTTCCCTATAACGAGAAACATACTTTAACGTAGACCTTCGTAGCACGCTCTACGATGCTACGAGGGATCGGCGTAGCATGCAAAAGACTTCAACGCGCACGCACCTCCTTCCTACACACTAAATTTTATTTCGTAGACCATCGTAGTAAGTGCTACGATGGTTACGGGTGTGTAGTGGCGTGGCGTGGCCACGTTCAGAGCTGCCATGGAGTATTCAGTACATTGTTACTGTTCTTCTTTCTGATATCTTTTCTTGAACATACAAGTAAGTGGAGTGACTATTCACTCCACAATTTACTTAAGATATTTACATACCAAAAATCCCTACAAAAAATCTCGTATGCACTATGCAGTTCTTAATTTCTTCCTATAACGTAAACAATACCTGATACCGATGCATGCTACTAGAACTCTGATAAAACTTGCTCTAACGGTGTTAAAGCTCTAAGATTTCGACGCACAACTCAGAACATGTAATTTTTAAAAGCATATATCATGAAAATTTCAGGAATTCTGTTTCTGAAATGTAACAACATCATAGGAAAGGACCTTTGTTTATATGGCGCCACTGTAGCATTTGTTTTGAAATGAGTGGAATTGAGGCCCAGGAGGGATATTACGCAACGTTAGCGTTAAGCTAGGTTCACATTGCTGTGTCGGGGTGTGTCGTGGCGCGCCAGAGCGCAATCGGTTACGTTCATTACCTATGACTAGATTCACATTAGTAGGTTGTGTTGGGGCGCCCCAACTACCTAAACTATCTTACTTAGGGCTAAGATGCAAGACTTATTTTGAAGCACACATATAAAAATTATTTATGAAAATAAACTAAACAGACTTTTTCTTATAGACTTCTTCAACAAACTTAAAATCAGCTACAGTTTCTTAGCGTTCGCCTTGGGATATTATACCTAACAGCTGCAGTACGCTGTGTAAGTTGCCCTCGATGAACTGCTAACATAGCAAATTGAAGATTTGCTTCCGATAAAGCTCTTTTGGGCGGCATGTTGGCTGTATCTGCAAAAACAAACGTAAAAATATGAGGCTACGAAACTTGATTCTTCATTCGAATGAAGTTGATTCAATTTGAAAAATAAGGCCCAGCGCTTGTTTTGTTGGGCCTTATTATCCTAGAGGTAAGTTCAGAAAGAAACCCTAAAATATCGGACTATTTAACCTAACATACAATCTGAATAAGTTATTTTCTACCAAAGTAGTAAAAAAACAAATATACTCACAGTTTTCTGCATCGAAATATTCTAAAATCACGTAGAACGTCTCACTTTCACAAAACAGAGCTCGCCACTGACAAGATGACGGTGCCAGCAGTATGTGGGCATGTAGAAGGAAGTTGGTTTTAGTCATCAGCCGCGCGAATTTTGAAGATGGGCTTTATTATGCCGCGGGCTTTAATCACCTCAGGTACCTTATAAAAAGAGTAATTAATTTTATTCGTTGAGTGACAGGCTAATAGTCTTTATTCACAATGAAAATTATACTAGTATTTACAATTGAAACAATTGAGTTAACTGCTGACTGTTGCAAACAGTCTACAGGTAGCTCAACTGATCCATATCAATACCAGGCGTCCCCAAGACGCTGGCTGCATTGCCACGCTGTATGGCAATGCTGATGCGCTGTGCCAGATACTCACCAGCTCTCGGGTCACGCGTCGCTTTGACCAGACGCTCAGATAATTTTTTTAAAACCCGAAGAGCTTCGGTACCCCACGAACCTAGGGTCTCGACTCCAAGGGGAGCAAATGTGTAGGCTCTGCCGAGACCCGCATATTTGCGCCTCTAGAGATCTTCGGCCAAATCTGCCGCCGCGCCCGCCCTCACGGATGTCCTCGGAAGATGGGAAGTCGCAAGTGTGTCGACGCTAGTAGCGTCCCACACAATGGGCCTCCCCAACTCCCATGGGACTAGTGTCTTAATTTGTTATATTATATTTTATTGTCCTATGGTGAGGATGTTTTTAACCCCCGACGCAAAAAGAGGGGTGTTATAAGTTTGACGTGTCTGTCTGTATATCTGTGTATCTGTCTGTGATATAGTAGCTCCCAAACGGATGAACCGATTTTCGTTTAGTTTTTTTTGTGTCATAGATAATTTTTATCCCGAGTGTTCTTAGCCATGTATCATGAAAATCTGTTCAGCCGATAAACGTCGGCGGGTTTTTTAAAATTTTAATTTTGTCTTGTTTTTTATCAGGTATCGTAGTTATGTTTCAATAAAACCCCATAAGCCAACTACCTAACACAAGCTCTGCTTAGCTTGGGGCTAGATGATGTTGTGTGGATTGTCCAGCATTATTTATTTATTTATTTATTTTATTTATTTATTTACCTAATTGTATATCTATCAAATTGTGTCGGTCGACAAACTTCAACAACACAACATTTTAGGATTCAACATGCTGCAAATTCAATTTTTGTCAAATTCAACGATATGAGAATTCAACATTCTGTTTATGAAGGAAATTTTACATGCTCTGTGGTGTAAACGTCAAATCGACACTTTTCTGTCTGACTGTACATCAACGTTTTTACGCCTATCAAAACAGATGCGTTGTGTTATTCTTCGGGCCGAGTGGGCGCGGACCCGCTAAAAGTCGTGTAAATAAAAATAAGACTGAACATGACAGCGTGACAGCATGCTATCCCGCGAAGATTATTGATTTTGACTTTCAATCCGATTCTTTATCTAGACGGTTTATAGGTACACAATTTAACTGGGACCTAAATATAGATAGGTACTTATATTAAAAGTGTACTTAACAGGTCCAATTCTACACATTGAAGTTTTTTTGATGCACATCTTATTATGAGAGAAACTGTGGTCAAATGTAAATACCACCCTAATTAGTCGGCAATACCCACCTAATTAGTCGGCGGGACACCGGAGAGGTTTTAGTGGGTATTACGTCCTTTTCAGGGCGTCGAGTCCCACATAATTCTGGTCCCCCCCAGACCAGTTTATTCGTAAATGAATTTCCTCGACGAGACAAAAGAAAAACAAGACCCGTCAAGTGCGAGTGTAACTCGCGCGCCGAGGGTTTCGAACGTTTGTCAACAAGTAGGTATGTACTAAAGGTACTGGTTAGAGACTCCGAAATTTAATGAAGACCTAAAACTAGTAGGTACCTACCTACATTTCAGATGGATCTCTCTGCATGCTTCGGTGATAGGGTGTAGCGGTAAATTTTTCGACTTTTTTCAAAATATTTCGAAAAGTATTGAACCTACAGAAATTTAAAAAACTGTTTTGAAATGTACAAACTGATACCTTTCATATGATACCCCACTTAGAGGGGTAGCCCCCCTTTTGAAAACTATCCCCCCCTTTTTGAGCATTTTTCAAAAAGTGTTCGTTTTACAGACTTCTCTATATTTTTCCTGTAAAATATAGATCTATATCTACAAACGCTTCATACATTTTGAATGGATCACTCTGCAAACTTCGGAGATAGGGGGGGGGAATGGGTAAAATTTCGATTATTTTCAAAATATTTCAAAAAGTATGAAACCTACAGAAATTTAAAAAACTATTTAGAAATGTACAAACTAATACCTTCCATTTGATACCCCACTTGACTCTCTAGGTCTCTTTTAAAATTTTGACATCTCAATTTGTATGGAAAATGTTCATTTTCATTTTTCATTTATTTTAATTTTTTTTTCTTAAAATTTGTACAGGCGCCCGAAATGTATTATTATTTTAAATTTCAAGTTGATAGCTGGTGTAGTTGCTGAGTTATTAAGGAGGGATGAAGGACAGACAAAGCGAGACCATAAGGGTTTCGAAACCGATCTTCGAAACCCTAAAAAGGTATGGAAATCGCGAACGAAGTCGCGGGTAGATACAGCTAGTCTACTATATAAAAATAAGTCGGGTTTTCCTTCCTGACGCTATAACTCCAGAACGCACGAACCGATTTCCACGGTTTTGCATTCGTTGAAAAGGTCTCGGGCTCCGTGAGGTTTATAGCAAAGAAAAAATTAAGAAAGTGGGAAACATAAATTTCCACGCGAGCGAAGCCGCGGGGCGCAGCTAGTATATAATATAAATCAATTTATAAACTGACATTGCATCTCGAACCTGGTTCAGTCGAAGGGTCAGGCTGTGTCCCTTACCACTCTATGGTTAGGAACCAGTACACACCCCTTCTGTGATATTTTCTTTTTATATTTTAATCTAGAATCTAAATTTCGACAATGCCCTTTTACAGCAGCTCTAGTAATTAATTTAATAATAGCCTTAACGACATCATCCGGCGGGCCTTTGTCACCGCTAACGTACCAGCTATTCTCGAACCGAATGGTCTGTTGCGTGACGATGGTAAGAGGCCCGACGGTATGACACTAGTCCCATGGGAGTTGGGGAGGCCCATTGTGTGGGACGCTACATTTGTCGACACACTTGCGCCTTCCCATCTTCCGAGGACATCCGTGAGGGCGGGTGCGGCGGCAGATTTGGCCGAAGATCTCAAGTGGCACAAATATCGTCGCCGTAGAGCGAAAAGTCACTAACTCGCTATTTGGCCCAAATCGAGTTAGATGTACCATCAAAATCCCCGATTTTTTCTGCATTTTTCAGTCTAACAACCGTATCCCTAGCTATCACGGTTTTCATTTTAGAATGTGCAAAAATTCACTAACTCTACATTTGGCTCACAGCATTTTAGTCGAAAACTAACTAAGTAGGCTTAGATACTTTTTTCCTACTTGAAAGAATTGCAAAATATGAACCTAAGTCGGGTTGGTTACTTTCTTTTCTAAAATAATAACTTGTTGCTAGGACCCAGTCTAGTTGAGAAATAACTAAATATACTTGATTAGTTATGTGGTAGCAGGTTTGATACACAACTTGAAAGCGAAAACTAACCAAGTCGACTTAGTGTCTTCTAGATCGCTATTTGCGATAATTGTACTTCATAATTTTAAAGCAAGAAATCATTTAACATGTTAAGTTAGTTTACGCCCCAAAATTTTGAATGCAGTCAAAATTTTGTTTGGTTTTGAATGATAGCTAAAGTGTTTTGTTGATTATTAAAGCCAAACTTTCGTACGTCTGTGTTAGGATAGACAATTAAACGTGCAATTTAGTTACTTTTACGCTCTTGATTCTGCTTACTCGGCGGCTAGTGACTTATATTAGGCCCTAACCTGTCCAAAACGTCTTCGCTGGTTCATCAACATCGTTAGTCTACTGCTGGACATAGGCCTTCCCTTAATGAGCGCCATAGCACCGTGTCTTCAGCTTGCCGCGTCCGACATCTGACTGCAGTCTTTGGCAGGCCGTCTCCACCTGGGTGGAGGGCGTCCTACACGTTCGTGTCCTACATTTGCCGAGTCCCAGTCTCCTCTCAAGAACACGGTTGTTGGATTTTGCGAGACATGGCCGGCACGCTACCACTTTAGCATGCTTATTCTTAGAGCTATGTCGATAACTTTGATTCTCTGTCGGATGTATTCGTTACGAGTCTTATCCTTTAGAACAACTCCGAGCATTACTCTTTTCATAGCTCGTTGAGCGACTTTGAACTGGTGGGGTGGATCAGCCCTAAGGTGAGTGTCCACGTTCAGCTCCGTAGGTCATGACGGGTAAGACGCACTGATTGAAAACATTCGTTTTCAAGCATTGCAGTACGGATGACTCTTTTTTTTCTTTATTTATTTGAAAGGAGTTTTGTCAACATGACCATGTCACTCCCGTAAAGAATGGATGACTCGGCGAGGACTCAGCGTAGTTTGATGTGTGGTGCCGGCTTAGAATTTGCACCACCCCAAGTCTTCCCGCGGGTGTCGTAAGAGGCGACTAAAGGATATCTACCGGGGCGGGCAGCAGCGCCCCTGCAGAACAATTCTACCACCAAACTGCGATCCCCAACCCGCATGCCCAGCATGGGGATTATGGACATAACCCTCCATGTGATAAAAACGAATAAGGCGCTTATCAGGGGGAGGCCTGCGTCCAGTAGTGGACCACCACAGGCTGTCGTTGCCTTCTCAAGTAGTCCAGCAGTTTAAATAATATAATGGAATGTTTCCTTTCAGTAAAGCTTGCTAACTTGAATATTTCGGGTAGCTGCCCTCCGTCCAGGTAATGTTCGTTTGTACCACACTGAAATGTATTTCAGAGGCCAAGAAAAACAAAACCCGTTTATTCGTTCGTCATCTGAACTGGACCATTCCCCGTTATCTTCATTTATTGTACGAGTACTCTCTACTTTACAGATACACACAAATATGTTGCAGAAAAGCTGCTGGAGCCCGATGCCACTATAGGCCGTATTGTAAAAGCTTACTCAGTCATCGGTCTATGTTTGAGAAGCGATTATGCCATGGAAAAGCGATAATCATGATCAAGAATTACGAAATTCACAATGTTAAGACTCACTGGACCAGAATGCTATCATTAATGTTTTTAATAGGATTTCAATATTACAAATCTTAACAATACGTCAAAAAACATTTCTTTACTTATAACTTGTTCTGAATGCGTTTTTTTTTTGTATTTTTCAAGGAAGTATGACAACTGCATTTGATTATTTATCATTTTCTTATTGATTACCTGATTCGAGGAATATAAATTATATAAAATTAAGCAGATAAGAGCGTTAGAAAAATTACTTAAACACTAAATAAACTTATCCAAACACGGGTGAAAAGTCAGTTGGTGACTTTTAACAAATCATTGTCTCACAAAGTTAGTACAAGATTTGAGGGCGAAAAGTAACTAAGTCAGTTTTTTTTTTCATTATCCCTGAAAATATCAGTCATTCATTGACTGTAGTGAATTGACCTTAAGAGCTTTTATATTTCCTAACATATGAGACCATAAAATTATAAATATCCCATACCGAAAGAAAGTTATGATTTTATTTGTTTTATCAAAACTTTAAACCTTCATAACTCAAAACACCAAATGACCTAATTAGTGACTTTTCGCTCTCCGGCGACGATATGCAGTTCTCGACAGAGCCTACACATTTGCTCCCCTTGGAGTCGAGACCCTAGGTCCGTGGGGTACCGAGGCTCTTCGGGTTTTCAAAAAACTATCTGAGCGTCTGGTCGAAGCGACGCGTGACCCGAGAGCTGGTGAATATCTGGCACAGCGTGTTCACACAGACGATCATTGGCCACTTTAAATCACAATTTTAATACAAAACTTACAGTAAAATACTTAGTTTTATTGATAGATAATCACTATTGATCAGGTAGGGTAGGGTACG
This sequence comes from Eupithecia subfuscata, assembly GCA_963564075.1. Classification (NCBI taxonomy): domain Eukaryota; kingdom Metazoa; phylum Arthropoda; class Insecta; order Lepidoptera; family Geometridae; genus Eupithecia; species Eupithecia subfuscata. The sequence continues at coordinate 6,211,323 of OY751096.1, read as the reverse complement.
ATATTTCCGAGCGTTACAATGAGATTGTATATCCCGCTTAAGTGTGGTGGTCAAGGCTTTTTAAACGCCAAGACCCTACACAACCGTGAGGTATGCAATCTCAGAAATTACTTCCATCAAGCCGAATACCAGATGCATCGTGATGTGGTTACAGTTGATAAGAACCTTACCCCTCTCTCCTTAGCTAACGAGAACTGAAACCGAATTTTTTGTCTGTGCAATTATGGATGAAGTGGTAAAGACGAACAATTACCGAAAGTAAAATTATCATGAAAGATGGCACAATCGATATTTGTCGAGCGTGTCATCTTCCTAGGGAGATCCTCCGTCGTATACTTTCGGGTTGTTCGCACCTTGCTAACTCTCAGTACTTGCACAGACACAACCAAGTAGCCAAAATTATAAACCAACAACTTGCTCTCCGATATGGCCTTACTGGACCTGAAGTTCCGTACTATAAGTACACACCGGCGCCAGTTCTCGACAACGGCCGTGCCACGCTCTATTGGGACCGATCTATCATTACAGACAGGACTATTCTGGCCAAATCGGTTAGAACGGAGGGCGGTGCTCGCTGATGTCACCATACCACATGATGTTAACCTCGTTAAGGCTGAGAAAGATAAGATTAACAAATATCTTGATTTGGCTAACGAGGTTGTCAGCATGTGGTATGTTGATTCAGCGACTATCGTCCCGATAGTAGCCGCGGATACACCACGCAAGCTTAGGGTTACGTCGATATTCGGCTTACCGCTTACTGTACTGAACGTCTACAAGGTCACTGGTGTTATGTACCACGAGATCCCGACTGCAAATTAAGTCCTCCATCTTGGCTCGGCGGTCAGTGACTGTGTGGCCTCTTACGACATAATGTCGGGAATCAGAGAGTCGGGGAATGGGTGTTCAAATCCCCGCGCACCAGTACCGCTTTGCCTTTCAGGAGGTCTAAGGCCGCCTTTACACCTGTAAGTTACTTTCGTAATATTTATGTAAGTTACTTACGTTTGCATTTACACCTAAAATAAACTTACAGTAAATAATGCTTACGTAATTTTTGTGAGGGGATGAGAATTTTTGTCTGGGAGGAGAAAGGCATCAACATCGATGGAGAACGCTTGACGAACCTAAGGTTTGCCGATGATCTGGCTTTATTTGCGGACAATATTGAGGATATGACGGTCATGATCGATGATCTGAAGCGAGAATCGGCTAAAGTCGGTCTCAAAATGAACGTCGCTAAAACCAAAATCATGACCAACATACCTACTCCACAACCGCACCAACTCCCGGTCGAAGTCGTAGAGAAATATGTCTACCTCGGTCACAAGATCACCCTGGGGTTACAAAATCAAACGCTAGAGGTTGAGAGACGCATAGCCCAAGCCTGGGCAGCTTTTGGCGCCAATACCAAGATACTGCGCGGAAAGCTGTCCATAGGAATGAAGAGGAAGGTGTTCGAGCGGTGTGTGCTGCCGGTCTTTACTTACGGTGCGGAAACCATGACCCTTACAGAAAGATCTGCAGAGAAGATAAGGGTGGCGCAGAGGGCAATGGAAAGAGCGATGCTTGGAATTTCCTTGCGAAACCGTAAACCCAATGAGTGGATCAGGGCCAAAACGAAAGTGAAAGACGTGGTGGAACTGATTGGGGCGCGAAAGTGGAGATGGGCAGGGCATATTGCTCGAATGGATAGGGAACGATGGACGCGAAGACTGCTGGAGTGGAGACCACGACAGCACACCAGACCGCTGGGAAGACCACCAAAAAGATGGGTTGACGACATCCGACAACACGCAGGCCATGATTGGATGTCGAGGGCTCAAGACCGTCTAGAGTGGAAGCGTTTGGAGGAGGCCTACATCCAGAAATGGATCCATGACAGGCCGCGATGATGATGATGAATTTTTGTGAGTTTAAACTTACATAAATTATTTCACGCCCATTTACATCAGTAAATGAATCAACCAGTAATAAAAATGCCTTCTCATAGACGCCACGTTCAAGCGGCTGCTGCATATATAATTTTATCCAATATAAGGCGACAGAAAAATAAAATAAATTTTCTTCAAATTATGCAATTTTCTAGCGATTTCCTCTGGAGTGGTACTAAACATTTCACTAAGTTCAACATGTAGTGAATTTTGTTTTACACGGTTTTTGTAGTCCTTATTTTTATAGTCCCACAGTATGGGACGTGCTTCAAAAGCGGCAATTAAAGTTTCTACCTGGTTTGGTGTTCAGTTTTTATTTTGTTTTTGAAAGGACATTATTTTGTTGTAAGTTCTCAACTTATCAATTTAATTCGATAAGCTGGGAGTCGCTTCCGTAAACAAACTCGAACACGTTTAGACTTGTAATTTTCCGATTTACGAAAGTAATAAAAAATTACAGTAAGTCACTTACAATTAGTGTTTACACTTGAAAATTTATCGTAAGTGGCTTACGTAAGTGACTTACGTAAGTGAAACTTACAGATGTAAAGGCGGCCTAAAGCTGTCTCCAACTTACGTGGGTGATTATCGATACTCTCGCTGTATTGGAAATACATACGTCAATATCACATAGAGGTTGAGGTCCTCCAGATGGCAGCACATGAAGTGGTCGGTCAAGAAGTGGTGCAGGACAGCACACGGTTTGAAGCGGTTTCGCAAGTAAATGCCCGCTTTGGAGTTTTCCTCGCATTGGATAAAGGCGCCGGCGGCCGTGGGATATTGTTCTTGAAGTAGAACCGCGATTACGGGTAGCTCCCTCGTTCCCACTTTTAAAGCAGGTGTGCTAATCATATTGGACCTAGTTGATTAGCTGCTTTTCTGCATGTAGGCAGGCCCGGAAAACCACGACGCGGTCTTGTGCGTGCTTTCACGCTTAAAGCGCTTGCACGTGGCACAGCACACGACCGGTGCCTTGCACTGTAGACTGTTTGCAACAGTCTGCAGTTAGCTCAATTATTTCAATTGTAAATACTAGCACAGTATAAGTAAAAACTAGTATTATTTTTTTTGTGAATAAAGGCTATTGCTCCCTTAAAAAAACCAAGCAATCAAATTCAATCAATAAATTCAAATCGAGGGCTGTCCAATACAATACAATGCAAAATACTTTATTGTACACCAACAAAAATACAATACACGAGACATTACATAAGACACAAGTACAATGGGCGGCCTTATCGCTTAGAAGCGATCTCTTCCAGGCAACCTTTGGATGGAAAGAATTATGTGAATTATGTCAACGTTATAAACGGCAGAGTATCTACTTAATAAATAAAAATATTAATGTAATATATTTTAAAATTAAATTAATTTAAGTGATTAATTATATTGAGCGATTAATAAAGTGAAAGCTAAATGATATTCCTAAACAGCCTCGCACATACTTGGCCTGCTTTGCAGATGATACAGTGTCGTTCTCCTCTCCTCTAAAAATGACGATGACCTCATTATCAGCAGACTACATCTGTCTCTAGACCTATTCGCCGGCAATCTCACCTTCGTCAATGGAAACTCAAGTTTGAATAAGTCTAAGTCTGAAACCATATTTTTCTCTCGTAAACTAAAACCGCTCGATAAAAAACTAGGTAGTAGTCATCAAATCCCCTGAAAAAAATCTGTTGGCTAAATACCTTGGTGCTTACAGTAAATTAAAATAGAGCTCTCACGTAGAGTAGATTACCTGCGAAGCAAAGCTAATAAAGCCTTTGCAGCACTGCGCCAATATCAGGAACAGTCGTAGCAACTAAAGCCCTAAAACCCTAACTCAAAATCTACAGCACCTTAATTCGGCCCTGTATGAACTATGCTGCCCTAAAAAAGCTGGAGCAACACTTGTCTCACTAGCTACCGCAAAATGCAAGTATTGCAATTCCGAGCCTTTAAATTATAATACAACTAGCTGCGCCCCGCGGCTTCGCCCCCGTGGAAATTTATGTTTCCAACTTTCTTAATTTTTTCTTTCATAAGAACCTTCTCCTGACAATAACAAACACAACAATAAAAGAATTAGCGAAATCGGTCCAGGCGTTGTTGAGTTATGCGCTTACCAACACATTTTGCGATTCATTTTTATATTATAGATTCTCGTGTCACAGTTTTCGTTGCCATACTCCTCCGAAACGGCTTGACCGATTCTCATGAAATTTTGTGAGCATATTGAGTAGGTCTGAGAATCGGCCAACATCTATTTTTCATACCCCTAAGTGATCATTTTAAATTTCCACGCGGGCGTAGCCGCGGGGCGCAGCTAGTTTTTATATATAGATACCAAATTTCGCACTAATCTAACGAAACTGCACCAGGAAGTTAACTATCCTAAAATCAAGGATTTATCGTGAGTCTCAGAAAAACCTCCTATTTGTTGCGCAACTGCAACCATAAAAATACTTTGATATCGTCACTAAGCCAATCTCGATCATCGAATCTTCCGCATATGGACACGTACAACCGTTACCGCTTGCCGCTTGCCCCACTCGGCTCACTTCGTCTTGGACGAGAACAATGGCAGCTAGAATGCGTTACCCGTTAGAGGCTACGCACGACTGCTAACGTTTACCACCACATTATTTATGTAAATGTACAATACAATACAATAAATCTGCTTATCGGGACACCCGTCCCAGCGCGCGTCGCCGTCAGCTCCACGCGCTGTGCTTAGGTGATTGGAGCGAGCACACTTGAATAAATCCTAACTTACATTAGGATCGTTAAATCTATTTCTTCAAGTGTGCTTTAAGAAATCCGAACTAAAAATAGGTAAACTAGGATTTCTTGAAGTGTGCACGTGCTAGTTAGTTACCTAGTTATTTTCTATGCTTCGATGTTTTTTCCGATCCAATTGACTTTACGTTAGCGCCTCGAGCACAGTCAGTACGTGCCTACTGTGTACCTGCAGCTCTTGTAGATTCATCAACATCCTCAATAGTAACACCGGTTCCGCTATAGCTGCAGCGACCTGTTTATTGTACGTAATGAATTGGTCGCGCGGCGGCGCGGGTGGCTCGCTCGCTTGTAAACACTACGCTTAAATCTCTGACTGAGTTGCAAAAATTATCAATTACTAAATTTAAACAAATTGTCAAGACCTTGCTGTGCAAAAAGGTTTATAAAAAAATATTAGATTATCTAGAGAGGATAAAAAAGCTTGGGACGGGTTTTGCTCCAACTAACAGGCTAAAGGTTTCTTCGTCGCTTCTTTACTTTAGTCTACATCATTGGCGGATACAGGGGGGGGGGCCATGGGGGCCATGGCCCCCCCCAAAAGACCTGGGAATTCTATACTTTCGACTCTATTTTTCGAGTCAATTTAGATGCAATTTAGGTTTAGGTTTACACGGCATACCTACCTACTCATCGGTAGGTTAGCTATGTACCTTTATTAGGAAACAGAAATATATCCTGAATTTTTACTTGTCTACTTGCACCAGCAACATAAATACTTAAAGATTTAAACTTTTACATTCTTGGGTTGAATTTCTAAAAAGCTGAACACGTAATTTTCCATCAAGCAATAGGCAAAATACTTACCTACCAATTTTCATGTTTCTGAGTAATGGAATTCCTATAAGTACTACAAGCGATAAATTTACAAAAATACTGAAGCATGTCTTATTTATTTATCGACCGAAAAACTAAATACCTAAAATCCCTAGGTATCCAATTTTACTGGTTTAACTTCAAGTTAAATCGAAAACTAAACTAGAAACTACTATTTTACCCCCTTAGAGCAGCTATTCTCAAAGTGTGCCCCGGGCCTCTGTGGGGGCTCCGCGACAATACTGGTCACATAAAAAAATAAAAGTTCAGTACCTAAACATGGTTGTGGAGAAAATTATACATTATATAATATTATATTAAGTTATATGACAGTCAATAATCATATCAATTTTAGCGCGGCGGAATACTGCGTACTGCGGAATTGTTTTTGCAGTTCTTAATTTCATTAAGACCCGTTTAGCCGTTTAGGCGTGAAAAAAAGAACGTATTAACACCTATTAGTGTTCATACGTTCTTTTTTCCCAACAGTCGCTAGAAATGACGCAAAATTTTAGCGGCTCGCTACGCTCGCCGATATTTTTGCCTTGTCTTTCTTCCCTTCCATAAATTTTCCCACCGCCGCTAGAGTCTCAATAATTGTCGCAACTCGCACCACTCGTCGGCGCTGTTAAATCGTATTTGCTTCTTTGCTTTCACAAATTTCCCAATCGTCTCTAAAAAGTCTTTAAAATTTTCGCGGCTCGCTCCGCTCGCCGTTTTTATGTCAACTCTGCTTTCGTTTCTCTCACAAATTTTGCAATCGTCGCTAAAAAAGCATGAAAATTTCGAGGGTCGCTCCGCTTGCCTATTTTGTATGTACACTCTTTACTTTCACAAGTGTCCCAATCGGCGCTAAAATTCTCAAATTTTTGAGGCTCACTCCGCTCGCCGCACTGTTTTTATATCGTCTTTTCTACATTTTCACTTACAAATTTCCTAAATTTCGCTAAAATATGTTTATAAATTTCGAGTCTCCTTCTGCTCGCCGTTTTTATATCATCTTTTCTCTCGCAAATTTCCCAATCGTCGTCGCTAAGACTTTAAAATTTCCGAGGCTCGCTTCATTCGCCGTTATTATATCGTCTTTTCTTCCTTTTCTTCAAAAATTTTTCAATAGTCACTAAAATATCTTTAAAAATTTCGAGGCTCGCTCCGCTCGCCTATTTTATATGTTTCATCGTTTCTTTTACTAATATAAGTCCCTAAAAAGTCTTTAAGATTTTCGAAGTTCGCTACGCTCTCCATTTTTTTCATTTAGGCAACGAACTTAATTTTAGGTCTCTGTCAAATATTTCGATGTCCAAAGGGTTTAAGAACCGCTATCTCATAGAATGAAATATTTGCAAAAAATAAAGTTTTTATTAGCATAAAAGCTTTATTTTTTGTTTACCTGTAATTTTAACCCTTTCTCCAATCTTTGCCAAAATGGCCCCCCCCAAAATGAGATCCTGGATCCGCCCTTGGTCTACATACCGATATATCACGATATTTCCGTGTCAGTGTTGAATTTTATGAGGAAAATGAAGGAAATAGTGATAAAAAAAAGTTATTACTCATGACAAGAAATTCTCAACGACTCCAGCTTTGCTTGACATGTGGTAAATTTAATTTTTATTTTCTTGTACATTAAATATTACAATTTTTCTAAAAAAGAAATTGTGAATGTTAGTTAGGTACATACTTATCAACTTTAGCGTCATGCATCTGGAACCTTAATCAGTCTACAGGCTAGGCTAATCATGTTATTTTATGTAAACCGGACAATGCGCATCAAGCTGCTTTATTTCATTTTATTGCAACGCTCATGACGTTGAATAAGGTTTGATTATGTTAGATCACTTTATTGTTCACTGATTGTAACTTTGAATCAGAATTGCTGGAATCGAGAAAAAAAAGGTCAAGTGTGCGTAACATTGCGTGACCTCAGAGGCATAGAATAGTAACGCCACATTTATGGAAATTAAGTTTTTTCCAACATTGAAATCGTATGAACCAATTCTACGTAATGGCTAGTATCTCTATAAAGTACCTATTATAATGCCTGTGGCATGGCAAAGTTCTACGATGCGTATGTGTATAAATAAAGAAATATTCAGTTTAGTTAATGACATTAAATCCACAGCTACAATATAATAGCCTCAACCCTACTGTCCTACGAATATTATAAAGCCGAAAGTTTGTGAAATCTGAATGTTTGCTACCTGGGATCTCCAATACTACTGAACAGATCAACATCAAATTTGGCGTATATTTAGAGTAAGGCCTAACATTGATAATAGGCTACATATTGTATCGAAAATATGCGTGTGAAGCCGCGGGCAGAAGCTAGATGTTCATAAATCTGTATACCACTAAGCATTTCGTGTCTTAAAGTACCGAGAGGTAAGGATGTCGTCTCCCTTTACATGTATTATGTTATTTATGACAATGATCTTTATTTAGAGGTGCCTATATAAGGTACCTACTTCTATTTTGATTCGTGCGATCTTTGGATTTATGATCACCACCACCTTTCCATCGGTAATCTACGAAGTAATATGTACCTAGTAGGTATCTATTTATCTAGTAATCTTACAAAGTGTAGATCTTTGTAACGGATCTTGGATCTGGTATTGCATCTTCAGTATGCATTTACAAAAAAAGTAGATAATATGTACCTATTCATATAATAAATCAGCAATATAAGTAAGATAACTCTTAATGTTGCTAAATTTTGTGTGAAAAATACTGCAGAAAAAAGGTATTGAATACCAATCAACAATAACAGGCCATTGTCGCTTCTTAAATTTAGTCTACATACCGAATCGACAGAAAAATATACTTAACCCTATTTCCATGTCGATTTTAATTTTAAGAACTGTACCTACAGTGATTGTATTTACGGATATAAAGAGTTTATGATTTTTGAATCCTTACCCTGTGCAACGCACTTACTGCTACCAGCATTAAGTTGGGATTGCGACTGAAAATCCAAATCTAGATTAGACAGCACTATTCCATTGTGGCCCTCATCCTGGCAGTATAATTTTTGTCAGTGTAAGGCTCTAAGAAGCCGCGCGGCCACCCGGGCGCTTCTCAGAGCGCGACAGGTCGCGACCGCACAGGTGCGACACAGCGTCGTCGCCGCCGCGCCGGCGTGCTTCCGGAAGCAGCAGTAGACGGCGGCAGCGAGACATGATGGATGGTATGACGTTTTGGAGAGTAGCGATCTCGGTGGTCGACAGTGTCGTTGTTCATCGGTGCCTACGGAACGTATTTCATACAAGTACTAAGTAGGCATAATAACATACCTACCATACCTACATAACAACAATAGAAACCAGTAAGTAGTGCCGCGCGGGCGAGACGTATCGTCCGCGTGTGCGATGCGAACGGCTCACCCGGTCACAGTAGATAAATGTATACAGTAGAATGACTCAGCCGTCTTATACCTACAGTTGAGCGGAGCGCTGGTGTGTACTTATATAAATAAATAAATAAATAATGCTGGACAATTCACACAACATTATCTAGCCCCAAGGTAAGCAGAGCTTGTGTTATGGGTACTAGATAACTGATATACTTAATACAATACACTAAATAGATAGATATTTTTTATTATACATAGTAAACATCCAGAACGCCCTGGACAAATGTCTGCAGATCGTACAAACATTTGTCCCGAGGCGGGAATCGAACCCGCTACCTCCTGCGTCGCAGACAGACCTTCGCCCGCTGCGCCACAGGGGTAGTCTACAATATTTTTATTGAATGTGTGTGGTTTGAGTTCAGGAATGAAACATATTATGTTAATTTAGAATACATAGACAAAATACCTATCTATGTATAATAAGATTAACTCCCATCTCTAGCAGCGGCAAACGAAATCTGTGATGCGTGTGGCCCGGAGCGTGTTTTGACATGCTCGCGGTCGCGAACCGCACGCGGGCGCAAAAACGCATGACAGGAAAAGCGCCCTAAAAGCGAATATATACCTACATACATATTACATTAAATACGAAGAATTTCTCATACATTTTTAATGATAGTACCTACCTACCTATCATTTGACCATCACCCACCTCCGAAGAGACAAACAAGAAAGCGAAGGCCAATTGCGTGTCGACTTCGCACATTTAGGGTTCCGTACCAAAATTAGGCCTTTATAATATATAAAGTTTATATAATAATGTTATTCTACATTATTATATAAACTTTATATATTTAGACCGCAAAATAAGTTGGTAGGAAAAAATAAGGGAATTTCAGAAAAAAATAATTATGAAGGTACATCAATATTTGTTAGTAACATTAACATTACTTATACTTCGGGTACGGAACCCTAAAACGTGGTAAAGACTATATTTATTTTACCTTTCAGCACTAGCAGGAAGTCGAAAAAATGACAGTGTTGGTTTAACGAACGTTGAGTTTAGGCACCCGTAAACACTGCAGTATACTGGTGGTCGTGATGCCGCCATTATTTAATTTGTTATTCGTCGCGCACAACGTTGAGGCAAGGTAATATTATCCTATAAGTAATCCGACTTCATACAAACGGACGAAACGCGAGCTATACCTACGCGCCTCGATCTCGGCATGCGCTCAGCATGCAGACAGTCGCGGCTGTGCCGCAGTGACGAACGGATGGTGTGATGTTTTTTTAACAATAACCGCGCTATTTTTTCTCTAAAAATAAGTTCAGGTACATATTTAATAAAGTAGCTGCAGGTATCTATATCAAAGTAAAAGATATTCCTTTTTCTCCAAAAAATAATAAAGCATTTTGTACGTCTCAGTCGAGGCGCAAATATTTTTCGGTCGCAAATTTATAAGACCGATTTGTTATTCAAACATAAACAGGTTTTTTTAATTAAATCTACCAATCAAAAAACAACATGCATTTTTATTGAACACTTCCCATTCAATTCACAAAGTATTTTATTTGTTTCTATAAAAAAGTACCTACCTATATTTACAATCACAAAACTAAATGGAAACACAAAGTAGGCAAATGTAATTATAATGGTGGAGGCGGGCAGCCCTATCGCATGTTTACCTACCGCGCGGCTGTAGGCATTTATTTCAAAGATACGGCCGAGTTCAAATACTGTATAGGATAATATTACCGTGGTTGAGGTATCGAAACGGGGGCGGACAGCGCGGGGGTCGCGGCACAACAAACTCGTCCAGCGTAGCGACGCGGCGGCGCGCGGCGTGACACTGGATAGACGTGCACGCCGAGACATGCTTAGCGGCCGTGTAAATGATGCCTATGTGTGCGTGCGTCGATTCGGGCGGTCTAGTATGGAG